>JAWHQI010000092.1:5007353-6259192 GCA_033032865.1 Dactylorhiza incarnata
CATCACTAAAATTAGGAAAAGATGAATCAGGAGTTTCTATAGATCAAACTTTATATAGAGGTATGATAGGATCTCTACTTTATCTTAGTGCAACTAGACCCGATATTATGTTTGTCGTATGCTTATGTGCTAGATTTCAAGCCAATCCAAAAGAATCTCATTTAAAAGCGGTAAAACAAATTTTTAGATATCTCATTGGGTCATCTAGATTAGGACTATGGTACCCACATAATGATTCATTTACATTGCATGACTATTCCGATTCGGATTATGCCGGTTGTTCACTTGATAGAAAAAGCACTAGTGGTACTTGTCATTTTCTAGGACCTTCATTAGTTGCATGGTCTAGTAGGAAACAAAATTCGGTTGCACTCTCCACCATGGAGGCCGAATACATTGCATTAGGGAGTTGTTGTGCACAAGCTTTATGGATGAGCCAAACTTTAGAGGACTTTGGTTTTCATCTAAAAAATATTGAACTAAAATGTGACAACAAAAGTGCCATTGTGATCTCACAAATAATCCGGTACACCACTCTAGATCCAAACATATAGATGTGCGTCATCATTTCATAAGAGATCACATTAAAAAGGAAAATGTAAAGATTAGTTTCATTGGCACAGACTCTCAACTTGCTGATATATTCACTAAACCTCTTCCCGATGCAAGGTTTCAAATGTTAAGGTTGGAATTAGGAGTCTTAGACATCTTAGGATGAAAAACATATAAAATGCTAATGTTTTATGCAATTTGAGCAATCAAGACATCTCTGAAAATTACAAAACTTCTCATAAGACTACTCTTAAGACCCCTAACCAATATAAAAAATCAAAAATTTAAAATTCTCAAAAAATCGAGTACTGTTTCCAGCGCTAGCGCTAGCGCAGGCGCTAGCGTGGGTGTTGGAATTTTCTGATTTTTAAAATTTCAAAAAATCCTTAAAAATATGTTAGTTCATATGTACTACTTAGTTTTTGTGCTTTTGTTTTTTTTTATTTATTTATCTTTGTTTTTATTCATATTATGGAAAATCAAATAAAAAAATTCAAAATTCAAAATACAAAAATAAGTTTTTGTTATCTTTGTTTTTATTCATATTATGAAAAATCAACTACAAAAGTTCAAAATTTAAAAATACAAAAATATGTTTTTTGTGATTTTCTATTTTTGTTTTAATTGTTTTAAAAATGATAAAACAAAAAAAAAACTGTATGATCTTTATTGCCAATATCAAGCATGTATGAATTCTACTATTTAGAATTATTTACAATGTTAAAACATATTCTTTCAAATTACTATGAACATTGTTTTGCTTATCATGCTTTGATATATCTATTTAAAGTGCATCAATTGTATTGAAAAATGTGTAGAACCAAGCTTAGCATGCCTCTAAGTATGAGTAAATGTTTTATGATTGATAATGATACATTTCACTCACTTATTTTGGTAATCAACATGTGTGTCTAAATCTATAAATGCTTGCTTGTGTATTGTATTTGTACAATGAATTAAAACTTGCATAAGTTTATTGCCTACACTACATTTTAATTACACTTATGAAATTTAGAAAAGTGGTTAAGTTAAAAATTTTGGTTTGCAAAACAAGTGTATTCGAAGAATGTTATCTCACAAATGTCCAAAAAAAAATTTATATATGTAGACAAATATAACTCCACCAAGCACTACTTGAACCTCCTAATAAATCTTCATAAGCATTGTGAGGTTGAGCATCTTGGAAAGAATAGTAAACTGTCTTGTGCAAACCTTAGTTATTACACCACTTTGTTAAAAAAAATTATGTGCATTAAAAGTGTGTGAAAGTAATTTACTTGTGTTTTATTGTGCACTTTACTCTACATATGTCTTGTATTTGATGATTTAAATCAATTGTTAACATTGCGCAAAATACACTTATGTGCACATCATTATCTTTCATAACACTTCTTCTCATGAGTATTGGATTCTAATGTTTTATCTATACTACTCTTTATATAAAAATGCACTAGATAACCTATCATGATCTCTACAATGTTTTGGTATCTCTTGAACTTAGAATTAAGTAACATTGTAGTATAATCTCTATTTGATATGTTCATTTCATGCTTGGTATCTTTATGAAAAACTTTGAGATTTCAAAAAGGTTAAAACATCTTTCAATTTTGAACTAAAACTCATATTTTTACTTATGCTTTTCATGCTTACAAAAAGATGTTTCTTATAATCTTCCGCTATGCTTAAACTCTTATCTATTTATTTGAAATCTCTTCAATACTATGCTTAAACTCTTTATCATTTCATATATTAAAAAACTCAATCATGATTAATAAACTAGCCTAAAGAATGCCTCCTTACTACCCTCACCCCACCTTCTTTTGATAATACCAAAAGGGGGAGATTAATTGAAGAAATCTATATAGGTGAACTATAGAAGAATAAGGGGAGACTAATTCATGAATTCTATCATGTAGGGGGAGTAAAACATAAAATGCATTTATGTAGGGGGAGCATTAATTTAGGGGGAGTATGCACAATTTTATCATGCTAATCATATACTATAGTTGCACTTTTTATCATGCTCATCATATACTATAGTTGCACTATTTATCATGCTTATCATATACTATAAACACTAATGTTGATTTCTTGCTAAAGAGGATTTGTTATTATCAAAAGGGGGAGATTGTTGGACATGTGTGTCACATCCCTTTATTTGAGAATAACAAACCTCATATTGTATTTGATCTAGTCTTTTGTGTGTTTATAGTGTCCAGGTTGTACAGGTTCACTGAGGAGACAAGTCCTCGTTCATGGGCATGATCCGAGAGTGTGTACACATTAGAAAAAGCAAAAGCATGAGTTTTGTGTGCTGATCTTAAAATGGCCATAACTTTCAATCCAGGAAAAGTTACAGAACGTGCCACCCCATTTCGGAGATGAGAATGACTTAATCTACAGTCTGGAGAAGTTTCGGTCGGCAAAAATGAAGAGGAGCTGTCGGAATTCCGACACTCAATGTCGCCTGGTGACAGCGCTAGCGATACCGCCCGGCGGTATCTCGATTTCGTGCAGAGCGCCACGCCGCCGACGGTTGTGCAACCGCTGAGACACGAACGCTACCGCCAGCGCTAGCCACTACCGCAGGCGCTAGCGAGGAGCTCTATAAAATGGAGCTTTGCTTCTCATTTTGGCTAATCCATCCAGAGAGAGAGCTTGTGCCACAATTCTATATCAGTTATGCTGCCGAAGATGGATCTCCCACAAAAAGCTTAAGGAGAATTCTGGAGGAGGGCAACGTCACGCTACATCCGAAGGACGATCGCTTCGACCTCACTCATGCTACAGCGATCCTTCATCCTCATCTTCAGAAGATCTCATATAAGGAGTTTTATTATTGCTTTTCATTATTTCCATTCCATATTACTTTGTAACCGTGTAGTGAAATCGCCTCGTTTTTGGCGACTAGGTCCTTGCGCGGCTTAGGGGGAATTCGCCGCGTGAGTTGGTGACTAGGTCAAGGGGATTAGATCTAGGGGGTGCTTGAGGCCATATCCGGGGAAGGATTGGCTAGAGCGTCTTGAGGCCATATCCGGGGAAGGATTGGCTAAAGCCAACCGGTTTGTGGGGATACAAGTCGGTATAGAAAAGGAAAAGAAATTTGCTTTTGTACGCCTCCGATTTCTAGCATTATTGAAATCAAATTTTGTAAACACCTTTATTATATAATGCAATCATGTTTCCATTTGTGTTTATTTGATTTCTCTCAATTGGCGTAAATTTCATTTTTGCAAAATTGTTATTACTAAATTGTCATCTTATTTCCTATTAATCATAAACAACTTAGTAATTTCCATAAAATTATAAGAAAGATTTTTATTCCCTTATTCACCCCCCCCCCCCTCTAAGGGCGCCATAAGATCCAACAGATAGGACAACTCTGAAAGCCCTGATTTGACACCACGGAGTCACTAGAGGGGAACTTAACACTAAGGGGATCTGTTAAATGATCAACAACCTAATGATGACTATCTGCGGAACTCTCTAGCCAAAAGATCGAGTACAACTCGAATCGAAAGGAAGGCACACTCAACATCCTCTATCTTAACTCGCATATAATCGATATAACAAAAGTTTAAATCCACAACCGCAAGCCAAGGGGACTTCTACTACTTGAAGAACACAACTAACAAAATAGCCTAGCATAAATAAACTTCAGGAAAAAAGAAGCATCAAGGGGAAGGACTGCTATTTGCAGCCCATAACCACTCAGAGAACCTCTACATTCAACCAGATTACTAAAGACAGTGAGGAAGAAGCATTACTCCTCACTGAGAAAGTTAACCCAACTTACATAGAAGACTGAGTCTGGAAGGGTTTAAATACTCAGAAGTCAAAGGCAGATTACACTGAAAACCAGGGTGTTCTGGACAGAAGGACTAATAAATTCAGGACAAGTTCTAATAATTTCATGACAAAATTCTGGAAATACACAGAAAATGACTTTTCTGAAAGAATCTACCAGAACAATAAAAAAGACCACAGATAAAACTGCACCTGCACCACGACCATTTGCCTCAACAACGCCTCGATATTCAGACGCAACTCCTTAATAATTGCCTCACTGCGCGCACCTGAGGATTCATCCTCTAATCGGAGAGCCAACTCCGATGCACTACGCTCTGGAGTCATCGACTGCAATTACGAACGAACACCTCATCTACACCTAGCTTAAGACACAACAGCTAGCAAACAAGAATTTCCTAACTCGATACGGATCGGAAAAGTGTAGATACATGCTCTTGTTGTTACCTTGCTCTGGGAATTCATGAAATGATGTTATGCTTAACCTAGGATGATATACCATCATCCTATTGACTCATGTGCATATAATATGAATGCATGAATGCCAAAAAATTTATTTCAAATCATGTGTGTTCGAGCGTCATCATTTATATCTTTAACTTGGCATGTGTGATAATGTTATGTTATGAAGCGCATGCAGTGCTATGCAACCTAAGAAAGGCCTTAAAGCATGCTATGAGCGGCGTACACATGCGATCTTATGCATCCCATACTACATATTACCGCATGTAACAAAAAAGAAATATCGAGCTAATGGACACGCATGCGACCTACGTTATGCATCACATACTACAAAACAGTCGTATGTTGTCACCTATGAGGATCCATATACAAACACATATTATGCATCTCATACTACATAATATGCCCTGTATACTTCTTAGCGTGCTATGAGTGTAGTTTTCATGCTTCAGCCAAAACATACAGATGACCCTTCGGTGTGTGTATGCAATGAATAATGATTCTCACCAGGCGGTTAACCGGGCCAACCAGAGTATCCCAGTAAACCGGCTAACCTCCCTGTTGGGAAAACCCTTGATTTAACTTAACAAATTAACAAAAAGTGATTTTATCCTCTAGGAGTTAATTACCCATTGTATAGTGAGGGTAATCTGGTCATTAGATGTCTTAGGATGTCATACTCAACATAGGGTATCAGGACCAGATCAAGGGAAGCAAAATTGGGCTAAGTTAACATTTGCGTCGAATAGAATTCGACGCAACATCGAGTCCATATCGGCGCTGCTCTGACTAGAAGTCCATGTGATTCAACCCCTCTGTCAAAGTAACCCAAGTCGACATTACGTCGAATGAATGTCGATGTAGAGTTTAGGGACTTGTCGAAGTAACTAAAGAAGTCGACGCAGCTTCTACTTCAACTCGACGCAAAAGGGGTTATCTGTCGAAGCCAACTAAAGTCGATGGAACGTCGACTTCATCTCGACATAGAAGATCAAGTTTAGAGATAGGCAGATCAACTCGACGGATACGTCAATAAGATATCGACGCAACGTCGACTAGCTGAGTTCAGTCAGAGCACAAATGAAATCGAAGCAACTCCTAGAAGAACTCGAAGCTACGTCGATAAGAAGGGAAGTGAATTCGACGCTACGTCGAATACAGTCTGAAAAGTATAACTCTTTCAGCTGTCATTCTGATCCTTATCTCAAGGCCTGCATCTTTCAAGACCGTTCTCCAATGGCTTAATAATTGCCTGGAATAGAAGAAAGCATTAAAGAAGGATACAAAAGGTTTCTTGGAAATATATACTTTTTGGTGGATGGGTCAAGAATTAAAGAAGGAAAGAAAGAGTGTGTCTAGGATGATATGCCTTTTCAGGGCTTACCAGAAATGGAAATGAATTCAAAATTGAAGACACATATAAAAGGGCTAAGAAGAAAGAGAAGGATGGACATTCAATCACAATTAGCCGTCTTTTCTCAACTTAGGGTTTCCTGTCTTCTTCTCCCTCTCTCTCAGGAACCCTAACATAGCACAGACAAAAGATAAGAAGGCTTTGATGTTCTTCAACTGATAGAATAGAGGATCTAACAGCTGCTCTTCATCACCATCTCTTAGCAGCCAGATCACAATCAGAAGAAGAAAGGATCTAACAATACAAAGCTTCTGCAATTCATCACCATCTAAAGCAGGGGCTATTCAAGAGTAGATCCTTTGGAACAACTAATAAGCTGATCTTCATACAGCCTTTTTCAAGAATTCTGAGAACAGAATTCCTTCAACCTTCTTCCTTCTCCTTCTTTCTCATTCTGTAAAGAATTTTATTAATCCCTCTTCAAAGGATTCAGTGGTTCAAGATCTCCTTATCAAAAGATCTGGTGGTTCAAGATCTCCTTATCAAAAGATCTGGTGGTTCATGATCTCCTTGTCAAAAGATCAGTGGTTCTAAGAGTCTCCTTATCAAAAGACTCAGGCACTGTGGTGCATCCTTACCAGGTGGTAGAAGAGGGGAGTACCCACATTTTGGGGAACCACTATAAAAAATCTATGTGTCTTCTGGTTGCCAATTTTCTGTGTTGTCTCTATAGCTAGTTTATTATATAGTTTCTGCTTTACATTTCAGCATAAGTTTATTCTGCCTGAGATCTTTAGTGAGCATAAATCCTTAGATTAATTTTATTGTTTTCACAGTTAGGATAGAAATAAATTTAAATCCCTATTCACCCCCCCCCCCCCCCCCCACCTCTAGAGGATTCTCAGAGGCACACTGTGCACTGTCAATTGGTATCAGAGGGAAGTTGATCATTAAGAGGTTAACACCTTGATCAAAAAGACCTCTTACTCTTATTTCTTTTCTATAAATATATTTTATAAAGAAAATAAGTAATAAGGATTATGCTTCCACAAGACCCCCAGTGTGTAACTTAAACAAGTTCACACTCTGGAAGGCCAGGATAAGGCTTTATATGAATTCAATTGATGAAGACATATATAATGTTCTTCTCACAGGTCCTCCTGCTCCAGTCAGACAAAAGTAAGGAGAAACCTCAACAACTGAGGTTGTCCCAAGAAAGGAGTGGACAGAGGCTGAGAAGAAGGTCAAGGCATGTGATTCCAAGGCCATGAATATTCTGGTGTCAACAATGTCAGATGACATTTTTCAGAAAGTTGTTGAATGCCAATCAGCAAAAGTAATCTGCGATTCCCTCACCAGAATGGTTGAAGGAAGTGCTGATGAAAGGAAGGACAGAAAGTCCCTTCTCATATCCTAGTATGAGAACTTTTAAAAGAAGGCTGAAAAATCTGTTGCTGATATGTATGACAGATACAGTTTCATTATTAATGAGCTCAGAGCCTTGGGAAAAGAGATATCTCTAACTGAGAAAATGATAAAATCCTTATGTGCTTCCCTAGCTCATGGGATTCAAGAACCTGGGCAATCAGAGAATCCAGATGCCATAGAGAGATCTCAACTAAAGCTTTGCTAGGAAAGCTTAAGTCATATGAGACGCTTCTGAAGAACAGAGATGAGGCAGAAGAAAGGGATACCTCTCCAGCTCCTGTTCAAAGGTCCCTTGCTCTGAAATCTGTTGAAGGAGTGTCCTCCACTCATGAGGATGAAATGTTCAGTCTGCTGGCAAGAAGATTCAAGAAGTGGGTGAAGACTAAAGACTCAAGGAGAAGAGAAAGAGACTCAAAGCCTAGGTATGATAAGACTCCAAGGAAGGAGATTATCTGCTTTACCTGCAATAAGCCAGGGCACATTGCTCCTGAGTGTCCTCAAGAGCGAAGGAACAGGAGCAGCAATAAAGAGGAGAAGAATAAGAAGAAGTCTTTCAGAGGGAAGGACAAGAAGAAAGCAAAAGGTTTCATTGCTGAAACCTGGAGTGATTCAGAAGTGGAAGAGAGCTCATCATCATCTGAGAGTGATGATGAAGAAGAAGCAGTAGCATCCTGCATGATGGCTTTTGGAATGGCATCAAATGATGAAGATGATCAGGTATCAGTTTTTGATGAATTTGACTTTACTTCTGATGATTTTAAAACTTGTTTTAAAGATTTCTGCATTGAATATCTTAGGGTAGAAAAAGAATTAAACACAGCTAAAACTGAATTAGAGAATCTTACGAATGATGAAATCTACCTAAGAAATCAGAATCTAACAACTGAAATCAATAATAAAGAGTTAGAACTAATTGAACTTAGGAAAGAAAACATTCAATTAAAAGAAGAGTTAGCAAAGGCAAAGGCCTTTGAGGACTCACACAATGGGAGGAGTCAGAAGCTCAAAGACATCACTAAAAATCTCTCTATGAGATTTAACCACTTAGGGTTAGGAGCAGAGCCCTCCACCAGCTCAGAAGCACCTAGGAAACCTGCCTGGAAAAATCCAGTTTCCTTTGTAAGACCTAGTGATCATCAACCCAGTGAGAAGAGTGCATCAATTAAGGGCAAGGCTACTAGTTATTCAGATAGGTTAAATAAACCCAACAAAACCCATCTGAATAAGAAAGAAAAACCTTTAGGAAAGAACAATTTAGAGAAGTCAAATAACAATCACCTAAAAGTAAAAACAAAATCTAAGATAATAAGACACTTTGTTGATCTATTGCATTTAGATATATTATATACTCATCTAAAGCATCAAAACAAAAGGTTTGGGAGGACCATTCCTTATCATCCCAAAGGGTATCATGAAAGACCCTCCTATTCTTTCATTGAAACCTACAATGGTAAAAGCAAAGGGCCCAAGGTAACATGGGTTCCTTCTAATGTTTGAATTACCTGTGCAGGGTGAGGTAGGGTCCCACTCAGGAGAAAATGGAGTTGGAAGAAAGATGTAGATTTTGATTAAGGAACAAGACTTATTCAAGGGAGTAATTTCTGCCTTGAACCTTTCCTAATGGTCATTAAAATTATATTACAATCTATTTTCAATACAAATAACTGCTGGGAAAAAAGTAAGAAATTTCTAAGAAAATAGTTATGTTCATTCAGAGGTACGTTGAATAGGATTCGACGCACCGTCGACTGCTACTCGACGACAGCGGCAAGAAGCACTTAGAGCAGACAATTTGAATGGATCTCGATGTAACATCGAGTTCATATCAACGCATACATCGACTTATTGATCGATGATTAAATTTGAAGTTACGTCGATTGGAAATCGACGTAACGTCGACAGGACTACGTCGACTTTGGGTCTCTGAATAGTCTCGAAGCTACGTCAAGTACTGGTCGATGCAATGTCAATATATCAACGCGCACAGAATTTCCTCTAGAAGCAAGCTCGACGCAGCTTTGTGCGCCAAATAATAAGTGTTATCGATGGTGCGTCGACCTGAACCCTAAGGTGCGGCGATTCATCTATTTTTAAGAAGTTACTGCGTCGAAACATTACGCTTTCGAATTTCTCTCTTCCTGCTTTCTTGCTCGCTTGTCTTCTTGCTCTCCAGCACTTCTGTGTCTCTCTCTCTCTTATTTTATCCTTCTGTGCAGGTACATCCAATCAATGGCCCCTCCTAAGATTAACTCTGGGTTCGATGTGGACGTGCACTCCTTCAGCGCAGCGGCAGAAAGTTTCAAAGCCATTCTTGGCTTGTTTCAAGAAGCTGGTCTGACCAAGCTTATCGCAATAAGATGCAAGATTCTTGATGCTGAGTTGACTAAACTCAGAGACAACATTCAGATAGGAGAGGATGGTTCCCTCAAAGGGAAAATTAATGACACAAACATACTGATAACAGAGGATATCTTGAACCAAACATATGATCTTGTTCCTGGAAATGAGACAGATGAACTAACAGGGGATGAGGCTAAGAGGTCCCTGGAACTAATGCAGTTCAAAAAGGACAAGCAAATCAATCTGAAGAAAATGGATCTTGGAGAAGAATATAGATTCCTAGCAGATATAGTAGGAAAGGTTTTGTTGTGTAAGATCTATGCACATGATATTGTTCCAAAGCAATAGCTGCAGATTATGGGAGCTCTTGTCCTGAAAAAGAAGATCAATTGGGGAAGATGCCTACTAAAGATGATTGGGCATAAGTACTCCCACAAGGAGAATGCATACATGAGGATAATGAGCTAGGTACTCTTCTAGCATTACCCAAATGTCTGTAAATCAAAAGGAGTGCCCATTCCTCCTGGAAAAAGGATCAACATTGGGATATTCTCAAAATGGACCAGGCAGTTTTTAAAGCCTGGCCAAGCTGCAGCATCTCTGATGTAGGCTTGGGTGTTCGGGTCGCTCTCACTTGCGCGATCGAGTGGGTCGCGAGATCGTCTCTAAATAACACCTAATCGGATGAACAAACGCAGCCACCTACGGGTGGGTCCTTCACAACTATCACGCAAAGACAACCACAAGAAGATCCTCCGAAAAAGCAAAACTCCGGAAATAGGAGGATCCTCCCCAACAAAGGCAAAAGAGAATCGCCACTCCTCGTCGAGTAAAAATAATTCAAGATCGTTAAACTATCATAAATGAGAAGGATCGCGAAATGATCAATGTTGGAAAATTCGTCACAATTCCTATCCACCACAAATAACTATTGAAGAATCGCTCAAGAGGTAGAAAGCATTACCCTCCCAGAATAGTAGATCCGGGTTGTAGAAAGTCCTACGTTATTCACGGAGGTGGTTGCCGGAGGGGAGTCCTTGAAGATGTGCACCGCCTTCAAATCCCGCCGCTACGAACAAGCCCAAGACCGCCTTGATGCGTGAGAGAATGTAGAGGGAGAAACGGTAGAGAGAGGGAGAAGGGTGGGCGGATTTCCACGAGGAGGGGGCGGCAGGCGGCTAGAAGGAGGAGGAGAGGAGGGGGGCGGCCTGGCCGAAGTTGGAGAGGGGGAGAAGGTAGGGGGCGGCCAAGGAAGAGGGAGAGGGAAAATCAAGAGGAGAGAATTAGGGCTTTCAATTTCTTATTTCATTCATTGTTAATCCAAATTCTCTAAAACATAGCCTTATATAGGCTTTACAATCACAGCGGTTAAACGCAGTCCAAATTAAAACAATAAAACAAACATGACAAGTTCTAATAAAATAAAATAAAGCATGACAATTTTAATTAATAATTATAAGAATAATTATTAATTAAAATATTCTTATTTTAAAAGCATGATAAAATTAATTAATAATTATAATTAAATTATTATAATTATTAATTAATATTCTTGTGACGCGGACGGAGGTTGTAGCGGCGATGGCGAAGAACGTCGTGGTGTTGGCGTAGAACGTCACGGCGAAGGCGAAGAAACGACGTGTCTTCGAACTTGCGGCAACGACCGTCCCAATCCACGAACTCTCTATATCGGGGATCAACGACCTCCATCAAGATCATCAAGCCAGCAGCAGTATCATCAGTATCCCCAACCAAGTGGATGTGGGGGTCTTCATCAGCAACATCCCCTACCAAATGAGGCTCGGTGAAGGGGTCTTCATCATCTGGGGTGGGCAAAAGAGAGGGGCTAAAGGGATGGTCCCCATCAATCTCCTCCATCATCTCCTCTCCCATCTCCTCCTCCTCTAGAGCCAAACAGGGAGATACCAGATCCCCCAAGGGATAATCTTCCCTCAATGGACACTGTTCCAGAGCCCCATCAGGAAGATATCCCAGCTCAACACCCTTCTCAACAACTGCAACAACAACAATAGTAGTTCCAATCCACCTCATTACCTGAGCCATTTCCTTTGCAAACCCATCTACCTTCATCCACTACAATTCCAGATTATCAACCTGCTCCACCTCCACCTTCATTAATTCACTTCTCATCTCAAAGTCATTATCAACCTGTTCCTCCATCACCTCCTCCATCTACATCTTATCCACCCACAATTAATCTTGAGCAAATCAACTCAAAAGTTGTGGCCATTGCCTCCTCCACATTTGCTGATCAAGTGGCCTCTCAGGATAGAAAATTTGACAGAAAACACCCACAGATAGAGGGTGAGTTATTAAAGTTTCAAAAAATCATTTTAGAGCCTCAACGAATTTATATCTTCCTTCATGGTATCAAAGGAGTTCTTAACCTCACTTGCCAGCAAGGTCAAGAAGGGGGAGAATATTTTGGAGGAAGAGAGACTTGTCTTGCAGTTGGGAGGATAGAATCAAGAAAAAATTAATGAGGAGCCTGTCCCTGACAAAGTGACTACCTTCCAAGGTGCACAAATCCAGGGGGGAGCCTGCATATCAGGGGGAGCTCCCAGAAAAAGTAAATGATGAACAAATAAATGCAATAATTAAGGGGGAGCCTGCTCCAGATATTCAGAGGAATCTAGATATGGAATTGGAAGCTGTAAGCACAGCAGGGGATCAGGTGAAGCCTCAAGATGAGAATCTATTAGATGAGGTGGCCAAGATTGCCAAGGAAGCTGTTGTGGATGCTGAGCAGAATGCACAAGCATAGGGGGAGCATGACAAAGCCAATGTTGCTGAAAATCCAGCATTGTCCCTTGATGAAGATGAGCCTCTGAAGATAGCTCCAAGGAAAGTCATCCCAGTAGTATTCTCAATAAAAAGGAAGACTCCTGAGAAGGATTCCTAAATTTTTTATGAAGGTATTCTATGATTATTCATTTTGAACACAAATATATTTTGGGAAGAACAAATATTATACAACTTTACTGCCTGTCAAGTAAATGGAGCTGCATATGATTTCAGTCTATCCTATGTTGTAATGAATGTACTATTGTTTATACAAAAGAATATGTAAAATCACTTTATTCAATCTGTAAAATTTGTTAAGATAAATAAGGGGAGATTGTTGGGAAAACCCCTAGATTTAACTTAACAAATTAACTAAATGTGATTTTATCCTCTAGGAGTAAATTACCCATTGTATAGTGAGGGTAATCTGGTCATTAGATGTCTTAGGATGTCATACTCAACATAGGGTATCAGGACCAGATCAAGGGAAGCAAAATTGGGCTAAGTTAACATTAGCGTCGAATAGAATTCGACGCAACATCGAGTCCATATCGGCGCTGCTCTGACTAGAAGTTCATGTGATTAAACCCCTCTGTCGAAGTAACCCAAGTCTACGTTACGTTGAATGAATATTGATGTAGAGTTCAGGGACTTGTCGAAGTAACTAAAGAAGTCAACGCAGCTTCTACTTCAACTCGACGCAGAAGGGGTTATCTGTCGAAGCCAACTAAAGTATATGGAACATCGACTTCATCTCGACGCAGAAGATCAAGTTCAGAGCCAGGCAGATCAACTCGACAGATACGTCGATAAGATATCGACGCAACGTCGACTACTTGAGTTCAGTCAGAGCACAGATGAAATCGAAGCTTCTCCTAGAGAACTCGAAACTATGTTGATAAGAAGGGAAGTGAATTCGACGCTACATCGAATACAGTCTGAGAAGTATAACTCTTTCAGCTGTCATTCTGATCCTTGTCTCATGGCCCACATCTTTCAAGACTGTTCTCCAACGGCTTAATAATTGCCTGCAATAGAAGGAAGCATTAAAGAAGGAGACAAAAGGTTTCTTGGAAATATATACTTTTTGGTGGACGGGTCGAGAATTAAAGAATGAAAGAAAGAGTGTGTCTAGGATGATATGCCTTTTCAGGGCTTACCAGAAATGGAAATGAATTCAAAATTGAAGACACATATAAAAGGGCTAAGAAGGAAGAGAAGGATAGACATTCAATCACAATTAGCCGTCTCTTCTCAACTTAGGATTTCCTGTCTTCTTCTCTCTCTCTCAGGAACCCTAACATAGCACAGAGAAAAGATAAGAAGGCTCTGTTGTTCTTCAACTGATAAAACAGAGGATCTAACAGCTACTCTTCATCACCATCTCTTAGCAGCCAGATCACAATCAGAAGAAGAAGAAAGGATCTGACAATATAAAGCTTATGTAATTCGTCACCATCTAAAGCAGGGGCTAATCAAGAGCAGATCCTTTGGAACAACTAATAGGCTGATCTTCATACAGCCTTTTTCAAGAATTCTGAGAACAGAATTCCTTCCACCTTCTTCCTTCTCCTTCTTTCTCATTCTATAAAAGAGTTTTATTAATCCCTCTTCAAAGGATTCAGTGGTTCAAGATCTCCTTATCAAAAGATCTGGTGGTTCAAGATCTCCTTATCAAAAGATCTGGTGGTTCATGATCTCCTTGGAAAAAGATCAGTGGTTCTAAGATTCTCCTTATCAAAAGACTCAGGCACCATAGTGCATCCCTACCAGGTGGTAGAAAAGGGGAGTACTCACATTTTGGGGAACCTCTATAAAAAATTTGTGTCTTCTAGTTACAAATTTTCTGTTGTGTCTAAATAGCTAGTTTATTATATAGTTTCTGCTTTACATTTCAGCACAAGTTTATTTTGCTTGAGATCTTTAGTGAGCATAAATCCTTAGATTAATTTTATTGTTTTCATAGTTATGAAAGAAATAAATTTAAATCCTTATTTACCCTCCCCCCTCTAAAGGATTCTCAGAGGCACATTGTGCACTTTCACTCCCTCTGATACCAACTATCACAACCCGCATTTTCCCCTGAATTTAATAAATATTATCAGAGCCACGGGAAAATAGGTGTTATGATTCCACATCCTACAGGGGACAACTACAGACGCTCAGGCAAACATTCCTTGCGAATAATTATAAAAGACATGAATATGATTGAGTTAAATAAAAACAATTTACATTTTTTTAGCTTAAGACTGTGTCCATCGATCCAGTGGATCAACTAGTCCACGAGTAGAAAATTATACATACGCAGTGGAAAATAGGTTCATAATACCCTTCATGAGCATGAAGATCAAACAGTTCAGAAATGATATAGACATATCTAAATTTAGTATAAGTAAGGAATGATTTTTCTACGATCTTCAAAGTAGGTGATATTTACTTAAAATCATGCTATGCAAGAACGTCATTTCTTATACATAAAATAACTCATGCATCATAACATAAAACTTCCCAGAGAGCAAGTAGGTAAACAACCAGTAAGGAACAACAAAAAAGCTATCAAGTAATCTAACACCAGAAAACTAAAGCTATGGGAATCAACAACTGACATGAGCCCATAGAAAACAAATTACAAGACTAAAGCTGAAGCAAAGGAACAACTACCTCACAACCGTGAGGGGAAAACAGACAACTGCAACTATCAGCAGCTCCGAAAAATACCAACTCAACTACCCACACCGCTACAGCTCCAAGCCTGAGACTTTCACAAGAAAAGAATGCCTCAGCAAGAAAGTGCAAGTGGCAGCAATAAAAAAAACCAAGATTCTACATAAGGGTTAGCAGCAATCAAAAGTAATAGATTGAAGAAAAAGAGCTTTCAACAAAAATTACACAAAGATTAGCTTACAACAACCCGAGCCAGCTCAAACGAGTGCACTCGGTAAGAGAAATGTCTGCACCAAAGTAATGGCCAAAATGATCAAAACCAACCACGTGTCCGTTACTGCGACTCAGAGGTGATGGTCATTCATAATATAATACACATATATAAAAGCATATATATTTACAAGAACTTGAGACTGATCAGCTCGAGAAAAGGGCATCATTTAACGTCGGGCAATACACAAGGCCTCGGGTGTATGATCCACAAATAAACAGCACTGTGACGGTGGTACATTCCACTAACGCTCACAGCCCAACATACATACAGGAGTGCTGCGGTGGTGGCTCCAATCCACACAACCCAACAGTCCAAAAGGCACTATGGCGGTGACTATAGCTCACACAACCAACAGGCTCCAACAGAGCATACAGAGCTCTCATAATCAATAGAGCAAACATGGCTCTTTATAACCAATAGGCCAAACAAAAGAGTGGAAGGCAGGAACAACATGTTTATAGATGGTTTTAATCACAACTCAAGATGAGAGAATCAGTAAGCAGCTGATTCAGCAATTAATCATTAGATCAACATTCAATTAGAAAAAAAAAAGGTTGAAAATTTCAGCAAGCCGACACCATGTAAGGCTTGGTGTCGGAACAAGACAAAGATAAGCTTAACACAAAGGCCAAACACCAAAACAATACTCAACGGTTCATTAGAAACACTCGGGGAGTCCAAACTTGACTCCTAACAAACTTCTCATAATATCACGACGAATAAGGCATAACTTCAACTAAAGTCGCAACAAATGGACTTAAAATGCTTGATAACATAGCTTAAGATACCCGGGAACACCCGGCAAAAGAACATAAGAATATGCTGAAACAATTCAGAATATGCGATGAAATCGACAGAAGGACTTATCAAAAGTCGACCGAAAAACTTAACAAAAGTCGACGGGAAGACTTTATACAGTCGACAGGAAGACTTATATAAAATTCGATTGGAAGCTAAGAAAATCGACTGGAAGATTTAGAGAAAAGTCGACTGGAAGCTAACAAAATCGGCTGGAAGCTTTAGAGAAAAGTTGACTGGAAGCTTATAAAATCGGCGGAAAACTTTAGAAAAAAGTCGCCTTGAAGCTTATAAAATCGGCGGGAAGCTTTAGAGAAAATTCGACAGGAAGCTAACAAAATCGGCGGGAAGCTTATAATAATCGACGGGAAGACTTTATGAAAGTCGACGGGAAGGCTCAGTCAAAATTGACGGGATGACTTTATACAGTCGACGGGAAGACTTATGCCAATCGACGGGAAGATCTTCAAAGGAAGATCGACCGAAAAATCTTACATAAAAACGACGGGAAAAGCTTATATAAAATCCACGGAAAGAACTATGCCAAAATCGACTGGAAGCTAAGTCGACGAGAAGCTTTATAAATCGACGGGAAGCTGTAGTCATAATCGACGGGAAAGCTTTGGTCAAAAGCAGCGGCTACAAGAGGGCCTGATCGACGAGACGGGAGCCCGATCGATGAAACGGGAGCCCGATCGACGGGTGTCCCGTCGATTCTCACTTAGAAACTTGAAAAAACATGATCTCCCTGCCCTCTCCTGTCGATCGACGGGACGGGGTGTCGATCGACGGGATGGGACTTCAAACAGAAATAGATTCCAGGAAAAAGCTAAGTAAAAAAATTAACTGGATAATCTGAACTCATTTCTTAGCCTTTAGCTACAAGCCAGCAGGCATTTATGAAGGTAAATTTCTAAACTTAACCTTAGGATTTAGGCACAAAATCTATATGTTTGCCCGGAAAGCCCGCGATCTTGTCTTTACAGCGCAAATTGGCGGTCTCAGCGGTCTCAAATATTTGTGATCGCCCAGATCGCCCGCCTTCAGCCTGGTCTAATTTTCTAAGTTCCAAGCAGCCGAAGCCGCTCGAGATCGCCAGTCTAAGCGGTCTGGGAATTTTACTTTATTTTTTCTATTTGCACCCCTGTATCCCGGGCAGCCCGTAGTTTTCAGTTCTGCCCTCTTGGGCAGCTCCTTCGTCTATAAATAGAGGGGTAGGGGTACCAGAAAAAGGACTTTTGGCTCCGAGGCTTCAGCTTACAACTTGTGTAAGCGGTCTCACTTTTTCGTGATCGCCATTTTACGGTCGCTTTCTCTTTTTTCAGCATCTCCTGTCTTAGTACCCTGCACTTTGCAGTTTTCTCACATCCCTTTAAGTGTGTGAATTTTGGAGGTGCCTTTTTTGGTACCAACACTATATATCTAAATCTGTAAATTAATTGCCTAAAACTGAAGGAAATAAAAGAAGAAAGAATAAGTAAGAAGATCTACAGAGATCAAAATAGGGGAGCAAACCACCACTTGTCTTTACTTGAATCACTGAAATACGTCCTCTCAAGCCCTCCACGCCAAAGATCGGCTCAAATACGACCTAAGCACGGAGAATCTACGAAGATCGGAGAAAATGAGGGTTAGGACCACTAACCCTAGTGCCAAAAATCTATGAAATGAACAAAACTTACCACGCACACGACGAGCATGGCGAGAGCTTTCCAAATCTATGCTCCGGCAAAAATTTCGTGCACCGGAGCTCTGTCAGCGGAGGTCGGAAAGTTCAGGAAAACCCCGAACACACCCTCTTTCTCTCTCTCGAAACCTCTGTCTCGATAAACCAGGAAGGAAGAAGATGGAGAAGAAGAAGAGGAAGAATAATATATGTAACACCCTGCCAGTACAAATAATATAACAGTAGGTCCGGCCGGGACCCCACGCTATACTAACCACACTAGCTAGGTGTTAAAAGGAGATATTCAGAAAAGAACTACACCAGAGTACTAAACATAAGCGGAAGCATAAAGATTTGACATTTCTTTTAGAATAATCCACTATCACAGGAATGAAACAATAAAGAGTAGAGTTACGGCCTTAAGGCCTTACATTCCAAAAATGTACAAAACTCCTTAAACATACTTCGGCACGCAAGTCGGCAATACATGAAAAGCAGAAAAGAGGTTGCCCTTCGGGGGCCAATGCAGCAAAAAGGGCCACCGCCCGCTATTTCCCGCTAGGCTCACCTGCACTTGCATAAGAAGATTCCACCAAGAGGTGGCAAACAAGGCAACGGTCAGCACAGCTGACCAAATTATAACGACCCCACCCCTTTCACGGGGTGGCGGAGCTTCTTTCCTGCAAACAAGTCGTACTAGCAACAAGTAGTACTAAAAGGAAAGTGCAAACTACACAAGGTGAGGTTTCAAGCACAATCAATCTTCTAGGTGTAGCAACAAATAGAGTTGATCCTGGGAATGCACAAGATGTTGGATGGGTTCACCCGAAAGTTTCCCACAACAGCCTAAGCAACGCATGAGGCTAATCATAACAAAATCCAAAACCATGACCGTGGATTCTCACGACCACACGTAACCAGCTAAGCTAAAGAGCTTAGTGAACGCTTGAGCATTTACCTATTGGAGGAACCCTCCTAAACAGGTCTATCCCATGATCACGCGACGTCCCGAGGTTTCCCCCTCTCGCCGGTAAGCATGGTGCGGGTTCGGTACAAGCTTGTGCCCGTTGCTCAAATCATCGCGTTAACAACAACGATACGGGTGTAGCTTTACTTCGGCCCGTTCGCAAGGAAACACCGACGGGTGTTCCCAATCGCAAGAAGTTACGCACCTAAACCAACCAAGTGGACTTAGGCTTCACTAGAACAACCAACGAAGGAGGTATACAACGACTCACTTCAATTTCGTGGTGAAGGTTTGCATTCCACCACTCTCCAAGCAAAGGGGCTTTCGTTAGGATCTTCACACGACGCCTAATCTCAAGTCCCGCAATACTATAGATGATCTCACGGAGTCATTCTCCGGCACGCATTCTAGGCCTAACCTAAATGCAATGTCGCAAATCAAGCATCACCGATTCAGGCTCACGGCCACGAATAGGCTTCACACACAATGCCTAAATCCGCACGACTACCGGATTTCTAAATGCAATATGCCGGGGACGGACACAATCGACCCGGAGTTCCGAAGAACTAGAGGAAATCCTACACTTCACCCATTTGGTGAAAGGGAGTCCTCATGCAAGCATAGAAAGAGAAAGAGAGGACAAAGAACACGTCCTAAGACCGGGAGAAAGAATTGTTACCCTTGGAGCTTTCTTCCCCGCCATAGATCCGAGATTCCAATCGGAGGGAAAGAACCGCACCGGGCTGCACTTTCTAGATCTGGAAACGTCTCGCGAAACGGAGCTCCGTCAATGGCGGAATCTCCTTCTTCTTCCTCCTTTCCCCTTCTTCTTTCTCAAGCTTAGGAGAGAGAAAGGCTATGGAAATATGAGGGATTAACCCCTCTCCAAAGCCCTAAGACCCCCAGCAACAGCTCACAGCCGTTGGATCGAATTCCAATAATTTTGATCGGCCGGATCGTCATCTCCGCTCGTTTTTACGGAACAGAATAAACAGGGCGCACGATCACTGGCGCACGACCAGCGGTCGTGCGCGAAGAGGAGAAATGGTCGTGCGCACTATTTTGGACAGTGAGCATCCCGACGGCTCTCTTCGCTTTGACAAGAGCGCACGATCACTGACTCACGACCAGTGGTCGTGCGCGAAGAGGAGAAATGTTCGTGCGCACTGCTTTGGACAGTGAAATTTCAGCCTTCGCCGAGCGCAGCACTACCACTCCGCCTACCTCGCTGAACAACGATTTTTGGGGTGTTACAACTCCACCTCCCTTAAAAGAATTTTGTCCCGAAATTTCGAAAATAGTATTAGCAGAAAATACAGTTATAATTACCTGAGAGAAATAGCTCGGGGTACTCCGCAAGCATCGACTGCTCTCTTTCCCAAGAGAGTTCCTCTCGCCCGCAATTATTCCAACGGACTTTCACCATCCGAATGGACTTGTTCCGCAACTGCTTCACTTCAGTGCCTTCAATGCAAATGGGTTTGACTTTGTAACACCTGTAACGCCCCAGGTTTTTTTATTATTATTTTTAATGAACATATGAAATTAATAATAATTATTTTAAAACGAAATATTAACTCGAGGCGTCGATGCGATAGGGGGCGTTACCGTTTCGTGTGCGTCGCCGTCCGGTGAGTATGATGCTAGGTTTTTTTTGCGGTGTGCGTATAGACAATTTTTATTTTCATAATAAAAAAACAATATGTATATATACATATATATATATATATATATACGAGCATCTTCGCACGGGCTACGCCCGTGCTCGATGCTCTCGGGCGGCCTTCGGCCGCATCAATGCGGGCTTCGCCCGCAACCAAGCGGGCTTCGCCCGCTTGGCATTCAAGGCGGGCTTCGCCCGCCCCCTCGGCGTCGGCGGGCTTCGCCCGCCCCTCGCCGGTATTAGCTCATACGCCCGTGCGAAGATGCTCTCGGGCGGCCTTCGGCCGCATCAATGCGGGCTTCGCCCGCTTGGCATTCAAGGTGGGCTTCGCCCGCCCCCTCTGCGTCGGCGGGCTTCGCCCGTCCCTCACTGGTATCCGCCCGCCCCTCGCCGGTTTTCGCTCCCGTCACCTATTTAAAATTTTAAATAATTTTACATTCTTTAACAAAAACATGTAACCCCCTCAAATCCCGCGGCAGTACCCAGCTGCTTGCCGCGGGCTTCGCCCGGCCCCCGGCGGCTCCACCAAGCGGGCTTCGCCCGCAACCAAGCGGGCTTCGCCCGCAACCAAGCGGGCTTCGCCCGCAACCAAGCGGGCTTCGCCCGCAACCAAGCGGGCTTCGCCCGCAACCAAGCGGGCTTCGCCCGCAACCAAGCGGGCTTCGCCCGCTTGTCATTCAAGGCGGGCTTCGCCCGCCCCCTCGGCGTCGTCGGTATTCGCCCGCCCCTCGCCGGTCTTCGCCCCCGTCACCTATGCTCGTATTCTAGAGAAGATGCACATACTGAAATTTTAAGTTAAAACATATTTGATCAAACAAATTTCACAAATGAATTTGTTAACGATAGCATCGTGATATACATCCAAATCGAGCATTGCTTCGAAATCCAAATCCACAGCAGATATTCAGAATACAAACTCAACATAGTGGTTAATATGCAATGAATTGATGATCAGAATGGAAAATATATTAACCATATTGATTGTTATAGTAAAGAAACAACAATATCAAATCCCATAAGTTGCAATTATACGGAACTGGACATTGACCTTGGCTTGGATCTGATTGTCACCGCACGCCCAGACAGTGCAAGGGGTCCCGTGCCCCATGCGACGGTACCCCAGACACAAAAGATGGACAACACCAATATTGTTATACATTGTGCAATGCAAAATAATATTCAATATTAAAAGTTTTATGAAAATGTGCTTGTAGCTGCGTATGAAGCTGTTATGTATGACCGAAACAAAAGAGCCAATTATATAGCAAAGTATATAGCGATCAATTGAGCGAAGGTCATTGAGGGAAGCAGTTGAATGGTGTTTAAGTAGTCTACAAAGAAGCCATTGAAGTACAGATAGTGATTTATATGTAACTGTTAATTGGAAATGTTGTTAAAATGAATTTGGAAGATATATATACTTTTGTTCATAATACAAAAGTTTTTTTCATGCCTCTGAAAAAGAATGAATATGTAACACAATTGGTAGCTCCAGATCTGGATGCTTCTCCACAAACTATCTCATCCTAGCAATACGTGAACACATTCAATGCATGAAAAATACACCACGGAAAATACACATCCAATGCATGAAAAAAACAATACAGGGAAAATTTGTGCGAGTAATTATTGAAGGGGAAAAAAGGTGCATCATGAAGCATCAGTTGCCCACATTTAGTTGCAATAGCCAGTGTATCACAGAGGGGATAGTTAGAAATCGAGAGCAGGAGAAGGGAGTCGAGCAGCGAATAGCCGCAAGATCGATGGAGGAGGGTTGACGGCGTGTGAGGAAACGCGATTGGTAGGCACAGAGTGCAACGGAGATGATCGGCAATGGCGAGTGAGGGGGAACAAATCGTGAGGAAGGAGATGGATCGAAGAGGAAGGGCGTCGAGTAGGGCTTTACGGTTTCTTGTAAGAGGATCATGATCCTAATTGATCTGATGGTGAGAGTTTATTTAGGTTGATCGTGTGGCTGTCAATTGTTTGATGAACATTTTAGAGCCTCCAAACATTATAATGGTAATCATTTTAGACATCATATGCATATCACGGACCCGCCACCGCCCTCAACACCACATCTCGACGCCGGTGAAATCAAGCCTGTAACAGACGTTCCCAAAACCTACGTCTTTTCGTTTTAAATTAGTTCATGGTAGGTTTCACTCCCCGGCTGACCTGTTCGCGACTTCGTTCGGCTTTGGAATGGGGTTCCCACTTATAGGTGCCTCCTAGGGCATTGTCGATCAGGGTAATTGATGCCAAGAATGTGAAATTCAAAATGTATTTGGATGTAGATGCAGTTCAGGAGTTTGGCAAACTGAGATAGGCAAAAGTGGAGTAAATGCTATTAAACTGGCACAATTTTAAGCAACAAAAAGATAAATGGTTTTTGGTTGGTGAAGAATGAGCAGCAGAACATGTCTATTGAGTGCTTAATTGAAGGTTGATTAACTGATTTTTTTTGCATCTATACATATGCTGGAGCACCAAGCTAATTTTGCAACAAAAGAACAATGGATTTTGGTTGGTGAAGAATGAGTACCAGAGCATGTGTATTGAGTCCTTAATTGAAGGTTGATTAATTAATTTAAATCACATTGCACACACAACACAACATCCACAACAAACTGCCATTCAAAATCTCATTTAGCATTTAAAAAGGTACCTTAAATCAAAATAACATTTCATGCATTACTTGAGCATATTTAGACGCCCAAATGAGTGGATATTCATACAAAACAAACCGCCAAAGAGTTGAACCTTCCTGTTGCTTTGTAGTTGGAGAGCATGCATTGATGTCCGCCATTGAAGGCCGTCTTGTCATTCCGACGACAAATTATCATCAGTAAAAGATGATAATTTGCAATTTATGTAGCATTGATGAAGAATAATAGGCATACCTGATGCGTTTTCGAGACTTTGGACGGAACTCCTGTTTGCTTTGGAAGCCCATCCCCCTCTAACTCCTGTAATAAACTTCGTTGCTTTCAAATTAAAAAATATTTGTTAAATTCAGAAAGAAAATAAAATATAAAATTTATATAAAAGCCATGATATTAAAAAATTAAACTGCATACCAGTGAATTCTTGTTTGTCTAGTTTTTCATATATTTTTGACATGTCGTAACGGTCTTGGTATGAGGAATCTTTTAGATCTACTAAATTCACTGAAGACAAAATTCCTTTGCTCAACACCTGATGGTTCTCGAGGCACGTTGAATGGTCCATGTGTTGTTGAAATCAATGATATATACAATATTGGGGCCAAATTGAACTACACAATCAATTTCCAAATAAATTTGAAGATTCAAAAAAATCCAAAAATGCATGATATTAATAATTCTATATACCTTGCAAAACGTCTCAGATACTCGCCAAAGGCAACCAGTTCTATCTCAGTCACTTGCAATACTTTGACAATATAATAACTCCAGCATAGTGTGGTGAGCATAGTGTGGAAGGATTAAAATTCATTAGTTAGGTTGATGAATTAGTTAATGGGAGCCAATTTTCTTTTATTAGTTAGATTATTCTGGGAAAAACCAATATTCAAAATGGAACTTACGGGGAGCAGTGAAGGTTTCTTTCAAGTGCTTCAGCGCATTATCAATCAATTTTCATGTAATATACTTACCAAAATCATTGTAAATGGAGCTCAACATAGGCAAGAAAAGCATTTTGCTGAAGAACCGATTTGATCTAACTAAGCACGAAAATAACACAAATTATTATTTTTCTATCATCTCAAACAACTCCAGGGATCTTATAAAAATCTACCAAGCATGCTCACAAAAAAACTATCCTGTAACAATATGTATATAAACAGCAGTCAACATTGACAACAACTGATGGGAAAAAATTTCAATAAGAAATTGGCACTCACAATCAACATCATATAGCTTCCACTTGCTCGCAATTACTGAATATTCACCATGTTCACAGGTAGAATAGCTGGAGTTGCAGGATCTTGGCAGATGAACGACCAGGTAGAAGAGGATCAGTGTGGGCTTGCTTGCGAAGATGCGGGAGGGTCAGTAATTATACAATGTTGGAGGGGAGGGTCAGTAATTATTCATGTTGGGGACATCAACGAACAATGACAGTGAGAGCGGAGGCACAGGAGCGGCGGCACCGGAGCGGCGGCAGGGGTGCGGCGGCAGCGGAGCGGCGGCACCGAAGCGGCGGCACCGGAGCGGCACTACTTGCATTGTAAATAGAAAACTACATGGCGGAAAAAAATTGTAAGCATACCAGAAAAACAGTACGATAAGCGTCAATTATAACGACAAATCTAGTGAATAAATTACTTAACCATTAAAGAGTAACATGTAATACATTACATGGTGCAAGCAGAAATTGGCGAAAGTAAAATATAATATTAATTAAGGTGCAAGTCAAAATGAGGTAATATTCATTTCGAATTGCAAATAATAATATATTTAGAGAAAATGAAGAGAGCAACGAACCTATGAGCCTCCACCGTGAACCTGCAGCAATCCAATGAGCTCAGATTACAATGGAACATGGCAAAAATAAATACCATCATTGGCAGGAAAAAGTACATGTTGAAACAAATAGTTGTGATGCCTTGAAGCCAAATGTGCTAAAGCTATTCAATTAATCCCCATTCAGTTAATACCATCATTTGCTTTTAATTGTTAAGCCTGAGTAATCAACATCAAACTAATTGGTTTACATGGAGGTGCCCAAAATCTTCTATATTAAGTGCGCTTAATTATATGAGTTTTCAAAGATGAGATTATAATCTCAGCACACCTTGTGAATAAAATAAGGGCCGGTTAAAAAAAGGATGCATAGCCCGAACTACCGAGAATGCAGGGAACACCTCTTTTCGTGAATAAAGAGAACATGGAGCGTAAGGAGGATGAGACGGAGGCTGAACCGTGCGTAAATGCGATGTGAGCGACAATTGAAGGAGGCGGCGAGCTCAGATTACAATGGAATGTGGCAAATGCTAAAAAAATATTTTTCTCGGTTCAACCTTCCCTCAGACTGGGGTTAACATTGAAAGCATGTTTTTACTTCCCAAAACTTGCGATTTTCTCAATTGCTCTTGGAAGATTGCTTAGAATAGTATTTTCCATCCGACTAATTGTGATTTTGATGATCTGTGTTGATTTTTCTCTCAAACAGAAACTTTAAGAACAGAAGAGTAATTATCTAAAGAAGAAGAGCGTGAGAATCTCATCAAGAAGCTAAAATCAAAATATCCCTCTCTTCTTGGTACATTCATAGAGCTAGCCAGAGATATGGCTGCTGTAGTAAATGTAGAGAAAATCAAGCGTCCATACAAAAAAAAAAGAGATTGCCTTTCTAAACATTAAGATAACAACTTTTAAAAGTGAAATATCTATTCCAAAAAGGATTTTGAACTCATGTTGAATCTGGGCTGTCAGGGGTCCAAATCAACTCAGGACTGAATCCATGTAAGGGGGATGAATCCAACTTCAGCAGTAGGTGGGCTTTTGATGACTAATGCAGTTCTCTTTTACCTTTATGGAGGCACAGCTGCTGTAGGAATGCAGAGAGTTTGGTCGAAGCAGGAAGATCGCCGGAGTATGGCCGGAGTATCACAGGAGTTGAGGGGGCTGCGATGATGTAGATTTCCGCATGTCTGCGCAGCAGAAGTGGCGGAGGAGGAAGGGCAATGGTTGTGGATGGAGTGCGACCTGGATCTTCGTCGGTGAGCAGGAGGAGGAAGAACCTCTCTACATCGGGCGCGAAGCGGAAGTGGCGGAGGAGAAGGCGAAAAGTGCTGGAGTGCGACCTGGATCTTCGTTGGTGAGCAGCAGAAGGGCGCGAACCGGAGCACGATCGGGATGGAAGGAAGCTAGGGCACGCAAAATGTGGGAAGAGGCAGTGTGCGAAGAGGCAGTGTGCGAGGAGGCAGCGATCGGCTAAAACATCGATCTTTATTTGCGAATGAGTTACGCGACTGGAAGCGGCGTGAAGAAGAGCGGCATGAAGAAGAGCGGCGGAACCTGTGCGCACGCGGCGAGCGAGGAGCTGCGCGAGGCGGGCCACGCGGCGGAAGCAGCGGGCGGCGCCATGTCGCCGTGGCAGCGGACGGCGCGAGGGCAGGGCAGAACGGGGAATTCTGGCGTGACCGACGACGGGCGACTCAAAGCGAGGAATCCCCTTATTAGTAATAGATATGTATATATATAAATGTAAATATATATAAATATATATATATAGGCATACTCATATTTACTTATATAAAAAAAAAAAGGGATCCGCTGCTGCTTGCCTTCCTCCCCTTCCCCGTGCTCCTCTTTCTCGGTTCAGAAGGGTTAGGGCTTTTCGTCGACGAGTGTCGCAAGGCGCCGGTGCGGTCGCAGGAGGAAGGTTCAGGATCGCCGGGGGCTCGTTTCGTCGCCGGAGCGGGGTTGCGGAGGGAGATCGTCGGCAACGGCGGTGGTCATGAGGTCTTCCGGCCGTAGCTTTTTCGTTGTCGAGTGGTGTCGGCTCCCGATTCAGGCAAGAAAACTTCTTCATCTCCCCCTTCTCCTTCTTCTACTGCTTTCTTACCCCCCCCCCCCCCCCCCCCCCCCCACAGCTTCCAGTATGATTACAGCAATGCTAGAAGCAATATTTTTGTCCAGTCAATTATAGAACTTCTTTCCAAATAAAGTTCTATTTATAAGCCAACCCATGAAGCATGAATGTGGTAGGTGGCCAAGGGGTTTCTGATCGAAAGTATATTAGAGTGCAGCTTTGTTGTTCTGAAATTTGAGTAGAACACATCTATTGATTGGCTTAAAAAAAGGTTTAATTTGATTGTTATGTGTATCTAGATAGCATCCTTGAATCTTCAAGGATATGAAGTTATTACCTGTAGCTTTTTCATCCAATTAATATCCATTCGCATAAATCTTGGGGCTGCTGTTATATTTAATTTGGGAGGGCTGCTATGTTTAAACCAGTTGGGAGTTTCAAACTTTCTATGGGGGGGCTGTTTCCTGCCTTGGTTAAAATGGGGACTGTTGTTTGCAATTAGAACTTTTGGAGCTGCTAAATATTTATATAATCTATTTCGGTTTGGGAATGTTGTATGCAGCAATCTTTCTGGAGTTATTTTTTTTTATGAGATGATCATTCCGGTGTGAAGGTGTTGCTGTTATAATTCTTTTGGGGGCTGCTATTCATATATTCTGATTGGGATTGTTTAGGGGCTGACTTACAGCTCCAGTTCCAAATTTCGTGGTTATTTCTCCTGGTTATTTGCTATGGGTTTATGAACATCAAGTTAGGAATTTCTCCTGGTTATTTCTCCTGGTTTTATGCTAGGAATTTCTCTCGGTATATATGTTCAAAATTTTCGGGTTATATGCTAAAATGTCCCTGGTATATATGTTGAAATTCCCTTATTTCTAGGCAGAGAAATTTCTTGGATATATATGCTCGGTTCACTGGGCTAGTTCCTAATCATTTTCAGTTGGCTAATCCTGCATATTTTATGAGTGGAAGTTTGGATGGATGATATATAAAATTCTTGGGAGAGGGGTTGTTGTTTCTTAATTCTTTGGAGAGGGGCCGATTATCAATGTCAGAGTTAATTTGCACACTAACTAATAAGTCTGCTGCCTCTAAATCAAACAATTAGTAATTTCTATCCCCCCCCTGTATTTTAGTAGCGTCATATTTACTATTAATCTGCAAATTTTCTGCAAACTTTGCTATGCCAGCATAAGTAAGTTTTGCCTCTCCTGAATCTATAATACAATTTTCTTACCAGCCAAATTGGCTGTTATGCTAAGGTCCTTTAGCCTTGGTACACTATAAAAGAAGAGTTCAATTTTTCCATATCTATTTCTTCACTATCGAGCAAATAGACAAATTTGATTTCTCCTTCCTTTGTTTTACCTAATATTTCAGCAACACCATAACTATCATTTGTTAGGGGCTGCTTCCTATGTTTTTTTTCTTCTTGTTCGGGGGCTGCCTTATAACATATTATTCGGGGGGCTGCTTTAATAAATTTTATCATGGGGGTTGCCTTATAGAACTCCGTTTGGGGGCTGCTTCATAAAACCTGTCATTTTGGGGTTGCTTTATTCATGGTCCTACCTAATAGGAATATGTTGTGATCTGCTTGGTCGTGGGCAAGGTTCCTTATAATATTTTCTTGGGGCTGTCTCCTCCCTGATTTTAGCATGGTAACTACTGATTCATTTTATTTTCCCTTGATTTCCTCCTAGTTCAATCTCTAGCTAGGAAATTTTCTTGGTTTAAACTTAAGTAAATTACCCGGTTCGTAAATTTTCTGGGTTTAAGTTTGAGGGCTAGGTATTTCATTAGGTTTATGCAAAGATATTTCCTAGGCTATATGCTAGAGATTTCGCTCTCTTGGGGAAGTTTGTGCCTATTAGCTATTGGTTTTATGCGGGGTTTCTCCTTGGTCTATATGTTGTTGGTTAACTCTTGGGCTTATTTAATTGGTTAAGCGTAAATGGTCTTGCTCGGCAAATTTCCCGGATCCTACATTTCTTCCTTCGTTTGGCTAAGTTGGGTATTGCGGCGGGCTAAAATTCCCTGGAAATTTCGTAATTTAGATTCCCTAACGATTTGGGAAAGTCTAAATGCTAAATTTCCTGGAAATTTCTCTTGCTAGTCCTCGGTGACCTAGCGAGGCTAGCAATTGTTTAAGGTGAAGGATAAGTGGACGAATTTCGGTGTTGGGCTTTTACTTGTTCCAGGGACCGGCAGCTTTGCACTTTTAGTAGCAGAAAGTATCGAATACTATTGTATAACACTCATATATATATATATACATACAGAAGTTATTAAAGGTTGCTAAATAGCTCTACTTCCGTAGCGAATGCTAAAGTTCATCTTCCTGTGTTGATGAGGAGATCTTCCTTGACCGCCAAACTAAGCTGTGTTTTTTCTTGAGTTGCCCTATAGTTGGTTAGTGTTCATTTATGGTGTCTTGTCGTGCCCAATTCATTGCACGGTTTCGAGAAGTTCGTTGGGAGTCAAGTTTGGACTCACCAAGTGTTTTCAAATGAATCGTTGAGTAGTGTTTATTTCTTTGTGACCCTATCCTTAGGGTGTTATGGTGCTGGTATCTCGGGTTACGTCCCGTGTCTTAATTGAAACTTAATTTGATTATTTAGAACCTTTGTTTTAAGCCTTGCATGGTGGGTAGTTTTGGGTGGCAGTGGATAGAGTACCACCACCCGGTTTTGGTTTTTGGGTGGCAGTGGATAAAGGACCACGACCCGGTTTTGGGCTGCGGGCGTTAGTGGAAGATACCACCGTCGCAGTACCTTCTTTTGGGGGACGCTTTTCCCTCGAGCTGATCAGTCTCAAGTTCTTAAGCACATATGTTTATATATGTGTATTATGATAGTATATGTATGACCATCACCTCTGAGCCGCAATGGCGGACACGTGGTGGACTTGCTTGTGTTGACTATTACCTTCTGGTGCAGGCTTTTCTTCTTACCGAGTGCACTCGTTTGAGCTGGCTCGGGTTGTTGTAAGATTATTGATGTTTACCTGCTTAGTTCTTCTTTATGTACTCCTTTATTTCTAGTTGCTGCTAATCTTGGTTTTCTTGCACCCTCTTGGGCTGAGGCATTCTTTTCTTATGAATGTCTCAGGTTTAGGTTTTTAGCTGCCGCATGAGTTAGAGCGGCGTCGTTCAGTGTTCCTGTCGAGGCCCTTCCCCTCTTAGGTATGGGGCAGTTGCTTAGTTGTTGTCTCTCCTTTAACCGTTTTTTCTTCTTCCCTGCGGGTTCGTGTCAGCTGTTGGCGCCCGTATGGCTTTTGTTTAGATTACTTACTGTTCGCTTTGCTGTTACTTTGAGTACTTTACCTACTTGCTCTCTGGGAAGCCTTTTAACTAAGATGTAGTAGTTACTTTATTGATATAAAAATATCGTTCTTGCATATCATGCTTTTAAATAAAGATCGCATACTTTGAAATTCGTAGAAAAATCCTTTCTTACTATACTAAACCTAGATATGTGCATATCATTTCTGGAATGTTTATTTTCTTGCTCATGTAGGCTAAAAGAAACAAACCTATTTTCTGCTGCGTATGTATATTTTCTACTTGTGGACTAGATGATCCACCAGACCGAGGGACGCGGTCTTAAGTTAAAATGAAAATTTCTCTTTTAATCCAATCACATATATGTCTTTTATAAAATTATCGTAAGGAGTGTTTGCCTGAGCGTCTGTAGTCGTCTCCTGCAGGTGTGGCATCACGATGCGTATTTTCCCGCTGCTCTGATAATACGTATTATATTCTTGGGAAAATGTGGGTTGTGACAACACCCCCATCCGTTCGGGAGCATATAGCAGAAGGTCCGGCCGGGGCCCCACGCCATATACTACAAAACAAACGGGAACGTCACTTAATTGAAATAGCGAACGACATTATACAACGATGCCTAACTCAGTGCATTCTATGCGGAAGCTGAAAAGAGACAAGATAAACCCCAAAACCCGTACCCGGGTATGTCCACTTTTACTAAATATGAATAAATGTTTTACAACCCAAAATTTAGGCACGACGGCCTTACAATTTACCAACATCGGCGCGCAGGCCGGCCATACATGAAAAGCAAAAGGAACATCAAAAAAGCCTTCAAGGGCCGCAGCAGCGCAGGGGCTTCAGCCCGCTATGTTCCCGCTCGGTCCAGCACCTGTACAACAAGCCCACCAAAAACGATGGCAAAATAGGGCAACGGTCAGCTAAAGCTGACCAAAATATAACGACCCCACCCCTTCGAGGGGGTGGCAGTTCTAACCATCCCTGCAAAACAACCTCAGCAGCATATATGTATATAAGAGTGCGACTAGCAAAGCCCACAACAGTTCATACATATGCAACAAACACAAACGTGGGAATGGCCTCCACGTCTCGTGCTCTCAGGCACTCTTTGGTGTACTCCGCCTTCCACCGCCATCCATTCTTGATGGCTTTGCCATACGAGGCTAAAGTCGGTGGCCCGAATACCAGGGCACCCCGTACTTTAATTGTGAACTTCGCATAGTCCGAAGACTCTTCCCCATTGCTTCCCGACATGCTGAGCGAGGCTTACTAATCAGGCGCACAATGGTTCGGGTGCGGGTTCGCCAAATGCCCGTTGTTCACACACTCGTTGTACAACATGAAATGCGGGTATGGCGTCTCCTCAGCCCAGGTATTTTCAACTAGCCAGGCCCTAAGGCTACTAGGTTCCCTCAACTGGACCCCTCACAGGGAAGGCGTACGCGCCTCGGGTCCACCCAGCAGGACATTACAAACACAGGCACGCAGGCCGCAAGTCCCACAACAAGCTGGGCACAGCAAACAACACCAGAACCCAGTCTGGGAGCTATCGCCTGGCGACATCCAATATCGCCAGCGATAGTGAACAAAAACCCCATTTTGGCTTCTAGCTGTGGGTGCTTCCCGGGGCACACCCCCAGGCATTGTTGCACATGCAGTAGCACTCCCACTGCCTCAGAACGCCCAAAATCACCATAACCAAATCTGGGGAGCTATCGCCTAGCGACATCCAATATCGCCAGCGATAGTGAACAGAACTCCACTTCTGCTTCTAACTTCGGGTGCTCCCCGGGGCACACCCCCGGGCGTTGCTGCGCATGCAGTAGCACCCTCTAGTCCTACGAAGCAGTATAACAACACAGAGTTTTCCCCCGGCACACACAATACCAGAAAGCATCACCAATTCGGACGAACCGTCTCGGATGGGCTTCACACAGCGTGCCTACGTCCATTCCACGCATGGACTCTACATGTATGCAAGATTTGATGGAGATAACACGAATTGACCCATCGGAGGCCACGACCTCACCATTTTGGGTAGGGGCCTCGACGATGCAAAGAATGGACTAGAACATGTCCAAATGAGGGTAGAAAAGATCGTTACCCTTAACTCCGCTTCGAACCCATGGCTTGACTTTTGGCACGGTTGGAAAGGAGCGCCTTGCCATCCTCTACGCGTAGCCACCAACGATGAGGGATTCTGATGAGTGTAGCTCCACCAAACCCAAGCCCTAGGGTTTAGAAACTCTATTCATCATCACCTCCAAGGTCTCTCTCTCTCTCCAAAATAAACCCTTAAGAGAATAAGGAAATATGGGGATTTTCGGCCTTTCTAAGCCAGCCACCGAGCCTCCTCAATCCAAAACAGCCCCCATAGTCAATGTGCCATCAATCCCCACGATTTCGGCCACAAAGTACGATTTGGAGCTGTCGCCCGGCGATAGCCGCTGTCGCCTGGTGACAGCAGTAAAGAACCGACTTTGACCCGTCAACGCCAGCGCTGCGAACAGTGCATGACACATGTCACGGTGTCGCCAGCGTTAGCACTTAACGCCGCCCGACAGCCTCTCCGGAACCCTTCTCAACAGAACGCTATCGCCGGGCGATAGCCGCTATCGCCGGCGATAGCGCTGGATTCCAGAAATCTGATTTTTCTGATTTGGAGTCTTACAACCCTCCCCTCCTTATAAAAATTTCATCCCGAAATTTGTAAAAACAGGCATATATATATCCAAAAAGTTCTTTACATAAAGGGGAAAAAGAGAGATAAACGTCACCGAAACAGCTCGGGGAACTCCTCCATCATGGTCTGCTCACACTCCCATGAGAGTTCCTCGCGACCGCAGTTGTCCCAACGGACCTTTACCATACGGATCGCCCTGTTCCGCAACTGACGCACCTCAGCATCCTCGATGCTAACGGGCCTGACCGCCGTCTTAAGCCCACTATCCACGGGCACCTGATCCGCCGCTACCACATGCGTAGGCTCTTGCACTGCCTTCCGCAACACGGAGATGTGGAATACATCGTGTAGCCCGCTCAGTTACGCCGATAGTGCAAGCCTATAAGCCGCCTCGCCGACGCGATCGATGATCTCAAACGGTCCAAGGTATCTCGGACTCAGCTTTTTCAAGCGTCGAATCCTGGATACACCCTTGAACGGCCTGATCTTCAAGTAAATCCAATCGCCAACGGCGAACTGGACGTCGCGGTGTTTCACATTATAGTACTTCGCCTGCCTATCCTGCGCAACCAAAAGCCTCTCCCGGATCATACGTACCGTCGAAGTCGCCTCTTCGATGTCTTTCCTCTTGAAGAGCTTCGTCTCGCCCGTTTCCGCCCAAGCCAAGGGAGTGCGGCACTTCCTGCCATAGAGGGCCTCGAAAGGCGCCATCTGAATACTCGCCTGGTAGCTGTTGTTGTACGCGAACTCAACAAGAAAGAGGTGATCTTCCCACCCCTTGCCAAAAACCAGGACGCACATTCGGAGCATGTCCTCCATCGTCCTATTGGTACTCTCAGTTTGGCCATCCGTCTGCGGATGAAAGGCCGTGCTAAACTGCAGCTTCGTACCCAATAGACGGTTGACTAGCCTCCAGTCGCTCGAAGTAAAGCGTCCATCTCGATCACTGACGATGCTACAGGGCACACCGTACAATCGTACTACTGTATCGACATACAGTTTCTCCAACTTTTCCACCGAGTCATCCCTCCGGTTGGGGATAAGGTGCGCCACCTTCGCTAGCCGGTCTACGACTACCCAGAAGGCATCGTTCCCGCGCTGCGATCTCGGCAGCCCATGCACGAAATCCATGGAAATGTCATCAAATTTCCACTCTGGAACCGATAATGACTTCAAAAAGCCACCGGGCTTCTGACATTCCGCCTTCACTAGCGCATAAGTGTGGCACTTGGCCACGTAGTGAGCGATGTCTCTCTTCATACCCGGCCACCAGAAAAGGACCTTGAAAGACTTAATTTAAGGGTAGCTAATCACCTAGAGGGGGGGGGGGGGGGGGGGGGGGGGGGTGAATAGGTTATTTAAATTTATTGCAGTTCTTGAATATAACCTAGATAAATCTGATCAGAGCTTTCAAGAAAAATAACACCACAGAAAAGAACACACAGATTTTTATAGTGGTTCCCCTTATCTTGGGTAATCCACTTTCCCCCTTCTACCCTTCTAGCAGTGTACTAGATAGGGTTTATAACTCCTCCAGATCTCAGACCACAAATAGGTCTTACAGCTCAGATCGCCAAAGGATCTTACAAATCTCAGATCACACAGATCCTACCTCAGCCTTTATAACTAGGCTTACAACTCAGATTCACCCATGAATCCTACAACTCAGATCACACCTGATCTTACAACTCAGATCCTTGACAGATCCTACACTCAGATCTGACAACTCAGATCCTACAGAAATTTAGAAAGAAAGTAACAAATACTTAGACTCAGGTTTGCAATTGTTGAGCCTTCTTGATCTGCCTGAATAATCAGACAGAAACCTTCAATAGAACAGCAGCAGCAAATGATCTTCTTGATTCGACAGGCTGTGATGACTGTTCTTCTTCTTAGGAAGACAGATTCTTCCTTCTTGACCTCCTCCTTTCAGAAAAAGATATCAGCACCAGATTGCTGAATGAATTCTTCAAATCAGATTGGTTCTGAAAGGGAAGACGACTTCTCAGAAATCTTTCTCAAAGTTTTACTCGAAAACGATAATGGCTTTTAAAACTTTTCTTCACTGCTTTAATACTTAGCTACATAACCCATAGGTCATGCCTTCTATTTATAGCCCGCCATCTGCAATTACAGTTACGATCCTCCACGTCAGCATGACGTTATGTTTTCAACGGTCTTTATCAGAAACAAAAGCTCAGCCAGCTGTAGAAGAAATTCCTCAGTTCAGACTATCTGTAGAAGAGGCGTTGAGCGCTTACTGTCTTTGTCAACACTTTTTCAATTAGGCGTCGAGCAACACTCGACGCATACTCCTTAGACTGAAGCTCTCGGCTCCTCCTTCTCAGGCGTTGAGTAATCATCACTCAGTCGACGCCTTTTAAATCTGTCTTCATATCTCTACACTTCTGGATGGCGCTGGGCTGATAAGAGTTAAATCAACACTTCTCATTCCAAGGCGTCGAGCAATATAACTTGGCTCGACGCTTTTTAACTTGATCTCAGAACTTCTAGTTGGCGCTGAGCTGATAGGAGTTAAGTCAACACTTCTCATTCCAAGGCGTCGAGCGATGTATGATGTCTCAACGCTTCTTAACCTGAATGAATTCCATGAACATTTTGCCTGACCTGATCTCCTGCACATTGATTCTAGAGAGTATATCAAATACATTCTGAGATATATTTTTGACTTAGAAATGGACTTCTCCAAATCTAGGACATTGTGAGCAATGATCCCAACAATCTCCCCCTATTTGAAGAAGTCATAACCTCAGTCAATGATATATCTCTCTTTAAAAAAAATGTGTACAAATTTCTATATAGATAATCAGAAGGAGTATCATACTATATAGAATCAAATTACCAACACATTCTATCCACAGACATTCTCTCAGACATAACATCTCATATAAGCATAAAAACATAAGCAATTCAGAATAAGATATGTCATGAAGAGAACCATAATCACATCACAGGCATATATATATATGTAATCATGAAAAATAGATCACACCAGAAATTCACCAGGATTGTTCAAAAGTATATTAATTACATTCATCAGAAAGAGAAAGTAAAGATTAAAGTTCTAAGAATGCCCAGGATCCTTGAATTCAATTTCTCTTTTGGCTCTTTTGGCGAGTGCTGCAGCAACTTCCTTTCTCCTTTCGAAATAACCAAATGGCTTTGGGAAGTACCTGATTGGCTCCATTTCTCCTGCCTGGACTTTCCCAGCCATTTTGTCAGCCTTGAACTTGATCTTTAGATTTTCTTGAGCCCTATGCTTTAACCATTCAGCTTCAGAATACCACTTTTCTCGTTGATCTGGATTATTTTTCACAACTTCCCATGCAGATAGAATCAATTTTCTGGAAGATGGAGACCAACGTTCAAAATCAGCTCTTGATTGAACCTCTTCTCTGTACTTTCTTTTGCTTGATTCTTCTTGCTCACTAGTAAAATGTTCTCTTGTACCTTTATCCTGAGGACTATACATTTGAGCAATCTTCTTTTGAACCTCAGTAAGAGAGATTGGCCCTGTCCCAGAGACTTGATCATTCTCATAGTCTATGGTAGGATATCCAAGAGTTTCTCTTATAGAGTTTGAGGTCCACATAGCATGTTCAGAACTAGCTTGAATCATTGACCTCTCCCCCTTTAGGACTTCTTCAACAATATGATCTCTTATAATATTTTTCTGAAATCTGACTTGACCTTCCAAATGAAGAACTCCACTGTCAATGTTTTTCTTTACTTTAAGAAGATGATCATCTAAAGTGTCTACATGCATCTTTACTTGGTCTTTTAAAACTGTGGAGCTCTCACCAATTTTAGCCAAAATATCAGCATTATGCTGTTGTAATCTTGCTTCAATCTTATTTGTTCCTGTGAGAATTTGTGTTACTTGTTCTTTATACAAAACTTGCATGTTGCTACTCAGTATTCCTTGGTTTGTCTGAACATCATCCACTGTCTTAGTAATTCCGGCTTGTGATTCTTTAATAGTCTTGGATGCTTCTTTGATGGCATCAAGCTGTTCAGTTGAATAATCGACTGAAGCACCAGCTCTCTTAAAGAACTTTACCATCTCCTTCCTTAAAGCAGACATCTGATGATTGACTTCAAATCTAACCAACTTCATTTGAAAATCCACTTCCTTTTTCATTTTATCATTATTTTCCTCAATATATTGTTCTAACATTCTCCTTCGATTATTCAGTAACACCTCCAGCTGAGGTAGAATAGGACTAAGGTCCACATGGATTTCCCTTTCCATGTCAACACCTTTGCTACTTACTTCCCTGAGAAAAGAATCATTTCTTTGGCTCATATGAGAGCTAGAGGATTCTATCTTAATAACTTTCTCAGCAGATTTCTTTGTTGCTTCAGGCTCTGCTTCCACCTCCATTGCCTCAATGACAGAATTTACTTTATCAGGGATCTCAGCCTGAGACTCCCCCTCAATTTCTGCGATGATCAAATCAATTTTATCCTGAGCAGGGATCTCATCCTGAGACTCCCCCTCAATTGCTGCTTTGCTTAGTTCGGAATCGTGCTGAACAGGAATCTCATCTTGAGTCTCTTTTTCATTTGGCAGAACCCCTTCAGATCTAGCTGGGGATATATGAAGACTTCCTCTTTCTTCTTCCCCTTTTTCATTTGCATCCTTAGAAGTATCAGGAGAACTATCCCTTGCATTGTTCTTTTCTATATCTTCAGATGTTGTAAGATTTGGATCATGAATTGGAGAAGATGTAGATTTTCTCTTGGAGGAGGATGTACTAGAAGAACTTGAAGAAACCTTAGTCTTCTTTTGCTTCTTTGCTTTCTTCTGCTTGGGAGAAGAATCTGCTGGAGGAGGGTTAGATAAGATTCTGTCCCATCTCTCTATCATTCTCATATCCATTTTCTTCATATGATTTATCTTTGATCCAAGTTTATTATTCAAAATGTCAGGGGACACTTTTACTAAATACAGAGACCGTATCCTACCCATGTTGGGTACCTGGATACACTCAACTATTCTGTCAAACACAACTCTTCCCCAATCTGTTCTTAGAGAATGAATGATCCTTGTCAGAAGAATAAACATTTTTCTGGATATTTTGTCATGCGATCCAGTCTTGCATAACAATCCCTTTCCTATCACATATGTTATCAGTTTTCCTTTCGGATTCATTCCTTTTCTTAGAATACTTCCAGGGATTTCTCTTGACGTGTCAATTCCGCACCAGATTTGTGCTAGTCTAATCTGCTCAGAGGACACCTCTTCCTCTTCTTCGTCCATTTTTAACCTAGGCAGTTTCAGTGCCTTAGCGAGTCTAGATGGAGTTATCTTAATCTTCTTGCCATTCACACTAGTCTTAATCTTTGAATTTACGGAGTCAATTACTATGTTAGAATATAGCTCTAATACCTCTCGTTTCCAAATGAGAGTTGATTCAGACAATACGAACTCCAGTCCTGCATTGTAGATTAACTCGATTGTTGATTTGATCTCCACAGAAGCTGATTGGAATCCATTTCGAACAAGCTCACTTCCTTCATAAAGATACTCACTGCTTTTGGGAGGCATTGTTGTTGATGATTGAGGAGAGAAGGAATTGATGAAGAGATTTTCTAGGGCAGCTAATTTCGAACTTAGAGAACTACACCATATACGCTAACGAAGTGACTTCCTTATTTATAGGAATTCTAATTCAAGAAGATGAGAAGCCGCGGGCTGAACTTGTTTGACAAGATTGATCTAATGGTTCAATTTTACCCTGTCGAGACGGCCTAGCTATGTTCGCATAGGCGTTGAGATCGCTTGACGTCATGTATCTTCAGTCGACGCCATGTGTCTTCTCGACGCCAAATATCTTCTCGACGCTAAATAATTTCTCTCGACGCCAAGAATAGTCTGTCGACGCCAGAAGGCTTCTCCACTCACCTTATATGGCTTAATCAATATTTTCATTTATTTAATTCAAAATAACTTTAATCCATTTTTAACATACCTAATTCAATTTTAAAAGTATTGAATTTGGTTTCATCCAAGGGTTTAGTAAATATATCAGCAACTTGTTTGTCAGTGGGAACATATTCAATTGAGATGTCTCCATTTTCTACATGTTCTCTAATGAAATGATATCTTATTTCTATGTGTTTAGTTCTGCTATGAGATACAGGATTGTTAGCTATAGCAATAGCACTAGTTGAATCACAAAATAGAGGAGATTTACTTAGCTGAACTTTATAGTCTTGGAGTTGATGTTTAATCCATAGTAGCTGAGCACAGCAGTTTCCAGCTGAGATGTACTCAGATTCTGCTGTAGAAATAGCCACACTGGTCTGCTTCCTGCTACTCCAAGATATTAATCTTTTGCCAAGAAATTGACAGGTCCCAGATGTACTTTTTCTATCCTCCTTGCATCCTGCAAAATCTGCATCTGAAAAACCAATTAGTTCAAAATCATTGCTTCTAGGATACCAAAGGCCAAGATTAAGAGTTCCCTTCAGATATCTCAGGATTCTTTTGACAGCAGTGTAGTGAGATTCTTTAGGGCTCACTTGATATCTAGCACACACACATGTTGAGAACATAATGTCTGGCCTGCTAGCAGTTAGGTATAGCAATGATCCAATGATGCCTCTGTACAAGGTTTCATCAATAGGTTTCCCTTTTTCATCCTTGTCCAGTGACATATTTGCTGCCATTGGTGTCTTCATGACAGAGGAATTTTCCATTTCAAACTTCTTAAGAATTTCTTTTGTGTACTTGGTCTGAGAAATGAAAATTCCTTCCTCAGACTGTTTCACTTGGAGCCCTAAGAAGTATTTAAGCTCACCCATGCTGCTCATTTCAAATTTTCCTTGCATAAGGTTTGCAAACCTCTTGCAAAGATTATTATCAGTAGAGCCAAATATTATATCATCTACATATATTTGTACTAGAATAATGTGACCTTTAACTATCCTAAGAAACAATGTCTTATCTATCTTTCCTCTTGAGAATTTGTTCTCAATAAGAAATCTAGATAATGTCTCATACCAGGCTCTAGGTGCCTGTTTCAGACCATACAATGCTTTTAATAGAAGATAGACATGATTTGGATGAGTAGAGTCAATAAAACCTGGGGGTTGTTCAACATATACTTCCTCCAATATTGTTCCATTAAGGAATGCTGACTTCACATCCATTTGATAGACTATGAAACCAGTGTGAGCTGCAAATGCCAGGAATAACCTGATTGCCTCCAACCTTGCCACAGGAGCAAACACTTGATCAAAATCTATGCCTTCCTCCTGTCTGTATCCTTGAGCAACCAACCTAGCTTTGTTTTTGATGATCACACCATTCTCATCTAGCTTATTCCTGAATACCCATTTGGTTCCTATGACTTTATGTCTCTTTGGTCTTGGGACCAATATCCAGACTTTGCACCTTTCAAATTGATTTAACTCTTCCTGCATAGCTGATATCCATGAAGAGTCTTTATTGGCTTCATCAAACTTCTTGGGTTCTATTTTGGAAATAAAACTGTGATGCAAGGCCTCATGTATTGAGTTTCCTCTTCTGGTTTGCACACCATCATTTGGATTTCCTATGATATGTTCCTTTGGATGATCCTTCAGATGTTTGGTTGCAATCCTCCACTTTTCATTTCTCCTTTGAGAATCTGGTGCATCTGTTTGAGTAGGTTCTTCTAGAGGTTCTAGATGAGGTGGTTCTTCAGCCGCAGTAGGTTCTTCATAATTGTCTTCTGCTTGAGGTTCATCCTCTCTAAATACAATTGTATTCTCAATTGATTCTTCATTATCCTCATTTTGTTGTTCATTGATATTCAGCTCCTTTAATTTCTGTGTTGAACCTGCACAACTAGATAGACTTCCCAAATCCTTATGAATAAGGTTGGTTTCATCAAATACAACATGTATAGATTCTTCTATCCTATTAGACTTTTTATTGAAAATTCTATAAGCTCTGCTTTGAGAGCTATACCCAACAAAGATTGCCTCATGTGCTTTTTCAGCAAACTTAGTGAGATGATGCTTTCCATTATTTAATACAAAGCATTTACTACCAAATATTTTAAAATAAGCTAAAGTAGGTTTTCTACCTTTCAACACCTCATATGGAGTCTTATCCAATCTTTTGTTTATAAGAGCCCTATTCTGGACATGACAAGCTGTGTTTACAGCTTCAACCCAAAAATACTCAGGAAGAGAAGAATCACTCAGCATACTCCTGCTAGCTTCAATGAGGGTTCTATTTCTTCTCTCAGCAACCCCATTTTGTTGGGTAGTTCTAGGAGATGAGAACTCTTGAGAGATTCCTAGATTCTCACAGAATTTGGTCATTGCACCTGACTGAAATTCAGTCCCATGATCACTTCTAATTTTGGCTACAGAATTTCCTATTTCATTTGTGATTTGCCTAACAAAGCTTGTAAATATTTCTAAGGTGTCTGACTTATGTTTGAGGAAGAATACCCAAGTGAATCTGGAATAATCATCAATTATTACAAAAGTGTATGATTTTCCTCCTAAGCTATGGATTGACATTGGTCCAAATAGATCCATGTGGAGTAGATATAGACATCTAATGGAATCCTTCTCAACAATTGGTTTGAATGAAAATTTGGTCTGCTTACCCATTTGACAAGCATGGCATGGACCCTCCTGCTCACACTTCCAATTAGGTCCACCTCTCACTAGGTCTTTTGAGATGAGCTTATTTATAGTCTTATAATTTATGTGAGCTAATCTTTTATGCCATTGAACACTACTAGAAATCTTATTTTCTGCTACTAAGCATATAGAATTAGTTAGATCAGAACATATGAAATTTAAGCAGTAAATATTGTCACTCCTAGTGCCTGAGAGAATTATCTCATTCTCTTTCTTAATCAAGCACTTATCCTTGTGGAATGAAATGGCATACCCAATATCACATAATTGGCTTATGCTGATGAGATTGTGTTGCAATCCATCAACATGAGCAACATTGGTGATGATGACAATTCCATTTGAGATATTGCCATAACCTTTAGTTTTACCTCTTTCAGATCCTCCAAAGATAACCTTTGGTCCATTCCTTATGGGAGAGTAATCATTCAGCAGACTTTTTGTTCCTGTCATGTGCATAGAGCACCCACTGTCCAAGTACCAGATTGGAAGCTGATTGGTCTTTGGACAATCCTGCAAAAAGAATTACTTTTTCTTAGGAGCCCACACCAAGTTGGGTCCTAGAACCTTGTTAGTATGAGCTGGAACATTTAGTTGTTGAATAATCCTTGGTGCTGTGAGATTTGCCATAGGTCTGAATACTGGTCTCCCAGAGTTGAATTTTGGAGCAGTTGGATTGAACCAACAGTCAAGAGCAAAATGTCCAATCCTACCACAGCACCAGCATTCATATCTATTATATCTCCTTGAAGGTCTTCTTATTTCTTTATGTTGATTCATATTTTGCCTACTTTCCTTATTCACAGGAGCTATGTAATTTGTCTTAGTGAATTTTACTGGTTCAGTTTTCTTTCTATTAGTGATTCTTACTTCAGGTCTTAGATTCTTTCTTTTGAATTTAGTATTTGCTTTGAATTCAAATAGAGGTTTGGCATTATTATTGCTGGGCTGAATTAAATCATCTTTGCTATTAGAGCATTCCCCCTTATAAAACTTATGCACACCTTTTTGATCATGCTTGTTTGTGATGGGCATGATTCTATTAAGCTTTAAAGGTTCTATAGATGCTTTGTCATTAATTTTGGGATTTTTATCTGCATCCCTATCATATCCTATGCCACATCTGTATTGAGCAGAGAATGTGTCTATTATAGGAAGAATAGTTTGAGGTTGTGAGAACTTTGCCACAAGTTTCCTTTCTGCTAGGAGTTTTGCTTCAAGTTCTCTTATTAATTTTTCTTTGGTGCACAGAGTTTGTATGTGAATAATTGACATGACTTTTAATTTGCTAAGTTCTTTACTTGTCTGATTCAGCCTCTCAGCTGTCTCAGAGTTTTGAACATTGGTTTGCTTTAATTCAGATAATTCTTTTTGCAACCTTTTGTTATGCCTTTTGCTCTTCTTGAGTGCTTTGAGAATTAATTGATATTTTTCAATAATCTCATCTACTTGAAGTTTAGATTGTGAGTCATTTTCATCTGAAGGGAATAAGTCTGTTTCAGATTCAGAATTAGAATCAGATAAAGGAGTTTTATTAAGTACCTTTATATCAGCAGTTTCCTCCTGATTCTCTTGATCACTCAATGCCATGAGTCCTGCGTTTTCCTCTTCATCTTCTTCACTATCAGACATTGATAGTGGGGCTTTTATCATAGGTCTATCATTTAGACTGTCTTCATTTTCATTGGCAGCCATCAGAGCTATGAGTGACTCCTCACTATCTGAGTCAGATGATTGAGATTCACTATCACTCAGAGTGACCTTGCCCTTTTTGGCCATTAGACTCTTTTCATGTCTTTTGTCAGATCTATGCTTTCTTTCATCAGAGTTCTTGTTGTGCTTTCTCTTCGAAGGACAGTCAGCAATCATGTGTCCTGATTTCCTGCAACCAAAACACACGATTTCTTCTGAATTATTTTTATTGTGTTTAGAATTGTACCTGTCCTTCTTGAAGTCTTGTTTGAATCCCTCTGAAGAATTTGAATGCTTCTTAGATCTGGAAAACTGAGATGGTCTAGTTTTCCAGTGTTGTTTTCTTCTCAATATCCCTTTTAGCTGTTTGGTAAAGAATGCCAATTCACCATCTGATATTTCAGAATCAGTATTATTGGTTTCTGATTCTTCTGATTCAGATGGAATTCTGGGAGATAATGACAGCCTTTCTTTGTTTTTCTTGGAGCTCTCTGCTTTCAGAGCAATGGGGTTTTCCCTGCTATGTCCTTCCTCAGCTTTTCTGGTATTCAGATGAAGTTCATGGGACAAGAGTTTCCCATATAAATTCTGTGGCTGAATGATTCCCAGATTTCCCATTTCTCTGATTGCACAGATCTTGATATCTCATTCTTTGTTCAGTGATCTTAAGAATTTATCATTCAGCTCATAATCTGTGAAAGTTCTTCCATAAGTTTTTAGACCATTTACAATCTTGAAGAATTTTTCATAGCAGACTGCAATTGAATCTTTCTTGTCTTGTCTGAAGGCTTCATATTGCTGATTGAGAAGTGACTTCCTGTCATCTCTGACTTCTTCAGATCCTTCCATATAAACGATAAGAGATTCCCACATTTCTTTGGCAGTTTTACAATGGATTAAATTTTGGAAGGTTGAATCTTCAATAGCACTAACAATAATGTTCTGAGCTCTCTTATCCAAGGAGGCCAGAATCACTTCATCGTTGGTCATCTCTGAATAGGCTTTAGGAGTCTTTATATTTCCGTCTGTAAATGAAACTTTCATAGGAACAAAAGGTCCCTCCAGAACAGTTATGTAAATCCGAGGATCAGATGCTTCCATAAAAAGTCTGACCCTTTCTTTCCAAATTCCGAAGTTTTCCTTTCTGCAGATTGGAAGCTTCAAGGATGTAAATTCTTTGCTTCCCTCCGAATTAGCCATCACGACTTCAGAAATCTACCCTTAGAAGATCTTGTTCAGGTTGTTAAACCTTTTCTTGAACAACCTCCCTCTGATACCACTTGAAAGACTTAATTTAAGGGTAGCTAATCACCTAGAGGGGGGGGGGGGGGGGTGAATAGGTTATTTAAATTTATTGCAGTTCTTGAATATAACCTAGATAAATCTGATCAGAGCTTTCAAGAAAAATAACACCACAGAAAAGAACACACAGATTTTTATAGTGGTTCCCCTTATCTTGGGTAATCCACTTTCCCCCTTCTACCCTTCTAGCAGTGTACTAGATAGGGTTTATAACTCCTCCAGATCTCAGACCACAAACAGGTCTTACAGCTCAGATCGCCAAAGGATCTTACAAATCTCAGATCACACAGATCCTACCTCAGCCTTTATAACTAGGCTTACAACTCAGATTCACCCCTGAATCCTACAACTCAGATCACACCTGATCTTACAACTCAGATCCTTGACAGATCCTACACTCAGATCTGATAACTCAGATCCTACAGAAATTTAGAAAGAAAGTAACAAATACTTAGACTCAGGTTTGCAATTGTTGAGCCTTCTTGATCTGCCTGAATAATCAGACAGAAACCTTCAATAGAACAGCAGCAGCAAATGATCTTCTTGATTCGACAGGCTGTGATGACTGTTCTTCTTCTTAGGAAGACAGATTCTTCCTTCTTGACCTCCTCCTTTCAGAAAAAGATATCAGCACCAGATTGCTGAATGAATTCTTCAAATCAGATTGGTTCTGAAAGGGAAGACGACTTCTCAGAAATCTTTCTCAAACTTTTACTCGAAAACGATAATGGCTTTTAAAACTTTTCTTCACTGCTTTAATACTTAGCTACATAACCCATAGGTCATGCCTTCTATTTATAGCCCGCCATCTGCAATTACAGTTACGATCCTCCACGTCAGCATGACGTTATGTTTTCAACGGTCTTTATCAGAAACAAAAGCTCAGCCAGCTGTAGAAGAAATTCCTCAGTTCAGACTATCTGTAGAAGAGGCGTTGAGCGCTTACTGTCTTTTTCAACACTTTTTCAATTAGGCGTCGAGCAACACTCGACGCATACTCCTTAGACTGAAGCTCTCGGCTCCTCCTTCTCAGGCGTTGAGTAATCATCACTCAGTCGACGCCTTTTAACTCTGTCTTCATATCTCTACACTTCTGGATGGCGCTGGGCTGATAAGAGTTAAGTCAACACTTCTCATTCCAAGGCGTCGAGCAATATAACTTGGCTCGACGCTTTTTAACTTGATCTCAGAACTTCTAGTTGGCGCTGAGCTGATAGGAGTTAAGTCAATACTTCTCATTCCAAGGCGTCGAGCGATGTATGATGTCTCAACGCTTCTTAACCTGAATGAATTCCATGAACATTTTGCCTGACCTGATCTCCTGCACATTGATTCTAGAGAGTATATCAAATACATTCTGAGATATATTTTTGACTTAGAAATGGACTTCTCCAAATCTAGGACATTGTGAGCAATGATCCCAACAGACCTTCATGTCCTTATACAACTTTGTGCTCCCCGGATGAACTGAATACCTGGTACGATGCGCCTCGTACATCAACTCATCGCGCAGCTCACCCACCTTGGGGACGCACAAACGGTCACCTCTCCACAGCAACCCGTCACGCACCTGAAACTGAGCATCGGCCCCAACAGCAGGTTCCTCCGCGAAGCGCTTCAAACTCGGATCGAGTTCTACAGCCTGATAACCTCGGTCCACGAGATCACACTGCACCTCAAACCGATTCACGCACGCACCAGCGCTGCTCCTTCTCTCCACACAAGAGATGTTCAGGGCCTCCAGATCATGTATCAAATGCTCAACGCGCATCTGAATCCAGCTTGCCTATACTGGAGCCCTTCGACTAAGCGCATCAGCGACGACATTCCCCTTTCCGAGAATGTAGTGAAACTCGATGGTGTAGTCCCCGAGGAACTCCAACCACATCCGTTGTCGCCTGATCAGAAACTTCTGCGCCAGAAGGTGCTTCAGGCTCTTACAGTCCGTAAAGATGTCGCTCTTCACATTACACACATAAAGCAGCCACAACACACACACTGCCTTCAATCCCGGCCACCAACTCCAAGTCGTGAACCGGATAGTTTCGTTCGTGCACCTTTCGCTGGTGAGGGCCATACGCCACCACCTTACCCCGCTGCAGCAGAACAAAACCAAGGCCACTACCAGACGCATCACTGCAAGTCTTGTAGCCTTTCGTGCCGCAAGGGAAAAATAAGATCAGGGCAGTGGTATGCCACTACTTCAGCTCTTCAAAAACTTGCGCACACGCGGGCGTCCAAATAAACTCCTGCATCTTCCGTGTCAGCGTCGTAAGAGGCAGCGCGATCCGTGAGAAGTTCTCCACGAAGCGCCTGTAACAGCCGGCCAGCCCGAGAAAGCTACGGACCTCCGCTACAGAAGGAAGAACAGGCCACTCCCTGATGGCCGCAACCTTCACCGGATCTACCGCCACACCCGCTCCACTAACTACATGGCCTAAGAACGCCACGGAAGGTAGCCAGAACTCGCACTTCGAGAGCTTGGCATACAGCTGGTGCCTCCTCAGAACCTCCAAGACTACTCGCAGGTGATCACTGTGCTCCTCCTCGGACTGAGAGTAGACCAGTATGTCGTCAAGGAAGACGACCACAAACCGGTCGAGGTACTCTCGGAAAGTCCGGTGCATCAAGTCCATAAACACCGAAGGCGCATTAGACAGCCCAAACGGCATCACGGTGAACTCATACTGCCCGTACCTTGTACTGAAGGCAGTCTTCGGGATGTCGCACTCCCTGATCCGCACCTGATAATAGCCGGACTTCATGTCCAGCTTCGAGTATACTGTCGAACCAACGAGCTGGTCGAACAAGTCGTCTATCCTCGGAAGAGGATACTTGTTCTTCTCGGTCAGCTTGTTCAGCTCCCGATAAACGATGCAAAGCCGCAGGCTACCGTCCTTCTTTTGGTAAAGAGGACCGGTGCACTCCAAGGTGAGGAACTCGGACGCACGTAGCCCTGCTCGAGCAGCTCCTGCAACTGCAGCTTCAACTCCACCAACTCCTTCGGAGCCATACGATACGGCGAGCGGGCCACTGGCTTAGCGCCTGGCACCCACTCAAACGTGAAATCTATCTCCCGCTGCGGTGGAGCACCGGGGAGATCTCTCGGGAACTACACCGGCAACCTCCCACACTACCGGAACGTCAGTTAGGCTAGGCTTTGGCTCTGAAGCCTCAACTAGGGAAAAGAGCAGCTCTGCCCCTCTACCGCACTGCCTTGGACACCTAGAGAGCAGACATCAACATCGTGCTCATTCCACGCATGCCCGCAAAATAGTCTTGCGGTCGGTATTCCGCCCCTGCCTAACTTCCTAAGACGTATTTGCACGAAGGTTCTCGGACTCCAACCGCACATGCTATCACAACGTCACGACGTTAGACTTTGCGTGGGGTTTGAACACGTAAGTGTTTCACCTCTGCATATTTCTATACTTTCTTGCACCAGCTTAGTGCCCAATGCATTAAAGCACATATTAAAAGCTAACTACACATTAACAGAAAAGTGGGGCCACAGAGGCACCCAACAGCATGGTTAAGCTTCAACAACATCTCATTACCACCAAAGTGTGCAAAAAGAGCAGTACAAACTATATACAAGCATACATTGCCATCATAGTTTTACCCAAAGATATTGGCTACCCAGCTTTCCCCTCGTCTATACAAGATGTACAATACACTCGCAGGCGCTATGGCCTAACCCGCCACAGCGATAACAAACAGGGAGCTCTCGGCTAGTCATCGCACCCGAAGCTTGAGGAGGAGTTGGCTCCTCTACTTTCCTCTTCTTCCGGCCACTGCGACAAACTCGAGCTATATGCCCCGCCTTACCACACGTAAAGCATAACAGGGGAGCTCGTCCCACAAGCTTAGCCTTCTTCCTCCTGCTCTTTCGCGTTCCCTTTTTGGGCTGATGACATTCCAGCTTTTCAACGTTCACGGCTTGTTTTCTTTGGACATGCTGGAGGTCTCGCTCCAACTCCCTCGCAGAGGTCACCAACGCATGAAAGCCCAATAGCTTTGGGCCCAGAAGCAACAACCGTAAGTCATCTCACAAGCCCAAGTAGAACCTATCTACCTTGGTCTTTTCGTCCTCCTCCGACGATGATCCCACAAAGTGAGTTAACTTAAAAAATTCACATAAGTACTCGTCTACTGAGCGCTCACCTTGCCCCACACACAAGTGGAACCACTGATTGAAGTCTCTTGTCATTATGTTTGGCTCAACGACTGCTGCTGGCTTCGTGACCACCACGGGAGAAGGAAGGTGTTCGGGTCTTCTTGACTGAGCATTGAGCACGCCTACGACCACTTCAGCAATCATACGGATCATCTGCACCAGGGAAGGAGGTGTAGACACCTCAGCAGATCCACTGCTTCGAATCATCTCACGAGGACGCGACGGTCCAGCAGCACTTTGAGTATCCTACACAAGTGCATCGCACAGTTAGGCGACAAGCATGGTCGCAAACTAACCACAAAAGGAACACTCAGGTTCCACAATCATGCATTAATTGTTGGTTTGTTGTTACATTTCATTCCTAAGTGGACATTTTTGGGTTTATTTTACGTCTCGACGGTAGCGCACACACGTGCTCACCACCCCTTAAAAGAATTCGTCCACGAATTCCTTAGAAGGATACGGAACCCTAGAAGCTGATACCAAATTGTAACACCCCCATCCGTTCGGGAGCATATAGCAGAAGGTCCGGCCGGGGCCCCACGCCATATACTACAAAACAAACGGGAACGTCACTTAATTGAAATATCGAACGACACTATACAACGATGCCTAACTCAGTGCATTCTATGCGGAAGCTGAAAAGAGACAAGATAAACCCCAAAACTCGTACCCGGGTATGTCCACTTTTACTAAATAGGAATAAATGTTTTACAACCCAAAATTTAGGCACGACGGCCTTACAATTTACCAACATCGGCGCGCAGGCCGGCCATACATGAAAAGCAAAAGGAACATCAAAAAGGCCTTCAAGGGCCGCAACAGCGCAGGGGATTCAGCCCACTATGTTCCCGCTCGGTCCAGCACCTGCACAACAAGCCCACCAAAAACGGTGGCAAAACAGGGCAACGGTCAGCTAAAGCTGACCAAAATATAACAACCCCACCCCTTCGAGGGGGTGGCAGTTCTAACCATCCCTGCAAAACAACCTCAGCAGCATATATATATATATATATATATATATATATATATATATATATATATATATATATAAGAGTGTGACTAGCAAAGCCCACAACAGTTCATACATATGCAACAATCACAAACGTGGGAATGGCCTCCACGTCTCGTGCTCTCAGGCACTCTTTGGTGTACTCCGCCTTCCACCGCCATCCATTCTTGATGACTTTGCCCTACGAGGCTAAAGTCGGTGGCCCGAATACCAGGGCACCCCGTACTTTAATTGTGAACTTCGCATAGTCCGAAGACTCTTCCCCATTGCTTCCCGACATGCTGAGCGAGGCTTACTAATCAGGCGCACAATGGTTCGGGTGCGGGTTCGCCAAATGCCCGTTGTTCACACACTCGTTGTACAACACGAAATGCGGGTATGGCGTCTCCTCAGCCCAGGTATTCTCAACTAGCCAGGCCCTAAGGCTACTAGGTTCCCTCAACTGGACCCCTCACAGGGAAGGCGTACGCGCCTCGGGTCCACCCAGCAGGACATTACAAACACAGGCACGCAGGCCGCAAGTCCCACAACAAGCTGGGCACAGCAAACATCACCAGAACCAAGTATGGGAGCTATCGCCTGGAGACATCCAATATCGCCAGCGATAGTGAACAAAAACCCCATTTTGGCTTCTAGTTGTGGGTGCTTCCCGGGGCACACCCCCAGGCATTGCTGCACATGCAGTAGCACTCCCACTGCCTCAGAACGCCCAAAATCACCAGAACCAAATCTGGGGAGCTATCGCCTAGCGACATCCAATATTGCAAGCGATAGTGAACAAAACTCCACTTCTGCTTCTAACTTCGGGTGCTCCCCGGGGCACACCCCCGGGCGTTGCTGCGCATGCAGTAGCACCCTCTAGTCCTACGAAGCAGTATAACAACACAGAGTTTTCCCCCGGCACGCACAATACCAGAAAGCATCTCTAATCCGGACGAACCGTCTCGGATGGGCTTCACACAGCGCGCCTACGCCCATTCCACGCATGGACTCTACATGTATGCAAGATTTGACGGGGATAACACGAATCGACCCGTCGGAGGCCACGACCTCACCCTTTTGGGTAGGGGCCTCAACGATGCAAAGAATGGACTAGAACATGTCCAAATGAGGGTAGAAAAGATCGTTACCCTTAACGCCGCTTCGAACCCATGGCTTGACTTTTGGCACGGTTGGAAAGGAGCGCCTTGCCCTCCTCTACGCGTAGCCACCAACGATGAGGGATTCCGATGAGTGTAGCTCCACCAAACCCAAGCCCTAGGGTTTAGAAACTATTCATCATCACCTCCAAGGTCTCTCTCTCTCTCTCCAAAATAAACCCTTAAGAGAATAAGGAAATATGGGGATTTTCGGCCTTTCTAAGCCAGCCACCGACCCTCCTCAATCCAAAACAGCCCCCAAAGTCAATGTGCCATCAATGCCCACGATTTTGGCCACAAAGTACGATTTGGAGCTGTCGCCCGGCGATAGCCACTGTCGCCTGGCGACAGCGGTAAAGAACCGACTTTGACCCATTAACGCCAGCGCTGCGAACAGTGCATGACACATGTCACGGTGTCGCCAGCGTTAGCACTTAACGCCGCCCGACAGCCTCTCCAGAACCCTTCTCAACAGAACGCTATCGCCGGGCGATAGCTGTTATCGCCGGCGATAGCGCTGGATTCCAGAAATCTGATTTTTCTGATTTGGGGTCTTACAGACTTTCGTCGCTAGCCCACCATCTACCGACACTTCGCTCACCGCAGCAACAAGATTTGGCTCCTTTACAGCCTTCCGCAATACAGAGGTGTGGAATACATCATGCAACCCGCTCAGCTCCGAAGATAGAGCAAGCCGGTAGGCAGCTTCACCGATGCGCTCCAAGATCTCGAACGGTCCTAAGTACCTTAGACTTAGCTTTTTCCAGCGTCGGATCCTCGATACTCCTTTGAACAGTTTGATCTTGAGATAAACCCAGTCACCAACGACAAACTCGACATTCCGATTATTTGCATTGTAGTATTTTGCCTGCCGATCTTGGGCAATGAGCAACCGCTCCCAAATAGCCCGAATTGATGTATTTGCCTCCTCCACATCCTTGTGTTTCAACAACTAGTGTCGCCCGTTTCAGCCAAAGATAACAGTATGCGACATTTCCTACCATAAAGAGCCTCGAAAGGTGCCATCTTTATACTTGCTTAGTGGCTGTTGTTGTAAGCAAACTCAATCATATAGAGATGGTCCTCCCATCTCTTTCCGAAGTCCAGGGCGCACATCCTCAGCATGTCCTCCATCGTCATATTGGTCCTTTCGGTTTGTCCATCCGTTTGCGGGTGGAAGGCCGTGCTAAACTTTAGCTTGGTACCCAATAATTGATGAATCAGCCTCCAATCATTTGATGTGAACCGCCCATCGCGATCACTGACGATGCTACGGGGAATCCCGTGCAACCGTACGATGTTATCGACGTACAACTTTGCCAGCTTCTCCACAGAATCATCCTTCCGGTTCGGAATAAAGTGTGATACCTTCGTCAATCGGTCCACGATCACCCAGATGGCGTCGTTTCCATGTTGCGATCTCGGCAATCCGTGCACGAAATCCATCGAAATATCATCGAACTTCCATTCCGGAATCGGCAATGACTTCAGAAACCCATCGGGACGTTGACATTCCACCTTCACCAATGCGCAAGTATGACACTTGGCCACGTAGAGGGCAATGTCTTTCTTCATACCCGGCCACCAGAAGAGTTTCTTCATATCCATGTACATTTTTGTGCTCCCAGGGTGGATCGAGTACTTGGTATGATGAGCCTCGTACATCAACTCCGCCCGTAATGTACCAACATTTGGGACGAACAATCTGCCATTCTTCCACATAAGGCCATCTTCGAAAGAGAAATCAGCGTATGACCCATCAACGGTCTCCGCTTTATAGCGTTTCATGCTCTCATCCAGCTCCAATGCTTGTCGAACTCGGTCGGCAAGGTCGTATTGAACCTCCATCCAGTTCAAGCATGCTGAAGGAGACGCTCTTCTATCGACGCAAATGATCTCCATAACTTCTAGCTCGTGGATTAGATGCTCGTCGTGCATCAAAATCCAATTTGCTTGAGCAGGAGCCCGATGACTCAATGCGTCCGCAACTACATTTCCCTTACCAGGAGTATATTTGATGTCGAAGGTGTAGTCCCCAAGGAACTCCATCCACCTCCTGTGACGCATATTCAACTCCTTTTGATCCAGCAGGTACTTGAGGCTCTTGTGGTTAGTAAAGATATCGATCTTCACGCCATACAAGTAATGCCTCCAAAGCTTGAGGGCGAAAACCACGGCCGCTAGCTCCAAATCATGGACCGGGTAGTTCCTTTCATGAACCTTCAGCTGTCGGGAGCCGTAGGCAATTACCTTTCCGAACTGCACTACGACGCAACCCAAACCACTCCCCGAGGCGTCACTATAAATTTCGTAGCCTTCCGTACCACATGGCGAGCATAGAATGGGCGTCGTGGTCAGACAGCTTTTCAGTTCTTCAAAAGCTCGAGCGCACTCGGGCGACCAGTTGAACTTGTGATCTTTCCTAGTCAGTTTAGTGAGAGGGAGTGCGACCCTCGAGAAGTTCTCCACAAAGCGCTTATAATAGCCGGCAAGTCCTAAGAAACTTCAGACTTCCGCTACGTTTTTCAACACAGGCCACGCTCGGATCGCTTCTATTTTCGACGGATCAACCGCAATTCCATCCCCACTAACAACATGACCCAGGAATGCTACTGACGATAGCCAAAACTCGCACTTGGAGAACTTGTCATATAGTTGACTCCTCCTCAGGGTGCTCAAAATTGCGTGCAGATGCTCTGCATGCTCCTCCTCCGACTGAGAGTATACCAAAATGTCGTCGATGAAGACGATCACAAATTGATCCAAATACTCTCGGAACGTTCTATTCATTAAGTCCATAAATACCGACGGTGCATTAGATAGACCGAACGGCATAACGGTGAACTCATAGTGCCCAAAGCGGGTACTGAACGCTGTCTTTGGAATGTCACATTCCCTTATACGCATTTGGTAATAGCCGGACCTTAAGTCTAGCTTAGAGTATACCATCGACCCAACCAGTTGGTCGAATAAATCGTCGATTCTTGGAATCGGGTATCGGTTCTTCTCGATCAACTTATTCAGCTCTCGATAGTCGATACATAGACGCGAGCTCCCATCCTTCTTTTTCACAAAGAGGACTGGTCCACTCCAAGGCGATGAACTTGGACGTACGTAGCCTTGCTCTAGTAGCTCTTGCAATTGAACCTTCAGCTCTGCCAATTCCTTTGGCGCTATCCGGTACGGTGAGCGGGCCACAGGTTTGGCACCTGGCACCAACTCGATATAGAAATCAATCTCCCTCTGAGGCGGAGCCCCAGGGAGTTCATTAGTAAACACGTCGGCGTACTCCGCTACAACTAGGACATCGCATAACCTGGGCTTTGGCTCCTAAGCCTCCAACAAGGTGAAGAACAACTCAGCGCCTTTTCTCACCGCCTTAACCACCTGGAGAGCAGACATCAGCGTCTTGCTCGCTCCTCGCATACCGGCGAACGTTGTTTCGTCTTCGGTGTTCTTTCCCAGAGTGATCTCCTTTGAATTGCAATCTATGCATGCTCGCTGCTCCGAGAGCCAGTCCATGCCGAAGATCACATCAAATTCAGCTAACGGTAATAACGACGCTTCCAAGTCGAAATCCTGATTTCCGATCCGCACCTTGACACGGCTCTTCTTATCCGCACTCATGCGAGACCCGTTAGGTAGCACTACCTCCAATCTATCTTTTGCTAAGGTTGACGGCACTCCGATTCGCACCACGAAGCCCGTAGACAGAAAAGAGTGTGATGCTCCCGTATCAAATAGAGCACTCGTCGGATTGTTGAAAATTAGGCCGAAACCTAATTGCACACAAATCAACATAAAGTCGCACAACAGTATCAATCACACATAGCTATATAAAAGCTAACATTTAATTCATACCTGTGACGACATCAGTTTGTCGTATGGCTTCTTACTGGCCAAGCGAGTAAACTCTCGGCTGGGTCGGAATGTGCTGGGAAGCAACAGACTCCGCAGCTTTGCCCTTTTTCGCATGACCCGCAGCACGAGCATAGTCCATCGCTCGGTTCTCTGGCCTCGGGGGACCACTGCGACACACGTTTGCTTTGTGTCCCACCTTTTCGCAAGTGGAACATGTAATTGGACCACGTGCAGTCGTAGCTCCCGACTCACTTGAGCGAGTTGGTTCCGCAGACTTGAACTTTCTTTTGTTCCTCCTGAACTCCGACTTGGACTGAGAGGTCGGCGCATGAAACTCGGGTTTCTTTGCCACGCCCTGTGCTTGCACTCTCTTCATGTCCAACTCCAGAGATCTGGCGCTTTGCACCACCACATGGAAGCCAAACGTCATTGGGCCTGCAAGGAGCAGCCTCAACTCATCCCGAAGACCTTCATAAAACTTGTTCGTCTTCATTTCCTCATCTTCCACCAAAAACCCCGCATAGCGGCCCAATCTAGTGAACTCGTGCAAGTACTCGTCCACCGAGCTATTGCCTTGAGTTAACTTCGAGAACTGGTTCTGCAACGCAATGCGTTGGGCAGAGAGAATAAATCTCTGAAGAAATGACTTTGAGAACTCGGCCAAAGTGATCTCGGTAATATCCCTACCTTCAAACTTATGCGCTTCCTGTTCGGCCCACCAAAGCTCTGCTTCTCCGTTAAGGAGAAAGGTGGCTAGGGTGACCATCATAGCTTCTTCCGTTGTTGTCGCCTTTAGAGTTTTTCTAACCGTTGACAGCCAGTCCTCCGCCTCCGTTGGGGATCCGGTCCCCAAAAAGGTTGGAGGATGGAAACTTAGAAAGTGCTGAAGTTGTTGATCACGCGCTCGCGCAACAACTACTCGCTCTACTCGATATTCCACCCTTGGCTCCACCGCAGGTTCCACTGCAGCCACTGGTACAGGGATCTCCACCCTCGGTTCCACTGCAGGTTCCACTGCGGGTTCCACTGCGGCAGCTGCCACCGAGGCCACATCCGGAGTAGGCAAAGCAGGCTGTGCAAGCCTTTGCGGTTGAGCATTGATCATCGCGAAGACAGCTTCTGCGATTAACCTGATCATCTCAGCAGGAGGAGTGGTCGCTGGCACCTAAGCCGACGCACTACTTTCAGCGGTGTTACGGGGTTGAGACTGCCACGCAGCACTCCTAGTCACCTATAATCGTGCAAAACACAATTTAGTGACCGAAAACATAGCAAACAACAATCATGGAACGCTCAGGTTCCGCAAACAGGTATGTTTTTCCATTCCTAAGTGGACATTCTTATTAGTTTTTGGCATTTTAGGTGAATGCACATCCCGTGCACACCACCCCTTAAAAGGAATTCGTCCAGAATTCGCTAAACTACGGATCGACGCCCTAAGTCTGATACCAAATTTTAACACCCTGCCAGTACAAATAATATAACAGTAGGTCCGGCCGGGACCCCACGCTATACTAACCACACTAGCTAGGCGTTAAAAGGAGATATTCAGAAAAGAACTACACCAGAGTACTAAACATAAGCGGAAGCATAAAGATTTGACATTTCTTTTAGAATAGTCCACTATCACAGGAATGAAACAATAAAGAGTAGAGTTACGGCCTTAAGGCCTTACATTCCAAAAATGTACAAAACTCCTTAAACATACTTCGGCACGCAGGCCGGCAATACATGAAAAGGAGAAAAGAGGTTGGCCTTCGGGGGCCAACGCAGCAAAAAGGGCCACCGCCCGCTATTTCCCGCTAGGCTCACCTGCACCTGCATAAGAAGATTCCACCAAGAGGTGGCAAACAAGGCAACGGTCGGCACAGCTGACCAAATTATAACGACCCCGCCCCTTTCACGGGGAGGCGGAGCTTCTTCCCTGCAAACAAGTCGTACTAACAGCAAGTAGTACTAAAAGGAAAGTGCAAACTACACAAGGTGAGGTTTCAAGCACAATCAATCTTCTAGGTGTAGCAACAAATAGAGTTGATCCTGGGAATGCACATGATGTTGGTTGGGTTCACCCGAAAGTTCCCCACAACCGCCTAAGCAACGCATGAGGCTAATCATAACAAAACCCAAAACCATGACCGTGGGTTCTCACGACCACACGTAACCAGCTAAGCTAAAGAGCTTAGTGAACGCTTGAGCATTTACCTATTGGAGGAACCCTCCCAAACAGGTCTATCCCATGATCACACGACGTCCCGAGGTTTCCCCCTCTCGCCGATAAGCATGGTGCGGGTTCGGTACAAGCTTGTGCCCATTGCTCAAATAATCGCGTTAACAACAACGATGCGGGTGTAGCTTTACTTCGGCCCGTTCGCAAGGAAACACCGACGGGTGTTCCCAATCGCAAGAAGTTACGCACCTAAACCAACCAAGTGTACTTAGGCTTCACTAGAACAACCAACGAAGGAGGTATACAACGACTCACTTCAATTTCGTGGTGAAGGTTTGCATTCCACCACTCTCCAAGCAAAGGGACTTTCGTTAGGATCTTCACACGACGCCTAATCTCAAGTCCCGCAATACTATAGATGATCTCACTGAGTCATTCTCCCACACGCATTCTAGGCCTAACCTAAATGCAATGTCGCAAATCAAGCATCACCGATTCGGGCTCACGACCACGAATAGGCTTCACACACAATGCCTAAGTCCGCACGACTACCGGATTTCTAAATGCAATATGTCGGGGACGGACACAATCGACCCGGAGTTCCGAAGGACTAGAAGAAATCCTACACTTCACCCATTTGGTGAAAGGGAGTCCTCATGCAAGCATAGAAAGAGAAAGAGAGGACAAAGAACACGTCCTAAGACCGGGAGAAAGAATCATTACCCTTGGAGCTTTCTTCCCCGCCTTAGATCCAATATTCCAATCGGACGGAAAGAACCACACCGGGCTGCACTTTCCAAATCTGGAAACGTCTCGCGAATCGGAGCTCCGGAGCTCCGTCAATGGCGGAATCTCCTTCTTCTTTCTCCTTGCCCCTTCTTCTTTCTCAAGCTTAGGAGAGAGAAATGCTATGGAAATATGAGGGATTAACCCCTCTCCAAAGCCCTAAGACCCCCAGCAACAGCTCACAGCCGTTGGATCGAATTCCAATAATTTTGATCGGCCGGATCGTCATCTCCGCTCGTTTTTACGGAACAGAATAAACAGGGCGCACGATCACTGGCGCACGACCAGCGGTCATGCGCGAAGAGGAGAAATGGTCGTGCGCACTGTTTTGGACAGTGAGCATCCCGACGGCTCTCTTCGCCTTGACAAGAGCGCACGATCACTGGCTCACGACCAGTGGTCGTGCGCGAAGAGGAGAAATGGTCGTGCGCATTGCTTTGGACAGTGAAATTTCAGCCTTCGCCGAGCGCAGCACTACCACTCCGCCTACCTCGCTGAACAACGATTTTTGGGGTGTTACAATATATATGTATATAGTGGAGAAGGATATTTATATATAATATATATATATAAACAGAGATGGAGGAAGACAGCCATTATGCTGTAATATTAATATCAATAATAATAAGAATAATAATAAGAAAATAATGGTCGAACCAACGGTCGCCGGTTGCAACGAAAATCGCTCCGAAGACAAACGTCGGCTCTACGAATCCAACAGAGAAGTCGGAATCAAAATTCGACGAGCCAAACTCATGATATAAATTTTTGAATATTGCGGCGATGATAAATAAACAAATCTTTGGAAAATCACCTGGGCTCAAATAACGCTCAGATTGCAACGAAACTCGACGAGTCTTTCTAAAATTAAATAGTTTAATATTCTAACGTAAAATTTTTCAATTTCAGTACACTCCAAAATTTTGGTTGACTTGACCGAAAGAATGTAGAAACGCACAAACAATGGTGCACCGCTAACTCCGCATTAAAGTAATGCCCTTACGTCAAAAATGACGTCAAAGAAGGATTAAAATAATTCTTGAAAATTCAGGGGCGTTACAGGAGCACTATCTTTATTCTCTAGAATGATCTCAGTGGCTGGTAGTTCAGATGTTGTAAGTGTTGGATCTGTATGCGCCCTTAGAGGGGGGGTGAATAAGGGTTTTAAAAACTTATATTATATTTTGGAATACTTGAAATAATAAGAGATCCAAATAGTGATTTTGAATAAAGATCTAAATTGTTTTATAATGAAGGATAGGATAATAAACAATTTAGAGAAATGAAGATCAAATCAATTTTATTAGACAAAGAGAGACATGATTATTGTTATTAATAAAATTGATTACAAAATTCGATTTCAATGACGCTGGAAATCAAGAGGAAATATGAAAGACTCTTTTTGTTTTTTATACCGACTCGTATCCCCACGAACCAGTTGGCATTAGCCGATCCTTCCCCGGATACGGCCTCAAGCCGCTCTAGCCAATCCTTCCCCGGATATGGCCTCGAGCACCCCCTAGATCTACACCCTAGACCTAGTCACCAACACGAGGAAAATTTCTGCACTAAGTCCTACCCAGACCTAGTCGCCAGCACGAAATGAATTCACTAAATGATTACAAAAAAAGATGTGAAATATATAACAACAATATAAAAACTCCCTATATGGATCTCTTAGAGAAGTTGACGAAGACTCGCAGAGTATGATCATAGTCGATGTGGTCTTTCGTCACGATGATGACGCATGTTGAAATCTTCTCCACGGATCTCCTTAAGCCTTCATGGATTTGTGGGAGTATCTCTCTGAACCTTCCTCTATATGAAGTGGCACGAAGCTCTAGAATTTGGGAGTAGGAGAGGATGAAGAAGACGGATCCAATGGGTCCTTTTTATTGCCTTGGAGCTAGCGTCGGTGCTATCCCAGATTAGGCAATATTCTCCGCGTGAGAATCCTTCATTTTAAGCAAGTCGGACGCCTTCCTCTTGTGCTTTGCGCTACCGCCTACGCTAGTAGATACCGCAAGCACTAGCTTCTACCGCCTGTGTTAGCTCCTATCGCTTGGCGCTAGCACCTTCTATAACTGCTCCCGAAATTTTCTCAAATCAGAGCTAGCGTCGGCGCTAGCGTTAGCGCCGGCTCTAGCGGGCATGTTGTAATTTTGGCTTCAAATTTGGGCGCAACCTTCTTATGTTATCCTTGAGTCATGTGGACTTGTTTTCCTGCACACTTAAACACACAAGATCAAATACACATAAGATTTGTTATTCTCAAACCTAGGAGATGCGGAAGACCATGTTCCAACAGTAAGTTCCTCTTCATCAGCTGCAAAGTCTTCATCTGAATCTGTGTCAACATTCTGTTTTCCTTTGTCTTGACATACTGATTGTTGAAATTGGCAACCGGCTTCTTGAGTTTGGACCCACTAGGGTGTGTAGCCCGTGTAAGACCCCACCCCTCCCCAGACTGAACCTGGTTCAGGGAGGGGGGATCTTACTGCCCAAAGAGGACTACCCAGCGCTTTCCGGGTGGCGACGTCCCACCCTCTCAAGCGCAGAGCGGTCTCTTTGTCAGGCACAAGAATCATCACAACACATCAGAACGCACAGCGGAAGCAATCGAAATAAGAAAAGCTAAGCATGCTGATTATATTACATAATTAAATATGGCCGGGGCCTATCGTTTTACAAAACATTGCCTCGAGGGCTACATAGTCTAAAACAAAAGGGAGCCATAGGCTAGTCCTTATACTCTCGTACTCACGTCTCTGAAGATAGGAGGAGAGGCTGGGGTAATCGAACGGGCCATCTCCAAGTCTCGTAACTCATCCTGCGGTGCGGGGGCTCCTTGCTGTCCCATCTCCTGTGATTAGTTATAAGAAATAACCGTTAGTCACAGAGCTAAGTAGAAAATACATCCACTCCCCGGATCCATATCCAGGGGGCGGTTAAAGAACAGAAATGAAATAGCCGAAGCAAGGTAGAGGGTTAGCAGCAGGTAAACATATATATCTCAGTATCTATATCTATATAGGGCTTCCCTCCCTAAAGCTCGTAATTGCGCCGTATAGTAAGTACACAACACTATAACGCGCAGACACGTACACCCAGGTATTCAAACCTGTACGCACACAAAAGACCCTGTGTCGACACAGTTTAGACCGCTTTATTTCAAGCAGGGGAGCTAACCCCGCGGGCCTCACCGATGTGGCCGTCGGTGACAGTGGCCAGTCCTGCCACTTCTGAATGTAGTCGTACCGTATCATTCAGGCCCTCCTGTACAACTTGGTGTACCAACTGGATGTGAGCGACATCCGGCGAGCCGATTTGTAGGCCGACCAGTGGAGGCAAAATGCAGGCTCGGAGAGTGATAACCCGCTGTGCACATCTCCCTGTCGCCATGAGTCGTCAACCCACCCGCACCGGTACGAACGGTCTGCGAGCGTGACCAACTCGCCACTCCCAAACAATCTTCTCCCGCATTATATATAAAGACAAGCACATAAATTACGTGGCAATTCTACTCGACCGGTCACACGACCTCTGACCGGGAGGCTTAGCGGTAGAAGGGCTCCTTGCTTGGGGCTAACCTGGGAGGAGGAACTCAACTCTGAGTTTTCCCCAACTAAGGCCTCGCAGGAGGGAGGATAAGCATCGCTTGCCTGTGCAGGGCTGCAGTTAGTACCTAAATACGAATAAGTATAGCAGCAAAAATAGGCCGAAAGCAGAGGCCATGGTAATAAACAAAAAAGTAGGCCGAAAGCAGAGGCCATGGGAATAAACAGAAAAGTAGGCCGAAAGCAGAGGCCATGGTAATTGTTGAAACCAGCAACTGGTCTCTTGAGTTCGGACCCACTGGGGGTGTAGCCGATGCTTATTTCTCCCTCACTAGACTCTCTTGTCGGTGGATGCTGGAAACGGAATAGACCCAAGGCTGAAGCGAGGAGGTCCCGCCACACACCCGGAAGATCTTAGAGAGCTTCCCCTCCCAAACTAAAGCTCAACCGGGCACCTTGGAGGGCACGGGCTGCCAACCAAAACTAGCCTAGAGGAGAGGATTCTCTAAAATCGGATCCCCTCCAAGGTGCCCTTAAGGGTCTATTTATAGTTTTTCTTAGGCTGGTCTGCAAATAGCATGAATCCGCCCTTTAATTTTACTAAAAGCACCCCAAATTGGTCTACGAATAGCCTAACTCCACTGTTCTGAAGGGCTATATGCAGACCACAAGGGGTATTATGGTCATTTCCTCCTCACTGCCTTCTGGGCGAGTGGTCCGTGAGGGAACCACTCGCCGAGTTCCCGCCTGACTCTGGGCGAATGATCAAGCCTCTGAGCGAATGGTCCGTGGAGGCACCACTCGTCAGGCTCCCACTCGCCTGCAGCCTACCCCCACTAATCTGGGGATCCTTTTTCCTGTCTCGGTACGGGCGAATGGTCTGGCTGACCCCTGTCCCATCAACTGACTCGAGGGACCCACTCGCCAAATACGGGTTGTACACAATCCCCGCTCTTTGCGAGTGGCTCGTCCACTCGGAAAGAACAGTCCAACCCCTTATTTGGTGAGTGCTTGTTGAGTGGACCCCGCAAGATTCTGTGGGTCCCACCGTTATCCTATATATATACATCCCGTGTCAGGTTTTTCTGGACCACTTCCACATTTTGGCTCAAGATTTCTTCTCTCTCTTGACCTTTTGCCACTTCCAATGTCTTCTCATAAGCCTTCCGCGAAACCCCTTTCGCAAGAGATGATCGAGCGCCTGGCCGCGGCCCAGGTTGCAACCGCCCCGAAAACTGCCAGATTCGCTCCCTGGCTGACATCTAAGCGAGACCCGAGCGTCCCGTACGTCTCGCGGCGAGCCAAGACGATTCGGCTGAATCGTCAGAAAGGCGAGACCGTGTCCGAATCTCCGGCGCGTACTCCTGTTGACCTCGGGACCCAGGTATGGGAATTCCTCCCGCCTTACCTTTTAGTTCGGACCCTTACTCCAAAGTTGTTTTGACCACTCGCAGGGGACCTCGGTGCCAGAGGACGACCACGCGGTCGTCTTGAATAGTGTCGCGGCGCCACCCCCCGAGTCTGAGGGGCCTCCTCCAGATCTGGACCTGGCTCCTCCCCCTCCTCCGGGCGAGACCGTGCTTCAGTCCAGTAAGTTTTGGGAATCCTTCCGATTTACCTTTGAGATGGCTTGTTTCTGACCCTCAACTTTTGCAGCCCTCAACCCAGACGTCTCGCTACGGGACACTATTCCTCCACCTTCCCCAACCCAGCGGAACCTTTCTGTTACAGCGAATGAGCAGGGGGTCCACCCCGAGCGAGAGCCGGGTCAGCACCTCCGTGCTGAAGATAACGCGAATCCCCCGGCGGATGATCAGGCTCCTCCTCCCCCGCCTTTCCGCCCCGGAAAAGGGAAGGTTTTCCCCCCTTTCGCCGGTTTGCCCGAAGTACACCCCCATACTTCTCGCCCCTCAGGCCACAGGGTACCTGCCCCAGGTGAGGCCTCTATCTTGTCCTTGCCGCATTCGCTAACTTCATCGTATTGATCCTTTCATAATCTCGTAGGGTATCGGGAGGTCTCCCCCCCTGAGTCCTACTATGAGGGGGAAGACGGGGTGCTCTCGCCCCTTCCCTCCCCAGGTGATCTCGCTGACTTCTTGGGTGACTCATCTGACCACGTGACCCTGAAGGAGCGAATCACGGAGATCTTCGGGAAGCTTATACACCTCCAGCGAAATGCTGCCGGTCAGGTGGATGAGGAGAAACTGGAGATCAAGCGCGAGCTGAAGGAACTCCGGAGGGACTACTCGCGGCTTCTCGCGACAGTGGAGCGACTGGGGGGCGAAGGTGGGGAGCTGTCGCCTGAAAGGCACGCGGCGAGAGCCCGGGACCAGCTCCAACTGGCTTCGCACGAGATCACCAACATGATGACCTACTATCGTCAGCGAATGCCCCCAGAAGCCGGGTCGCGAAAGCGAGGTCGATGGGTTTGGGTGGAGTACTGACCCAGATGCCATAATCTCTTTCTTTTCCTACCCGCCTCGCCGCGAGTGTCAAACATTAATATTTGTCTGTAATAACTTTGTATATTATGATTCTGAGAACGCTCTAGTTATCGCTATTTACTTTCCTCAGCCTATCTGATTGTCGCCGAATGATATGCTTTGCGAATGCTTACCTGACCATTTTTGCTTCTTTCATAACCTGCCTTGGTACTGCCGCATGATGTGCTTTGCGAATGCTTACCTAACCCTTTTCGCAAAGCCGTTGAGCGAATAGTTATAGGTCACTCGTCATTAATGGGCGAGAGAGACTTGGACCGGGTTTCGAGGCGCCGGACTGTCGCAGATTGCTATCCGCACCCCCCGTTGCCTCGAAAGCCCAAACGCCGTTTAATGCCTCTATAAATAGGCCCTTCAACTACCGTAATAAATACATCACCATTCGCTCCCTCTCTTTCCTTGCTCCTAGCATTCGCACCTCTCCCTTCGTTGCTGCTCCTTTCCTTTCCCTCATTCGCGAGATGGGTGCCGATGCCGAAGGAAGGGGCAAGTGTGCCAGCGCATTCGTCAATCATGTGTTCGATTCCTGCGACCTCTCCGAAGAGGCCTACTTGACGGCGGTTGCTGACTACGTCCCCGGGGGGTTCGAGGGGCGAAAGCCCAGGCCTGAGGAGCGCCTGAACTCTATCTCGCCTTGTGCTCTCGCGATCCCGCTAGAGCACTTCGAGGTGGGCTTTCGCCTCCCCATCTGGCCGGAGTTGCGCCAGACTTTCAGGTACTATGGGGTCGTGCCCGCCCAGCTCAACCCCAACTCCATAGCTGGTCGGGTACGCGAGCTACTTGCGAGAAGAAGGGATCAAGTTCTCGCTGCCTGTCTTCCGCAAACTCTACACCTTCCGCTGCACCGGCGACATCTCCTTCTTCTCGGGTTTAAGCCCTCTCAAACACTACGGGCTCCCGAACAAGAACCACGAATGGGTTCGCCGCTTCATCTTCGTCAGCGGGAGCCTAGGTAACACCCTTCTCGCCCCGGTGCAGGAGGAGGAGTCGACCTTCCGCCCCCCGACCCTAGGGGGGCATGAGGCGAAACTCCATCAATACATCTTCAATATGGGATGGACCTTGTCTATCTCCGGCGAAACGTCAACACGCTCCCGTTCATTCCGCAGGGCGAGGGTAAGATTCCAAGACTTTTGAATTCATTTTGGTTGTGATTCTTACTCCATTCGCCTAAACCACTCGCAATATCATGCAGGTGTGCGTAATCTTCCCGCTCATCCGCCTCGCCCTCCTGGGTTTTGCCTACCTCTCGCGCAAGCCGCCGCGGATGCTTGCCGGGAGGAGCCGTCCTCTTCCAAACCTAGTAGCCGGAAGCGAAAGTCGGCGAAGGCTTCTTCCCCTCCTCCCTCGAAGTCGCCCTGTCCTCCCGCGGCGAAGGGCAAGGGGGTTCTGGACGAATCCTCTGGGGCGGGTGCTCCACCCTCAACCCTGGGGACCGACGCGCCTGGCGCGAATGCTCCTCCGAACAAATTGGCGCTGCCGCCGCCTCCGTTGCCCCGGGACCATCGTAACTTTGCGAACGGCGAGAGGTACGTGGACCCTTCCGGGGCTCCTTTGCTGAAGTGGGACAGGAACGCGAACAGGGTTTCGCTATCCACTCTCCATCCCTCTTGGGTGGAGACCAACATTGCCAGCGGCGAGGCCTATGCCCTGGCGTATGCCCTTTATGGCCGGGAGGACGCCGAGGTCTTCGATTTGGAGAAGACTCAGGTTCTCGCCCACGAAGCCGCCCGGGCTATGCTGCGCGCTCTCGAGCTCTCGCATATGTCCTCTCGCCGAAGCCTTGAGGTCTCGCGGAACCTGGCCAAGGTCGAGGAGACCAGGGCTCTTCTATCCCAGGAGGTGAGTGATCTCAGGGAAAGACTGAAGACCGCGGAAGCTCTTCTCGCCAACCGCCCGGTTGTAGAGGTACATTTACTTTTACTCCCGCGAATGGTTATCACTGACCGTCCCATATTCCTCTCATCATGATCACTTTATTTTTTCAGGATGCTACAAGTGCTGGGATGCTCCGCGCGCGGGTGGCCGACCTCGAGGAGAAAGTCCGTCTCGCCCAGGCCGAGACCCAGCTACTGCGAGAAGCTGGAATGACAGCACTCGCCCCGGGTGATGGGGGGCACTTTTACCCCCATCACGAGCTGGAGCAATTGCTTCAGGAGAATGCGCAACGCGCCGTCAAGCACTCGTTGCGGGTGCTGCGGCGGGCTGGGTATTTGAAGCCGGAGGCCGAATGCCTCACCACTCGCCAAGTAGTCCCGGAGCTTTACATTCCGATTCCTTTCCCGGAGGACGACGGCGTCGCGCCGCGAGAGGATGCCCCCGACCAGGATGAGAGCGAAGATTCTTCGGAGGAGTCTGGTGACCCTTGAGGGGGGCCCTCTGTATTTCCCCCCCCCCCCCCTTTTTTCTGTCTTTACCTTTTCTTTTTTCTGATGTAACCATGAATTGGGCGAATGCCCCTAAAAGATATATCTATGGTTTACAATTTTTATGCTATCTCAATTTCTGCGTAATCTCAGTTTTTATGTTATCTCAAACTTTATTATCATTCGCTGCAACGTCTCGCTAGGCTTACCAGGACGTTAGGTCGTAGAGTAACCGCCCCGGCCACCCAGCGAGTGTTCGAAGATGACTTAGGTGTGTTGCCCCTCTTCGACTTCCCGCTACCCGAAACACTCGCGTACCCTCACCATTCGCTCGGACTGGGATTTCGCCCGGGCAGTCAGGAAGAGAGGTAGGATTATCATTCGCTTGGATTATCATTCGCTTGGGTGGTCCCTGCGAATGCTCCCGGATCCACCTTAGAGAATTTGGATCCTGCTACCGAGTGGACCCTCCAACCTGCCGGCTGGATGAGAGCCCGGACAGCGGGTCTGCTCGGGGCCATTTTCTCATCACCTTGGACCCTGCCACCGAATGAGCCTTCGGACCTGCCGGCTAGATGAGAGCCTGGACAGCGGGTCTGCTCGGGGCCAACCTCTGGATCATAGAACCTGCCACCGAGTGAGCCTTCGGACCTGCCAGCTAGATGAGAGCCTGGACAGCGGGTCTGCTCGGGGCCAACCTCTGGAACATAGAACCTGCCACCGAGTGAGCCTTCGGACCTGCCAGCTAGATGAGAGCCTGGACAGCGGGTCTGCTCGGGGCCAACCTCTGGAACATAGAACCTGCCACCAAGTGAGCCTTCGGACCTGCCAGCTAGATGAGAGCCTGGACAGCGGGTCTGCTCGGGGCCAACCTCTGGAACATAGAACCTGCCACCGAGTGAGCCTTCGGACCTGCCAGCTAGATGAGAGCCTGGACAGCGGGTCTGCTCGGGGCCAACCTCTGGAACATAGAACCTGCCACCGAGTGAGCCTTCGGACCTGCCAGCTAGATGAGAGCCTGGACAGCGGGTCTGCTCGGGGCCAACCTCTGGAACATAGAACCTGCCACCGAGTGAGCCTTCGGACCTGCCAGCTAGATGAGAGCCTGGACAGCGGGTCTGCTCGGGGCCAACCTCTGGAACATAGAACCTGCCACCGAGTGAGCCTTCGGACCTGCCAGCTAGATGAGAGCCTGGACAGCGGGTCTGCTCGGGGCCAACCTCTGGAACATAGAACCTGCCACCGAGTGAGCCTTCGGACCTGCCAGCTAGATGAGAGCCTGGACAGCGGGTCTGCTCGGGGCCAACCTCTGGAACATAGAACCTGCCACCGAGTGAGCCTTCGGACCTGCCAGCTAGATGAGAGCCTGGACAGCGGGTCTGCTCGGGGCCAACCTCTGGAACATAGAACCTGCCACCGAGTGAGCCTTCGGACCTGCCAGCTAGATGAGAGCCTGGACAGCGGGTCTGCTCGGGGCCAACCTCTGGAACATAGAACCTGCCACCGAGTGAGCCTTCGGACCTGCCAGCTAGATGAGAGCCTGGACAGCGGGTCTGCTCGGGGCCAGCCTCTTGAGCATCCAGGATCTCCCCTGCGAGCTGCAGCATCATTTTCATTCACATAGTTTAGACAAAATGCTTTTATTCAAAAAACATCATTATTACATGGTACTAAGGATAAAAGCGTTTAAGGTCGTCGCCACTCCATGTGTGGCTGAGGAGCTGGCCCTCCGCATTCTGAAGGCGATACCCCCCAAACTTTAGTGCTTCTTCCACGACATAGGGGCCTTCCCAGTTGGGGTTAAGCTTTCCCACCGCGGCGGATCTCCCAGCCGCGTCGACCTTCTTGAGTACTAGATCCCCCTTCTCGAACTGTTTGATCCTGACGTGCCTGTCAAAATACTTGGCCATCCGCCGCTTGACCTCCTCTTGATGGATGGCTGCTCGATCCCGAGCTTCTTCGGTGAGGTAGAGGGAGAGCCGTAACTCCTCCTCGTTCTCGGCTCTCCAATCTTCCTCTCCATTTGTGGCGATCGTGACCCGTGGTGTTGTAATCTCGAACTCTATGGGGATGACCACCTCGCAGCCGTGAGAGAGCCTGAAAGGGGTATCTCTCGTGGCGGTGTTGGGGGTGGTTCTTAAAGCCCATAGGACCGAGGGGAGCTGTTCCACCCAATTGCCTTTGAGATTTTCCACCTTTTTCTTGAGCAAGTTCACGATGACTTTGTTCGCTGCCTCTACCTGCCCGTTGCTCCTGGGATGGTGGACGGACGCAAACCTAAGGTCTATTCCCAGCTGGCCACAGAAGCTGATGAATTCCTCGCTTGCGAACTGTGGTCCATTATCCGTGACTATGGCCTGCGGAAGCCCATGTCGACAAATGATTTCCCCCCATACGAAGTTGCGGATTATCTGGGAGGTGACCTTAGCCAACGCCTTGACCTCCAGCCACTTTGTGAAGTAGTCAATCATGACTAGGAGAAACCTCCGCTGCCTGCTGGCCTGGGGGAAGGGTCCTACCAGATCCATTCCCCATATGGCGAATGGCCAGGGCGCCGTGATACTCTTCAGCCTCTGAGCTAGCACGAGCTGAAGCGGGGCGAACATTTGACACTTCTGGCATCTCTTTGCGAAGGCTGCTGCGTCTTTGCTTAGGGTTGGCCAGAAGTACCCCTGCCTCACGACTCTTGCCTCCAACATCCTGCTCCCCGAGTGGCTGCCGCACTCGCCGGAGTGGACTTCCTCCAAGATCCTTGGGACCTCTTCCTCCGAGATGCATCGGGCCAGGAGGCCCGAGAGGGTCTTCCGATACAAGTCACCCTCATGGAGCACATAGTAGGCAGACTTATACCGGAAGCGCCTCTGGTCCGGAACTTCTTTCGGAAATTTTCCCGTTGCAAGGAAGGTGACGAAAGGATCCTTCCAGGAGGGCCGTTGTTCTACTTCCATGAGCTCTCCCTCTTCAATCGAAGGACGGAATAGGTCCGTCAGGGTCCCTCCGGCTCGAGGACCAGATTTTGCCAACCGATCTGTCGGGGTGCTCTCCTCTCGAGGGACATGCCGGATGGAGAAAGTTTTGAACGTCCCCACGAGACCTTTGACTTTTGCTAAATACTTCATGAGCACAGGTTCCCTTGTTTCGAACTCTCCCCTTATCTGAGAAGCTATTATCATGGAATCCGTGAGTACCTCCACGTCATGGACCCCGAGCTCCCGGGCCAACCGCAGGCCGGCGATCACAGCCTCATACTCCGCCTGGTTGTTGGTGATTGGGAAGTGTATCACTAGCGTCTGCTCTATCTTCACTCCGTGGGGACTCTCCAGCACCACCCCTCCTCCGAGAGAGTTCTTGCCCGAAGCCCCGTCCACCAGCAGCTTCCATGGAACGTGACGAGGGGCTCCGTCTTCTCTCAACTCGGCCACGAAGTCTGTCATGAAATCAGCCACCACCTGCGCCTTCATAGATAATCGAGGGACAAAGGTAATGTTGAATTCACTTAGCTCGATCGACCATTTTGCGAGTCTTCCCGAGTGCTCCACTCCTTCGAAGATCTGGCGGAGTGGATGGTCCGTCACTACTTGGATCGAATGAGCCTGGAAGTATGGCCTGAGCTTCCTTGCTGCGATGACCAGGGCAAAGGCCAACTTCTCTAAAATTGGATACCTGAGCTCCGCTTCCCTCAGGACCCTGCTTACGTAGTAGACTGGCAGCTGCTTCTTTCCTTCCTCTCGAACCAGGACGGAGCTTACGGCCTCCGCCCCGACCCCGAGATATAAATGTAGATCCTCCCCCTCTTTGGGACTTTGCAGTAGCGGAGCCTTGGTGAGTTGGCTCTTCAAGGCCTGAAAGGCCTCCTCGCATTCTCTCGTCCATTCAAACTTCCGATTGCCTCTTAGCGCCTTAAAGAAGGGAGAGCATTTTTCCCCTGCCCGGGATAGAAACCTGTTCAGCCCGGCGAGTCTTCCGGTCAAGCGCTGAACTTCCTTGGCGTTCCGAGGCGACCCCAGCTCCATTATAGCCCTAACCTTGTCCGGGTTAGGTTCTACCCCCCAGGGGGTGAGAAGGTGCCCGAGGAACTTCCCTTTGCTGGCCCCGAACACACACTTCAGGGGGTTCAGGCGCATCTTGTACTTGCGTAGGGTGGCGAAGGTCTCCTCGAGGTCCTGGATGTGAGAGCTCACGCACTTGCTTTTTATCATAAGGTCATCCACGTAGACCTCCAGGTTCCTTCCCCTTTGTTTCTTGAATACCTGATCCATCATCTTCTGGTAGGTTGCTCCTGCATTTTTCAGCCCGAAGGGCATCATCTTATAGCAGTACCATCCCTCCCTGGTGATGAACGAGACATCTTTGACGTCTGGTGGGTGCATTCTTATTTGGTGATAACCTGAAAAAGCATCCAAAAAACTCATCACAGAAAAACCGACGGCTGAGTCAACCAGCGCGTCGATCCGAGGCAAGGGATAACAATCCTTAGGACAGGCCTTATTTAACAATGAAAAGTCCACACACATACGCCAGCGGCCATCGGCCTTTTTTATCATTACGACATTGGAGACCCAGCCTGGATACTGGATCTCCGTTACAAAACCTGCCTCGAGGAGTTTCGTCACCTCCTCGCAGATTGGTCCTTCGAGCTTGTCATCTATAGTCCTTCTCTTCTGCCGGATGGGGCGGGCTTCTGGATCGAGGTTGAGACGATGGCAAGCCACGTCCGCCTCGATGCCCGGCATGTCCGCTGCGCTCCATGCGAAGATGTCCATGTTCTTTTGGATGCACTCCAGCATCCTTTTCTGGTCCTCCGGGCCGAGGCCCCCGCTGATCCGCACCTTCTCCACCCTTCCTGCCTAGGTGGTAACCTCCATTTCCATCACCTCTTCTGCCGGCTCGAGCCGGGCTGGCTCGTCCCACTGGCCCTTCGCTTCTCGCCCCTCCTCCCAGGCCTCTTCTCCTGCAGCTCCTCCCGCCTTCATCGGCTCGACCTCCTGCTCCTCGCGAGCGACCTCCAACACCTCCTCTCGGGCATCGCCCTCTCCCCCTTCTTCTTCCTTCTCCTTTTCCTCTCCTGGCCCCTCCGGCCTCTCCATCTCTTCATCCATCTTTTCGGCATCCGCCATCCATGAGATGGTGTTGATGGCAGTTACGTAGCATTGCCTTGCCACCTTAGCATCTCCTCGGACGCGGATCTGGACTCCTCCACTATGAAGCTTTAAGCACTGATGGTATGATGAGGGCACGCACCGGAAGGCGCTGATGAGGGGTCGGCCGAAGATGGCGTTGTAACTGCTCGGAGCGTCAACGATGACGAACCGACAGTTCCTGGGGACCCCTCCCAACGTCACTTGGAGACCTACGCCACCCTCGACCTCCTTCCGCTCTCCCGAGAAACCAAACAGTGGTCCGTCGGAGGCCTGCACTCTCTTCTTCTCTACCTCCATCGCGTCGAAAGCTTTTTTGAAAATCACATTCACCGAGCTCCCGTTGTCCACCAGGATCCGAGAGACCGTGAAGTTTTCTATTGCCGTCTGGATCACCAGGGCGTCGCAGAATGGGTCTTCGTAGTCTGGCATATCCTCTGAGGAGAAGGTGAGCTTCTCGGAGGGGGGTGGGGTCTGGGAAGTTGACGCGACGTCCCTTCGGAACATGGCCTGGAAGCTCCTCTTGCGAGAGGCCTCTATCCCAACCCCACCGTGAATCACCCCGATTCCCCCCCTGGTTCCTGTATCTGCCCTATCCTCACACCGGTCCTCTTCTGCCTCTGGAAGCACTTCCTCAATTCTGGCATGCGGCCGCCGTGGCCGTCCTCTTTCCCTCATTTCCAAGAACTCTGGGCAGGTGGCGGTCGCGTGACCTTCTTCCTGATGGAAGTCACAGTAAGGCAACGCCACCCTGTCTTCTCTTCCAGCTCTTCCTCTTCCTCCTCTCGCTCCTCTACCTCTTCTCCCTCGGCCTATCGCCATGGCTTGCTCCCTTGGGGGGTGAGGGGGTCTGGGACCCTGCCTCCACCCCTGATTCACTCCTCCCACCTCCCTTCCTTGGTACCTTTCATCCTGACCTCGCGCTGGTCCTTCCTGGTTCCTCCAGCCCAACCTGTTGTTGGGTTCCTGGTGCCTCCAAACTCGAGGTGGTCTTTCGAACCCCTGGCTCCTGGGCTCCTCTCGCCTTCTTCCTTCTGGCTGCCTCGCCTCGGGCTCGCTCATCTTGGCCAACCTTTTATAGAATTCGGGGTTGGCCGCCTCCCCTTCGATCTCCTCCGCGGCTCTCTCCATCAACTCCTCGAAGGATACGGGAGGTCTTCTCTTCAGGTCCATCTTGAAGAACCCCTCTTGCAGCCCTACGATGAATGCCATCTGGAGGGCGAATCCCGGCACCTCCTGCACTAGGTGTATCTCCTCCTAGAACCTGTCCACGTACTTAGCCAGGGATTCTCCCTCCCTCTGCCGGATCTTGAAGAGAGCCTCCGCGTCCTTCTTCCTCTTCTTTGACGTCGAGAAACGTAGTCTGAAGCTTCGGCGCAGATCATCGAACGCGTAGATGGAACCTGTGGGAAGTTGGTGGAACCAGTCCCTTGCTTTCTCCTTCAGGGTGGTCGCGAAGAGTCGGCATTGAAAAGAATCCGACATGGGAAGGATTGATGTCATGTCCTCGAACCACTGCAGGTGCACAACTGGATCCTCCTTGCCGGTGTAGTAAGACATCTCCGGCCCACGAAACCCTTCTGGCACTGGGGCCGAGAGGATCATCTCGCAAAAGGGGCTCCCTTCCCCTGCTCGGCGAGTGGTTCTCTCGCGCGGGACCAACTCACACACCTCAGCACTCGCCGGACTGCTGAACAACTGCCGTCCGGGGAGATCTCGCGCGCTTCCTTCTGCCGGCACCTCCTTCCCCGGCCGCTGCCCCGGTGCGTTCTCGCCGATCTGCAAAGGCGGGACCACTGGGACCGCCGGGGTCTCGCACTCGGTCCTCGCCGCGAGAACCGTCTGCAGGACCTCTCGCTTGAACTTCTCAAACATCTCCTGCCACTCGCCCGCCGCGGGTGGCTGCGAGTGACCTGAGTCAGAACCATTTCCTCCATCTCCTGTCATCGAAACCAGCTTGGGATTTTCTTTCACCGGCTACGGTCCACGCTCACCGCACCAAAAATGTTGAAACCAGCAACTGGTCTCTTGAGTTCGGACCCACTGGGGGTGTAGCCGATGCTTATTTCTCCCTCACTAGACTCTCTTGTCGGTGGATGCTGGAAACGGAATAGACCCAAGGCTGAAGCGAGGAGGTCCCGCCACACACCCGGAAGATCTTAGAGAGCTTCCCCTCCCAAACCAAAGCTCAACCGGGCACCTTGGAGGGCACGGGCTGCCAACCAAAACTAGCCTAGAGGAGAGGATTCTCTAAAATCGGATCCCCTCCAAGGTGCCCTTAAGGGTCTATTTATAGTTTTTCTTAGGCTGGTCTGCAAATAGCATGAATCCGCCCTTTAATTTTACTAAAAGCACCCCAAATTGGTCTACGAATAGCCTAACTCCGCTGTTCTGAAGGGCTATATGCAGACCACAAGGGGTATTATGGTCATTTCCTCCTCACTGCCTTCTGGGCGAGTGGTCCGTGAGGGAACCACTCGCCGAGTTCCCTCCTGACTCTGGGCGAATGATCAAGCCTCTGAGCGAATGGTCCGTGGAGGCACCACTCGTCAGGCTCCCACTCGCCTGCAGCCTACCCCCACTAATCTGGGGATCCTTTTTCCTGTCTCGGTACGGGCGAATGGTCTGGCTGACCCCTGTCCCATCAACTGACTCGAGGGACCCACTCGCCAAATACGGGTTGTACAGTAATAAACAGAAAAGTAGGCCGAAAGCAGAGGCCATGGTAATAAACAGAAAAGTAGGCCGAAAGCAGAGGTCATAATAATAAACAGAAAAGTAGGCCGAAAGCAGAGGCCATAATGACAGGACCAGTGCGAGACTGGATTTAAATGAAAGTACAGAGAGTAAATGCGGGGGACCAGTGCGAGACTGGATTTAAAGGGAAGTACAGAAAGTAAAATGCGGGGGACCAGTGCGAGACTGGATTTAAAGGGAAGTACAGAAAGTAAAATGCGGGGGACCAGTGCGAGACTGGATTTAAAGGAAAGTACAGAACGTAAATAAAACAATAAAAGAAAGGGTCAGTAGTCCAATCACTCCATAAGAGGAGGCTTCAATCGTCGACTCCGTTCTTTTATTATTGTCGCGGCGGGGTTAAATTTCGGCGTCGCGCCGCGATTTCGTTCCGATTTTCGCGTCGATATTCCGAGCTTAGTCGATTCCTTGGATAGATACGCATAATTTTATAGATATTTAAAAATATGCGTCGAGGGGGACGCCGATTCATTTTGAGGAACTTCGCTCTTTTTGGGCGTTTAATTTTGCTTGTAAAAGCTTTTGGAGGACCAAAATAAGATGTCACACCTCCCAACTTTAAGAGTAGTTGTAAAATACCTTTACTTAGAGTCCCTAATTTTTGGTGATTTTTGTGAATTTATTCGGATGTTTATTTTCTCAAAATAAACTTGGTAAAGGGTTTTAAAAATAGCAAAACTCTTCCTAAAAATCTCAAAAAAAAATAGGAGGTGCCCCTTAGGGTGGGGCACATTTTCTATTTAGAAAACTCTTTCTGAAATTGCCCCATTTTTTCTCAAAAAAATGGGGAAGGGGAAAGGGAATTGGGGTGCGGTTAGGAAAAAGGGAGGGGGCGGGCTGGGGTGCGATTAGAGAAAGGAAGGGGGCGCAGGGGTCTTGCACCCTGCGCCTTCCCGCGGCTCCCACAGCGGATCTGCGGCGGATCCGCTGTGGGAGCACTCATACTGAGGCGGAGGGCGGGAAACGAGGAGCGGGAGGCCGCCCGATCTCCTGGGGGAGATCGGACGGCTCCCGCCATCCCCGCCAGTAGGCGGCCTCAACCACCGCCGGCAGCGGTCGGAGGGGCCGGGGCCGCCCCCGGATGGTGCGCCGGGGGCCGGCGACTCTTCCGGTGATGGCCTGGCGGCCTGGTGCCGCCGGCCACCGCCGGGGGAGGGCGAAGAAGTAAGCGGGAGGCGGGGGCGCGGCCAGCATGGGCCATGCAGGCCCGCTGCGCCGCCGCCTCCGCTGAGAGGGCGACGGTTCCGCCCCCGGTCGGTGCGCCGGGGTTCGGCGGCCACTCCGGTGGTGGTCCGGCGGCCTGGCACCGCCGGACCCCGCCGGGAACTTGAGCAGGAGGGGAGGGGGAGGCGCGGCGCAGCCTGCATGGGCCATGCAGCTGGCCGCGCCGCCGTCTCCCCGGGGAGGGACCTCCCTTCCGCCCCTGGTCGGGGCGCCGGGGAGGGGGCAGACTTCCGACGGGGGTCCGGCGGCCTGGCGCCGCCGGCCGCCGCCGGGGTTGGCGTGGTTTCCCCTACAGGAAAAGAGTAGGGGGGAGGAGGGCTCGGGCGCCGCCGGGGCTGCGTCCTCCGGCGGCACAGCCGCCTCCCCTTCGTCGGCGTCGAGGTCCCCGAGTGGGGACCTGCTCCCCCCCAGCGCCACCACCGACGCTGGGGGGGGGGGGGGGGGGGGGGGGGGGGGTTGGTTTCCACGTCCAGCGCCGCCACCCGAGCAAGCTCGGGGTGGCGCTGGTGGCGCTCCGGCGACGGGGAGGGGGCGGCTTGCCTTCAGGAGGTAAGAAGGAGGAAGGGGCGGTTCTACCTGGAGGTGAGGTGGGGCTCAAGAGGTGGAGGGGTGGTGGCCGGCCATGAGGAAGGAGGAGGTGTTGGCGGCGGCTTGGGGTTGGCTTGCTCCGGCAAGGTGGAGGAGGAGGAGGTGTTGGGCTGCCGGCAGGGAGAGGCTGAGAGGGAGAGAGTGGGGTGGGGGTTTGAGAGGGGCTGCCCCTCCTTTTATAGGAAAGGGGGGAAGCTCTCCCCCCTCCCTCCTTAACCTCCACGTGGGGATAAGGGAGGGGGAGATATTTCTCCCCCTCCCCTCCCTCCTCTCTCTCCTGCCCCCTTTGCCCAAATAGGGGCGCTGCCCATTCATGGGCAGCCCCTCCTTTTGGGGGAGGGGCTTCTCTCTCTCTCCCCCGCCCCCTTTCTTTTCGTCTTTCTTCCAACTAATTTCAGACCGGGGGGGGTGGGGGGGTTTGACCAAGTCAACTTAGGGCGGGGTCCTCCTTGGCCCCCTGGGTCAAATAAGAGTTGTTGGGGCCGATGCCGGGCTCGCGTGCTTTATATCTCGTGCGTTGCACTGAGGCGATCTGCATAGTACTAAAATGACATACTCTCCATACGACCTTGAATTGAGGCCCAACGAATTCTGTTGCGCTTGTATTGTCCATATGAGTCTAACGGAACTGACGGAAGTCCAATCGGGGTCCGTATGGTCACTATTCACGATAATGAGGTAGTGGCGCGCTACGGCACCCGAAATGGTCGTTTTCTCCAAACGACCTCGGATCGAAGTGCAACGAATTCCGTTGCGCTCGTATTGTCCATACGAGTCTAACGCAACTGACGGAAGTCCAATCGGGGTCCGTATGGTCACTATTCATGATAATGAGGTAGTGGCGCGCTACGGCACCCGAAATGGTCGTTTTCTCCAAACGACCTCGGATAGAAGTGCAACGAATTCCGTTGCGCTCGTATTGTCCATACGAGTCCAACGGAACTGACGGAATGCAATTCGGGGTTCGTACGGTCATTATTCATAATAATGAGGTAGTGGCGCGCTACGATACCCGAAATGGTCATTTTCTACTGCTCGGGCCTACTTTTATTGGGCTCACTAGGGTCTAGTGGCCCAATAAAAGTCGGGATGTTACAATCCAATAAAAATAAAGAGATTTTCATCCCCGAAAATTGGCTAAATTAGGGGTTTAAAGGATATACCTGGGGAAGAGCGTCGGGTATTTTTCTCGTACGAGCGTCTCGGGTTCCCAAGTGAACTCTTCGCGTCCACAGTTTGACCATAAGATCTTGACCATTGTGACGGTTTTGTTCCGCAGTTCTTTGATCTTGGAGTCCACTATCTTCACAGGTTTGAGTCGGACAGATCGGTCGGATTGTACCGATGTTGGTGGTGTGAGAAGGTGCTGCTCTGGTTGGCGCAGAACACGTCTCAGCGAGGAGACGTGGAACACGTCGTGGAGGTTTCCCAGCTCGGCTGGTAAAGCTAACCTATAAGCCACAGGGCCAACTCTTTCGATGACTTGATATGGGCCTAAGTAGCGGGGGTCCAGCTTTTTCTGCTTCTTTATTCGGGATATCCCGTGCATCGGCTTAATTTTCAAGAAAACCATATCTCCCACATTGAATTCCACCATCCGATGACGCGCATCATAATATTTGGCTTGCCGGCTCTGCGCTTCTAGCATACGTTCCTGGATTAACCTTATTGCGGCAGTGGTATCGTCTATGTAGGTGACCCCTAAGGCTTCGGGGTCCTCATCCTGTGCCAAAGATAGTGGGGTCCGACAGCGTCTTCCGTAGAGGGCTTCGTAAGGTGCCATCTTGATGCTTGCCTGGAAGCTGTTGTTATATGAAAACTCCACCAGAGGTAGTAACTGCTCCCATGGCTCGTTGTGTTCCACTATGCATAATCGGAGAAGATCTTCCATCGTCCGGTTTGTTCTTTCCGTCTGCCCATCGGTCTGGGGGTGGAAGGCGGTGCTAAATGCCAATCTAGTTCCTAGATAAGCTTGCACTCTTCTCCATTCCTTCGATGTAAAGCGCCCGTCGCGGTCCGAGACGATTGATTTGGGTATTTCATGAAATCGGACTACCTGCTCAATAAATAGTTGGGCTAAAATGTCGACACCGTCACCTTGCCGGTTCGGGATGAATCGGGCTACCTTGGTAAGGCGGTCTACTACGACCCATATGGAGTCGTTACCTGCACGAGATCGGGGTAAGCCATGGACAAAGTCCATGGAAATATCCTCGAACTTCCATTCTGGTATGGGCAGGGGTTGTAGTAGGCCCCCTGGGCTTCGACACTCTGCCTTGACTAGTTGACAGGTCTGGCAGTGCGCAACATAGTTGGTGACGTCCCTCTTCATTCCCGGCCAGTATAAAGTCCTTCGTAGGTCCGTATACATCTTCACTACCCCTGGGTGTATTGAATATCTTGTTTGATGTGCTTCACGGAGTATCTCTTCACGGATCCCCTCTGCAGCGGGAATGAATATGCGGTGTCTGTATTGCAGGATGCCATCGTACAAGTTGTAGTCTTCTTGTGCACCATGTTGCAAGGCCTGAATGATCGGTGCTGCTTCAACGTCGGTCTTTTGGGCTTCTCGTATTCTATCCCTGATGTCACACTGTATCTCCATCCAATAGAGGTGGGCCTGATACTCCATCGGGTTCCTGCGGGTAACGAGGATGATATCCAGTTTCGCCAAAGATTTGACTAATTCTTCCGGTACCATTTCTAACCAACTCACGGTCCTCGGAGGCTGCCGGCTCAGGGCATCTGCAACCTTATTAGCCTTGTAGGGGTGGTACCGAAGGGCAAAGTCATAATCGCAGAGAAATTCCAACCACCGGCGTTGTCGGAGGTTTAGCTCCTTCTGGGTGAAGACATACTTGAGGCTCTTATGATCGGAGAAAATCTCGCATCGTACCCCGTAGAGGTAGTGTCTCCAAACCTTTAATGCGAAAACTACCGCCCCCAGTTCTAGATCGTGGGTGGCGTAGTTTAGCTCGTGCGGCTTGAGCTGACGTGAGGCGTAGGCAACTACCTTGCCATGTTGCATAAGCACAGCTCCCAATCCTTTCAGAGAGGCATCCGCATAGATCTGGAAGCCCTCAGTTCCTGAGGGGAGGGTCAGGATCGGGGCCGATATCAGCCGGTTCTTCAGTTCGATGAACGCTGCTTCGCACTCGGGAGACCATTGGAATGTCACATCCTTTTTGGTGAGGGAGGTAAGTGGTAACGCAATCTTGGAGAATCCTTCGACGAACTTACGGTAGTAGCCGGCGAGGCCAAGGAAACTTCGGATGTCTGCCGCTGTCTTAAGTGGTGGCCAATCTCGTACCGCTTGTACTTTGGCTTGATCCACTGCTACCCCGTTCTTGTTAACTGTGTGTCCCAGAAAACCGACTTCTTCCATCCAGAACTCGCATTTGCTAAACTTGGCGAACAGCGAGTGCTCTCTTAGCTTAAGCAGAACCATTTGGAGGTGCCTGGAGTGATCGGTTTTGTTCTTCGAGTAGATGAGGATATCGTCTATGAAGACTATTACGAAATGATCCAGGAAGGGTTTAAAGACAGTATTCATTAAAGCCATGAAGGCGGACGACGGGACATTGGTTAACCCAAATGGCATTACCATGAACTCGTACAGTCCGTAGCGGGAGCTGAAGGCGGTCTTGGGAATGTCCTCTTCTCGCACTCTGAGTTGATAGTAGCCAGATCTTAAATCCATCTTGGAAAAGATGGACGCGCCTTGCAGCTGATCGAACAATTCATCTATCCGGGGTAGGGGATAGGTATTCCGGATAGTGAGTTTATTCAATTCTCTGTAGTCAATGCAGAGACGCAGAGATCCATCCTTCTTCTTAACAAACAGTACTGGGGCTCCCCAGGGCGAAGTACTAGGACGTACGAATCCTGCGTCGACTAACTCTTGTAGTTGAATCTTGAGCTCGGCCAGTTCCCTTGGGGCCATCCGGTACGGTGCTCGGGATACTGGTCGGGCTCCTTGAGTAAGTTCGATTCGGAAGTCCACTTCCCGTTGCGGGGGCAACCCGGGAAGGGACTCTGGGAAGATATCTGGGAAGTCCCTGATTACAGGCACTTTAGCAAGTACTTGTGTCGTGTCTTCCATCTCAAAGTAGATTAGGTATACCTCGTCCTTCCGTCGAACTGCCTTGACGGTTTGTGCAGATGTTGAGATAATGCGGGTGACAGAGGGTATACCTGCTAGCGTGATAAATTGCCCATTCGGATTCTGGAGGCAGATTTCTCGAGTTGAACAATTGATTTGGGCGCTGTGCTCGGCCAACCAATCCATCCCCAGAATGATGTCGAATCCGGTTATTGCCAAAACGGTTGCGTTGACTTCGAATTCTATGCCTCCTAGCATTGCCTGGAAGGAACACTTTTCGGTGGAAGTCATATCTGATCCATCCGGGAGTCGTATTCGGATTGACATCCCGGATGATCGCACCGTGTTCTCCTTGTCAGCGATGAAGTTTTGTGCAACGAAAGAATGTGTGGCGCCGGTATCGAACAGTGTTTTAGCGGGATGACCTTCTACCAAAAGTAAACCTGATAACATATATATATCATGATCATAAGCTTTTCACAAATATACAGGAGTAGGGATGACATATACAAAAGTACCAATATATAAAGCTATAACATCTCCTAGGATATCGTACTATCGGAAGTAGATACCTATCACTACGTCGGGAGCAGGACCGTGCTGAAGATCCAACGCGTATGCCTCGAGCGGTGCTGCTCTGCCCTGCCTAGCCGGCTCCCTCCTGCCTGCGGGACGTCCTCTGTGTCCACCTCGTCCTCTCTCCGCCGCTCTCTGTACTGCTCCTAAACCGAGTCTCCCGGTAGCCTGTGGGCAGAAGGCTCGTATATGCCCAGGCTGCTGGCATAGGTAGCAGTTCCCTGCGAAGGGAACATCTCGTCGTGCGGCTGGGACGACCTGAGGTGCTGGGGCTGGGGGTGCTGGTCGGGGCTGGGGTGCTGGTCGGGGCTGGGGTGCCTGCCTATATGGCTGGTGACGCTGGCGCTGTCTCCCGTCTCGGCCCTGCCTGCGAGGACCTACTGTTCTCTCTCGGCCCTGAGTCCGGGGAACACCTACGTGTCCCCTCCGCTGCTGGGCTACCATCCACTGATCCATCTCTAGAGCGGTGGCATGTGAGGCGGTCGTGTGGAAGGACGCCTGGGAAATCATGATCAGGGCCTGTCGGAGGTCGTCTCGTAATCCCCGGTAAAATCTGGCCGCCCTGTCCTTATTCGTACCTGCTAAGGTCCCGGCGAAGCGGGCCAGGTGGATAAACTCTCTCTGGTAGTCTGGAACCGTCCTATCTCCTTGCCTGATCTGCAGGAACCGTTCCTGGAGTGCCATCCGGTCTGCATCCGAAATGAAATGCTCTAAGAAGGCCTCTGAGAACTCCCCCCAGAAGATCGTGCTGAGTGGTCGTCCTCTGAAGGTAGAGCGACTAGCGGCCCTCCACCAGTCCCGGGCATAGCCCTCCAGCATGGTCACCACCAGGGACACTGCGGCTACTGCGGGGCACATCATCCCTACTAGAAGCTCCTCTACCCTCTCCACCCACTCCTCGGCCTGGATGGCCGACTCGGTACCTCGGAAGGTGGGGGGCCTTAGCCCCCGGAATATCGTCAACAGATCGGTGGGTACGGTGGCCTGCTGTGGTGGCCGTAAGGTGGCTATCTGAAAGGCGGCTAACAGGGCTACCAGGGTCTGTCCGAGCTCTGTCTCTCCGAACGGAACTGTGGCTGGAGCGGCCGGGCTGGTGGTGGAGTGGTAGGGTGGTACTGGTCCTGAGAGGAGGACCTTCCGTTACTTGACTCCGGTATCTGGAGAAGTAACAAAACGGGTATCAGAACTTGCAAAAATAAGGGAATTTTGCAGGACTGAAGGAAAATGAAGCGAAAAGCGTGTGGGTGTACTATCGTGCAGTCTCGAATCCTTAACCTTAAACCTAAAGGGTCCACCAGGCTTCCGCTGCGTGGTTCGTCCCGAACCAAGAAACGGAACCGGGGAAGGGAGGATTGAAAGACTGCCCCATGTGGTCGGATCGTGGTGGCTCTGATCCATTTGTAAGACCCCCCCTCCCCAGACTGAACCTGGTTCAGGGAGGGGGGATCTTACTGCCCAAAGAGGACTACCCAGCGCTTTCCGGGTGGCGACGTCCCACCCTCTCAAGCGCAGAGCGGTCTCTTTGTCAGGCACAAGAATCATCACAACACATCAGAACGCACAGCGGAAGCAATCGAAATAAGAAAAGCTAAGCATGCTGATTATATTACATAATTAAATATGGCCGGGGCCTATCGTTTTACAAAATTTTGCCTCGAGGGCTACATAGTCTAAAACAAAAGGGAGCCCTAGGCTAGTCCTTATACTCTCGTACTCACGTCTCTGAAGATAGGAGGAGAGGTTGGGGTAATCGAACGGGCCATCTTCAAGGCTCGTAACTCATCCTGCGGTGCGGGGGCTCCTTGTTGTCCCATCTCCTGTGATTGGTTATAAGAAATAACTGTTAGTCACAGAGCTAAGTAGAAAATACATCCCCTCCCCGGATCCATATCCAGGGGGCGGTTAAAGAACAGAAATGAAATAGCCGAAGCAAGGTAGAGGGTTAGCAGCAGGTAAACATATATATCTCAGTATCTATATCTATATAGGGCTTCCCGCCCTAAAGCTCGTAATCGCGCCGTATAGTAAGTACACAACACTATAACGCGCAGACACGCACACCCAGGTATTCAAACATGTACGCACACAAAAGACCCTGTGTCGACACAGTTTAGACCGCTTTATTTCAAGCAGGGGAGCTAACCCCGCGGGCCTCACCGATGTGGCCGTCGGTGACAGTGGCCAGTCCTGCCACTTCTGAATGTAGTCGTACCGTATCATTCAGGCCCTCCTGTACAACTTGGTGTACCAACTGGATGTGAGCGACATCCGGCGAGCCGATTTGTAGGCCGACCAGTGGAGGCAAAATGCAGGCTCGGAGAGTGATAACCCGTTGTGCACATCTCCCTGTCGCCATGAGTCGTCAACCCACCCGCACCGGTATGAACGGTCTGCGAGCGTGACCAACCCGCCACTCCCAAACAATCTTCTCCCGCATTATATATAAAGACAAGCACATAAATTACCTGGCAATTCTACTCGACCGGTCACACGACCTCTGACCGGGAGGCTTAGCGGTAGAAGGGCTCCTTGCTTGGGGCTAACCTGGGAGGAGGAACTCAACTCCGAGTTTTCCCCAACTAAGGCCTCGCAGGAGGGAGGATAAGCACCGCTTGCCTGTGCAGGGCTGCAGTTAGTACCTAAATACGAATAAGTATAGCAGCAAAAATAGGCCGAAAGCAGAGGCCATGGTAATAAACAAAAAAGTAGGCCGGAAGCAGAGGCTATGGGAATAAACAGAAAAGTAGGCCGAAAGCAGAGGTCGTGGTAATAAACAGAAAAGTAGGCCGAAAGCAGAGGCCATGGTAATAAACAGAAAAGTAGGCCGAAAGCAGAGGCCATAATAATAAACAGAAAAGTAGGCCGAAAGCAGAGGCCATAATGACAGGACCAGTGCGAGACTAGATTTAAATGAAAGTACAGAGAGTAAATGCGGGGGACCAGTGCGAGACTGGATTTAAAGGGAAGTATAGAAAGTAAAATGCGGGGGACCAGTGCGAGACTGGATTTAAAGGGAAGTACAGAAAGTAAAATGCGGGGGACCAGTGCGAGACTGGATTTAAAGGAAAGTACAGAATGTAAATAAAAACATAAAAGAAAGGGTCAGTAGTCCAATCACTCCATAAGAGGAGGCTTCAATCGTCGACTCCGTTCTTTTATTATTGTCGCGGCGGGGTTAAATTTCGGCGCCGCGCCGCGATTTCGTTCCGATTTTCGCGTCGATATTCCGAGCTTAGTCGATTCCTTGGATAGATACGCATAATTTTATAGATATTTAAAAATATGCATCGAGGGGGACGCCGATTCATTTTGAGGAACTTCGCTCTTTTTGGGCATTTAATTTTGCTTGTAAAATCTTTTGGAGGACCAAAATAAGATGTCACACCTCCCAACTTTAAGAGTAGTTGTAAAATACCTTTACTTAGAGTCCCTAATTTTTGGTGATTTTTGTGAATTTATTCGGATGTTTATTTTCTCAAAATAAACTTGGTAAAGGGTTTTAAAAATAGCAAAACTCTTCCTAAAAATCTCAAAACAAAACAGGAGATGCCCCTTAGGGTGGGGCACATTTTCTATTTAGAAAACTCTTTCTGAAATTGCCCCATTTTTTCTCAAAAAAATGGGGAAGGGGAAAGGGAATTGGGGTGCGGTTAGGAAAAAGGGAGGGGGCGGGCTGGGGTGCGATTAGAGAAAGGAAGGGGGCGCAGGGGTCTTGCACCCTGCGCCTTCCCGCGGCTCCCACAGCGGATCTGCGGCGGATCCGCTGTGGGAGCACTCATACTGAGGCGGAGGGCGGGAAACGAGGAGCGGGAGGCCGCCCGATCTCCTGGGGGAGATCGGACGGCTCCCGCCATCCCCGCCAGTAGGCGGCCTCAACCGCCGCCGGGCAGCTATCGGAGGGGCCGGCGCCGCCCCCGGATGGTGCGCCGGGGGCCGGCGACTCCTCCGGTGATGGCCCGGCGGCCTGGTGCCGCCGGCCACCGCCGGGGGAGGGCGAAGAAGTAAGCGGGAGGCGGGGGCGCGACCTGCATGGGCCATGCAGGCCCGCTGCGCCGCCGCCTCCGCTGAGAGGGCGACGGTGCCGCCCCCGGTCGGTGCGCCGGGGGTCGGCGGCCACTCCAGTGGTGGTCCAGCGGCCTGGCGCCACCGGACCCCGCCGGGAACTTGAGCAGGAGGGGAGGGGGAGGCGCGGCGCAGCCTGCATGGGCCATGCAGCTGGCCGCGCCGCCGTCTCCCCAGGGAGGGACCTCCCTTCCGCCCCTGGTCGGGGCGTCGGGGAGGGGGCAGACTTCCGACGGGGGTCCGGCGGCCTGGCGCCGCCGGCCGCCGCCGGGGTTGGCGTGGTTTCCCCTACAGGAAAAGAGTAGGGGGGAGGAGGGCTCGGGCGCCGCCGGGGCTGCGTCCTCCGGCGGCACAGCCGCCTCCCCTTCGTCGGCGCCGAGGTCCCCGAGTGGGGACCTGCTCCCCCCCCCCCCAGCGCCACCACCGACGCTGGGGGTGGGGGGGTTGGTTTCCACGGCCAGCGCCGCCACCCGAGCAAGCTCGGGGTGGCGCTGGTGGCGCTCCGGCGACGGGGAGGGGGCGGCTTGCCTTCAGGAGGTAAGAAGGAGGAGGGGGCGGTTCTACCTGGAGGTGAGGTGGGGCTCGAGAGGTGGAGGGGTGGTGGCCGGCCATGAGGAAGGAGGAGGTGTTGGCGGCGGCTTGGGGTTGGCTTGCTCCGGCAAGGTGGAGGAGGAGGAGGTGTTGGGCTGCCGGCAGGGAGAGGCTGAGAGGGAGAGAGTGGGGTGGGGGTTTGAGAGGGGCTGCCCCACCTTTTATAGGAAAGGGGGGAAGCTCTCCCCCCTCCCTCCTTTTCCTCCACGTGGGGATAAGGGAGGGGGAGATATTTCTCCCCCTCCTCTCTCTCCTGCCCCCATTGCCCAAATAGGGGGCTGCCCATTCATGGGCAGCCCCTCCTTTTGGGGGAGGGGCTTCTCTCTCTCTCTCCCCCCCCCCCCTTTCTTTTTATCTTTCTTCCAACTAATTTCAGACCGGGGGGGTTTGACCAAGTCAACTTAGGGCGGGGTCCTCCTTGGCCCCCGGGGTCAAATAAGAGTTGTTGGGGCCGATGTCGGGCTCGCGTGCTTTATATCTCGTGCGTTGCACTGAGGCGATCTGCATAGTACTAAAATAGCATACTCTCCATACGACCTTGAATTGAGGCCCAACGAATTCTGTTGCGCTTGTATTGTCCATACGATTCTAACGGAACTGGCGGAAGTCCAATCGGGGTCCGTATGGTCACTATTCACGATAATGAGGTAGTGGCGCGCTACGGCACCCGAAATGGTCGTTTTCTCCAAACGACCTCGGATCGAAGTGCAACGAATTCCGTTGCGCTCGTATTGTCCATACGAGTCTAACGCAACTGACGGAAGTCCAATCGGGGTCCGTATGGTCACTATTCATGATAATGAGGTAGTGGCGCGCTACGGCACCCGAAATGGTCGTTTTCTCCAAACGACCTCGGATCGAAGTGCAACGAATTCCGTTGCGCTCGTATTGTCCATACGAGTCCAACGGAACTGACGGAAGTCAATTCGGGGTTCGTACGGTCATTATTCATAATAATGAGGTAGTGGCGCGCTACGATACCCGAAATGGTCGTTTTCTACTGCTCGGGCCTACTTTTATTGGGTTCACTAGGGTCTAGTGGCCCAATAAAAGTCAGGATGTTACAACCCGCACCTACTTATCTCTCACTTACACTCTTGATTGTGGACGAAGAACTAAGAATAGACCCAAGGTTGCAGCGAGGAGGTCCCGCCACACAACCAGAAGATCTTAGAGAGCTTCCCCTCCCAAACCAATGCTCAACCGAGCACCCTGGAGGGCTCTAACAGCAAACCCGAACCAGCCTAAGAGGAGAGAACTCAGAAGATCTGTCCCCTCCAAGGTGTCCTTAAGGATCTATTTATAGATTCTCTAGTCTGGTCTGCAAAGAGTATGAATCTGCCTTTTGATCTTACTAAATGCACCCCAAATTGGTCTACTAACAGCATAACTCTACTGTTCTGAAGGGCTATTGGCAGCCCACCAGGGGTATCTAGGTCATTTCCCCCTTTAAGCCTTCTGGGCGAGTGTTTTGAAGGGCTATTGGTAGCCCACCTCTGATCTGAACCTTTTCTTCGGAATGCTTCCTTTCCTCCAACAAAATTTTCTCCTCCGCTCTGAGCTTTCGCCACTCTGAATGACTTCTGTGAGACCACCCCCGAGGCCGATCTCGCAAGAGATGCGGGATTTCCTGGCTTCGGCCCAGGGAAAGAATGCATCTAAAGTCACCAGATTCGCCCCCTGGCTTTCTTCTTCGAAAAGGGACCCCAATTCTCCTTACCGTTCAAGGAGAGCTAAGATGGTTCGGTGGGACCTGGGGGAGGGGGAGTCCGCGTCGGAATCTCCCCATCTGGTAAACAATCCCCCCGATATCCAGATGCAGATACTCAAAATTTTTCTCGACTTATCGTTAACTCTTAAGACATGGCCCTCCTGAGGGACCTAACCACTCGCAGGTGGCATCGGTACCTGAGGATGGCCGCGGAACCGCCTTGACGAACACTGCGGCGCTCCCGCCTGTGGACACAAGACCTCCGCTGGTTCAGGATCTCGCTCCTCCAGTTACTCTAAGCGAGACACTGCATCAACTTGGTTAGTTGTGGGTAGTGTAATCACTATCCTTATTGCATGGTTCTAATCGTTACTTCTTGCATCCCTTGATCCTGATACCACGGGATAGCCTTCTACCCCTCACCATTCTCCCCTTCGCCAGGAAACTCCCACTTCCACGAATGAGCAAGGGGGTTCACTAGAAGGAACCTCGGCCGTACTCATCCTATCACTGGCCAAGCCGCTACTCCTGCTGTCAACCCGGAACCCTACCACCCCGGGAGGTGAAAGACTCTACATCCTTCTGCCAGTCTGTTCGATGGGTAAACTTCCTCGTCGCGCCCCCCTAAGCATAGGGAGCCCGTACAGGGTTAGTGACCTCACTTGTTTTAGCATGGTCTCCTGAACTGCCCTGTCAGATAATTCCTATTCCTACAGGTCACCGAGAAGCTTCCCTGATGGGATCGTACTATGAGGGGGAGAAGGGATGGTCTCGCCGCCCCCCTCTCCTGGGGATCTCTCAAACTTTCTTGGCGATCCTTCTGATACCCAGACCCTAAAGGAGTGAATGAAGGAGGTCCTTGGGAAGCTCATATACATACAGCGAGATCTTGCGGGTTAGATGGATGGGCAGCGGATGGATACTGCGTGCGAGCTAAAAACTCTTCGACGAGACTACTCGCGACTTCTTGTCGAGGTAGAGCGCTTGGGAGCCGAGGGTGGGGAGCTTTCTCCTGGGAGGCATGCCGCGCGGGCCAGGGACCAATTGCATTTGGCCAACCAAGAGATTACCGCCATGAATGCATATTACTACCCGTGAATGCCCCTGATGGCAGGGATGCGAGGTCGGGGTCGATGGCATTGGATAGATCCCTAGCCTACCGACACTCGCCCCCTTATCCCCCCTGCTGGCGCTTTGTGAAACATTGTTAAACTCTTTGGTTGTGTAATAATCTCTTGACTGTGTTCTGCGAATGGTTTTTCTCTTCGGTACTTCGCTGTTTGTTTTAATCTCTCATGTCTGCACTCTGCGAATGGTTTTTCTCTCTCGATGTTTGTTTTAACTAATGAATTTTCATCATCTCGTTTGCATTTTGCAGGACAACCACTCACCAGGCATTCGCCATAACCGGGTGAAACGGACTGGCTCAGGTTTCGAGGCGCCGGAGAGGTGCGGTTACTATCCGCACACCCGCTGCATAGAAAATCCCTCAATTTTTTCATTTTCCTATAAATAGGCGGCCCTACCAACCACATTAAATAGTCTCCAACCCAGCTGTCTCTCTCTCTCTCTTTGCATCAGCAATCGCGCTTCTTTCCTCTGCAAGATGGGAGCCGAACCGGATGGTTAAGCGAAATGCGCCCACGCATTCGCCAACCAGGCCTTCGACTCCTGCGACCTTACCGAGGAGGCCTACATGACCACTGTCGCAGACTACATTCCGCCAGGGTTTTCTGCAAGCTGCCATGGACCGGAAGACCGTCTCAACATTTTCTCCCCGAACAGACTTGCGATCCCGTTGGAACACTTCGAGGTGGGGTTCCGCCTCCCCATCTGGCCGGAACTTCGTTAGACGTTACGCTACTTCGGGGTTGTTCCCGCACAGCTCAACCCGAATTCTATCGCTATGTTGGTAGGGTTTGCCAGTTACTTGCGCAAGGAAGGGATAGAATTCAGTCTACCCGTCTTTCGTAAGCTCTTCACCTTCCGGGCGAAGATTGGTGTGGCTTTCTTCTCGGGCCTGAACCCACTCAAAGTGACCTATCTCGCGAATAAGAATCATGATTGGATTCACTGCTTCATCTTCGTCGGCGGGAACTTTGGTAATCTCCTCTTCGCGCCTGTGCAAGAGGAGGAGTCGACCTTCCGGCCCCCGATGCTGGGAGGTCATGAGGCCAAACTACATCAATTCATCCTGGAGTGCGGGATGGACATCGTCTATCTCCGGAGAAACATCAATTTGCTTTCGCCTGTCCCTCAGGGCGAGGGTAAGTTCGCGCGATTTCTATTTGCTTGGTCTCATCCTTTCTTCTTGCTTCTTCATTAAGTGAACTCTCTTGGGGCAGGTGTGCACGATCTCCCGCTTTACCCCCCCCCCCCCGTCCCCTGCATCCGGCTGGAGTGGCGCTGGGGCCTTCCCTGTCCCTCGCACGGGCCGCCACTGAAGTCTTCCGAGAGGGACCAGCTTCCTCTAAGCTTAGCGGCCAGACGCACCCACTCCCGCCTCTTCATCCAAGAAGACGAAAACCCCCTCATCCGCGAAGGGGAAAGGGACCTAGAGTGAGGTTCCGGAGGCGAATGTTCCTGTCGGAACCTCAGTTCCGCCGGAAAGGACCTCGTCGAGGCCGCTGCCAAAGGATCACCGAAATTTTGCAAATGGTGAGAAGTATGTGGACTCCACGGGTGCTCCAATTGTTCAGTGGGGCAGGAACGCCAATAGGGTTTCCCTTTCCACTCTCATTCCATCTTGGATTGAACAGGACACTGCCAGTGGCGAGGCTTATGCTTTTTACGGACGGGATGACGCTGAAATCTTCGATGCCGAGAAGACTCAGGTGCTCGCTCACGAGACTGCGCGGGCCTTCCTCCGGGCCTTTGAGCTCGCGCATATGTCTTCATGCCGCAACATCAACCTTGCGCGGAGCCTTAGCGAAGTGAAGGCGACACGGTACATTGCCTCTGCCAAGATCCTAGAGCTGCAGCGTAAGCTGGAGGCTGCTGAGACCCTCCTCGCCAGTCACCCTGTTCGGGAGGTAAGCAGTTTTCCGCGAAAGATTATGTTGTCGCTTCTCCTTGCGCCTGTCCGACCATCCTCTTTTTTTTTTGCAGGAAACCACCAGCGCCGAGATGCTTCGCGTGTGGGTGGCCGGTCTTGAGGACGAAGTTCGGGAGTCCAAGGCCGAGGTTCGGCACTTGCGAGAAGCCGCAGCTCCGGTCCTTGGGGAAAGGAGTAAGAGGCACTCTTACTCTAATTATGAATTCGAGGAGTTGATGCAGGAGAGCACCCAAGGTGCCGCGAAGCATACACTGCGAGTGCTCCGTGATGTCGGGTACTTGAAGGAAAGTGTCGAAAGACTCTCATCCCGCCATGTCGTGCCCGATCTCTTCATCCCGATTCCCATCCCAGATGACGAGGACCATTCGCAAAAATAAGGGGTCATCTTCCTGTGCTCGGACGAAAGTGGCGGATCCTTCGACGGTAGCCCTAGGGATCCTTAAGAATTTTTGTAAGACATATCTAGGGCAAGACCCCTTTTTTGTTAATGATGGCTTTTGTCCGTTACTGCTTCTTTATTCTTCTTCTGCATCACGCTAGGCTCTTAGGACACTACGCTGATGTGCACTTGCCATGGCCGCTCGATCAATCGTAAAGAAAACCTAATATGTCTCACTAATACTGGCCAATTGCAGTTCGCTCCACCCGCCGCCCTGGGCTACTCGCCAGGGGCGGTAACATCGCATAAGTTAATGTTAAGTAAAAGATGGATCGCTTAGTTCATGCATAGCTCTCTCCCCTATACAAGGTAGCTTTGGCCCCAGGTGCTCTCGCCGAGATACTCCCGCCGCACAGGCGCGCCACTTGGTTACAACGCTTTCACACTCGCCCCAGCCTCTTTAGGACTCAGATGGATCTGTTGATTTCTGTCGGGAATGTGACTGCGTCGAGAACTAGCTTCATCCTGCCAAATTCTAGCAACCCTTGGGTCCGGTCAACATTTCCACTATGCACTCGTCGGGCGAATGTCTATCTTGAACTATATCATTCGCAAACGAGGGTCCCTCATGATGGGCACCATTCGCCGACTTCATGCTGAGACTCACTCCGTTAATTTTTCGAGTTGGATTTTTCTTTCTTATCTTGTCTTCCTTATGGGCTGCCACCGAATGAGACTACGGCCCTGCCAGTTAGACGAGAGCCTGGTCAGCGGGTCTGCTCGGGGACAACCTCTGAAAATTTTTCCATCCTGCCATCGAGTGAGCCTACGACCCTGCCAGCTTGGTGAGAGCCTGGTCAGCGGGTCTGCTCGGGGCCAACCTTTGAAATTTTTCCATCCTGCCACTGAGTGAGCCTACGGCCCAGTCAGCTAGGTGAGAGCCTGGTCAGCGGGTCTGCTCAGGGCCAACCTTCGAAATTTTTCCATCTTGCAACCGAGTGAGCCTACGGCCCTGCCAGCTAGGTGAGATCCTGGTCAGCGGGTCTGCTCGGGGCCAGCCTTTGAAATTTTTCATCCTGCCACCGAGTGAGCCTACGGCCCTGCCAGCTAGGTGAGAGCCTGGTCAGCGGGTCTGCTCGGGGCCAACCTTTGAAATTTTTCCATCCTGCGACCGAGTGAGCCTGCGACCGAGTGAGCCTACAGCCTCGCCAGCTAGGTGAGAGCCTGGTCAGCGGGTCTGCTCAGGACCAACCTTTGAAATTTTTCCATCCTGCCACCGAGTGAACCTACAGCCCTGCCAGCTAGGTGAGAGCTTGGTCAGCGGGTCTGCTCGGGCCAACCTTTGAAATGTTTCCATCCTGCCACTGAGTGAGCCTACGGCCCCGCCAGCTAGGTGAGAGCCTGGTCAGCGGGACTGCTCGGGGCCAACCATTGAAATTTTTCCATCCTGCCACCGAGTGAGCCTACGGCCCCGCCAGCTAGGTGAGAGCCTGTTCAGTGGGTCTGCTCGGGGCCAACCTTTGAAATTTTTCCATCCTACCACCGAGTGAGCCTACGGCCCTGCTAGCTAAGTGAGAGCTTAGTCAGCGGGTCTGCTCAGGGACAACCTTTGAAATTTTTCCATTCGTCCACCGAGTGAGCATACGGCCCTACCAGCTAGGTGAGAGCCTGGTCAGCAGGTCTGCTCGACGAAAACCTTTGAAATTTTTCCATTCTGCCACCGAGTGAGCCTACGGCCCTGCTAGCTAGGTGAGAGCCTGGTCAGGGGGTCTGCTCGGGGACAACCTTTGAAATTTTTCCATCCTGCCAACGAGTGATCCTACGGCTCTGCCAGCTAGGTGAGAGCCTGGTCAGCGGGTCTGCTCGGGGCCAACCTTTGAATTTTTTCCTCCTTACCTTGCAAACCATAATATCGCATACTTTAGAAACAAGAATTTTTAAAGAATAAGTCTTTTCATTACATGAATTTAAGGATAAAAACGCTTCAAATCATCACCACTCCACATATGGCTATTGGACTCGCCTTCCACATTCTGGAGGCGATATCCCCCTGACTTTAAGGCTTCTTCGACTATATAGGGGCCCTCCCAATTGGGATTGAGCTTTCCTACCGTAGCAGACCTTCCGACCATGTCAACCTTTTTTAACATGAGGTCTCCCTTCTCGAATTACTTGATCCTAACATGTTTGTCGAAGTACTTGGCCATCCGTCGCTTGACTTCCTCTTGACGGATGGCTGCAAGATCTCGGACCTCATCGATCAGATTCAAGGAGAGCCGCAGCTCCTCCTCGTTTCCTGCTCTCCATTCTTCATCACCCCCCTCAGTGTCCCTTACCTGTGGTGTCTTGACTTTGAACTCCACGGGAATAACAGTCTCACAACCGTGGGAGAGCTTAAAGCGGGTCTCTCTAGTGCCGGTGTTGGGCATAGTTCTCAGAGCCCATAAGACCAAAAGGAATTGCTCTACCCAATTACCCTTCAAATTCTCCACTTTCTTCTTGAGCAGGTTCACTATGATCTTGTTCACCGCCTCCACCTACCCATTGCTCCTGGGGTTATGGACAGATGCGAACCAGAGGTCTATCCCCAACTGGCTGCAGAAGCTGATGAACTCCTCACTGGCGAACTGCGGACCATTATCTGTGATTATAGCTTGAGGGAGCCCATGTCTGTAGATAATCTCCCCCCACACAAAGTTACGGATTACCTGGGAAGTGACTTTGGCCAAAGCTTTAACCTCCAACCACTTAGAGAAGTAGTCGACCATGACCAGGAGAAACCTTCTTTGCCCACTTTCCTTGGGGAAAGGTCCTACCAGATCCATCCCCCATATGGCGAATGGCCATGGCGCCGTGATGATCCTTAGCCTCTGAGCCGGCAAAAGTTGAAGTGCGGCGAACAACTGGCATTTCTTGGCGAACTCCGCTGAGTCCTTGCTCAGAGTCAGCCAGAAGTACCCCTGCCTCATTATCTTTGCCTCCAATGTCCTGCTCCCTGAATGACTACAACACTCGCCGGAGTGAACCTCCTCCAGGACCCTTGGGACTTCCTCCTCAGATATGCATCGCGCTAGGAGTCCCGAGAGAGTGTTTCGATACAAGTCCCCTTCGTGAAGCACATAGTAGGCAGACTTGTACCAAAAGCGCCTTTGGTCTGGAACCTCTTCTAGAAATTTTCCCGTTGCCAGGAAGGTCACGAAAGGTTCCTTCCACGAGGGACGTTGCTCTATATCCATGAGTTCTCCCTCCTCAATCGATGGGTGGAACAGATCCGTCAAGGTCCCTCCGGCCCGAGGACCGGACTTGGCCAGCCGATCCGCTGGGGTACTCTCCTCCCTTGGTATGTGCCTGATGGAGAAGGTTTTGAATGTTCCGATGAGGCCCCTCACTTTGGTAAGATACCTTAAGAGTGTGGGCTCCCTTGCCTCGAACTCGCCATTGATCTGTGAGGCTATCACCATTGAGTCTGTGAGGACCTCCACATCGTGGACCCCTGTTGGGAATATTGCCCTCATGATTCCTGATTTGGAAAAGTCACCAATTCAAGAGAACTTCACTATGTATTTGATTATCCTCTTAGCTTTATCATTTCAGTAAAAGATAAGAAGAGATGTCCAGTACTTCAATAACCTGCCTAAGTATAATATCGTAGAAAAAGGCTGGACATATCGTCGACAAGTATAGGCACATCGTTGAAATGATGGGCAAAGCAAAGAAGGATGACTGTGTCTGTGTCGTCGAAAAGGATCAAACATATCGTCGACAACTGCAGGCATATCGTCAACAATACGCAGAGCAAGGCAGAATGGTGATATCGTTGTGACATCTACACGACAATATCAGAAAGTCGAAGATGAAGAAGAAGACTCAAAGATGTGGTCATCAAGAAGCCTTGACATCGACAAGGCTAAGTCAAAATGAATATCGTTGAAAAGGCAAAGGGAAGATCAGTGTCGAAGATATCGTTGGCAAGAAACTGTATCGTCGATCAGGCCAAAGAAGAACAGATAGCGTCGAGAAGAAGCCTTGTCATCGGAAAGGCTAAGTGTGATGGATGGCATTGGACATCGTCGTAAAGAAGGCGTGACGTCGAGAAGACTGAAGGAGGTCAGTTGAAGACAAGCAATTGCTAAAGTATAGTCTGTCGACATGATATCGTTTATGTCGTCGACAAGATAAAGTTGTTACAGCGATATCAAGCAGACAAGAAGATCGCGACGACATCAGTTAGATGACTTCGTGTCGTCATAAGCTCAAAAGCAAAAGTGATGTCCCGTATCGTCGAAGATATCACTATCTGATGAAGAATTGAAGAAGAGACTAGCTCAAGGCATCGACAAAGTCCTATCGTCGAGATATTATCCATGTCGTCATAACAATGGAAATATCATTGAGACAGATTCAAAAGTAGACGGACGCGCTGTCAGCAATTAATGTCACCGCCTGATTGTCCAATCAGCGCACGCTCTTGAGGGATGGGCGTTTGACAGTAAAGGACATTATAGGAGACCGTTAAGCGGACACTCTCTCATATAAAAGGGAACAGTGTATGCCCTAAGAACTCACTTTTTGAATCTTAGAACTTAAGAAAATCCCGCCGAGTATTTTTATAGAACAGTACCGGCGGCGACAAGCAATACCAAGAACTGAGAACGAATTATTCGCCATCAGATTTTTCAGTCAAGCTTCATCGACTGAGAAGACCGTTCCAGAGAAAAGAAAACTTGAAGAAGATTTGTTCTCTCGAGAGTCAGAATCAGAAACATCTTCTTCAAGATAAGAAGCTGATCTCCATCAGGAAGAAGAAACAGTTTTCATTACTGTAAATCTTTCATTGTAAGGCTTGCGGGCCAAAGTTGTAAGATCTATTTTTAGATCTGAGTGTCAAGCTTGAGGGCTTGATATCTGTGAGGCTTGAGGACTAGGGCAGAGGACTTGCGGGTCCATACTTGTCGAGCTTGCGGGCTCGGGGGGTGAAGGGGGCTTGCGGCCTAGGCTGCTGGAACTTGAGGGTTCAAGGCACAGGATTTGCGAGTCTGTGTTGTGTAGGGCTTGAGGGCCTGAGTGTCGAGCTTGCGAGCTCGGGTGCAGTGAAGGGGCTTGAGGGCCTAGGCTGTAAGGACTTGCGGGTCCGTGTTGTAAGGCTTGCGGGCCAGAAACTTTGGCAGTGTTTGCCGAGCCTAGCACACTGCTAGGTAGGCGCAGGGGGGACAGAGGGCTACTCAAGACACCCGGTCTTGAGGAACCTCTATACATCTGTTGTTGTGTGCTGTGTTTTCCTTCGTTCTCTTTGCACTGCGATTTCACTAAAGTAAACTTTCACAAAAGATTTTAAAAGAGTAGAAAAAGAGCAAGAATCACCTAACCTCCCCCCCCCCATGTGATTGTTCTATAACCAACAAGTGGTATCAGAGCTAGGTTGATCAAGAAAGTGCCTTAACCGTCAGATTTAGATCGTAGAACAATCCAATATGGCTGGAGGTGATCAGCATCGAGAGATGAGAGCCATGAAACTCCCAATTTGCACTAAGGAGAACTTTCCTATCTGGAAGGAAAGAGTAAGGTTGTTCATGGAGGCGGCTGATCCAAGAATCTACATAACAGTTCAAGAGGGCCCCTTTATTCGCGTGATAGCATCCACTATTGATCCAACGAGGATGGTGGCAAAGAAGTATACAGACATGACCAAGGATGAACTGACCTTGGCAAGTCTGGATAAAAGGGCACAGAATGTAATTGTAAGTGCCATTGATGATTCAACCCTCCAGAATCTCATTCACTGCAAGACAGTCAAGGAGATGTGGGATTCTCTGATCGTCTACATGGAGGGTACTGAAGAGGTAAGGGACGATAGAAAATCCCTCCTTAATCAGGAGTATGAAGCCATCAAGCAAGGCAAGAGTGAAACCATCTCAAGCTGTTAGAGAGGTTTTTCAAGATAGTGAATGGACTGAAAAATTATGGCAGAGACTTCACAAACTCGGACCTAAATGATAAATTCCTTAGATCTCTCTCTAAGGAATGGGATATACAGATCTGTGCCATCAGGGAGATGGGTCACCTGGGCATCTTGGAGCCCAAGAATCTATATGGGAAGTTGTTATCCCATGAACTTCAGCTCAATACCAGGAAAGTTGAAGAGGAGAGCTCGAAAGGGAGTTCTAGAGAGAGATCTATGGCTCTCAAAGCTGAGAATACAAGAAGGTTCAAGAACAAGACTCCTGCTTACCAGAACAAGGAAGAAAGCAGTGAAGGATCTGATGCCAGCACATCAGACTCCAATGACACTGACAAAGAGATGGTCCTTCTCTCTAAACAGTTCAAGAAGTTGATAACCAGAAGAAGGAGAGACAACTACAGACCCACCTCCTCAAGCTCAAGAAGATCTGATCAACATGACAGGTCCAACTCCTCAAGGGAGGACAGGTGCAGGTCAAAACCTAGTAAATTTGATTTGGCTAACACTATCTACTACTCCTGCAATAAAACAAGTCATATAGCTGCTGACTGCTCTTCCAAGAGAAGGGAATCAAGGAACAATGAAGATAGAAGAAGGCCTAAGGACAGGAATAGACCTGAAAGAGGGTTTGTAGCAAAGAAAGTCAGAACTTTAAGCGATTCTGACTCAAGCTCCTCAGATACTGAGGAAGAAGCACTGATTGGCCTAATGGCCATACAGGAAGACAACCAGGAGGATACCTCTTCTGGGAAGGTACCCATCAGAGCCCATTTGCCTTCCTCTAATTCTGAATCAGTGACAGACTCTTTGCATGATAGTGAGAGTACGTCTGCAGTCAACAACACTGACTCAAGATCTCAATATGATATTGAGGCTGACCTAATAAAGCAGTACAAGGCTTTATGGAAAGCCTTCAATAACTGCAAGAAACCCCTCAAAGTCCAAACCAAGGAGTTAGATTCCTTGAGGACTGTCCAATCTGAACTCAAAGGGACAGCTAAAAAGCTGGATGAAATGAGCAAAGAAATGGACAGACTCAAGGAGTCCATAAAGCTTAAAAATGTTGAATTAGGTCAGAAGAACAAGATCATTAAGAATCTTGAAGAAATGTTGTTGGCTGAGAAGAAATTGTTTTCTAGCCTTTCTATGCCCAAGACAGTCAGACCCATTGTTGATACCTTCTCTGGATCATTCAGAGATGGTGTAGGACTCAATAAGGAGACTGTCAAGGGCAAAGATCCTAAGGATCAAACTTTTGAAAAGAAGGAGCAAGCATCAGGTTCCTCTGTCCTTGGATTCATAGCAACAGCCCTCAATAGAAAGGGAATGGCTACCCCCATAGAGCCAGTTCCCAGGAGTGTGAAAAACCAGGTGATGAGACCTACTCCACCTCACTCTCACACCTGCAAGGTGCACCCAAGACCTGTTGAGTTAGTTATCTTCCCTCCTGCTCACCAACACTCCCACTCTTCTCAAATGGTGAAGAAGAAGAGAAGGTACAACAGGTATGAATGTTGGTGTTGTGGGAAAGTAGGACACTTTGCCCTGGACTGTTAGTTCGACCCAACAGGATCCAATGCAAAGAAAATGTAGAATACTCAATTGAGTAGGAATCTGTTTTATCCATCTAACAGGAACCAAGGACCCAATCTGAATTGGGTACCTAAGGGGAATTAATTTTTCTTGCAGGTTTGTCCAAATGCCAACCAATCTCCAATTTGGTATTTGGATAGTGGCTGCTCCAGGCACATGACTGGAGTCAGAAAGTATCTAAGAAACTTCATCCCTGTGGAGAATGGACCAACTGTGATATTTGGAGGTTCAGAAAAAGGGATGACTAAAGGTTATGGTAATATCTCTAATGGTCTAGTTACCATCACAAGGGTAGCTTATGTTGAGGGATTGAAACATAATCTCATAAGCATAAGTCAACTTTGTGATCTAGGATTTATAATTACCTTCCACAAGGATAAGTGCTTAATCAAGAAGTCCTTAGAGTCTGAGGCTATCTTGACTGGCATTAGGAGTGGCAACATTTATTGTCTAAATTTTCTTAATGTAAATTCCTCCATGCCTATATGTCTTGTAGATGATGACAAGGAAGCTCTATGTGTTCAATGGCACAAGAGACTCGCACACATTAACTATAAGACCATAAGCAAGCTTTTCTCACAAAAATTTGTTAGAAATGGACCTAATATTAAATGCATCAAGGAAGGTCCTTGTCAAGCCTGCCAACTAGGGAAGCAGACAAGGACCAGCCTTAAAAGCATATCTGACAAAGACTCCTTCAGATCCTTTTTTCTATTACACATGGATTTTATTGGTCCAATGTCAATTCTCAGCTTGGGAGGGAAGGCTTACAACCTGGTGATAGTTGATGACTACTCAAGGTTCACTTGGGTATTCTTCCTTAAAAGGAAGTCAGATACCTTAGACATCTTGAAGAACTTTGTCATGCAAATCTAGAATGAGATGGACTGTACTGTGCTCAGATTCAGAAGTGACCATGGTACAGAATTTCAGTCAGGAGCTATGACAGACTTCTGCCAAGAACTGGGTATCTCCCAAGAATTTTCCTCTCCAAGAACTCCTCAACAAAATGGGGTTGCAGAAAGGAAAAATAGAACCATGATAGAGGCAAGTAGGACAATGCTAAGTGATTCCTCCCTTCTAGAATATTTCTAGGCAGAGGCTGTGAACATTGCTTATCATGTGATAAACAGGGCCTCCATCACCAAAGATCACCAGAAGACTCCCTATGAGCTAGTGAAAGGCAGAAAACCTACCTTATCCTACTTCAGGATCTTTGGAAGTAAATGTTATGTACTTAATAATGGAAAGGTCAAGCTAACTAAGTTTGCTGAGAAAAGTAGTGAGGGTATTTTTGTTGGCAACAGCTCTCATAGAAAGGCCTATAGAGTGTACAACATCAATACCCAAGCAGTGGAAGAATTTGTACATGTGGTATTTGATGAGACTAGCCTTATACATAAGGGCTGGTCTAGTTCTCTAGTGAATGCAGGTATAGTGGAGAGAATGGAGAAGTTATCCATTGAAGACAATGTTGGTACCTCACTCAGAAATAAGAATCAGTCAGCGATAGTTGAAATCGAGGAAGAAACTGCAGAAAGTCCAGAAACAGCTGAAGAAATCCAATCTGAAGAAATGCAACCTGAAGAAGTTGTTAATGCAGAAGTGCCCAGAATACTACCAATTGCCTTGAGACAAATGAAAGATCATCCCCAAGAGCAGATAATAGGAAATGTCAACCAAGGTGTGCTGACAAGGAGTAGAGCTGCAAATGAAGCATTGTACCTGAGTTTTTTCTCTCAAATTGAACCCAAGAAATTTTAGGAAGCAAATCAGGATCCATTTTGGATTGCAGCAATGTAGGAGGAACTGAACCAATTTAAGAGATGCAAAGTTTGGAAACTGGTTCCAAGACCCCAAGGATAGAACATCATAGGAACTAAATGGTTCTACAGAAACAAATTGGATGAAAATGGAATCATCACCAAGAATAAAGCAATGCTAGTGGCAAAGGGCTACAGACAAGAGGAAGGGATTGATTTTGATCAGACCTTTGCTCCTGTGGCCAGACTAGAAGCCATCAGACTCTTCTTATCTTATGCTGTCTATCAAGGATTCAAGGTCTATCAGATGGATGTGAAGTCATCCTTTCTAAATGGTACTCTCAAAGAAGAAGTCAATGTTGATCAGCCTTCAGGTTTTGTTGATTCAACACATCCTGATCATGTATATTTTCTTAAGAAAGCTCTATACAGCTTAAAACAGGCACCTAGAGCCTAGTATGAGACTCTATCAAGCTTTCTCATTGAAAATAAATTCTCTAGGGGAAAGATTGATAAGACATTGCTCCTAAGGGAAGTTAAGGGAAAGATTTTGCTAGTGCATATCTATGTAGATGACATTATCTTTGGCTCTACAGATAACATCTCTGCAAAAAGTTTGCTAGCTTGATGCAGGGAAAGTTTGAGATGAGGAGCATGGGTGAGCTCAAATACTTCCTAGGTCTCCAAGTGAAACAATCTGAAGATGGCATATTCATCTCTCAGACCAAGTTCACTAGAGAGCTAGTAAAGAAGTTTGGATTGGTGCTTCCTCTATGAAAACTCCAATGGGAACCAATGTGCCTCTGGACAAGGATGAGAAGGGAATACCCTTTGATGAAACCAAGTACAGATGCATGATTGGATCCTTGCTATACCTGACTGCAAGTAGGCCTGACATAATGTTTGCCACATGTGTCTGTGCTAGATATCAGGTGAACCCTAAGGAATCTCATCATGTCTCTGTAAAGAGAATCCTAAGATACCTAAATGGTACATCAAATCTTGTCTTATGGTACCCTTGGAACAATGGGTGTGAACTGACAGGCTACTCAGATGCAGATTATGCAGGGTGCAAAGAAGATAGGAAGAGTACCTCAGGAACATGCCAATTCCTTGGAGGAAGACTGATCTCTTGGAGCAGCAAGAAGCAGACAAGTGTAGCAATCTCCACAGCAGAATCAGAATACATCTCTGCTGGGAGCTGCTGTGCTCAACTGTTATAGATCCAGCATCAACTTGAAGACTACAATTTAAAGATGACCAACACACCCCTGTTTTGTGACTCCTCCAGTGCAATCTCAATTGCTAAAAATCCTATCTCACATAGAAGGACTAACACATTGAGATCAGGTATCACTTCATCAGGGAGCATGGGGAGAATGAAGATATCACCCTTGAGTTGGTTCCCGCAGACAAACAAGTGGCTGATATATTCACAAAGCCCCTAGATGAAGCTAAGTTTAACTTCTTCAAATTCCAATTGGGAATGTTAAACTTAGAGTAAACTTTAACTTACTGCTTACTAATCCCCTGCATATAATAGTAAGAAGAACTTGCAGGACAAAGACTGAGACAATCTGGTCATAAAATGCCTATAATGAAAAAGTCAAAAAGGGGGAGAAAAGAATAACCTGGGTAGAGAAGACACAACATGTGATGTATCACATCAAGGGGGAGTAAAGATCAAGGGGGAGTAAAGATCAAGGAGGAATAAAGTAAAAATGTACACATCACATCAAGGGGGAGCTACCAGCTCAAGAAGATGCAAAAGCTAGGGAAATGGTAACTATGTTAACATCCAATGCATAAACTCACATCTTATTGGTCAGTGCAAGTAATCTTGAATTGGGATTCTGACTTCTTCAAATAGGGGGAGATTGTTGGGAATCTTGCCCTCATGATTCCTGATTTGGAGAAGTCACCAATTCAAGAGAACTTCACTATGTATTTGATTATCCTCTTAGCTTTATCATTTCAGTAAAAGATAAGAAGAGATGTCCAGTACTTCAATAACCTGCCTAAGTATAATATCGTCGAAAAAGGCTGGACATATCGTCGACAAGTATAGGCACATCGTTGAAATGATGGGCAAAGCAAAGAAGGATGACTGTGTCTGTGTCATCGAAAAGGATCAAACATATCGTCGACAACTGCAGGCATATCGTCAACAATAGGCAGAGCAAGGCAGAATGGTGATATCGTTGTGACATCTACACGACGATATCAGAAAGTCGAAGATGAAGAAGAAGACTCAAAGATGTGGTTGTCAAGAAGCCTTGACATCGACAAGGCTAAGTCAAAATGAATGCCATTGAAAAGGCAAAGGGAAGATCAGTGTCGAAGATATCGTTGACAAGAAACTGTATCGTCGATAAGGCCGAAGAAGAACAGATAGCATCGAGAAGAAGCCTTGTCATCAGAAAGGCTAAGTGTGACTGATGGCGTTGGACATCATCGTAAAGGAGTGACGTCGAGAAAACTGAAGGTCAGTTGAATACAAGCAGTTGTTAAAGTATAGTCTGTCGACATGATATCGTTTATGTCGTCGACAAGATAAAGTTGTTATAGCGATATCAAGCAGACAAGAAGATCGCGACGACATCAGTTAGATGACTTCGTGCCGTCATAAGCTCAAAAGCAGAAGTGATGTCCTGTATCGTCGAAGATATCACTATCTGATGAAGAATTGAAGAAGAGACTAGTTCAAGGCATCGACAAAGTCCTATTGTCGAGATATTATCCATGTCGTCGTAACAATGGAAATATTGTCGAGACAGATTCAAAAGTAGTCGGACGCGATGTCAGTAATTAATGTCGCCGCCTGATTGTCCAATCAGTGCATGCTCTTGAGGGATGGGCGTCTGACAATAAAGGACATTATAGGAGACCATTAAGCGGCCACTCTCTCATATAAAAGGGAACAGTGTATGCCCTAAGAACTCACTTTTTGAATCTTGGAACTTAAGAAAATCCCGCTGAGTATTTTTATAGAACAGTACCAGCGGCGACAAGCAATACCAAGAACTGAGAACGAATTATTCGCCATTAGAGTTTTCAGTCAAGCTTCATCGACTGAGAAGACCATTCTAGAGAAAAGAAAACTTGAAGAAGATTTGTGCTCTCAAGAGTCAGAATCAGAAGCATCTTCTTCAAGATAAGAAGCTGATCCCCATCAGGCAGAAGAAACAGTTTTCATTACTGTAAATCTTTCATTGTAAGGCTTGCGGGCCAAAGTTGTAAGATCTGTTTTCAGATCTGAGTGTTAAGCTTGAGGGCTTGAGATCTGTGAGGCTTGAGGGCTAGGGCAGAGGACTTGCGGGTCCATACTTGTCGAGCTTGCGGGCTCGGGGGCAGTGAAGGGTCTTGCGGGCCTAGGTTGCTGGAACTTGAGGGTTCAAGGCACAGGACTTGCGGGTCTGTGTTGTGTAGGGCTTGAGGGCCTGAGTGTCGAGCTTGCGGGCTCGGGTGCAGTGAAGGGGCTTGAGGGCCTAGGCTGCAAGGACTTGCGGGTCCGTGTTGTAAGGCTTGCGGGCCAGAAACTTTGGCGGAGTTTGCCGAGCCTAGCGCACTGCTAGGTAGGTACAGGGGGACAGAGGACTACTCAAGACACCCGGTCTTGAGGAACCTCTATACATCTGTTATTTTGTGCTGTGTTTTCCTTCGTTCTCTTTGCATTGCAATTTCACTAAAGTAAACTTTCACAAAAGATTTTATAAGAGTAGAAAAAGAAAAAGAATCACCTAACCCCCCCCCCCCCCCCCCCCCTTGTGATTGTTCAATAACCAACAACCCCCAGCTCCTGGGCGAGACGTAGGCCGGCTATCACTGCTTCGTACTCCACCTGGTTGTTGGTGACAGGGAAGTGTATCACTAGTGCTTGCTCAATTTTCACTCCATGGGGGCTTTCCAATATCACCCCTCCCCCTCAAGAATTCTTTCCTGAGGCCCCATTGAAAGTATCTAGTTGCTACCTAAATCACCTAAAGGGGGGTGAATAGGTGGTTTCTATGGCTTTGCGGAATTAAAATATAGAAATAAAAGCACACATAAATCAAAAGAGCACAGCACAACACAGAGATTTATAGTGGTTCCCCGATCTTGGGTAGTCCACTTTCCACCTCACCTATCTTGCACGCCCGGCTAGACTAGGCTACTTCACTATGGCTCGGATCAAGAATGATCCTACAACTCGGAGTCAAACTCCTACAAGCTCGGAGAACAAAATCTCCTACAAACTCGGAAGAAAATCTTCCTACAAGCTCGGAGATAACTCTCCTACAACTCAGAGTAAAACTCCTACAACTCGGAAGCAAGCTTCCTACAAACTCGGAAGAAAATCTTCCTACAAGCTCAGAGATAACTCTCCTACAACTCGGAGTAAAACTCCTACAACTCGGAAGCAAGCTTCCTACAAGATTGAGTAAGGGATATTACAAATACTTTGGATTATAGAAACCAAGCTTCTAGAATCTCCTTTAGATTCTATTTTGAAAGTGCACAGTTAGCCTCACTAGAATTCTCTAAAGGGGGGGTGAATAGAGATTTAAAAATATTTTGTGCAAAGTTAATAAATATGTGTAATATTCACAGATTTAAGCTTCCCACACACCAACAAGAATTAAGCAAATAAATAAAGAAATAGCAAAAAGAAAATCACAGCACAACATAAAGAAATATAGTGGTTCCCCAAACTTTGGGTAGTCCACTCTTCTACCCCCTTGATTGGAATTCACTATCTTGCACTGAGTCTTTTGATAAGGAGACTCTTAGAACCAGCCTGAGTCTTTTGATAAGGAGACTCTTAGAACCACTACAACTGAATTTTTTGAAGAGAAATTCTAAAAACTCTTTTACACAATTTGAAAATGAAATAAGAATAAGAAGAAGAAGTAGAAGAAAAACAATTGAAGCAAGAAAGAATCTTGTTCCTAGCAAGAAGATTAGAAGCACAAGTATAGTGAATTTGAAATCTATCTTCTATAGTGAGAAGGAGATTGTAGGCCTTTTTCTCTTTCAGTAAGAGCTTTCAGAAATGGCAGCAGTATGCCTTTAGAAGGAGAAGAAGAAGGCTTTTTCTTTGCTGCAACACTCTTTCACTTTTCTCAGCTTTCTCACTTTTCACTTGGGAGCTTTTCCTCTTTTTCAAATGGATGGAGTGGATCACTTCTCTTTTTTCTTTGTCGACCTCCTTCTGTATTTATAGATCTGTTTATTCAAAAATATTGCTATAGGAGGATAATCAATTAGCAGTCAGAGAAATAGTAAGAAAGAAAAGTTTCCATAATCATTATTTCTGTAGAAGGAAAGAGATCATTCAATTTTCAAATAATGTCCATAATAATCTTAATCAAATTAGCCAAGAATCATTTAGAAGAAAAGATTGATTCAGAACGGCTAGAAAAGAATAATATAATTCCATAAAATTCAGATCTACAGAAAGATGGAAAGAGATCTGGCGTGTTTTTGAATCTGTCACAGAAATCGACGTGCGTCGATTACTATTCGACGTAAGCGTCGATTTTAGCATGGCTAGACGTCGAGAAGAAAATATGGAAGGAGCGTCGACAGCGGTGCATCGACTTTACTGGGTGCGTCGACTAGAAATCAGAGTTACGTCGATTAAGGTTACATCGAAATCTATTTAGAGTTACTTCGACTCATTTTGAGAGATACGTCGACTACACTTCGACGTTGCGTCGATTACTATTCGACGCATATTTACTTAAACTAATTATCTCACTCTGAGAACTCATTTTCTACTCATTTCTAGGGGTTAAGATAAATCATTTCCCCAATAATCTCCCCCTATTTGTCTTAACCCTATTCAGAGAGAAATTTTATCAGCTTGTAATCAACACATCAAAGCATATTTATAGAAAAGAGATATATTAGGTAATCAGATGATAATGGAAAAAGAAATCATATAACCGACTTTTTGTACAGATCAAGCAGTACTTAAGTATTAAAAATAGAGCTCTGCTCAAAATTGTTCAACATATCATTCAGGAGGAGTAGGAGAAGTTTTTCTTTTCCTAGAGAATACTAAAGGGAGATCAGGTCTTTTTATAGAGGTGAGTTGTTCCTTCTCAGTAGCAAGATGTTCATTCAGCTCCTCCTGAGTCAAAGCAGTCTGCTCCCCCTGAGATAGAACTTCCTTTATACTTTCTTTTTCTGCTTCTTCAGCTTCTTTCTCAGCTCCAGCTTCAGCTATGACAGCATCTGGCTCCCCCTGAGCTTCAGCTTCTTTTTCTTTTTCACTTTCAGCCAAACCTTCAGCCTCAGCTTCATTTTCAACTTCTTTCTCTACTCTACTTGCCTCCCCTTGAAAGAGAACTACTTGTTGTTCAGCTTCTCTTGCTATAGAAAGTACATCTGTTAGTTGTTCTGTAGTATGTAGCTCAGGTACTATTTCATTCCCAATGGTCTTAAGCAGAGCAAGACTATCAGATTTTGATGTTGGAGAGGATTTGTGTGAGTGAGATTTGTGACTGGAGAGTTGTTCTTCATCTAACTTCTCCCCCTTCTTGACCTTCTTAGCCAAGGAGGTTAAGAATGATTTAGTAACCTTAGATGAAGACACAGAGGTTTTGAGTACTTGCACAGAGGCATTTACCCCATCCAACTGGGTTTGCATGTGCCTGATAGAGGAGTGAATTTGAAGGCAGTGTCCATCCAGCATTTCTTGAAATCTTTGGGCTGCTGACTGGATACACTGAGTGATGAGAGTTTCAGTGGATGGAGATGGTTCAGGGTGTGTTGGTGAAGGAGATAATGGTGGAGGGGATAAAGGTGGAGAAGTGATTGTTGATATATGAGGTATGTGAGATGATGTAGGTAGAGAGGATGTGATAGTAGGAGGAGGAAGAGGTGGTGATTGAATTGGTGTATGTGAAGATGTAGTTAAGGTAGGAGTTGTGAGGGTAGTGGAGCCTATTGGTGTGGATGATGTTGGTAGGGAAGAGATGTTTGTATGTTGAGGAGGAGGTGAAGATGGATGCACAGGAGAATTAGGTGGAGAGGGAGTCCTTTCAGGAATGGAACCAGGCTTGGTGATTTGCCTGGTCCATTTTGAGAAGAGGGCTATGGACATCCTTTTTCTACGAGGAATGTGAATTCCTTTTAACCCACATAGGTCAGGGAAGGATTGAAGGAGTACCTGACTCATGATCCACATGCAGGCATTCTCTTTGTGAGAATATTTGTGGCCTATCATCTTCAGTAAGCAGCTACCCCAGTCTATCTTCTTTTTCAGCACAAGGGCCCCCATAATGTTCAATTGCTGCTTGGGCACGCATCATGGGCAGAGATTTTGCATAGTAGTATTTTTTCCTACTATGTTTGCCAAGAGCCTATATTCATCAGAGAAGTCTATTTTCTTCAGGTTGATTGGTCTATCTTTGGAGAATTTCATGGTGATTAATAAGTTTTTGATTTCCTCAGGAGTGAGTTCCACAGGTTCATTACCTGATAAGGGAATGATGATGGAGATTCAATTCTTAGAAAATAATTTGCTTTCCCTTTGATTTGAACAAGGATAGTGTTGGTGTGTACCTGATGGAAGATCAAAGGTATCCCTAAGATGTTCTGCAGAGATTGAGACAGGTGTTTCATGGATTGTTCCTGTAATCTCTCCTTGTTCAGATATCTGAACATGATTCATCAACTCAGTGAGTTCTATTTCCAGGAGTTTGCATCTTGTTGAAATGAGTTTGTTTAGACCGGCTTCAGTGAAAAGAGCTATGATGCTCTTGTAGTTTTCGGCGGCGGCTTGGAAAGAGTCAAGATCAATATCGAAACTAGAGTTGATCTTGGGAGCCATTTTGTTCAGTGAGAGAGAGAGGAAGTGATGGCTGGACTGAGAAGTGAGAAGGATGAGAGATGCAGAGAGTGTGCAGATTTCTAACTGAAGAGTTTATTTAAGTCAGGTGAAACGTCAAGACGAGACACAACTCGAGGTTTATTCGGTACTATAGTAGATGTGACCGAAAATATTTTAGTATTGCCGCTCTTTTTCATGAAGTTGACGTTGCGTCGAGTGGAAGTCGATGTATGCGTAGGTACAGTCTGAATTGAGATGTTAGGGTTTCTTATCGACGATGTGTCGATATAGAAATCGACGTGACTTTTATTTTGTCTTGAAAATTCTAAGTTTTTCTTGAGAGATTATTTCTTCCTAATCCTAAGGTTTTCTAAGTCAGCCTTGGACTAATTTTATAGACAATTGGATTGATTTTGCCAACATTGTTTGGCAATGTGGCCAGTTTTATTACAGATATAATACCTGATTGTCTTTAGATTATGGGAATTTGAGTTTAGAGAGGGATAGAGATGTTGATTAGGATAAAAGTTTTGATTAGGATAGAAATTTTGATTAGGATAAAAGTTTTGATTAGGATAGAGATTTTGATCAGGATGAATAGGTCCTGAATGGGGTTTAAGATAGAAAATTTTTGAAGGATAGATATGTCCTGTATTTAAGTTGTTCTGAGGTTTTATGCGTCGATATCTATTCGACGTATGTTGAGAGTTGCGTCGATATGTATTCGGCGCTATCTCTAGATTGCGTCGATCTGGAATCGATGCATGGAAGTAGTTGCGTCGATTGTAAGTCGACATAATTTTATTCATGCGTCGATTTGAGGTCGAAGCATCTGAGAGATTGCGTCGAGTAGAATTCGACGTGCTATCATTCATACGTCGATATGAAGTCGATGCAATTGTGTCTTCACAGATTTTATTCTTCCATTTTTCTGATTGGAGATTTATTTCTTTATGAATTGTTTCTTTTATCCTAGTAGCCTTCTTAGAAGGAGTTTGAGAGTCTTCATCTGAATAGTATGATGTTTCATCAAAATGGTTTATCTCCTTGAAGGTGAAGTCTTCTTCTTTATTCTGTGAGTCTTCTTCTAAGTTTGTTGATTTTATGGGTTTAGTAAATTTAACAGGGCTCATCCAAGCAGGTTTGGTAGATGGTATTGAACTGGTTGAAGGATCAGCCCCTAGCCCCAGATTCTTATGTCTGATTGTTTGTTTTTTAGTAATTTCTTTAAGTGTTTGGCTTCTGACTTTTATAGATTCTTCAAAAGCTTTTGCCCGGGAAACCTTATTCTTAAGGAGTTGATTTTCTATTTTAGCACTTTGTATTTCATTTTCTGTTTTATAGATTTCACACCTTAGTTCATAATTTTTTGAACATGTATCCTCTATTTTTCTCATATTGATTTGTTCTTTTAGATCCTTAATTTCTTGTTTAGCTTTTAGTTGATCTAAACAGAGTCCTTTAAAATCATTTTTGAAATCATCACATAGAAAATCTATTTCATCAAAAATGCTTACCTCATCCTTATCCTCAGATTCCTCTATGAGAATAAGGCTATCTTCTTTTTCATCTTCAGAAGAGATGCTTCCTTCTGAACTTGTTTCACTCCATGATTCAGCAACACATTCTTTTTCTGAGCTTCCAAGAGCCATTAAGCATAGGTCTTCTTGCTTAGACTCTTCATTGTCACTTTTAGATGAGGTGTTGTATTCAGAGTCTGTTTCACTCCAAGCTTCTGCAATGAAGCCTCTTTCTTTCTTTTTCTCCTTTCTCTTGAGATCTTTCTTTTTCAGATCTTTCTTTTTCTCAGCATTTTCTATACATTCTGGAGCAATATGTCCAGTTTTCCTGCAGGAATAACAAATAATTTCTTTAGTGGGAGTCTTATCATACCTTGGTTTTGGCTCTCTTCTTCTAGACCCATCTGTCCTGACCCATTTCTTGAATCTTCTGGCCAGGAGACTGAATAATTCTTCTTCGGTAACAGGGGTTTCTTCTTCTGTGGCTTTTAATGCAATGTTTCTATCTTTTAAAGAGGTTGGGGTGTTTTCCCTTCTCTCCTTCTCTTCTCTGGTTTTCAGTAGTTGCTCATAGGATTTGAGTTTTCCTAAGAGGGCATCTGTTGAGATTTCCTTTTGTCCTCTTGTATCTCTTATTGCCCATATTCTTGAGTCCCATGAACTTGAGAGACTCATTAATAATTTATCATTGATCTCTATGAGGGAGATCTCTCTATCCAAGCTCCTTAATTGGTTGATGATCAGACTGAATCTGTCATACATCTCAGATATGCTTTCTTCATGCTTCTTTTGAAAGTTCTCATATTGGGAGATCAATAGATCCTTTTTATCTTTCCTTTCATCAGCACTTCCTTCTACTATCTTTGTAAGAGCCTCCCAGATTTCTTTGGCTAATTCACAGTCAACAACCTTTTGAAAGATTTCATCTGAGAAGGTTGAGACAAGAATGTTCACAACTTTTGCATCACATGCTCCTGCCTTCTTCTCATCATCTGTCCACTCAGCCCTTGGGACCAGTGTTTGAGTCACTTTACCACTTGAGTCCTTTCTATAAGGCTTGGGGGGGGGGGACCTGTTAAAATAACATTAAACAATTCTTCATCAATAGAATTCATATAGATCCTAATTCTTGTTTTCCAAAGTGCAAACTTTTCAAGATTGCACATTGGTGGTCTGGTGGAAGCATAATCTTTGATTTGTGCCATAAAAAAGTTATTAGAAATATATATATATGAGGTAGGATCTTTTTGATCAAGGAGTTACCCCTTTTTTATCAACCTACCTCTGATACCAATTGAAAGTGCACAGTTAGCCTCACTAGAATTCTCTAGAGGGGGGGGGGGTGAATAGAGATTTAAAAATATTTTGTGCAAAGTTAATAAATATATATATATATATGTAATATTCACAGATTTAAGCTTCCCACACACCAACAAGAATTAAGCAAATAAATAAAGAAATAGCAAAAAGAAAATCACAGCACAACACAGAGAAATATAGTGGTTCCCCAAACTTTGGGTAGTCCACTCTTCTACCCCCTTGATAGGAATTCACTATCTTGCACTGAGTCTTTTGATAAGGAGACTCTTAGAACCAGCCTGAGTCTTTTGATAAGGAGACTCTTAGAACCACTACAACTGAATTTTTTGAAGAGAGATTCTAAAAACTCTTTTACACAATTTGAAAATGAAATAAGAATAAGAAGAAGAAGTAGAAGAAAAACAATTGAAGCAAGAAAGAATTTTCTTCCTAGCAAGAAGATTAGAAGCACAAGTATAGTGAATTTGAAATCTCTCTTCTATAGTGAGAAGGAGATTGTAGGCCTTTTTCTCTTTCAGTGGGAGCTTTCAGAAATGGCAGCAGTATGGCTTTAGAAGGAGAAGAAGAAGGTTTTTTCTTTGCTGCAGCACTCTTTCACTTTTCTCAGCTTTCTCACTTTTCACTTGGGAGCTTTTCCTCTTTTTTAAATGGATGGAGTGGATCACTTCTCTTTTTTCTTTGCCGACCTCCTACTGTATTTATAGCTCTATTTATTCAAAAATATTGCTATAGGAGGATAATCAATTAGCAGTTAGAGAAATAGTAAGAAAGAAAAGTTTCCATAATCATTATTTCTGTAGAAGGAAAGAGATCATTCTATTTTCAAATAATGTCCATAATAATCTTAATCAAATTAGCCAAGAATCATTTAGAAGGAAAGATTGATTCAGAACGGCTAGAAAAGAATAATATAATTCCATAAAATTCAGATCTACAGAAAGATGAAAAGAGATCTGGCGTGTTTTTGAATCGGTCACAGAAATCGACGTGCATCGATTACTATTCGACGTAAGCGTCGATTTCAGCCTGGCTAGACGTCGAGAAGAAAATATGGAAGGAGCGTCGACAGCGGTGCGTCGACTAGAAATCAGAGTTACGTCGATTAAGGTTACATCGAAATCTGTTTAGAGTTACTTCGACTCATTTTGAGAGATATGTCGACTACACTTCGACGTTGCGTCGATTACTATTCGACGCATATTTACTTAAACTAATTATCTCACTCTGAGAACTCATTTTCTACTCATTTCTAGGGGTTAAGATAAATCATTTCCCCAACATATTTCTTCAGATCTGAACTGATAGGTCTTCTTCTTCCTTGTGAAATGAATTTCTGAACTTGAGACGGGAAGGGAAGAACCTTGATTCTAGAAAGCATTTGATCTGAATACTTAATCACCCAACAAGATCTAGAGGAGTTCTAATCAGCACGGAGATCTTGTTGAATGAGAACTTACAAAGAAATTGAGCAGGTATCTGATCGGCAACTGTAGATCGTCTTTTTCGAGAGCGAGAGCGCACAAGCTGACGGGATTCTTTTTCGTTTTTGGCGATATGCACGATTAGGGTTATTGGAAATAATCTCTTAGCTATTTATAAGCATTCCTTCAATGGCTAGAAGCGTCACTTAATGTTAAACGGTCGCGTGGAAGGAAGCCCTAAATAAACAGACGGACGTCCAAAACGCGCTCTGTCAGTATTCGTCGAGAGACATTAAAGATTCGACGAATTCGTCGAGGCACCTGATTCTTCCGACAAAACTACTTAGCTGAGAACCTGTAGAGGCGGAGAAGAGAAGAATTGAATGGCTGAACTTCTTCGTCAAGAGGTTAGCTCTTTCTTCGACGAAATCGTCGAACGAGTTATCTTACTCGACGAATTCATCGGATGAAGGAGGCAATCGTCGACGAGAGATCAACTTCTGATCGACTGCATATCTAAGTGATCTCGTCGAGAGCTGCAAAAGCTTTCGACGAATTCGTCGGAATAATCAAAGACTTATTCGACGAAATCACTTGGACAGCTTTCTTCCAATCCTGAATTCAGCAACCTTTGACTCTTAGCTTTTCCTTAGTTCTTGAAAGTGAAGTACATTCCAAGAGAGAGAGTTCATATGAGTCAACACTTTGGTCTATACAATGAGGGATTACATTGCATAGGCTTGTGTTTACGACTCACTGAAACCTGACCTTGGTTTGTACTTATCAATGAGAATCCTACAAACACATAACTAGAATACAGTATCAAATACAAAATCAATTCATCTTAGTTCAAGGGACACTTCTTCAAATCACGGTTATTGTGGCTATAATACCCAACAATCTCCCCCTATTTGAAGAAGTCAGAACCCTATCTACTAAGATGAATTGTGCTGAGAATTATAAATTATAAATACATAAAGAGATGAGGAGAGTTACAAACTTAGCTTTTCAACCTTCTCTCCCTTTCAACTTTCTCTTTCAACTTCAACTTTTCAACTTTCTCTGCCTTTTAACTGTCTTTCCCTTTCAACTTCTCTCCCCCTTTCTGACTACTTCAGATAGGGAAGAAAAAGCATGAGAGATCAACAAAGTGCTCCCCCTCAGCAACTGCATAGGAGTCCTCATTTGAAAATATTGAAAATATTTTGAAAATATTGAAACATCACCCCCTCAATCTTTTCTCCCCCTTAGAATTTCAATGCCTGGACTGATTTCCTAAGCTTTTCAGCAACCTTACTATAGATTTTTTGTTCTGGTCATGTACCATGAACATCCACTGTCCAAATGCCTGATTAGAGTTTTGGTTGGCCTTTGGACATACCTGCAATCACAGATTAATTACCCTTAGGAACCCAAAAGGATTTGGGCCCTAGGTTCCTGATTAGATCAACACCACTCAGAGTGTTAACATTGCAAGGGGTCATTCTTACATTGTTAACCCGTGGAGTCTTATAATTTCTTGGGTTAAACCAACAATCTACGGCGAAGTGACCAACCTTGCCACAACACCAACAATCAAATCGATTGTATCTTCTCCTGTTCTCCTGTTTTAACTTTTGAATGGGGAGTTTAACAGGAGCAACATTCTTAGAAGTAGAAGCCTCGTGATTGCAACACACGCATGACTCCTTCTCTTCAAGAGATTTAGCAACAATAGATTGGATCTTTGGTGCTTTCTTAGCAACTGATCCATGTACAAACAAACCATGATCCTTGAGGATTACTTCTTCATAAGGTGCCTTGAAAGCAGTTGTTTCGAGGCTTCGGGGATGGCTCCATCCTTGGTTCCCCTTACTTGACTCAACATGAGTTGGTCTTGTAAAGTGACCATACATGGACTGAAAATCATAAGTGTTTGTAGGGAACACTACCTTCTTGAATGGGGTTTGACTTTGGTCAACCTTGCCCTTACCTTGAACAGCTCTTTTCTTAGCGGCCTTACTACTTTCAGCCTCATGACCAAGGCCACTACCTTTCGCAGGAGCAGAAAATCTATCAATGATTGGAAGAATAGCTTTTGGTTTAGAGAAGCTTTCAACTATCTTCCTTTCCACCACTAACTTTTCTTCTAATTCATTTATGAATTTCTCCTTAAGATTTAATAACTCAGCGGAGCTGTTAAGTTCGTCTTTCAAGAGTTGGATTTCATCTTTGAGAGGAGTTAATTTTGCAATTTCCTCCCTCAAATCTGATTCCACCGTCTTGAGAGATTCAATCTCTTTTGCTTGATATTTAACTACCTTGCGGCATTTGTCATATCCTTCCAAAACGGCTTTATACTGAGTCATTAGTTCTGAATCCTCCTCTGAAAAATAGCCTTCATTTGCATTGGATCCAGTTTCAGAATCAGAAAAAGGAGTGTGCGAGTTTACCTTCCCTTCATAAGGCGTGTCGTAGTTATCCGAATCTGAATTTGCCATAAGCCCAAGGTAGGCTTCATTATTCGAGCTTGACTCGCTTGAGTCGTTGTCGCTAAGAGTCTTGGTCTTCTTTGCCAAGAAGCTCTTTTCTTCTTTCTTCTTTACTTTGAGGGATTTCTTCTCTTTCTTCTTTTTGTATGGACATTCCGTACTTAAATGTCCTGGCTTATTACAACAATAACAAATAATATCAGTCGAAATATGTTTATTCGGTTTAGTTTTATACCTGTCGTTGTTGTGTTCCTTCTTGTGATGATCATCATCACGTCTTGATCTTCTAAGATCTGAAGAGGACTGACTTTTCCTTTCGCTTCTTTTTCTGAGCAACCTCTTGAATTTCTTGGAGAGTGAAGAGAACTCTCCATCAGACATATCAGAGCTTGAGGGGCAAGCATCTGATTCATCATCTTCATCTGAGGATTGTCTCCGGACAGATGATGTGGCTTTATTTCTTCTTGACTCTTTAGCCTTCAATGCTACAGACTTCTCTCATCCAGAAGTCGAGCATCCTTCTTCTTCTGCTTTTCTGATGCTGAGCTTTAGTTCATGGGATAGAAGTTTCCTAAACAGTATCTGTGGCTCCATGCTAGCCAACTTTCTGAATTCACGGATGACAATAAACCCTATCCCATTCTTTCGTCAGGGATCTCAAGAACTTGTCATTCAGTTCTCCGACGGTGAATTCTCGATCATAATTCCTAAGACCATTTATGATCTTAAAGAACTTCTCATAAGTATCAGAAATGGAGTCTCTTGGATCTTGCTTGAATGCTTCATATTCTTGGTTTAGCAACGATCGTCGATCATCCATCACTTCTTCTGTACCTTCCATAAGAAAAACTATGGAATCTCACATCTCCTTGGCAGACTTGCAGTGTATAAGATTTTGCAACATCGAATCATCCACTGCACCGGCAATGATGTTCTTTGCCTTCTTGTCCAAGGCGACGAGAGCAATCTCATCTTTGTCTAGTTCCAACATCTTCTTGGGAATCATAATAGCTGAATTTAATGCAGATAGCTTCATAGGAACATGGGGACCTTCCTCAACAATCTGAAAAATTCTCGGTTCGGTGGCTTCCATGTAGAACTTCATTCTTTCCTTCCACATGGGGAAGTTCTCTTTAGAGCAGACCGACAATTTGATGGAATCCTTGGATCTATCCATTCGAGACATGCTTGCTCTTGCAACTAGATTTAAAGATCTTGTTCAAGGTGTTAACCTTAATCGAACAACCTCCCTCTGATACCAATTGAAAGTATCTAGTTGCTACCTAAATCACCTAGAGGGGGGTGAATAGGTGGTTTCTATGGCTTTTTGCGGAATTAAAATATAGAAATAAAAGCACACAGAAATCAAAAGAGCACAGCACAACACAGAGATTTATAGTGGTTCCCCGATCTTGGGTAGTCCACTTTCCACCTCACCTATCTAGCATGCCCGGCTAGACTAGGCTACTTCACTATGGCTCGGATCAAGAATGATCCTACTGTTGGATCTTGTGGCGCCCTTAGAGGGGGGGTGAATAAGGGCTAAAATTTACTTTGAAATTTTTCTAATATATTATGATAATTTTAACGGATAAACAAGTAGATTTTTAGACAACCCAAATAAACACTTAGAAAATCATAAGAAATTGGAAATCAAATTTATTTCCACAAGTGATGAATACAAAGGATTGTCGATCTTAATAAAGCTTAAAATCAAGGCTATAATAAAAATAAACTTTTAACAATTTGTGTTTACCAATCCTTCTCCCAAGGATCGGAAGACTATCACTTGTCTCTCCCTAGACCAAGCCCAAGCCTATCCTCTAGATCTTCCCAAGATCTAGACGTAGCACAAAGGGCCACGATTTCCCACCAAGCCACGCAAGGACTTGGACGCTCCGCACAAGGAAGCGATTTTCCCCTAAGCCATACAAGGACTTAGACGCTCCGCACAAGGAAGCGATTTTCCCTACCAATACAAAGTAAAATGTATATAAATGAAAATACAAGATAAAATAAGAACTCCCTAGAAATTCAGATCTCTGAAAGGAAGGTTGAAGCCTCGAGATGATCGTTGATGTAGAAGCGCGTCCGATCTCATCTTCAATTTCAAACCTTCTTAGCATAAATGGGAGTTCATGAGGTTCTGGAGCTCTCTGGATGGAATGCACTCAGGAAGGAACTTAGAATCTTCAAAGCTTTAAATCCACGAAGTTCTGAACCCTTTTAATAAAAAAGAGCTGTCGGATTTCCGATAGCTACTGTCGTTGGAATCCGATATCTCCAGAAGCTGCCACGTGTCCCACTAAAACGAAGTTTCTGCGTGAAGTTGAGGTCGTGGTTGAGACGTGGGCTGTCGGATATCCGATAGCACTGTCGGATATCCGTTAGCTAAGGTAACTGCTGCACGTCCTAGCGTTATTGGAAGATCGTGTGCTGTCGGAAATCCGTTAGCGATATCGGAAATCCGATAGCTAGGTATCGGATTTCCGATACTGCTGTCGGAAATCCGATAGCTCCTCTTCATTTTTGCCATCCGAAACTTCTCCAGAGTGTAGATGGAGTCGTTCTCATCTCCGAAATGGGGTGGCACGTTCCGTAACTCTTCCTGGATTGAAAGTTATTGCCGTTTGAAGTTTAACATACAAAACTCGTCATTTTGTCTTTTTGATCCATGAACGAGGACGTGTTTCTTTATTTAACATGTATCACCTGTACACTATAAACACACAAAAGAGTAGATCAAATACATCATGGTATTTGTTATTCTCAAACCAAGAGATGCGGAAAGCAAGCTCCAACAATCTCCCCCTTTTGATAATAACAAATACCCATATGAGAAATTAGTGAGTTTATAGATAAGTGCGATAAAAGATATGCATGAATAAAAGGTTTACTGCGTGATAGATTTACTACACAAAGACAAAACTCTTTTTAAGGATTACTGCGTGATATATTTTACTCCCCCTAAATATTTATGTCACTAGATTTCTCATTTTATTCTCCCCCTTTTGTTATTACCAAAAGTGGGTTGTCATGATCGAGCAATATCACTCCCTATACATAGACGCTTTCCATGAAAACTTTTTAATATACTCTCCCTAAATTGTATTCTCCCCCTAAATGTATGCTCCCCCTAAATGTTATAATTAATTGCAATGGTACATTCTGAAAAATTGAGATTAGTAAGAGATTTCTTGAATTTATATTTCTCCCCTTTTTTTATATTATCAAAAGTTATTTTGAAATAAGGAATGAATAATGATGAAGAAATAATAAATATGGGAGTATATAAGAGTAATAGATTTTATGTCGAGAAGAAAAATAGGATGCAATCAAAAGCTTGTTAAATACTACTTGTTGAGAAAAATATAAGCATGATGTAACATAAAGTAGTAAGCAACATAGCTAACATGATAAAGTAAGCATTCTATTTTAAGATACCACTTGCTTAAAGGAAAACACAGTGTTAAAAATAATAAGCACTCTTAAACATAAACATCATTTTAGAAGATAAAACCATATAAAGGATAATGAGTTTTAAATTTGAAAAGTTGATGTTTGAGTTAAAGATTGAAGAGATGTTATTCCATTAAGATAAAAAAAATTTGCAAGCATGATTTCATAATATCAAGAAAAGATACACAAACTACAATGTAATAAAATTTGCATTTCAAGTAAACATAAACATTGTAGCGATCATGCTTTGTTATCTAGTGCATTTACTTATGTTTGTAGAGATTTGAGTAGATGAGCATTAGGATCCAATTCTCATGAGTAAAAGTTTTATGAAAGATAATGATGTATACAAAGTAGTGTTTTGATAAAGTATACAAGTGAATCAATCAAAAACACATGACATATATAATGAAATAACACAACATTAAAAATACACAAATAATATTACTTTCACACTATTTCAATGCACATGAATAAATAGTACAACTACCAAGGTGCTCTGCACACACAATGCTTATTAAGACTTATCAGAGTGCAAAGTAGTGCTTGGGGGATCACTTTTATACTTTTTAGGTTTATTTTCAATTTTTTTGTGATCCGGTGTACTAAAGAGAAGTGGTGTATAAATTGTTTGCTACAAGACACTTTACAATTCTTAGCCAAGGTGCTCAACCTCATAATGCTCATTAAGACTTATCAGGAGGGTGAGTAGTGCTTGGTGGAGTTTTCCTTGTCATTTATTATTTGCTTTTTAGTTTAGTGACTAAGGACTCCGAATTCACTTGTTTTGCAAACATAGCATTTTAAACCACATTTCTCTAAAGAATAAGTGCATGAAAGACAAAGAATTGTAATAACCAATTCAATGTTGTGTAGGTAATCTATTTAGGCATTTTAATTATTTATGTTATTACACTACACAATCATGTAAGAATAAGATTGTAAACACATGTAGGTTATCAAAAATAAGTGAGTGAATGAATCATTATCAAACATAATACATTACTCATACTTAGAGGCATGCTAAACATTTCTACACATGTTTATCTACAATCAATTTCATTGCACATAACACGATAATTTTCAAGGCATGACAAATACAAAACAATGTTTTTAAGAAACTTGAAAGTTAAATTAAACATTGTATTTAATCTTTAATTGATATAATTAATCATCCATCCTTGACAATGGCAATGAATAACAATCAGTTTTTTTTTTTATAAATTTTTGAAAAAAAATTTGTATATATGGACAAAACAATAAACGCACGTAAAGAAAAACATATTGTTCTTTGAAATTGTTTTGTAATTTTGTATTTGTTTTTTTTTTATATATATATTCTCTGGAAATCATAGAAGTCTTTAATAGCCCTTTCAGTAAATGATATTCTATGCCAGAGAAATAAACAAAAATAATGTATGAGAAAATACATATATATATATATTTTTTTTTTAAAAGAAATAAAATTTTGTTTTAAAAGGAATAAAAAGATAGAAAACTTTTTACAAACACACAAAATATTAAAATAATACCAAAAATAATTCAAAACAAAAAAAAATATTTAGGAGCAAAGGAGCTAACGCCAGGCATTAACTTCTTAACGCCAAAACAGAACTGCATTTCTTGATGTTTTGAAAAATATTTTTCTCAATTCATTTCTATTATAAAGAGACCTTCTTTCAGTTGAAATTTCAGAGTATATTGATTAGATTTGAAGGCTCTTTTAACATGTATTTGGTGATTTTTCGAATACTTGTGTTTGGTAAAATCATTAAAGCTCGAAATATTAAAATATGCAAACACGCGATGCAATGTTAGAAAAAAAATATGCATGATTTATGTATAAAGAGTGAGATAATGTTCATGCAATGAATATAATATAAGTATATCTAAGATCAAGATACCTTAACTACATGACTACACTCTAGCCCCGTACTAAGTGACGGATGGGCATGAGGAGCTGCACACATGTCGTAGGTTGGGGTGTTAATCTCATATGCATACAAAAGATGACGCTCAACCTAGCACTCTTTCCCCCCAGTGCCTCTCAAGGCCCCACTGGAACCCTCCCCGGTTATGGACAAGACATGACTTAGAGGTTAGGTCTCTAATGCACACAATCCTACGCCCTCGCTATTGTGAGACACATGTCATAGGTTTATTGATTATGGACATACTAAGCATGTAAGCCTTAAATATATTAACTGTGTTATAATTTCATGATTAGTTTTGGATTTACAATTTTATCGAAGATTGTTGATTTTAAATCCATATAGAAAAGTTTTATTCATGCAAATAACTACAAAGGAAAATAAGATTTTCATATTTTAATGATATAATTTACTTTAGCATTGCAAGATATAACTAGCATGAGCATTGATTTTTATCTATGGTACGTGATAATGCTAGTGTTATGAATTAGGACAACATGGTGCAAAGCTAAGTAAAGATGGATAAATATAAGATTGAGTTGCATGTATTCAAACATAGAGTTTTGAATTTTCATAGACCTAGAAAGAAGTGACAATTCTATTTGGTTTCATCTTGTTGATATCAAGTTAATTCATAGGTCTAAAGATAATGAGATTCATGCAAACAATAAAGATGCACATCACACACACAAAACAAGATATGAAACTATAATACCAATTGCAATCATATATTTCATAATTCCTAAGGTTGATAGAATTAGTTGATTTAAGATAGGTCTTGATGGATCATGAATTATGATATATGATTATAGTGAATTTTAGCATAGGATATTAATAGATCATGGTGGTGATTGTGAAATCATATTCATCATTTTTGTAAATTTTCTTTTTGATTTTAATTTTTAGAAATTAGACAAAACAAATACAAGGTATTTGACAACAAAATAATTTTTCAGAGAAAATCAGAATTTTAAGGAAAATATGCTACCGCCAGCGTTAGTGATAACGCCTGGCGTTAGCAACAGAGTTACTATATTTGATTTAAAACACATTGTTTTTTATATTATTTGATTCTGATTTTTCTCGATTATGATTTTCAATATAGGGGCTATTATATGCATCAACGAAAAATAGACAAATATGCAATTAGTTGCGCATTTAATATTTTAGCCTAAGACCCCTAAAAATCCATTTAAATCCAATTTTGAAAGTAATTTCACTAGTCTTGATAATATCATTTAGAAAATTTAGCATTCAATTTATAATGATAATATAAGACATTTATAGGCAAAGGATTTAAAAAGGATAAAACAAAAAGAAAAGATTGATCACTTAAAAATTATGACTTTATGTTCAATTTAATTCAATTTTGATTTGATAAACATTAGGCTTAAAATGTAAAAGTCATATTTCATAATATATCTAAGTGACCTTAGCGTGTTGACTCAAAAATAAGAAAACAAACAAAAGAAAAAGCAATTAAGCATGTCATGAAGTAGAGTACTGATATTTCATTTTTAATTAATTTCTACTTCATGCAATATAATGATTCCTAGTGAATGAGAGACTTAGGTATCCAAAGGGGACCAAGTGTGATGGTTCCTTTGGGTACCCAAATACATCGTGTAGGCTTTTGGAGAGATAGTGATGAATGGGCCTTTACAAGTGGAGTTAGTGTTTCGTTTTTAATTTTGGGCCTCCATTCATACTTTGGCTTTTTATCTTTTAAATTCATGTTATGATTATTTGACATCTTTTTGGAATGATAGTTGTTTGAAAAATAATTCATTTGGGATTTATGTTTATTCAAATTATTTTTCAAAATACATTGATGTTGATAATCATAATGAATTTTATTATATTGATTCTTTGAGAGTTTATAAGAGTGATGGTCTTTCTTAAGAATTAAATGTTGAAAAAGTGGGTTACAATATGTTTTAAATGATTGGTTCTTATTTTGATGATTTTCATTTTCACTCTTTCTTATAGATGTACTCTTATAATATGAAGTTAAGCTTTTAGACTTTTGATAATTTGATAAACTAGAAATAAAAGATGTTTTATTATATGAAAAGTTTTGAATAAACATTTTTAATGATTCTAATTTATCCTTTAAATTATCATTTTCTTTTAACAATTTTTCATTATGCTCTTTTGAAGTTAAAAGACATTTTTCCAAAAACTTGAGTTCTTCTTTAAATGTATTATAATCAAAACAAGGTTTAGCATTTTCAATTAAAGAGCATGAACAAGAATTTGAAACATCAATATAAGATTCTACTTTAGTGTTTGCTTTTAAAGTTTTATTTTCTAAACGTAATTTGGAATTAGCATGTTTCAACTTTGAAATTTTACGTTTAGCAAATTTAAGCACACGAAATGTAGAAATAGAATTAGTTACTAAAAGAGAAGATTTAGATTTTCTTACCTTGCTATAGTTTCCGTCTTCTCTTTTGCTTGATGTTTTGCCATCAACTGAGTCCAATATTGTGACGTTGTCTTCTTCATCTTCCTCTTCCAAACAAGAGTGTCCATCATCATTTCCGCTTGATGAGCATTCTATGGATCCATCCTTTGTGTAGCTTTCTTGAATATTTGCATAGGCTTGCATATTCTCCGGTTCTTGTGAATGTTCCACACCTGTAGAAGGAGAATCATAAGTTCTTTCAAGAAAACTCCAAATTTCATATGCGGTAGGTAAAGTATAAATAAGTTTGAAAATATTTTGGTCTAACGCACAAAATATACTATTCATAGATTTTGCATTTAAAATAATTTCGTTTCTAGTTAGTACGCTAGATGGCTTTTTAATAGTAATATTCCAAACTTTTTTTCATCTAAGGCCTTAAGAAAATTTTTCATTAATATTTTCCACCCTTTAAAATTTTTGCCCATAAATAAAGGTGGTGATAGTACTTTTTCATTTATATTAAAATTTTCCCCACTAGTAGAAGTGAGATCATGATCAAGAAACGCCATTATTCCTGGTTGTTAAGCCGATTTGGAATAACCTCCCTCTGATACCAATTGTTGGATCTTGTGGCGCCCTTAGAGGGGGGGGTGAATAAGGGCTAAAATTTACTTTGAAATTTTTCTAATATATTATGATAATTTTAACGGATAAACAAGTAGATTTTTAGACAACCCAAATAAACACTTAGAAAATCATAAGAAATTGGAAATCAAATTTATTTCCACAAGTGATGAATACAAAGGATTGTCGATCTTAATAAAGCTTAAAATCAAGGCTATAATAAAAATAAACTTTTAACAATTTGTGTTTACCAATCCTTCTCCCAAGGATCGGAAGGCTATCACTTGTCTCTCCCTAGACCAAGCCCAAGCCTATCCTCTAGATCTTCCCAAGATCTAGACGTAGCACAAAGGGCCACGATTTCCCACCAAGCCACGCAAGGACTTGGACGCTCCGCACAAGGAAGCGATTTTCCCCTAAGCCATGCAAGGACTTAGACGCTCCGCACAAGGAAGCGATTTTCCTTACCAATACAAAGTAAAATGTATATAAATGAAAATACAAGATAAAATAAGAACTCCCTAGAAATTCATATCTCTGAAAGGAAGGTTGAAGCCTCGAGATGATCGTTGATGTAGAAGCGCGTCCGATCTCGTCTTCAATTTCAAACCTTCTCAGCATAAATGGGAGTTCATGAGGTTCTGGAGCTCTCTGGATGGAATGCACTCAGGAAGGAACTTAGAATCTTCAAAGCTTTAAATCCACGAAGTTCTGAACCCTTTTAATAAAAAAGAGCTGTCGGATTTCCGATAGCTACTGTCGCCGGAATCCGATATCTCCAGAAGCTGCCACGTGTCCCACTAAAACGAAGTTTCTGCGTGAAGTTGAGGTCGTGGTTGAGACGTGGGCTGTCGTATATCCGATAGCACTGGCGGATATCCATTAGCTAAGGTAACTGCTGCACGTCCTAGCATTATTGGAAGATCGTGTGCTGTCGGAAATCCGTTAGCGATATCGGAAATCCGATAGCTAGGTATCGGATTTCCGATACTGCTGTCGGAAATCCGATAGCTCCTCTTCATTTTTGCCATCCGAAACTTCTCCAGAGTGTAGATGGAGTCGTTCTCATCTCCGAAATGGGGTGGCACGTACCGTAACTCTTCCTGGATTGAAAGTTATTGCCGTTTGAAGTTTAACATACAAAACTCGTCATTTTGTCTTTTTGATCCATGAACGAGGACGTGTTTCTTTATTTAACATGTATCACCTGTACACTATAAACACACAAAAGAGTAGATCAAATACATCATGGTATTTGTTATTCTCAAACCAAGAGATGCGGAAAGCAAGCTCCAACAATCTCCCCCTTTTGATAATAACAAATACCCATATGAGAAATTAGTGAGTTTATAGATAAGTGCGATAAAAGATATGCATGAATAAAAGGTTTACTGCGTGATAGATTTACTACACAAAGACAAAACTCTTTATAAGGATTACTGCGTGATATATTTTACTCCCCCTAAATATTTATGTCACTAGATTTCTCATTTTATTCTCCCCCTTTTGTTATTACCAAAAGTGGGTTGTCATGATCGAGCAATATCACTCCCTATACATAGACGCTTTCCATGAAAACTTTTTAATATACTCCCCCTAAATTGTATTCTCCCCCTAAATGTATGCTCCCCCTAAATGTTATAATTAATTGCAATGGTACATTCTGAAAAATTGAGATTAGTAAGAGATTTCTTGAATTTATATTTCTCCCCTTTTTTTATATTATCAAAAGTTATTTTGAAATAAGGAATGAATAATGATGAAGAAATAATAAATATGGGAGTATATAAGAGTAATAGATTTTATGTCGAGAAGAAAAATAGGATGCAATCAAAAGCTTGTTAAATACTACTTGTTGAGAAAAATATAAGCATGATGTAACATAAAGTAGTAAGCAACATAGCTAACATGATAAAGTAAGCATTCTATTTTAAGATACCACTTGCTTAAAGGAAAACACTGTGTTAAAAATAATAAGCACTCTTAAACATAAACATCATTTTAGAAGATAAAACCATATAAAGGATAATGAGTTTTAAATTTGAAAAGTTGATGTTTGAGTTAAAGATTGAAGAGATGTTATTCCATTAAGATAAAAAAAATTTGCAAGCATGATTTTATAATATCAAGAAAAGATACACAAACTACAATGTAATAAAATTTGCATTTCAAGTAAACATAAACATTGTAGCGATCATGCTTTGTTATCTAGTGCATTTACTTATGTTTGTAGAGATTTGAGTAGATGAGCATTAGGATCCAATTCTCATGAGTAGAAGTTTTATGAAAGATAATGATGTGTACAAAGTAGTGTTTTGATAAAGTATACAAGTGAATCAATCAAAAACACATGACATATATAATGAAATAACACAACATTAAAAATACACAAATAATATTACTTTCACACTATTTCAATGCACATGAATAAATAGTACAACTACCAAGGTGCTCTGCACACACAATGCTTATTAAGACTTATCAGAGTGCAAAGTAGTGCTTGGGGGATCACTTTTATACTTTTTAGGTTTATTTTCAATTTTTTTGTGATCCGGTGTACTAAAGAGAAGTGGTGTATAAATTGTTTGCTACAAGACACTTTACAATTCTTAGCCAAGGTGCTCAACCTCACAATGCTCATTAAGACTTATCAGGAGGGTGAGTAGTGCTTGGTGGAGTTTTCCTTGTCATTTATTATTTGCTTTTTAGTTTAGTGACTAAGGACTCCGAATTCACTTGTTTTGCAAACATAGCATTTTAAACCACATTTCTCTAAAGAATAAGTGCATGAAAGACAAAGAATTGTAATAACCAATTCAATGTTGTGTAGGTAATCTATTTAGGCATTTTAATTATTTATGTTATTACACTACACAATCATGTAAGAATAAGATTGTAAACACATGTAGGTTATCAAAAATAAGTGAGTGAATGAATCATTATCAAACATAATACATTACTCATACTTAGAGGCATGCTAAACATTTCTACACATGTTTATCTACAATCAATTTCATTGCACATAACACGATAATTTTCAAGGCATGACAAATACAAAACAATGTTTTTAAGAAACTTGAAAGTTAAATTAAACATTGTATTTAATCTTTAATTGATATAATTAATCATCCATCCTTGACAATGGCAATGAATAACAATCAGTTTTTTTTTTTATAAATTTTTGAAAAAAAATTTGTATATATGGACAAAACAATAAACGCACGTAAAGAAAAACATATTGTTCTTTGAAATTGTTTTGTAATTTTGTATTTGTTTTTTTTTTATATATATATTCTCTGGAAATCATAGAAGTCTTTAATAGCCCTTTCAGTAAATGATATTCTATGCCAGAGAAATAAACAAAAATAATGTATGAGAAAATACATATATATATATATATATTTTTTTTAAAAGAAATAAAATTTTGTTTTAAAAGGAATAAAAAGATAGAAAACTTTTTACAAACACACAAAATATTAAAATAATACCAAAAATAATTCAAAACAAAAAAAAAATATTTAGGAGCAAAGGAGCTAACGCCAGGCATTAACTTCTTAACGCCAAAACAGAACTGCATTTCTTGATGTTTTGAAAAATATTTTTCTCAATTCATTTCTATTATAAAGAGACCTTCTTTCAGTTGAAATTTCAGAGTATATTGATTAGATTTGAAGGCTCTTTTAACATGTATTTGGTGATTTTTCGAATACTTGTGTTTGGTAAAATCATTAAAGCTCGAAATATTAAAATATGCAAACACGCGATGCAATGTTAGAAAAAAAATATGCATGATTTATGTATAAAGAGTGAGATAATGTTCATGCAATGAATATAATATAAGTATATCTAAGATCAAGATACCTTAACTACATGACTACACTCTAGCCCCGTACTAAGTGACGGATGGGCATGAGGAGCTGCACACATGTCGTAGGTTGGGGTGTTAATCTCATATGCATACAAAAGATGACGCTCAACCTAGCACTCTTTCCCCCCAGTGCCTCTCAAGGCCCCACTGGAACCCTCCCCGGTTATGGACAAGACATGACTTAGAGGTTAGGTCTCTAATGCACACAATCCTACGCCCTCGCTATTGTGAGACACATGTCATAGGTTTATTGATTATGGACATACTAAGCATGTAAGCCTTAAATATATTAACTGTGTTATAATTTCATGATTAGTTTTGGATTTACAATTTTATCGAAGATTGTTGATTTTAAATCCATATAGAAAAGTTTTATTCATGCAAATAACTACAAAGGAAAATAAGATTTTCATATTTTAATGATATAATTTACTTTAGCATTGCAAGATATAACTAGCATGAGCATTGATTTTTATCTATGGTACGTGATAATGCTAGTGTTATGAATTAGGACAACATGGTGCAAAGCTAAGTAAAGATGGATAAATATAAGATTGAGTTGCATGTATTCAAACATAGAGTTTTGAATTTTCATAGACCTAGAAAGAAGTGACAATTCTATTTGGTTTCATCTTGTTGATATCAAGTTAATTCATAGGTCTAAAGATAATGAGATTCATGCAAACAATAAAGATGCACATCACACACACAAAACAAGATATGAAACTATAATACCAATTGCAATCATATATTTCATAATTCCTAAGGTTGATAGAATTAGTTGATTTAAGATAGGTCTTGATGGATCATGAATTATGATATATGATTATAGTGAATTTTAGCATAGGATATTAATAGATCATGGTGGTGATTGTGAAATCATATTCATCATTTTTGTAAATTTTCTTTTTGATTTTAATTTTTAGAAATTAGACAAAACAAATACAAGGTATTTGACAACAAAATAATTTTTCAGAGAAAATCAGAATTTTAAGGAAAATATGCTACCGCCAGCGTTAGTGATAACGCCTGGCGTTAGCAACAGAGTTACTATATTTGATTTAAAACACATTGTTTTTTATATTATTTGATTCTGATTTTTCTCGATTATGATTTTCAATATAGGGGCTATTATATGCATCAACGAAAAATAGACAAATATGCAATTAGTTGCGCATTTAATATTTTAGCCTAAGACCCCTAAAAATCCATTTAAATCCAATTTTGAAAGTAATTTCACTAGTCTTGATAATATCATTTAGAAAATTTAGCATTCAATTTATAATGATAATATAAGACATTTATAGGCAAAGGATTTAAAAAGGATAAAACAAAAAGAAAAGATTGATCACTTAAAAATTATGACTTTATGTTCAATTTAATTCAATTTTGATTTGATAAACATTAGGCTTAAAATGTAAAAGTCATATTTCATAATATATCTAAGTGACCTTAGCGTGTTGACTCAAAAATAAGAAAACAAACAAAAGAAAAAGCAATTAAGCATGTCATGAAGTAGAGTACTGATATTTCATTTTTAATTAATTTCTACTTCATGCAATATAATGATTCCTAGTGAATGAGAGACTTAGGTATCCAAAGGGGACCAAGTGTGATGGTTCCTTTGGGTACCCAAATACATCGTGTAGGCTTTTGGAGAGATAGTGATGAATGGGCCTTTACAAGTGGAGTTAGTGTTTCGTTTTTAATTTTGGGCCTCCATTCATACTTTGGCTTTTTATCTTTTAAATTCATGTTATGATTATTTGACATCTTTTTGGAATGATAGTTGTTTGAAAAATAATTCATTTGGGATTTATGTTTATTCAAATTATTTTTCAAAATACATTGATGTTGATAATCATAATGAATTTTATTATATTGATTCTTTGAGAGTTTATAAGAGTGATGGTCTTTCTTAAGAATTAAATGTTGAAAAAGTGGGTTACAATATGTTTTAAATGATTGGTTCTTATTTTGATGATTTTCATTTTCACTCTTTCTTATAGATGTACTCTTATAATATGAAGTTAAGCTTTTAGACTTTTGATAATTTGATAAACTAGAAATAAAAGATGTTTTATTATATGAAAAGTTTTGAATAAACATTTTTAATGATTCTAATTTATCCTTTAAATTATCATTTTCTTTTAACAATTTTTCATTATGCTCTTTTGAAGTTAAAAGACATTTTTCCAAAAACTTGAGTTCTTCTTTAAATGTATTATAATCAAAACAAGGTTTAGCATTTTCAATTAAAGAGCATGAACAAGAATTTGAAACATCAATATAAGATTCTACTTTAGTGTTTGCTTTTAAAGTTTTATTTTCTAAACGTAATTTGGAATTAGCATGTTTCAACTTTGAAATTTTACGTTTAGCAAATTTAAGCACACGAAATGTAGAAATAGAATTAGTTACTAAAAGAGAAGATTTAGATTTTCTTACCTTGCTATAGTTTCCGTCTTCTCTTTTGCTTGATGTTTTGCCATCAACTGAGTCCAATATTGTGACGTTGTCTTCTTCATCTTCCTCTTCCAAACAAGAGTGTCCATCATCATTTCCGCTTGATGAGCATTCTATGGATCCATCCTTTGTGTAGCTTTCTTGAATATTTGCATAGGCTTGCATATTCTCCGGTTCTTGTGAATGTTCCACACCTGTAGAAGGAGAATCATAAGTTCTTTCAAGAAAACTCCAAATTTCATATGCGGTAGGTAAAGTATAAATAAGTTTGAAAATATTTTGGTCTAACGCACAAAATATACTATTCATAGATTTTGCATTTAAAATAATTTCGTTTCTAGTTAGTACGCTAGATGGCTTTTTAATAGTAATATTCCAAACTTTTTTTTCATCTAAGGCCTTAAGAAAATTTTTCATTAATATTTTCCACCCTTTAAAATTTTTGCCCATAAATAAAGGTGGTGATAGTACTTTTTCATTTATATTAAAATTTTCCCCACTAGTAGAAGTGAGATCATGATCAAGAAACGCCATTATTCCTGGTTGTTAAGCCGATTTGGAATAACCTCCCTCTGATACCAATTGTTGGATCTTGTGGCGCCCTTAGAGGGGGGGGTGAATAAGGGCTAAAATTTACTTTGAAATTTTTCTAATATATTATGATAATTTTAACGGATAAACAAGTAGATTTTTAGACAACCCAAATAAACACTTAGAAAATCATAAGAAATTGGAAATCAAATTTATTTCCACAAGTGATGAATACAAAGGATTGTCGATCTTAATAAAGCTTAAAATCAAGGCTATAATAAAAATAAACTTTTAACAATTTGTGTTTACCAATCCTTCTCCCAAGGATCGGAAGGCTATCACTTGTCTCTCCCTAGACCAAGCCCAAGCCTATCCTCTAGATCTTCCCAAGATCTAGACGTAGCACAAAGGGCCACGATTTCCCACCAAGCCACGCAAGGACTTGGACGCTCCGCACAAGGAAGCGATTTTCCCCTAAGCCATGCAAGGACTTAGACGCTCCGCACAAGGAAGCGATTTTCCTTACCAATACAAAGTAAAATGTATATAAATGAAAATACAAGATAAAATAAGAACTCCCTAGAAATTCATATCTCTGAAAGGAAGGTTGAAGCCTCGAGATGATCGTTGATGTAGAAGCGCGTCCGATCTCGTCTTCAATTTCAAACCTTCTCAGCATAAATGGGAGTTCATGAGGTTCTGGAGCTCTCTGGATGGAATGCACTCAGGAAGGAACTTAGAATCTTCAAAGCTTTAAATCCACGAAGTTCTGAACCCTTTTAATAAAAAAGAGCTGTCGGATTTCCGATAGCTACTGTCGCCGGAATCCGATATCTCCAGAAGCTGCCACGTGTCCCACTAAAACGAAGTTTCTGCGTGAAGTTGAGGTCGTGGTTGAGACGTGGGCTGTCGGATATCCGATAGCACTGGCGGATATCCATTAGCTAAGGTAACTGCTGCACGTCCTAGCATTATTGGAAGATCGTGTGCTGTCGGAAATCCGTTAGCGATATCGGAAATCCGATAGCTAGGTATCGGATTTCCGATACTGCTGTCGGAAATCCGATAGCTCCTCTTCATTTTTGCCATCCGAAACTTCTCCAGAGTGTAGATGGAGTCATTCTCATCTCCGAAATGGGGTGGCACGTACCGTAACTCTTCCTGGATTGAAAGTTATTGCCGTTTGAAGTTTAACATACAAAACTCGTCATTTTGTCTTTTTGATCCATGAACGAGGACGTGTTTCTTTATTTAACATGTATCACCTGTACACTATAAACACACAAAAGAGTAGATCAAATACATCATGGTATTTGTTATTCTCAAACCAAGAGATGCGGAAAGCAAGCTCCAACAATCTCCCCCTTTTGATAATAACAAATACCCATATGAGAAATTAGTGAGTTTATAGATAAGTGCGATAAAAGATATGCATGAATAAAAGGTTTACTGCGTGATAGATTTACTACACAAAGACAAAACTCTTTATAAGGATTACTGCGTGATATATTTTACTCCCCCTAAATATTTATGTCACTAGATTTCTCATTTTATTCTCCCCCTTTTGTTATTACCAAAAGTGGGTTGTCATGATCGAGCAATATCACTCCCTATACATAGACGCTTTCCATGAAAACTTTTTAATATACTCCCCCTAAATTGTATTCTCCCCCTAAATGTATGCTCCCCCTAAATGTTATAATTAATTGCAATGGTACATTCTGAAAAATTGAGATTAGTAAGAGATTTCTTGAATTTATATTTCTCCCCTTTTTTTATATTATCAAAAGTTATTTTGAAATAAGGAATGAATAATGATGAAGAAATAATAAATATGGGAGTATATAAGAGTAATAGATTTTATGTCGAGAAGAAAAATAGGATGCAATCAAAAGCTTGTTAAATACTACTTGTTGAGAAAAATATAAGCATGATGTAACATAAAGTAGTAAGCAACATAGCTAACATGATAAAGTAAGCATTCTATTTTAAGATACCACTTGCTTAAAGGAAAACACTGTGTTAAAAATAATAAGCACTCTTAAACATAAACATCATTTTAGAAGATAAAACCATATAAAGGATAATGAGTTTTAAATTTGAAAAGTTGATGTTTGAGTTAAAGATTGAAGAGATGTTATTCCATTAAGATAAAAAAAATTTGCAAGCATGATTTTATAATATCAAGAAAAGATACACAAACTACAATGTAATAAAATTTGCATTTCAAGTAAACATAAACATTGTAGCGATCATGCTTTGTTATCTAGTGCATTTACTTATGTTTGTAGAGATTTGAGTAGATGAGCATTAGGATCCAATTCTCATGAGTAGAAGTTTTATGAAAGATAATGATGTGTACAAAGTAGTGTTTTGATAAAGTATACAAGTGAATCAATCAAAAACACATGACATATATAATGAAATAACACAACATTAAAAATACACAAATAATATTACTTTCACACTATTTCAATGCACATGAATAAATAGTACAACTACCAAGGTGCTCTGCACACACAATGCTTATTAAGACTTATCAGAGTGCAAAGTAGTGCTTGGGGGATCACTTTTATACTTTTTAGGTTTATTTTCATTTTTTTTGTGATCCGGTGTACTAAAGAGAAGTGGTGTATAAATTGTTTGCTACAAGACACTTTACAATTCTTAGCCAAGGTGCTCAACCTCACAATGCTCATTAAGACTTATCAGGAGGGTGAGTAGTGCTTGGTGGAGTTTTCCTTGTCATTTATTATTTGCTTTTTAGTTTAGTGACTAAGGACTCCGAATTCACTTGTTTTGCAAACATAGCATTTTAAACCACATTTCTCTAAAGAATAAGTGCATGAAAGACAAAGAATTGTAATAACCAATTCAATGTTGTGTAGGTAATCTATTTAGGCATTTTAATTATTTATGTTATTACACTACACAATCATGTAAGAATAAGATTGTAAACACATGTAGGTTATCAAAAATAAGTGAGTGAATGAATCATTATCAAACATAATACATTACTCATACTTAGAGGCATGCTAAACATTTCTACACATGTTTATCTACAATCAATTTCATTGCACATAACACGATAATTTTCAAGGCATGACAAATACAAAACAATGTTTTTAAGAAACTTGAAAGTTAAATTAAACATTGTATTTAATCTTTAATTGATATAATTAATCATCCATCCTTGACAATGGCAATGAATAACAATCAGTTTTTTTTTTTTATAAATTTTTGAAAAAAATTTTGTATATATGGACAAAACAATAAACACACGTAAAGAAAAACATATTGTTCTTTGAAATTGTTTTGTAATTTTGTATTTGTTTTTTTTTATATATATATTCTCTAGAAATCATAGAAGTCTTTAATAGCCCTTTCAGTAAATGATATTCTATGCCAGAGAAATAAACAAAAATAATGTATGAGAAAATACATATATATATATTTTTTTAAAAGAAATAAAATTTTGTTTTAAAAGGAATAAAAAGATAGAAAACTTTTTACAAACACACAAAATATTAAAATAATACCAAAATAATTCAAAACAAAAAAAAATATTTTGGAGCAAAGGAGCTAACGCCAGGCATTAACTTCTTAACGCCAAAACAGAACTGCATTTCTTGATGTTTTGAAAAATATTTTTCTCAATTCATTTCTATTATAAAGAGACCTTCTTTCAGTTGAAATTTCAGAGTATATTGATTAGATTTGAAGGCTCTTTTAACATGTATTTGGTGATTTTTCAAATACTTGTGTTTGGTAAAATCATTAAAGCTCGAAATATTAAAATATGCAAACACGCGATGCAATGTTAGAAAAAAAATATGCATGATTTATGTATAAAGAGTGAGATAATGTTCATGCAATGAATATAATATAAGTATATCTAAGATCAAGATACCTTAACTACATGACTACACTCTAGCCCCGTACTAAGTGACGGATGGGCATGAGGAGCTGCACACATGCCGTAGGTTGGGGTGTTAATCCCATATGCATACAAAAGATGACGCTCAACCTAGCACTCTTTCCCCCCAGTGCCTCTCAAGGCCCCACTGGAACCCTCCCCGGTTAAGGACAAGACATGACTTAGAGGTTAGGTCTCTAATGCACATAATCCTACGCCCTCACTATTATGAGACACATGTCATAGGTTTATTGATTATGGACATACTAAGCATGTAAGCCTTAAATATATTAACTGTGTTATAATTTCATGATTAGTTTTGGATTTACAATTTTATCGAAGATTGTTGATTTTAAATCCATTTAGAAAAGTTTTATTCATGCAAATAACTACAAAGGAAAATAAGATTTTCATATTTTAATGATATAATTTACTTTAGCATTGCAAGATATAACTAGCATGAGCATTGATTTTTATCTATGGTACGTGATAATGCTAGTGTGATGAATTAGGACAACATGGTGCAAAGCTAAGTAAAGATGGATAAATATAAGATTGAGTGGCATGTATTCAAACATAGAGTTTTGAATTTTCATAGACCTAGAAAGAAGTGACAATTCTATTTGGTTTGATCTTGTTGATATCAAGTTAATTCATAGGTCTAAAGATAATGAGATTCATGCAAACAATAAAGATGCACATCACACACACAAAACAAGATATGAAACTATAATACCAATTGCAATCATATATTTCATAATTCCTAAGGTTGATAAAATTAGTTGATTTAAGATAGATCTTGATGGATCATGAATTATGATATATGATTATAGTGAATTTTAGCATAGGATATTAATAGATCATGGTGGTGATTGTGAAATCATATTCATCATTTTTGTAAATTTTCTTTTTGATTTTAATTTTTAGAAATTAGACAAAACAAATACAAGGTATTTGACAACAAAATAACTTTTCAGAGAAAATCAGAATTTTAAGGAAAATATGCTACCGCCAGCGTTAGTGATAACGCCTGGCGTTAGCAACAGAGTTACTATATTTGATTTAAAACACATTGTTTTTTTATATTATTTGATTCTGATTTTTCTCGATTATGATTTTCAATATAGGGGCTATTATATGCATCAACGAAAAATAGACAAATATGCAATTAGTTGCGCATTTAATATTTTAGCCTAAGACCCCTAAAAATCCATTTAAATCCAATTTTGAAAGTAATTTCACTAGTCTTGATAATATCATTTAGAAAATTTAGCATTTAATTTATAATGATAATATAAGACATTTATAGGCAAAGGATTTAAAAAGGATAAAACAAAAAAAAAGATTGATCACTTAAAAATTATGACTTTATGTTCAATTTAATTCAATTTTGATTTGATAAACATTAGGCTTAAAATGTAAAAGTCATATTTCATAATATATCTAAGTGACCTTAGCGTGTTGACTCAAAAATAAGAAAACAAACAAAAGAAAAAGCAATTAAGCATGTCATGAAGTAGAGTACTGATATTTCATTTTTAATTAATTTCTACTTCATGCAATATAATGATTCCTAGTGAATGAGAGACTTAGGTATCCAAAGGGGACCAAGTGTGATGGTTCCTTTGGGTACCCAAATACATCGTGTAGGCTTTTGGAGAGATAGTGATGAATGGGCCTTTACAAGTGGAGTTAGTGTTTCGTTTTTAATTTTGGGCCTCCATTCATACTTTGGCTTTTTATCTTTTAAATTCATGTTATGATTATTTGACATCTTTTTGGAATGATAGTTGTTTGAAAAATAATTCATTTGGGATTTATGTTTATTCAAATTATTTTTCAAAATACATTGATGTTGATAAACATAATAAATTTTATTATATTGATTCTTTGAGAGTTTATAAGAGTGATGGTCTTTCTTAAGAATTGAATGTTGAAAAAGTGGGTTACAATATGTTTTTAATGATTGGATCTTATTTTGATGATTTTCATTTTCACTCTTTCTTATAGACGTACTCTTATAATATGAAGTTAAGCTTTTAGACTTTTGATAATTTGATAAACTAGAAATAAAAGATGTTTTATTATATGAAAAGTTTTGAATAAACATTTTTAATGATTCTAATTTATCCTTTAAATTATCATTTTCTTTTAACAATTTTTCATTATGCTCTTTTGAAGTTAAAAGACCTTTTTCCAAAAACTTGAGTTCTTCTTTAAATGTATTATAATCAAAACAAGGTTTAGCATTTTCAATTAAAGAGCATGAACAAGAATTTGAAACATCAATATAAGATTCTACTTTAGTGTTTGCTTTTAAAGTTTTATTTTCTAAACGTAATTTGGAATTAGCATGTTTCAACTTTGAAATTTTACGTTTAGCAAATTTAAGCACACGAAATGTAGAAATAGAATTAGTTACTAAAAGAGAAGATTTAGATTTTCTTACCTTGCTATAGTTTCCGTCTTCTCTTTTGCTTGATGTTTTGCCATCAACTGAGTCCAATATTGTGACGTTGTCTTCTTCATCTTCCTCTTCCAAACAAGAGTGTCCATCATCATTTCCGCTTGATGAGCATTCTATGGATCCATCCTTTGTGTAGCTTTCTTGAATATTTGCATAGGCTTGCATATTCTCCGGTTCTTGTGAATGTTCCGTACCTGTAGAAGGAGAATCATAAGTTCTTTCAAGAAAACTCCAAATTTCATATGCGGTAGGTAAAGTATAAATAAGTTTGAAAATATTTTGGTCTAACGCACAAAATATACTATTCATAGATTTTGCATTTAAAATAATTTCGTTTCTAGTTAGTACGCTAGATGGCTTTTTAATAGTAATATTCCAAACTTTTTCATCTAAGGCCTTAAGAAAATTTTTCATTAATATTTTCCACCCTTTAAAATTTTTGCCCATAAATAAAGGTGGTCATAATACTTTTTCATTTATATTAAAATTTTCCCCACTAGTAGAAGCGAGATCATGATCAAGAGACACCTTTATTCCCGGTTGTTAAGCCGATTTGGAATAACCTCCCTCTGATACCAATTGTTGGATCTTGTGGCGCCCTTAGAGGGGGGGTGAATAAGTGCTAAAATTTACTTTGAAATTTTTCTAATATATTATGATAATTTTAACGGATAAACAAGTAGATTTTTAGACAACCCAAATAAACACTTAGAAAATCATAAGAAATTGGAAATCAAATTTATTTCCACAAGTGATGAATACAAAGGATTGTCGATCTTAATAAAGCTTAAAATCAAGGCTTTAATAAAAATAAACTTTTAACAATTTGTGTTTACCAATCCTTCTCCCAAGGATCGGAAGGTTATCACTTGTCTCTCCCTAGACCAAGCCCAAGCCTATCCTCTAGATCTTCCCAAGATCTAGACGTAGCACAAAGGGCCACGATTTCCCACCAAGCCACGCAAGGACTTGGACGCTCCGCACAAGGAAGCGATTTTCCCCTAAGCCATGCAAGGACTTAGACGCTCCGCACAAGGAAGCGATTTTCCCTACCAATACAAAGTAAAATGTATATAAATGAAAATACAAGATAAAATAAGAACTCCCTAGAAATTCAGATCTCTGAAAGGAAGGTTGAAGCCTCGAGATGATCGTTGATGTAGAAGCACGTCCGATCTCGTCTTCAATTTCAAACCTTCTCAGCATAAATGGGAGTTCATGAGGTTCTGGAGCTCTCTGGATGGAATGCACTCAGGAAGGAACTTAGAATCTTCAAAGCTTTAAATCCACGAAGTTCTGAACCCTTTTAATAAAAAAGAGCTGTCGGATTTCCGATAGCTACTGTCGTCGGAATCCGATATCTCCAGAAGCTGCCACGTGTCCCACTAAAACGAAGTTTCTGCGTGAAGTTGAGGTCGTGGTTGAGACGTGGGCTGTCGGATATCCGATAGCACTGTCAGATATCCGTTAGCTAAGGTAACTGCTGCACGTCCTAGCGTTATTGGAAGATTGTGTGCTGTCGGAAATCCGTTAGCGATATCGGAAATCCGATAGCTAGGTATCGGATTTCCAATACTGCTGTCGGAAATCCGATAGCTCCTCTTCATTTTTGCCATCCGAAACTTCTCCAGAGTGTAGATGGAGTCGTTCTCATCTCCGAAATGGGGTGGCACGTTCCGTAACTCTTCCTGGATTGAAAGTTATTGCCGTTTGAAGTTTAACATACAAAACTCGTCATTTTGTCTTTTTGATCCATGAACGAGGACGTGTTTCTTTATTTAACATGTATCACCTGTACACTATAAACACACAAAAGAGTAGATCAAATACATCATGGTATTTGTTATTCTCAAACCAAGAGATGCGGAAAGCAAGCTCCAACACCTACAACTCGGAGTCAAACTCCTACAAGCTCGGAGAACAAAATCTCCTACAAACTCGGAAGAAAATCTTCCTACAAGCTCGGAGATAACACTCCTACAACTCAGAGTAAAACTCCTACAACTCGGAAGCAAGCTTCCTACAAACTCGGAAGAAAATCTTCCTACAAGCTCGGAGATAACTCTCCTACAACTCGGAGTAAAACTCCTACAACTCGGAAGCAAGCTTCCTACAAGATTGAGTAAGGGATATTACAAATACTTTGGATTATAGAATCCAAGCTTCTAGAATCTCCTTTAGATTCTATTTCTTCAGATCTGAACTGATAGGTCTTCTTCTTCCTTGTGAAATGAATTTCTGAACTTGAGATGGGAAGGGAAGAACCTTGATTCTAGAAAGCTTTTGATCTAAATACTTAATCACCCAGCTAGATCTAGAGGAGTATCTAATCAGCACAGAGATCTTGTTGAATGAGAACGTACAAAGGAATCGAGCAGGTATCCGATCGGCAACTGTAGATCGTCTTCTTCAAGAGCGAGAGCGCACAAGCCAACGGGATTCTTTTTCGTTTTTGGCGATATGCACGATTAGGGTTATTGGAAATAGTCTCTTAGCTATTTATATGCCTTCCTTCAACGGCTAGAAGCGTCACTTAACGTAAAATGGCCGCATGGAAGGAAGCCCTAAATAAACAGACGGACGGCCAAAACGCGCTCTGTCAGTATTCGTCGAGAGACATTAAAGATTCGACGAATTCATCGAGGCACCTGACTCTTCCGACGAAACTACTTAGCTGAGAACCTGTAGAGGCGGAGAAGAGAAGAACTGAATGGCTGAACTTCTTCGTCAAGAGGTTAGCTCTTTCTTCGACGAAATTGTCGAACGAGTTATCTTACTCGACGAATTCGTCGGATGAAGGAGGCAATCGTCGACGAGAGATCAACTTCTGATCGACTGCATATCTAAGTGATCTCATCGAGAGCTGCAAAAGATTTCGACGAATTTGTCAGAATAATCAAAGACTTATTCAACGAAATCACTTGGACAGCTTTCTTCCAATCCTGAATTCAGTAACCTTTGACTCTTAGCTTTTCCTTAGTGCTTGAAAGTGAAGTACATTCCAAGAGAGAGAGTTCATATGAGTCAACACTTTGGTCTATACAATGAGGGATTACATTGCATAGGCCTGTGTTTACGACTCCCTGAAACCTGACCTTGGTTTGTACTTATCAATGAGAATCCTGCAAACACATAACTAGAAGTCAGTATCAAATACAAAATCAATTCATCTTAGTTCAAGGGACACTTCTTCAAATCACGGTTATTGTGGCTATAATACCCAACACCCATCAACCAATAGCTTCCAGGGGACATGACGAAGGACTTGCTCCTTCTCCATCTCGACCACATAGTCTGTCATGAAATCTGCCACAACTTGAGCCTTCATTGACAACCGCGGGAAGAAGGTGATGTCAAATTTACTCAGCTCCACCGATCACTTTGCGAGTCTCCCTGAGTGCTCCACCCCCTCGAAGATTTTGCGAAGGGGGTGGTCAGTCACCACCTGGATCGAATGAGCTTGGAAATACGGCCTGAGCTTCCTGGCCGAGATGATCAGGGCGAAATCCATCTTCTCCAAGATCGGGTATCGGAGCTCTGCCTTCTTCAAAACCCTGCTCACGTAGTAAATGGGTAGCTACCTCTTTCCCTCTTCCCGGACCAAGACGGAGCTCATGGCCTCAGCCCCCACTCGGAGATACAAGGCTAGGCCTTCCCCTTCCTTAGGACCCTGGAGCAGTGGGGCCTTGGTGAGCTGATTTTTTAAGATCTGGAAGGCCTCCTCGCACTCTTTCGTCCATTCGAACCTTTGATTGCCCCATAACACATTGAAAAAAGGGGAGCACTTCTCCCCCGCCCGGGAGAGAAACCTACTCAACCCTGCGAGCTTTCCCGTCAGGCACTGGACTTCTTTAGCATTTCATGGCGATCCCAACTCCATTATAGCTTTGACTTTGTCCGGGTTCGGCTCTACCCCGGACGGGGTAAGGAGGTGACCCAGCAATTTTCCCTTGGTGGCCCTGAAGATGCATTTTGAAGGGTTCAACCTCATCTTGAACCTTCGCAGGGTGGAAAAATTCTCCTCAGGGTCTTTGAGGTGGGAGCTCATGCCCTTGCTCTTCACCATGAGGTCATCTTTGTACACCTCCAAGTTCCTCCTCCTTTGTTCCCGGAAGACTCGGTCCATCATCCTCTGGTATGTTGCCCCTGCTTTTTTTAGCCCAAACGGCATCATCTTATAGCAGTAACACCTTTTCCTCATGATAAAGGAGACATCCTTGACATCTGACGGGTGCATCATGATCTTATGATAACCTGAAAAAGCATCTACAAAACCTGCTTTGAGACCCAGCCTGGATACTGGATCTCCAATTCAAATTCTCCAGCGACCATCGCCCTTCTTTACCATGACGACATTGGAGACCCAGCCTGGATACTGGATCTCCAATACAAAACCTGCTTTTAGGAGCTTCTCCACTTCCTCACGGATCGGCTCCTCCAGCTTGTCAGGAATGGCCCTCCTCTTCTGTCAGATGGGGCGGGACCCTGGCTCGAGGTTGAGTCGGTGGCAGGCCACGTCTGCATCGATGCCTGGCATGTCTGTCGTGCTCCATGCGAAGATGTCCACGCTCCTTTGGATGCACTCCAGCATCTTCCTCCTGTCCTCTGGGCCAAGGCCCCCACTGACTCGTACCTTCTCCACCTTCCCCTTCTGGGTGGTGACCTCCATCTCGACTACCTCTTTCGTTGCCTCAAGCCGGATTGGCTCTTCCCATCTGCCCCTTGCCTCCCTTTCTTCTGCAGGGGTCTCCTATTCTGCCGCAGCCTCCTCCATTGGCTCGGCCCGCTCCCCCTGAGCCTCCTCCATCTCCTCTTCTCGGGTACTTCTCTCTCCTTCCTCCCCTGCCTCCTTCATTTCTTCCAGCCCCTTTGGCCCCCTCATCTCTCTATCCGCCTTCTCTGCCTCCTCCATCCAGGAGATGGTGTTGACGATAGTCACATAACACTGCCTCGCCACCTTCACATCCCCCCAGATTCGGACCTAGACCCCTCTGTTGTGGAACTTCAAGCATTGATGGAAGGACGAGGGAACGAACCAGAAGGTGCTGATGAGAGGGCGTCCAAATATTGCATTATAGCTGCTCGGAGTGTCAACGATGACGAACTGGAAGTTTCTGGGGACCCCTCCCAACGTCACCTGGAGGCCAACTCCTCCCTCGACCTCCTTCCTCTCCCTTGAAAACCCAAACAAGGGCCCGTCCAAGGCCTGCACCCTCTTCGCCTCTATCTCCATCGCGTAAAAGGTCTTCTTGAAGATTACATTCACGGAACTCCCATTGTCGACCAAGATTCGGGAGACCGTGAAGTTTTTGATGGTCGTCTGGATCACCAAGGCGTCACAGAACGGGTCTTCATAGTCCGACATGTCCTCCGACGAGAAGGTGAGCTTCTCCGAGGGGGTGGGGTTTGGGAGGTCGACGCGACGCTCCTTCTGAACATCGCTTAGAAGATCCTCTTGCGAGTTGCCTCTATCCCAACCCCACCATGGATCACTCTGATCCCTCCCCTAGCTCCTACGTCTGTCCTGTATTCACATCTATCTTCCCCCTCTTCGGGTAGCACTTCTTCAATCCTTACAGGTCGCTGTTGTTGATGACCTCTTGCACTCATCTCCAGAAACTCCGGGCAGGTGGCCGTCGCGTGACCTTCCTCCTGGTGGAAGTCACAATAGGGCAACGCCACCCTGCCCCCTCTTCCTCCTCTTCCTCTTCCTCCTCCTCCTCTTCCTCTTCCTCGGCCTACTGTCATGGTTTGCTCTTGAGGGGGGTGAGGGGGCCTGGGACCTTGCCTCCATCCTGGATGATTGACCCTCCCTTCCCCCCTTCCCTGGTGACCTCTTTCCTGACCTCGTACCGGTCCTTCCTGGGGTCTCCAAGCCAGCCAGTTATTGGGCTCCTGATACCCCCAATCCCGCTGCTGCCCCCGAAACCCCTGACCTTTGGGTTCATCTCTTCTCCTTCCTTCCTGCTGCCTCGCCTCTGGCTCACTCAGCCTCGCCAGCCTCTTTGCAAACTCTGGGTTGGCGGCCTCCCCTTTGATCTCTTCTGTCGCTCGCTCCATCAATTCCTGGAAGGACAAAGGGGCCCTCCGCTTCAGGTCCATCTTGAAGAACCCCTCCCGCAGCCCTACTATAAAGGCCAGCTGGAGGGTGAACCCTGGCACCTCTTGGACTTGCAGGGCCTCTTCCTGGAACCTGTCCATGTAATGGGACAGCGACTCCCCTGGCCCTTGCTTAATCTTGAAGAGCGCCTCCGTATCCTTCTTCTTCTTCTTTGATGTTGAGAAGCACAACCGAAAGCTCCGACGCAGATCCTTGAATGCGTAGATGGAACCCACCGGGATCTGGTGGAACCAGTCCCTTGCCTTCTCTTTCACAGTGGTGGCAAAGAGCCGGCACTGGAAGGCATCCGACATTGGAAGGATCGAGACCATGTCCTCGAACCGTTGCAGGTGCAGGACTGGGTCATCCTTGACGGTGTAGTAAGTCATCTCCGGCCCTCTGAACCCCTCTAGAGCCTGGGCTGAAAGGATCAACTCACAGAAGGGACACCCTTCCCCTGCTCGGTGAGTGGTCATATCTCACAGAGTCAGCTCGCAGACCTCCGCACTTATCGGGATACTGAATAGCTGCCGCCCGGGGAGGTCTCTCGCTCTCTCCTCCACCGCCACCTCCTTCCCAGGCCGCTGTCCGGGGGCATTCTTGCCTATCTGCTAGGGCGGGACCACCAGAACTGCAGGTGTCTCGCACTCTCCCCTTGTGGCGAAAGAAAGCTGCAAGGTCTGCATGACCTCCCGCTTGAATTCTTCAAACATCCCCACTATGACCCCACTCGCGGGATGTTGCGAGTGACCTGGGTTAGATCCATCTCCTCCAACTCCAGCCATGGAGCTCAGCTTGAGATTTTCTTGAACAGGCTACGGTCCACGCTCACCGCACCAAAAATGATGAAACCGGCAACCTGCTTCTTGAGTTCGGACCCACTGGGGGTGTACCCCGCACCTACTTATCTCTCACTTACACTCTTGATTATGGATGAAGAACTAAGAATAGACCCAAGGTTGCAGCGAGGAGGTCCCGCCACACACCCGGAAGATCTTAGAGAGCTTCCCCTCCCAACCCAATGCTCAACCGGTCACCCTGGAGGGCTCTAACAGCCAACCCGAACCAGCCTAGAAGGAGAGAACTCAGAAGATCTGTCCCCTCCAAGGTGCCCTTAAGGGTCTATTTATAGATTCTCTAGTCTGGTCTGCAAATAGCATGAATCCGCCTTTTGATCTTACTAAACGCACCCCAAATTGGTCTGTTAACAGCCTAACTCCACTGTTCTGAAGGGCTATTGGCAGCCCAGCAGGGGTATCTAGGTCATTTCCCCCTTAAGCCTTCTGTGCGAGTGGTTCATGAAGGCACCACTCGCCAGGCTCCTTACCCTCCGAGTTCCACCGGGCGAGTGGTCCATGAGGGTGCCACTCGCCAGGTTCTTGGCTCACTCAACGGATGAAGTCCTGCCTGCCCTCACTTGCCCGTCCGCTTCGTTACTACGCGAGTGCCCCATGAGTGGGGCCTCTCTCGCCCGAGAACTCTCAGCCCCATCTAGCATCCCTTGGATCCCTTGGGACCCACTCGGCGAATACGGGGTTGTACACTGATGAATGGACCATGATGTTGAGCCTTTCAACTTGATCTGCTAGTTGGTCTTCTTCTTGTAGAATAGTACTGGTGGAAGTTTCCTTCCCCTTATAAAATATGTTAGCTTCATCAAAGACCACATGCACAGACTCCTCAATCTTGAGAGAGCTTTTATTATAGCACCTATAGACCTTGCTTGATGAGGAATATCCCAAAAATATTCCATCATCAGCTTTTTTATCAAATTTGACAAGATGACTTTTCTCATTGTTTAGGATAAAGCAAATACAACCAAAGATCCTAAAGTAAGTGACTATATGTCTTTCCCTTCAATAACTCATGGAGTCTTCAACTTTGTCTTGTGGATGAGACTTCTATTCAGAACATATTTGGCAGTATTCACTGCCTCAGCCCAAAAGGACTTTGGCAAATTGGATTCTGCCAATAATGTCCTTCCTGATTCAATTAAGGTACAATTTTTCCTTTCAACCGCCCCATTTTGTTGGGGGGTTCTAGGAGCTGAAAAGCATTGTCTTATCCCTTCATCCTCACAGAATCTACACATTAACTGATTTTCAAACTCAGTACCATTATCACTTCTGATCACAGCAACCTGAGTGTTGAATTCAGATTGAATCTATCTAATGAATATATCTAATGAATCTTGAGAGGATCTTGAAGGTGTCTGACATAGCTTTTAGAAAGCACACCTAGCTGAATCTAGAAAAGTCATCAACAATGACTAGAGTATAGGACTTACCTGCTAAGCTCTGAGTGGAGATAGGGCCAAATAGATCCATGTGCAACAGGTATAGGATTCTGGGGGAATCATTCTTACCAATTGATTTGAATGATGATTTGATCTGTTTTCCTAGTTGGCAGGCTCTACATGGATGGTCTTTATTAAACTTACGTGTTGGTAAGCCTCTTACTAGGTTAAGCTTAGAGAGTTTAGCAATGGTCTTAAAATTAAGATGACTAAGCCTCCTATGCCACAACTCATTGTTTTCTAACTGAGAATTGAATAAGCAGATCTCTGACTTAGTATACTCAAATTCTACAACATAAACCTTACATTTCCTAAGACCAGTCAATACAATTTGGTTAGTTACAGAACTAACTATATGACATACAGACTTAGTGAATACAACATTGTATTCACCATCACACAATTGACTAATGCTAATTAGATTATGTTGAAGTCCTTCAACATAAGCTACCTTAGAGAAAGAGACTTCCCCAATCCTGAGCAAACCATATCCTTTGGTTTGACCAGAGTGGGAATTCCAAAAAATTACCTTAGGCCCTTCCTAAGCCTTGTAGTTTTCCAGCAATTATTTTGCTCCAGTCATATGCATGGAGCATCTACTGTCCAGATACCATTGCTGGTTTCTGGTTGAACGGTCTCCTTTCTGCACATGAAATCAAACATTGGTATAGACCCTCACTTGTTGGGGTCTCTTTCTTCTATCATCATATGGAGTTATGAAAGAATAAGATGGTCTTTCAGTATGTAACATCCTTATTCCTTCTAGACCCTTGGGTTAAGGTTATGGTTGGAGTTGTGACTAGAGTTCATGGTATGACCCTAGGTCAACCTGAACTTAGGAAAATTGCTATAAGCACCCCAAAAGTGCACAAGTCAACCTAGATCAACCTACTTCAAATTGGACTCACCCACTCAAATTGAGCTTGCAAATAGGCTCCTAACCCTAAGAGGAACTCAAGTGACCCAAAATCCCCATCTCAGGGTCACCATGTTTGGCCAATTTGAACAAATCGGCTTTAGGTCAAAATAGGTTAACATAGGCCAATTCAACACAATTGGGTCAATTAGACTTGATAGGATCAAATTGACCCAACCACTAGATGGTAAAACTCTAAAGGAGTGCTATAGACCCAAAAGCTCCATCACGGGGTCACCAATTGGTCCAATTTGACCAAAGTCAAACTTAGGTCAACAAAAGCCAATCCTTCATTAATAGGTTCAATTGACCCCCAAAACATGAAATTGGCTTCACCCCTAGTCTTAGAACATAATGGGGGACCCAATTGATCCAAAAGCCCCATCATGAGATCATCAATTGGACCAAATTGACCAAAGTCAATTTTTCCCCAATTTTGGTCAAAATCACACCTATTGGCTAAATTGGAACAATCGGGGCATCACCTGTAAGACCCCATTTTTTTTCCTTTTCAAACCCGAGGTCTTATGCCCAGAACCGCCATTTTGCGGTGGCACCATCACTCAGGAGGGTTGCCACTACAAAATGCTGATCCTGCCGGCAATATCGATCACAGAAAAAGTAAAGTATAACAAGCTTTAAAGAAAACAAGTCCACATCACATAAATAGTAAATCATCATAAAGAGATGTCCATAGGAAGTAACTGAAATAGAGATAGAAATAACAAGGGCTCCTGCCTGATACATCAAATCCTCACTACATAGACACTCGCGGAAGCATAAAATACTAGAACTAAATGATGCTCACAGATCCTGCCAACGGTGCTCCCGTGCTAGACTGCCCCGTCTCCATCTGCACCGGCCTCTGGTGCTGCAGCATCTCCTCGGTCCCCTAAAATGATAAGGTCCACCGACCGTTAGTCAAAAAGACTAAGCCAATCCCCCACCCCTCCCCCGGTGACTCCTAGCACCGTGCGGGAGGAATGAAGCGGAGGACAACAAGGGGTGTAAACAATAGCAGGTGACAGGGGTACAGAGAATGTCTACCACTACGCAATATATATCATAACTGAAGCAGTAAGTTAAGTACGAACAGGTAAAGTAAATAAGTAGAGCAAGCATATAAGGGTAAGTAACGAAAAGTAACCATTGATTTATAGGAATGCTCACACAAACCTATAGACCAAGGGGTCGTTTAGCAAGGCCTGTCATATAAGAAGTCCCATAACCAACTTATACGATAGGGGTAGGGGTTGAAATGCAATGTTGAGGCTATGACATGCAAGGTATGCAGTTAAATGTTATGTTCACACAAGTGCAACTCACACACTACGACTCTATGCGCACAGACCTTTAGTTCCCCCTTTTTGGAGTTAGCAAAACTCCCAGGATACTCCCGTAGTGGCAAACGGAATCGGTGGGTTGGACCTCGCCCACCTATAGGTTGGTATTTGCACTACCTAACATAGACCTAACGTACGCCTCAATGCTAAGAACACAACAGCGGAGCTACTGCGTACTCTTGCTGGTTAGACCACCAGACTTGTTTTGGTAAAGGGTTATCCTCACTTACCGAGCCCAAGTATTAATGTCGGTGCAACGACCATCAACACTAAGGACCCACCACCTTATGCATATGCAAACATGTTTACATCTATCTCCGATCCATAAGCTCCCCGGGCTAACCCGTCCGGCACAACAAACATGGTTGAGTCACAACTCACCAGACTAACTAGTCTATTGTTACAACCACCGAGCCTACCGCTCATAAGACCAAACCTACTAAAGAACCCATGTCAATGGGGAGTGAGTGAGTATATTACTTAGTTAATCTTGTATAATAACTTAACCATACAGTTTATGGTTAACCTTGGACTTCCCGAGGGTTACCCTGTAAGGGGCTCGCTACGGTACTAGGAACTATACTGGGATGACACCCCAAGGCTCCCTTTCTCAAGGCAGTTAATGTTATGGGTATCTACCCATATGCCTAAGCCTCATACCATTTCACTTGTATTAATTCTAGGTGGTTTATGACACGCTAGGGGAAATTCGATCTTTCGCCAATCCCAAGCACGACCTTACCCTTAGCTCACATAGCACTTTTATCTCCTAAACTCTTTTCGATGACCTCATCCTCTTCATCCTAACCATGTACACCAACTACATGCCACTTCCACTTGGTAGAGCCCTAAATACCCAAGTTTCACATTTTTACTATACGCAGACCAAACGAACTATATGAAGCTAATAAGTAGAAGTACTCCAAATATTCATCCACATGACACAAGATTATTACTGGAGGATTATCATGACATTATAAGACAAAGTCCAAAGATTCATATTTTTCCTTAACATTTTAGCATTTATTTAAATTTCTCCAATGTTTGCCCAGTATGAATATGAACATGAAGTGTAAGGTATTCTTATGATATGACCTCATAAAATTAGGATAAATCTATCATGCCAAAATAACAGTAAATGCAGAGTGTCACAATTTTACAATCAGGAATTGTCCTCTAATTATAATATTAAATATTTATTCATAATTAGAAATTAAAGAAGGAACCACCAAAAACACTTGTCCAAAAAATTATAGAGAAAATTACCAGACATTTATATTGATCAGAAAAGTTCTCAGGCCAAATTTTAGAACTTATAAAGGCAAATTGATCACATAAATAAATATTCAAAAGAAACCCTATCTAGGGAAAATTGTGAAGGAACCTACTGTTAATTAATTCCAAAAATTATGAAAGAAATACTAGATCTTCAATATGTTCATAAAGGCTTGCTGACGGAATTTTACAATTTATGGAAATCATTTTCTCACCTAAATAAATATTCCAAATAAATCCAAATATGAGCATGTTGTGAAGTGGCCTACTGATATCAGTCTCCAAAAATTATACAAAAATATACAGAGCTTCCCAGTGCTCTGAAATGTCCTATCACCAAGTTGTACATTTTTCCAAAGAGTGTTGGACTTTTAATTATATTTCTTAAGATTTAGGTAAATTAAGTGCCTTGTGAATGAAGTGCTGGTTAAATAATCTAAGTAATTTCACAAAAATTACCAGAGGTCCATCATATGAATATAAAGGCACTACCAAGGTTTCATCACCATCCAAGGCCATTTGAAATGTAAGTCTCTCCAATAATGAAAAGCCCTAAAGGGGTTATAACCTAATTCAGGGAAAATAAATACTCCTAAAATTCTCTCAAAATTCCCTAGGGCATTATTACACCCCATAAACATATCTACCAAGTCCCATGACCATTCTAGGACTTTTGACTACATGTCCTTCATAAGGTTCAATGTGCACCCCAAGGGGTAAAACTAGGGTCCTAGGGCATATCCACCTCTACACCACCCCATCTCACTCATGGAGGTGTTTTAGGTGATCCTAAACCAGTGGCCAAGGTTTCAACTCATGTTGATGAGTTTTGACCACCATACCCCGAAATAAACCTCATACCCTAATTTGACCTAGTTTGACCTAACTTGGGTTGACAAATTACCCAACCAAATAAGCCCCAATTGGGCTGAGATTTTTACCAGGGTCATGTGATAACCCTAAGAAGTACCCACCAAACTTTGGAGGGCATTAGACGTCATTTGACCCACTAATTAATTAATATTTGATTTATGAAATTATTACAAAAACCTTCTAAAAAGGTTCTCCTAAAATTCCCATCTTTGGGTATGATGTTTGGGTAGGTGTAAATAGCCTAGTTTTTAAATATCAAAGTTATACCATTTACGAATATAAAGATATTCAAAAATTTGTGACTGTCCTACCCTAGGGACCAGTCCTAGCAAAATGGCTCTACAGGGAGCTACATTACCCCTATTGGGTTGAAAAAAATTTGAAATAAAGTACACTTCCAGAGCTACAACTTTTATCTTGGGCACTTTTTCATCAGAGGTGATCTAGTATTTTTAAGAATTAAAATAAAACACTTCTAAATGTGTGACAATAATACACATAATATAAAATCATATATAATGATCTGCGCACGAATCTTGGCGCACATCAGACGGCTGATGCGCTATTTCGGCACTGCTAATTAGCAGGCACGAAATGCGATATGACGGCAGTGCGCCGGTCATTGTCAAGTAATAAAATAGGGAGGAACTCCCCGAATATCGATCTCTCAAGGACCGCAAGTTAGGTAGTATGATTTGCTCTCGCAGGAAATCAGTTCAAAGGATAAAATAGTAACGACGGGGGTTTTGATTGGGTTTCCTATGCTATTGCAGAATGAAGAAAGATGCGGGTCTAAACTCCGCTTCGCACGGCGATATGGGTGCAACGACCGCGATGTCGTGCTTCGGAAGGCGCGTGGGCGGAAAATCACTATGTCGGTTGAGGGTCGCACACACCTCTTCTCAAAACATCACCGCTAGCTTTTGCTAGCGCCTTCAACCACAATGTAACACAGAAAATAGCAAGAAACAAAGGGGCTATTCATGCCACCACAATAACATTGCATATGAAAACAAGCAGTAATCCATAAGATCTACTTAACACGCATTCATAAAGCAACTGCAAACGAGTTCAAGCAACAAAGGTTAGAGAGGACCACAACGAAGAAATCACGTCTTGGGTTCACGGCCGGAATGAGAGGTTGTCGGGCTCTCTCCGGACTCGGCCCTCAGATGGTGAGCTTGGCTCGAAGAAGGCTATCACCGCTCCTACGATCTTCAGCGCTTCCTTGGTCTCCTTGGCGAGGAATGCTTGACCTAATGGTGGATGAAGCTTCCTAGTGCTCCTCGATGGAAGGATGGAGGTGGAAAGTCACCGGAAATGGCCTTGATGGTGGAGGAGATGAAGGAGAAGCCTTCACCCCTCAAGAGCAGCGGGAAGGAAGAGTTTTCCAGCCCTCAGAATCGCTCCCGCTCGTCCCCTGGTCGTCCTTCTCCCGGTCCTCGATTCCTGCAGCTTTTATAGGAAACAGGCTGAAAATTGGTCACGCACGATCGTGCGCAGACCGTGCGATATTAACGGAAGAAATAAGGCTTGCAGAATCTTTTGCGCCGCCCGTGCGATTTGTTCACGCACGACCAACGCCGCCCGTGCGTTCAAACGCACGGGTAAAATCCGATGCTTTGAGTTCACAAAGATACAGGTCGACCGTACGTTTTACTCACGCAGGGGCGGATTCGCCCGTGCGTTAAAACGCACGAGTAAACCCCGACGCTCCATTTTCTTCCCAGACACAAACGCACGACCGCGCAGACCGTGCGTCAAGGAAACGCACGACCGTGCAATATGCACAGAAATTACATTTGGGGGAAAACGGAACAATCAGGTCACCTGCACACAAGATATACTAGCTGGGAATACACATCCAGCACAGAAATACATAAAAGAAGGGAAGGGGAGCACAATGTGCTTACCCCCAACAATAAGGAATGCAATTGCACACCGAAATGGGCTTAATGGTGCACCTAGCATGGAATAGTATAAGTAAATAAAAACGTGACTAAAATGTGGTGCAAACACTAGAATATCAGCCCAAATGAGTCCAAAAATATATATATATATATGTATATGGGACTCATCACACCCCCAGACTTACTTGTTTGCACGTCTCGGGCAGACACTCAATCCTATGCTAGAAAAATGAACGTTAAGGAAGCAGCTGCGCAGGCGAAACACGATGGGAAGTAAAGACTAACGAGCGTGAAAATAAAGTAGAAAAGATTTTAAAACAAAGACTATATTTTAAGAACTTCTACAAGTGTAAAATACAAAATACTAATACTCTGAGGTGAATTATTGGTGAATCGTACAGTCACGCCCTAGGGAAAATAGCGTGAGCTGCTGAGGTGAGCGTTGTTCAAATTGGATCTCAAGAAAGAGCTCTCCAAGAAATCCATCAAGGTCGATGGTCATATGCTTGCCCTTTCACACCTTCTCCACTGCATGAGACGATCTCATTAAGAATCAGTAGGACTTTTAGGTTAGACTTGGGCTTGGGTTAAGGTACGGTAATGAAGTAGAAGAACGTAGGCTAAACGCACTCAACCTCCGGAAAATAAACAAAACTCAACCTTAACATCTACACCTTGAAGCACACTCCCCCAGACTTCATTTAAGCACTATGGTGTGCGCGAGACTACCACACTTGTGGTTCGATTCTTTTTAGAGATCTTTTACTCCTTTTTTAGATCCATAGAGACATAATTTAGGATCAATCAAGATTTTTTTTTTAATCTCATCATCATTTTTTTTTCTGCGCGCACACACCACATCACACAACCACATATTTGTTCTCCGCTACGCATAATCATCATCAATATGTATAAGTTTCAAAGCTTGATTCTAGTGCGTTTTAGGTTAGGATATGGGGCCTTGGTGAACGATTAGTGGAGTTTAACAAATAGGAAAGGTAAGGCTCAACGGGGCTAGCAAAGGATGACGTTAGGTTGGGAAATCAAAGCTCAACCGGACCAAATGATGGCCTACGTCATGCTCCCAACAAGATCATTCAACGCACTCATTTTGAAAATAGCTTGGGGCAAGTTCTTAACCACCGAGCGAGGTCTCCTCTCCTTCCAACTCAAACAACACGAGGCTAACAGCTCTTCTACACTCGACCAAGGGCTACCGCTAGATTCACCAAATTCACCGTTTGAGTAGAGTATTAAGTAATTACACAAATGAAGTAAATAAAACAATAACTTTGTAATTAAATCTATTCTACGTGAATTTTTAAGCTCCGTGAGCGCTCTACTAGTAGCACCGCACGGGTCACATCCTGTTCAGCCACACAATCCTAAACTAACAATCAAACTTCTAAACATATTCATCAAGCATTTACACGATAATTGCGCACGGGTAAAAATAAAACGCATGTGGTGTGCGTTATGAATGAGACAATAAATATAAATTTCCTAACAACATTCTAGCATGCATGTGCGTGTGGCGTAAGCAAAGGCTCGCTCCCCCCCCCCCCAGACTTGCATTGAAACACGAGAAAATATAATCTTTTGAAGCAAACTAAGAGCTGGGTTAAGAATACCTATGCTCCTAAGAGCATGCCAGAAGAGCGGTATAATCCTTCTTCAATGATCTCCTCCTCTTCATCCAATCGAGTTCACACCTGCATAGTTAAAAACAAAAGCAAAAGCAAACAAAACATAACAGAAATTAAATCAAGCAAACGGAACCGGGTGGTTCCCATGGGTTGTCTCCCAAGAAGCCCTTTTGTTTAACGTCCTTAAAGGTGGACCAAATACCTGTATTAATCCGTTTATAGAATTGTTCACGCAGAATTAAAAAGAGGAGATCATCCACGTCTACATAGTATTATTACACAACCATATGGAGAAATCAACTATACGTTGATTTAAAATAGTAACTGCATATAGAAGAAAAAGGTCTGAAGACTCTGTAGTAGGGGTGGAAAATAAGTAAGATGCTCAGCCTCCAACCCCAAATCTCCTCCTTTTTCGCTCTCTTCTTCTCCTCTAGTATTATATCTTCAAAGAAAAAATGCTTGCCCCCTTGTAACCAATCCTCAAGGGGAAGCACCAAAGATAATGAGGAAACACGATGTTCCTTCACTGTACCTTCCTCATCCCGCCAGGCTTTCAGATCCTCCATGCATAAGGTCTGATCAACTGGAGGAGGGGCATCCTGCATCCTTGTACATAAAGAAAGGGGGTCAGGAAATAAATTGGAAGAAAAACTAAAAGAAATCTCATCTGAGGGGACAATCCCGGCTTCATCCCCCATGGGGTGCGGCAATGACACACTGATGATATCATCAAAGATTTCGTTAGACTCCAAAGCGCTCGCAATGGCCTCCTCTACAATTTGGACTTCCCCGCACTGAACCGAAGTGGTTGCTTCAGCACAATCAAGGATGTCCTCCTCCATGAGAGTGGGCACCACATTGCGCAGGTCCGCAACATCCTGCAAAGTGACCTCAATAAAAACATCAGCAACAGATGTAATTTCGTGCGTGGAGGGAGAGGACGTGCTTCCTAAGAGTTCGGGCTCACTCTCCACGCAAGGGCACAAATCCACGCAAAGTGGTACATGAACCGAAGAAGTATGAGGTGTCGCATCAGAAACGGAGTCATGAGGGACACTAACGTACGTGTCTATTCCAAAGCCTTCAAAAGGTGAAGGTGGAAGTGACACGTAATCAGAGGAAGAAGCTGTGCTCGCAGAATTTGAAGATGGGACGATCCGGATATCCGGCTCATCGTCATCCGCCAATTCGCGAAGATAAGCAGCACAGTCCTTCAAGGCGTGCTCTCTACTTTTGCAAAATAGGCACTGCTTTGCCGGCTTTGCCGGTACAAAAAGTGTGGCAGCCGTGTAAAGGTGCGATAACGAAGGTGCAGTAGAGTAGCCAAAAGACTTATGGGCTCCGTACGGTTTCTGAACAACACCATACTCCTTGGGACACCTATCACTAGCGTGGGATGTGTCCCCACACCAATGACATCGGATGTTCAAATGTGCCCACATGATATAGAAGAAGAAGATAACATGCTGAAGAAAAACACAATACCTTATAGCGAATTTCCAATTAAAAACAAATCACACACGCTTGCAGTCCCCGGCAACGGCGCCAAAAACTTGATGCGCTATTTCGGCACTGCTAATTAGTAGGCACGAAATGCGATACAACGGCAGTGCACCGGTTATTGTCAAGTAATAAAATAGGGAGGAACTCCTCGAATATCGATCTCTCAAGGACCGCAAGTTAGGTAGTACGATTTGCTCTCGCAGGAAATCAGTTCAAAGGATAAAATAGTAACGACGGGGGTTTTGATTGGGTTTCCTATGCTATTGCAGAATGAAGAAAGATGTGGGTCTAAACTCCGCTTCGCACGGCGAGATGGGTGCAACGGCCGCGATGTCGTGCTTCGGAAGGCGCGTGGGCGGAAAATCACTATGACGGTTGAGGGCCGCACACACCTCTTCTCAAAACATCACCGCTAGCTTTTGCTAGCGGCTTCAACCACAACGTAACACAGAAAATAGCAAGAAACAAAGGGGCTATTCATGCCACCACAATAACATTGCATATGAAAACAAGCAGTAATCCATAAGATCTACTTAATACGCATTCATAAAGCAACTGCAAACGAGTTCAAGCAACAAAGGTTAGAGAGGACCACAACGAAGAAATCACGTCTTGGGTTCACGGCCGGAATGAGAGGTTGTCGGGCTATCTCCGGACTCGGCCCTCAGATAGTGAGCTTGGCTCGAAGGAGGCTGTCACCGCTCCTACGATCTTCAGCGCTTCCTTGGTCTCCTTGGCAAGGAATGCTTGACCTAATGGTGGATGAAGCTTCCTAGTGCTCCTCGATGGAAGGATGGAGGTGGAAAGTCACCGGAAATGGCCTTGATGGTGGAGGAGATGAAGGAGAAGCCTTCACCCCTCAAGAGCAGCGGGAAGGAAGAGTTTTCCCGCCCTCAGAATCGCTCCCGCTCGTCCCCTGGTCGTCCTTCTCCGGGTCCTTGATTCCTGCAGCTTTTATAGGAAACAGGCTGAAAATTGGTCACGCACGGTCGAACGCACGATCGTGCGCAGACCGTGCGATATTAACGGAAGAAATAAGGCTTGCAGAATACGCTGCGCCGCCCGTGCGATTTGTTCACGCACGACCAACGCCGCCCGTGCGTTCAAACGCACGGGTAAAATCCGACGCTCTGAGATCACAAAGATACAGGTCGACCGTGTGTTTTACTCACGCACGGGCGGATTCGCCCGTGCGTTAAAACGCACGAGTAAACCCCGACGCTCCATTTTCTTCCCAGACACAAACGCACGACCGCGCAGACCGTGCATCAAGGAAATGCACGACCGTGCGATATGCATAGAAATTACATTTGGGGGAAAATGGAACAATCAGGTCACCTGCACACAAGATATACTAGCTGGGAATACACATCCAGCACAAAAATACATAAAAGAAGGGAAGGGGAGCACAATGTGCTTACCCCCAACAACAAGGAATGCAATTGCACACCGAAATGGGCTTAATGGTGCACCTAGCATGGAACAGTATAAGTAAATGAAAACGTGACTAAAATGTGGTGCAAACACTAGAATATCAGCCCAAATGAGTCCAAAAATATATATATAAATGGGACTCATCAACGGTGCCTGGTCATCTCCTTCCTTCAGCCAAGGGCTGAGAAGAGCCCATCCTGGGCACCTTTGCGGGGTGATTTCCCGGCCACCTGTGCCTCTTCCCGGCCAGCCAATGCCACCACCACCTCTGTTGAGGTGGTGGCCGACGATAGGGGGTGGTTGGTCGGCTGGAGGTGGTCGGAATTGGGGTTTAGAGGAGGGGAAAGAGAGCTCAAAATGTCTCCTTGTAGAAGCGCGATCTGAGCCCAATTGAGCTCGAATCAAGACCCAACTTAGTCGAGGATCTAGCACTAGGGGAGAGAGGGAGGATCGGACCTGTGTGGGGGCTTGGTGGCGCGTATTCCGGCGAGTTGCCATAGCCGGAGGTGGAGCTTTTGGCGCCATGTCAATCCTAGCTTCTGGTGCTCGATTTCTTTGGGGAATAGGGGGGTTCACTCCTCTCTGATCCCTGAGGGTGTTAAGGAGATCAATTGGGGGAGGGGAGGAGCCTTGGCATCAATTGCCATTAATGGCCATTAGTGGAGCTTTCAGCCACCTCTAATTCTCCTCTAATGCAGCTCCCATGGCCATAGAAACTCCAGAAATCTGTTTGTAATTGAAGGGGAAAGTGAATGCTCATCAATTGGGGAGGAATTGAAGGATCAAATGCATTAATCACCATGAATGCTCTCCTTCTCTCTTCAATTTAAGGGAAACCTCCATTTTCTCTCTCCTAATCACCAATTACAGAAATTGTGTGGTGATTTCAGTAATTACCAAGCCCACTAGGTGGTGGACCTCTTTATTTGGGCTAGCCCAAATGGATTGGGCTCAATTTAGGTAAAGTAGGTCATTTTGACCTAAACTTAGGCTAAGGTTGACTTTGGTCAAATTGACCACTTGGTGATGAGTAGTTTATATACTCATCTTTTAGTATAGTTTTAATATAGTTTTAATATGAAATGATATAAATTATATGAATTATATCATATAAATCATTCCCTTTTTGATTTCATAAACTAACTTAAGCTCTTCTGTGTTTTTCAGGTTTTCTGGGCATTTTGAGCAAAAAGTTCAAGTACACACCCAAAGTCATGGGTGTGACCAATGGGCGTGTAACCTATGAGGTGTTCCAGACATGTTTCCGCCACCCTGGGGTCATTCCATGGAGATTCGCCAAGTGCACGCCCCCAGGTCACGGTCATGACCAAAGGGCATGACCTAGTGTCACGGCCGCGACCCGCCACAAGCAGCCAGATCAGCCTGCCACATCAATTAAAGTTACACGCCCCAGGTCACGCCCGTGACCAGGTGGCGTGTCACCCAGTGTCACGGTCGTGACTCGTTCCACGCTCCTTCCCACCGAAGTTTTCCGGCAAGCAGCAGATTTAAAGATTACATGCCCCAGGTCACAGGCGTGAACCAGGGGCGTAACACGCACGTAACGCATGCAATTACTCTGGAAGGCGCCCTCTCCGTTGGTGCTTCGATCATACCCCTTACACGCCCCAGGGTCATGGGCGTGACCCAAGGGCGTGTAACCTCAAATTTGCAGCTATATAAAGCCAGCTCCAGCAGATGTTTGGGGGACGAATTTTTAGGATTAGACATTTCATTTCTTGTATTATTTTCATGTTTTTAGTAGCTCTTGTATGTCTTTTTCTTATTAGCATTCATAATTCTCAATTCAATAACTTGTAATCCCTTTTTCTTAGATGTAATTTCCTTTGCACCAATTAATAAAATAGTTCTTACTTCTCTCATTTCCTTTTTCCCTCTTCATGTATTCTTTTATTTTCTTTAATTCCTCAATCTCCATGAGTAACTAAAATATTATTAGTACTCGATCGAGATGATCCAAGGAATAATAAAAGTTTTGAAGTTATTTAGAATTGCTCTTTCTCTTTTCTAACAAACTTAAGATTTATCCTTGATTTTAAGATTACGAGATTATATTTTTGATATATAATTCTCGTTCTTGTTTTCGTTCTTTAGTTAGCCGAGAGGCTCATAAGACGAATCAATCACTCAAGTATAAAGAAGATTAGAATGCAATCCTCGAGAGAGGACGGTGTTACCCTTCCGGATTGGAGTAAAAGACAATAGCGGGATTCACCTTGTAAAGCGAGTATTAGGTTATCGACTATAGAATGAGAATTCGGTTAATATTTCCTAATCTTAGTTGGGCGTATCCTCGACCCAAGGTACGTTCATAATTCGGGAATCTCCACGGTCAAAGCTGTTTTATTAAGAGAATGCGATTTTATTCTTTCTTCTTATTTTTATCTCCAAGGTGATTCAAAGATCGAGTGCTAATCGTCCTATTTATTCTTTATTTTAATTCTTCTCTCTTTAGTGCAAAAAACAAATCCTAAACTTTTAATTGATAAAATAATAGAGATTTTCTTGAAGTAAGAGTACTCAACCGCCCTGAGTCTAATATGACCTTGGTTTTCTATAACTTATACTACTTTCGATACGGTACACTTGCCGTTATCGTTTGTAGGCATAGTTTTGCGCATCAAGTTTTTGGCGTCGTTGCCGGGGATTTAGGTTGATATTTCTAAAAAATAAATATCTATTAATTTTATCGTTCTCTTTCTTCTCACCATTTCTCTTGAAAATTTTAAAAATCTTAAAAAAAGCGTAATCTAAATTCTCGGAAAGGACGCTTTCGGCTTGAATTCCCATCACAGCCTCTAGTACCTTGCGAGCCCTTGACCAGGTTGACATTGGGAAGTCCGGGACTAACTAAACCCGCTTTTTGAAAAAAAAAATTTATATAAATAGATAATTTTTTTTATATTATAATTATTCTCTAAACTTCCATTCATTTGAGTAAAGGATATTTTCCTTTTTTAGTTTTAAATGAATTTATCTGATTTGGACGTAAAAGTTGTTGAGCTTCAAAACCAAGTTAATCTTTTGGAAGCTGCACGAAAACGCCAAATTAGTTGTTATTATTGTGGTGCGCCTCATCAAAGTGAGGAATGTTATTTACATTCATATTTTCAAAATAATTATTATGAAAATAATTTTCCTCAATATTATGCAAATAATTTTGATTATAATTACAATCATAATATTTCCTCTTTTAATGAAAATAGTTTTTCAAACTTTGATGAAAATGTTTTTTCTAATTTTCATGAGAATAATTTTTTGGCGTTTAATAATTGTTCTTCTAGCTCCAAAGTAGATTATTCTTGGTGGAAAGCTCACCGGGATAGTTCTCGGAGTGGTGAAGAAAAATCTTTAGATCCGAATTTTTATTCTTCTTCTTATGCGCCGCAATTTTCTTTTTTTAATTTTGGGGAATTTCCATCGATTCAATTTAATAATTCCCCCAAAAATTTAGAGGAGAATTTTACTTCTTCTAGTACTTTTTCTCCATCCTTTGATAATTTAGTTATGGAGGAACATGTGCTTTCATGTAATCCCATAACTTCTTTTACCAAAGATGAAGAATAATTTTCTTGCCAAGATTTTCTTCATGTTGTGGGCACCCCGGATGAACTAGAAGAAGAACAAGTTTCTTCTCCTACTTCACCCGGATCTTCTTTTATTTGTCATGAATTTTCGCAAATCTCTTCTATTCAACCAAAAATTCATGAAAATTTAGTGTCCGGAAATTTTATTCCACTTGGTAATGCACTAGATTTTTCAAAAGAAAATTTTATTTAAGAAAAGGAACAACCGGAGCTTAATCATGTATTTTCGCAAGCACCTCCTCCTTGCGAAAAATTATCTGACACGTTTAATGGTGATTTTCTATATACTAATAATTTTCAGGTTGAAGATGAGTCGTTGCTACCCCCAATTAATTGATGATCCATATGTCGCTCATCTTTATATTTTCAAATCACCACAGGTATGTATTGGTGATTTGGATTTGCATATTCAAGTCCAACGACAAATGGAGAATCACACGTTAAGCGGAGGAATAGCCGGGCGACTAACGTCGGCACATTCACCTACGCATGAAGTAAGGGAGTTACCTGTCCATTTTCAATTTAAATTTCTTTTTAGCTAACCCCTAACCGTCTAGCTTAAAGACCGGAAAAAGAAAGCGCTCTTGGGAGGCACCCCTTGCTTATCCTTAATTTTATGTATTTTTCTTTTAAAGTTTATTTTTCAAGTGTTCTTCATACTTAGTTTTAAACATTGGGGACAATGTTTAATTTTAAGTATGGGGGTGTAGCTTTGCGTTCACTGTATTTTTATTTGAAAAAAAATAATAATAATTTAATAAAAATCTAATTTCTTGGAAAGTGCGCTTTGGGCTTGAACTCCCATCACAGCTCCTAGTACCTTGCGAACCCTTCACCGGGTAGCCCTCGGGAAGTCCAAGAAATAATATTTATAAAACAAATAATAATAAATACGCCTAGCCTTGTTGTTTTTATTTTTCTAGAAATTTAGTTTGAGGTTTGATTATGAGTATTCTTACATTTTTAATTTAGCTAATTTTTTTTGTTTTATCAGAATTTGTTAAATTTATATTTGATGTAATTTAGTTTTAAGAAACACTTTATGTTTTTAATTCAATTAGAGAATTTATTTAGAACTACTTCTCCGTTTAATTTTAAATAGCTTCACTTTGTGGTAAATTGGCTAAACATCTCTAGATTTCTATTATATTTTCTTTTAACTTTAAGATCTTAGGAAATTTCATTCCACTAAAACGTTGCTCTCAAAATAGTTTAATTTATAAACTAGAAGTATTTCTTCCCCCTTACCCTTTGTTAGCAAATAAAAAAAATGTAGAACAAGATCAAATGTCATGGGAATAAGAGGATAAAATTTATTATCCACTAAACATATGCACAAAAAATCATTTAAAAGATTATATGTCATGATGTAAGAGGATATAATTTATTACATCTAAACATATACATTTTGGGTTTTTGATCGAAGAGAAATTTTAAAAAGATTATATGGCATGGAAAATAAGAGGATAAAATTCATTATTTTCCTAAACATATACAAATTCGAATTCAATTAAGGTGAGAGGATAAAATTCATCACCTTTTAGTATCTCTTCAGTTTGTCATTTCGTTATACCCATCCCTAGCCAATTTCATTGTTTCTAGTCCTAAACTAAATTATTAAGAGAGCAATATTTTGGTAGGTGTCTTTTCCTTAAGTTTCTTTTATGTTAAAGTGTTTATAATTTCAATCTATTCTTGTTTGAAAATTTATATAATCTTGTTTGCTAAATAGTTATCTTCAGAAGTACTTAGCTAAATATTTTTCTCTTTTTAAATTATCACCATAACTTATGACTTAATTCTTGAATTCCTAGAATTTACTTTTAACTTACTCTTGGTTTAACGAAATTTTAGTTAATTAGAAATAATATCGATGTCTTGTAATTATTTCCTCATTCTTATGCTCTGGAATAGCAAAGCTCGAGTATGGGGGTATTTGATGAGTAGTTTATATACTCATCTTTTAGTATAGTTTTAATTTGAAATGATATAAATTATATGAATTATATCATATAAATCATTCCCTTTTTGATTTCATAAACTAACTTAAGCTCTTCTGTGTTTTTCAGGTTTTCTGGGCATTTTGAGCAAAAAGTGCAAGTACACGCCCAAAGTCAGGGGCGTGACGAATGGGCGTGTAACCTACAAGGTGTTCCAGACATGTTTCTGCCACCACGGGGTCATTCTGTGGAGATTCGGCAAGTACACGCCCCCATGTCACGGGCATGACCAAAGGGCGTGACCCAGTGTCAGGGTCGCGACCCGCCACAAGCATCCAGATCAGCATACCACGTCAATTAAAGTTACACGCCCCAGGTCACGCCCGTGACCAGGGGCGTGTCACCCAGTGTCACTGTCATGACTCGCGCCACGCTCTTTCCCGACGAAGTTTTCCCGCCAGCAGCATATTTAAAGTACACTCCCCAGGTCACGAGCGTGACCCAGGGGCTTGACACGCACGTAACGCACGCAATTACTCCAGAAGGTGCCCTCTCCGCTACTGCTTCGATCACGCCCCTTACACGGCCCAGGGTCACGGGCATGACCCAAGGGCGTGTAACCTCAAATTTGCAGCTATATAAAGCTAGCTCTAGCAGATGTTTGGGGGACGAATTTTTAGGATTAGACATTTCATTTCTTGTATTATTTTCATGTTTTAGTAGCTCTTGTATGTCTTTTTCTTATTAGCATTCGTAATTCTCAATTCAATAGCTTGTAATCCCTTTTTCTTAGATGTAATTTCCTTTGCATCAATTAATAAAATAGTTCTTACTTCTCTCATTTCCTTCTTCCCTCTTCATGTATTCTTTTATTTTTTTATTCATCTATCTCTATGAGTGCCTAAAATATATTAGTACTCGATTGAGATGGTCCAAGGAATAATAAAAGTTTTGAAGTAATTTAGAATTGCTCTTTCTCTTTTCTAAAAGCTTAAGATTTATCCTTGATTTTAAGATTACGAGATTATATTTTTGATATATAATTCTCGTTCTTGTTTTCGTTCTATAGTTAGCCGAGAGGCTCGTAAGATGAATCGATCACTCAAGGATAAAGAAGAGTAGAATGCAATCCTCGAGAGAGGACGACGTTACCCTTCCGGATTGGAGTAAAAGCCAATAGCGGGATTCACCTCGTAAAGCGAGTATTAGGTTATCGACTATATAATGAGAATTCGGTTGATATTTCCTAATCTTAGTTGGGTGTATCCTCGACCCAAGGTACGTTCATAATTCGGGAATCTCCACGGTCAAAGCTGTTTTATTAAGAGAATGCGATTTTATTTTTTCTTCTTATTTTTATCTCCGAGGTGATTCAAAGATCGAGTGCTAATCGTCCTTTTTATTCTTTATTTAATTCATCTCTCTTTAGTGCAAAAACCAAATCCTAAACTTTTAATTGATAAAATAATAGAGATTTTCTTGAAGTAAGAGTACTCAACCGCCCCGAGTCTAATACGACCTTGGTTTTTTATAACTTATACTACTTTCGATACGGTACACTTGTCGTTATCATTTGTAGACATAGTTTTGCGCATCACTTGGGTTGACCACAATGGGTGGACAGTGACCCCTTGGACTCTCTTAAGGGTTATCAAGGTCTAGGTAGGGTCAATTTGGCATGGTGAGCGTGAATTGCCCCTTTATAGGGCACTTTGACTAAAATTAGGGCTATGGTTGACTTAGGGTAAATAATCCAAATTAGGGGTCCCATGATGGGCCTTTTTGGTCCATTACGTCCCTAGTGACCCTATTAGGGTAGGGGCATGGTCAATTTGGCATGGTGGAGGCCAATTGGCCCTAATTGAGCTAGTTTGACTAATTTTGGGTTAGGGTTGACTTTGGTCAATTTGGCCCCTTTTGTTGACCCCAATGGGTCCCTGGTGCTCCAAGGAGGCCCCTAGTGGGTTAGGGACACTATGGTGGGGTCAAGGTTCAAGGTGAGGCCCTAAAGTCCAACCCTAGGCTAGATATCTGAAAACTACTATTTGCAGACCACTTGGGTTTTCCCTTTCTCACCCAACCTCACATGGTCTTGAGCTATTCCTATGGTTTTGTCATGACAAAACCAACTTGGGGGTCTAGTTGTTTGGGGGATGTTTCATCACCATGACCCAATTAACATTGGGGGGTATCAAGGGACTCAAGGTCAACATTTTGGACCAGTCAACCCACCCAATTGACCAAGTCAACATCAAGGTCAACCATGGTCAACCTTAGGCCTAAATGAAGAAATTAAAAGCTCAAACCAAATTCAATTGGGCCAAGGCCTCAATCCAAGCCCATTCAGTAGCCCAAAACTCCAATTACCAGTCATGCCCCCTAAAGTTGCAAAGGGATGACATGCAAAGGGGTAGAGTGGACTTTTCCCCAAATCTCCATTAAAGCCAAGAGGAATTTGAGGAATGGAGGCCATTTGGCACTCCATTCCTCTTCCCAAAGTCATGTCTCACCTCCTCAATGAATACCCAGCAAGATTTGGGCTAAATTGGTGCCATGTGGCAGCTAGGAGGAGCAACCAAGGTGAAACTGAGCTCCCCCTTTTCCAATCTCCTTATACAACCCTCCCCAGCTCCAATAGACCTTTCCATCAGCTTCAGAAGGAGGAAGTCAATCGAGATCGAGCCCTGGATCAACAGAACTGATGGAGGAATGGAGGATTGGCATGGGCAAGCATGGAGGTGGTCGACCATGGCGATTCTGAGCTTTCCTCAACCTCAAGCCCCATGAAGGTTCGGTTTCTCCACCTCTCCCTATGTGCTAGCATCTAGGTCCAATTAGGAGAAATCAGGCTCAATTGAGCCCGATCTCATATGAGATTGAGGGAGTTTTCTTGAGCTTTTGCTTCCGCTCGGGATCGCCGGAGAAGTCATCTCCGGCGGCCGTGTCGGCGCCTGGCGGTAGCCACCACCTCAAGGAAGGTGGTGGAGGTGGTGGCCGGCAGTGGTGGGCCATGGATGGCCGGGAAAATGAGAGATCAAGATGGCCCGGGTTGGGTTAATCTGGGTTGTTGGCTAGAGGTAGGAGACGAAATCCTAGCTGTTGATTCCATGTGAAATGATATCTGCAGGCCACATTTTATTAAATGAAATGTTTTTTTCACATCTTCGTATGTAAGTTCATGCTTGATTTTAAGGCTCTTAGAGGCCATTTCATGAAAAGTGGCCTGAAATAACTTTTGTAGATATAGATGTCTACCTTATTTAGAAATTTGAATCAGCTTATTTGGAGCAGTGTACAACCCTCAGCATCCATTTTAGTGAGACTGGTCATAATAAAAACCAGAAATTAGATTGTGTATATCGTTTAAATGGTAAGTATGATGGAGCTGAATTTTGGGCCTTGCATGCATGTGCCCTATTTCTAGCTTGTGTCCAAAAGTTAGAATTTTTGGAGATAATTTTCTAAAGTTTTGTTCAAAATGTGATAAATCAAATAAATGAAATTTTTGGAGTTGTGTAACTCCAAATGACCCCAAATTTGGGTGTCATACTTATTTGGCCAATATTAGGCCGTGGTTAAAATTTGAGATCATTTGAACCTCTGCATGTAGGGTAATTCCACTTGCATGTCTCTACTTAAAAGGTGTTTTCGTGTACCAATAGCCAAAAGAGATATTTTGTGTATTCAGCACATATGGCTTAGTGCTGGCTTCTGAAATTTTGGGCCACACCCTATTTATGATATAATACATTACCTTAGAAAAATTTAGGATTTTTGGGATCAAAAATCTTATGTATATGATCAATATGATTTATATCACACTTTTGTATTTGTGAAATGTTCATGGTTAATACCTTGTAGAAAATTGTGAACCTCTGGAGAATCACTTGTTATAACATTTAGAATCTCTGCAAATTTTTGTACAAAATTTCATAGATTATTTCTTTTGGAATTATCAAATTTATCTTAGGTCACAGTTCTGAATAACTGAAAATTCATTGAGCAAAATGTTTGAGAAGTTTTTGAAACTCTGAAAAATAATTAGGAATCTAATTATGAACCTCGGGAATTTTTTGTAGAATTTTTGGATATATTATTTATGGTACAATTTCATGTATTCAGTTTGTCACACTTCTAATTTTATAAAATATCTATAGTGAAACATTCCTGGAAAATTATGAAACTTTGGATATGATGTTTTTAGGTCACTACAGTGGTATGGTAATTTTATCAGAAATTTTGGAAGACATAAACTTGTACTTGATGTGTAAAGTCATATTCTCATCCCTATTATGTTAAATGGAAATTATGATTATAAATCCTCTAAAAAATTATGAAATTTTGGAAATCATGTTATTATGTCATATATTATCTCTGGAAATTTTATTAGCAAGATTTAACTTACTGATAAGGTACTTCCTTTGTAATTTAGATGATGTCAATTGATTAATTGATTTTAAATATAAGTCAAATTTATTTGAAATATGTCAAAAATCTGGTCAACCCTTAATTTATCCCTTATGATCCAATGGTAAAAATTGGAACTCATTTAGACATGATATGCTCAAGATTGCATCATATGAATCAAATCAAGATCAATCTCATTTTGGTCTGCGAATAGTAAAAACTTAATGTGATGATTTTACAAGCAATATCACTTAGAAAATCAGTAAGATTTGGATTATAACCGTAACATATCATTTATTTCAGCCCCTAGAAGTTATGGAATTTTTGGAGTACATTCGTACTATGGTTTAGGGAATAATTAAGAATCATGTCGCACTATACATAAAGGGGCAATTATCACCTTAGGAGATCATGATGATTATTTAGCACGGTGAAGTATTCATGAAATATCTTTAGGGTGTAATTAGAGACAATTGAGAATCATCTAAGACCTACACCACTTAGAGTATAGGAGATCCTAAGTGTTGAGCATCGTTCAAGAGAACGTTTGCTTAGGAATAGAGTGCAGGATGAGTCATAAAACATCTAAGTTATAAAGAGTAATAAGGAGAGTGGGACTTTAGAAAAGGGTAGCCACCAATAAAAGTAATTATCTTGGAAAGAGGAATTTGGGTTTCAGCCCATCGTATTCTCTAGTACCGCTGCGAGCCCTTCACCGGGCAAACCTCGGGGAGTCCAAGATTCACCTTAAACTTTTAAGCATAACAATAATTAGTCAAGAGTAGTCTAACTAATTGAATAAGAGATTTGGTGAACTTCATCCTTAGCTAGAGTATGGAAGACAGAACATCAGGACGGGTTGGTCCTGTGAGCTGGAGGCTCGAGAGGTTGTATATCAGGACAGGTTGGTCCTGCGAGCTGGAGGCTCGGGAGGTTGTATATCAGGACAGGTTGGTCCTGCGAGCTGAAGGCTCGGGATGTTGTATATCAGGACAGGTTGGTCCTGCGAGCTGAAGGCTCGAGTAGTGATAACTTGCATGTGCATAAGAACAATTTAGTGGCGGGTCTTCGGTACTGGTCCGGTCATCACACCGACGGCAGTACGTTGACTTAGGCAGGTGTGAGGGTTTGAGGGGCCAGTAGGTTGTTTATACTGCGGTCTGGAGGACTATCCCCAAAGATGCACACCTGACCTCAAAGACTGGTGGATTCCAGCAAAGAGTACGCAAGACTCTAGAGTGCACCTAGGATGTGTACAGAGGCATACGAAGGGTCTAGGCCTGGTAGTGTGTATACCCGCCTAGGAAGTGGAGTTGCCCGCTCCACTGCTGTCGTAGCCACAACGGTGGTAGCAGAGAGTGAAGCTAGCTCCAAAAATTGGGAACTAAAGGTCTGTGATCATAGAGTCGTGTTGGTGAGTTGCACTTGTATGAATCATATCATAGTATGCATATCATATCATACGTAAACCTTAAAACATAATTTGCAGACCTTTATCATATAAATTAGTATGGGCTCTTTTATATAATAAGTTATAATTCCGGAAATCTTAACTTATAAGTTTGTATGGGCATTCATATAAGTTAAGATACTCATGTATGGTAGTATACTTTACTTGTTTACTGTAATTGCGTGCACTACTTTACTTACTTACTGCTTTACTTACTGCTTGTTTACTACTTCACTTATTGCTCGTATATATCTGCTAGTATAGTTTACCTTGTTATGTACATACTTGCTAGTATAGATTCCCTTGTTACATGCGTTTGTTTTTACCCCTTGTTGACCTCCAGTTCTTCCTCCCGCCCGGTGCCTAGGAGTCGCGGGGGGAGGCGGGGACAAAACTGGCTTAGTCTTTATGACTAACGGTCGGTTCTGACCGTAGGAGTCCGAGGAGAAGGAGCACCAGCACGACCAGCCAGACGAGGTGACAGGAGTTGTGGAGCAGGTGTCGCGCATTACTTCCACTATGGGACAGGTGTTGGATGATGAGAGAGTGTTTAGCTTCCGCATAGAGTTATTGAGAGAGAGAGAGAGTTACTTTATTGTATTTCATTTGGTTATGTATCGGGCATAAGCCCTTACTCTCTTCCATTAATTGTACTCATTGATGGACTTGTATATTATTTTGACATATATATGTATGTGTGTGATTGTGGACTTGGTTTATTTTACCTAGTTTTTCTTCTTATCTCTTGTTGGTCTGGTTGATCGTTCTTATCGGCAGGATCGATGTCTTGCGAGACGGCTAACTCGTGTGTTGGTGTCACCGTAAGGCGGCGGTTCTGGGCATAATATTCAGGAACTCTCCTCGTGCGGGAGAGGGATCTTACAATTGGTATCACTTGAACAAACGATCCAACGAGAAAGAAGTCCACAAAACCCTAGGACACCCCTCCTCGAGTTAGTTTGAGGACAAACTAGCAGCGGAAGCAGTGGTGTGCCCATGTATAAAAATCACACAAAATAGTCCATTAATCAATGAGTTAGGCCAACCCAACTAGGATATCATTCTAGTTTGACGCACCAAGATGATTTCATAGCATATTCTAATCCAAAACTGACCTCGGGTATAGACTGATTAAGGCATGATGACACCCAAAGTGACTAGGAGAAGAACCTTATGGGGAAGTAGTTGCTTAAGGCTTAAACTTCAATGTCCCTAATTCACCTACCAAGTGAGATTATCACTTCTTACCCAATGGATAGGATTGCCTCAAGAGACTGGTACATGAAATCCATTAGAGAAATAACAAGTGACTCATAAACTTAATCTCCAAACCAACAACTAGGTTGCATCGAATCAATCATCGTGACAAATACCAGATGTCGGATAAGGATTTGTGTTCGGTTGGATAAGGATTTGTGTTTAGAATATGCCCATTTTGGGGCTGCATATATACTAACCTTGAGAAGGGTGTGATAATTGGTAACCCCGATAGCCTTAAAGTATGTGGAATATCAATAGGTCTCAGGATGGGACTCCAAGTCTAGGGTCGGATACCCTAAGGATTGAGTGCATATCCAAGATGAATATATCTTAATGATATCAAAGAAACTTAGCACAAAATGCATGGGGGCTAATCCTTTTGTTTATTGGATTAGTTTGGTACCAACTTGGATTTCCTAGACCTTACTTATGGAAAATGGTGTGCATATAGCACCCAAATTGAACTTAATGAATCTTGGAGTTCTACAACTCCAAGTAGGATGAAATTTTGGGTCATGCATGAGTCATGCCCAAGTACACACACTGCCCAAAGATGGGAATTTTTGGAAAGACCTTTTCTATAGCTTTTATGATAATTTCATTAAACATGAATTGTATAAATTCTGGTTATATAAAGTCAAATCACTCCAAATCCCTTTGGTAAGGTGATTATGTGTATATTAATCTATGGTAAAGTCTTGACTCAATTGGATCCTTACATATGTGTAGACCTATATTTAAATGATTGATAGAAAAAAAAACCTTTACTTAGGGCATACATATGAGTAAGCCTATGCTTAAATGATCGATTGAAAAACCTTTACTTAGGCCACACCAAAAGGTTGTTTTACCCAAGTAAAATAGACCTTTTGCTCTCCAATTTTGAGGCCCTTAGAGCCCATAAAATGAAAAGTTGGCTGAGATAACTTTTGTAGGCATTTGTGTCTACTATCCTTAGGAAGTGAGATCACACCATTTGGAACCATACAACTCTCAGTAGGGCATATTTAGTAAGGCTGGTCCTGGTGAAGGATATACCTTAAAATGTGAATAACTTTTACATTGTAAATGATATGAGGCTGATAATTTCACCATGTGTGTATGCACCCTAGATCTACTATATGCCCAAAGATCAGAATTGTTGGGGTACATTTCTCTAAGGTTTTAGTAGAAATTTAATAAATCATATATGGTGTATAATATGAGTGATTTGGACAAAATTCAAACCACCTTTGGGAGGGTGGTCATGCATATAATAGACCATGGTTAAAATTTTAGGTCAATTGGACCTCTGAAAGTCAGTTTACTTCACAAGCAAGTGCAAGGAAATTGGTGCGCTTATAACATGACCATGTAACACTAGGTTGACATGAGAGTTTAAGGGTCCTACTTTGGTCAACTTTTATGAAGTTTAAACCATGCACTTAGGATCATAATACAATACCCTACAGTGAAAATCATTATCCTTGGGGTTAGTTTCCTTAGGAAAGTTGACTTCACATGTTTTGGTCACATAGACCCCATGTGAGTAAATATAGGGTCGAAGCTCACTGAAATGTCGTGAAATTTTGTATATATACTTTTCATATCAGTAGAGAGCTCTGGAAATTTTGTTAGAATTAATCCTCGAGTAAATAACAAGCTTCCTTCACAAAGCGGTATTTGGACCCATAGCTTGAGAAATTAATTCCCTGAATTATTGATACAGAATGGCTATAAAAATTTGTGCATGGACTTTTGATATCAATATGAACTTCTGGAAATTTTGATGGAATTTATGGTTACATATTTTTGATACTTCCTTCACAAAGTAGAATTTATAATTTGAGAAATTCATACCATGAATGATTGTTGATGTGTTGTTATAGAATTTTGTTTTTAGACCTTTTTATATTCGTTGGAAGATCTGGAAATCTTGTTAGAATTAATTACTGAGAAGACATCGTACTTCCATCACAAAGTGAAACCTTGGAATATAATTTGAAAAATGGATATGTTAAAATATTGTTGATGGGATAATATAACAATTACAAGATTGTCTTGTGATATCATTATAGATCATCTTGAGACTTTTCATCTTCATTAAGCATGGAACCCCGTAGACACGAACTTGAATTTCGGGGACGAAATTATTTTTTTTATTGGGATTTGTAACATTCCCATTCCTTCTAGTTCTTTGGGTTAAGGTTTGGGTTGGAGTTGTGACTAGAGTTCATGTTATGACCCTAGGTCAACCTGAACTTAGGAAAATTGCTATACACATCCCAAAAGTGACTAGTCAACCTAGGTCAACCTACTTCAAATTGGACTCACCCACTCAAATTGAGCTTTCAAATATGCTCCTAACCCTAAGAGGAACTGAAGTGACCCAAAAGCCCCATCTCAGGGTCACCAGGTTTGGCCAATTTGAACAAATCAGCTTTAGGTCAAAATAGGTTAACATAGGCCAATTCAACACAATTGGGTCAATTAGAATTGATAGGATCAAATTGACCCCACCACTAGATGGTAAACCTTTAAAGGAGTGTTATGTACCCAAAAACCCCATCATGGGGTCACCAATTGGTCCAATTTGACCAAAGTCAAACTTAGGTCAACATAAACCAATCCTTCATCAATAGGTTCAATTGACCACCAAAACATGAAATTGGCTTCACCCCTTGTCTTAGAACATCATGGGGGACCCAATTGACCCAAAAGCGCCATCATGAAATCATCAATTGGACCAAATTGACCAAAGTCAACTTTTCCCCAATTTTGGTCAAAATCACGCATATTGGCTAAATTGGCCCAATTGGGGCATCACCATGACCCAATTAACATTGGGGGTGTCAAGGGACTCAAGGTACACATTTTGGACCATTCAACCCACCCAATTGACCAAGTCAACATCAAGGTCAACTATGATCAACCTTAGGCCTAAATGAAGAAATTAAAAGCCCAAACCAAATTCAATTGGGCCAAGGCCTCAATCCAAGCCCATTCAGTAGCCCAAGAGTCCAATTACCAGCCATGCCCCCTGAAATTGGAAAGGGATGACATGCAAAGGGGTAGAGTGCACTTTTCCCCCAAATCTCCATTAAAGCCAAGAGGAATTTGAGGAATGGAGGACATTTGGCACTCCATTCCTCTGCCCAATGTCATGCCTGACCTCCTCAATGAATAACCAGCCGTATTTGGGATGAATTGGTTCCATGTGGCGGCTAGGACGAGCAACCAAGGTGAAACCGAGCTCCCCCTTTTCAAATCTCCTTATACCGCCCTCCCCAGCTCCATTAGACCATTCCATCAGCTTCAGAAGGAGGAAGTCAGTCGAGATCGAGCCCTAGATCAACAGAACTGATGGAGGAATGGAGGATCGACATGGGTAAGCATGGAGGTGGTTGGCCATGGCGATTCCGAGCTCTCCTCAACCTCAAGCTCCATGAAGGTTCGGTTTCTCCCCCTCTCCCTCTATGCTAGCATCTAGGTCCAATTAGGAGAGAAAGTAGGCTCAATTGAGCCCGATCCCATGTGAGATTGAGGGAGTTTTCTCAAATTTTTGCTTCTGCTCGGGATCGCCAGAGAAGTGGTCTCCGGAGGCCATGTCGCCGCTTGGCGGTAGCCACTACCTCAAGGAAGGTGGTGGAGGTGGTGGCCGGCAGTGGTGAGTCGTGGATGGCCGGGAAATAGGAGATCAAGATGGCCCAGGATGGGTTAATCTGGGTTGTTGGCTAGAGGTAGGAGACAAAATCCTAGTCGTTGATTCCATGTGAAATGATATCTGCAGGCCACATTTTATTAAATGAAATGTTTTATCACATCTTCATATGTATGTTCATGCTTGATTTTAAGGCCCTTAGAGGTCATTTCATGAAAAGTGGTCTGAAATAACTTTTGTAGATCTAGATGTCTACTTTATTTAGAACATTTAATCAGCTCATTTGGAGCAGTGTAGAACCTTCAGCATCTATTTTAATGAGACTGATCATAGTAAAAACCAGAAATTAGATTGTGTATATCTTTTAAATGCTAAGTCTGATGGAGCTTAATTTTGGGCCTTGCATGCATGTGCCCTATTTCTAGCTTGTGTCCAAAAGTTAGAATTTTTGGAGATAATTTTCCTAAAGTTTTGTTCAAAATGTGATAAATCAAATAAATGAAATTTTTGGAGTTGTGTAAATCCAAATGACCCCAAATTTGGGTGTCATACTTATTTGGCCAATATTAGACCTTGGTTAAAATTTGAGATCATTTGAACCTCTGCATGTAGGGTAATTCCACTTGCATGTCTCTACTTAAAAGGTGTTATGGTGTGCCAATAACCAAAAGAGAAATTTTGTGTATTCAGCACATATGGCTTAGTGTTGGCTTCTGAAATTTTAGGCCACACCCTCTTTATGATATAGTACATTACCTTAGAAAATTTTAGGATTTTTGGGATCAAAAATCTTATGTATATGATCAATATGATTTATATCACACTTTTGTATTTGTGAAATGTTCATGGCTAATACCTTATAGAAAATTGTGAAACTTTGCAGAATCACTTGTTATACCATTTAGAATCTTTGCAAAATTTTGTAGAAAATTTCAGAGATTATTTCTTTAGGAATTATCAAATTTATCTTAGGTCACAGTTCTGAATAATTGAAAAATCATTGAGCAAAATGTTTGAGAAGTTTTTGAAACTCTGGAAAATAATTAGGAATCTAATTATAAACCTCAGGAATATTTGGTAGAATTTTTGGATATATTATTTATGGTAAAATTCCATATATTAAGTTTATCACACTTCTTATTTTATAAAATATCTATGGTGAAACATTCCTGGAAACTTATGAAACTTTGGATATGATGTTTTTAGGTCACTACAGTGGTATGGTAATTTTCTCAGAATTTTTGGAAGACATAAACTAGTACGTGATGTGTAAAGTCATATTTTCATCCCTTTTATGTTAAATGGAAATTATGATTATAAATCCTCTGAAAACTTATGGAATTTAGGAAATCATGTTACTATGTCATCTATTATCTCTGGAAATTTTATTTGCAAGATTTAACTTACTAACAAGGTACTTCCTTTGTAATTTAGATGATGTCAATTAATTAATTGATTTTAAATAAAAGTCAAATTTATTTGAAATATGTCAAAACTCTGATCAACCCTTAATGTATCCATTATGAGCCTATGGTAAAAATTGGAACTCATTTGGACATGATATGCTCAAGATTGCATCATAGGAATCAAATCTAGTTCAATCTCATTTTGGTCTGCGAATAGTAAAAACTTAATGTGATGATTTGACCAGCAAGATCACTTATAAAATCAGTAAGATTTGGATTATAGCAGTAACATATCATGTATATCATCCCCTAGAAGTTATGGAATTTTTGGAGTACTTTCGTACTATGGTTTAGGGAATAATTAAGAATCATGTCGCACTATACATAAAGGGGCAATTATCACCTTAGGAGATCATGATGATTATTCAGCATGGTGAAGTATTCATGAAATATCTTTAGGGTGTGATTAGAGACAATTGAGAATCATCTAAGACCAACACCACTTAGAGTATATGAGATCCTAAGTGTTGAGCTTCGTTCAAGAGAACGATTGCTTAGGAATAGGATGCAGGATGAGTCATAAAACATCTATGTCATAAAGAGTAATAAGGAGAGTGGGCTTTAGAAAAGGGTAGCCACCAATAAAAATAATTATCTTGGAAAGGGGAATTTGGGTTTCAGCCCATCGTATTCCCTAGTACCGCCTGCGAGCCCTTAATCGGGCAAACGTCGGGGAGTCCAAGATTCACCCTAAACTTTTAAGCATAACAATAATTAGTCAGAGAGTAGTCTAACTAATTGAATAAGAGATTTGGTGAACTTCATCCTTAGCTAGAGGATGGGAGACAGAACATCAGGATGGGTTGGTCCTATGAGCTGGAGGCTCGGGAGGTTGTATATCAGGATAGGTTGGTCCTACGAGCTGGAGGCTCGGGAGGTTGTATATCAGGACAGGTTGGTCCTGCGAGATGGAGGCTCGGGAGGTTGTATATCAGAACAGGTTGGTCCTGCGAGCTGAAGGCTTGGGTGGTGACATCTTGCATGTGTATAAGAACAATTAGTGGCGGGTCTTCGGTACTGGACCGGTCGTCACACTGACGGAAGTATGTTGACTTAGACGGGTGTGAGGGTTTGAGGGGCCAGTAGGTTGTTTATATTACAGACTGGAGGACTATCCCCAAAGACGCACACCTGACCTCAAAGACTGGTGGATTCCAGCAAAGAGTACGCAAGACTCTAAAGTGCACCTAGGATATGTACAGAGGTGTACGAAGGGTCTAGGCTTGATAGTGTGTATACCCGCCTAGGAAGTCGAGTTGCCCGCTCCACTGTTGTCGTAGCCACAATGGCGGTACCAGAGAGTGAAGCTAGCTCCAAAAATTGGGAATTAAAGGTCTGTGATCACATAGTCGTGTGGGTGAGTTGCACTTGTATGAATCATATCATAGCATGCATATCATATCATACGTAAACCTTAGAACATAATTTGCAGACCCTTATCATATAAATTAGTATGAGCTCTTTTATATGATAAGTTATAATTCCAGAAATCTTAACTTATAAGTTTGTATGGGCATTCATATAAGTTAAGATACTCATGTGATGGTAGTATACTTTACTTGTTTACTATACTTGCGTGCACTGCTTTACTTACTTACTGCTTACTTACTGTTTTACTTACTGCTTGTTTACAACTTCACTTATTGCTCACATATATCTACTAGTATAGTTTACCTTGTAATGTATATACTTGCTAGTATAGATTCCCTTGTCACCTGCATTTGTTTTTACCTCTTTTTGTCCTCCGCTTCTTCCTCCCGCCCGGTGCCTAGGAGTCGCGGGGGAGGCGGGGACAAAACTGGCTTAGTCTTTATGACTAACGATCGATTGTGACCGTAGGATTCCGAGGATATGGAGCACCAGCACGACCAGCCGAATGAGGTGACAGGAGCTGAGGAGCAGGTGTCATGCATTACTTCCACTACGGAACAGGTGTTGGATGATGAAAGAGTGTTTATCTTCCGCATAGAGTTGTTGAGAGAGAGAGAGAGAGTTACTTTATTTTATTTCATTTGGTTATGTATCGGGCATAAGCCCTTACTCTCTTCAATTTATTGTACTCATTGATGGACTTGTATATTATTTTGATATATATGTGTGTGATTATGGAATTGGTTTATTTTACCTAGTTTATCTTCTTATCTCTTATTGGCCTGGTTGATCGTTCTTGCCGGCAGGATCGGCATCTTGCGGAGATGCCTAACTTGTGTGTTGGCGTCACCATAAGGCGGCGGTTCTGGGCATAAGATCCGGGAACTCTCCTGGTGCGGGAGAGGGATCTTACACAGTATACCCCGTAAGGTGAAGAAGTGCTGCATTATTATGCCAACAATGTTTGGCTATGTGCCCAATCTTAGAACAACAGAAACATCTTGGAATATAAGTAGAGAGATTTAGATGTCTGAAAATTTCTTGCTAGAAGCATGCGTCGATAAGAAATCGACGCATCTTTAGAGTTGCGTCGAGTGTAATTCGACGTGTCGGCATAGTTACGTCGGTAATAATTTGATGCAAAATATTGGTTGCGTCGAATAGAATTCGATGCACCCTCATACTTGCTTCGAGTTCATGAGGAATCACATGCTGAACTTTGTCGAGTTGCATTCGACACATCTTTAAAACTGCGTCGAGTTCTAGTCGACGAATAATTTTTTTTATTAAGATTTTATAATTTTTGTTTGTCTTTTCTAAGGAGTGTTTACCTAGAATCTCTGTTTGATTAGTGATGTTTACCCTATTGAATATAGTGAGTTTATTAGGGTTATTATTTTGTTCTTCTCCTGATTCAAAGTTGTTATTAGGTTGATTCATGCTAGACCTAATGAATGCTACAGGATTTTCCCAAGCAAGTTTGCTAGGGATTAGTGAGTTAGTGGATGGTAATGGTCCTAGATCAAGATGATCAAATCTCTTGGAGAGATTTTGTGAGATATCCTTAAGCTTTTGACTATTTTCATTGAGTGAGTCCGCAAAGGCTTTTGCCTTTGTAAGTTCTTTCTCTAAATCAGAATTTTCATTAACTAATGTGTATATTTCTTTTTCTTTCTTAAACAATTGACCTCTCAGATCATAGTTAACTGAGTACAAAATGTCTTTCCTAAGATCTTCTAGTTCTATTCTGATTGTGTTAAGTTCCTTTTGACCGTTAATATAATCTTAACAAAATTATTTGAAACAAACTTTAAAGTCTTCTGAGGAAAAGTCAAAATCATCAAAAATTGTTACCTGATTTTCAGTAGTAGAGTCTTCCAGAGCCATTTAGCAGGCTTCTTCAGTTCCACACTCTCCATCACTATCAGATGAGGAAGATCTTGGCACAGACTCTGAATCACTCCAGGTTTCAGCAATGAAACCTTTCCCTCTTTTCTTATCCTTCCTCATGAAGGATTTCTTCTTGTGCTCCTTCTGCTGGTTGTTTTTGTTCTTTTCTTCTTCAGGACATTCAGTGGCAAAATGTCCAGGTTTTCTGCATGAGAAGCAGATAATTTCCTGTTTACTAGTTTTGCCATAGCTTGGTTTGCTTGAACTCCTCTCTTTCCTTCTGGAGTCCTCTATCTTGACCCATCTCTTGAATCTTTTAGCCAAAAGATTGAACATCTCTTCTTCAGAGGTGGAAGGCTCTGCTTCAACAGCCTTTAGTGCAAGTGTCCTTTCATTAGGAGTTGAGATTCTCTCCTGAGCTTCTGACTCATCCCTGCTTTTTAGTAAGAGCTCATAGGACTTGAGCTTCCATAGCAGATCATCTGTTGATATTTCTCTGAGGCATCTAGAATCTCTGATGGCCCAGATTCTTGAGTCCCATGTGCTTGGGAAGCACATGAGGAGCTTGCCATTAATTTCTGTCAGAGAAATTTCTTTATCAAACCCTCTCAGCTCATTTATGATGAAGCTGAACCTGTCATACATTTAGCTATGCTTTCATCAGCCTTTTTCATAAAGTTCTCATATTGGGATATGAGAAGGGACTTCTTGTCCTTTCTTTCATCAGAGCTGCCCTCAACTAATCTGGAAAGAGATTCCTAGATTTCTTTGGCATAGTTGCAATCAGCAACTTTTTGAAATATGTCATTTTACATAGTTAACACCAGGATATTCATGGCTTTAGCATCGCATGCCTTTACCTTCTTCTTAGCATCATTCCACTCTGCTCTGGGGACTGCAGTTTGTGTTACTGCCTCACTAACATCTTTTCTCACTAGGGCTTGGGGACCTGTAATAATGACATTAAAAATGTCTTTATCAATAGAGTTCATACAAAGCTTTATTCTGGCCTTTTAGAGTGTAAACTTATTTAGGTTACACACTGGTGGTCTTGTTGATGCATAATCCTTAGAACTCATTTTCTTTAGAAAATAGTTTCAATTAGTTTAAAATAAAGAAATAAGAGTGAGAAGATCTTTTGATCAAGATGTTAACCTTTTAATGATCAACCTCCCTCTGATACCAATTGAAAGTGCACAGTGTGCCTCTAAGTATTCTCTAGAGGGAGTGAATAGAGTTTTTAAAAATGTTCCCTAATTATGCACACACAATAAAACTACTAAGTGTTATGCAATCAACAATCCCAATAACAGAATAAAGTAAACACAGATTGCAGGAAATATAAAGACCAGAAAACTGTAAACAGGGACAGCACAGAAATGCAAACACAAAAGACACGGGATTTTATAGTGGTTCCCCAAAATGTGGGTAGTCCACTCTTCTACCTCCCTGGTAGGATTGCACTAACTATGCCTAAGTCTTTTGATAAGGAGACTCTTAGAATCAATGAGTCTTTTGATAAGGAGACTCTTAGAACCACTGAGTCTTTTGATAAGGAGACTCTTAGAACCACTGAATCCTTTGTAAGAGGGATTAATAAAACTCTTTTACAGTAGGTGAATAAAGAAGAAGAAAGAGAGAAAGAGGAGAATGGAATTCTGCTTTCAGAATTCTTCAGAAGCTATTTGTTGCTTCTGTTTATCACTGGATCTGAATATAATAAACCCTTGCTTATGATTGTGATGATTGCAAGAATTATTTGATTGATCCTTATTCTCTGAGCACTTCTTGTAAACTTGTTGTTATGTGAAGAAGAAGAAGAAGAAGAAGTTGTATTGTTTTTCCTGTGCAGAGAAAAATGTTCTAATCTGTCTTAGGGTTAAAGATGGAAGAAGAGAAAACCTTATTCGACAGAGAGAAATAATGTAATCAATCCTTGTGTTTTTCTTCTCCTCTCAGCATATTTATTCTCCATGATTGGAATTTGAATTTCTTTCTTCTTTTGGGTTGTCCTAAAGAGGAATTCCTATTGGACAGTTGATTTCTCTTTCTTCTTTTGTTCCGGATCCGTCCATCAAATTTGTAAAAATTCTGAGAATGTTTTTGCTGTCTCTTGGAATACTCCATTCCATTCTTGGCAATAAATGAGCCGTTGGAGAACTGTCTTCAGCATTGTAAATCTTCTGAAAAGGTATTAAAAGGACAGCTGAAAAACCTTATTTTTCAGACTGTATTTGACGCTGCGTCGACTTCATCATCCTTCATATCGATGCACCTCTGAGTTCTTATAGGGGTATATTCGAATTCCTTCTTAGCTCTGGCTGAACTCAGATGTCGAAGTTGCGTCGATTACTTATCGATGTGTCCATCGAGTTGAAGGCTTCGACTTGAACTTCATCTTCTGCGTCGAATTGAAGTCAAAGTTGTGTCAACTTCTAAGATGGCTTCGACGGGCTCGTCCTTCTGCGTCGAGTTCCTTTCGCCGCTGCGTCGACTTGACTTATACTTCGGCAGGCTAATTGAGTTGCTTCAACTTTTAGTCAGAGTTACGTCGACATCTAGTCGAAGTTGCGTCAACTTCTATTCGATGCAAGTTTTAACTCAACTGAATTTGTACTTATCTTGACCTGGTCTTGACACTCTAGGGTGAGTGTGACATCCTAAGACATCTAATGACCAATTTACCATTTCTATACAATGTGGGTAATATAACCTAACTGATGAAATCACTTTAAGTAATTTGTTAGATAAATCACAAGGGTTTTTCCCAATACTGTATCTGTCTAAACTTAGGAGCGAGTGCGCTAAAAAAAATTACAAAAAGTTTTTAGAAATTTTAAAACAAATTCATATTAATGTACCCTTCTGCGAGGCTATCTCTCAAATGTCGAAGTATGTGAAATATCTCAAGGAGTTGCTCTCCAATAAAAAAAAACCTTCTGCCCCAAGGAGTTGCTCTCTCAAATGCCGAAGTATGTTAAATGCAGAATGCTCCGCAGTTATACTTAACAAATTGCCCCAAAAAGCAAAAGACCCGGGACGAATTTTCCATCCCGTGTCTACTTAGCAATTCGTTAGTAACACACGTCTTAGATGATCTTGGAGCAAGTATCAACCTTGTGCCTTTTTCATTATTTAAAAAGTTAGGTCTAGGAAATCCTAGCCCCACCCGAATGAGTATCCAACTCGCAGATCGTTCATTAAAATATCCAGTAGGGATAGTAGAGGATGTGCTCGTTATGGTTGACAAGTTCATCTTTCTGGTGGACTTTGTCATTCTTGGTATCGAAGAGGATGCCAAAGTACCCCCCCCCCTCATACTAGGCCACCCCTTCCTTGCCACCTCCTGCGTGATTATCGACGTAAGTAACAGAAAGCTCCTCCTACGGGTTGGAGATGATGAAGTTACTTTTAGTATAAATCCCTCAATGTGAAATACTCTTGAGAATGACGATTCATGTTTCTACCTAGAAGAGTGTTTTGAAAATGAATTGTATTCACTTCCCGAGTTAGTCTCCTCATCGAGTAACGATTACGAGCTCGTTGAGCTCTTTTGTCTAGAAGAAGTTTCTCGCTCCACACCACCCGAGCCACGACATTTAGAAAAATTAAAAATTAAAACTTCATATGAAGAGCCACCCATTTTAGAATTGAAGCAACTCCCCCCTCACCTTAAATATTTATTCTTAGAAAAAAATTCCAAGCTACCCGTTATCGTATCATCCAATCTGAGCGATTCAGAAATTTCTGAATTGACTCTAGTCTTAAGCAATCACCGTCATGCAATTGCATGGCAAATATATGATATCAAAGGGATCAACCCTTCCTTCTGCACTCACAAAATTTTCCTCGAAGATAATTCCCGCAACACAGTCCAACCTCAACGACGGCTAAACCCAAATATGAAAGAAGTCATTAAGGCTGAAGTTATCAAACTTTTAGATGTGGGAATTATCTACCCGATCTCGGATAGTACTTGGGTTAGCCCAGTACAAGTCGTTCCAAAGAAAGGTGGCGTAACGGTAGTTGCAATCAAAAATAATGAATTGATCTCAACCCATACTATTACGGGTTGGCGAATGTGCATATATTATCGGAAACTAAATGATGCCACCCATAAAGATAACTTCATGTTGTCTTTTATCGATCAAATCTTAGAATGCCTTTCAGGTCACTCCTACTATTGTTTCCTCGATGGTTTGTTGGGATACTTTCAAATCCCTATTTCACCCGATGACCAAGAGAAAACAACATTCACTTATTCTTTTGGCACCTTCACTTATCGAAGGATGTCATTGTTGGTACCAAAAATGGTACCTCCAAAATTCACACTAGAGGGGACGGGAGAAAACTGCGAAGTGCAGGTTACTAAGACAGAAGATGCTGGAACAAAGAGAAACGATCACGAAAAAATGAGACCGCTTACACAGGTTGTAAGCTGGAGCCTCGGAGCCAAAAGTCCTCTTTCTGGTACCCCTACCCCTCTATTTATAGACGAGGGGGCTGCCCAAACGGGCAGAACTGAAAACTACGGGCTGCCCGGGATACAGGAGAGCCAGGGCAGGGAGGAAGGGTGTTAATAACAAAAAATAAGAAAAACGATCAGACCGCTCGATCTGGCGGTCTCGCACTATCCTGACCGCTTGACACTTAGAAAATTCCGGTTGAGAAGGCAGCTGGCGGTCTGGGCGATCACCTAAACTGAGACCGCCAAGATCGATAAATTTGACCAGCAAGAGGAGGTCGCGGGCTTTCTGGGCAAACATAATCCCCGCACATTTTTAAGTTGCGCCTGGAACTTCGAAAATGTAAGCTTTGACCGCTGAGACCGCGACCGTCATAAATGCAGCTTGGCCTATAAATACCGGCTGAAATCTTCATTCTGCTAGACGTTGAGAAATTCCAATCCCCGAGCGGTCTTTGATAATTAGGCAGGTGCGATCTTCTTGCAAAGATGACTATGCTCGATCTCTTAAAAGCTCTTCCGATAAAGGCAAAGTCTTTAAATTAAGCGAAGGTTAAAGATTTTTTTCCAAACCATATCCGATAAAGGCAAGCGTACCTTATCGTCTATAGTATAGGATATTAAGAAATATCAAGGTCGTATTCCACGGGGCGCGTTGATTACTTCTACTTTGAGGAAAGTCACCATTATCTTATCTAACAATATTTTTGAGTTTTAATTACTTAGCTAGAAGAAAGGAAAATGCAAACTAATTGAAGGGTTGTGATGAAGATAAAAGAAGCTAGCACTCAATCAAAAGTCACCTTGGAGTGAGAATAGACAAGTAAAAGGAAATTAAATCTAATTCCGTTTAAATTGAACTACTTGACCGTGGAGGTTCCCGAAGCTCGAACATGCCTCTCTCGAGGTTAATGCCCAACTAAGATTAGGAAAAATCAACCGGACTCTCGTCCTATAATCGATTACCTAAAACTTGCTTTACGAGGTGAACCCCACTATTGGATTTGACTCCAATCCGGGAGATTTACGTCATCCTCTCTCGAGGGGTGCGTGTAACTCTCTTTACCCTTGAGTGATCGATTCATACTTTGAGCCTCTCGGCTAACTAAATATGAAAACTTAAGCGAAAACCATATATCGAAAATATGGCCTCACCAATTAAAAATCAAGGGTAATTCAAGTGTTTATAAAAACGAAAAAAGAAAACTTTAGAAGATCATAACTTGTCTAACTCATCCTCGGATCATTTTTATCGAGTACTAATGAGGATTAGTTAATCATGGTGGAGGGGGAAGAGAAAGAAAGATAAAAATGCATATTAAGAAAATTTAACTAAGTAAGGAGGAGACAAAAAGAAAGAGAACAAACTATTTTTATTTAAATGAAAACTATTACAAGACTTAAGAGAGGAAATTGCAAGCTAGGAAGAACAAGATTACAAGCTTAAACTAAACTATTGCATTGAAGGAAAAATAATACATTGCATTAGAAAAGGAAGAGAGCATGAAAGTAAAGAGACATGAACATGAACATGAAAAGAGAAAAATACTCAAGAATGGCTCTAGCAGCACCTCCCCCACTCCAAAATTCTGAACCCTGGACTCAAGGAGAGCCTCTGTATTTATAGGCAAAATTTTCAAGTTACACGCCCTCGGTCACGGGCGTAACCAAGGGCGTGTAATCACTGTAACATTGGATCCGGCAGCGGCGTGGGCTTGGCGTGACGGCGGGAGAAAATCGGACATGTCACGGGCGTGACATATGGGTCACGGGCGTGACTCAGGATGGCTTCATTTAATGCGGCATGGGCTAGGCAGACGGCGCGGCGGCATGCTTGGATCACGCAGGAAGGTCACGGGCGTGACTTTGGGTCACGGGCGTGACTTTTGTTGACTTCTCAACGGCAACTTCTCGTCTCGACGGCAGCTCCACGTGGCAGATTCTAATATTACACGCCCATGGTCACGGGCGTGACTTTGGGTCACGGGCGTGACCTGGGGCGTGACTGGGTGTGGACTAGCTCAACAGCACGGCATCGACCTGGACTGGTCTTCAAGTTACACGCCCTTGGTCACGGGCGTGACCGAGGGCGTGTAATGCAATATTTTCCCAATTTGTCCAAAAATCTGCAAATATTAAAATTAGGCTAAGTTAGAATCAAAATTACAAAAAGAACTACTTATAACCTAAAATTGACATAAAAAGGAAAAATCATATTAAATAATTACAAAAATTTCTATTAAAAACTTATATAAAAACTACTTTATCACGCAGCGATCAAGGCGAAGGAGGAGGATGGGAAGAAGAAAGAGAAAGAAAAGAGAGAAAAAGAGGAGAAAGAAAAGAAAGAGAAAGAAGAGACGAAGAAGAAAAAAGTTGATGAGAAGAAGAGGAAGGACAAGGAGAAGAGGGAGAAAAGAGAGAAAAAGGAGAAAGAGGAGGAAGAAAAGAAGAAAGAAGCGATCAAGACCGTTGAGGAGGAGAAGAAGAAGGGGGCGGTCAGAGTTGCTGAGGAGAAAGCAGCTCTGATCGCCGAGGAAAAAAGAAAGAAAGAGGCGGTCAGGGCCGCCGAGGAGAAGGCGGTCCTAATCGCTGAAGAGAGGAAAAAGGATGCGGTCTTGCAGACCGCGAAGAATAAAAACACTGAGGATGAGATCACGGAGAGGTCGCAGATCGCTAAGGAGAAAGCTACACTTTCTAGCGGTCTCCCAAATGATTCTCTTCAGGAAGATCTCTTGAACAAGGCCGCAACAGACCGCGCGGCGGCGGTCTCAATTTTCCGAGCTGGTAAGGGTAAAATGATTCCCCAGTCAGTTGAGCTCCTTCCTTTGCCTATGGTTCGTTCTGTTTCTCCTGAAAGAAAATGTGAGATCGTCTTTATTGAGACCGACGATATTTTCTTGAGTAATGAAGAATTAAAAAGAAGAAGAAAAGAGGGAGAAAAGTCGCAGAAAAGAGATTTGGAAAGAATGGATCTGGAGCGTTTAAGGGGATCAGATCGCCTTTCACTGACCGCAGATCCCGCGGTCACTAAAGATATAAGAAGAGCTTTACGTGACTGCGGTCTCAACTTCTTTTCAAGTACTCTTTCTGTTTATTTAAAGAGTTTATCCAATTGAATGTTTATGATTGAAAAAACCCATCTCTTGTGACCGCAGATAATGAAAATGCTGAGATCGAGGAAGGAGAACTTCCACAGCACATCGAGATCTCCCCTCAGCTAACCAACATCCTTAACCCAATGTTCGAGGATGTTCGCTCTATGCTGATGAGGGAGCGAACTCAGAACGATCAGATCCGTGATCTTGAAGAGAAACTGCGCACTAATGAGAAGAGGATTCGAGAAGAATGCGATCTGAGGGTTGCAGGGATCGCGCGAGCCCTTAAAAAAGCCGAAAAGGATGCTGAGTTCTACAAGGGGAAGACCGCGGCGCTATCCGCGGAGAATGAGAGACTGAGGAGCGGTCATGCAAAGATGCTGATGAGACCGGGTACCTCCAGCGATCATCCATCGGAGAGACCGCAGCCCGAAATTGTACTGATCCCTATGGAGCAGGTGGACAAGGAGATGTCGAAAATTCACCGATCTGCAATGCTAGCCAATCATAGCTTGGTGTCGGTTATGGCCGCAGTGAACGACATGCAAGATGTCGCAGCTCATGTAGGGAGAAACAGGCCCTCTAGGAGATGAACATTTAATTTGAGACCGAGCGGTCTCTAGATTTAAACAATATATTTTGTAAAATTTTACTATTATTGTTTCATATATTTGTGTGGCTATTTAATTTTAATGTTTTGTGTGACCTTAATTTGTAAAATTTTGATCTCTTTATGTCTGTGTTGCTTTTGCTGCTGTTTTATTGATTGAGATCGCCAATCATAGTACGCTTTTACATAACTTTGCACAGGTCGAGCGGTCTGAACATTTGTTACTGGGCGGTCTGCAAGAGGTAATGATTACGAAATGACCCTTTGACTTCTATAAATAGCTGCCTTCGTAACCTTCATTTTATGCTTTCTTGAATGTGCTCTAAGCACCGATCTCAGCGATCGCTAAAAATGGTGTCCGCTCGTGCCTCTTCTGCCAACATTTTTCTGAACGCCGATCACAAACAAGGTCGCTTATCAAAGGATGAATATATTGAGTTTATAAAAAGATATATGATCCAAACTCAGGTAGTTGTGAGACCGCCAACTGAACAAGAAAGGTTGAACTTTGCTGAGGAGATGAAGTTTATTATTCCCATCGATCACTTTGATAACGGGTTGAGGATTCCCCTCCCTTGGGAATGGCTAGAGATCCTGGAATACTACGGCTTCGTGCTCGCCCAGTTGGCCCCGAACTCCATCTGTCTGGTTAACGTCTTCATCAATTACTTGAGATCGGAAAGAGTGAAATTTACAATGAACCTGTTCCGCGCAACCTTTACTGCGAAGATTTTGAAAGAAGGCAGAAAGAAGGAAGAGTTCAAAGGATTGATGTATTTTTCAGCAGATGGAATAAAAATTCTGAATCTTCCTAATAAGATCTCTTTCTGGACAGAGAGATTCCTTGTTTTTGAAGGTGACCTTGGTGGTCTCAGGAGCTCACCCTCTCCGCGACCTGACAGCATCTTTAAGAAGATAAAAGCGGTCTCAGAAGAGGAGCTAAAAATTTTGGCTTTCTTTGCGGGCAAGAGGATCGATCTTGTTCATTATCTAGCGATCTGGCCCGAGATCGCCGAGATCGTCCCTGCTGAAAGTAAATTTTTCTTGCGGTCTCGAACAATTTCCTTTCATGTCTTGAATGCTTTTCCTAACTCTTTTTTTATTACTTTTAGCGACCTTTGCGGTCCCTTCACAAGATCCTATCTCCCCAGCAGCAGAAGTTCTTACTCAGAGGGAGAGGAGGCTGAAGCGTGAGGCCGACGTGTTCGGCGTCACTTCTGAGACCGCCGAGCGAGTTTTTCCCTTGGTGGGTTTTAAAAGAAAAATGAAGGACATCAAAGGAAAACCTCTCCTCAAATGGGTGGCCAAAGGAAAGTCTATGAAGGTGTCCACTGATCTGCCCTTGTGGAGTGGGAAGGTGACCCGTCACGCATACGCGGTTACTTCGGCTTTGTACGGGAGAAAGAATACAAATGAAATATTGAATATTGAGACCGATGCGCTTCCCGACCTCTGTGCCCAAGTGACCGCTAGAAGTACAATCTTAAATCACCATATGGGGCGGTCTCTTCGCAGCGCTCTGGACGAAATAACTGCCTTGCAAGAAGAAAGAAGAGTGAGAATTTTACTTATATTTTATGAACGTGCTACCTATGATCGCGCGGTCTAACATATATCTTTTTTGCATCAATCTGAAAAAGCAGCTTATGACCCTGAGAATCCAGCTTTCCAGAGGGATTTGATGCACCATATAAAAGAGACTGTCGACCAGGTGCTGGATGAGGTTCGTAACCGCGGTGGATTTACTGAAGAATTCAAAAATATCTCGTTCGCCGATCTCTTCCCTGATGCGGCACAAAGAATTGAAGAACAATCTGTGACTGCTGAAGAGACCGCGGATGTTGCTGATGAGTCCGCTGATGCTGCTGATGAGATCGCAGGTCAAGAGGAAGATGTCGTGATCGAGGACGAAGAAAGTGGAAGCCGCTATACCCTTGCCCTAGATTCCAGTTCGAGCTCGAGCTCTGGATCTAGAATTCCAGGGAATAGTTTAGAAGAATCTTCTGCAGAAACCGGTTCTTCCCCCTAGAGTGAGCGGTCTTCTAAAATGTCAAAGAGAGAGTGAATTGTAATGATATTCATTTTTCCTTTTTTTAGAGACCGAGCGGTCTCGTTGTAATAGACATTTCAGAGAATATATATAAAAATTGGATTTCTGCTAGATTCTGAGTGAACTTGTTTTTGATTTATATATTTATTTGTTCTGAGTTAGAATCGGCATTCGATCTCAATGTCCTAGGTTTATCACATAATTTTATACCAATATTAAAGAACTTCAGGTTGCGATCTCTTGGAAAAACACTAAAGACCTTGAAGGAAAAACTGATACTTTATATACACAAGACTACTCTGCGATCTTGAGATAATCAGATCACTAAAAAGAAATTCAGCAACTTAACAGTGATCAAAAAATAGCCAACTTATCCATAATAGTCATGCGGTCTCATATTACACAGGTCGCAATATAAGGAAGCTATAATCTTGAAAATGGTTTGAACTCATTACATCCTGGGTGATCGGCGCCCAAATGACTCAGGAAACCCGTTTGATGACCCCTTGATAACCAAGATCATTACTTAAAAAGGAAAACAATATCTCCTCGTGAATTCCAGTTCAGCGATCATATTGCATTTAGACCGTCACCTTGAAACAAATCCAACTTCAACTTGGTGTTGAATAGAAAATCATGACCATTCCATATAGCTTTGAAAAACAGGAACCATCAGGATCTCGATCTTGCTGAGACCGGGCCGATCTCTATCAAGTTGGCATAGGAGATTCCCGAATAGCGACCTCAATTATCCTGAAAAAATTACACCCGACGATCATAAGCGACATCACTCTTTGTAGGAAAGTAGAACATGCGGTCTCATAAACTGCTGACCGCCCGATCCCAGTACAAAGGGATGAATAAGATCTTTATAGTAAGAAGATAGAAAAAAGGATCTCGAAAATGACCCAAAGGGATGGTGTGCTCATGCCGCGGAGGCTATACCGACATTTCTTTCCTTAAAGGATTACTGAGTTTGCTGCAAATTTGCCAATCTAAGGTTCAGGTGACGGTCATAGATGTTTCTGGCCGCCCCTTACCTAACCACGCTTCAACAAGTATTCGAGAGTTACAGACCAAAATGATCGGTAGGGCAGGTGTGGTCATGCCGCGGAGGCTACACCGACATTGCTTTCCCTGAAAGATCATTAAGATTGTAACAATGTCCTTCCCAATGCATGACAGAGCTGAGCCAGCCACCTAGACCTCCTTAAAATGCTGAGGTGTGCCAGATGTCAGCAAGGGCCCGGTATCCCAAACTTCCACCGCTCGAGCTTGGCGAGCTACTGCTACACAGATTCAAAATCTCCCCGATATCTGTGGTCCCGGCAGAATTACACGTCGAGCTAACAAGTCGAGGGGGAAGATAGTAGGACCCGTCGATGTCTCACTTGACAGGTTTTTTGGCTTTTCAAAAAACAACTTATTTTTAAGACTTGTCATCCATCACTTGCATTGTGAATGCTTTGATAGTACCTGTGTGATGTTTGAGAAAAGAAAAGTAAGAAAAAGAATGAATGAATCAGATACGAACATTTAAAAAAAGAAGAGCTTGAGATCATCTTCGCTCCATGAATGAGGCAATTCTTCTCCTTCATAAGTTTGGAGATGGTAAGCACCATTTTTAAGTACGCTCTTCACCACGAACGGCCCCGCCCAATTTGGGTTAAGCTTTCCAATTGAACCGGCTCTTGCCGCTGTATCTATTTTCTTCAGGACTAGATCGCCAACAGTGAATTCTTTGGTTCTCACATTTTTATTGAACAGCCTTGCCATTCTTCTTTTCACCTCCTCTTGCCTGATGATCGCCATATCTCTCAACTCCTCAATTAAATCGAGGCTGCATTTCAGCTCCTCATCATTTCCTTCCATCCAATCAATTTGATTCTGCTGTGCTAATAAAACTCTTGGGCTTTTTACTTCAAATTCCACCGGAATAAGGGCTTCGGAACCGTGTGATACTTTGAATGGAGTCTCTCCAGTAGCAGAACTCGGAGTTGTCCTCAAGGCCCATAAGACGGAAGGTTGTTGTTCTGCCCAGTTGCCCCTGACATTTTCTACCTTCTTTTTTAAGAGATTTATGATGAGTTTGTTGGCGGCCTCTACCTGCCCATTGCTTCTAGGATGATGCACGGAAGCGAAACGTAGCTCAATGCCAATTTGCTTGCAGAAATTAATGAGAGTCGAATTATTGAACTGAGAACCATTATCCGTGATGATTGCCATTGGAATTCCGTGCCGACACACTATCTCCCCCCAAATAAAATTTTTCACGACTTGAGTGGTAATTCTGGCCAATGCTTTTGCCTCTATCCATTTGCTGAAATAATCAATCATGACTATAATATATCGTCGCTGCCCACTTGCCATAGGGAAAGGCCCAATCAAATCCATTCCCCAAACTGCAAACGGCCATGGAGTTGCTATCGACCTGAGTTGTTGAGCCGGCTGATTTTGGAGAGGAGCAAACTTCTGACACTTTATACATTTCTCAGCAAATTTTTCCGCATCTTTCCTCATTTGAGGCCAAAAATAGTCTTGCCTCAGAATTCTTTTCTCCAAAGTTCTAGCCCCAGAGTTACTTCCACATTCTCCAGAATGGACCTCCTGAAGGACCGCTGGAATCTCTTCTTCCGAAACACACCGTGCTAATGGTGATAGGAAAGTTCTTCTATAAAGCACTCCTGCAACAAGATAATAGTTAGCTGCTTTCCGCTTAAACCTTTTTCTATCTTTTATTGTTGAATGGAATTCTCCGGTCGAAAGATATTGAACAAATGGATCCATCCAAGACGGATGCTGATCAATCTCCATAACCTCTCCTTCTTCAATTGCTGGGCGAAACAATTCCGAAGTTGTTCCTCCCGAGGGAAATCCAAACTTTGCCAACTCATCTGCTTCCACGTTCTCACCCCTTGTAATATGGTCGATGGTAAAGCTTTTGAACTTCCCTATCTCAATTTTTACCAGAGTTAGATACCGCTTTAAAATACTATCTCTAGTTTCGAAAGCTCCATTTACTTGAGAACCCATCACCAAAGAATCTGTGAAGACTTTGACATCATCAATCCCTAGCTCTCTAGCAAACTTAAGACCGGCTAGCAAAGCCTCGTATTCTGCTTGATTATTTGTTACTTGAAAATAGAACTTCAGCGCCTGATCCAGCCTTACTCCATTTGGGTTGATTAAGACAATCCCTGCTCCGGAAGAATTTTTCCCTGAGGCTCCATCAACGAAGATTTTCCAGGCAAGGGGTACTTCGACCCCCTTCTGAGACTCAGCTTCTTTGGCATCCACCATGAAGTCTGCTAAAACTTGAGCTTTGATCGCCATCCTTGGAACATAAGATATGTCAAATTCACTGAGCTCTATTGCCCACTTTGCCAGCCTTCCTGAATGTTCTGGTTTCTCCAAGACACTCTTCAATGGGAGATCAGTAACGACTAGAATCGAATGAGCTTGAAAATACGGTCTTAGTCTTCTTGCTGAAGTTACGAGCATCAGGGCTAACTTTTCGAGAATAGGATAGCGAGTCTCTGCATTCTTCAGGATTCGACTCACGTAATAGACTGGGAATTGCTTCTTTTTCTCCTCTCGGACCAAAACAGAGCTTATGGCATCGGCTCTGACTCCCATATATAGGAATAGATTTTCCCCTTCTCGCGGGCTTTGGAGCAAAGGGGTTGATGTCAACTGCTTTTTAAGCTGAGTGAAAGCATCATCACACTCCTTCGTCCACTCGAACCTGCTCCCTCCCTGGAGGGTCTTAAAGAAAGGTGCACTCTTATCCCCTGATCGGGAGATGAAGCGACTTAAGCCTGCCATCCTCCCTCCTAGCTGCTGAATTTCTTTGGTGGACCTGGGAGGTGGCATCTCCAGAATAGCTTTTACTTTGTCAGGATTGGGTTCCAACCCTTCTTGAGTGAGGAGATGACCCAGAAATTTCCCTTTACTTGCCCCGAAAACACACTTCAATGGATTCAACCTCATATTAAAAGTTCGGAGGGTTGCAAAAGTTTTCGAGAGGTCTCTAAGATGGGAAGAGAATAATTTGCTTTTTACCAAGAGGTCATCAACATATACCTCAAGGTTTCTTCCTTTTTGACTCCTGAAAACTGTATCCATCATTCTCTGATAGGTTGCTCCAGCATTTTTCAGCCCAAAAGGCATTACGAGATAGCAGAAGCAACCGTCATTCGTGATAAATGAGGTATGAGGTATATCTGGTTTATGCATTCTGATTTGATGGTAACCTGAAAAAGCATCTAAAAACTCATAAAAGAATAACCTACCGCGGAATCTACTAAAGAATCTATCTGAGGCAAGGGGTAGCAATCCTTGGGGCAAGCTTTATTGAGTTTGGTAAAGTCGACACACATCCTCCATTTTCCACCCGACTTCTTTACCATTACAACATTCGACACCCATTCTGGATATTGGATTGGTTGGACGAACTTTGCCTTCAGGAGCTTCTCTACCTCTTCACGGATAGGCTGTGCCAAAGTAGTCGCAACAGACCTCTTCTTCTGCTGGATCGGGATGAAGTTCGGGTCGATATTGAGATGGTGGCAAGCGACATCCGGGTCCACTCCAGGCATGTCATCTGCCGACCAAGCGAAGATATCCAGATTTTGCAGAAGGCAAGAGATGAGCTGACTCTTGTCAGCTTCAGATAATTCAGCGTTGATGGAAAGGCTCTTGCTCTCATCTTCCTCGCTGATCCGAACATCTTGAGTTGCTTGGGCAGGTTCCAAGCGAACTCCATCTCTTGCATCCTCCACTTCCTCTGCGACTTGAACTTGTTCAGGAACCTCAATGGATTCAGCCATCATGACTTCTTGGGGAGGAGAAGATACGATCATGTTGACTGTCTTTAGGTAGCATTCCCTAGCTTTCCTTGGGTCGCTCCTGATTCGGTGTTGTTTGTCATTCAAGGCAAACTTCACCGCTTGATGATAAGTGGAGACAATGGCTTGATATCCATTCAAGAAGGGCCTTCCGAAGATAGCATTGTAGCTACTGGGAGCATCAACGACTATAAATTTGACCAGCTTCACTATTCCCCCCAGAATTACGGAAAGAGTGACGAGCCCTTCTACTTCTTTCTTCTCTCCTGAAAAACCATAAAGGGGGCCTTCAGTTGATTGGAGGGGTTTACCTGTCTTCAATGCTTCAAAAGCAGGCTTGAAGAGCACGTTGACCGAGCTTCCTGTATCTATTAGAATTTTCTCCACCGTATAATTTTCTATCACTGCTTTAATAACGACCGCGTCGTCAAAGGGATTCGCGGTCTGAGGAAGATCTTCATCTCCAAAAGTGACCGTCCCTCGGATCGGGGCTGAAGAGGTAGCAGCAACCTCTGATTGATAAACTCTTTTCAGACTTGCCTTCCTCGAGGACTCAGGACCTGCACCCCCATGGATGCAGAAGAGATTGCCCAAGGCGCCTTCGTCATCAGCATCCACGCATTCACTGGGAAATCTGATATTACCCAGATGGCCAATATCTTCTACTTCCTCGCATGCCCAGTGAACTTCCGCTACCTCCTTAGCCTTGGAGGTTGAAGCTTTGGCAGAATCATTTTTTTGAATGAGATTCCGGAGCTTACCCTCCTTTAGCATCTTCTCTAAGAACAGGCGGAGAGCTCTACACTCCTCTGTCAGATGACCCCTATCTCTGTGGTACTCACAATAGAGAGTAGGGTTTCTGGTTTTCGGGTCAGAGTTTAGCGGAGCTGGCCTCTTGAAAAAGGGCTGCTTCTGAAGGATTTGAAGCACTTCACTCATAGAAACACCAAGGTCTGTAAAGGACTCTTGGGATTCATTGTAGAGCGAAGGAACGGGCAGAAGAGGAGGTTGGGCATGCTGGACCTGGTGGATGGGGGTGACTTGCGGAGCAGGAGTAGCAGGAGTTTGGAGAAATGAACTTTGAGGCGGAAAGAATTGATTACCTCGATTGAAGCGATTGTTGTGATAACTCTTACCTCTCGGGGCCGGAGGTGGGAGCTCTTGTTGAGGCTTTGAGGAAGATGCAGCAGGATAGAATCCCAAAAAGCCTTTCTGAGTGGCTCTGTTGGTCAGATTGCTCACATAGGTGGGGTTGTTGATCTCCCCTTCTATGTAGCGATTGGCAATGCTGATCAGCTCCTGATAGGAGCCAGGCTCCTTGGTTGTGACTTTGAAATTCAGAGGGCCCTCCTGCAGGCCACTGATCAAAGCTACCATATAGAGTTCGGGATCCATGTCTCTGACTCCCAAGATCTCTTTTTGAAAACGGTCAACGAAATGCGCTGCAGTCTCGTTGTCCCCTGCTTAATCTTGAAGAGGGTCGCAGGACCACTCTTCCTTTTCTTTGCGGTGGCAAACCTTAGAAGAAGCTCTTGCCTTAGGGCAGCAAAGCTCGAGATCGATTGACAGGGCAGCTTATAGAACCATTCCATGGCCGACCCATCAAAAGAGGTGACCATCAATTTACACCTCACTCCATATGAAATGGTCCTGAGGGCAACAGCAGACTCGAAGGCTTGAAGATGACACATCGGGTCGGTCTCCCCTGTATACACAGGGAGACGGGGCTCTCTGAATCCATGAGGAATTGGATCCCGGCGAATCTCATCAGTAAAGGGGGAAGGCTCCCCAAAAACAGAAGGTCCTGGAGGAGGAAGAAAAGGAGCAGGAGGATCTTGAGGGTAAGCAAACCCTTCTTCAAAATTCAAGGTCTGAGCTGGAGGCCCCTGGGCTGCGGCTCGGAAAGAATTACGACGGGCGGCGAACTCCTCATGTTGAGATCGCTGAGGAGCTGCGGGCTGAAAAACGGGATGATCGCTCAGGTGACCGCTTGCCATGCGGTCAGGGGTAGCGACCTGAGAGGATTGAGGGAGGATCTTCTGGGAGATCGCGGCCAGAACCTGGTTCATGGCCTCAATCTGCTTCGCGGACTCCTGCTGAGTCCGGACGACTTCCTGCCGATCTCGAGCGGCCTCTTGCTGAGACCGCGCAATCTCTTGCTGAACAGCGGCAGCGTCCTGTCTAGCTCGGGCGGCCTCGCGGAGAGCCTGCTCAACGCGAAGCTCGAAGTGGCGCTCCATCGCTTCTAACGGATTGTGATCGGAAGGGGGAACACTGGGAGATCGCAAGGGACGACCTCTACGGCGATCAGCCATCTTGAAAGTCTGAAATTCACCTAACACTTCGAATCTGAAGGTCGCGTGTTTGTTCTGTTGGTACCAAAAATGGTACCTCCAAAATTCACACTAGAGGGGACGGGAGAAAACTGCGAAGTGCAGGTTACTAAGACAGAAGATGCTGGAACAAAGAGAAACGATCACGAAAAAATGAGACCGCTTACACAGGTTGTAAGCTGGAGCCTCGGAGCCAAAAGTCCTCTTTCTGGTACCCCTACCCCTCTATTTATAGACGAGGGGGCTGCCCACACGGGCAGAACTGAAAACTACGGGCTGCCCGGGATACAGGAGAGTCAGGGCAGGGAGGAAGGGTGCTAATAACAAAAAATAAGAAAAACGATCAGACCGCTCGATCTGGCGGTTTCGCACTATCCTGACCACTTGACACTTAGAAAATTGCGGTTGAGAAGGCAGCTGGCGGTCTGGGCGATCACCTAAACTGAGACCGCCAAGATCGATAAATTTGACCAGCAAGAGGAGGTCGCGGGCTTTCTGGGCAAACAGTCATTTGGCCTTTGAAATGCGTCAACTACATTCCAATGATGTATGCTGGCGATGTTCAACGAGTTAGTAGACGAAGTGATGGAAGTTTTCATGGACGACTTCTTCGTCTTCAGAAATTCTTTTCAAAGTTGTTTAAAAAATCTCGAGCGTGTGCTTAAGCGTTGTGAGAAAACAAACCTAGCTCTTAATTGGGAGAAATGTCATTTTATGGTCAAAGAAGGATTAGTCCTTGGCCATAAAATATCGGGCAAATGGATCAAGGTCGATAGGGCCAAGATCAAAGTTATCGAGAAACTACCCCTCTGACGAATGTAAAAGCAATTAGAAGTTTCCTACACCACGCAGGGTTTTATCGGCGTTTTATTCAAAAATATCTAAAATTACGAAGTCATTAACCCATCTTCTTGAAAAAGAGTCTTCTTTCCTTTTTAACGACGAATGTCTTTTAGCCTTTAAACTTATAAGTTCTTCGACTCTAGTCGCACCGGATTGGTCGCTACCCTTCAAAATTATGTGCGACGCGAAGGATATTGCGGTAGGCGCAGTATTAGGCCAACGGGTAAACAAGTATTTCCACCCGATTTAATATGCGAGCAAGACACTCACGTCGGCACAAGCGAATTACACCACTACCAAGAAGGAGCTTTTAGCTATCATATTTGATTTTGATAAGTTTAGGTCGTATATCACTCTCTCCAAAGTAATTGTCTTCACAAATCACTCTGCTCTTAGGTATCTTTTAAGTAAATCGGACGCCAAGCCTCGTCTATTGCGATGGATCCTCGTCTATTGCATTTTGGGTGCTTAAATTTTTAGATCTCGATTCTACCTTAGCGGCTGAGCAAAGAAAAGTTCAAATTAATGAACTAGATGAGTGGCGCGTGAACGCGTACGAAAGTAATAAATTTTATAAGGAGCGAACAATGTTTTACCACGATAAAAATATTAAAATTCCAAAAACTTTTTCGTCGGGCGATCTCATCCACCTTTATAACTCTCGTCTTCGCCTTTTCTTGGGAAAGCTAAAATTTCATTGGCCTGGCCCTTTTATCGTTAAAGAGGCCTGGTCATATGGGACAGTTCTCAAATCCCACCTGGAAAAAGGCTCCTTCAAAGTAAAAGGGCACCGTCTTAAGTTGTATCTTCCATGAGAATTATCTAACGAGAAGAGTGAATCAATATTACTTACACCAATAATGTGAGTGCCAATTGGGTCAAGCTATGAGACCTTAAACTAAGCGCTTTTGGGAGGCAGCCCAAAGTTATCTTTTTGTTGTTTTTTTGTTCTTATTTTTATTTTAACATGTTTTGTAGGTAACCGTCGTTTCCTCGCAACTTCAAAATCAGGGAAGTCCTTTTTCCTTCTCCTTCCTTCTCTCTTATCCTGCATCCTTTTTGTTTTAGCTTACATTTTACTTTCTTGTTTTCTTTTTCCCTTTTTGCTTCACACTTAGTAATAAACATTGAGGACAATGTTTAACTTTAAGTATGGGGGTGTAAATATAGTTTTTAAAATGTAGTTCTTAATTTAGAAAATCTTCAAAAAAACAAAAAAATTAGGAATAAAACTAGTTTCTTTTACTATTATTATTATCAAAAATTCAAAAAACGATAATATCAAAAATTCAAAAAATATCATATAAAAAAGTCAAAAAAATATATAATATTAAAGATTCCAAAAAAAATATGAAAAACTTAGAATAAAAACCAATTTTTTTTATAAAATCCCTAGTTGTTTTTGTTATTTCTTATAAATCTATTTGAGAATGCTTATAAGCATTTTTATTTTTCTTTAATTGGCCAAAATTTTGTTTTATGATAGGTTGTTAAATTTAAATTTTAGGAATCTTGTTTTAAGAATCATTTTATGATTTTAATTTGATTAGAGAACCTATTTAGCGTGACTTCTCTTTTTATTTTTAAATGGCTTCATTTTGTAGTAAATTTGTTAAACTTCCTTAGATTTCTATTATATTTTCTTTTAGCTTTTTAGATCTTAGGAAATTTCAATTTACTAGACATTTCTCTCAATATAATTTAATTTATAAACTAGAAATTTTTCTACCCCTTTTTATTGGCATATAAAAAAAGAGTTTTACAAGATCATATGTCATAGAAATAAGAGGATAAAATTCATATTATTCCCTAAACATATGCACCCAAAATCATTTAAAAGATTATATGATATGGAGTAAGAGGATAAAATTCATTACTCCTAAACATATACATTTGGGGTTTTTATTAGAAGAGGATTTTAAAAGATTATATGGCATGGAGTAAGAGGATAAAATTCATTACTCCTAAACATATACAATTAGAAAAAATTTGAGTGAGGTGAGAGGATAAAATCCATCACCTCCATCTAAGATCTCTTCTTATGCCAAATTTTGTGAAACCCCTTGACCAATTTCATGAATCTAGATTTAATTTAAATTATGGAGAGAGCAATATTTAGTAAGTTACTTTTTCCTTAAGTTTCTTTTAAGTTGGAGTTCTTATAATTTTAATCTAATTTAATTTGATAATTTCTACAATTTTGTTAGCTACTTAGTTATCTTGAGAAATCCCTAGCTTAGCCCTTTTCCTCTTTTCAAATTATCATCAAAACTTAGGACATAATTCCTCCTAGAATTTATTTTTAACTCACTTTTGGTCTAAATGAAATTTTAGTTTCAATTAAAAACTATATTAATGTCTTATAAAATATGTCTCATACTTTTGCTCTGGAATAGCAAAAGCTCAAGTATGGGGGATTTGATAAGTTGTTTTATATGAATTTTTAGTAGAAATTTTAGTATTTATTTAATATGCATTTTTCTTTTTCATGTCAATTTTAGCTTGTAAGTAGTTCTTTTATGCAACTTGAATCTAATTTAGCCTATTTTTATTTTGGCATAGTTTTTGGAGCAATTTGGGCCAATTTGACAAGTCACGCTAGTGACCAAGGGCGTGTAATCCTAATGCACATCCAGAGTTGTTGTCGCGCGAGTTGGGAACATTTCCTCCAGGTCACGCCCGTGTTCAAGGTCATGCCCTAGGTTACGCCTGTGACCAAGGGCGTATCAACTTAAAGATGACTTAGAGTCGCCGTCGTGTCCATGTGGTGATGTCGTGCAAAGTTGACTTAAGTCACGCTTGTGTCCCTAAAAGTCACTATCTGACTCTCCCGCGTGATCTCGCCCACGCAGCATTTAATGAAGTCTCCCAAGTACACGACCATGACCTTCAAGTCACGGGCGTGTAATGTCTTATTTCCGTCGTGCCGTCACGCAAGCCCCACGCCGCTGTCTGAGGTGAGCAGAATAGTAGTTACACGCCCTTAGTCACGCGCGTGACTGAGGGCGTGTAACTTGGAAATTTTTCCTATTAATTCTAGGGGTATCCTTGAGTCCATGGTTCAGAAATATAGAGAGGGGGTGCTTCTAGAGCTGTTAGTGACCATTTTTATGCTCTTTTTGTTTTTCCTTTTCATGTTCTCTCTCTCTCTCTCTTCCTTTCAAGTAATGTTCTAGTTTTTTTCATGCAATAGTCTAGTGTAAGCTTATAATATTTCTTTTCCTAGTATTAAGATCTTTCCTTAGAACTTGTAACCACCTTTGTTATTAATAAAAATTAGCTTTGCTTTTCTTCACCTCTCGTTCTACCTTAGTTAATTTTTCCTTTCATGCAACCTTATTTTTCTCTCTTTTACCCCTCCACCATGATTAACTAACTCTCATTAGTGCTCGATCAAAATGATCCGAAGATGAGATAATCAAGTTATGATTTTCTAGCTCTCTTTTTTTCATTTTTGTAAACACTTGATTTACCCTTGATTTTTAATTAGTGAGACCATGTTTTTGATATATGGTTTTCACTTAGGTTTTCATACTTAGCTAGCCGAGAGGCTCAAAGTATGAATCGATCACTCAAGGGTAAAGAGAGTTGCACGCACCCCTCAAGAGAGGATGGTTAAATTTCCCATATTGGAGTAAAATCCAATAGCGGGGTTCACAGCATAAAGCAAGTTTTAGGTAATCGATTATAGAATGAAAGTTCGGTTGACTTTTCCTAAACTTAGTTGGGCGTTTCCCGAGGGAGAGGCATGCTCAAGCTTCGAGAACCTCCACGGTCAAGTAGTTTACTTAAAAGGAATTAGATTTATCTTTATCTTCTCTTGATTATTCTCACTCCAAGGTGATTTTAGATTGAACACTAATCCTTTTAACCATCACCTAAACCTTAGTTAATTTGTAATTGTCTTTCTTCTAGTTCAGTAAAACCCTAAAAACACATTAGATAAGATAATAGTTTCCTCCTTCAAGTAGAAGTAATCAACACACCTCGAGGAATATGACCTTGCTATTTTTATAATATCCTATATTATAGACGATAGGGTACACTTGCATTCATCGGATATAGTTTTGGAAAACATCATCATCAACCTTCACTTTGCAAAAATATAAAAAAATCTCCAATTTTATATATCAGTCGTAAAGTATGCCCGATGAAGGCTTTCTTCCCGCCGCCATAATTGTTATCGCCATCAGCAACATTCAATACTAAAATAGGCTTCATTATCTCCAAGAGCGGAACAACCTCCATGCCCTAGATACGCTCATCACATCATCTTATAACGACCTACAAGCGCCGCCTCAATATACCCAATCCTGGAACTATATAAGGGTCGTCATTATTTACCATGCGTCCATGGTTTTGTACAAGCTACGATGATTAATCAGAATGTGTTCTGATAATGCAAGTTAGGTTAAACCATAAATGCAAATCATCATACAACATCACCGATTTCGGCCTACGACAAATAGGCTTTGCACGCCATGCTTAATCTGGAATCGAATGTCAAATTTCTAATGGAAGTCATGTCGGGGATGCAATCTCACGCCTGGGGGTTCTAACGAACCAAAGGTGGTCATTCCTACACTAATTAGTGATAGTGGAACTCACCAAATGCAAGAAATCGATAACATGAACCATATAGATGGTCCTAAGATCGAAGGAAAGGATCGTTACCCTTGAATTCCTCTGTTGTGCCATGAATCCTTGAATGGATTGTAGAAGAGTAACTGGAGAAAGGAGCTCTTCGATTCTACGGCTCGAACGGAGATCCGGAGCTCCTCTAATGGCAAGATCTCCGCAAGCCCTAAGTCTACCCTTCCTTTCTCCAATCTTCTTCTCTCCCACACAGATTTCTCGAAATGAGCCCCAAACCGTATTTGCGAGTGTTTTAGATCACAAGGGGATAGATCTGGGTCATTGGATTGAGATCCAAGGCTCAAATTAAAACATAAAACATCATTTTATGCCGATCGCACGGTCATTTGCTCGATGCGCACGATTGTGCATCAACTCTGCTACTTGCAACTCATATCAAACACTATCAGCACACGGTCATGCAAGAAGGCGCACGATCACAAATACGACTCTGAAAAATGATCCTTTTTAATTCTGTAGAAAATGCACGGTCGTGCATCTTGAGGCGCACGATTGTGTACAAAATAAATTTATGTAATTCTTACTGAATCAAAATATTGAACTCCGAATTCATGTTGCTCATTCATAAAGCAATATATGCAAGCTCTAGGGGTATAAAAATGGGGTGTTACAAACACCATCTTGGAGATGGTAGTGTCGAGGGATGGAGTTCAAGCTATCTCATAGCTCAGATGCCCTGATCCTGATGGAGTTCGAGGTGAGGAGCCCTCGAGTAGTGGTGACAGAAGTTGGAGGCAAAGAGTGGCAGTTGGAGGATGAGAAGACACAAAGTGTTTCCATTGACCTCATAGAAGATATCTGACACCTCGCACCACTCCAAATCTTCGATGCAACGTTGTAGAGTGAGGATCTCAATATAGCAACTTTTTTTTGCTTCCAGTAGAGTATTGAAGCCCTAATAGTTTGTTATCCTCACTTTCGGTGAGGTGACTCCCCTTGCGAGGTTGCCTTCTTCGAGTTTGCAGATCCTCACATCTACGTCATTAGAAAATTGAAGATGCAACTTTGGTAGTCACTCAAACACTGGAAAATTGAAGATACTGACGGATCTACGAGGTAATTAGGTCCCGACGGACTTGAATGAGTCTGAGGGAAATCTCAACAGCTCGTGAGGGCTAATGAGAAGTTAGGAGGGCCACCAGAAGAACCTACGTCGAAAGTGAAGTGACAACATGAACTCGAATGAGTTCGACAGCACATGTTTATCTTTGACAACTCACCAGGCGGGCAAGCTGCTCGAGGATTTTTGTTGTAGGGCGCGGTCTCGCTTGGGGAGTGCAAAAAAGAAAGTGATCAATATCCCATAATTTGTTAAGTTCCGAATTATATTGCTCATAATTTCTTACCTGAGGAGTCCTTAAGTCTAGTGGGAACCTTTGCGGGGACTTTCCCATATGAGTAAAATGGGCGGCCATATTCATCTTACACAGGCTCATTCCTGGAGGATTTGGAAGGGCAAGTGAGCCTTTCTTTAGAGTATGGTGAAGGCGCGCCTCACTTTAAGAGACATGATATCCTAGAGGATGTAGTGGCAGTGGAGTAATAAAAATGGTCGCGGTGTTGGTGGCGTCATAAGGTGCACCTTCGCAGGTAGAGGAGAAGCTCTTAGGAGTCATAAGAATAGCTGACCTCACTAGGTCGACAAATGGCGTTGGATGACATCGCTAAGTCATCAATTGAGAAAGAATCCTCGTTCAACATACATTCTTGAATTTCAACAAGGATGATGGGACCTGATTCCTGAGGCGAGTTGGTGTGGTTGCTTGCTATGTGGCTAGGGTGGTCGCCACATCCTCCAAAATAAAGATATCACAATTCATCAGAGGTAAACTCGACAGCTCAAAATAACTAGATAAAGCATTGGTGTTCCTTGGAGGAAGGGAAGCCTTTTCAAGGGCATCACAGACCATATCAGTAGGATCGTTGAGTTCATCAATATCAGGATGGAAGGCGAAGTCAGATCCGATTAGGTCGGTGACCTTACTGAGGCCAGCATGATGCAACACCTGTTGGATTGTCAGGCACCCTTAGAGGGGGGTGATTAAGGGTGTTATAAAATTCTTTTGAAAATAATTATCTTTTATAAAATATTAGATTGGTACATAATAAAGTACAGAAATAATAGTTTGATAATTGAAAGCAAAGAGATATGAATTTTATTTCATCAAAACAATTACAAAATTGTGATTTCAATATCGCTAAAAATCAAGGCAATGATTTTTACTCTTGGGTTTTCTATACCGACCCTTCTCCCTAAGGATCGGTTGTTCGTATCCTATCTCTCTCTAGAAAGGACTCGGGCCGCCCCTAGACCTACTCCCTAAATCTCATCTCCTACTCACAAGGCAAATTCCTCCCTAAGCCGCACACGAACGTAGCCACCAACACCAATGAATTCCACTACCGTTACACAAAAGTAGTCACCAAAAGAAAAGAGAAAATACAAGATAGAGAAATAAAATTTCTATAGTAAAAGACTCCCTATGAGAGATTTAAAGGTGAGGACGAAGCCACGAGAGAGATCGACATTGTAGTTCGTGCTTCGCGTAGAATGAGCGTTGATAAACTCCTCCTTCAAGATCTCCCTTTTATAATTAAGAGTGTTGTAAAGATAGCTCTGAGTATTTGGGACGGCGCCTCACACAAATAACTTTGGAGTTTTGGCTTCAGCGTTCTTCCAATGAAATAGCAGAGCAGCCTATAAAATAGAACTATGAGCTAGCGCCGACGGTAGGTGTTATTGCCCCGTGGTACCCTTAATGGTAAGAGATTAACTCGGCAATAAATGGTAGCCGCATTTTGTATTTTAAGCAACAGCTACCGCCCCATGATAGCATTACCGTGCTGGGTTAGTACAATATATGCTCCCACTGTTAGATGGATCACTTGATCTATTTGGTTCCTTAATCAACAGATGATTGACGGGCTTGCCTTTCAGTTATCGCCGCGTGTTAGCGTTAATGTTGCGCATTAGCTTCTTTACAAATTGGCTTCGCTGCTCCCTCCAATTATTTCATTTGAATATGTTATGTCAGTTGTCCCACTGTCACGATCGCTACCACCAGCTGTATGTGTTACCTCACCGCAGTAGGACATACTTGTAACAACCCGCCCCGACCACCACACCAAAAGACAACTCAGTTGGTGATGAGGATTGTTGAAGGTGCCTTATCAAGGGTGGCGGGGGATCGAGACCCGCCATCAACATCCCACTGTAGCTGAGGAACAAGCTCAGCCATGGGTGGGGTGCACCGGACTGCAGTCCTTGTCTAATCGCGTTTAGTCGGCCCACCAGAGGCGGTGTTGAGGACCCTAAACTTCTGGTGTGGTGGTCGGGGCGGGTTGTTACAATATCTTCTGAGCATCATGTCCATTTTTACATCGCATTTAATTATACACATTCAGTTTGGTATTGTATATGTATTTGTTGCACACTATAAACACAAAACAAGCTTGATCAAATACATAATGACATTTATTATTCTCAAACCAAGAGATGCGGAACACATTTTTCAACAAACTATCCCTTTTGATAATAACAAATTCGTCAATGAGAAATCAGTCAACATACCAGTCCCCACTATTTTCAGCTAGATTGCACGCACAAAACAAATAGGTATTGCATGTCGTTATTGTGTATTGTTGGCGTGACTTCAACGTACCAGTCCTTTTTTTCTTGCTTTTGTTTCATTACTTGATCCATCAACATAACCTATTGTACTGGTTACAGATAGAGAACTTGCTTTGACGAATGTTATCAAAGCTATTTTTCGAAGTTCAAAGAATATATTGTGTCGAGTATACATAAACATGAATGTATTGGTAAACTGCAAAAAATATTTTTTTAGAGAAAAATAAATGGAGCGGTTTATGAAGGCCTGTCAACGTTTGATTGATTCGGCAACAAAAAATGATTTCACTTTGACATTCAACAATTTATTGGTCAATTTTTAGCGGATTATCCAGATGCATTATGTTATGTGACCACCTCCTGGATTGATCCATACAAGGAATTTTTTTTGTTCACTACAAGAAAACAGACTTTTGGTCAGGGCAAATTGCCCTGGCAAAAAGTCCAAAACCGTGGCTAAAGAGCTTTAGCCATGGTCTAGCCACGGTCTAGCCACGGAAAAAATTCGTGGCTAAAGGTCGCGTGGAGAAAGGTTTTTAGCCACGGATTGGCCGTAGCAAATAGTATTAGCCACACAAAAAAACTGCCGTGGCTAATACCTTGGCCTTTTGCCACGGTTTTAGGCCCCGACAAAAAGTTCTACATAATGTTAAAAAGGAGTATTTGCCACGACTTTCGGTCGTGGCAAATAGTCTGACTATTAGCCACGATTTGGAACCCTGGCTAATAGTTTATTCATTATTTTTTTTAAAACTATTTGCCACGGTTTGAAACCGCGGAAAATAATAAATTATGAATTTTTTTAAAAATACTAATTCCCACTCGAGTAGCCAGCCTTTAATCATGATTCATATAATAAATTTATTCTATTTAATTAAAAGTTATATTAATACAAACATACATAATCTAACAATTACATATTATTTCAATTAGATTGTTCAAAAAAATTTAAAATGCTGATAAATACGGCAGCATTAAATCAGTGTATGAATTACACCTCCATTATACTTAGGGTCGGGCTGATGGAGGTTGGGTTGCTCGTCTTTGTCGTCGTCAAGGAAGAGGTTAGGGCACTAGTATGGTGAAAAGAAATCACACGCGGGATGCTCTCTTAAGCTCTTCCCGAAATAACGTGGTCCGCCCCTAATCGTGTCGTGGCTAATGCTAAGTATTAGCCATGCCTGTTTCATTCCGTGGCTAATACTTAAGTATTAGCCATGACTTTTGCTTGTTGCAGCTAATACTTAAGTATTAGCCACACTTTTTTGTAACCCTGGCTAAAACATAATTATTAGCCACGGTTTTGCAATCATGGCTACTACTATTGTATTAGCCACGGTTTTGCAATCATGGCTAATACTATTGTATTAGCCACGGTTTTGCAATCATGGCTAATACTATTGTATTAGCCACGGTTTTTGAACCCTGGCAAAAAAAAGTGTAGCTAATACTCAATTTTCTAGTAGTGGTTTCAGCATGGATTGATAAATTCATGCATTTGGGTAGTTATACTACAAACCGAGTAGAAAGTGGACACCGCTATTTAAAAAAATTCTTGATGTCAGCATTGGAAATTTGACTACCATATGGAAGACATTTGATCAAATGATCAACCTTCAACATACTGATATTAAGAGATGTTTTGGGCATAGTTGTATGCAAGTTAAGAAAGAGTATATCGGGTATTTATACTCAGAACTACTGGGGCATGTATCTTTAAAAGCTTTGGAGTGCATTAAAGAGGAAGAGAAAGTGGTTCCCAAATCTATGCATGTTGAAGAGTGCACACATAAGAAGAGGTTCATAATGAGTCTGCCTTGCTCAAATGAGCTTTTCCCCTACATATGTAAATCAAACCACGTCCCTCTATGATTGATAAATATGCATTGGAAGCAGTTGACATTACAGAAAAAAATCTGAAGATGAAGAAGACATTGATACTAATAATGAGATCGAAGTCATTATTCAAAGATTTGTGAATTCAAGCTATTAACATAAAAAGGAATCGAAAAGAAAACTCAGAGAATTAGTTGATCTTGCATCTAGCCAAACAATGGAGCATTTGGCGCCATTGCGCCTGAGAGGAAGACCAAAAGGAAGTGTTAAAAAATTGTTGATGACTGGAAATCAACAAAACGTGATACTTCTCTTTTTGAACACGTTCTAGCTATGGAAGATCAACAAAAAGACGAAAAGAAGTGAAAAAATGCAAAGTTGACAGCAATAAAGAGAGCAAATTATCAATTATGAACTCCTACACAAAACATATATTTGGGTACATATACAAACTCCGTCACAAGGCAATTGCCCACTTTTTTCTCTGAATATATTATAAATGTGGTCGATGTGCTAGATGTTGGTCATTGCGAATTTTAGGTTATTAACCAAGGGTTAAATTTAGGTAAAAATTGGGTACAAGTAAGGAAGAATCTGTTGGATCTTAAGGCTCCCTTAGAGGGGTGAATAAGGGTTTTAGAAATATTTATATTTTAATAGAAAACTTTTGATATTTATAAGAAATAGATTGGATCAAAAGTAAATTGCTAGAATTGAAAACAAAATTAATTTTATTGAAGAAATAGAGACATGATTAATATTGATAAAATTGATTACAAAATAGGATTTCTATAACGCTAGAAATTGAGGCGAATACGTAAAACTATTTTTGTTTTCTATACTGACTCTTCTCCCTAAGAATCGGTTGGCTTCGGCCGATCAATCCCCAGATACGGCCTCAAGCCGCTCTAGCCTTTCTATCCCCAGAAAGGCCTCGAGCACCCCCTAGATCTAAGCCCGGGAGCTAGTCGCCAACACACGCGATAAATTCCCCCTAAGCCGCACAAGGACCTTATTGCCAACAGCCGCAGCGTATTCTCCACTAAATGATTACAATGATAAAAGGTATTACAAAATATGAAAGTCAAATTGAAAACTCCCTATGAAGAAATCTAAAGGAGACGAAGAAGAACCGCTGAAGATCATTGAAGTCGAAGTGCGCATTCTTCGCGTTGAGTTAGCGTTGATCCAATCCTCCTTTGATTCCTCCTCTTGAATTTGAATGGGATAACGTTTGCGGTCTAGAAATACGACTCTCACAGAGATTTCATAGAGGTGGATTAGGGCTCCTTGAGTTGTAAAGTTGAAGAGAATGAATGTCACCCATTTATAGGAGAGGAAGCTAACGCTAGTGTAAGACCTAACGCCAGGTGTTGACTCAATTTAGTAATGTTTTGATGGCACGTATCCTCATTCCAGGAAGGAGATATTGCATGTTTAGAAAGTTCTCATTTTAGGCAACCCTAACACTGACGTTAAGGCTAACGCTGGCGTAAGACCAAATCATTCCCAAAATGCTCATACAATCACGAGAGCTTCCCTCCATAGCATTTTCATATTGATGGGATCGAGGATCAATGCTAGCGTTGGCTCTAACGCCTGACATTAGACCACATCCTTTCTTTTAGCATATTAAGCTAGTCCAAACCAAAATATGGCATCCTAGTGTCATCCATATTTAATCATGCACACTAAAAACACAATGACAAACTTGATCAAATACAAGTAGGATTTGTTATTCTCAAATCAAAGGGATGCGTAAAACCATGTTCTAACAATCTCCCCATTTTGATAATAACAAATCCAATTATGATAAATTAGAGTACAAAGGTAAAGATGTGTTTTATAAAGAGATATGACACTATGCGACTTAAGTGATTTCTACTAGAAATATATTTAGAGATATGTGATTCCCCTATTTAAGTGCTTCCCCTTAGTGTATGCTCACATAGAATAGATTTATGCTCCCCCTTAATCTAGTGAACCATACTCCTTAATCATTATGATTTACTCTTTATTCTCCATCTTTTGTTATTAGTACAAATGGGTTGAGTGAAACAAAACAATGCTAGAATGAGGTAAATAGGTGAAAGTTGGGGCTACAAAGAGAAGATTAAGAGTTTTGTTGTAAAATAGAGGAAATCATGATCGAGCTTAGAGGGATTAGTGCAACGGAAAAAATATGATAAGCGTGTAAGAAATAAAATCCCTTGTAATTTACCAAGCAAGTCTACCACTTGTTGGAAAAAAGGTGAAAAGAGTTTTAAAACACAGGTGATAAAAAAAGACTTCAAGATTAATACTTTAGATAAGCATGATAAAGCATGATAGAATTGCATGATCATATTAATATTGCGGAAAACAAAGTAACCAAGATAAGTATTTGAATTGCTAGAGAAATATTTTATTTTTAGGTTTGATTTTGAAAAAATAATGCAACTAATTTTTCTAGAAATTTCACATGTAAGGAGCATTAACCTTGAAAAATTTTCAACAACTAAAGACAAGCATGATTTGTCATATTCAAAAAGATAATAGTTATAATGTAACAAATTTGTATTTCAAGTAAAGAAACATTGTAGAGATCATGCATTGCAATCTAGTGTTTTTACTTAAGCTTTTTAGAGAATTATGTAGATATGCATTAGAGTCAATTTCTCATGAGTAGAAGATTTATGAAAGATAATGATGTGTGCAAATAGTGTTTTGATAAGAGTATAAAAATGATATAATCAAAACACATGACATATGTAATGAAGTTGTAAAACAATATTAAGAGTGTAGTCTTAGAATTACTTCCACACACCAATTCTAGATTTATATTTCAAAGCACATAAAAGAGTACAACTACCAAGGTGCTTCACCCACACAATGCTCACTAAGACTTATCAGGGAGAGAAGTATTGTTTGGGGGATCACATGCGCATTTTTATATTTTCTTTATTTTAGGTGATCCGGTGTACAAATAGAAGTGAAAAAAAGATGTGTTTGCAAAAGACACTTTATAATTCTTTCCAAGGTGCTCAACCTCACAATGCTCATTAAGACTTATCAGGAGTTTAAGTAGTACTTGGTGGAGTTATCTTTGTTGTTTTATTCATATATATTTTATTTAGGACAAAGTTCTCCGAATTCACATGTTTTTTGCAAACAACAAATTTTTTGAAACCACACTTCAATATGTGCAAGAAATTGATTTTTGAAAAAAAAAGGTGTAGGTAATTTAGACATAGAACTTAACATGTTAAACTATTACACTACACAATCATGCAAGACTAAGATTATGATCACATGTAGATTACTAAAAAAGTGAGTGAATGAATCATTATTTATCATAAAAACATTACTCATACTTAGAGGCACTCTAGTCAATCTTACACTATTTTCTATAGTCTATTTCATTGCACATAACATGATTAAGGTCAAGGCATGACAAGACAAAATAATATTTAGGAAACTTGAAATTAAAATTAAACATTGAAGAGAATCTTTAAGAGTATGCTTAATAAATTTTGACCATTTGAGAAGAAAATAACAAGATTTTTGTTCATGTGAAATCCTATAGTCAAGTAGTAAAAGAAAACATATTTTTGAAAATTTAAAAACAAAAGCATGACAAAACATATTTTTGAAAGTTTTTGATGATTTGAATTTTGTGTGGCTTTTGAATAAAGAAAAACAAAGTTTAATAGAAAATTAAATCTTTCAAAATAGAGAAACAAACAGGAAAATATGCATGATAGAATATCAGAGATTTTTCAACAATAAAAATGGAAATTGGAGCACAGAGGGCTAACGCCAGGCATTGATTCTGAACGCCGACGTTGACGCCTAACGTTGGGCATTGACTCTTAATGCAGAAATAGTAATCAATTTCAATATTTTTTGAAAAATCTTTTTGTTGGGAAAAACTCCTTTGATTTAACTTAACAAAACCTAAAAAGGTGGTTTTATCTCTTAGGTTGTATTACCCATTGTATAGTGAGGGTAATCTGGTCATTAGATGTCTTAAGATGTCACACTCAATCTAGGGTGTCAAGACCATATCAAGAGAAGCACAATTTGGACAAAGTTAACATTTGCGTCGAATAGAAATTGACGCAACATCGAGTTAATGTCGACGCTACTCTGACTAGAAGTCCAAGTGGTCCAACCCTTTTGTCGAAGTAATTCAAGTCAACGTTACGTCGAATAGATATCTACGTAGTGGCCATGGACCTGTCGAAGTACCATGAGAAGTCGACGCAGCTGATGATGGATTTAAAAGTTAAGCTTTCAACTCGACGGTTACGTCGATAAGATATCGACGCAACGTCGACAAGCAAACTTGAATCAGAGCAAGAATGAATTCAAAGCTGCTCCTACAAGGAATCGAAGGTGTGTCGACAAGAGAGGAAGAGAACTCAACGCTACGTCGAATACAGTCTGAAAAGGAAATCTTTTCAGCTATCATTTTGGACACTCTCTCATGGCCCACAATACTGAAGACCATTCTCCAACGGCTCCTTAATTGCCTCAAATAGAAAGAAGAATTAAAGGAGGACAAAAAAGCTTTCTTGGAAACAAGCTTACAGTTGGTGGACGGGTCGTGAATTAAAGAAGGAAAGAAATAGAATTTGTCCAAGGCAAAATACCTTTTCAGGACCTACCAGAAAAGGAAATTAATTCAAATTGAAGAGGGACAATAAATGGCAGAAGCAGAGAGAGAAACATAGAGCACTTATCACAATTGGCTACAATTTTGGAATTGGGGCTTCCTCTTCTCCTTCTTGCTCCTGGAACCCTAATAGAGAAAATTCAGAAAAGAAAGAACTGCTTTCTTTCTCAGTCAAGGATCTTCTTCTCCTCAACACAAATATTTGAAGAAAGATCTACAGAATAACACACTCTGCTCAGAAAAACAACTGTTGCTTCCTATAGCAGCAACACTATTATAAGAGTAGAGAGAAGAAGGACCAAGAGCTTACAAAAGCTCTAGCAATCATCACTATCATAAGATAGGGTTAATCTGATACAGATCCTGAAGAGCACTCAAAGAACAGCACCTCAAGGATTCCTGTTACAAAATTGTGAAAGACAGATTTCTGAATCTTCCTTCTCCTTCTTACTCTTCTTTCCTTACACCCCATGTACGGAGTTTTGAGAATCCCTCTTCCAAAGGATTCAGTGGTTCAAGTTCTCCTTATCAAAAGATCTGTTTGGTTCAAGATCTCCTTATCAAAAGATCTGGTTGGTTCATGATCTCCTTATCAAAAGATCAGTGGTTCTGAGAGTATCCTTGTCAAAAGACTCGGGCACAGGTGGTGCAATCCTACCATGTGGTAGAAGAGAGGACTACCCACATTTTGGGGAACCTTTATAAAATCTTTGTGTCTTCTGGTTGTTTATTTTCTGTGCTGTCCCATATAGTCTAGATTTATTTTACTGTTTTCTAGATTTATATTTCAGCACTTGGTTTTATTCTGTGTGAGGATTTGTTGAAGCATAAACATTTAGTGTATTATTGTATTTGCATAAATAGGATAGAAATAATTTTAAATCTCTATTCACCCCCCCCCCCCCCCCCCCCCCCCTCTAGAGTATTCTCAGAGGCACACTATGCACTTTTAATTCAATTGGTATCAGAGCTAGGTTGATCATTAAAAGGTTAACAGCTTGATCAAAAAGACCTCATACACTTATTTCTATCTTACAGATATTTTTTATAAAGAAAATGAGTACTAAGGATTATGCTTCTACAAGACCCCAGTGTGTAACTTGAATAAGTTCACACTCTGGAAGGCCAGAATAAGACTTTATATGAATTCCATTGATGAAGACATCTATAATGTTCTTCTCACAGGTCCTCCAACTCCAGTCAGACAAAAGGCATGAGAATCTTCAACAACTGGGGATGTCCCAAGAAATGAGTGGATAGAAGCTGTGAAGAAGGTCAAGGCATATGATGCCAAGGACATTAATATTCTGGTGTCAACAATGTCAGATGACATTTTCCAGAAGGTTGTTGAATGTCAATCAGCAAAAGATATCTGGGATTCTCTCACCAGAATGATGGAAGGGAGCTCAGATGAAAGAAAGGACAAAAAGTCCCTTCTCATATCCCAGTATGAGAACATTAAGAAGAAAGCTGAAGAATTTGTTGTTGATATGTATGACAGATTCAGCATTATCATTAATGAGCTCAGAGGCTTAGACAAGGAGATATCCTTGACTGGAATTAATGATAAAATCCTCATGTGCTTCCCTAGCTCATGGGGTTCAAAATCTGGGCAATCAGCGAGTCCAGGTGCCACATAGAAATATCTACTAAAGCTTTGCTAGGAAAGCTTAAGTCATATGAGATGCTTCTAAAGAACAGGATTGACTCTGAAGAAAGGGAGACTACTTCAGCCCTTATCCAAAGGAATCTTACCCTGAAAGCTACTGAAGGAGAGCCCTCTACTCCTGAAGATGATATGTTCAATCTCCTAGCAAGGAGATTCAAGAAATGGGTCAAGACAGAAGACTCGAGGAGAAGAGAAAGGGACTCAAGGCCCAGGTATGATAAAACTCCAAAGAAGGAGATTATCTGCTACACTTGCAACAAACCAGGGCACATTACTCCTGAGTGTCCACAAGAACAAAGGGACAGAAGCAGCAAAAAGGATGAAAAGAAGAAGAAGAAGAAGAAGTCTTTCAAAGGGAAAGACAAGAAGAGAGCCAAGGGCTTTATTGCTAAAACATGGAGTGACTCAGAAGCAGAGTTAAGCTCCTCATCATCTGAAAGTGATGATGAAGCAGAAGCAAAAGCAGCCTGCATGATGGCATTAGGGATGTCATCAGATGATGAAGATGAACAGGTATCTGTATTTGATGGTTTTGATTTTAGTTTAGAAGATGTTCAAACTTGTTTTAAAGATTTCTGTATTGATCATCTTAGAGTAGGAAAAAGAATTAGACACAGTTAGGACTGGATTAGAAAACCTTAAGAAAGATGAAATATACCTAAGAAATCAAAATCTAACAAATGAAATTAATAATAAAGAGACAGAATTGATTAAACTTAGAGAAGAAAACATAAAATTAAAAGAAGAGCTAGCAAAGGCAAAGGCCTTTGAGGATTCACTCAATGGGAGGAGTCAGAAGCTCAAAGACATCACAAAAAATCTCTCTATGAGATTTAATCACCTAGGGTTAGGAGCAGACCCCTCCACCGGCACAGAAGCACCTAGGAAACCTGCCTGGAAAAATCCAGTATCCTTTGTTAGACCTAGTGACTATGAATCATGTAAGGACAATGAAAATACTAAGGATCAAGAAGTCAATACACCAAAGAAAACATCTAGAGATAAGAAAACAAATCTCAACAAAAGAAACAAATCTCAAGAGAAGAAGATTGTAGAAAAATTATACAATCAAAGGGTAAAATCAAAACCTAGGATAATAAGACATTCTGTTGATCTCCTTTATCTAGATACATTCTATACTCATTTCAAGTATCAAAATAATAACTTTGGGAAACAAATTCCTTATCATCCAAATGGGTATCATGAAAGACCCTTTTATTCCTTCATTGAACCCTACAATGGTAAAAGCAAAGGGCCCAAGGTAACATGGGTCCCTTTTAATGTTTGAACTACTTGTGCAGGATTAGATAAGGTCCCACTCAGGAGAAAATGGAGTGGGAAGAAAGATGTATGATATGAATAAGGAACAAACTTCATCCAAGGGAGTGATTTCTATCTTGAATCTTCTTTACAGTTTATAAAATTAATAACATAATCTATTTTTAATAAATATAATTGCTGGGAAAAATAGCAAGAATTTTCTAAGGAAATAGATATGTTCATTCATAAGTGCGTCGAATAGAAGTCGACGTACCATCGACTTCTACTCGACGTTAGCGTCAAGAAGCACTCAGAGTGGATAATTCAAATAGAATTCGACGCAGCATCAAGTTCATATCGATGAATGCGTCGACTCAATCGTCGCTGCTTAAAGTCGAGGTAGAGTTGATTGGAAATCGACGTAACGTCAACATGATTACGTCGACTTAAGAACCGCTGAACAATCTCAGTGTTCCGTCGAATACTAGTTGACGCAACGTCGATACATCAGCGCGCGCAGGACTGCTTCTAGAAGAAATCTCGACACAGCTTTGCGCGCCAAATAATAAGTTTTATCGGCGGTGCGTCGACCTAAACCCTAAGTACCGGCGATTCATCTCCTTTTAAGCAATTACAGCGTCGAGATCATTGCGCTTTCGAACTTCCCTCTCCCTGCTTTCTTGCTCTCTTGTTCTCTCGTTCTCTTGTGCCTTTTTCTCTCTCGTTTGTCTCTGTGTTTTTAGGTACCATCAATCAAATGGCTCCACTCAAGGTTAATTCAAGATTTGACGTCGACATTGAATCGTTCAATGCTGCGGCTGAAAGCTTCAAGGCCATTCTTGGCCTATTTGAAGATGCTGCCTTAATCAAGCTGATATCCGCGAGATGCAAGATCCTGGATATTGAACTGACTGAATTTAAAGATAGTGTGCAAATAGAAGAGGATGGAACCCTCAAAGGAAAAGTGTCTGGCACAGATGTACTGATAATAGAGGAGTTACTAAACCAAACATATGATCTCCTAACTGGAAATGAGTCAGATGAACTAACAGGGGATGAGACCAAGAGGGCCCTGGATCTCATGCAGTTCAAGAAAGATAAGCCCATAAATCTTAAAAAGGTCGACCTTGGAGAAGAGTACAGGTTCCTAACTGATATAGTAGGGAAGGTATTGCTGTGTAAAATCTCAGCACATGATGTTGTTCCAAAGCAACAGCTTCAAATTATGGGAGCTCTAGTTCTAAAGAAAAAGATAAACTGGGTAAATGCCTCCTAAGGATGATTGGGCACAAATATTCCCACAAAGAAAATGCTTATATGAGGATAATGAGTCGGGCGAGTGGGGTGTTTCCCCCACTCGCCCCCTTAATAGAGGTCGGGCGAGTGGGGGGCTGCCCCCACTCGCCCCCTTAAGGGGTGTGGCGAGTGGGGGGCTGCCCCCACTCGCCCCCTTAAGGGGTGGGGCGAGTGGGGGGCTGCCCCCACTCGCCCCCTCAAGGGGTGGGGCGAGTGGGGGCTGCCCCCACTCGCCCCCTTAAGAGGTGGTCCCCCACTCGCTGAGTGGGATTCGTCCCACTCGCTCAAAGGGCCGGGCGAGTGGGGGATGTCCCCCCCCCCCCCCCCCCCCCCCACTCACCCGAGGAAGGCGGGTGTTTGGACTACTTGATCCATTGCTCCTGCTTCTATCTCTTTCGGACCTGCCGCGATTCCGCTGAGTCTGGGTTAACCAAATCAGCTCGGCAAATATGGGGGTTGTACAAAAAGTACTCATAATTAATTATTCAAGATGATGTAAGTAAAGTATTATAAGAAAATTCATATTCATCTTTTTCAAATTATTAAAGTGAAAGATTGTAAGATGAATAATAAATATAAATATAATGAGAAAATATTTTTGGTTATTTTGAAAGGTTTTGTAAATTTTCTCTTTGATTATTGAATGTTAACCAAAACATATATAAAATTTTCTAAAAGCAAGCATAGTGATGATTAAAGTAGTAGAATAATTTTTCATAAATTATTATTTAAAGTAGTAGAATAATTTTTCAATTCTGATTTTTCATGATTATGATTTAATATGATAGGGGCTATCAAATGCAGCAACGAAATCAAACAAATAAACAAAAAGTTACGCATTTTATATTTTAACCAAAGACCCCTAAATAGCCTATTTAAAATCCATATTTTTTTTAAATAGTAGTTTTGATAATATAACATAACAAATCTAGTATTCAATTTATAAGCATTTATAAGTAATGGATTTAAAAAGGATGAGAGCAAAAAAAGTATGGATAGGTTACTTAAAAAATTATATGACTTTTTATTTATTCAATTTGATTTATTAATCATTAGGCTTTATGTGATAAAGTCATATTTCATTATGTGTAAAGTAACCATAAGAATGTTGGATCAAAAGTGAACAATAAAAAAATTGTATAAACCAAAAAGAAAAGAAAATTATTTTTTATTTTTATTTTTAAGTTTAGCATATCATGAAGTAGAATTTTGAATACTCAATTTTGATTTGTTTCTACTTCATGCATTTGATTTAATACTAATGAATAAGAGATTTTGGTATCCAAAGGGAAGCAAGTGGGATGGTTCCTTTGGGTACCCAAATTCAGCGTGTTGGCTTTTGGAAAGACAAGAATGAGTGGACCCTTTCAATTGTCATTAATGCGTCATTCTTATGTATGGGTCTCCATTCATACCTTGGTTTAATATTTTTTACAATTCAAATTTCCATGATGATTTTTAAAAACATTGTTTATAGAAAATTTGCTAATTTTCAATTTTATATTGAGAGAATATTGATGTTGTAAATGATAATGATGATAGTGTTTTGGAATGGCATTTATAACCATTTGATGTTTTTCATTCCCTTTGTTTGGCTTAGTCAAGATACGAGAATTCATATCCAACTTGCTTTTGGATTTTGCTTGATATTGTGGATTTATGTGTTGTGAGTTTTTATTCATAATTTCCTTAAGCAAGGTAATTTTTCTTTCTAATTCATTAGTCTTAATCTCGATATTATGCCTAGCTTTATTATAAGCAAGTGTGCTATTTTTAAGAATTGAGGTTATAGAACTAATATGAGTTTGATAATCATTTCTAAAATTTTCAAATGTTTCATCCATCTCTTTAATTTTTATATTATAATTTTTGCACATAGCACAATCATTTTCAAAGATGAATTTTCTAAAGACAATTTTTCATTATGTTCTTTAAGAGGCTCCCTTTCATAAACCTTGAATTTTTCTTTTAGAGAGTTACAATCAAGGCAAGGAATGGTATTTTCAAGTGATGGGGAAGGTGGAGAATTAGATAAAATAATTTTGGAATTCTCAACATGTTTTAATTTTAGAGTTTTATTTTCTACACGTAATTTGGAGATAATGTTTTTTTAATTCTTTAATTTTTCATTTAGCCACTTCAAGCATATGAAAAGAAGAAATAGAGTTAGCAACAAGAAGAGAGGAATTTGTTTTGCTTACAACGCTATTTGACTTGAAATTTTGATTTGAGCACAGGTTCCTTTTACATCTTCTTCCTCTTTTATTGATGCGTTATTATCTTCCCTTTCGCTTGACGTGCACTCCATGGATTCATCAAATAAGGAGTTTTCTTAAATACTCACGCATGCTTGCATATTCTCCAAATCTTGTGCTTGATCCATACCTACATGAGGAAGACTATAAATCTCTTCAAAAAAATTCCTAATTTTGTATGCAGTAGAAAAACAATAAAACAATTTGAAAATATCTTGTGACATTGCGCAAAATAACATATTCACAACCTTTGTATTTGAATGACATTCCTTTTTATTTAGATCATCATGTGGTTTGATTATTGTGATATTCCAAACTTTGATATCTAAGGAAGAAATTTTTCATTAAAATTTTCCACCCTTTATAATTTTCCTTTCAAATAAAGGTGGTGTTAGTGATTTTTCATTTATATAAAATTTCTCCCCACTAGTAGAAGAGAGATCATGACCATGAAACATCATTATTCCCGGTGGTGAAACCATTTTGGAATAACCTAGCTCTGATACCACTTGTTGAATCTTAAGGTGCCCGTAGAGAGGGGGGTGAATAAGGGTTGTAGAAATCTGTATATTTTAATAGAAAACTTTTAATATTTTATAAGAAATAAATTGTATTAAAAGTAAATTGCTAGAATTGAAACCAAATCAATTTTATTGAACAAATAAAGGCATAATTATTATTGATAAAATTGATTACAAAATAGGATTTCTATAACGCTAGAAATCGAGGCGAATACGTAAAACTCATTTTATTTTCTATACCGACTCTTCTCCCTAAGAACCGGTTGGCTTTAGCCGATCTATCCCTAGATACGGCCTCAAGCCGCTCTATCCTTTCTTTCCCCAGAAAGGCCTCGAGCACCCCCTAGATCTAAGCCCTAGACCTAGTCACCAACACATGCGGTGAATTCCCCCTAAGCCGCATACGGACCTATTCGCCAACAACCACGATGAATTCTCCACTAAATGATTACAGAGATAAAAGATATTACAAAATATGAAAGTTAAATTGAAAACTCTCTATGAAGAAATCTGAAGGAGACGACGAAGAATCGCTGAAGATCGTTGAAGTCGAAGTGTGCTTTCTTCGCGTTGAGTTAGCGTTGATTTAATCCTCCTTTGATTACTCCTCTTGAATTTGAATGAGAGAACTTTTGTGGTCTCAAAATATTGCCCTCACAGAGATTTCAGGTGATGGATCCTTGAGTTGTAAAGTTGAAGAGAACGAATGTCACCCTTTAATAGGAGAGGAAACTAACAATGGCGTTAGACTTAACGCCAGACATTGACTCGGTTTAGTAATGTTTTGATGACACGTATCCTCATTCCAGGAAGGAGATATTGCATGTTTAGAAAGTTCTTATTTTAGGCAACCCTAACGTTTGTGTTAAGACTAACGTTGGCGTTAGACCAAATCATTCCCAAAATTCTCCTACAATCACGACAGCTTCCCTCCATAGTATTTCCATACTGATGGGATCGAGGATCAACGCCAGCATTGCCTCTAACGTCTGGCGTTAGACCACATCCTTTTCTTTTAGCACATTGAGCTAGTCCAAACCAAAATATAACATCCTAGTGTCATCCTTGTTCAATCATGCATACTAAAAACACAATGACAAACTTGATCAAATACAAGTAGGATTTGTTATTCTCAAACCAAAGGGATGTGAAAAACCGCGTTCCAACAGAATATTCACTATGAACTTGAAAAAGATACAAGCTTATATGATGCAGTATTCGGTACCAACAGACGACAAGAGTTGTTAAATTCATTGGATTGCACAATGACTCCCACACTAGTTGAAAAATGGATGTCACTATACGATATGGGTCTAGTAATTGCATCTTTCTACAATGTTGCAATAATTGAGCTTTCAAGTGAGCAATTCTTGACATTTCTTCCACTGCATTCCATGTCACCGCCAGATCCAAATCTAATTACCATTGGATTCATAAATGATAATCATTTTGTTTTGCTAATTCTAAGTGACGCATGCCCATTGCCACCATTATTGACTCCATGAAGAAGGTTTCATAAGGACATATATAATGCAGTGAAGCCCGCATTGATGCGGCTGAAGGCCACCCGAGAGCATCAAGCACGAGCGTAGCCTGTGCGAATATGCTCGTATATATATAATTTGTTTAGTAAATATAGATAAAAATATTTAATTTAGTATATATATATTATATAAATATCCTCTCAGCCTCTCTCCCTCTCTCTCCCTCTCTCTACCTTGCATGAAATATATATATATAAATATTTAAACCTCTCTGCCTCTCTCTACCTTGCACGAAAAATATATATAAAAATATTTATAAATAAACTCTTCGCCTCTCTCCCTCTCTCTCTCTATTTTGAGTGACCGACGACCTTGGCACTGTAGCAAAGAGTAAATATCCAGCAATTTCGATCATCCTTTCTCCAGCGATAGCGCCCCCTTTCCCGCAGTTTCGCCCGCTCAGCACTTCCTCCGTTCGCCACCCACCGCTCGTCGGAATCTCTCTTCCGGCGTAGTTTTTGTAATGGTGGATCCACTCAAGATAATTTACTAAGGTTCAGCAGTATGGAATGACCTTATATAGTATCTCTAGCGTAAATCCTAACCCTAGTGACACGTAACCCGTCGAGTTGTTTTGAGTCGTTTCTGACACGCGCGGACATATATAATAATAAAACTAACAATCTCCTCCTATGTTCGCGGTAAACTCGACGTCGGAAAAGGGTTGGTGTGTGTAGTGTTCAACCAATTCGACTCATTACACAACCATGTCCGCAAGTATCTGTTATAACATATTGGACTGAAATGAAACAAAAGTATGTATGCACGCATAAGAATAAAACATAAACTAAGCAGCATCACATCAAAGTCAAATGTACAGTCAGAGAAACAGGTACCAGAACACCTAATGTCTCATGACCAACAAAAGAGCAGGAAATAGTCCAAACAAAACAGGTAAAGGAAGAGAGCTAAACAATGCTCTAAGCCAAATAAAGAAAAACCAAACAAACACTCTAGAGATCGTCGTCCAATAGATCATCCTTGTCAGGATCCCATCACGCAAGTGCTCCTCCTGCAGCAGCAGCTCCTGTAATTTCCAACAGAGAACTTCATTCAGAATGAATTCAATCATGGAAAATGTACATGTATCTAGTTCTACAAATAAGAACGTAGTACTTTAATTAAGCTAAGTGAACATTAAGTAGAGTATTTCAGGTTCAACCACAGAATCTATTAGCTGTTTCCAAATGAAATGATTTTAGACTTCTGGACAACGCAGCTATATCTGTGTTCCTATGTGTAATGTCATGGTTACTGTTCTTCTAGGGTTAATTGAAACTCATCAAATGTGGAATGGAATCAATCAACGGGAGAAGGTTCAAAACAAGTCAGATCGCGTTATCAAATGTGGAATAACACTCTCCTCCAATTTAAGGAAGATGAATCTGGATGAGGTTGTTAACATCAAATGTAGAATGAAAAAACTCACCAGATTCGTACTCAGCAACCAAAACATCAACAGAGCACAACATGCTAGATTTGACAAAGGAAAGAATCAAAACATTTGGACTAAGGCTGATCTCAAACCGCCTTGAGTCCCATTTCCCCCATTTGTTTTGATTGAACGATCTCGGGGCATTCCTTTCGTTAGTGGATCAGCTAGATTATCCTTCGATCGCACATCGACCAAAGTAATAATGCCTTGTTCTTTAAGATAATTCAAAAGAGCTTGTCTCAGTCGTACATGTCGTCTCTTAGTGTTAAAGAGGACATTCTTAACAACTTGGACTGCTGCCTGATTATTATAGTATAGGATTAAAGAATTGACTTGAAGTCGAGACAAGGGAATGTCTAAAATCAAATTCCTGATCTAGTTTGCCTCTTCACCAGCTAAAGCTAAGGCAAACAACCCAGCTTCCATAGACGACATGGCTATACACATCTGTCTTTTGGACTTCCAAGTAACTACACTGCCACCCAAGGCGAATATAAATCCACTTGTGGACTTGCTGTTTCCAACTTCTGAACACCAGGAGGCATCAGAGTAACCTTCCAAAGTATGAGGGTGACCAGTGTAGCACAGAGCGTGATCTTTAGTACTTTAAGGTACCTCATCAGTCGGTCTAAGGCATCCCAATGCTCTTTGTCTGAACTACTGGTAAAGTGGCTCAGCATGCCTACGGAGAAAGCAATGGCTGGTCTAGTGAACTTATGGCGTACATGAGACTTCCAATGATCTTTGAGTACTTGACTTGATCAACGCTTGTCCCTTCATTCAGGCTCAGCTTGACGTTCAGATCAATTGGTGTTTCAACATGCCTACAATCTTTATAACCCCAAGTATTAAGAATCTGCTCTATGTAGTGAGCTTGACTTAGAGTAACACATCCCTTATCTACTCTTACTTTCATACCTAGTAGGGTATCCATGGGACCAAGGTCCTTCATATCAAATGCTTTTGCGAGAGCGGATTTAGTATCCCTCACGACAGCAAGGTATGACCCCAGAATCAACATGTCATTCACATATAGGCATATGATGACTGTTTAGTTTGACATCGAGCGGTAATAGAGACACTTGTCTGAGAGACTGGACTAAAATCCAACGCTCTTCACCACTTGATCAAATTTCATGTGCCACATCTTAGGCGCTTGTTTAAGCTCATAGATGGATTTATCTAGCTTGCACACTTTATCCTTTAGATCTGTATGTACATAACCTTCAGGTTGTGCCATGTAGATCTCTTCATTTAGCTCTCCATTCAAGAAGGCTGTTTTCACGCCCATCTGATGAACTATGAAGTTCTCAATAGAGGCTAAGGCAAGAAGAATCCTAATAGTGGATAAGTGACAGACATGTGAATATACATCAAAGTAGTCAATTCCCCCCTGTTGCTTATAACCCTTAGAGACTAGTCGTGCTTTGTATCTGGCTATAGACCCATCACTATGCAACTTCTTCTTTAATACCTGCTTGCACCCCAGGACTTTAGCTCCTTTCGGTGGGACTAAATGATGAGTATTGTTTTGTAGCAGCGAGTTCATCTCATCATCGATGGCTTCTGCCCACATTATCGCATCTCTCGATCTCATCGCTTCCTGATAAGAGAATGGATCATCCTCTAAGTGGTAGGTGATAAAATTCTCACCAAAATCCTTAGGGATTCTATCTCTTGTAGATACTCTAAGAGGAACAGGTTCGACCTCTAGAGGTTGGGGAGCAGTGCCAGAGGGGCCAACTTCAGGTTCTACAGTAGATTCTGAGATCATGTCAGTAGATCCAGGGACGGTTAGGCCATGATCTTTGATAAATTTATGTTCAAAGAAGATATCATCTCTAGGCTCTATCTGTACAACCCCGATATTCGCTAGGAGGCGAGCAGAGACTAAAGGATTGGAAGGCGAGAGGAATAAGATAGAAGGCGAGCCAGAATCCCTGGACAGGATCGCAAGGAAGCGGGCGACGAGACTCTGGCCGACTGCTCATAGGGAGTGGGCGAGCCGGGTTCTTGCCAGCCGCTCGAAAGAAGACAAACAGGCCTGGACCTTTGTCACTCGCTCGCAAAAGCGAGCCAAGGAGAGCTAGTCAGGGGCAAAAGCCCACTCGCAGGAAGTAGGCGAGCCGGGTATCCGGTATCCGCCGACCACTCACAAGGGAAATGGGCGAGCCAGATCCTCACGGTCCGCTTACACTGATGTTCTAGGCAAGCCAACTTCTTCATAAGTTCCGGTGTTCGACGATATCAGCTCTGCGTTCGACGAACGTCTTCCTGCGTTCGACGAACGTCACGCTCCAGTTCGACGAGCCTGTCTCAGTGGGAGAGCTCGCGGGAGGGAGTGCGAGACACAGCATCGGCGAACGTCACCAGAAGGAGGACGAGCGAGCCTTCGCAGAGCGCTCGCCTAAAGGGGGATTTTTTGCGAGCCATACTCGCGAGGAGGCTCGCGGGGGCTCTCGCGAGTAACCTTCTCGCGGGTCGCTTGCCTATAGGTTAGGGAGGCGAAATTACCCCACAGCCCCTGGTGGTCTGCAGTTAGCCTCTCCAAACAACGGAGTTTGGATATTAGCAGGCCAAATTGGGGTGTGTTTAGTAAAACCAAAAGGTGGAATTCCGCTATTAGCAGGACACGGACAAAAAACTATAAATAGACCTTGAACGGCACCTTGGGAGGGATTCCAATCTCAGATCTCTGAGCTTCTTCCTCCTTTGGTGACTTTGGTTTAGCTCTCTAGCTCTCCAAGGTGCCCGAGTCTCAGCTTTGGCTTGGGAGGGGAAGCGCTCAACGATCTTCCGGGTTAGTGGAGGAACCTCCTCGCTGCGACTAAGGTCTTAGTCAAAGTTCCAAGTCTTCAGTCTCTCCATTCCAACATATTAGTAAGGGCTAGCTTCCCCTCAACTCGTTGAGGGACCGAGCTTCACAGGAGACCGAGAAATTGGTTTCAACATTTTGGTGCGGTGAGCGTGGAGCGTGGCTGGTTCAAGAAAATTCCGAAGAAGGGATATGGCGAGAGACGAAGAGCAAGGCGAGGAGTTCAGCGAGTCACCCCTGGTGGTGACGCCAAGGATGTTCTCAGACTTCCGGAGGGAGGTCCTGGAGACCCTTGGGTTCGCGGTCGCATCGCTGCGAAGCGAGTTCGCGACCCCGGCGGATCAGACATCGCATCCTCCAACATCGATTGGCGAGGACGCCCCGGGAGGAAGGGCATGAAAATAAGTGGTCGGGGGTCAGCGCAAGATCTAGAGGGGCGGGTGTTGTTCGCCAGCCCATCGAGCTCGGTCCCGGTAAGCTCAGTCCAGGCAGGCGCGATGCAGGTGAATGCGAGACAGGCAGGCGCGGGGCAAGCGAGCACTGCGCCGGCGAATGCGATTCCGGTGGGAGCGGCACCCGTAGGGGCCGGTACGGCAAATGTGGCTCTCGCGAGCTTGGCCCCAGCGAGCTCCAGTTTGGCGAGAGAGCTCGGGGGGGGGGGGGGGGGGGGGGGGGGGGGGGGGGGGCGAGCTGAGCAAGAAAGGGCAGTAGGGGGAGGAAGCCCCTTTTGTGAGTTAGTGCTTTCTGCTCCCATCCCGGAGGGGTTCAGGGAGTGGGACAGGGTCTACTACCACGGCAGGGATGACCCTGTCCAGCATCTACAGTCGTTCGAGGACTCCGTCTCAATCAGGACAATGACAGATGCCTTCAGGTGTCAGCTCTTCGCCATCACCCTAAAGGAGAAGGCCCGGGAGTGGTTCCATCAGCTCCCTGTCGGATCAATCTACCAGTTTGAGGACCTGCGCAGGAGCTTCTTGTTGCGGTTCTTAACTTCGAAGAAGAGGAAGAAGGACGTCGAGTCCCTCTTCAAGGTGAAGCAAGATCTCAAGGAGTCATTGACTCGTTATGCAGATCGGTTCCAGGAGGAGGTGCTTCTCACCCAGGAGATGTCGGGTTTGCTCTCCAGCTCGCCTTCATGGTCGGTTTGAAGGAGAGCTTCTTCAAGATGGCTCTGAAGAGGAAGGCTCCCGTCTCCTACGAAGAGTTGATGGAGAGGGTGGCGGAAGAGATCGAGAGTGAGGAGGCCAATCCCGAGCTCACCAGGAGGCTAGCGATGCTCAGTGAGCTGGAGGTAAGGCAGCAAGAGGTGCGGAGAAGGGAAGAGCCCCGAGCCCCGAATGGGGGGATGGAGGCACCAAGGCGGAGGAATGCAGGGGCAGGGGAGGGGTTATGCCCCAGGAGGATGCAATTTTCATGGAGGCCAGGTAAGACCCCATCAGCTGGGATGGAGGCAAGGTCCAAGGCAGGTGCCTCCCCCGCCACAGCAGGCTATGGCCATCCGGCGAGGAAGAGGAGGAAGAGGAAGGAGAGAAGGAGCGGAGGCAGGAGCAGGAAGGAGAAGGGGGAATAGGGCGGCGGAGGTCGAAGGGGGGAAGTGGTATTGCCTTACTGTGACTTCCATGATGAGGAAGGTAACGCGACAGCCACTTGCCCAGAGTTTTTGGGGACCAAGAGGGCTAGAGTACCAGCCCCGCGACAGAAGCAGGTGAGGATTGAAGAGGTCCTGCCTCGGGAGGAGGAAGAGGAAAGGTGCGAGGACCGGGCCGATTTGGGGTCCCGAGGGGGAATCGGGGTGATCCACGGGAGGGGGAGGGATCGAAGCAACCCGGAAGGCGAGCCTCCATACAATTTATCGTCGTAGTGTGGCTTCCACATCCCTGGCCCCGCCCCTAGTAGAGAAGATTTCATTCACCCAGAAGGACATACCGGGCTATGAGGACCCATTCTGCGATGCGCTGGTCATTCAAACGGCGATCGAGAACTTCACCGCCTCCCGAATCCTTGTGGATAACGGGAGCTCGGTCAACGTCATCTTCATGAAGGCGTTCGACGGTATGGAGGTGGAGGCACGGAGAGGTTTGGCCTCGGACGTTCCATTGTTCGGATTCTCCGGGGAGAGGAAGGAGGTAGAAGGGGGAGTGGGACTGCATGTGGTCTTGGGGGGCGGTCCAGGAACTACCGTTTTGTCATAGTGGATGCTCCCAACAGCTATAGCGCCATCTTTGGACGGCCGCTCATTAGCGCGTTCCGCTACGTCCCCTCCACCTTCCACTAGTGCCTTAAATTCAATGATGGAGGAGTGCAGGTCTGGATCAGGGGAGATCCAAAGGTGGCAAGGCAGTGCTACGTGACGGCAGTCAATAGCATCTCCTGGATGGCCGAGGCGGAGAAATGGGACCAGGAGATGGGTGAGCCGACAGGACTTGGAGAAGGAGGTGAGGAAAAGGAAGAAGCGGAAGGTCAGGCCCAGGGGAAGGGACGGATGAGATGATGGAAGGGGGGACGAGGCAGAAGAGGAGGAGAGTTTGGAAGGAAGGAGTAGTTCATGCCCAGAGAGGGGTCGCTGAAGGACCCAGGGCGGAGGAGAGAGAAGAGGGAGAAAAAGAAGAGGAGGCCTCGGGAGGAGGGGTAAAGGAGTCGATGGGGTAAAGGAGTCGATGGTGGTGGGAGAAGAAGAGATGGGGGAAGGAGACAAAGCGATCGCTTGTGGCAGGGAGGAAGAGAATGCTTGGGGGGAGCAATCCAGGTTGGAAGTAGTGGAGGAAGTAGTGGAGGTGGAGGTCTCCGCCAAGGCCGGAACAATCGAGAAGATCAAGATCAGCGGGGAGCTCAGCCCCGAGGACCGGAGAAAGATCTCGGCTTGCGTCCAAGACAATGTGGATGTCTTCGCATGGAGTGCTGCGGAGATGTCGGGGATCGATGCGGATGTGGCGTGCCATCGCCTCAACCTCGATCCCGGCACTCGCCCCATTCGCCAAAAGAAGAGGTCAATCGCGGACAAGCTGGAGGTTCCTATCCGGGAGGAGGTGAACAAGTTCATCAAGGCCGGTTTTGTATCGGAGATCCAGTATCCCAGCTGGGTCTCCAATGTGGTGATGGTAAAGAAGGGTGACGGTAAGTGGCGTATGTGTGTTGATATCTCTTTGCTTAATAAATCTTGCCCCAAGGATTGCTACCCCCTGCATAGAATCGACGTGCTGGTGGACTCAGCCGTCGGTTTCTCTGTGATGTCTTTTCTAGATGCTTTTTCAGGTTATCACCAAATTCGCATGCACCCTCCCGACATCAAGGATGTATCCTTCATCACCGGGGATGGGTGCTATTGTTATAAAATGATGTCGTTCGGCTTGAAGAACGCGGGAGCAATGTACCAGCAAATGATGGATAGAGTGTTTCGCGAGCAGAAGGGCAGGAACCTGGAGGTCTACGTAGATGACCTAATGATCAAAAGTTGGGACCTTGAGTCCCACCTCGGGGACCTCAAGGAAACCTTTGGGACTCTGAGGAAATTTAAAATGAAGCTTAACCCCTCAAAGTGTGTCTTCGGGGCCAGCCGAGGGAAATTCTTGGGTCATTTGCTTACCCCCATCGGGGTAGAGCTTAACCCAGACAAGGTGAGGGCAATCCTTGAGTTGGGATCTCCGAGGAATGAGAAGGAGGTTCAACGTCTAACAGGGAAGTTAGCGGGATTGAGTAGGTTCCTCTCCAAGGCGGGAGAAAAATGTTCTTCCTTCTTCAGGGTGCTGAGGGGAAACCAGAAGTTCGAGTGGACCCCCGAGTGCGAGAAAGCTTTTCAGGCACTAAAGGAACAACTAACCCAGGACCCGTTACTGCAAGGGCCGAGGCAGGGGGAGGACCTATATCTGTACTTAGGGGTAGGGCCGGAAGCGGTCAGCTCGGTGATGGTTCGAGAGGAAGGGAAAAAGCAACTCCCCATATACTACGTTAGCAGGGTATTGAGGAAGGCCGAACTCAGATACCCTATTTTGGAAAAGCTAGCATTTGCCTTGGTGGTGTCGGCTAGGAAGCTCCGGCCCTACTTCCAGGCACACTCATTCAAAGTGGTGACCGACCACCCCCTTCGCGGCATCATGGAAGGGGTGGAGCACTCCGGGAGACTGGCTAAGTGGTATGTGGAGCTGAGTGAGTTCAATACCTCCTACGTGCCCAGGGTATCCATAAAGGCGCAAGCAGTGGCGGATTTCATGGCTGACTATGTGACCGAATTGGAAGAGTCCGAACTACCCCACCCAGTGGCCTGGAAGATGTTGGTTGATGGCACGTCAGGAAAGCACTCCTTCGGGGGAGGGGTGATATTGGTGAGCCCCCAGGGCACCAGGATCGAGCAGGCAATCAATGTTCATTTCCCCCTCACCAACAACCAGGCTGAGTATGAGGCTGTGATAGCAGGCCTCCGCCTAGCTCGGGAGTTGGGAGTACAAGACGTGGAGGTCTCAACGGACTCCATGGTAGTGGCTTGCCAGATCAAGGGGGAGTTCTAGGTCAAAGAGCCAACTCTCCAGCGGTACCTGGAAAAGGTTAAGGGGGTCATCGGGCAATTTCGCACTTTCTCCATCAAGCACGTCCCAAGAGAGGAGAGCACCCAGGCGGACCTCCTGGCCAAGTTCGGTCCCCGGGCAGGAGGGACGGTGTCGGAACTCTTCCGGCCTTCCATCGAGGAGGGATAGCTGATGGAGGTGGATCAGCGGGTGTCGTGGATGGATCCCTTCGTCACCTACTTGGCAACAGGGAAGTTCCCCGGGGAGGAGGTAGACAAGCGGCGGCTCAGGTATAAATCGGCATATTACTCCTTACATGCAGGGTTGCTATACCGCAAGACCCTCTCAGGGCTCCTAGCTCGTTGTGTCTCGGAGGAGAAAGCCCTGAGGGTCCTGGAGGAGATTCACTCGGGGGAGTGTGGCAGTCATTCAGGGGGCAGGACCCTAGAGGGAAGAGTGCTGAGACAGGACTACTTCTGGCCCACCCTCAGCAAAGACGCTGCGGAGTTCTCTAATATGTGCTCCAAGTGCCAGCTCTACGCCCCCCTCCAGCTCCTTCCAGCTCAGAGGATCCGAACAATCACAGCCCCCTGGCCCTTTGCGATATGGGGGTTGGATTTGGTGGGGCCTTTCCCCCAGGCGAGCGACCAAAGGAAGTTTCTACTGGCGATGATAGACTACTTTTCTAAATGGATCGAGGTGAAGGCGCTCGTTAAGGTAACATCTCAGGTAGTGAGAAACTTTGTTTGGGGTGAAATAATTTGCAGGCATGAGCTCCCTCTAGCCATAATCACGGACAACGGGCCGCAATTTGCCAGCGAGGAGTTTGTTAGTTTCTACACCCAGCTGGGCATCGACCTCAGGTTCGCGTCGGTCCACCACCCAAGAAGCAATGGCCAAGTGGAGGCAGCAAACAAGATCATCGTCAACCTACTCAAGAAGAAGGTGGAGAATCTTAGGGGGAATTGGGTGGAGCAGCTACCTTCAGTCCTCTGGGCCATGAGGACTACTCCCAACACGGACACTGGGGAGACTCCTTTCAAACTATCTCATGGGTCTGAGGCCGTGCTCCCGATAGAATTCGAGGTAAAGACCCCCAGGGTGGTCGCCGCGGGCGAAGGGGATGGAGAGTGGCTAGTGGCAAACGATGCGGAACAAAGGTTTGTTGGAACATGGTCTTTCGCATCTCCTAGGTTTGAGAATAACAAATCCTATGTGTATTTGATCTTGTGTGTTTAAGTGTGCAGGATAACAAAGTCCACATGACTCAAGGATTACATAAGAAGGTTGCCCCCAAAGTTGAGCCATCAAATCCAAAACTCCCACTAGCGTCGGCGGTATCACCTACCGCCTGGCGCTAGCGCTAAGGAACAGCTGAGAACGGATACTGAGCTCGACGAATGTTGAAGCCCGCTCTACGAATTCCGGTCGACGAAATTGAGGTCGACGAATGTTGAAGCCCGCTCGACAAACTCCGGTCGACGAAATTGAGCTCGACGAATGTTGAAGCCTGACCGACGAATTGACTTCGATGAAATTTCGTTCGACGAACTGTAAGCGGAGCTCGACAAAATTCTCATCACTGCGTTCGACGAAAATTCGCTCGACGAAATGTTAGCTGCGTTCGACGAAATTTCGATCGACGAAATGTTTGCTTAAGCACAAATTCCGGGAGTACTTATATAAGGAGATAGCGCCTGGCGGTATCCGATAGCGCAGGCGATAGCGCGGAGCACAGAAGGCAAGAGAGAATTTTTTCCTTGGATTAAAGATTCTGCCGCGCAGAATATATCCTAATATGGGATAGCGCCAGCGGTACCTCTAGCGCAGGCGCTAGCGCTGAGGCTATATAATGGACCCTTCTCTTCTCGTGTGGTGTGCTGATTCCTGAGAGAGGTCTTGTGCCAGAATTCCAAAGCCTTATATGACCGAGAGTTGATCTCCCACCAAACGCTTAGAGAGTTTCTGAAGGAGTACTTCATCACGCTACATCCAAAGAGGGATCGCTTCAACCTCGCTTATTCTACAGCGATCGTTCATCTCCGACTTCAGAAGTTTCTTAGAGGGAGTTTTAATATTGTTGTTGTTATTTTATTTCATATCTTTTGTAACCGTTAGAGAATTCGTCTCGTGTTGGCGACTAGGTCTGGGTAGGACTTAAGGCAGAAATTTGCCTCGTGTTGGCGACTAGGTCTCGGGTGTAGGTTTAGGGGGTGCTCGAGGCCATATCCGGGGAAGGGTTGGCTAGAGCGGCTTGAGGTCGTATCCGGGGAAGGATCGCCCAAAGCCAACCGGTTCGTGGGGATACGAGTCGGTATAGAAAACAAAAGGAGTCTTTCTATTCGCTTTGATTTCTAGCTTCGATAAGAGATCAAGTTTTGTAATCATGCTTCTCAAGTTAATAAAATCATGTCTTTACTTTTACTTCACTTGATTGTCTTGATCTTCTCTAGTTTAATAATCAAAGCTTTTTCAAAGTTAATCAAAATATATCTAAAGTTTTTAAAACCCTTATTCACCCCCCCCCCCCTCTAAGGGCGCCTACCGATCCAACAAGTGGTATCAGAGGGGTTTTATTCCAATCGGCTTAACAACCAGGAATAATGAAGAAGTGAGCATGTTAACGCGAATGAAATCGTTAAGCCAGAAGGGCCCGCCGGTAGGACAGTCCACATGCATCGCTAAGTGAACGTCGTATTGGCGATGTGCGGGCGCGAGCCGGACTAAAGGCAAAATTGCATGAAGAAATGAGCATGTTAACACGAATGCGGCGAGGTGCGTCCGCGCGAGCGCAAGTACAAGTGCGCATGCGAGCGACGAGATATAAAGAAAATGACATTCAAGAGATACAAAATTTCTATCATTAAACAAAAGGTGTTTACATTCAACGGCGAACTCGCCGATCAAAACAAAAACTTCTACACATTGAAAAATAAAAAAGGTGGAGGTTGCCCGCTGATGGCCTGCTCACTCGCTCTCGCGATCCTCTGCCTCGGAGATCGGCGCGAACAGGTCAGGGACGACGTCTTCCGCAGTGAACTCCAGGGCGTCGGGAACGATCATGTCCGCCCCTTTGAGGGTATCGAGGACGAGTTCGGCGATCTCCATCGACCTTTTTCGATCGGTTTCCTTCTCCTCTCCCGACTGGCCGCGACCCCAGCTTGCGGAGGAGGGGGGGGGGGGGGGGGGGGGAAGTACCGCCGGGGTCAAGTCGCGAACATGGGCTTCGAGATAGGCGTTCTGCTTCTCCAGGTCGGAGATCCTCTCGTTTAATTTGCTCACGCCCTCGGCATCCTGCGAAAAAGAAATTAACAAAGGCAAGACAAAGCGAGGCGGTAAGAGATTTTGGGCGGATACCACTTACCAGGCCACCCTGAAGGGTGGCAAGGAGGCCCTCAAACAAAGCCTCCTTTTCCTTCAGCTCCGCGTTCTCGCCAGCGGACTTCCGGAGCTCAACGTTGAGCCCCCTGATTTCCTTATCCGTAGTGAAGTAGCGACGACCCACCATATGGGCAAGCTCCGTTGCCCGGAACTGGACCCGCATGGCCTCATATACCAGTCCTTTCTATGTAAAGGCCCTGAAGAGGGAGGCGTCTTCGCGGTCGTAGAGCTCGAAGGCGAGGGCGAATGCCTCACCTCCGATTCTGTCACCCTCCACCCAGGAAGGGAGGAGGGAGGAGCAGACGACCTTATTCTGATCAGGGTCCCACGCGAGCGCCGGCTCGCCAATTGCGTCCGGGAGCTTCATGCTGAGCCCGAAATTTGTATGGCTCGTCGGATTGGGCTTGCCGCCCGCCTCCTCTGGCTCGTCACCCTCTTTGGCGGGCTCCCGATTCGCTGGAGGAGAAAGAGGGGTCTCCGGCTCGGAGAGATCCACGACCTCTTTATCCTTAAGTGCGGGGGGGGGATCTTCTTGGTCTTTTTCGCCAATCCCCGCGAGGTGGGCCGGCATAGAGGAAGAGGACGCTTCTTTCCTGACGAAGAGCTCGGGAGTTCGCGGAAAGCCTCGGCAGCCACGCTTGCGAGCGGGCCAGAGGTAAAGGAGGGGGAAGGCGCGTATGGGGGATTGACCGGAAGATAGCGCTCTCCTGCACAGGTGACTAAAAGCGTTAATTAACAGAGGGAAGGGGGAGTGTTGAGATTCGCGAGCGCGAGTCAGACCTTCTCCTAGGGGAACATGCGTCAGCGAGTCCACCCGCTGCCGAAGGAAAGCGACCTCGAAATTCTTCCCCTTGAGGTATTGGTACAGACTCGCGTCGGCACCCCCTAGCGAAGTGGGAGGGCGGTAGTCGGCGTCATCTCGTGGGAGGGGAGTTTAGGAGAGGTTGCCGAAGGGGCCCTTCACCAGGATGTATTTCTGCGTCCAATAGTGGGATTTGTTGACGGTCTCACAGAGGGTGACGTGTTGGCTCGCGAAGTGAGCCGTCCCGTCCCTGTAGGCACGGAAGGAAAACACCTTGCGGAAGACAAGAAGACTAAACTCAATCTTCTCGGCTCGCAAGTAGCTGGCGAACGTGACCATAACGACGATCGCATTCGGCGTTAATTGGCTGAGTAGTACACCGAAGTATTTGAGTACCTAGAAGAATCCTTAAGGGTTAGAACACCGCTCGCGAGGCGAGCCAGGAGGAAGTATTAAGAACATTCTTCGCTATGCGAGTTCGAAAGATGTACCTGGCGCACTTCGGGCCATATCGGGAGGCCCAACCCATTCTCAAAATGAGCAATGGGGATGGCGAGCTCGTCGGCAGGGGTATCGTTGATAGTGTCCTTTTCAGTAGGGCAGCGGGCCACGAACCCTGGGTGTAAGTACTTGTCCACGGTGGTTAAGTACTCCTCTTTGGTGAGGTTGGCACAGAAGAAGGGGTTTTCGCGAAAGAGCACAGCGCACTTGGCCCGCCCTTCTATATCCGTGTATGCGACCATGGTGCCAATTGGCTGCGAGTCATAGAATCCGCGAATGCGAGCTGTGCTTGGCGAGAGAGTCGGCAGAAGAGAAACGCAGAGAGAGAACAGTAAATGCAGTGGTTGGAAAGTAAAAAAGACCGGCTATTTATAGAAATGGAAAAGGCGGGAAGAAGTCGAAGCGCCGGTGTCTGCGGGTAGCGGATCCGCACGGTAATTTTTCCGCCTCCAGGGATCCTATCCGCTCCCAGCAAGTTAAAGTCTCGTCAAACTCTCTCCTGTTGGGCATCAGCGAGTTAGCGTTGGATAATGAAATAAAGCGAAACACAAGAACAGGACGCGTTCGCAAGCGACGAAAGTGTAAAAGTAATCGATAAGAGAGCGAGCCAGATACAACAAAAGAAAAGATAATAAAAATAGAAAATACTGGCTCACAAGCGAGTCAAAAATATCATTATTACAGACTACTGAATTGTTTGTGACCCCTCCCTACGAAGGGGAGGGGGAAGAAAAATAAAATGCAAACTGCGAAGAAAGAATCCTTAATAGCGCAACCATTTCCAGTGACCGCGACCCCGTACACCAGAGCGAGGAGGGATTCGCGGGTAGTGATACTCGCGAAGCGACTGGTCCGCTTGGTTCGTCAGCCGCGTGTAATCTTCAATACGAGCAATGTACACCCCGGGGGGGGGGGGGGGGGGTCACATCGCCGTGATCGACCGGCCGCGCCTCAGCAAGGATGCGCGCGTTCGCGTCCTCCATCGCAGCAAATCTTTCCTCACTCGCGAGCCGGTCCAACCGATTTTGTTCATGTAGATCCCGCAGCAGGGAAGTATGCTTCTGGAATATCTCGGTGACCGGCCTCTTCATTTGCGCCGGATCGCCGGGGTCCCCCAAAAATTCCGCGACCTGACTCGGCGAGGGGGGTGGCGATATCTCCAACGCACCCTGCTCCGACTCGGTGGGCGGGGTCATGGAATCACCTGCGAAGTAAAATCAGCAAGAAGGTGGAAAGCGACGCTCTATAGCAATGGTCTAACCTAGTGGGGGAATTTTAGTACTGGGCCGCTGGCGAGAGGCGCCTAGTTGGCCTCGGAATGCTTCAACAAAAGCAGGGGTAACGGGCTTACCCAGACCGGAAGCGAACGCGGGTTTGGCAGCGAATCCGGGCTCGGCAATCAGCATCCCTCCGGGGCACCTTTGTCCCAGAATGCCGAATCCGGGAGTGATGATGGTCTGACTCGGCGGGGCCGGCGGGTCAGCGGGAGGAGGAACTCGCTCTTCCGAGTCCGCGAGAGGAGGAACTCGCTCCTCCAGGTTCGCGAGAGGAGGCCCTGCGCAGAGAGTAAATGTGATTTGGCGAGCCAAGAGACATGAAGGAAGGCAAGGTAAATCACTCACCTCGTCGCGAAGGCGAGTCCCGCAAGTTGACGATCCTCGCGTCTGCGAGAAGAGTATCAGCCCCGCCGGTGGAAGGGATGTGGGTCTCCGTGATTATTTTCTCCAAGGTATTCTCTCCCGGGGAAGCGTGCTGCGAGTAAAGAAACAATGTCAAGAGAGGAAGACATTACGTCGACAAACTTGATAGTAGTACCTGCGAGGCGAGCCCGTCATGGGAGGAGGGAGACGAAAAGGAGGACCCACCCTGGCCGGTCGAGCACCGAACGACCTTTGCCGTTCTGGTGGAGGACGGGAGCGGAGAGCGCTGCGGAGAAGCCCAAGAGGCGATGGCAGCGGCTTTTCCCTTCCGGGCCGCTTGCAAGGCCTTCAGGCGAGCCATCATCTCGTCTTTCTTGGACATCGCGTTGGGGCTCGTGGCGAGTAAGAGAAGAGGGAGAAGGCTAAAAAAAGTTTAAACGCCGGCCGGGGAGAGTGATATTTATAGTGGTGGGCATGGGCCCCACCAGAAGATTCGCGCCACGTCAGCAAAAGGCTGGCGAAGATCCGAGGTTGGATGATTCTTCGCGAGGCCCGAGTAGCCCCGCGAAGAGTGGGGATTGTGTACAACCCCGATATTCTCCAGGAGGCGAGCGGAGACTAAAGGATTGGAAGGCGAGAGGAATAAGATAGAAGGCGAGCCAGAATCCCTGGACAGGATCGCAGGGAAGCGGGCGACGAAACTCTGGCCGACTGCTCATAGGGAGTGGGCGAGTCGGGTTCTCGCCAGCCGCTCGAAAGAAGACAAGCAGGCCTGGACCTTTGTCACTCGCTCGCAAAAGCGAGCCAGGGAGAGCGAGTAAGGGGCAAAAGCCCACTCGCAGGAAGCAGGCGAGCCGGGTATCCGGTATCCGCCTACCGCTCACGAGGGAAATGGGAGAGCCAGATCCTCGCGGTCCGCTTACATTGATGTTCTAGGCAAGCCAGCTTCTTCATAAGTTCCGGTGTTCGATGATATCAGCTCTGCGTTCGACGAACGTCTTCCTGCGTTCGACGAACGTCATGCTTCAGCTCGACGAGCCTGTCTCAGCGGGAGAGCTCGCAGGAGGGAGTGCGAGACCCGGCCTCGGCGGATGTCACCAGAAGGATGGCGAGCGAGCCTTCACAGAGTGTTCGCCTAAAGGGGGTTTTTTGCGAGCCATACTCGCGAGGAGGCTCGCGGGGGCTCTCGCGAGTAACCTTCTCGCGGGCCGCTTGCCTATGGGTTAGGGAGGCGAAATTACCCCACAGCCTCTGGTGGTCTGCAGTTATCCTCTCCAAACAGCGGAGTTTGGTTATTAGCAGGCCAAATTGGGGTGCGTTTAGTAAAACCAAAAGGCGGAATTCCGCTATTAGCAGACCACGAACAAAAAACTATAAATAGACCTTGAAGGGCACCTTGGGAGGGATTCCAATCTCAGATCTCTGAGCTTCTTCCTCCTTTGGTGACTTTGGTTTAGCTCTCTAGCTCTCCAAGGTGCCCGAGTCTCAACTTTGGCTTGGGAGGGGAAGCGCTCAACGATCTTCCGGGTTAGTGGAGGGACCTCCTCGCTGTGACTAAGGTCTTAGTCAAAGTTCTAAGTCTTCAGTCTTTCCATTCCAAGAGATTAGTAAGGGCCAGCTGCCCCTCAACTCGTTGAGGGCCCGAGCTTCACAGGAGACCGAGAAATCGGTTTCAACACTATCACTGAATTAGTGGATAGATCCAGAAACTGGTCAGCTGACTGTCTTCTGCACTACCTAAATAGACACAGGTTGTCATTCTAGGTCCACCTTAGATCGTTTAAAGTCTTATATGCGCACATAGGCGATACAACCCCAAGTCTTAAGAGTGTCATATTTACAAGGATGACCGTGCCACAGTTCATACAGAGTAGAACTGAGCTTTGAGTGAGACACTCTATTCAGAATGTGATTCGCAGTAAGGACTGCTTCCCCCAGAAGGAATTTGGCATGCCAGCGGTCAGGAGCATAGAATTTAACATCTCTATCAAAGTTCTATTTTTACGCTCAACAACACCATTCGATTGAGGTGAGTAAGGAGATGTAATTTCAAGGATTATGCCCTCAGAGGTACAAAACTCCCTAAACCCAGTCGTAGTGTATTCTCCTCCTTGATCACTTCTAAGTCTCTTAATATTTAAATTTAACTGGTTTTCTACCCAAGATTTGAAGATCTTAAAGGTTTTGAATGTCTCGTCTTTCGACTTCAATAGGTAGACATGACAAAATCTGGAGAAATCGTCGATGAAGGTAATTAGATACTTCCTTCCCCCTCTAGTGGCATGACTACGAAAGTCATAGAGGTCAGAATGAATCAATTCCAAAAGTTGTGTGCTCCTAGAAACGGTCTTGAAAGGGTTTCTAGTTATTTTGGTTTGGGCACAAACCTCGCACCTATCAAATCAAGTAGAAAAAATCTAACGGAATGTTGTGACTCTTAGCTAGATCGCGCATCTTCTTATAGTGAACGTGTCCAAGTCTATTATGAAGTAGCTTTGGATCTATCAGAGGCGAACTCACTTGATTTATGCACTCGTTTTCTAGGCTAAGTCTATGCATTCCATTAATTACGTAAGCGCAACCAAAGTAGTGTGACTTAACAGTTAGTGTTATTCTACCATTTATGGTTGTGAAAGACATTTCAGACTTATCTAACAAACTCATAGAAATTAAAATTTTAGTTAAATTGGGAACTACTTTAACATTTTGCAAAATTAAAATTTTACCTAAAGAGAGGACTAACTCTGCCGTCCCAGCATGAGTAACAACTGTCTCTCCTCCATTGCAGTTCTCAACTCTGTCTCGGAGTACTCTGACCTCTGAGAGAAGACTTCTGTCATTTGTAACGTGACAGGTAGCACCGCTGTCCAGCCACCACTTAGACGACTGATGAGTCCCGATTATATACACATATATGGACTCATCTGGGCCGTTTATCTAGTCATTCCACTGCACTTTAGGCTTGTTTTAGCTTATATTTGTTATCACTTGCTATGTGCACTTCTAGGCCCATTTTGGTGTGTTTTCATGTTTATCTTCATTAGTAGTTTTCATGCACTGTTAGGTGCCACTTTCAGTAGCTGGATTCGTGGTTGTACGCTAGAACAGGAGTCGTGCAGGTGCTTCCGGTGCAATTCTGCACAGGAACACTGCGCACGATCACTGGTTCTATTGCGCACGACCACTGGTCGTGCGCCACTGATCGTGTGCACTTAACACTTTTTTCATGAGTTCTGTTTGGTGCAGTGCGCACGACCATCTACGATAGTGCGCACGACCACCGGTCGTGCGCCACTGTTCGTGCGCACTTATCATCAATTTCATGAGTTCTGTTTCAACCAGTGCGCACGACCACCTACGATAGTGCGCACGACCACCGGTCGTGCGCCAGTGGTCGTGCGAACATGTTATTTTATAATTTCTGTCTTTGCAGGCTCCGTCCAGGCAGAGCGCACGATCACAGGATTCTAGTGCGCACGACCACTGGTCGTGCGTCAATGACCGTGCGCACTGTTTATTCCAGCGCCTATAAAATGACCTGCTCGCGATTTTAGGTCAAGCCCCCGATTTTCTTCCGCCGTTTTCCGCCCGACTCCGCCGTTTCGCCCTTTTCCGCTGGTTCTCCGCCCCCCTAGGCCTCCTCCATCATCCAAGAGCTTCAAGGAGGAGATTCCACGCATCTTCATCGCCAAGCAAGGAGTTCTTCGCATTAGACGTGGCCGGATGGTAAAGCGCTGGAGAAGACGGGTCCATTGGGAGGTGTGACAGCCCTCCTCTACCCCGGACGCAGTTGGGACCGAGCTAGGACGTGGATTGACAACCCGACGATTCCTACCGTGAATCTACAACGAGACTCCGGATTCGGTCGTATCTCTTGCCTCTTTCTTCTACTTGTGTGGTTGTATTTGTTTGTAATCTCTATATTTAGATGATGGCACTATGAATCTTGTTTATTAATGTTTATTTCATGTTTATGGAATCATATTATTCATATGTGTGAATGAGGAGCGCCGCCATCCATTTTCCACTCCACCACCGTGTCCGGTGCCGCACTAGCAATTGCTAGTGGCGTGCTTGTCGAAGAGGTGCTTGCGACCCTCATCCGTATGCCTACTCTTCCATCCGCCTAGCGAAGCGTGGCATAGCGGCCCGTGTAATCCATTCCGACTCCGCCGGTGCGAACCATTCCATCCGCTAGCCTTCTCGTCCATCCGCCTAGCGAAGCGTGGCATAGCGGCCCGTGTATTCCATCCCGCCTAACGAAGCAGTGCGCTCAAGGCCTACATTGTTCGATTCCGCTTGCCTACTCGTCCATCCGCCCTTTCGACGCAGCGCGCTCAAGGCCTGCCTAGTCTCCATCCCGCCAAGCGAAGCATTGCATAGCGGCATTGCATAGGAGTAGTTGATAGCTTTTATTTTATTTTCCAAAAGCCAACCCAACTCCCCCGCATTCCATCCGACGTTAAGGACTTCAATCTCAAGTCCTACCTCGAACGTTAACTCCACCTTACTGTGTTCCTTGAGAGATTCGATACTTGGGGATTACTCCTCGTTTTATATTACTTGAACGATCGGTACACTGCCGTTTCGTGTCGCAGTCTAGCCACCTCCTATAGCGGTGTGTGAGATTTGCGCCATCAAGTTTTTGGCGCCGTTGCCGGGGAGAGAATGTGACCGGGCAAGCCTATGGTCACCGACACCGATGGATTTCGGTGGAGTTTGTCCGGCATCCCAATCTTGAGCAATGCTCATCTCAGCGTTTAGTTTACTTTCTCCTTATGCATGACCGAACGATTCACCGCTTTTCACCATTTTGAGTAGTTGTAATATGCTTTTACTCTTTTAGAAATATATAGACTGTTTATATAATCAGAAATCTTCTCTACTATTCTTCTTATGCACGTGAGTATGCGACTTCGCATGGTACTCTATATTGTAGTTTTAAGCCATCTACTTTTCTTTCCCCGTTCGCTTAGAATTTGTTTGCTCGGGACGCGCAAACAGGTAAGTCTGGGGGCGTGATGAGTCCCGATTATATACACATATATGGACTCATCTGGGCCGTTTATCTAGTCATTCCACTGCACTTTAGCCTTGTTTTAGCTTATATTTGTTATCACTTGCTATGTGCACTTCTAGGCCCATTTTGGTGTGTTTTCATGTTTATCTTCATTAGTAGTTTTCATGCACTGTTAGGTGCCACTTTCAGTAGCTGGATTCGTGGTTGTACGCTAGAACAGGAGTCGTGCATGTGCTTCCGGTGCAATTCTGCACAGGAACACTGCGCACGATCACTGGTTCTATTGCGCACGACCACTGGTCGTGCGCCACTGATCGTGTGCACTTAACACTTTTTTCATGAGTTCTGTTTGGTGCAGTGCGCACGACCATCTACGATAGTGCGCACGATCACCGGTCGTGCGCCACTGTTCGTGCGCACTTATCATCAATTTCATGAGTTCTGTTTCAACCAGTGCGCACGACCACCTACGATAGTGCGCACGACCGTTCAACCAGTGCGCACGACCACCTACGATAGTGCGCACGACCACCGGTCGTGCGCCAGTGGTCGTGCGAACATGTTATTTTATAATTTCTGTCTTTGCAGGCTCCGTCCAGGCAGAGCGCACGATCACAGGATTCTAGTGCGCACGACCACTGGTCGTGCGTCAATGACCGTGCGCACTGTTTATTCCAGCGCCTATAAAATGACCTGCTCGCGATTTTAGGTCAAGCCCCCGATTTTCTTCCGCCGTTTTCCGCCCGACTCCGCCGTTTCGCCCTTTTCCGCTGGTTCTCCGCCCCCCTAGGCCTCCTCCATCATCCAAGAGCTTCAAGGAGGAGATTCCACGCATCTTCATCGCCAAGCAAGGAGTTCTTCGCATTAGACGTGGCCGGATGGTAAAGCGCTGGAGAAGACGGGTCCATTGGGAGGTGTGACAGCCCTCCTCTACCCCGGACGCAGTTGGGACCGAGCTAGGACGTGGATTGACAACCCGACGATTCCTACCGTGAATCTACAACGAGACTCCGGATTCGGTCGTATCTCTTGCCTCTTTCTTCTACTTGTGTGGTTGTATTTGTTTGTAATCTCTATATTTAGATGATGGCACTATGAATCTTGTTTATTAATGTTTATTTCATGTTTATGGAATCATATTATTCATATGTATGAATGAGGAGCGCCGCCATCCATTTTCCACTCCACCACCGTGTCCGGTGCCGCACTAGCAATTGCTAGTGGCGTGCTTGTCGAAGAGGTGCTTGCGACCCTCATCCGTATGCCTACTCTTCCATCCGCCTAGCGAAGCGTGGCATAGCGGCCCGTGTAATCCATTCCGACTCCGCCGGTGCGAACCATTCCATCCGCTAGCCTTCTCGTCCATCCGCCTAGCGAAGCGTGGCATAGCGGCCCGTGTATTCCATCCCGCCTAACGAAGCAGTGCGCTCAATGCCTGCATTGTTCGATTCCGCTTGCCTACTCGTCCATCCGCCCTTTCGACGCAGCGCGCTCAAGGCCTGCCTAGTCTCCATCCCGCCAAGCGAAGCATTGCATAGCGGCATTGCATAGGAGTAGTTGATAGCTTTTATTTTATTTTCCAAAAGCCAACCCAACTCCCCCGCATTCCATCCGACGTTAAGGACTTCAATCTCAAGTCCTACCTCGAACGTTAACTCCACCTTACTGTGTTCCTTGAGAGATTCGATACTTAGGGATTACTCCTCGTTTTATATTACTTGAACGATCGGTACACTGCCGTTTCGTGTCGCAGTCTAGCCACCGCCTATAGCGGTGTGTGAGATTTGCGCCATCAACGACGCACTGCAGTGACTACTCCCAATCATAGCCACGAAGGACTTAGGATTGGAGATATCAACCAACATGTTTGCAGTATTCTGTGGGGCATTCTCCTTCTCCTTCAGCCTGTGCATTTCAGACTTGAAGGTGATACACATGTGAGACAACTTGCTCAAAATTAGACTCGCAAATGGATTATCGACCGTTCCAAATTGTTCGTCTTTTAGCTTGTGACGCATATTTTCTAGTTCTAGGAACTGGAAGTGAGCGTTCACGCGGTCCCAAATCTCTTTCGTGGTCTTACATGCTCTGTAGGTCAAGGCAAGACGAGAATTTAGGGAATTCAGAAGGTAATTCCTGCAAAAATTCTCGTCTTTGCTTCACTTATATTCATCCACATCCTCACGGGTAGTGGCGAAGTCGCTAAGAACAGTGTAGAAAATGTCACGTTCTTTCATTCCTAGTTGGACATACAGTTTCTAACTGAGGAGATCAGTGACATCGAATGACTGCCAAATAGCGACGTCGAGCGCGCTTTTCATCGTCATCGCACTAGATTTAAACAGAAATAAAATTCTAGAACGAGGTCACCTGAGCCGTGCGGAGACCATCGGGCACTTCAGATCCATTCCAGTAATTGTTTGTTCCAAGCAAGATTCCACGTAGAGCTGCACGAATGCACTCCCGACGACGATCGCAATCCGAAAAAAAAACTCTATCCTCCGGTTCAAAACAAGACCAGTGAGAGTTCCACCTTAGAGCTCCACTAAAAAATAATCCAGTGAAAGATTTGACTGGGTGATTTGATTTGGCCTTGCAAATTGAAATTTTCTTGGCAATTGATTTGACTGGATCTTGGCAATCAAAAAATTTCTGCAAGGAAATCTCCACTGAGGGGACGAAACCCACTTGCTGCCATGGGATCAACGTCGGAGGTGGACGAGCTGCCAAACAAAACAGCGGCGATCTGCCTGATCCCGAACCAGGAAACGACACAGAAACACGGAGAGAAACCAGATCCACGATCGGCCAGGAAAAATTCAGAGAAACGATCCAACCCCGACAGACGAAACACAAGAACAATGAGCTCTTCAGGAAAAACGTCTTTAGGTAAAACTCGATCAGAGCCAGAGCCTTTGGTTTTATACCCTGCTTCTCAGGCAATCTGTGCAACTATCATTATTGTTGGTAGGAGGCTGGAATATAAGAGTTTCTTCTCTCTTCCTTTCTCCGTTTCTTCAACTAGTTTGGAAGTCATCTGAGCCTTTGGTTTTATACCCTCCTTCTCTTTCTCTTTGTCCATCCATCCCACTCTCTCTCTGTGTGTGCATCTACCCCTCTCTATGTCCCTCTCTTAATCCAACCCGTGCATCTAGACACACAGAAGGACGGGATAATTAGGGCACGACCTTCCTCGACTTAGAGGAGGAAGCTCGACGCAGAGGGACGCCGACGATGGCGTCTTCGATTTCGATATGGGGGACCTGCTACAATTGCGTCTTCCATTATTTTGGTTCTTCAAGTATACCACAACTTATTAAGTAAGAAAAATGTAATAAATTTCTATCGTAGTTGTTTAATTTTTTCTTTAAAATTTTAATTTGAATCCAATATTTTTGCAGGGACAATATATTTTAAGCGAAAGCTTACGAATGATGATTAAATTTTGAAAAAAGAATTTTTTTTGGCGAATTAGTTTTATGTTACAATATATTTTGAGAATGATATAATTATTGGTCTTTTAAATCATTCTAAACTTGTTTTAAAATTTCATATATTGAGTTATAAATAACTTTTTATGATGTAGAAATATCCATCACCCTTTTTTTACGATGGAGAAATTATATAATTTGCGCTCATAATACAAGAAGTTCTTATCGAGAATTTAACGAAGAAGTGACCTTGATCAGAACGCCATCTCTCCAACAAAACACTCTCCTTGCCCTCGCGGTGGAAGAAGGATGCCCCTGACGAGCGTGCATGTGTCGGAGGATGTGTGGCTGACATGCCTCGCGCATTCACTGACAACGGAGACGGAGGAGATTATGGGCCTCTTCTTCGGGGACATTCTGGTAACTTATTCCTCCAATCTTACCTTCTTAGGTTAATATCAATTTGCTCCTGCATTTTAGTTATGGATTGCTTTGTTTTTACCTGGGTTTTCCAGGCTCACTGCTTCTAGGAAGGAAATTGAGTTGATAACAGCTGTGGTTCGAGTTTTTTTTCCTTAAGTTCGGGAGGTTCTTGATTTCCAAATTTCGGGATTTTTTTTGTTGATGTTTGCTTGTTTTTATTTCATTTGCATATATTTTTTTTGCGGTGATTGTGGATGATAGGGTTTGGTTTTAAGGTTTATAGGCGAGAGTGCAGGAAATACTTTGCATGTATTTTGATGCGATCTTTAATGATGAAGGGATGATCGAAGAGTGAATTCACTGTGAGGGCTGATGAGAGAGATCTTTACTCAATACGAATCTACAGGTCATTGACATGCGATGCCCTAACCTAGATGAATGCGAGCAAGCACGCGGAAAAAGCAAATGGAGACCACGAGTCAACTAAATGAATACATAAGTGTAATAAGTCAACAACACAATCCAATAAATGAGAAACACAGGAAGCTTAGAATATAACTCCTAATCCTAATGCAAATGCAATATTTCAATCAAACACGATAAGTGATATGTGTGTTTTTAAACATTATTTCAAATTATTCATTACACATACATAGAGACATGTATAAACATCATGACACAATTTCCTACGCTATATGATTTAGATACATGAAAGATTGACTTGCATGTAATTTAGCTACAATGTATTCTAAGGTTAAGCAATGCAAATCAAACAACATCACTCAAGCCTTTGTCCCACCACAGTGGGGTCGGCTATATGGATCCTTTGTCGCCATTGCGCCCTATCTTTAGTCATAATCTCCTTAATTCCTAAGTACATCATGTCTTTCCTTATAGTTTCATTCCAAGTATTTTTGGTCTACCCCTCCCCCGTTTAACATGCCTAGTAACTAAAATCTCACAACGCCTCACAAGTGCCTTTAAGGGTCTCCTTTGTACGTGTCACTGCCGTCTTATCCCTGATACATTCATTTCTAATTTTATCCAGTCTCGTATGTCAACATATCCACCTTTTTGCCTTCTCTTGGAAGAAACATCATGACAAATTTGAAGAGTTGCGGAGATGAGAATGCGAGTAGCTCGATTTTAACATGCATAGTGGCGAAACATCATGTCACAATTTCCTACATATGAGACTGGATACAATCGGTGTCACTGAATGAACTCTTCCAAGGGAAGGCCAAAAGGTTAAGGAACGAGGGAGACTCTGGGCCGTGGTTGGTTGCCGGACAAAGGATGGATCCTTCACTGCAGCTAATGACCTGTAGGTAAACTCTCGTTTTGAAAAAAGACAGAAAACTAATCTCCTTTGTAAAAATATAACCCCCGGTGTTAAAATCAACCATAAAATTATAGTTTTCCAAAGAAGCTCGCAAACTGTTAGTCATACTTTTATGCAAAATATTCAAATGATCAATAAAAATCAGAGCATTAAAGAGATCAGTTTCATAAAATGAGAGAGAGTGGGGATCGAAGAAGCAAGGTAGGAAGCAAGTAGGGCCGACCTGTGGAATCATTAAATCATATCGCATCATATGCTCTCCTGTTAGACACCTACAAGCGACTACTAGACCAAGATAAACTATCTTAATGATATTGCCCACTAGAGTCTGACTAGCGCTATAAAAATTTAAATAAATCCCAAATCTACCATTTATAATTTTCCAAAGAAGTCCTTTAAAGCACATATCCCTATGAGGAGTGAAAATTTTAGGGATCGTGACTATCCTCCTAATACGAATTTTCCTAAACAAATGTTTAATTTGATGATAAAGTTCGTTGTGCGTGTCTACACTCCGAGGATAGTGAAATATAGTAATTTTGCGGTCACCAAATACAAAGTCAATATAACATGAAGACTTTAGTGTCAATGGTAAATGATCGTCAAACATAATGTCTACGGACTCAGGTGTATGCAACCGCGGTAGACTAGGAGAGTTAGTAAATGCAGAGATCAGAGTGATTTACGAGAGGAGACTAGTGTCACCGCCTCCCGATTTCATTCTGGCTTGAGATCTGAGTTGCGTATGGAGCTTATTCCCCATCAGATAGAGATGGTAGAGCAAGTTTATCAGATGACCCTCGAGTATGAGCAGTACCTGCGACTAGTCGGTGCCCGTCAGGCTCCTTCCAGATCAGGCAGGCCCATATTTAGGAGGCCACCATCGGCCACTACCACTCGTGTAGGACCCTCTCGTGTTCCCATGGAAACGAAGGGAAAGACTATCTCCACCGGACCTCCCACGACCACCAAGTCGGGGAGCGTTCAGTGTTATCGCTGCTCGGGCAGGGGCCATATTGTGGCCCAGTTCCTAACAAAAAAATTGTTAGTTTAAGAAGGCGAACCCAGTGTTGATGCTGAGTAGGTCTTCGATGAGGAGATTGTTTCCATCGTCGAGGACGGTTGGGAGAGCGATACTGAGCTCTCCTTAGAGGTAGGTGTTATACGACGTCTCCTTTACAGTCCACATACTGACGAGGATTGACGTCGTACGACGATCTTTTACACTTTCTTTCCCAGCACAGGCGGTCCTTGTAAGCTAGCCATTGATAGTGGGAGTTGTTTGAAAATTGTGGTCCAGAGGGCCTTAGAGCGGATGCAGGTGACCCCTGAGCGTCATCTTCATCCTTATTGAGTTATCTGGGCTGATAATACGACCATACAGGTTACCTAAATGTGCCTTGCTCCGTTCACTCTCGCCTCATTTGAGGATCGTGTTTGGTACGACGTCATCCCCACGAATGTCGTCCACGTTCTGTTAGGGAGACCTTGGCCCTACGACCGCGATGTCACGTGTTTCGGTCGCTCGAACACCTGCGTATTCTACGACAAGGGCCGTAAGACCACATTGACACCGACCCAACCCAAGGAGAAATCCAAGGGGAAGGTCACATCCTCCACCAGCACGAGTTCATCCAGGCCGCTGCACATTCTGCGTTGCAGTGAGTTTATGAGAGAGAGCATAAACGCCTTTATACGTAGTGTCCACCACCATGGCTTCTGATGGCCTTACTGAGATCCCTGATCTACCTCCTGAGGTTTAGTGTATTCTCAATGAGTACAATGATATTGTGCCGGGTGATTTACCTGACGAGTTACTCCCATTGCGTAGCATCCAACACGCCATAGGTCTGACACCAGGGGCCTCGCTTTCGAACCTACCACATTACCAGATGAACCCAGACGAGCATGCTGAGTTCAAGAGACAGGTGGATGAGCTTCTTCAGAAGCAGTTCATACGCGAGAGTCTGAGCCCCTGCGCGGTCTCTGCCCTTCTCACCCCGAAGAAGGACAGGAGCTGGCGTATGTGTATCGATGACAGTGTTATAAATAAAATTATTATACAATATTGTTTCCTCCTTCCCCGATTAAACTACTTGCTCGACACGATGGATGATGTCCAGATATTCCTGAAAATAGATCTCCGCAGTGGGTTCCATCAGATCAGGATTCGTGAGGTAGACAAATGGAAGGCGGTCTTTAAGACCAAAGATGGTCTCTATGAGTGGTTGATCATGTCTTTTGGGGTGTCTAACGCCCCCAACACTTTCATGCGGATTATGACCCAGATCGTATGCCCCTACATGGGCAAATTCCTAATCGTCTACTTTGATGACATTTTGATTTACAGCCACTCTCCCGATGACCATTTGAGCCATTTGAGGCTCTTATTTGAGATTCTCCATAAGGATAAGCTATATGTAAACTTGAAGAAATGCTCCCTCCTGACTGATTCCGTGCACTTTTTCGGCTTTATTATATCAGCGTCCGGCGTTACATATCTGTTGACCCGGACAAGGTCTGTTTCATTCATGAGTGACCTATTCCTTCCACTATCATTGTTGCCTGCAGCTTTCACGGACTGGCCAACTTCTACCAGAAGTTTGTCCATGGTTTTAACACCATCATGACCCCCTTCAGGAATTGCCCACGGAAGAGAGATTTCCAGTGGACGATAGCCGCTACTCGTGCTTTCGTAGAGATCAATGAGAAACTGACAGCAACCCCCGTTCTAAGATTACCCGATTTCTCTAAGGTTGAGGTAGCCTACGATGCATCTGGCGTTGGCATTGACAAAGTATTGAGCTAGGAGGGTGATGGAGATCGACACTGGAGTACGGGTCACCGGTCGGCGGGACCCACTTTCGTATATTTGCGCAGGAGGCGATGATCGTATCGGCGATCCGAGACCACGAGCGCGTCCGGCTCGTCGTTTTATTATTTCTATGTATTTTATTTTTTTGGATTTATTTTTGGTGTTTTAGGACATCGGGCGTAACGACCAATCATAGTCGTTCACGCCCGGTGCCCAACTGCACCCTCTTGTTATAAATAGGGGCGAATGCTGTATTTTTAGGGGCATTGTTGATTTGTGAGAGATTCCAGACCGACAATCATACGTGGTGCGACGCCACGAGACCCCGGGTGCGATGTCCCGGTTCATTTATCAATTTTATTTCTTTTCATTCACTGTTCCCGTGAGCCCCCCACCCCCCCCACACACATCCCACGATCTCCTCTCAAAACCGCAGACCCACCACTGTTTATTTCCTTCCCAGCGCCTGTAACTGCCCGATCCATACTGTTCATCATCTGCTTCCCTCGCCAGAAGACCGCAGCCAGGCTCCAACTCCATCGCAAATTCCATCCGCCACCCTCTTCCCCCTAATCGCACACGCTGAAGCCTCCCTCCTTCGATTCCGCCACAATCGCGCCCCCTCTACGAGCACGAGAAGCGTTACCCGACGTCGGCTTCGGCGCTCAACCCCTACTGCAAACCGCCGCTCCTCCACAGTCTTCTACCACGCCTCCAGCATACGCAGCAAATCCTCCACTGACTTCTTCCTCTCGTTCCATTTCTCTGTCGTGGAACCTCAAGCAAAACCGCAACCGCCAGCGAGTTCGTCAACCACCGGCGAGTTCTTCCCCGCAGACCTCCCTCGATTCTGCTCTACAACTCTTCTCCTCACCGATTCAACAACCTGTAGCTTTTCCTCTCCATACCCAATCACCAGCCGCCCATTTCTCTTCTAATCCGCCAACCAGCAACCATTTCTTCCCCAATTCAGCCACATGTCGTCTGTCCCCTTCTGATCCAGTGCTCTTTCCTTTCCTTCAAGTCAGTGCCTTCGTTTGGTGGAGCCACGCTTGCCACCGTCACTGGATACCTCATGCTTGTGAGTATTCCTGTATCGTGTTACCTAATTCTTTATTGGGTATTAGATGAGTATTTTGTATTTGTTCCGGGAGTTAATTTTATTGTGCTATTGTTATGTTTTCCTTAATTTTATAAGCTTCAATTTCGTGACATTTGTAGTAGATAACAACTTCTAGCGAAAGTTAATATCTGAAGTTGATGATTACATTGTAAAGCACTTGCTAGACTTATATAATTATCACCGCTAATAGTTTATTCTCCGGATTAAGTAACATTTTACTCATGCATCATTTAGGTTGACATTGTTGAGTTCGTCTTGCATTTCCACATAGGGTTACATTAGCGTCGACACACCCAAGTCACATATCCTACCCTGCGTCAGATTTGGTATCATAACCCAGGTTTGGGCCACATGCATGTTACATAGTGGTAGGTCTTATCGTCAATCCATGCCTAACCCGAACCTAATCGTCGTGAGGACAACCAACTCAAATTTTGAAATGACACATGCGGAATTCCAACGGCTGATTGATCGATTCGATCAATTTGATGCACAATATGACGATCTTCGCATCCGCGTCGCCGCCATTGAGGAACGACGAGAGCACTCCACTTCCCAAAGTAGGGAAACCTCACCCACTCCGCCTGATATTCTATTTGGGGAAGAACGGGCTGCCCTCTCACCACAGGATGTGCGTGTTAGGGATCAACCACCACGAGAGTCCGCTCCACTTCGAGAGCCTGCCCCACACCGTAGGCGACCCCTCAATCACGCTCAAGACCGTCATCCTATACCTGCTCCACCACGACGTCCAACTCCTCGTGATAGAGCAGGACCATTATGACTACGGTCGTGATGATTACTTCGACGAATATCCCGAGCCACGTCGGGAAGCACGCGCTGAGGACGATATTACCCGTCGCATACACATTAATGCCCCCACCTTTGATGGTCAGCTCGACCCGAAGACTTTTAGCGATTGGCTTTAGGAGATGGACCACTACTTCGAGTGGTGTGATATGAGCTACAAGCGTTGCGTTAGATTTGCAAAAATGAAGTTGGTCGGTCCAGCCAAGATTTTTTGGGCCAGCCTAGAAAGGCCTCTACAGTATGATGGATACTGTCCTATTATCCATTGGGAAGACATGAAATGTAGACTGAAAGAAAAATACCTTCCCGCCTCCTATCTGGATCAGTTGCTAGATCAGTTTTTTGTGTTGCGTCAGGGCACGCAATCCGTAGCAGAGTATATGTCTCGATTCGATAAGCTAGCAGTGAGGAGTGATCTACGAGAGGAGACTAGTGCCACCGCTTCTCGGTTTCGTACTGGATTGAGATCGGAGATACGTAGGGAACTTATACCCAACCGGTTGGAGACGGTAGAACATGTTTATCAGATGACCCTTGAGTATGAGCAGTACCTGCGACTCGCTGGTACCCATCAGACTTCTACCAGGACAGACGAGTCCACATTTAGGAGGCCACCACCGACCACTACCACCCCTGCAGGACCCTCTCGTGCCCCCACCGACACGAAGGGCAAGGCTGTCGCCACCGGACCTTGCACTACCTCCAGGTCGGAGAACATCCAGTGCTTCGTTGCTCGGGTTGGGGCCATGTGGCGGCCTAATGTCTTACGAGAAATCTGTTAGTTGAATGCGAACCCAGTGCTGATGTTGAGGATATCGCCGATGAGGAGATTGTTGCCACCGTCGAGGACAGTTGGGCGAGTGATGGCGCGAAATGAAACTCCCGGAATAAATTCAAACGACAAAACGATATAGGCGTTGCAAACGAACGTAAGGCTACCGCACAAACATAACAACGTCATGAATCACAATTCCACAGGCAGAGTATTCAAGAAATTGGTATCCACGGATATGAAATTAACGATAACCAGGTGATAAGATTAATTTCATGCAAGCTCTAACAATTAACTACCGTTTGTCTAATTTGCGCATAAAAAGCACTAATGTTTGAGAGCGAGGAGATCAAGAGGTTTACCAAGGGTAGAGGTGGCAGCCACTGAAAGGTCTTCTGGTAGGATGTAGGAGAAAGCTGTAGGCAGCTGCGGTGCTCGGGACTCTTAGGAAAGGATTGCAGGGCTCGGGACTGCCTGGAGGGCGACGGAGAAACTGGAGACTGGCAGATGGTGGTTGATTGGAAGTTGGAAGAGGCTCTGGCAGTAGAGAACACATAAACAATGTTCACGGCCGACTGGAAGAAGGGAGGGCGCTGATGGTTCACTGAATCCGCCGGCGGATGGTGCATGGGAGGTTGCCGGAACCTTGGAGGGGCTCTGGCTTCCTCTTCGGTGGCAGGCGAGGCTTCAGGAGGTAGACGAAGCTTCCCGAAGTCGGCGGCGGATCTGGACGGGGAAATCTGAACCGGCTGGGCGACGAAGCACCGTTAATGAGGGAGGGGGCGAGTACCTTGGAAAGGGGCGGGGAAGTGCTCGCCGGTCCTTGGAAGGAGCTTCAGGGGCGGTGCCGGAGTCAGACGGGCAGGGCAAGATGGGGATTGATGGCGCTGGATGGAATCAAACGAGGACTCACGAGTCTTGTTCGATTCTATTCCCAGCTGCCCTAATAGGGGGGGGGGATTTGCTTTATGGAGGATTGGATTAGGTTTTCTTTTAGGACCACAAAGGCTTAAAATTTTAGAGTGGGCCTTTTCAAGAGGGAATATGTGATGATTTAAAAATAGTTAATTGTTTCAAGCTTTTGCCCTAATTAACTTATCTCCTAAATTAACGGGCATATGTAATTAGGGTCTCATTGGTCGGTCACGCCAACAAGCCAAAAAACCTGCGCGAATAACATGCACGATACAAAATAACACTATGACGCTCATAACATGCGCGATACAACTCAACACATACAAAACAAAAAAGGTCCGAAAGCAGACACTACAAAAATGAAAAGACAGGTACAATAAAATAATAAAAAGATGTGACTCGGTTTGCATCAATTCCTCCGGGGTTGAAAGAACTCGACCCCGTCGAGAATACGGTGCAACCAGTCACTATAATGTCCAAGACGTCGATATGAGAAATGCTGCATAACTGCCCAGCGGATGCCGTCGCTGTGACTCGGAACCTGAAGGTAACCTCTCTTCCCTGAAAGAGACAGGAAACAAATCTCCTTTGGAAAATTGTAATCTCTGTTGATGAAATCAACCATGAGATTATAAGGTTCCAAATAAACTCACAATCCATTAGTCAAAATTTTATGTCAAACATTCAAATAGTCAGTAATCATTAGAGCTTGAAAAAGATGGCAGAGATGCTGTAGGAAGCGGACATAAGGTAGGAAAAGAAGCAGGAGGCAAGCATGATTAACCTGTGGAATTATTAATTCATTACGCATCATACGCTCGCTCGATAGACACCTACGAACGTCGGCTAGACCAGGATCGACTATCGCTATGATTTCACTCGTCGAAGTCCCACTCGTGTCACAGAATTTTAAAAAGATTCCAATTCTATCGTTCAAAATCTCCCATAAAAACCCATGGAAACAGGTGTCCCTATTAGGAGTAAAAAGTCTAAGGATCGTCTCGACTCTCCTAATACGTCTAAACCAAAAAAAAAATCAGAAATCAAACGATAATGCCGAAAAGGTTCAACGAGCACGCCGATAACCCAAGGAAAGTGATGCGAACTGAACGCGTGATCGCCAAATATAAAATCAACATGGGGTGGTGGCGTGGTGCTTCCAAAACATCCAAGATGAATGCCTCTCCAAAGACAGGTGCTTCTTCCTGGAGCGGGGGTCCAGGCCAAAGTGTAGCGAGGTCCTCCCTGGTGCCCTAGGAACAAGACCATTCTTCTGGGGAAGAAGAACAATTTTGCTCCCATGGTGATCAAAGGAATGGGAGTTCCTCACACCATCATGCATGACACGACGGTCAAACTGCCATGGTCGTCCTAGTAAAATGTGGCAGACATCGATGGGGGCGACATTACATAACACAGAATCTTGATACACGTTCCCGATAGAGAACTCCACAAGACAATGATGAGTAATGGGCATAGTCAAAGGACTACTAACCCCAGATAAGTGGTAGGGCTGCTCCAAAGGGTGTGTCTCGAGTCCCAACGTCTCTACCATACGCTGAGAAACGAAGTTCTCCATACTACCACTATCAATAATAATGGAACAAAAATGTCCCTGAATGCGCGCAGTAGTGCAAAAAATTTCATTTCTCGGAAAATCATGCTCAATGGTCTCGCTAGGGGAAACCAAACTATAGCGAATGACACAAACTAAGTGCTCTGCTTGCTCTCCTTCGACTTCGATGACACTATCAGACTTGGGTTGGGGTCCAGGCTGGGAGTCTGTTACGCCCCCGCTACGCTTTACGGGGCGTCATTACGCACGGAGGAGCAAAAGCGCGCTAAACAACGGGGCTGAACCTTCCGGTTCAGCCCCCACGCAGTGAACCGGCCGGCCGAGGGCTGAACCAGGCGGGTTCAGCCCTCCTAGGAGGGGCCGGCCGGCCCCCTCCTTGCCCGGGTATTTATATACCCGGGCAGCCCCCCTTTTGGGGTTATGCAAGAGTATTTCCTGGTTAGTTCTTCTCCCTCTTTCAAACCCTAACCCTAATCTTCCCCCTCTTTCTCTAGATCTTCTTCTCTCTTAGTCTCTCTAGTAGTTTTGCCCTAACATTTGGTATCAGAGACGTTCATCTCTCCGACATGGTGAACACTCGCTCTCAAGAGGAGTCCTCACGGATCGAGACCCTAGAGGAGAACGTTGTTGGCCTAACCGACTCGATGACAGCCATGGAAGGGCGGATGGAGGCTCGGATGGAGGAATTGAAGGCCTTGTTGAAAGGGAAGGCGTCGGCGAGTGAGGATTCGGCCGGATCGGGGGCCGATTTAGCCGCTACGGGCGAGCGACTTGCGGATGGTGTCGGCGGCGTGCGGCTGTCGGAAGAGGAGCGCTCGGGTCAGCGGGATTCCGCCTGGCACGGGCTGTCAGGGGTCAGGAGGACCTGGTACGGCGGCATACGGGGTGGCAGCGGGCTCGACAGCGACGTATGGGGGTCCGGCGGGGCCGATTCCGCCAGGATCTGCAGCGGGGGGGGGGGGGGGTTCGCCGTCCCCGGAGCGGCCCGGCGACAGGGCCGACAGGGCTTCGTCGAGGCTAGGAAGAGCCGGCTGGGCTGCGGCGACCTCCAGATCTCGCGGGATATCAACGGGGGGGGGGGGGGGGGGGGGGGGGGGGGCTTCTCCCTCCTCCCCGTGGGTTTGGGCCGCCGGGCATGGCCGGATTTGGCCAAGCGTGGGCCGGACAACAACAACCTCCTCCTTGGGGAAACGGTCAGCATCAAGGCTACGGTGGATTCGAGCAAGGTGAGCCTGCAAGACGGGAAGGAGGTCATGGGGTACAACGCTTGACTCCCAGATTAACTCGCATGTACTTTCCGGAGTTCGAGGGCGGCGACGCATTGGAATGGATTCAGAAGGCTGAACTTTTTTTCCAGTACCAGGAGGTGCCTGAAGGTCAGTGGGTGCAGTTAGCGTCCTTCCACTTGAAGGAGGACGCTTTCCAGTGGACGCAGTGGTTCCTACGGGGACGGGAGTACGTGCCATGGGGCGAATTTGTGGATGGATTTACGGCCAGATTTGGGCCACTAGAGTACGAGAACTTTGAGGCCCTCCTTCAGAAGCTTCGTCAGAAAGGGTCGGTGCTGGAGTATCGTACTGAGTTTGAAAAGCTGCCGAATCGGGTTCAGTGGCCGGAGCGGACACTCTACAACTGTTTCATATCTGACCTCAAGGAGTACATTCGTGACGAGGTACATGCACTCATGCCTCGGTCGTTGAACCACGCCATTACTTTGGCGCGCATCCAGGAGGAGCGGTTCAACAGGCAGCGAGCACGCATCACGAGTAGACCGCCTTCGGCTCCTACCACAGCAACACGACGGGAGCAGCCCACGGGTAGCAAACCGACGGTGACTCGGTTGTCGTGGAGTGAGTTGGCCGCTCGGAAGGAGAAGGGGCTGTGCTTTAATTGCGACGAGAAGTTTGTACCTGGCCATAAATGCCAGAAGATACAGGTCTTCATGTTGCATCAGGATGTGGACGACGAGCCGGCTCCAGATGAGGAGTTGGAGGTGGAATTGGACGAAACGGAGTTCGGGGTTTTTCTTCATGCTCTTGAGGGTTGCGCTCCCCCGCTTACTATGCGGCTGGCGGACCGGATCGCCCAAGAGAAGGTTACTAATCTGGTGGACAGTGGGAGCACCCACAACTTCATACATCCCGACGTGGCACGACGAGTTGGGCACGTGGTTGACAAGGGGGCTGCCTTTCATGTGATGGTGGCGGATGACAGCAAGCTGTGATGCGAAGGGGTGCTGAAGGGAGTGGAGCTGCGGCTACACGGCTATGTGGGATGGACTGACGTCTACCTGTTGCCTATTCGGGGCTCAGACATGGTACTGGGAGTTCAGTGGTTGCGCCAGTTACAACGGGTGACTTTCGACTGGGAACACATGACTATGGAGTTTGTGCATGGGGACAGACAGTTTTGCTTGCAGGGTCTCGTGTCATCTCCTATTAAGGAGGTTTCTCTTCGCAGCATGCAGCGGTTGAGCGTGGATGGACAGATGATGGCCGTCCTTCGGGAGGTCCCGACCGGCGATCCCACGCCTTCTGAGGTACCGGTTCAGTTACAGTTACTTCTGACAGATTATGCTGATGTTTTTGAGGAACCACGCACTCTGCCTCCGCCGAGGTCCCGCGATCACCGTATTCCGCTCAAGGCGGGTGCTGAGCCTACGAATGTTCGTCCATACCGCTACCCACACGTCCAGAAGGCGGAGATCGAGCGCAGTGTCCGCGAGATGCTGGAGGCCGGCATCATTCGGCCCAGTACGAGTTCCTTCTCGGCTCCCATTATTCTGGTCAAGAAGAAGGACGGGTCCTGGCGATTCTGTGTGGACTACCGTGCCTTGAACGGCGCTACGGTCAAGGATAAGTTCCCGATTCCCCATATCGAAGAGTTGCTGGATGAGTTGCATGGGGCCCAGCGGTTTTGCCCTAACAGAGTCACTAAGGAAGACTACATACTCAGGTTCATGTCCATTGGTGGAATCAGTAATTGCGACGAAGTGGTGTCGCGGGCACTCAGAAGATTTGTGCCCAGGCTCCATACACTTGAAGCATCGGAATACTCCAGTGTTGGGTCTGGATCCCAGGGGCTCCTTACCCCGGGAAGGGCCAGGGTGAGGAGTAGGGACCCCCGTAGTGACATGAGGGGGAGGGGGATCAGAACTACTAGAGGTGGGTACAGTGGTAGTGGTGCTCGAGGTAGGTCTATCAGTAGTCCTCTGGCCAAATGTCCTCTTCTGGAGGGCTTCCACTCGGCGTGCCCGACTGGAGACCTCTCCCAGGTTCCGAAAGTCATGAAACTCTAACTGGTCTCGTATCGCATATCGTAGCCCATTAAGATAACGGGCCACGACCTGGTGGTCCTCCTCCCTCAGATCTAAACGCGACTGGAGTACAAGAAATTTGTTTGTGTACTCGTCGATGGTCTGTTTTTCCTGTCGTAGGTTCATAGGTTGTGATACTTACGATATAAGGTCTGCATAAAATTGGCGGGAACATACCTCCTTTTGGGTTGAGTTTTGAACTCAACCTAAATAGTGATAGGTGGTTGTCCCATCGTGTAACACATCCGCTCGACCTGTCACCACCATGTAAGTGCGGGTCCCTTTAGCTTTAAGGTAGCATATTCCACTTGTTGGTGGGCAGGTGTGCGCTTCCAGCTGAGAAATCGCTTTAATCGGTCATGCCAATCTAGACATACCTCGGGCTAGGGGTGCAAGTTGTGTCGAGCCAGCTCGTGAGCTCGATGAGACAGCTCGAAAAAAGCTCGACTCGAGCTCGAGCTCGAGCTCGATGAGCTCGATTTCGAGCCGAGCTCGAGCTCGACGAGCTGGAGCTCGATTTCGAGCCAAGCTCGAGCTCGATTGCTCTTGTTCATGAGCTCGCGAGCCGCCTCGCGAGCTTTTTTTTGGGTATTTAAAAAAAAAAAATATAAATAAAAATAAAAATAGGCTCATGAGCAAAAAGCTCGCGAGCAGCTCGAGCTCGACTCGAGTTCGCGAGCTCGAAAGCTCGAGCTCGAGCTCAATATACTGGTCTCGAGCTCGAGCTCAAGCCAAGCAGGATGAGCTAGAGCTCGAAATATTTAGTTCGAGCTCGTGTTTGGGATTTTTGCCCAGCTCGACTCGAGCTCGACTCGTTTACACCCCTACCCTGGGCTCAAGTGTGCCCTCAAAATCCCCAACATCTAATTTTATACCCACGTCCCACCTAGGTAGATTCCTATTCTCTTGATACAATGGTTGGGGTTCAGGTTGTGGAAGTGTAGGGTGTCGTGCAGGGAGACCCTCTAAGTGAAATTGGGCTTCTAGGTTATTGACAGAAGTGCGCATCCCTAATATGACTTGGCTTGTATCCCTTATGGAGACGGTGAGTGCGGTGACAGTGGTCAAAAGTTCTTCCATACGCCTTCCCATGTCATCAAAACCCCCCTTGAGGTGTTCGACTCTCGCCTCCATGGATTAAATTTTGAAATTCTTCAAACTTTAAAAAAAATTTCGAAAGCGTTTTCCGCTCGACTATCCCACAATAGGAGTGAGATATTCCAGTAGCCACACCAAATTGATGTAAACCGGAACTAGAGCTGTAGTTTCAAACAATATTAATTGCAATCCCTCTAACTAATTGTGGCGCGAAATGAAACTCCCGGAATAAATTCAAATGACAAAACGGCATAGGCGTTGCAAACGAACGTAAGGTTACCGCACAAACATAACAACGTCATGAATCACAATTCCAAAGGCAGAGTATTCAAGAAATTGGTATCCACGGATATGAAATTAACGATAACCAGGTGATAAGGTTAATTTCATGCAAGCTCTAACAATTAACTACCGTTTGTCTAATTTGCGCATAAAATGCACTAATGTTTGAGAGCGAGGAGATCAAGAGGCTTACCAAGGGTAGAGGTGGTAGCCACTGAAAGGTCTTCTGGTAGGATGTAGGAGAAAGCTGCGGTGCTCGGGACTCCAAGGAAATGATTGCAGGGCTCGGGACTGCCTGGAGGGCGACAGAGAAACTGGAGACTGACAGATGGTGGTTGATTGGAAGTTGGAAGAGGCTCTGACAGTAGAGAAGAACACAGAAACAGTGTTCACGGCCGACTGGAAGAAGGGAGGGCGCTGGTGGTTCACTGAATCCGCCGACGGATGGTGCATGGGAGGTTGCCGGAACCTTGGAGGGGCTCTGGCGTCCTCGTCGGTGGCAGGCGAGGCTTCAGGAGGTAGACGAAGCTTCCCGAAGTCGGCGACGGATCTGTACGGGGAAATCTGAACCGAATGGGCGACGAAGCACCGTGAATGAGGGAGGGGGCGAGTACCTTGGAAAGGGGCGGGGAAGTGCACGCCGGGTCCTTGGAAGGACCTTCAGGGGCGGTGCCAGAGTCGGACGGGGAGGGCAAGATGGGGATTGGCGGCGCTTTATGGAACCGAACGAGAACTCACGGGTCTCGTTCGATTCTATTGCCAACTGCCCAAATAGGAGGGGGGGGGGGGGATTTGCTTTATATAGGATTGGATTAGGTTTTCTTTTAGGGGTTAACAAAGGCTTAAAATTTTAGAGTGAGCCTTTTCAAGGGGGAATAAGAGATGATTTAAAAATAGTTAATTGTTTCAAGCATGCCCCAATTAACTTATCTCCTAAATTAACTGACCTATGCATTTAGGGTCTCGTTGGTCGGTCACGCCAACAAGCCAAAAAACCTGCGCTCATAACATGCGCGATACAAAATAACACTAAGGCGCTCATAACATGCGCGATACAACTCAACACATGCGAAGCAAAAAAGGCGCGAAAGCAGGCGCTACAAAAATGAGAAGACAGGTACAATAAAATAGTAAAAAGATGTGACTCGGGTTGCATCAGCGAGCGATGCTGAGCGCTCCCTAGAGTTAGGTGTTATACGACGTCTCCTTTACACCCCGCATATTGATGAGGATTGACGTCGTACGACGATCTTTTATACCTACTTTCCTAGTGCAGACGGTCCCTGCAAACTAGCCATTGATAGCGGGAGTTGCGTGAACATTGTAGCCCAGCGAACATTAAAGCGGATGCAGGTGATCCCTGAGCCTCATCCACACCCTTTTCGAGTCATTTGGGTCTATAAGACGACTATACGGGTTACCCAAAGGTGCCTAGTTTCGATCACTCTCGCCTCATTTGAGGATCGTGTTTGGTGTGACGTCATCCTTATGGATGTCGCCCACATTCTTTTAGGGAGGCCAAGACTATACGACCGTGATGTCACGTGTTTCGGTCGCTCGAACACGTATGTATTCTACGACAAGGGTCGTAAGATCACGTTGACACCGACCTAACCCAAGGAGAAATTCCCGGGGAAGGTCATACCCTTTACTAGTACGATCTTATCTAGGCCGCTGCACATCCTCCGTCACAGCGAGTTTATGAGAGAGAGTGTCAACGCCGGTAGGTTTTACGTAGTGGCAACCACCATGGCTTCTAAGAGCCCTACAGAGATTCCTGAGCCACGACCTGAGGTCCGGCGACTCCTGGATGATTATGACGATCTTATCCCAGATGAGCTACCTGATGAGTTGCCTTCGTTACTAGACATTCATCATGCCATATATTTGACACTGGGAGCTTCACACGAGAGAGTCTGAGCCCTTGCACAATCCCTTCCCTTCTAACCCGAAGAAGGACGGGAGTTGACGAATGTGTATCGATAGTAGGGCCATTAATAAGATTACGATTAAGTATCGTTTTCCTATCCCCGGATTGGACGACTTACTTGATACGATGGCTGGTGCCCAGTTATTTTCAAAGATCGATCTGCGCAGCGGGTACCACCAGATTAGAGTTCGCGAGGGAGATGAGTGGAAGACGGCTTTTAAGACCAAAGACGGTCTATATGAGTGGTTGGTCATGCCATTTGGGCTGTCCAATGCCCCCAGCTCCTTTATGCGGGTTATGACTCTGATCTTCCGTGCCTACATGGGTAAAATCTTAGTCGTCTACTTTGACGATATTTTGATCTATATCCACTCTTTTGATGACCATCTGAGCCATCTGAGGCTCGTATTCGATATTTTCCAAAAAAGAGAAGCTATATGTGAACTTGAAGAAGTGCTCCTTCCTGACTGATTCTGTGCACTTCCTTGGGTTCATCATATCAACGTACGACGTGTCTGTTGACCCGGACAAGGTTCGATCCATTCGTGAGTGGCCTATCCCTTCCACTATCAGTGAGGCCCATAGCTTCCACAGACTAGCCACCTTCTACAGGAGATTTGTCCGGGGGTTTAACACCATTATGACCTCCTTCACGAGCTACCTTCGGAAGGGAGATTTCCACTGGACGACAGCCTCTACTAGAGCTTTTACTGGGATTAAGGAGAAATTGATGACCGCACCTGTTCTGAGATTGCCCGATTTCTCTAAGGTATTTGAGGTACCATGTGACGCATCTGGCGTTGGGATTGACAGAATACTGAGCCAGGAGGGCCATCCAGTTTCTTACTTTAGTGAGAAGCTGAATGAGGCCCGACAGAAGTACTCAAATTATGATAGAGAGTTTTATGTAGTAGTGCTGTCGCTTCGGTATTGGAGACACTATCTCCTCCCATGGGAGTTTGTCCTATTCTCCGATCACCGGGTTATGCACTATCTTGATTCACTGCGGAAGTTGGGGCATAAGCATGCCAAATGGGTCGAATATTTGCAGGACTTTCACTATGTTCTCAAACACCGCACGGGTGTTGAGAACAAACCTGCCGACGCTCTTAGTCGAGGTATATCCCTACTCCGCACACTGAGTGCTAGCGCGACTTGTTTTGATCGTTTGTCTCACGATTACCTCACCTGCCCTGACTTTGGTGAAATCTATTTGGTTTTTTTTAGAGATCCTCCTGAGCCCATTGATGGGTTTGATATTGTAGAAGGATACTTATATCGTGGGTCTCGTCTCTGCATCCCCATGACGTCCTTTAGGGACTTCTTGATTTGGGAAATGCACGTTGGCGACGCATCTAACCACTTTGGTAGAGACAAGATTGTTACTTTAGTTGAGGATCACTTCTATTGGCCCGCCATGGAAAGGGACGTGACACGTGTTGTGTGACACTGCGGCACATGTAGGCATCAAAGGGTTCGAAACAAAATACTGGACTCTATACTCCTCTTCCAGTCCCACACCAGCCATGGGTCGACATTAGCATAAATTTTGTATTGGGTCTTCCTCGTACTCTGAGGAAGCATAATTCTATTTTCGTAGTGGTAGACCGGTTTTCGAAGATGACTCACTTTATTGCCTGCCGCAAGACCGCTGATGCGGCTCATGTGGCAGCCCTTTTTATGAGAGACATTTTCCGGTTACACGGATTACCCAAATCCCTAGTGTCTGACCGTGACGTTCGATTTCTGAGCTACTTTTGGAGAACGTTATGACATAAAACTGGTACGACCTTGAAATTTTCTATCGCCTATCACCCACAGACTGACGTCCAGACTGAGGTCGTTAATATGAGTTTATGGAATTTGTTACGGTGTATAGTTGGTGATCACCTGTCGGTTTGGGATTCAGTGTTTCCTGTAGTGGAGTTTGCGTATAATAGTTCCATCAATAGGTCTACTGACATGCGTCCGTTTCATATAATGTCAGGTTATGAGCCTAGAAAACATATTGACCTTGCCCCTGTTCCCTTAGAGTCACGCCTAGTGAGTCTGTCGAGTCTTTCATTCATCACATTCATGAACTGCATGAATTGATTCGGAAAAAAATTGCTAACAGTAATGAATTATATAAAGCACATGCAGATGAACAAAGCGTGAGCAACATTTTCGGGTAGGCAAGCAAGTCATGATACGACTTCGCTTGGCTCCCAAAAGGAGTCGCTAAGAAGCTACAACCGAAGTGAATGGACCCTTATAGGATTATAAAGAAAATTGGAACAAATGCCTATGAGGTCGATCTCCCAGCAGATATGGGTATTCATCCCGTATTTAATACTGAAGACTTAACACCATACTTTGAGCCTCTCGAGCATAGAGATCCATACCTTGATCCACTTCCTATACCCTCCCCATCACAGACTGACTCTTCCCCTGGCCACCTTGGACAAGCACCTGCTGACTTGCCCGCACCACCTATGATTCCACCGGTTTTTCTGGATCCACCAACATGAGTGGTGAGTGCTGAGGGCATTGTTGATATTATGGCGCATGAGTGCATTTCCACCGCAAACGACCTTTCTTGCTGTTACTTGGTACACTGGAGTGGACACCCCATATTTGATGATACATGGATATCCGCGACAGAGTTTGATAAACTTGCCCCTGATCTTCGACGTCAGTACGATCATCTCCATTCAACGGAGATGAATGCTTTTCAGTCGGGCGGAGTTGATGGAGATCGGCCCTGGACTACGGGTCACCAGTCGGCGGGACCCACTTTCGTATATTCGCGCAGGAGGCGATGATCGTATCGGCGATTCGAGACCACGAGCGCGTCTGGCTCGTTGTTTTATTACTTCTATGTCTTTTATTTTATTTTTTTGGATTTGTTTTTGATGTTGTAGGACATCGGGCGTAACGACCAATCATAGCCGTCACGCCCGGTGCCCAACCGCCCCCTATTGTTATAAATATGGGCGGATGCTGTATTTTTAGGGGCATTGTTGATTTGTGAGAGATTCCAGACCGGCAATCATACGTGGTGCGATGCCACGAGTCCTCGGGGTGCGACGCCCCGGTTCATTTATCAGTTTTATTTCTTTTTATTCACTGTTCCCATGAGCCCCCCAACACACACACACACATCCCATGATCTCCTATCAAAACCGCAGACCACCACTGTTTATTTCCTTCCCAGCGCCTGTAACTGCCCGATCCCTACTGTTCATCGTCTGATTCCCTCGCCAGAATACCGCAGCCGGCCTCCAACTCCATCGCAAATTCCCTACGCCACCCTCTTCCCCCTAATCGCACACGCCGAAGCCTCCCTCCTTCGATTCCGCCATAGTCGCCTCCCTCCTTCGATTCCGCCATAGTCGCTCCCCCTCTACGCGCACGAGAAGTGTTACCCGACGTCGGCTTCGGCGCTCAACCCCTACTGCAAATCGCTGCTCCTCCACAGTCTTCTCCCACGCCTCTAGCATACGCCGCAAATCCTCCATTGTACTTCTTCCTCCCGTTCCATTTCTCTGTCGTGGAACCTCAAGCAAAACCGCAACCGCCAGCGAGTTCGTTAACCACCAGCAACTTCTTCCCCGCAAACCTCCCTCGATTCCGCCTTACAACTCTTCCCCGTCACCGATTCAACAACCTGTAGCTTTTCCTCTCCATACCCAGTCACCAGCCGCCCATTCCGCAGCCATTTCTTCCCCAATTCAGCCACCTGTCGTCTGTCCTTCTGATCCAGTGCTCTTTCCCTTCTTTCAAGTCAGTGTCTTCGTCTCGTGGAGCCATGCCTGCCGCCGTCACCGGATACCTCATGCTTGTGAGTATTCCTGTATCGTGTTACCTAATTCTCTATTGGGTATTGGATGAGTATTTTGTATTTGTTTCAGGAGTTAATCTTATTGTGCTATTGTTACGTTTTCCTTAATTTTATAAGCTTCTATTTCATGACATTTGTAGTAGATAACAACTTCTAGCGAAAGTTAATATGAATTCTGCTTAAATATCTGACGTTGATGATTTCATTGTAATTCACTTGCTAGACTGACTTATATAATTATCACCGCTAATAGTTTATTCTCCGGATTAAGTAACATTTTACTCATGCATCATTTAGGTTGACATTGTTGAGTTTGTCTTGCATTTCCACATAGGGTTACATTAGCGTCGGCACACCCAAGTCGCACATCCTACCCTGCGTCAGAGGGTCATCCCGTTTCTTACTTTAGTGATAAGCTGAATGAGGCCTGACAGAAGTACTCAAATTATGATAGAGAGTTTTATGCAGTAGTGCAATCACTTCATTATTGGAGACACTATCTTCTCCCGCGGGAGTTTGTCCTATACTCTGATCATCAGGCTTTGCGCTATCTGGATTCACAGCGGAAATTGGGGCATAAACATGCCAAGTGGGTCTAATACTTGGATAATTTTCACCGCGTTCTCGAACACCGCGCGTGTGTTGAGAACAAGCATGTTGACGCCCTTAGTCGTTGTATCACCCTACTCCACACACTGGGCGCTAGTACGATTAGTTTTGATCGACTACCTAGGGAGTACCCCACCTGCACTGAGTTCGGTTAGATTTACTTTAGATTGATGAGAGATTCCCTTGAGTCCACTGAGGGGTTCAATATCGTGGGGGGATATTTATATCGTGGGTCTCGTCTCTGCATTCTTCGGAGATGAATGCTTTTCAGTTTGGGGAGTTGATGGGGATCAACTGCAGGATCGGCACCGGACTTCGGGCCACCACTCGACGAGGCCCACATTTGTGTACTTGCGTAGGAGGCGTTGATCGGATCGCCGATCCGAGACCACGAGCACGTCCGAAGCGCCGTTTCTTCATTTATATATATATTGAACATTATTTAGTGTGATTTGGGTATCAGGCATAACCGCAATCATAGTCGTTCACGCCGGGTGGCCTAGCCCCCGTTTCACTATAAATATGTGGGAGGGCTGCCTGTTTGAGGCATTGTTCGCCGTGTGAGAGAATCCAGAGCTTGCAATCAAATCGTGGTGTGATGGCGCTAGATCCCGGGGTGCGACTTCCCGGTTAATTATTCTAGGTCTTTTTTCCTTGTTTTATTTTCTTCTCCCATAATCACCTTGCCGCATACTTCTCCCACGACCTCATCAGAGAACTGCCCATCTGCCACGATCTCCTTCAATCCGCGCCCCTCCTTGTCTGCCGTGACCGATTCCCTGTGCATCTGCCTTCCCGATCCCGCTCCAAGCAGCCGCACATCGACATCTCCTCCGTCAGTCTACAGATCCCATCCTGCCCCTACTTGCTGCCCTGAGGTCTTCTCAGAGAGCAGCACCCATCCCCCCTACAGCCTAAACCGGCCCTCCTTGAGCAGCTTCGTGACTGCAGCCCTGCGTGGATAGTCCACCGCGCCTCCTGCATACTCTGCCGGTGAGATATCTGAAGGCTGCACATATTTTCTGAAGTTTGGCGTCGCCGACCAGCAGTTTTCCGCCTGTCCAACCACTGTACAGCCTTGCCGAGCCAACGGCCCTGCAACTCCACAATTCCTCCAGAAGCAAGTTGTAACCTCCTGCGGCCAAATCAGTGTAGTAATGTGTCTTTTCAGGACTCAAACAGCAGACACATAGCTGTCCAAAGCTTTATTCTGCACACCCCTACCTTCCCAGCCGCAGGTTGGAGTCTTCCCAGTCCAAGCCCAAGTCCGTCGGCTCCAAATGCCGCTCTGTGTTCCCTATAGTTACTCATCTAGACTCGCCGCTATGGGACCCCTTTGCTTGTGAGTATTTTTGTACTTTGTTTTTTCTACTTTATCCCACTATAGTGGGATAAAGGCTTGAGTGTTTTTGTATTGAATATTGGTTGATTATCACATACATGTTTGAGATGTTGGCTTGTTAGTGTGATTGTTTTCCTTTTCTTAGTTTTCCTATAAATTTTCTCATTGTGCAAGTGTAGTTTTAAGTCCTTCGTGCGGAGGAAGACATATTCACTTATTTACTTGAAGTGTTGTGAACATTGTATTGTATTGCGAATCCTATTTAATCTTATTGCTAGACTTAATTCCGGATCAAATCAAATAAAACATGCATCATATAGTTTATGTTTTTCTGAGTCCATTCTAATCTACTCACATAGGCTTGCATTAATGTCGGCACACTTCTCACAGCCTACCCTGCCTCACATGTCCATCGTCTCTTATCAAAACTTTTAACAATGGAGTGAATATGATGATGATAAGCTCAACATTACGCCAAACAGTGGCACTCAAAGACAATACGTGTAGCCTTCATTTTAATTATTTTAAATATAAAATAATCTATCTATCTATATATATGTATAAACTGTATTAAAATTTTAACTTCAAATTTTTATTGCTTGCCCCTTGCACTACTTGACAGCTTTGTTGCCTCCCATTTCACACGTGAACATCTCTCTCAATTGTCTCTTATTCTCTTATAGGCTTTGTAAAGATAGAAATGTTGTATCAAATCTCATCACTCCCAGACTAGCAAGATTATGAGACACCCAATTCTCTAGTCGTCTCTTTAAACATGTCGAGAGAGATGATATGACCATGCATAAATACAGTAAGTTGTAGACCAATGGAGATTGCACTCTTGATTTGCTTGAACTTTCCAATATCTTAGAGGAGAGGATTTAATGTGTGAGCAGTAAGTACTTGAGGTTTTTTATTTATTTAAATGATAAATTACTTGCATTATGATAGTATATATTCTACTTGAATAATGAACTTGGATGTTACTAATTTGAGGTTTTGTTCCATGTCTCCTCAGCTATGTTGTCTCTCTTAGTCACTATTACATTTTTGAATGATTTTGTGCAGGACTTGAACAATGGGAACAAGACAGCTCTGATATGGGGTGCGTCACCACAGATGAGATCTGATCGTCGAAAAGATCGAGTGGAGACAAATCCCGAGCAGTTGGCTGCAGCAACAGCGCAGGCTGAGATATCCATACTTATTTTTTTTTATTAATTAAAGGTTTAATTTCATTTGTCCTCTAAGGAATAGGTTATGCTTTATACAAATTCTTGCGATGGGGATGAAATCCTTGCGTTGATTGACTCTTCTCCACAACTTGCCACCCTACCTCATTTCCTTGCACTTGCCCAACCCCTCGCCCGACTCCTATCTTTCTCTAAAATACCACTTAAAACTTATTGTAGCAAATCCCCATCAACTTATTGTGTCCTAACCCAGGGTTGTGCCTAAGCAAGGGTTGTGTACGGTGCATGTAGGGATGGTCACATGTTGCCCTCATGATAACACTTGGCTGCCATGTATTCTCTCTAAATCTCCCATCCAAAATGGAGGTCATGAAAATGGAAGTTGGATGGATTAATGCTGCTTATGGTGGTTGCAAACCAACCCATCTTCCTCACGCATGCACTCTTTCTCTTACTTTTGTAATTGAAGGTGTAGTTATCACCTTCACTAGCTCTTCATATCCATCTACACTCCTCTCTCCCCAATTCTCTCTCACTTTTGAACTATTCCTTTCAGGTCTAAAACTAAGGTCGTTTTATTCTTGGTTACATATAGACATTCCTGCCATCATTTAAAGTAAAATGTTAAGAGCACTAGCCATCAAGGATATATCTGAACTTCAAAATATGATGTTTAGGATCCAGGTGAAATCTAAATAAGATGGGGGCTTGGGCTTCGTTTGGCGCGGCTTATTTTCTCGAGTGAGTTTGGTCAAAAACGCCATTATCATAGAATGTATGTTTGGCAAGACAAAGGTTATGACCGCTATAATGAAAATAAACTAGTTTTGAGCATAAAATGCATGAATTTTTTTAGGTGAGGTCGGGCGTTCGCGAATGACGGGTTCATGACCACGGCGTTCATGACCGCCACCAACGCGCCAAACGAAGCCTTAATCTAAAGTCTCTTAGTTACAGAGACCAATATGGGACCTAATTATGACATCATTTATTCCTTTTAGTATTTTTATAAAGAGTGATTATGTTGTTTTCTTTGTTCCACTTGACCCCTTTGAACAAACTATCACTGACAATTGGAAGAACCACAAGGGTCATTGGGTGGTACCATTCACATCCACATATTACTGTTCTCCCATCGCATGTAGGTATGTATCCTGGTAGGCAGTGACGGTGAAATTTCTGCAGTTTTGTTCTGATTTTATTTTTGAACTGCTTTTCTGAAAAAAAATGCATTCTGTTGAATTTATGTGTTGTTTTAAAGCTTCATTAACCCCTCCTCCCTTGCACAGTCCATCTTCGGACACCTACATGCATACCCACACACATCCGTGTGTGCAGCTGCAGCTGGGTTTGAACAACACGTTTGTGTTGAATGTAAAGTGTTACCATTTCAAATCTTGCCACCCTCCCTATTCTTTCTCCCGAACTCCACTTCCAGTTGTTTACATGAGCTATTTATGAAGACCCATTGGACACTTCTTATATGATAGTCATATAATCCGTAAATGTGTAAAAGCATTCATCATAGAAAAGTGTTGTTCCATATTTGCATAGTTTTCTTTATTCTAGGGGACATTGAGTGAGCCAGGGGTATGATGCGGAGCAGAGGCGAGGACGAGCTTTGGGACCATTCGGGGCTGATTTGGCGACCTACCATATATGGCGTGCCCGGATCGACGATCCGACTCCGTGGATGCGTTCAGATTCGTGTTGCAAGTCGATTTCATATATTACTTTATATATTTTTGTTTATTATTGTTGTATTTAAGTGGATTTTCCCCCGGCCAATCATAGTCGTTGATTGGGATGCCCTAGCTTTGTTTTTATTATAAATAAGAGAGTAGTGGGCTGATTGGAGGCATTGCAGAATTTGGAGAATAGAAATCCCGGATTCCAGCGATCATCCCACGGTGCCGACTCCGTGGAACCCTAGGTGACGACTCCTAGGCTTGTATCTCCCTCCCCAAGGTACCCCCTAACCCTAGCCCTCTTTTCCCCCTTCCAAACTCCCTCCCACAGCCCCCCAAACAGCCATCGTTTGGCTGTCCAGAATCCCCTTTTCCCTATTCAATGGTACTATTCAAAAATGATATTTACTATTCATTTCCTATAGTTTAAATCCTCCTACGGCAGCCCTCCCTCCTCCCTTCCGCCAGCCTACAGCAGCCCCCCTTTCCCCCTGCCGCCAGCCTGCAGCAGCAGCCCCCTCCCTCCCTTCCGCCAGCCTACATCAGCCCCCTTCCCTTGCTGCCGCCAGTCCACAGCAGCAACCCCCTTCCCCGCTTTGTTCCCAGCAATCACCACCCCTCTCCTCGACGTGGGACCACCTCCACCCTCTCGTCCAAATCAGTCCAGATCTGGACAAATCCAGCCCGGATCCGCTCTCAATCTATCGGATCTACCCTTCCCCGCCCGGATCTCCCTATACGTTGCCGGATCTACTCATTTCCGGTCTGTTTTCACCCTCCGCCGCCTAGGACAGCCGGCTACGTCGCTTTCCCGCCTCCGGTTCCACCTCGGATTGTCGTCCACGCATTCCCGGCTCCGAATTCTTCATTGCCTTGGTCAGCCCACTACTTTGTGAGTCTAATTTGTATTGGATTATTATTTTCAACACATATATTGGATTGGATCTCGTACCTGTTTTGAATATCTTGCATAGTAGTTGTTTGTTAGATTATTTTAGTGATTTGCAGGGTTTATTCGCCGCGCACTCGTGTTTTGGCCCTCCACGCGGAGGAAAGCCTAAGCTTGTTGCCCTAATAAATTATTTGTGCTTTGTCGTGAATTAATTGCGCGTGGGATGTTTTAAGTTTATTATCTAACTGTGGCTAATCCGTCGTACTTTGCATAGCATGTAGGGTTATGTCGCGGATTATCCGCCGCCTATAGATTCGTCCTGCGTCAATTGGTATCAGAGCAAGGTTACGCGCACTTTTCGATACGCAGTCGTAGAGTCTATAGAATTTTTCATTATGTCTAGGTGTCAAGATTATTCCTCCCCTCACTTTGGAGGTCTCGAGTCCACTAGCACCCGCTCTCACAGAGCCCCGTCAGAGAGATCTTCACGTTACTACGATGATTATTCTCGATCGCAGCACACCTCTTTTAGAGATCGTGTTGACCCACCGACACGAGACCACTACACTAGAGACGATCATTATAATGATTGTCGTCGTTCATATCCTTGCACGCGAGCGGATCGTGTTGATCCTTCGGCTCGACTCGGTTACCTTAGAGATGACTATTATGAGGATCGTTGTTCCGAGAGAGATCTTGAGAGTCAGTTTCGTACTGCTGCCCCTTCCTTTGACGGCTCATCGAGTCCTGATTCTTTCAGTTATTGGCTCGTGGACATGGAGTATTATCTTGACCACTTTGAGGTATTCGGTGAGCGTGGCGTCAAATTTGCGAAACTTAGACTTTTAGATCAGGCGAGAGCATATTGGGCTAGCGTTGAGAGGACACGCGAGCGAGACCGTCTACATCGCATCACTAGTTGGGTGGACATGAAGCGTACATTGTGTCAGAGGTATCTGCCTTCGTCATATCGGAGTCGCTTGCTTGACCAATTATTTTCCCTTCAGCAAGGATCCATGTCCGTCGCTGAGTACAGGGATCGCTTTGATGAGTTAGTTGTGAGGAGCGATATCCGAGAGGACCCCGCCATGACCTCTTGCAGATTTCGGTCTGGCCTTCGATCAGACATTCGTACTGAGGTGGTTTATCATAGCTCGAAGTCCCTCGAGCAGACGTATCAGCTTGCACTTCGTTACGAACAGTCTTTGAGATCCGCAAAAGCTGGTCGGTTGGATCCTCACTTTGACCTCTGCAGTACGAGCTCCTCCCACACCGAGGACACCACTCTGCCTACCATTGTTCCGCCAGACATGGCAGAAGTGATACCTGATGCAGATTGCTCTTACCCCAGTGAGGCGCTTAGCCCAGTTAGTGACCTATCTCTTGTTTCTGACCCGTCTCCCGCAACCCCGGCTGAGAGTGAGCCTGAGCGACCTCCTGAGCCTATAGTGTCATGCCCCTCACCCACACCACCACCTCTGGCATGTCATGAGTTGATTAGCACCCCTACCCTGGACTCACGTCTTGACACCGCACCCACAGACCCATTCTTGAGCGTAGATCTATGTCGCTCTCCCATTGTCATTACCCTGAGTCACATCACGACCGAGAGACCTGAGTCTGGTGTTGATCTCATAGTGGCTATGTCATCCATTCACGGGGACACTACCCCTCACGATGGTACTCACCTGGAGGACCATGACCCTAGTGACGAGTTCTACGACGAGCCCCCAGTTGAGCCTCCGGATGATCCGCCACATCCTGATGAGCATGGGATTCAGGTGAGCCCCGCTTATATGAGTATCGATTTATGGAAGCCTCTTCCATTATCGTCCCTGACCCCGCCCCAGAGGATGGATATTGTGAGGAGCATCCAATATTTAGGGCACGACCTGCCGACACATCGCACTCTCGCTGAGTTTTGGGATGCACCACCTGCTGACCCACCAGACGAGCTCTTTCTTTTCGGGGACACTCACTACACTATAGAGCCACGTCTTCTGGTCGATGCACATGATTTTCACTTAGGCGGTCGTCGTATTTGCGATGACTTTTCTTACACCTCCCGGTGAGCCCCCCTGATGTGTCATGTTCCCTGAGAGACACTTGGATCTTTATGAGCTCGTATTTGAGTAGAGTTGTCTTTCACGATCATCTGAGCACTCGTCACACACGAGATGAGTTTTTCTACACTCCTCCGAGAGAGCCTCCTGATAGGCCACCTCCTTTGGTAGATTTTCAAGTGGCTATTAGTCTTTCACATAGCGAGCATGTTATGTCGGTCATGTTTCATTTGCATCATTTGCATGAGTCTGTTGTGTTGTTTGTTCGTTGTTTGCATGTGTGTCATGAGTCGGTCCGACGAAAAATTCATATTGATAATAAATTTTGTAAATCACATGCGGATGTTCACTGACAAGTGCAAGTACTTCATGAAGGCGAGCAGGTGATGGTGAGAATCTGCGTTGTGAGGCTCCGTGCGAGGCTTGCTAAAAGCATGAGCGTTAGGCGAATGGATCCCTATATAATCATGAGACAGATCGAAGCAAACATCTACAATCTTGATATCCCTGCAAGTATGGTTATCCACCTGGTATTTAGTGTTGAAGATATGACGCCGTACTACGAGCCTCGCGAGTATGTGGACCCAAACAGTGGGGACTTCCAACCACCCCCACCTCCACTCCCGTTGCCTTACCACCCTCATAGCCCACCCATGTCTGATGGCCACCACTACTCACCCACTTCTGACACCCACGCACCTGGGGACTCGTCTTCTTTGGTTCTACCTACGGCGCCGCCGATCGCACCGGGATCCACCACTCGTGAGTTGAGCGTTGAGAGCATTATGAAGACCATATTCCGTCGGTACATTCTTACTACAGACGTTGATGACATTTGGGAACTTGCAACAAAGCTTGATCGATTCGCCCCCGGACTTCGACTTCAGTACGTCCGTCTCCACTCATCGGGGATGGAAACTTTTCAGTCCGGAGGAGTTGATTGGCGAGGCCACTTTTCAGCGATGACATTTGGACTACCTCTGGCGGGCATCTTCGAGTTTTACCTGGCATTCGGCGAGAGAATTCTGACCCCTATTCATCGGGAGATGAACTCTTTCAAGCCGGGGAGATTGATGCGGAGCAGAGGCGAGGACGAGCTTTGGGCCCATTCGGGGCTGATTTGGCGACTTACCATATATGGCGTGCCCGGATCAACGATCCGACTCCGTGGATGCGTTCAGATCCGTGTTGCAAGTCGATTTCATATATTACTTTATATATTTTGGTTTATTATTGTTGTATTTAAGTGGATTTTCCCCCGGCCAATCATAGTCGTTGATTGGGATGCCCTAGCTTTGTTTTTATTATAAATAAGAGAGTAGTGGGCTGATTGGAGACATTGCAGAATTTGGAGAATAGAAATCCCGGATTCCAGCAATCATCCCACGGTGCCGACTCCGTGGAACCCTAGATGACGACTCCTAGGCTTGTATCTCCCTCCCCAAGGTACCCCCTAACCCTAGCCCTCTTTTCCCCCTTCCAAACTCCCTCCCACAGCCCCCCAAACAGCCATCGTTTGCCTGTCCAGAATCCCCTTTTCCCTATTCAATGGTACTATTCAAAAATGATATTTATTATTCATTTCCTATAGTTTAAATCCTCCTACGGCAGCCCTCCCTCCTCCCTTCCGCCAGCCTACAGCAGCCCCCTTTCCCCCTGCCGCCAGCCTGCAGCAGCAGCCCCCTCCCTCCCTTCCGCCAGCCTACATCAGCCCCCTTCCCTTGCTGCCGCCAGTCCACAGCAGCAGCCCCCTTCCCCGCTTTGTTCCCAGCAACCACCACCCCTCTCCTCGACGTGGAACCACCTCCACCCTCTCGTCCAAATCAGTCCAGATCTGGACAAATCCAGCCCGGATCCGCTCTCAATCTATCGGATCTACCCTTCCCCGCCCGGATCTCCCTATACGTTGCCGGATCTACTCATTTCCGGTCTGTTTTCACCCTCCGCCGCCTAGGACAGCCGGCTACGTCACTTTCCCGCCTCCGGTTCCACCTCGGATTGTCGTCCACGCATTCCCGGCTCCGAATTCTTCATTGCCTTGGTCAGCACTACTTTGTGAGTCTAATTTGTATTGGATTATTATTTTCAACACATATATTGGATTGGATCTCGTACCTGTTTTGAATATCTTGCATAGTAGTTGTTTGTTAGATTATTTTTGTGATTTGCAGGGTTTATTCGCCGCGCGCTCGTGTTTTAGCCCTCCACGCGGAGGAAAGCTTAAGCTTGTTGCCCTAATAAATTATTTGTGCTTTGTCGTGAATTAATTGCGCGTGTGATGTTTTAAGTTTATTATCTAACTGTGGCTAATCCGTCGTACTTTGCATAGCATGTAGGGTTATGTCGCGGATTATCCGCCGCCTATAGATTCGTCCTGCGTCAGGGTATCTTCACTTTGCATCGGTGCTCCACGGTTCTTCCTCTGAAAAGACATATGCCCGGCCTCAAGAGACTTGGTCACTGCCACAATCTCATGGAATGAAGAGTGCTTGAGGAGGATCAGATTATGACAGAAGGAGTTTCTCAAGCCCTTGAAGAACCGTTATGCTTGGTCCTGCTCATTCCTAGCTAGGGGACCTGCATATTTGTCCAGAGGACAAGACTCTCACTCATAGTCAGTAATGGTGTGATCACTTTGTTGAAAATGGAGGAAACACTCTTGACGCTTGTCCCAATGTATCTCAAAAACAATTTACGCCATGAAAGTGCCGGCGAACTCATCCCATCAAATGTCAGCTAAACGACATCCGAAGAAAAACTGTAAGTGTTGAAACCCGTATCTGGCCCAACGAGGAGTTCGGACCCCCGTGAACGGGGGCAGCTAGCACCTTCTGATCCCAATGGGGAACCTGACCGGAGACTTGGAGCTTCCCCTCCCAAGCCAAAGCTGAAGCTGGGCACCCTTGAAGAGCCTGAGGGGCTAACCAAAGAACCTAGGGAGGAAGAAGCCAAGAATTGGAATTGGAATTGGAATCCTCTCAAAAGGTTCCCTTCAAGGTCTATATATAGATTTTCTCTCCTGGTCTGCTAATAGCGGGATTCCGCCTTTTGGTTTTGCTATACGCACCCCAAATTGGTCTGCTAACAGCCAAACTCCGTTGTTCTGGAGGGCTATTGGCAGCCCACCAAGGGCATTTGGGTAAACTTGCCACCTGACCCCTCACTGGGCGAGTGGCTCATGAAGACACCACTTGCTAGTCCTTCTGCGAGCGAGGCTCGCGAGATCCCTTTCTGCGAGTGGCCCGTGAGGGCACCGCTCGCTAGCCCACTGACGTCATAAACAACAGCCTGGCTCGCTTGCGCGAGGCGGCGAGTCCTCGCTCTCCTCGCCACGGCTAAGTGCACCCCAAAAGCGTCGAACCCATAGCTGCTTCGCTCTCGCGTTACACTCGCACAGATATCAGCCTGGCCCGCTTCCCGCTCGCGTCCTGCTCGCCGTGAGGTGACGAGCCCTTGCACGCCTCGTCCTCACGGCCCGCTCCCCACGAGACAGCGAGCCCTCGCTCGCTTCTGGGCCCTGCTGAGACGGCAACCTGAGACCTTGCCGAACCAGCATCCTGCGAGATCTTCTCTACTCGCCCCAGGTGGGCGAGATCTTTTAAGCCGCCCCCGATCCTCTTTGACCTCGACGAATTACGGGTTATACACAATCCCCGCTTTTTTTCGGACACGGCACGAGGTCGGAAAAAACAATGGAGAACCCGTGGTTCGGAGAGATTGGAGCTAGACCACATACCACTCCGGGCGAGTGCCTGATGGAGCCGGCACTCCTCTGCTTCCCTTTCATCTCCGGGCGAGTGCCTGATGAAGCCGGCACTCCCCTGTTATCCTCACATTTCCGGGCGAGTGCCTGATGGAGCCGGCACTCCCTGCTACCCTTTTACCTACGGGCGAGTGCCTGATGGAGCGGACACTCCCCTGCTATCCGCATACCTTCGGGCGAGTGCCTGATGGAGCTGGCACTCGCCTGCTTCCCTTTTAGCTCCGGGCGAGTGCCTGATGGAGCCGACTCTCCCCTGCTATCCGCACATTTCCGGGCGAGTGCCTGATGGAGCCGGCACTCCCCTGCTACCCTTTTACCTCCGGGCGAATGCCTGATGGAGCCGACACTCCCCTGCTATCCGCATACCTTCGGGCGAGTGCCTGATGGAGCCGACACTCCCCTGCTATCCGCATACCTTCGGGCGAGTGCCTGATGGAGCCGACACTCGCCTGCTTCCCTTTTTGCTCCGGGCGAGTGCCTGATGGAGCCGACACTCCCCTGCTATCCGCACATTTCCGGGCGAGTGCCTGATGGAGCCGACACTCCCCTGCTACCCTTTTACCTCCGGGCGAGTGCCTCATGGAGCCGACACTCCCCTGCTATCCGCATATCTTCGGGCGAGTGCCTGATGGAGCCGACACTCGCCTGCTTCCCTTCCAGCCTTTGGGGTATGCCCTTTTTCTTTGCGTCCCGCCACCTAGCGCTGGCTCAAAGGCCTCATTCGTCCGTCTACCAATTTTCGCAGACATGCGTGGGCCGAGACCTTGACCACCCGCCCTGCTCAATTCACCTTAAATCGATTGGCAGACCTTACTACTACACGCGCGAGATTCGCTTCCCACTCGCCGAGCGGTACTATATTGGCGAGTGGGCGAGATCTCGGCCGACGAATAGCTTGCGGTACTTCACTCGCCCCTCCCCCTTTGCTTCCTTCCTGTGAAATTCACCTATTCCTGAGTGCTGCCCGTACTTCGCCAGCTAGGTGAGAGCCTGACCGTCGGGTCTGCACCCAACCAACTATATTTTGAAACCTTCCTGCCACCGAGTGATCCTACGGCCCTGCCAGCTTGGTGGGAGCCTGGTCAGCGGGTCTGCCTTGGGGCTAAGTACCTTTTGAAACATTCCTGCCACCGAGTGATCCTACGACACTGCCAGCTTGGTGGGAGCCTGGTCAGCAGGTCTGCTTCGGGGCTAAGTACCTTTTGAAACCTTCCTGCCACCGAGCGATCCTACGACCCTGCCAGCTTGGTGGGATCCTGATCAGCGAGTCTGCTTCGGGGCTAAGTACCTTTTGAAACCTTCCTGCCACCGAGCGATCCTACGACCATGCCAGCTTGGTGGGAGCCTGGTCAGCGGGTCTGCTTCGACGCTAAGTACCTTTTGAAACCTTCCTACCACCGAGCGATCCTACGGCCCTGCCAGCTTGGTGGGAGCCTAGTCAGTGGGTCTGCTTCGGGGCTAAGCATCTTTTGAAACCTTCCTGCCACCGAGCGATCCTACGGCCCTGCCAGCTTGGTGGGAGCCTGGTCAGCGGGTCTGCTTCGGGGCTAAGCACCTTTTGAAACCTTCCTGCCACCGAGCGATCCTACGACCCTGCCAGCTTGGTGGGAGCCTGGTCAGCGGGTCTGCTTCGGGGCTAAGTATCTTTTGAAACCTTCTTGCCACCAAGCGATCCTACGGCCCTGCCAGCTTGGTGGGAGTCTGGTCAGCGGGTCTGCTTCGGGGCTAAGTACCTTTTGAAACCTTCTTGCCACCGAGCGATCCTTCGGCCCTGCCAGCTTGGTGGGAGTCTGGTCAGCGGGTCTGCTTCGGGGCTAAGTACCTTTTGAAACCTTCCTGCTACCGAGAGATCCTTCGGCCCTGCCAGCTTGGTGGGAGCCTGGTCAGCGGGTCTGCTTCGGGGCTAAGTACCTTTTGAAACCTTCCTGCCACCGAGCGATCCTACGACCCTGTCAGCTTGGTGGGAGCCTGGTCAGCGGGTCTGCTTCGGGGCTAAGTATCTTTTGAAACCTTCCTGCCACTGAGCGATCCTACCCCCCTGCCAGCTTGGTTGGAGCCTGGTCAGTGGGTCTGCTTCGGGGCCAATCACATATCAAGCGTCGCCATCTTCTAATTTGACACCATCCATTCATAAAAGAAAAACAAAATTCGAAAGAACATATTTTTACTGTTGAAATTCAAGGATAGAAATATTTCAAGTCCTTGTCTTCCATATTTGGAACAATAATATAATGTTTTTTGTAAAAGATAGTTACTTCATTTAATAGAGAATCCCATTCATTGTCCCTCATTGTTTATAGTTGTTTCTTAGAAACTTTGACAAGAGTCATAATATTTACAAGATCTTGAACGTTTCTTTGTAATGCTTGCGACAGCTCATTCGTAATCCTTAAGATGATTTTCATTAAGTCAAAAGCACAAATTCAAAACATTGCATATCATCCAACAAATCACTTGCTCCGAAAGGTTACCATCCTATTCAATGACCACGATATCCCTTTGAATGCTTGGTATAATAATTTGAAATTTTCAAGAACATTTTTAATACAATTTTGCTAATTTTATCATTATGGTTGGCGAGGAATTGAAGAAGTTCAAGAAAGTATCCCCGGTTGCTTGATTCAAAAAATTCATCGTGACCACGAAAAACTAATCCTTGTTTTAGAAGAAACCTAATGCAATCCACCGACGTTTGTAAACTTGTGCGATAATCCATTCGAGCTTGGTCAGATTGAGTAGACATAGTAGTTTAATATGCTGCTTTTGGCTTATCAAGTCTATACAAGCTTTCAATCATTTGTTGTGGACGCTATTTTGATTCCCCATATGAATATCTAATATGTCTTTATGTTTCCAATTTGTGAACCCCCCACATACAAAAGCATCACCGCGGCCTTAGTCACCATGTGCAGGCTTAAATAGATAACAACATAAACAAAATGCAGCATCTTGTACTATGATGTACTTGAGCCAATAACTATATTTCTGGAACACTCGCGAATAAATCTACGTTTCTCATTTCCAAAAACACTTGTTGGGAAATTATTATTTTAAGTTGGAAATGTTTCTTTTGCAAATACCATCGTCAAATTTTTCTCTGTCATTTGGATCATAGTCATTAATATTCTTCCGTAATTCTGGGTCAGTAGGAAGATCATCTACATTGAGCTCTCTTCGTGGACCGACATTCGGATTTTGTGATTGATCTATTGCTTTTCTTTTAAAATACCTATCCATGATTTTGAGAGTTGTTCAACTTCCTATCAAATAAATATGTCAACATCAGGAATAAAAGAAATGGGAATCAAACTACCAGATGCTAACCATTCACAGATTCATTGAAATAATAAAAGCAATTTGAAATTATGTGCAATTGAAATCGAAGTTGCACGAAATAATAACAAAAATTGAAATGAGAAATTGGAAATCGAACCTGGAAGAGCTTTGACTGCAAGGTTTAACAAGTAATTATCTCCTCCTGGCAATTCCCAACAATACCAACTGCACATCAAGTTGAATTCAAGGCTTACAAATGTATAAAAACAAGAATTGCTTTGGAAGATAATGAATCACAAGATAGGAAAAATATACCAGCTAGAATGATTTAAGAGAATGATTTTTTCTGTAGATACTTAACCCTTTCTGCTGGGTTCAATTATAGAATTTTTCTAAATGATTTTTTTATCATGAACCCAATTATTAGGCCATTCATGTGCTTGAAACCAAGGGAAAAGGATCAACGACATTTAGGCATTTCAAATAAACCAAACAACTAAAAAATGAAAGCTGTAATTGGAACTAAAAAAATGAAAGAACAACAAAAACCAATAACAAAATGATTTAAGAGAAACTCATTTAGTCATTTCAACAAACATCTAGAATGCAAATTTTGGGTGTAATTGGGACATTCCCAGTAAATCGGCCCCAGGTCATTTCTAAGAACAAAAAAATGAAGAAAATAGCACAGAGGAGGCTGCAGATTGTTCCAGTATTAGGAGAAGATGATTTATGTAGATACTCACTGAAGGAAGTTCGCCGTTCTTTTAGGGATTTCTTAGGTTATTCCAAGTTCCGGCTCCGATGTTGGAGAGGAAGGAGTCGTGTTCTGCAAGGAGCAAGGAGTCGCGTTCTTCCGAGTTTCAACACCGATCGTCGAGCCCAGCAAGAAGCGAGGAGTCACGTTCATCGTTTAGCGGGGAGCGGTCCAAACCGGACATCCGGAGAGGAGCGAAGAAGAATTCTGAAGCTCGAACCGCCAAATGAACCCTAATGTAGCATTTTTTTTCATTTTGGGGGTTGCCCACACTCGGCCTATAATAGGTCTGCCCATGGGTATCGAGCTACTTGAATCTTGAATTCTTGATACAACTCCTTGTTAGTGATGTCTGCTGACCTGTGAAAGCCGAAAGGAATTAGGAAATACCCTTATAATATAATATAATGAAATTTATATTATAGTAATTTATTATATGTTTAATGGAATATAAATTACGTAATGGTGAACTAAATAGAATAACAAAATATTATATATTAAAATATATTATAATAAAATAATAATAATAAACAGATTGCAGTTCGGTTCGGTCCGAATTGGGTCCAAATTTTTTGAAATCGTTCGAGACTTGTATATTCTGGTTCCGATTTCAGTTTCGGTATGGGTAATAAAATGAAGGAACCGGACCCAGACCATTGTTGTTCACGGTTCCAAAATTCAAACCGGACCCAAATAATTCGTGAACGGTTCAGTCTGGTACTTTGCGGTTCTGGTTCGGTTCCGATTCGATTTACGATTTTCAGTTCTAAGTGTCAGCTCTACTTGCTTTAGCCCTGGTTAGACCTCACTTCGAGAAGCAGGAAGACATTGGTATGAGAGGTGGCATAAGTTCGATCCACGTTGGGGTCGGCTTTAAGGCCTCATGGAGTGTGAGCATTCCTGCGATCTATAGGAGGGAGCTCGCTTTTGCCTCACGAGTTTCCTCCCCAGGTCGGCGACATCTTGTTCTATGTGGAGGACTTGCCGGATCACATGAACCCTTTCCACAATGTAGTCGTGATCAAGGTTGCAATTGAGAATTTCATTGTCTTGCGGGCCTTGGTGGACAACGAGAGTTCCATGAACGTCAGTTTCAAGAAAGCCTTTGAAGCGATGTTGGTCGAGCCAACAAAGGTAAGGTTTTCCGATGACCATTGTTTGGCTTTACCCGGATAGGAAGGAGGTTGAGGGAGGGGTAAAGTTGGTGGTCACTCTTGGAGGAACCATAAGGTCTTTTCAGTTCATCATAGTTGATAGACCCATCATCTAAAACCCCATCATTAGCAGACCCTCTACAAACCTTTTTCAAGCCGTGGTATCTTGCATCCACAAATGCTTGAAAAACAACATTGGTGAGGTGCAAATTCAGGTCCAGAATGATCTAAAGGTAGCTAGGGCTACATCAACTCCGTCAATATCATTTCCTGGAAGGAGGAAGCAACAACAGTAGGGGAGTTGCTTGTCTTGAAGTGGCGGAGGAAGTGAAGGTTTTGAGAGGCCAGTGGGAGCCAAGGAACGTCAAGATTAGCAAGGAGCTCTTGGTGGTGGACAGAAAAGTGTCCTGCCTTCAGAACAATATTGTCGTCTTTACTTGGAGGGTTGCGGACATGCCTGACATTGATGCCGATGTCGCTTTCGATTACCTCAACCTGGATCCGGAAGTTTATCCTATTTGACAGTAGAAAAAAGGCATCTCTAAAACTTTGGCGGAGCTCATCCAAGAGGAAGCCCAAAAGTTAGATATCCAGTTTCTGAGATGAGTGTCAAATGCTACAAATGGTGAAAAAGGCCGAAGGAAAATTGTGAATGTGTATCGATTTTTCTTTATTAAGTAAAATATCCTCGATGGATTGTTACCTCTTATCTCGGATGGACGCACTGGTTGATTCAACGGTCAGCTGCCATACTCATGCAAAGGCTACCCTACTCATGCAAAGGCTACCCTACTCATGCAAAGGCTCAGACATCAAACACTTTCATAATTGAGTAAGTAAATAAAAATGAGCTTAATATGCATTATGTATGATAGTTGGGTTTGCCTGGATGCTCACCACAACCCTTATCATATCATCGTATGAATTTAACATATCATCAAATATCAGCATAATGGAGGGCATTAACGACCACACAAACATCCATTGTAAGGTATTTTAACTCATTCGCTATCACAAAATTGTGACACACGCGCGCTATACCCATGAATGGGGTTCTCTCCTCGTGTGTCATGTAGCCGTAAGGTATGCTCAATGAGGGCTCTCTTCCCGCCGCTATAAGGATTAGAGGATGTAATGTATGACATGCCGCAAGGTATTCTCGATGAGGGATCACTTCCTGCCGCTACAAGGGTTATCACCATCAATATCATTCAGCACCAAAATAGGGTTCGCTATCTCCAAGAGCGGAACAACCTCCACGCCTAGATACGCTCATCCTATAACAGTCTAGAAGCATCGCCCGAATATCCTCAATCCTGACACTCCATAAGGGTCGTCATCATTTACCCTACGCCCATGGTTCCATACAAGTTGCGACTATTAATAGGAACGTTTTCTGATAATGCAAGCTAGGTCAAACCATAATTGCAAATTGTCATACATTATTACCGATTCAGGCCTACGACCATGAACAAACTTCACACACCATGCCTAATCCAAAATCGAACTTTAGATTTCCAAAGCAAATCATGTCGAAGACGCAATCCTACGCCTCGGGGTTCTAACGAACCAAGATGTTCGTTCCTTCACTATTTAGTGAGAGAACTCACCAAATGCAAGAAATTGAAAACATAAACCATACAAACGGTCCTAAGAACGGAGGAAATGATCGTTTCCCTTGAAGTCCTCTGCGGCGCCATGAATCCTTGAATGGTTTTGGTGACAAATGACCTGAGCAAGGAGCTGTTCAATTCTATGGCTTCAGATCGTCGAACGGAGCTCCGGAGCTCCTCTAATGGCAAGAACTCTTCAAGCTCTAGGTCCTCCCTTCCTTTATCCTCTCTTCTTCTCTCCCACGCCAAGATTACTCGAAATGTGCCCCAAACAGTATGAGTCGGTGTTTTAGATCATGAAGGGATAGATCTGCGCCGTTGGATTGAGATCCACGACTCAGATTAAAACTTAAAACGTCGGTTCACGTCGATCGCAAGGTCGTGTGCTTGATGCCCACGATTGTGCGCCAATTTTGCTACCTGCAGCTCATACCACGCACTATCATATGCACGGTCGTGAGCGAAGACGTACGATCCTAAACAGGACTACGAAAAATGATTTTTTAAATTCTGCAGAAAGCGCACAGTTGTGCATGTTGAGGCGCACGGTCGTGCACGAAGGGAATTTCAGCAATTCTTACTGAATCAAAATGTTGAACTCCCAACTCACGATTGTCATCTATAAAGCGATACATACGAGCTCTAGAGTATAAAAATGGGGTGTTATAATTGTCGCCACCTTAAAAGAATTTCTTCCGAAATTTACCCTAACCTTAGCCGCAAAGAAACCAACATGTCAGGTTCCAATCCTTCGACGCATGGGTTATTTGTAACGCCCTTGAATTTTCGGCAATTACTTTAAACCTATTGATGACGTCATAATGACGTAAGGGCGTTACGTTAGCGCAGAGTTAACGGTGCGCCATCGTTTGCGCGTTTTCACGTCCGTTCGGTCAAGTCGACCAAATTTTGAAACGTACCGGAATTGGAAAATTTTACGTTAGGAAATTAAATTAATTAATTTTAGAAAGACCCGTCAAAGTTTCGCTGCGATCCGAGCGATATTAGAGCCTTAGTGAATTTTCAAAGATTTGTAGAATTATTGTTCGCCGTAACTTTGGAAATTTATATCTCAAGAACGGCACGTCGGATTTTGGTTTTGATTTCGCCGTTGGATTCGTAGCATCGGCGTTCGCCTTCGTAGCATCGGCGTTCGCCTTCGTAGCATCGGCGTTCGCTTTCGGTGCAATCTTCGTTGGCTTCGGCGTTCGTTTAGTTTTTGGTAATAATATACTGTTATTATATTATTTACTATTATTATTATAATTATATTATCACTTCGTTGAAAGCATTCGACGGAGCTTTGATATTATAATTCGACAAGTGCTTTAATGTTTAACTTCATAATTCGACGAGAGCACTCGAGAGCTCTTTGCGAATTTGTTCAGCCCTTGTTATTATTATTATTATTATTTTATTATTATATGCATATAAATATCCCTTCTTCCCCATCCGTGAGACCAAAAGTTTTTTTTCTTCTTCCCCCGGCCTGTTGCGAACCAGAGAGGAGCGCGTCTTTCCGTAAAGCTTCAGATCGACGCCACCGGAGCTCCGGTGCACGAAATCTTCGCCGGAGCACAGATCTGGAAAGCTCTCGCCGTGCTCTTCGCGTGCGTGGTAAGTATTTTGCGTTTCATGAACTTTTTAGCGTTAGGTTTTCGGCCCTAAACGCCGGTTTGGCCGAATCTTCGTAGGTTTCGCCTTGCCGCGCCTTCGCTTGGATCTTTATGCAGCGTGGAGTCTTTCAGAGGTCGAATCTGGGTAAAAGAATCGAGGCAAGTGGTGGTTTGCCTTCCTTTTCCCTTGCCATGTTTTTTTTCTTTTCTCTCCAAGTTCATTCTCCCTTCTTCTCTACCTTAAATTAGTTATAAGTACTGATGATTTCATTCTGTTAAAAATTTTCGTTCCTGAATTGCTTTTCGTCGAGTGAATTTGTGAGGGCAAGTAAAATTCGTCGATTGATCCCGTGAAGTCGAGACAAATTCGTCGAGTGGATTCGTCGGGTTTGCCGAATTCGTCGAGTGTTGTTCGTCGAGTGTAGATTTCGTCGAGTGTTGTTCGTCGAGTGTAGATTTCGTCGAGGGTTGTTCGTCGAGTGGATTAATCAATTTCACGAGAGGTTTTAATGGAGTTCGTCTAGTGGTTTAGTCAATTTGTCGAGTAGGTTTGCTTTCGCTAGAGATTTCTAGACGTTTTCCTCCCTTGTTCAGTCTTGGGTATTCTTCTGGTTATCGTTATATTGGTGTATTACCTTTTTGGCCTGTAGGTTGGCAGCGGATAAATGACCACCACCTCCGTGCCTATTTGTGAATCACTACGCCTGGTGTTTTATGGACTGTTGGGTTGGGTTGGACAATGTGGCCACCACCACAGTGCCTTTTTGAGGCGTTTGGTCTGATGGTTGAAATGGACAAAGTGACCACCACCTCAGTACCGCCTTTTTCTTACCAGGGTTAATGATTCACGTGTTTGAGCTGATCAGTCTCTTTAATTGCTTATAAATTTATATGCATAATATTTATAAAGCATAGAACTTCATTGCTATTAGTGCAAGTTTTGGATATCTAACCCTATGTGGTTTCCTTCATACCTTTTGGTATTGTGATTAGGATGCCGAGATTTATTTCTCTTTTAGTTAACCTGTTTTGGGTTGGTAAACTCTCTTAACCCGTTGATTATTGATTTTGGTCTTTTCTGCCACTTGTATATTCTTGCTGAGGCGTTCTTTTATTTTGAATGCCTCAGGCTTGGAGCAGTTAGCGGTCTGAGCAGCTAGAGTTGGTGAGATGGTCTTTTGGTTTCCCTTTGTTCAGACATACATGTTGCTCCTGTGGGTTCGTGTCAGGATGTTGACGCCCACAGTGTTTTGTGGTGGTGGTTGGACTATTTGCTGACTGTTATGTTATTTTTTTTTGCTGTTTTGTTTTACCTACTTGCTCTCTGGGAAAAGATTTATGTTAGGATGCATGTTAGTTATTTTCAAGCATAGAAAAAGTAACGTTATCATCTCATACTCATAACATTTTTTTAGTCAAATACCACCCTATTTTAAAGAATTATAAAGGTTCCTTGTACTTATACTAAATCTAGAATGGTGTTGGGAATATTGCCCTCAATGTTCCCTTGATTTGAAGAGACATCACTCACAATGCTAAGTACATATTGTATTTGATAAACCCTATTTTGCATCAGGAATATGCAGGGTTAAGATATTCCAAGCATTGGAATAAGGTCAGTGGTTTGCTATCAAAACTGCTGAGAATAACTCACTGTCTCAGCGGAACCGCTGAGACGAGGCCAGGAGCCGCTGAGAAGAGGTCCTCCTCAGCTGAGCTGCAGATAGACAAAATTCGCTGAGAAGACTATCTGTCTCAGCGGATCCGCTGAGACCAAATCAGCTAAACCGCTGAGACGGAAGACTGTCTCAGCCCAACCGCTGAGACAGACTCAAATCAAAAAGACGACACTGGCGGGACTTGCTTTTGGCACAAACAACTGTAAAGGGAGGATAAAGTTTTACATCCTCTTCCAATGTGTCAGGTCCCCTTCTTAATAGCCGTTGAAGACAAATGAAGTATAAAAGAACATCTTAAGGCACTTTCAGAAGTACCTGTCGGTGTGCTGAATAGTAGAGAGCCATTATCGCTATTCCATTGACGGTTTTCAAGTTTTTCTCTCCTGCTGCTAACTGAACCAACTAGAAGAAACAAGGGGAGAAGATAACTCTTCTATTTTAGAAGAGCAAAAAGATCTTTACTCACATACTGAAGAGAAGGATCAGAAAAAAGCAGACTGAAGTATACCTTCAGCCAAGTTTCAAAGAAGCACCAGCTGTGCAGGAACAACAGAAGACATCATACCACTATTGTCAACTGTTTTAAGCTTAACTTTTACTCACTGTCGGAACTGTGAAGTTCTGAGTTTGTAAGGCATATTGCCTGAGTTGTAGGGTTGGTAAACCTGAGCTGTAGGGCTGTTTAACCTGAGTTTGGTAAGGCTGTTAAGCCTGAGAAGTAGGACATTCTGCCTGAGAAGTAGGGCTTCTTGATAGGCCTGAGGTAGGAGGTCAAGGTGATCTCTGAGCTGTAGGAGTGAGAGCACTCTGAGTGGTTGGGCTGGTTAGCCTGAGGTAGGGCTTGGAGCAAGCCTGAGAGATCCTGAGGGATCCGTGTTGTAAGCTCTATGAGCTGAGATTGGAGGAGTTTGCTTTATCTAACACACTGTTAGAAAGATGTAGAGGGAAAGTGGACTACCCATAGACAAACTGTCTTGGGGAACCACTATAAACACTTGTGTGTGCTTGAACTTTTACTTACTAGCTAACAATAATTAAGTAAAACTCAAAGAGACCTTTTCACCCCCCTCTAGGTGAATTAGACTACATACCTATAAACTATCAAGTGGTATTAGAGCCAGGTTGGTCAAAAAGGACTTAACAGTCTGACCAGATCCTACATAGGTGTGGTCAAATCTGAATCCAATGGCTACCAATAGAGTTCAGAAGGAAATGTGGTCAATGAAGCTGCCAACATGCAAAAAAGAAACATTTGGCATTTGGAAGCAAAGGGTTAGGCTTTTCATTGAAGCATCAGACCCTAGGATTTTTATCACTGTCCAGGAGGGTCTCTTTCTTATCACAAAGCCCTCCACCATTGATCCCACTAGGCAGGTAGGTAAGTCATACACTGAAATGACAAGGGATGAGATTACATTGACAACAATGGACAAAAGAGCTCAAAATATTATAGTCAATGCAATTGATGACTCTACATTCCAAAACTTGGTACACTACGAGACTGCCAAGGACATGTGGGATACACTGATAGTGTACATGGAAGGGACTGAAGAGGTGAGGGATGATAGGAAATCCATCCTTAATCAGGAATATAAAGCCTTCGGGCAACAAAGCCTGGAATGCATAGCTGATTGCTATGAAAGATTCTTCAGGATAGTAAATGAGTTGAGGACCTATGAAAGTACCTTCACTTATTATGAGCTAAATGACAAATTCCTAAGATCTCTAACTAGAGACTGGGATACCAAGATCTGTGCCATCAGGGAGGTGGCAAAGCTGGGTGAGACTCCTCCCTATACTTTGTTTGGAAAGATGCTCTCTTATGAGATGCAGCTATCTGCCAGGAAGGAGGAGGACACTTTCTCCAGGCCTCATGCAAAGGAAAGGACTGTGGCCCTCAAAGCTGAGGGCTCCAAGAAGAGCAAGGCAAGGATGCCTACACCTCCAAAGAAGGCTGCTGGCTCAGAAAATTCTGAGCCCAACTCATCTGATAGCAGCTCTTCTGATGAAGAGTTTGCTGCCTTCTCAAGGCATTTCAAGAAGATGATGAGGAGGAAGCAGTGGAAGAACAAACCTTCCTCCTCCTCACATCCCAGGAAGGATCTCAATAGATCAGACAAACAACACCCCAAAGGGGACAAATATGATTCTAAACATGTTAAACATGTTTCAACTAATGTGATTTGTTATTGTTGCAGTAAGCCTGGACATGTCATTGCTGCAGTAAGCCTGACCATGTCATTGCTGACTGTCCAGTCAAGAGAAAGGAGAAGGGTGATAAGAAATCTTATCACCAGAAGCGAAGGAAGGGAGAAAAGTCCTTCCTAGCCAAGAAGGACAAGAGCTGGAGTGAATCTGAGTCATCATCCTCAGATTCAGATGAAGAAGAAGAAGCCTATATTGGGCTGTTTGCAGCTGAGGAAGATGAGGACTTTCCTGCTGCAAAGGTGGGCATCAAGGCCCCTCTATCACATTCAGACAGTGATATAGAGGAGGATGAAGATGCAAGAGAACATCATGGCTTAATGTCCATAACAGATGATGAAGATAGTGAGGACATTCCTGACAAGGTACCTACTCTTCCCCCTTCTTCTGAGTATGAGTCAATGCCAGACTCTGAAGCATGCTCATCAATTGATGAAAATGATTCAGAATCTGAAGTGGGTGTCAATCAATTGATTGACAAGTATGATGCTTTGTTGGATGCTCTGAAAATGAGCAAGAAGCTGGCCAAGAGACAAGCTCAAAAAATTGCTTCCCTTAAGTTGGCTAAGCAAGATTGCACTGAGTCACCTACCATGGTGGCTCAGATGAGTAGAGAGATAAGCCAACTCAAGGGGATAACAATTGTCCAATTAAACACCACTTCCCAAAAGAACAAGGTCATCAAGGACCTTGAGGAGAAGCTTCTTAAAGAAAAGAGCCTAGTGACTCAATTCTCCAAACCCAAATCAGCGCTTCCAATTATTGACACCTTTTCTTCTCAAACCAATAGGAGATGACTAAGGTTCAATAAAATGGAAGTAGATGAAGAGAGTGGAGTAAAGAGCAAGGCTAAGGACAAGCCTCATACCACCTTTCAAAAGGTGTTGCTTCCCTCCAACAGGTATGAGTGTATGACCATGACAGCATGCATGGTCACTGGAAGAATGAGAGTTCCTATATGAAGGAAAACACTCCTTCCCATAGTAGAAGAAAGGGCATGTGAATGAGTGCTATGAATGCTCCTCATGAAGAAATTCAAATGACCAATTCAGGACCATTTGTTTTTGGTGCTTCAGCCCCTTCAGTCAAGAATAAAGAAGCAAACTCTTCCAAGTCCATTCCAGCAAAGCACTTGGCTGCTGTCAAACCTGTAGATTGGCCTAACAGTTCAGTGTTTAATGCCATCAAATCTTGCCTAACTTCCAAGCCAAGGCAAGCTGATGTCATTAAGACAAAGACTGCTAAGACTGAACACAGGTTAACCTTCAGCCAGATCATTGCTGAAAGGAACAAGATGAATGCTGCTGTCTTCCCTCCTGAACACCAGCATATTGATGCTACTTCTTCAAAGAATGTTCAGAAGAGAAGATACAATATTTATGAGTGTTGATGCTGTGGTAAGGTTGGACACTTTGCCATAGATTGTTGGCACAATCCCAATGTGCAAAGTGCAAAGAAGAGCTTTCCTGCAAAGGTTGCAGCAGGTGTGAAGTCTTTTCATGCTAACAAAAGCCTAGGACCCAAAATTACTTGGGCTCCTAAGGGTAAATAAATTCCTTCTTACAGGTTAGTTCAAGTACCAGCCTTGGGCAAATATGGTACTTGGACAGTGGGTGCTCAAGGCACATGACAGACACCAAGAGTCTTCTACAGGAATACAAAGCTGTGGAGAATGGACCTAAGGTCATCTTTGGTGGATCAGAAAAAGGCATCACCAGAGGATATAATATGAGTTCAAATGGCATTGTCTCCATCACAAGGGTGACTTATGTTGAAGGGCTGCAACACAACCTAGTAAGCATAAGTCAACTCTGTGACTTAGGCTATGTCATTGAATTCCACAATGATAAGTGCTTGATCAAAAAGTCACATGACTTAGAGATCATTCTCTCAGGCACTAGGAGTGAGAATGTGTATTGCTTAGATTTTATATGCAATTCTTATTTATCTCCTGTGTGTCTTGTAGTTAATGAAAGTGAGTCTCTTTGTGTTCAATGGCACAAGAGACTTGCTCACATTAACTACAAGACAATGTATATGCTATTTTCTAAAAACCTAGTTAGAAATAGTCCTAATTTGAAATGTGTTAAAAGTGGTCCATGTCATGCATGCCAAATAGGCAAGCAAACAAGAGCCACCTTTAAAAGCATTGGCTCCAAAGACACTGAAAGATGTCTTTATCTATTGCACATGGACTTGTTTGGTCCTTTGCCAATTCAGAGCCTAGGTGGGAAGTTGTATACTTTGGTGATTGTTGATGATCATTCAAAGTATACATGAGTATTCTTCCTTAAGAAGAAATATGATACTTTAGATGTCTTTATAAACCATGTTAAGGAAATTCAGAATGAACTCCAATGTACTGTGGTCAAGACTAGAACTGACCATGGTACAGAATTTCAATCTGGGGCAATGACAAGGTTTTGTCAAGAATTTGGTATCACCCAAGAATTCTCCTCCCCAAGGACTCCACAACAAAATGGTGTGGCTGAGAGAAGGAATTGGACCTTGATAGAGGCTGAGAGAGCATTGCTTAGTGACTCCCAACTCCCAGAATATTTCCGGGCTGAGGCAGTCAATATTGCATGTTATGTTCTCAATAGAGCATCTATCAATAAGGCCCTAGGAAATACCCCCTATGAGATTCTGAAAGACAAACAACCAACTATTTCATACTTTAGAATCTTTGGTTACAAATGCTACATTTTAAATAATGGAAAATCTCAATTAACTAAGTTTGCTGAAAAATGCAATGTATGAGTTCTTGTTGGATATAGCTCACATAGCAAGGCCTATAGAGTATTCAACAAGAAAACTCATGTTGTAGAAGAGTCTATGCATGTAGTTTTTAATGAGACCAGCCTGCTCTATAAGGGCTGGTCCCGCTCTCCTGTTTTGACAGGTAATGAACAACAAATGAAAGATGTCTCTCCAAGACATACCAGTACAATCAAGTCAACTCAGAGGTAGCAATCCCTGAAGTTGAAGATCAGCAAACTGCTGAAGATGATGCTGCTCAAGAAGAAGAGCTGCAGATAGTTGACAGGTTGCATGCATCAAACAGGCACCTAAGAGATCATCCAATAAACCAAATAATTGGAGATGTTAACCAAGGAGTGGTTATCAGAAGCAGGGCTCACAATGAAGCCCTATTCTTGAGCTTTCCATCACAAATGGAGCCCAAGAAATTTGAAGAAGCAAATATAGACACCTTATGGATTCAAGCTATGCAAGAAGAGCTGCTTCAGTTCAAGAGGTGCAAGGTATGAAAATTGGTACCAAAGCCTCAAAGACACAACATCATTGGCACCAAATAGATATAAATGAACAAGCTTGATGAGAATGACACCATTATCAATAACAAAGCCAGACTAGTGGCAAAAGGGTACATGCAAGAAGAAAGTATTGACTTTGATCAAACCTTTGCCCCAGTTGCAAGGTTAGAAGCAATAAAGCTGTTTCTTGCCTATGTTGCCCACAAGGGGTTCAAAGTGTACCAGATGGATGCCAAATCAGCATTCCTGAATGACAATCTAAAGGAAGAGGTATATGTGGAGCAGCCCTCAGGTTTTGTTCATCCTACTCTCTTCTCTCATGTTTATTTGCTTAGGAAAGCTCTATATGGTCTAAAGCAAGCCCCTAGGGCTTGGTATGAGACCCTGTCTAGCTTTCTCATCAAGAACAAGTTCTTGAGAGGAAAGATAGATAACACATTGTTTCTTAGGGAAACAAAGGGCAAATGTCTTCTAGTCCAAATTTATGTTGATGACATAATCTTTGGGTCAACAGATGACAACCTTTGCCAAAAGTTTGACAATCTTATGCAGGAGGAGTTTGAGATGAGCAGTATGGGAGAGCTCAAGTACTTCTTAGGTCTTCAAGTAAAACAGTCTGATGAGGGGATTTTCATCTCCTAGACTACGTACACTTGGGAGCTTATTAAGAAGTTTGAGATGAAGTCAACCTCCACCATGAAAACTCCCATGGGGTCCAACATCACCCTGGACAAGGATGAAAAGGGTAAGCCCTTTGATGAATCCATGTACATGTGTATAATTGAGTCCCGTTGTATCTAACTGCCAGTAAACCAGACATTATGTATGCTACATGTGTTTGTGCTAGGTACCAAGCATGTCCTAAGGAATCTCATTACTCAGCTACAAAGAGGATTTTGAGATACATTAAGGGCAGCCAACATCTTGGCCTTTGGTACCCTAAGAACAATGACTTTGAACTAATTGGCTTTTCAGATGCAGACTTTACAGGTTGCAAGGAAGATAGGAAAAACACAAGTGGGACTTGTCAATTCCTAGGAAGAAGACTGATATCATGGAGCAACAAAAAACAGACCAGTGTGGCAATACCCACAGCTGAATCTGAATACATAGTTGCATGGAGCTGTTGTGCACAACTACTATGGATACAACATCAATTAGAGGATTATAACCTCAAGGTAAGTAATTCTCCCCTATATTGTGACTCATCCAGTGCTATCTCTATAGCTAAGAATCCTGTCTCACATAGCAGGACTAAACATATAGAGATAAAATATCATTTTATTAGAGAGCATGTTGAAAGTGAAGATATATGTCTTAAATTTGTCCCCACTAACAAATAAGTTGCTGATACCTTCACAAAACCATTGGATGAGGCAAAGTTTAATGTTTTTAAAATTGAGCTTGACATGTTAAATATAGAATATAGCTTATTCTATCATACTATTGCTTCTGGTGGTGTTCCTTAGCTTTATTTAGTGAAACATGTAAACATGTTTAATAAGCCTTGATAGGAATAGTTGCTATCTCAATGAGTGGTGGCATGTTTAGGTCTTGGAGAATGCCTAATAATACAATTCACTGATAGACAGTGGAATCAGCTGAAACAGCTGCGAAGGTTTCAGCTGAACCGCTGAGATAGTTGGGAAGGTCTCAGCTAATCCGCTGAGACGACTAGTGTTGAAACCGACTACTCGGTCTTTGTGGAGTTCGGGGCCCTCAACGAGGCTGAGGGGCGACCGACCCTTACTTCCCCCAAGGGAGAGCTCTAGGTTGAAGGTGTCGGAACTAAGAACTGGACCAAGGGCTTAGTGGGGAGGTCCCGCCACATACCCGGAAGTCCCCTTGGAACTTCCCCTCCCAAGCCACTACTAAGCTTGGGCACCACTGGAGCCTCTCGCTCACCCCCTAGAGAGATTTGGGGAAAGGGAGAGGGGAGGAGAGAGCTAGCCTAGGATGAGTCTGCCTCCAAATGGTGCCCCCTTGGTCCTATTTATAGGATTTCTGAAGTTGGGCTGCAAATAACCAAAAACTGGTTTGCCAGATTACCAAAATACCCCTGAATTGGGCTGCGGATAGCCGAACCCCGCTGTTCTGAAGCGCTAAACGCAGACCACCGGTCTGCGAATAGTCAAACTGGAAGAGGGGATCTCTCCTGGGCGAGAGAGAGGGAGGGGCGAGACCCCCCCTCCCCTCTCTCCGCCTCTCTTTTTGGGCGAGAGGGGGAGGGGCGAGCCCCCTCCTTCCCCTCTCCGCCTCTCTTGCTGGGCGAGAGGGGGAGGGGCGAGCCCCCTCCTTCCCCTCTCCGCCTCTCTTGCTGGGCGAGAGGGCGAGGGGCGAGCCCCCTCCTTCCCCTCTCCGCCTCTCTTGCTGGGCGAGAGGGGGAGGGGCGAGCCCCCTCCTTCCCCTCTCCGCCTCTCTTGCTGGGCGAGAGGGGGAGGGGCGAGCCCCCTCCTTCCCCTCTCCGCCTCTCTTGCTGGGCGAGAGGGGGAGGGGCGAGCCCCCTCCTTCCCCTCTTCGCCTCTCTTGCTGGGCGAGAGGGGGAGGGGCGAGGCCCCTCCTTCCCCTCTCCGCCTCCCTTGCTGGGCGAGAGGGGGAGGGGCGAGCCCCCTCCTTCCCCTCTCCGCCTCTCTTGTTGGGCGAGAGGGGGAGGGGCGAGGCCCCTCCTTCCCCTCTCCGCCTCTCTCTCTCTTCCTCTGCGCGGTTCGATGCTACCAAGCTGTCTCCCCCGGATCCTCGGGAGTACTCGACGAATATAGGGTTGTACACAATCCCCGCTCTTTTCGAGCGTGGCTCACGTTTGGAAAGAAATGTTCAACCCTGTATATTCGACGAGTGTCGCTGGGAACCTGATTATCGGTGCTTTCTTGGAAAAATACATTGCCTTCCCAAGAGGTCCTCCAACCTTGCCGGCTAATGAGAGCCCGGCTAGCGAGTCTACTCGGGACCAAGTGCTTCTAGGAGCGAGCTCTACTAGTGGTCGACATTGGGTCGACACACTCCTAGGAGCGAGCTCTACTAGTGAGAGCCACCTCTTCCTTCCGAGGATCATTCGACCCACCCAGCTAATGAGAGCCTGGAGTGAGGAGGACATCTCGGCGCTGAAATTACCCATCCGAGGATCATTCGACCCATCCAGCTAGTGAGTCTCCTCATCAAAAGACTCAGTGGTTCTGAGAGTCTCCTTATCAAAAGACTCAGTGGTTCTGAGAGTCTCCTTATCAAAAGACTCAGTGGTTCCGAGAGTTTCCTTATCAAAAGACTCAGTGGTTCTGAGAGTCTCCTTATCAAAAGACTCAGGCACAGTTAGTGCAATCCTATTAGAGAGGTAGAAGAGTGGACTACCCACATTTTGGGGAACCAGTATAAAAATCCTGCGTCTTCTGGATTGATTTTCCGTGCTGTCCCAGTTTACTGTTTTCTGTATTTATATTTTCTGCATTTACTTTATTCTGTTTTGGTAGTGTTGATTGCATAGCACTTAATATTTTTATTGTGTGTGCACATTTGGAATAAAAGATTTTAAATCTCTATTTACCCCCCTCTAGAGAATACTCAGAGGCACAATGTGCACTTTCACCCGACATCACCAGCCACCTCCTGCTCAAGTTCCGACTTCGCCAACCATCTCCTCCTCCAGTTCCGAAGTCGCCAACCACATCTACTCCCTAGACCAGAGCCGTCACTCCCCCCTCCTTTCCATGATCATTTCCTAGCCACCACCTCCCTCCACAGGAGATCCTGTTGTCGCCCTTTTGGTCCCTTGCCGGCTCCTACATCCTCCACCGGTCCGCAACTGCTTCCGCACCCCCCCAGACTCCTCACCCAGCGCCGTCCGACCCTACACAACCTCCTTCCTCCCTGTCCCAACTCCCTGCCGACCACCCCCATCTTTGAAGCCTTCATTCCAGCTCCTTCATACAACCACCCACCTTTCCCCAGGCCTGCCCGACCCCGGTTGTCCCCACAACATCACTTTCTCCTTTGGGGATCACGACCACCACCAAATCTTCTCCACCACCGGCCCCTACTTGTTGAGACCTGCATTTATTTTTATGTCTTTTACATTTGTACGAATACTCTTTTATTTCTAGTATTATCACGCTTAATTAATTTAACTTTATTATTTCTCATATGTGCGTTCTCTTTGTCCCACACTAATTTTTAGTACTTTAGTTGCAATTGTTACTTGTTAATCTAACTAGAACTTCTGCGATTAATTGATGAAATGCATGAGATTTAATATATCCTTGTCTAATTAACAATTTGTTGGAAATAATTGCGTGATAGAAGAGTTGCATAGCATTAGGTTTTATGATCCACAATTATCAATCAATTGAATTGCGTGCTTGCATTCTCCCGCATCTTCATTTTAGGGTTTTGTCGTAGGTCTATTGCATTCATCACGTGTGTACTTGCATTTAGTTTAGGGTATTTGCCTTTGGCATCTATAAATTCGCCTTGTGTCAAATGGGTTCACCATAATCATAACTTTACTAATAATATTCCTCTCCATAACAGTGTACCTCTGTGAATTTTAGTTAGAGGATTGTAGTATCTAAAATTTTTAAGCATCAAAATGGCCTGAACAATAACGTTTTCCGACAATAGGTCATATGTTTACCTGCAACATTTTTACAACTTTACATACAACTGTAGCCGCCTCAAATGGAACTTTTACTGTAATATTATGTTATGTAATTTCTTTCAATTGATTGTTATTTTATGTATTACTGTGAATGTTTCATGAAGAATCTCCAATTTTAACTCTCTAGACTTTGGAATCTGTATTAATTAGATTTATCCATCACAGATGTTCGTACTCAGGCAATGTATCAGATGCTAGATAGAGGGTTCATTGGGCTGATATTTTCTTGCTTCAGTGAGGATATCCAGAAGGTTAAGATTGATAAAGCTGTTTCAAAATAAATTTGGGTTCAAATTTCTCTTCTTGGTAGCTGTGATGATTATGAATTTTCTTCAGGTTGGAAGAATTCAGGCCGTTGCTTTTCAATCTATTGATTCAAAACAGAGATATGAATCCCCTGCTAGAGAGGAAGCTGTGGATATTGAGACTTCTTCAAGTTGGAGCTCCTTTGATAATTCTAGATCCCCATCAGAATCTGCAGTTATTTATAGCATTGAACAGGACAGTGGTGACTCCAGAATGACAAAAACCGCTAAGGCAACATCAATATTTTCACTTATTTGGTTTGCTTTAATTTCTTCAGTTTTTTATTTAAACTTTGTTCATTTGTAACCGCACCTTACATTTTGCATTTTTTTCAGATTAGACAATTTGTTATATGCTAATTTCGACTAATCTTTATTGAAGAGAAATCGTCATCCAATTGAAAATTAATAGCAGTTATTATGGAATAAGGTACTGTCTATGCTCATCTTTTAACCGAGTCTTGGAGAGCTGTTGACACCAGGTGGACCTAAATTTTGTTTTATGGCGGAGATGTAAAGAATGTCAAATCCTATTAGTTATGGATTTAAACTTTATTTTTCTAGTATAGGGTTTTAGGTTTTGCTTCCTTTGTGTAGGATAAGGATATTGTAACAAAACTTCCTGTTGAGAATTAAGTCCTACATCGAAAAACTAACATAGCTTTGTGTACTTAATATAGATTCCGGGCCTCTCAACCTCCAACCAACTGGTTTTATGTTGGATGCTTGGATTTTAACATAATATCAGAGTAAGCAAGGCCTAACGGTCCACTCCACATCACCCAATTAATAAAAGTAATCCACATCTTAGTGTCCAAAGATCCTACACATGAGGGAACTTGTTCAGAATAGTCTAACATAGCCTTGTACATTTGATATAGATCCCGAGCTTCTACACCTCCAACCAATTGATTTTTGGTTGGTTAATTGGATTCTAATGATTTAAGTCTGGTATTTGAACTTCAGGTGATGCAAATTCAACCTGATCTATTCATATTTTCTCATTGCTGAAGTACACTATAGTTATCCTTAATCTTTTGGTTTGTTTTAAAGAACTAAGGAAGGCATTTTTCTGTAATCTCTTTTTTCATAAATCCTTTTTATGGATCATCTACTAGTTAAGGATGGGTATTGCATGTTGCTCTTTGAAATTTCTGAAAAAAGGTATAATAATTTTCTTATCTCAGTCCAAGGTAAAGCATAAAAATTACGTCAATCTGTGTACTCTATGATGGATGTCTTATATGGTGATCCATGGGACATGGATTCATAATTGTTGACTTTATGATGGACAAGTGAGATGTTGATCCGTGGGATAAGGTTTAACCATTGTTAATGTGTGTGTTAAATGTCTTCCCAGAAGTCAGCGGCCCACAAACGTCGACGCTTAAGATCATGTGTCACTGCAGGAGGGCCGACATATGGCAGGCATAAAGGAAGGTCGAGGAGAAGTAATAGGTCATGTCAAAGTATGAAGGAGACAACCTTGTAGATCCATGCTTCCCTCATACGGAGTGGGCATATCGTCCAATGGTTATGAGCCTATAGATACGACACTGTAGCAAGAGGAAAGGGTCCAATTTTATTAGATCTCTTTGTGCTCTCTGACCTCTTGCGAAATCTGTATTTTGTTGTAGGAGTTGGTGTGGTTTATACTCATTGGTTAGCGGAGGGACCTCTTAATAATCATGCTCTCATTTCTCTCTTAAGGTCTACTTGCTCGTTCTAGGGCCGAGTCATTTTGACGTCAACTAGGTGGTTTCTAGAGTTACTGTGTAGTTAAGCGGGTTTTGGCGTTAAATTGTAGCATGAGATCTTCATATCTCGACCAGGGGATATAAACACCTTGATGGCAGGTCAAGACTAGAGTGACAACTCCACAGGACAGGCCAACAATGACAGGACTACCTGTTGCTCAAAGAAGCGATAACCAAGATTGCTTTTACGGTGGTTGCACCCACACAAGTCGCCCACTACACCCACACCGCCCATTCTGGCAGTCACGACCCATCTTTGATCTTGTGCAAGTTAGAGGAAGCCACACTGCGAGTGAGTTCGTAGAGCTGCTTGCCGATTTCGATCAACCCACCAACCTTTGTTTACGATGACCTCCCTCGAAGCCTGGGATTTTGACATGGTGTGGTGGTCTCATAGAGCACAACCGGGGTTTGTACGGTCTATCTGAAGAATGGTTCATGATCTGGGGCACTAAAATGATGTGGTGGTGACGACGGTGCCCGAATTAGTCGACGACAGAGCTGTCAAAGAGAAATGACGAGTGTGGCTGATACAATGAAATCCTGAACAACGTGGCTGAGATCTGTGAGGGTGCCCTCCAATCGATCTATATAAGCCTTGGTTGCAGAAGCTCGGGCAGAGAATTCGTCAACGCGCACAATTGGCATGGTGTGGATGACGCATATGGGTGGCACGGAAGTTGTGTTGGCTAGGGATGGAGCTCGGCGGCGGGGGGGGGGGGGGGGGGGGGTGGGGTGTGCTGAAGAACTGCTGATCGGATGAAATTGATGGAGGCTACGATATACTGGAGGATGGAAGCACTTCTTTATTAATAGAATTCGGAACGAATACAGTCAAAGTGGCGAGATCGTTAGACTCTCCAAGGAAGACACCACTGGGTTGGCTATCTCCTCCTAAGATCGAGCTCCCTCTCGATGATCTAGTCCTTCATCCAACTCTCCTTTTATAAGGAGATTATAGGATCATTATTAAGAAAAATTCAAACAGGAAATAACACAAATAGGAAATAACATGAAAGAAGAAATTTGAAAATAATATAAAGCGGCCCACCAAATCGGCCTAGGTGTTACCCACGTCTTGCTTGAACTCCACGTAGTGGTTTTCCCCATTCTTCTCATGGCGTGAATAGACTCGCAATGCGTTGGTTGTGTCCATGCACCCACACCCATACCCACACATTTGATTAGATCATAGACTTGTTTATCAAGTGTTTTTTTTTGATGCTTCCTTCATTGTTTCATCTTCTCAAGTGAGTTTTTATTCAAGAGCATAATGTAGAAAAGCTTATAAGAGGAAGAATCACAACAATGAAACTTCATGGCCTAGTCATGCCGGTTTATTTTAATTGATGTCTTTTATATATTTTAATCAAACATTTTAATTCATTAATGGGGCTAGCCGTAAGTTTGAAATTGATATTTGGTTACTCGTCCACCAATGGAAAATAGCCACCAGCACAGGGAGCACAGTCGCACATCTACGCATGTCGAAGCAATCTTGAGGAGGAATACCTTATTCACTTGCAAGATTCGATAGCCTCACTCTACAGCTGCAATGCATACAAGACTTCCTAATTGAATAGTCTCATCACATTATAAGAACCACTGTCACGTGGTCACCCTTTGTGAGGAAACTTTATCTTTACCTCTCTTACACTCCCCTCATGCTGGAGCAGGGACATGTTTAACGGGATTTTTGTTTATGCATCTTATAGGAGGCTTATTATTTCTTAGGTTCACTCTCCCCTGACTTACTCATAATTGTAGAGAAATGGTATAAAACCTTGTAGTATATTCACTTGAGAGATAAATACAAGTATGAGTACAAATATATAGGAAGAGAGAGGAGGAAGAAATCCTATACAGGAGATGTGGGACTAAAAGAGAGAAAGATAAATGGGCCTAATATATGGGCCTTTACATATGCTTTCCTATATTCTCTAACACTCCCCCGCAAGCTGGAGCGTACAAGTCGTAGGCACCCAGCTTGGATAAGAACTGGTGGTATAATGGCCGAGGAAGAGCTTTAGTCATGATGTCAGCAACTTGTTTCGCAGCTGGGACATGTTCCAATTCTATCTTCTTTGACTGAACCTTTTCCTGGATGAAATGACAATCAACTTCAATATGCTTTGTCCGCTCATGAAACACAGGATTCTTGGCAATATGAATAGCAGCCTGACTGTCACACAGAAGAGTTGCCGGAGAGGAGAGTTTGACACCTAAATCTCCCAAAAGTCCTTCAAGCCAGGTTAATTCAGATGCGACAGCAGCCATAGCTCTATATTCAGCCTCAGCCGAGGAGCGAGCAACCACAACCTGTTTCTTGCTACGCCATGTTATAAGATGTCCACCAAAGTACGTACAAAAACCAGTCGTGGAACGCCTGTCATCAGGAGAGCCAGCATAGTCAGCATCCGAGTAAGCAAGAAGAGATGGCGAGGTGGATGGTTTGTAGACAAGGCCTTGTCCAGGAGCAGTTTTCAAGTATCGGAGAATGCGCTCAACAACTTGGAGATGAGAAGTCCTCGGAGTGTGCATGAAGCGACTTACAACGCCGACGGCAAACGAAATATCTGGTCGAGTAACTGTAAGATAAATCAGCTTCCCAACCAAACGACGGTAGTACTCTGGATTCTCAAGGAGTTGATCAGTCTCAGAACCAGCTGCACATAACTTTTGGTTTGAATCCATAGGGGTATATGCAGGTTTACAACCAGAGAAACCTGCCTCTTGAAGTAAGTCAATGCAGTATTTCCGTTGGGACAGGACTAACCCATCGGGTCGACGAGCGACTTCAATTCCGAGGAAGTATCTAAGATTGCCAAGATCCTTCGTTTGAAACGCCGAGTTCAGATGCTCCTTGAGTTGTTGTATCCCAGAGATGTCGTTCCCAGTGATCAGGATATCATCAACATACACAAGGAGGATCACAGTTCCCGTGGGTCCTTCTTTGATGAATAGCGAGAAATCAGCAGAGCTTCGTCGAAAACCAAGTGCCAGTAGGACTTTGCAGAATTTTTCAAACCAAGCTCTCGGAGATTGTTTGAGGCCATAGAGAGATTTCAGAAGGCGGCAAACATAGGCAGCATGAGACTCCCCCGTGGTCTCAAACCCGGGAGGTTGGTACATATACACTGGCTCCTGTAGATCACCGTTTAAGAAGACGTTCTTGATATCTAACTGAAGAAGAGGCCAACGACGGTGGACAGCAACGGAGATCACCACACGAACGGTGTTTAACTTGGCTACAGGGGAGAAGGTTTCATCGTAGTCCAAGCCCTGTTGTTGAGTGAAGCCGCGGGCAACGAGACGAGCCTTTAAGCGGTCAAGAGTCCCATCGGCATTTTGTTTGATAGCGAAGACCCATTTGCAGCTGACACAGTGTTGGCCAGGAGGAAGAGGTACCAGCTCCCAAGTGTGATTAGCGTGGAGAGCGACCATCTCTTCCTCCATCGCAGCACGCCACCCCGGATGCTGTAGCGCTTCCTGCATAGAGTTAGGGAGGGAAATGGAAGAAAGAGAGGTAGCAAACCGGTGAAGAGGTGGAGATAGCCGGTGGAGAGACACGTGGTTTGCCATCGGATGAGCTGTAGAGGAGGAGGCCGGATCAACCGCTGATGGAGATGCATCGGTAGCAGAGGGCGTCTGACGGGGACCATCCTTAGATTTACGACGAGAGTATACTTGAATGATGGGAGGAGGCTGTTCAGGAGATGGAGATGGTGAAGGTACCGTAGGGGGCAGGGATGGTGAGGGTGTAGCGTCCGTCGGAACAAAAGGACGAACAGTAGTGGAAGGTAATGTGCTTGGAACAGAGGGAGAGTGGAATGAGTGATCTTCACAGAACGTAACATCAGGTGAGACAATGGTTTTGCCGGTTGTTGGAGAGTAGCACACGTATCCTTTTTGGGTCCGAGAATAGCCGACAAACATATACTTGGCAGCTCGTGGGGCAAGTTTATCGATAGGCGGACCGAGAAGGTGGACGTAGCAGATGCAACCGAAAATGCGAGGTGGAATAGTAAAAAGAGGAGTGGAGGGGAAGAGTAGTGTCAGGGGAGTGGCAAAGTTAAGAACAGAGGAGGGCATGCGGTTAATGAGATGGCAAGCAGTGGAGACGGCAAAGTTCCAGTATTCCGTAGGAACCCGCATTTGAACCATGAGTGCCCGAGCAACATCCAGAAGGTGACGATTTTTCCGTTCGGCAACGCCGTTTTGTTGGGGGGTATAGGCACAAGAGGTTTGGTGAATTATGCCAAACTCTGTGCAGAGAGTAGAAAAGGAGCGGCTAGTGTACTCGCGAGCGTTGTCAGTTCGAATTATTTTAAGTGTAGTGGAGAATTGTGTCCGTGATTCAGTTACAAAGGCACGAAACACAGATGGTAGCTCAGAGCGATCATGAAGTAAATATAACCAGGTAACACGGAAATAATCATCAATAAAAGTTACAAAGTAACGATAACCATTAATACTTGGGACCTTATAAGGGCCCCATACATCAGAATGTACTAAAGATAACGGAGTCGTGCTCCGGGTACATGAAGGAGAAAAGGAAGAGCGATGTTGCTTGCCGTAGATGCAGGCTTCGCAGGTAAACTCGTGAAGAGGTACATCAGGGAGAGCTTTGCGGAGGACTGGAAGAGGAGCATGCCCAAGACGGCGATGCCAGTCGGCTGTGGAGACAGTCAGGAGAGTGGTAGGTGGGAGATCCAAGAGATAGAGCCCATTCATCAGCCTACCGCTACCAATGATACTCCGTGTGCGGCGATCCTGAAAAACTAAAGAAGAGGAAGAGAAGGTTACACAGCAATCAAGATCCTGTATCAAACGACTCACAGAGAGTAAGTTGAAAGGAGAGCCCGGAACATGAAGAACCGAGGAGAGCATTAGAGTGGGAGTGAGGTGCAGATCAGCAGCACCAGCAACCGGAGTAGTAGAGCCATTTGCAACAACAATAGACGGAGGGTGAGACGTCTGTTTATACTGAGGTGGTTTCTGGGAGGTGATATGATGCGTCGCTCCAGAATCTACGATCCAATGAGAACAATGAGATAGGCAGGTAATACCTTCAGTAGAGAAAGAAGCAACTGAGCCAGGAGAACGGCCAAAACTGCCTTGAAGCTGTTGGAACTGGGAGCGTAGGTCATCATATTCCTGTCGGGTTAGGACCAGGCTGATCGGCTGGGGAAGACGCAGCAGGAGGCGCCGAAGTAGCAGCAAGATGAGGAGGGAGACCATGCTTACGGTAGCAGGTTGTTTCACGATGACCGTCACGGCCACAGTAAGTACATTTTAAAGGAGGTCGGCCACCTCGGCCTCGTCCCCGAGACGGGGAACGGCCACCGCGAGCAGAGGAACCAGGAGAAGGTGTTGGAAGGAGCGGCTGTTGGAGAAGAGCCGGAGAAAAACTTTGCAGGGCCTCTGATGGAGGTGTGACCTTGATAAGCATGGAGCAGACATCAGACAGAGACGGTGTGGTAGTAGAGGAGAGTATCTGAGCTCGAACGCTATGTAGATGAGGAGGTACGCTAGAGAGTAGCATAACAATGGTCACTGCCTCTTTCTGTGATCGCTGAATAGCGAAATCCGGAGTGGGAGGCTGATGCTGAAGCCAAGCCTCATGAAGAGTCTTTGCCTTGGCGACATGAGAGAGCATGTCATCGGGCATGCCAGGCTTAAGGTTCTGAAGGTCAGATATGATGTCATACAGATGTTGTAGACTGTTCTGCCCAGAGTAGAAGGCATGAAGTTCATCCCACATGGCTTTGGCGGTGTCATGATACATAGCCATCCTGTACGGCTCCGAGGCCATGGAGTTGAGAAGCCACGTTTGGACACGGCCATCATCCTTAAGCCAGTTAGCAGTAGGCGCAGTAGTAACCTGGGTTAAGTGATGAAGGAGTCCTTTGGTCTGTAAGACTCGACGCACCGAGTGCACCCATTCCACAAAGTTACGCTTCCCGGTAAGGGAGATAGTGGTAATGCGTAGTTCGTCACGAACATCGGAGATAGGAACCGCAGTCGGAGCAGGCGACAGAATGGTAGTGGAGGAGGAATCGTCGAGGGCCATTGGAAGAGAAGCCGGCTAGAGCAGCAGAAGCTCTCTGGAGGAACAGCGGCAACGAACAGAGGTCTCGGCAAACAGAGCAGATCGCAGCAGCAGCGAACAGAGCAGATTGCAGAGCAGATCGCAGAGATTTCTCTGGAGGAACAACGGTCTCGGCGAACAGAGCAGATCGCAGCAGCAGCGAACAGAACCGAGCAGCGCTATGTGGAGCAACAGTCTTGGCGAACAGAGTAGCTCGCAGCGGACAGAGGAGATCGCAGCGATCTCGGCAGGTCGCAGATGGCTCGGGGATGGAGCACAGATCGCAGACTGGCGAGCGCAGGAGGAGCTTGAGATCGCAGGAGGAGATCGCGCAGCAAGCAGGAGTGGAGGACGCACGGTCTGAGATCGCAGGAGCACGGGGGGGTTGTGGTTGGAGACCGCAAGAAGAGCTCGCGGCGAAGAGATCGCAGCGAGGAGGATTACGGGAGACCGCTCGAGCCTTTGCGGGAAGGAGATCGCTGGTAGGCAGTAGAGAAGGGTTACGGAAGAAGAGACCGCTCGAGCCTTTGCGGAGCAGAGCAGAAGCGCGGGAGGTAGAAGGAGGTGGGTCCCACGGGCCAAAGTATGCAGGCTATAAAAGCCAAGAAGAGGTAATGCACGGGGGGGGGGGGGGGGGGGGGAGGCAATGCTGGAAGCAGAGTTCGCAGCAGGTGAGCGGTCTCAGAAAAGGAGACCGCGAGATTGCAGCAGGGGGGGGGGGGGCGGTCAGAAAATTGGAGACCGCAAAAGTTGGACCGAGTGCTCTGATACCATGTAGAGAAATGGTATAAAACCTTGTAGTATATTCACTTGAGAGATAAATACAAGTATGAGTACAAATATATAAGAAGAGAGAGGAGGAAGAAATCCTATACAGGAGATGTGGGACTAAAAGAGAGAGATAAATGGGCCTAATATATGGGCCTTTACATAGGCTTTCCTATATTCTCTAACAATAATCATAGTATCTTCAGAAATAAGAATAGGGTCTAACGGACTAGGCAGAGTAGTTTTAGTAGAAGAGATGCTCGCTGCAGTGTGGCACTCGAGCGCAATATCAGAAGAGATGACATGTTAATAAGTAAAAAAAATGTGACATCCCTACACACATGCATGTTTTTGGGTAGGCAGTAACATTTGTACTTTTTTGGGTGCAAGAATAGCTGAGAATGATACATTTAGTGGACATGAGGTCAAGTTTCCCATGCTCGAGACCTAAGTTGTGGACAAGGCACACACTCCCAAAAATCATAGGAAGAAGAGGAGACGACTTTCGATCAACATATAACACATGTAAAGGAATATCCTTCCCAAGCACAGCGGATAGAAGTCTGTTAATGAGATAACAGGACATGAGAATGATATCGTCCCAAAATTCTTATGAATATTCATTCAGAATATCATAGCGCGGCCAACTTCTATGAGATATCAGTTCTTTCCTATTGTGTTGAGGAGCGAGAGTATAAGATGTTTGTTAGAAAGTGTCATTTGATTATAGGAATGTGTGAAGTTGTATAGACGTTTTGGATTCAGGCGCATTTTCGCTCCGCATTACCTTAATGACCTCACTGAATTGAGTTTCAATTTCAACACAAAAGTTACAAAAAATAATTATAAAACTTAAATCTTTGTCAAACAAAATAGGCATACGTGCATATAGAGAAATCATTAATAAAGTTAACCAATACTTAAATCGCCACAAGTAGTCAGACATGCTTACTAACACCAGAATCATATGAAACACATCTATGCTTACTCAACTCACATGACGCAAAATCTATGCTAGAGGCTTATTAAATTGAGGATAAAACACCGTAAACGAGACAAATGCAGATGGCCAATTTGGTAGTGGAGCTGTAGAATGGACGTAGAGGACATCAAGTTGCATGTAGGAGCAAAATCAATGTTAAGGTAGTGAAGACCTGCAGCTTCAATCCCAATATGAAAAGTCCCCGTGATCCGCTCCTGAACATGACAAAAAGATGAAAATGTCACAATGCAGTCAAGTTTCTTTGTCAGTTGACTAACAGATAATTGCGTAAGCGGAGTTTAGGAGCATGAAGTACATAGTTTAAAGAGAGAGAGAGAGAAAGCATCTAGGAGGCATCACCAATCCCCATAACAATGGATCTTGAACCATTCACAAGGGTAATAATAAACATGGATTTAGGAGGGTAGATGAACGAGAGTATACATTCATCTCCAATCATATACTCAGAGGCTTCTGATTCGATATCGATGTCCAAGGATTGGTGGAGAGAAAAATAGAAGGGGTACTTGTCATAGAGTATGCAGCACTGTAGGAGACATGACGCATGATGAATGCAGTGATTGTGCCAATGTGCCATAAGAGAACTCTAATGCATTATTGTGTTAGTGTTGTGTTGTAGGAAAAAATTAATCATGATGCAATGAACAACAATCATTGGGCGAATAATCACAATATTTTTGAAACTATTAATAGAGTTCACAAGCATTCTTGTTTGAGATTAGAGATTAGAGAAACAAATTCGATACAATTAAATTGAAGAGAAAGTGCTTCAAGTAAATAATAAGCGAATAAGACGTGAAAGTTGGACAATTCATGGGCAAACTGTTCCAAATTAACATCTCAAATGATACGGTTGTTCACCCAATAATCAAGAATAAGTAAAACATCACACGAGACCTTACACAAGGAATAGGAATCTAGAGAGGCAGCAAGAGGCTGATTCGGAGGGCTGAAAAATGAGATAATTGCAGACTGCGTTGAATTATCACTTCAGAAATTGTCTTTCCACTGCCGTGAGGAGGCTAGAATGAAGTGTGAGGTTGCTGTGATGAGTGGAGGGCAATGGGGCTATGGGAGAAGGCAGTGGGGGTGGCTGGATGAGTTGTATGGATGGGTGAAACAGCTTCAGTAAGTTGGCCTACTGATGTTGGATGTAGTAGGGGCTGGTTCTTGCAAATTTGCGGCAGAAGGCTGGCTTAACTGGAAGGAGGGGATTTACGACTGGTGGAGGCGTTGATTGACTGACAGAAGTAGTTTGTGGTAGGAAATGATAATGGAAGTTTTGTTGGGTTGGGAAATCGGGAAAATCTAGTGATAATCATTTGATAACCGACAGTTGCTGCAGGTAATGGGTAATTTCAGAAGTAATGAGCGGCGTTTACTAGTTGAAATGGGGAATTATGAGGGAAATTGGTGAGTGGAGAATTTGGGGTGGCTGCACAATACCTTAGGTGGTGGTTTCTGGTGGCTAAGTGGGGTTGAGAATTGATAATGGTCGGCCAAAGAGGGAGAAATATCAATGGAGTCCGCACCGTGGAATGATCATAAGAACTCAAAATTTCGCTCCAAATTCTATGATGATCTGAAATTCATCCCGAACCCATTACAGACAGCCAAGACCGCCCGATAAAATAATACACTTAAATACATGGTAATAGAAATACAAAAAATAAAATAAAAATACATAAAAATCTCCCGTTGTCGCTCTGGACGCGACTATGGGCTCGAATCGTCTATGCGTCGATCCTTACTCTGCCTTTTACGTAATTATACTCGTGCGGGTTCCGACAAGGGTTAAATCATCAACGATCTGTGATCCTCATCAATGTAGCTCCTTGACGAGTGTTCTGAGATTGGATGAACATGGCATACTCCTCTTTAGAGATGAGAACCCCTTGAGTGTTATTCCCTAGCGTTGGAATTTGTCTGGTCTGTCAGAATTAAATTGGCACCTTTTTTAGGAGGTTTGCCATGTAATTTCGAGCATCTTGTTATTACATGACCTTCTCCAATACAATGGCAGCACATAGTCCATCGTCCCTGAATACATTGGTTCATAGCTAGAGTTCCACCTTTATCCATATAATCATGCCCCCTTTCATACATTTGAGTAAACATAGCAAAAGTGTCCTGAGCAAGGCACACTATGGACGGTACAATGCTACCCACATCATCAAATTGTCTGCAGAACTCTCGAATATGCTGATGATAAAGTGGTTATAGAAACACACCCTGACCGCTTCTACGACCACCACTCCCATGGAGGAGAGGGTGTCGGCAATGTACCGGTCGAAGTAATAATAAAATGGTGAGTAACCGCCAAGTATCGATCTCTCGAGGAACACAGAGTGATGGATTGATCGAATCGAATATTTACTTATTAAGGTTGGTGCCGCACGTTGTCTTGGGATTGGTTTTTCCTAAAGCTACATGCATGAAAGAAAACCCTAAACTACAGAAGCTTTGAGAGCCACATTCCCATCAACACGAGAACACATCATCATCACAATCAACAATCTCCAAAGCATGAAGAGTGCTGGCCTTAGATGGCCCGTTGTTCGGTTTCTCGGGGGAGAGAAAGGAGGTGGAAGGAGGAGTAGGGCTCCACGTCGTCCTAGGGGGGCAGTCCCGTAACTGTCGGTTCGTCATTGTGGACGCGCCGAACAGCTACAGTGCCATCTTCGGGCAACCCCTCATCAGCGCATTCCGGTGCGTCCCATCCACTTTCCACCATTGCCTTAAGCTCAGTGTAGGAGGGATCCAGGTCCGGGTGAGGGGTGACCCCAAGGTAGCAAGGCAGTGCTACGTCACCGCGGTCAACACCACCTGGCAAGCCGAGGCGGAAGGGATGGACCGGGAGATGGAGAAGAGGGAGAGAAGAGGAGTCCCAGGCAGGAGGGGCAGAGGAGTTGATGGAAGTGAGGGAAGAGGAGATGGTGGAAGGAGAGGCCGAAGTGCCTCTTTGCTAAATAAATCATGCCCCAAGGATTGTTACCCTCTGCCTCGGATCGACGCGCTGGTTGACTCAGCCGTCGGTTTTTCTCTAATGAGTTTTCTAGATGCTTTCTCAGGTTACCATCAGATCCGCATGCACCCTCCCGACGTCAAGGATGTCACTTTCATCACAGGGGATGAGTGCTACTGCTATAAGATGATGCCCTTTGGGCTAAAAAATACGGGGGCGACATATCAACGGATGATGGACATGGTCTTCCGAGAACAGAAGGGGAGGAACTTGGAAGTTTACGTCAACGATCTCATGATCAAGAGTCGGGACCTCGAGTCCCACCTTCGGGACCTCGAAGAAACTTTTGGGACCTTGCGAAAATTTAAGATGAAACTCAACCCCCAGAAGTGTGTCTTCGGGGCTAGCCGAGGGAAGTTCCTAGGCCACTTGCTCACCCCAGCCGGGGTGGAGCCTAACCCCGACAATGTAAGGGCGATCTTAGAGCTGGGATCACCGAGGAATGCGAAGGAGGTCCAGCGCCTCACCGGGAAGCTGGCTGGGCTAAGCAGGTTCCTCTCCAGGGCAGGGGAGAAGTGTGTGTCGTTCTTCAAAGTGCTAAGAAGAATTCAAAAGTTCGACTGGACCCCGGAGTGTGAGGAGGCTTTTCGAGCATTAAAAAGGCAGCTAACCCAGGCCCCTTTGCTCTAGGGACTGAGGAAGGGAGAGGACCTATCCCTATACTTGGGGGTAGGGTCCGAAGCGGTGAGTTCTGTGCTGGTGCGGGAAGAAGGGAAGAGACAGCTCCCGATCTACTATGTCAGCTGGGTCCTGAGGAAGGCCGAGCTTAGGTACCCCATCTTAGAGAAGCTGGCCTTCGCCCTCGTGGTGTCGGCCCGGAAGCTCCGGCCTTACTTCCAGGCACACTCAATCCAGGTGGTGACCGATCATCCTCTTCGCAATATCATGGAAGGAGTGGAGCACTCAGGAATGTTGGCTAAGTGGTCAGTAGAGCTAAGCGAATTCGAAATCTCATTTGTGCCCAGGCTATCTATAAAGGCGCAAGCGGTGACGGACTTCTTAGCCGACTACGTGACCGAGGTGGAAGAAGCCGGACCACCCCACTCGGTAGCCTGGAAGATGTTGGTTGATGGAGCATCTGGGAAGCATTCCTTTGGGGGGGGGGGGGGGGGGGGAGTCGTCCTAGTGAGCCCCCAAGGGACAAGGATCGAGCAAGCCATCAACATTCACTTCCCGATCACCAACAACCAGGCCGAGTACGAGGCGGTGATAGCAGGCCTACAACTAGCCCGGGAGTTGGGTGTGCGAGACGTGGAGGTCTCGACGGACTCCATGGTGGTGGCGTGCCAGATCAGGGGAGAGTTTGAGGCAAAGGAGCCAACCCTCCAACGCTATCTGGAGAAGGTCAAGGGGGTCATCGGACAGTTCCGCACCTTCTCGATCCAACACGTGCCGAGAGAGGAAAGTGTCCTGGCTGACCTCCTCGCTAAGTTCGGTCCCCGGGTAGGGGGGACGGTGTCAGAACTCTTCCGACCATCCATCGGGGAAGGGGAGTTGATGGAGGTAGATCAACGAGCATCATGGATGGATCCCATCATCACCTTCCTGACATCGGGGGAGTTCCCGGAAGGGGATGTGGACAAGCGACGACTCAGGTATAAATCGATATACTATTCCTTGCGTGCAGGTGTGCTGTACCGGAAGACCCTCTCGGGGCTCCTGGCTCGCTGTGTGTCGGAGGAGGAGGCCCCGTGGGTCGTCGAAGAGATCCACTCGGGAGATTGTGGAAGCCACTCAGGAAGCAGTACCTTGGAAGGAAGGGTTTTGAGGCAGGGCTACTTCTGGCCCACCCTCAGCAAAGATGCGTCAGAGTTCGCCAAGAAATGCCCTAAGTGCCAGCTATACGCTCCCCTTCAACTCCTTCCAGCCCAAAGGCTCCGGACCATCACGACTCCGTGACCTTTCGCGATATGGGGATTAGATCTGGTGGGTCCCTTCCCCCAGGCGAGCGGCCAGAGAAAATTTCTGCTAGTAATGATCAATTACTTCTCCAAGTGGCTGGAGGTGAAAGCACTAGCTAAGGTAACTTCTCAGGTAGTCAGAAATTTTATATGGGGAGAGATAATCTGTCGACATGGGCTCGCCATCGTCACAGACAATGGGCCGCAGTTTCCCAGCGACGAGTTCGTCAGCTTTTGCACCCAGCTCGACATAGATCTTCGGTTCGCGTCAGTCCACCACCCAAGGAGCAATGGGCAAGTGGAGGCGGCGAACAAAATAATCGTGAATTTTGCTAAAGAAGAAGGTCGAGAATCTAAGGGACAACTGGGTAGAACACCCTCGGTCCTCTGGTCCTTGAGAACCACACCAAACACGGCCACCGGGGAGACCCCATTCAAGCTCTCCCATGGGTCTGAGTTCGTGCTTCCTATAGAGTTCGAGGTGAAGTCACCCAGGGTGGTGACCGCAGGGGAAGGAGATGAAGAATGGAGACTGGAGAACGAGGAAGAACAGAAGCTATCTTTGGATTTGGTGGAAGAGCTTCGGGACCTAGCCACCATCCGGCAGGAGGAGGTCAAGCCGCGGATGGCTCGGTACTTCGACAAGCATGTCCGAGTAAGGCAGTTCGAGAAGGGGGATTTAGTTTCGAAAAAGGTTGATGCGGCTGGGAGAGGGGCCGCGGTGGGAAAGCTCGACCCCAACTGGGAGGGGCCTTACATTGTAGATGAAGTGCTCAAGTCAGGAGGGTACCACCTCCAAGATGTGGAAGGGGTACCTCTCAGCTGATCTCGGAGCGGGGATGACCTAAAGCGTTTTTATCCTTAAACTTTTTGCGTTGGTTTATTATGATCGATTGGTTATTTTGTTGTTTTCAATGTCTCTTTTTTTTAATCATTGGCCCTCAAGGAAAGTTTGAGCTGGAATGCCCTTGATCGATTCCGCTACCGGACTCTCATTAGACGGTGGGTCAGGTTGATCTCTGGAGAGACTGGCTATGGAAAGTTTGAGCTGGAATGCCCCAGATCGATTCCGCTGCCGGACTTTCATTAGACGGTGGGTCAGGTTGATCTCTGGAGAGGCTAGCTGAGGAAAGTTTGAGCTGGAATGCCCCAGATCGATTCCGCTGCCGGACTCTCATTAGACGGTGGGTCAGGTTGATCTCTGGAGAGGTTGGCTAAGGAAAGTTTGTGCTGGAATGCCCCAAATCGATTCTGCTGCCGAGCTCTCATTAGACGGTGGGTCAGGTTGATCTCTGGAGAGGCTGGCTGAGGAAAGTTTGAGCTGGAATGCCCCAGATCGATTCCACTACCAGGCTCTCATTAGACCGTGAGTCAGGTTGATCTCTAGAGAGGCTGGCTGAAAAAAGTTTGAGCTGGAATGCCCCGGATCGATTCCGCTGCCGGACTCTCATTAGTTGGTGGGTCAGGTTGATCTCCGGAGAGACTGGCAGAGTTTTTGATAGCACTCAACTTCCCCAGGTCAACTCCGCCGCCGGGCTCTCCTTAGCCGGTGGGGGGTGGGGAATTGATTCCTGGATAGGGGAGGCAGGCGAAAGTGGACAAGGTGAATCGTCTCAAACGGTTCTCCTGACCAGGCTCTCACATAGATGGAGGGACCGTAAGCTATTTTGTTGGCAAGAAAAGAAATGCAAGAGGCTCCAGTGGCCAGGATTTGCGAGTAGGCCCGCCAAAACAGGTGCTTGCTTGGCGAGAACACCCAGGCGAGAACTCATCAGTGGGGAGGTGGAAAAATCATGGCAAGGCTCTTGGATAGTGTATGCGAATGAGCCTATCAGAATGGGCATTCGTCTCGGCGAAGAGCTCGCAGACGAGAACCTTGTTGAAACGAACACAAAGGAAAAATTCGGTTAAGTCACACGAAGAGGGCGAGTACGCGGGTGTTTGATCGATTCGCAGGTCCGCGTGGGGTGCGTGCCAGAATGCGAATGCGTACGTTTACGAGTACGCACGCGTGAAAGTCAGCGAGTGCCCGAGCAAAGCGCAGGTGCGCGCGTGGTGCGTGTCGTCGAGGCACGAGCACGTAAGCAAATGGTAGCGAGAAAAGCAAAAAATAAAAGAAAGACTTAGAAAGTATTTTTCATTTCACAACAAAAAATAGTTTACATCAGGGGTGGCGATTCTTGCCTTACAAAAGAAAATTCAGAAAGAAAAGTTTACATCTCTCAAGATTCATCCCCTGACTTCTCGACCTCGCTATCTGCCCTGGGCAGGATTGGTTCGAACAGTTCCGGGACGACCTCCTCGGCTGTGAGCTCCTCCGCGTCGGCAGCGAGAAGTTCGACCCCCTTCAGGGTGTCGAAGATTTGTCTCGCCGCCAGGATCGCGGTGTCCCGCAACGACTCCTCCTCCGCGCGCTTCAGGTTCCTCAAGGTTCGGGGGGAGCGAGGAGCAGGTGGAAGGGCGGCCCGGACGAGCTCCTGGTTATGGGCCTTCAACATAGCGACCTCCTTTTCCAGCTCCGTCTTGCGAGCAAGGAGCTGGTCCGCAGTCTCGGGGTCCTGCGAAAGGCGAGTGGGTTAAAAAGGAACATTGCGAAGATAATAAACGAGTTCTCGGTAGGCTTACCATCCCATCCTTGAGGCTCGCGAGGAGGCCCTCAAAGACCACCTGCTTTTCCTTCAGGTCGGCGAGCTCCTTTTTCGCCTCCTGCAACTCACGCTTCAGCTCCTCGGAGGTCCTCTCCGTCGTTAGGCAGCGGCGACCGGCCATATGGGCGAGCTCCAGCCCGCGAAGCTGAGCTCGCGCGCACTCGTACGCGAGCGCTCGGGAGGTGAGGGTGTGGAACACCGTAGCGTCCTCCCGCCCATAGATGCCGAAGGACAAGGCGAAGGCCTCTCCTCCAATACTCTCCCGCTCCACCCAGGAGGGAGTAAGGGTGGAGATCGAAACCCGGTTGGCGTCTGAGTCCCACTCCAACACGGGCTCGCCGACCGCGTCCTGATGCTTGGTGCCGAGGCAGAAGTTGCGGTGCCCGCCGGTGCGGGTGCGGTCGGCACGCAGGCGGCCACCCTGGGGGTCTCCCCGACACCCTAGTCGGCGTGAGAGTCCACTGGGGGTTCGGCCCCGGTCGAGCTTTCAACGAGCCCCTTCCCCTTGGCGAGGGTCGTTGCTTCTTTGGCGGCGGGGGATTGAGGGACGACCCGCTCCTCGCGGGTGCGGGCTGCTTCTTGGGGGCGGAGGAAGTGCTGGGGGCCTCGCGGCATGCGTCGGTGGCGGCGGCGGAAGCGAGTTGCACGCCCGGGGTGATAGGCGCAGCCTTCACGAAAGGGGGGTGGAGCGGATGATCTCGCTCCCCTGCGAATGATAAATGGTGGGTTAGAAAAAATCAATGGGAATATTGCGCGACAAGAAGCAAACGCGAGTCAAACCTGCCCCGGGCGGCACGGGGAGTAGCGAGTCCACGTCCTTCGGAGGTAGCCGACCTCGAAGTTGGTTGAAATGTAGCGGAAGAGCTCGGCCTCGTGGCCGCCGAGCGTTGGTGGATGGTAGGTCGGCTCGTTCCGCTGAACGGGCGAGAAGGGGACATTGCCGAAAGGCCCCTTGACGAACACAAACTTCTGCGTCCAGTAGTGGCTCTTGTTCACCGTCTCGTGAACCTTGGCGTGCTGGCTCGCAAAGAAGGCCGTCCCATCCTTGTTCGCCCGGAAGGATATTATTTGCGTGGGATATTAATGTTTATTATCTAATTGTGGATTCACGCCGTCGGATTTGCATAGCATGTAAAGTTAGGTCACAGTTAATGCGCCACCTATAGATTCGTCCTGCGTCAATTGGTATCAAAGCGAGGTTGCGCGCACTTTTCGATACGCAGTCGTAGAGTCTATAGGATTTTTTCATTATGTCTAGGTGTCACGACTATCACGATTCCTCCCCTCACTTTGGAGGTCTCGAGCCCACTAGCACCCGCTCTCACAGAGCCCCGTCAGAGAGATCTTCACGTTACTACGACGATTATTCTCGATCGCAGCACACCACTTTTAGAGATCGTGTTGACCCACCGACACGAGACCACTACACTAGATACGATCAGTATGATGGTTGTCGTCGTTCTTATCCGTACACGCGAGCGGATCGTGTCGATCCTTCGACACGACGCGGTTACCTTAGGAATGATTATTATGAGGATCGTCGTTCCGAGAGAGATCTTGAGAGTCAGTTTCGCACTGCTGCCCCTTCCTTTGACGGCTCATCGAGTCCCGAGTCTTTCAGTTATTGGCTCATGGATATGGAGTATTATCTTGACCATTTTGAGATATTCGGTGAGCGTCGCATCAAATTTGCGAAACTTAGACTTTTAGATCAGGCGAGGGCATATTGGGCAAGCGTTGAGAGGACACGCGAGCGAGACCGTCTACATCGCGTCACTAGTTGGGTGGATATGAAGCGTACATTGTGTCAGAGGTATCTGCCTTCGTCGTATCGGAGTCGCTTGCTCGACCAGTTATTTTCCCTTCAGCAAGGATCCATGTCCGTCGCTGAATACAGAGATCGCTTTGATGAGTTAGTTGTGAGGAGCGATATCCGAGAGGACCCAGCCATGACCTCTTGCAGATTTCGGTCTGGCCTTCGATCAGACATTCGTACTGAGGTGGTTTATCATAGCTCGAGGTCCCTCGAGCAGACGTATCAGCTTGCCCTTCATTACGAACAGTCTTTGAGTTCCGCAAGAGCTGGTCGGTTGGATCCTCACTTTGACCACCGCAGTACGAGCTCCTCCCACACCGAGGACACCACTCTGCCTACCATTGTTCCGTCAGACATGGCAGAAGTGATACCTGATACGGATTGCTCTCACCCCAGTGAGGTGCTTAGCCCAGTGAGTGACCTATCTCTTGTTTCTGACCCTTCTCTCGTGACCCCGACTGAGAGTGAGCCTGAGCGACCTCTTGAGCCTATAGTGTCGTGCCCCTCACACACACCGCCACCTCTGGCATGTCATGGGTTGATTAGCACCCCTACCCTAAACTCACGTCTTGACACCGCATCCACAGACCCATTCTTGAGCGTAGATCTATGTCGCCCTCCCATTGTCATTGCTCTGAGTCACATCGTGACTGAGAGCCCAGAGCCTGGTGTTGATCCCGTAGTGGCTATGTCACCCATTCACGGGGACACTACCCCTTATGTTGGTACTCATCTGGAGGACCTTAAACCTAGTGACGAGTTCCATGACGAGCCCCCAGTTGAACCTCCTGATGACCCACCACATCCTAGTGAAGATGAGATTCAGGTGAGGCGCTTGTTTATGAGTTTCGAGTTATTGACGTCTCTTTCCCTATCATCTCTGGCCTTGCCCCAGAGGTTGGGTCGTGAGTGGAGTAAGACGTATGCAGGGCCTACCTTGAGCACACTAGAGCCTACTCATATTTTGAGGACCTACTTTATGAGACATCACACTCGTGATGAGTTTTGGAATACACCACCCGCGGACCCACCCGATGAGTTCTTTGTTGTCGGGGACACTCACCACACTATAGCGTCACGTTTTCTAGTCGGTGCACATGATTTTCACGTAGGCGGTCGTCGCATTCGCGATGACTTTTCTTACACACCTCCTGGTGAGCCCCCTGATGCGTTACGCTCCCTGAGAGTCATGTTGCTCTTCATGAGCTCGCCCTTGAGTGTAGATGTTTCGCACGGTCACCTGAGCACTCGGCGCACACGAGATGAATTTTTCTACACTCCACCGAGGGAACCACCTGATCGGCCACCACATTTTAGAGACACTCCGGTCATTATTAGTTTCTCTCATAGAGAGCATGTTGTGTTGGTCATGTTTCATTTACATCATTTGCATAAGTCTGTCGAGTCGTTTCGTCATCATTTGCATGAGTCTGTTGTGTTGTCTGTTTCTCGTTTGCATGTGTGTCATAAGTCGGTCCGACGAATAATCCATATTGGTAATAAATATTGTAAATCACATGCGGATGTTCATTGGCAAGTGCATGTACTTCATGAAGGCGAGCAGGTGATGGTGAGAATCTGCGTTGTGAGGCTCCGTGCGAGGCTTGCTAAAAGCTTGAGCGTTAGGCGAATGGGTCCCTACTCAGTCCTGAGATGCATCGGGACGAATGCTTATGAGTTGGACATCCCCGCGAGCATGGGTACCCATATTGTGTTAAATGCCGAGGACCTGACACCATACTTTGCACTTCACGAGTATTCAGGCCCACATCTTGGCGGCCCTCCCGAGCCTTTACCACTGTTGTTACCACCCACCATTCAGTCTACCCCCGAGCCCTTGCCACCACATTCATTGCCCCGTTCTCAGCCCACGTCTGACCCTTATTTACCCGGGATCTTGTCCCCAACGGTTTCACCATTGACACCTCAGATTCCACCAGATCCTTCTACTTGTGTGTTGAGAGATGAGCTTGATCGATTCGCCCCCGGACTTCGACTTCAGTACGTCCGTCTCCACTCATCGGGGATGGAAATTTTTCAGTCCGGAGGAGTTGATTGGCGAGGCCACTTTTCTGCGTCGACACTTGGACGACCTCTGGCGGACCTCTTCGAATTTTATCTGACATGCGGCGAGAGAATTCTGACCCCTATTCATCGGGAGATGAATTCTTTCAAGCCGGGGAGAATGATGCGGAGCAGTGAAGGACTAGTTTTGGGCCCACTCGGGCTGATTTGGCGACTTACCATATTTGGCGTACCCGGATCGACGATTCGACTCCGTGGTTGCGTCCGGCTCGTCGTTCTGATGGATTTTCATATATAGCATGTTGTATTTTGAATAATATTTAGTATTGTTTTGGCGCCGAGATTGACGGCCAATCATAGCCGTCCATCTTGGGTGCCCTAATCTTATTTCATTATAAATATGAACCTAGGGCTGCAGGAATTCTGATTGCTGAAGTTTGGAGAGATCTTCTTCCTTGCTTCCGGTGATCCTTCCGCGGTGCCGACGCCGTGGAGCCCGTGGTGCCGACTCCATTGGGTAAGTATCTTCCCTTCCTCCTCCACCCCTCCCTGCTGCCATCCGCCAGCCCCTCCTCCCTCCTTCCCCACAGCCACCCTCCAAACCCTAGCCGCCCATCTCCCTGTTTTCCTGCAACCAGCCTGCAGCCAGCAGCCGCCCTCTCCTCCACCAAACAACCATGCCAGCTCCCCCTCTCAAACAACCACGCCAGCCCTTACAGCCACTTGCCGCCACCCTCCCTGTCCTCCCAACAGGAAGCCGCCAGCCCCCCTTGCAACAGCCGACCGCCAACCCTTGCAACCAGCCAGCCGCCAGTCTGTTTACAACCAGCCGCCGGCCACCTTACAGCCCCACCGCCCCTTCTGTTCCCCAACAGCCGCACGCCCCTCCCCCTCAATAACTCCCTGCCAAGAACCCTCCCAGCAACAGCCCCCTCCACAGCCCTAGCCTCGCCTGCCCCTGTCCATTCTGCAGATCCCAGATCTGTCCAGATCTGGGCAGCACAGCCCAGATCCAGGACAGCCCCGATCCCACTCCTGCACCTCTCATATCCAGCCCCCGCACCTCCCAGATTTACTGCCCACATCCCTCCTCCCGTGGAGCCACCTTCCCCTTACCCGATCTAGTCCACCACCGCCCGGAAAACCCCCTCTCTTCTCTAAAGTTCAGATTCGTTTAAAATTGCTGCAGCCCTATTTTATTTTCAGATTCGTGTCGTATTTTGTATCGGATTTTGGTTATAAGACATTGTTATCGTCTGGATTATTACATGCTTGTGTGGACGTTCCTTTTTGTTATAACTATTTGCGCCTGGATTACTCTCTAACTGCAGGAAGGAATTATTCGCCGTGCGCTCTATCTTTGGCCCTCCCCGCGGAGGGAAACCAAAGCTTGTTCGCTTATTAAATTATCTTGCCTTGCTTAGGATTATTTGCGTGGGATATTAATGTTTATTATCTAATTGTGGATTCACGCCGTCGGATTTGCATAGCATGTAGAGTTAGGTCACGGTTAATGCGCCACCTATAGATTCGTCCTGCGTCAGAACCCGTACGAAAAAACTTAAGGATTTAGGTCAAGCCACCGATGTGTCTAGTAGTGCTCCCACTGACATGAGAGACTGGCACTAGATTTTGATTCCTCTCATCTTGAGGAGATTTAGTGCCCACTTAATTTTGGAGTCAAGTCCGATCCTGATCATGTGATACCAGTGGAGAGCGACACTAGTATGATTAGTGAACATGGTCACGAGAGCGAGGACGAACGGCCCAGTGACACAGTGATAGTATATCCTTTCTCCGCACCTTACATAGGCCTAGTGTCCCTTACGGTTAGAAAGCCATGCCTCGACATTACTACCGGGAGCCGAGAGCCTAGTGGTGACCTTGTGGTGACCCTCCCACCCCAAGTTGGGAACACGCCCCTTGCGGTGATTTGCATCTGGAGGACCATCACCCTGTTGACGGGTTCTTTGGAAATCCCCCTGTTGAGCCTCCTGTTGAACCACCACTCCCTTGTGATGATGAGATTCCGATGAGTGATTCATTTTTGAGTACAAGATTCTTGACACCTTTTCTAGTCAGATCTCCGAGTCACTCCATCTATGAGGTTCTCAAATCTAGTGTTGTGTACTCAGTGATGGATCCTCTTAAATTTAAGGTCACTCATGATACTTTAGGAACCTATGTTGGTACTCGTCGCATTTACGACGAATTTCATTATACCCCTCCCGGTGAGCCACCTTATGAGTTTCTACTTTATGGAGTCATTCTACACGTCATGGAGTGGTATCTCAATGCTAAAGTCTCGCATAGCCTTCTGGATGTTTATCTCACACTTGACGTATTTCTACACTCCTCCAAAGGAGCCTCCAGATAAGCCACCACTATTTAGGTACGTGCCCACCGTCTCTGAGTCAGTTGAGAAAGAGAGTGCTCTCGATAGCGTGAGAATATATTTCATCATCATTTGTGCTGACATCTCGGGTGATTATTTAAATGATCATAGAACTCGCGATGAATTTTTTTCACCCCACCCACTGAACCCCCTGATCATGTGCCTCTCTGGAATGAAACCCGGAGGACTGTAGAGTCTTTGCATAGGAAATCTGTTATGTCTGTTGAGCCTCATTCATTGTCATTGTGTAGCATGCATGAGTCTATCCGACGTACAAGTACTTGCATTAAATTTTTTTATAAATCTTATGATAGCCACAGGAGATTACAAAGCTTCAAAAAAGGAGAACATGTGTTGATTTGTATATGTGCTGAGAGGTTCCACATGGGGACTGCTCTAAAATTAAATGCTAAGTGATTGAGTCCTTACAATGTGCTGAAACAAATTGGAGCAAATGCTTATGAGCTGGGTATCCCGCCGAGTATGGGGATTTCACATGTATTCAATGTTGAAGATTTGACTCCATACTTTGAGCCGCATGACTACATGTAACCTTCGTCCTCTACCTCCACATCCTCTCAGCCTCCGTCTGCATCCATCACTCCACCACAACCTCAGTTACCACCATTGTCTCCTTCCACCTAGCCGTATCAGTAGCAGGCTTCACCTACCACCTAGCTTCCTCCTCAGCCCGAGTCCTCAACATCGACTACTCATCTGGCTTCTCCAGTTCTTGCATCTTGTTCGTCGCTATCAGTTTCACCGTCCTCAGCAGTACCATATTCTCCGGCACAGGCATCATCTAGGCTTCTTCCACAGCAGTACCATATAGTATTCAACGTCGATGACAGTAGCAGTACCTTCTTCAGCATTGATGTCCAGTACTCCGTCCCCGACATCTTCAACATAATCTCTTTAGCAGCAGCACCAGTTACAGTACCATCGTCATCTTCAGCAGTACCATCCTCGGTTCCATCATCATCAACTTTAGCGACCTACGAATTCAGAGCTACAGAGTTTCTCCTTGCCTTCAGACAAGTGCACGCTTAGTTGTAATTTTATGGAGCTAGAGATCGAACTTGACTCTGAGCTGACCCATTCCCCTTGGCCGGCCCCTATCATCCTCCCCTTGGCCGGCCACCCCACCACCCTCCTCCTCCTCCACCATCAAGCAACAACCATCCTTCTCCATAACAACAACCATAATAACAACCAACTTATGCCCCTCCACCTACTGGAAGACAGCCGGCTACACCTTCCCCACCCAACAGACCACCACCAAAACAACCACGTTGCTGCCATTGCCCTGCCATTTTGCTGCCTGGCACCAAACAACCAACCCAAGGGTGTTTCCTCTCCTTCCCCCTCTACAACACATTTGGCCCGCCACCCCGCCTCCCCCCTCCACCCAACCCAAGTTCCCCTCCATTACCACCCTCATCTCCTTCCAAAACAGCCATTTACGCCATAAATTCCACCTTCGTCGATCACCGGAGAACGCCTCCGGCCACCCCGGTGAACCACCATTACCTTCCCTTCATTTTCCATCAATTTCCATTTTCTGGCGATCTCTGGAAAACATTTCCGGCGATCACCACCTCCTCTGACCACCACCAACCTCCACCCTACCGGCAACCACCACCACCCATAACTTCCTCCTAACCACCCATTACCCCCACTACTTCCACTTCCTTTTATTTAGGAATCACGTCCTAAATTTAAGCTCCACCATCTCCTAACTTCCCTCACAACCATCCCCTCTAACCCACTCCCCCATAGCCGGCCCTTTTAGCCCCACTTCCCCTCATTCTCACGTGAGAAATAACTCCCAACTTCCTCCACTTAATTACTCTCCCACCCCCTCTATCTGCTGGGCCAAAATTCCCCTCTCTTCCCTGCTCCTCATTCTCACGTGGAGTCCAGGTTGCTGGATCCACCAATTGCTGCCACCATCTGCAGCTTCCACTCCCAATTAAATCCAGCCAACCAGCCCCTCTCCCTGCCTAATCTTCCTCTCGTGGATCCACCCCCCTCATTTCCCCTCAACCAGCAAACCCTTTCCCCGTTACCTTCATCCAGCAGCCCCAAGTTTGCCCCTACACCACCCAAAAAAAAACTGCTGCTGCCCAGGCCTTCCAAACAGCCCAACATCATTGTCCAGGTTGCTGTCTTTCTCTCTGGACAGCCGCCTTCCTTCACGGATTGCTGAATGCTGCCTCCCTGCACCGTCCAAGTTGCTGTCCCAGTTTCTGGACAACCACACACAGCATTTGAGTGCTGAAAACCTGTCCCGACAGACCTCCAAAAGTAGCTTCAGCCCTCCCCTCTACATCGTTTGCAAAAATCAAGGTGTGTTGTTATTTCTTTTACAGTTGGGTCTTATGTTTGTTCTCTGCTTGAGAGATATTGGTTTATAAGTTTTGATTTCAATTGTTTATGTCTTTGTAATCTATCATTTAAATAGCTATTTGATTTCACGCAATCTCGCGCTTGTACTATCTCTCTTGTTTCCTTCCTTATATGTTTTAGTTATTGTGGTTTATCTTTCGTAATTGATTCATAAAGAAAGTTATTGCAAGTTTTGAAGTCGTCGGATCTCATATTAGTTGCATATAGTGATCACTCACATTATCCCCGTCTTATAGGATCGTCCTGCGTCACCTTGGGAAAGGTGCTTGATGGCTAGTCCATTGTAATCCTTATGCTTGGGTGCGGTGGAAAACTGATGGGGTTAGATGAAGGGGTGTCATCCTGACGATGGTCTACATTCTTGTCATGGTGGTTGCCATACAAGTTGTCCATGAAGAGGCGTTGCTCCAAGATACGAGCCAGGCTCATGGTTGTGCTGCGGTCCCGTTGGCTTTTAATTCTACACCTTGACGCAATAAATCATGTAGGCTAATAGTGAATATAGGAATTTGGTGTTCCATCAATATAAACGAGACACGGGCTAGTAACATCTGAAAACTATTCAAATGATCATCTATGGACGCTGATTGCTTGAGAGAGACGTGGTCGCCCAATGGATTGCTGCGGAGAGGTGGTCTGAAGAGCATATTGCAGGAAGTGCTTGAAGGCCGCCCAATATAAAGGTGTCTGCTGTGCATCCTGAATGTACCACGATTATTCTGATCCCATGAGGTGGAAGGAAGTCAAACCTATCTAATCCTCTAACAATGGGAGATGGTTGGCGAAGAAGTGCTTACAGTCTGTTAGCCAGGCCGTAGATTGTTCTTTTTGTTAAACAGGGGAAATTCAACTTCACGTAACGCCGCCTCTCATGGTCCGATTACTGTGAGAATCAGAGTGTACGACGCATTGCGAACCACCCTCATTGGAACTCATCACGGGGTAGTGTACTGGCTGGGGAGGTAGATGCATGCCATCGAGGTGAATTGCAGAGCAGTGAATGTGGTTTGTTGTTGAACCTGGATGTCCATCAACTTTTGCATTGTCTCCATTACCTGAGCTAAGTTAGGACTACGTTCATCCATGGTTGTTAGACATGCTTGTGGTTGTTCGAAATTATGGAAGTGGAGGTCGAGGGATGGGAAGCCCTGTTCGGAGTGCCGGGCACTCAAGCGACAGTGCTAGAAGTGGGGGAGCGGTGTTGGATGGATGGGAACTGCACAAGGACTGCTGGAGTGAGGAGCTTTTCCTGGGAAGGACAGTTCTTGTATGTTGTAAGGTTAGAGTTGACATCAGTAGGTTGAACAGTTAGCGACGTTCGAAGGGGTAATGCGAGTTGCTTAAAAGGCGGGGCTGACGTATGGAATGGATCCCCATCGAAAAGGAGTCGATTTGGATGCTGCAACATGCGATCGACGTCTTCGGCGCTAGACGTTGTATGCGAGCTCTCGATCGGTCCCGTGGCATTGCGGGGTCTCGATCTTGGTGAAACGTTGACTGATGGGCGCTGGTGGGTGCTATTGCAAGATATTCTGGTACCAAGCTGTGATGTGCTTCCAATTGCGAGCGGGTGCAGGGTCGTGAGAGGGAGAAGTCTCGGAAAAGATTCTGATGTAGGGTAGGCTATGGGGTGCACAAAACCTACGACTTTAGGTGGGAATGCGATACGGCACAAGAACCCTAGTCTAAATGCGATGCAACCGTTGGCGACGACGATGAATAAATTAAGCAATGAGAATTTTTTAACACCACGCAAATATCCAAAATAGAGAGCAATTAATTAATTCAACAATTTTATAATGGCTTTCCTCCGCTCGGAGGGTCAAAGCTAAGCGCGCGCCGAATAACTCCTGCAAACTAATAGTGTATTGCAAAAAAAGTTCCACTAGCAAGAATCACAACATTATATATATTAATTAACCAATGAAAATGTCAAGTCAAATAAGTCAATACCATAAAAACTCACAAAAGTAGCCTGCTGAACCGAGACACTGGAGAACTTAGATCCGGAGGTGTAGATCGGCGATCGAAGGTGGAACCGGAGGCGTGACGGAATGGCGGTGGCTGTCCACGGTGGAAAATAAGGAGATCGGGCCGCAATTGAATAGATCCGGCCACTAGGGGATAGATCCGGGTGGGGAATTGTTACCGACATACATGCGGAAGACCCACCATGGCAAGTGTATTCGAGGCGGACGCGTGATACGGGACGACAAACCGGGCAACAGGACACTGGGCATATCGAACTAGGCAGCTCGGGTGCTACAGAGTAGAGGGCGGGCTGCGGTATTAGACGGAGCTATCGGACGGCGATACCGGCGGCGTTATCCTTGTGTTTTATTTTGAATGTTGTTTTATTTAGAATATTGTATTTTCCATTATGTGTGTTGTGGATCCCTCCCTATAAAGGGGATCACCTTATGTTTTTTCAGCATCTTTGGATCAATCAACTTAAGGAGAGGGTTGCTCCCTCTTGTTCTTCCCTAACCCTAGCTTCTTCTCTCTCCCTATCCTTTTCCCCTCTTCCTCCTATTCTCCTAGAAGGTAACATTTGGTCCGACCTGCCGCTCCGCCCGCCTACACCAAGCCGCCGGAGAACCTAATGGCACCGAACACCCGCCTTCATGCAGCCGACCCCTCCGCCGCCGAAGACACCGCCCTTGTCGCCGAATGCCTCGCGCACCACGGCAGCCAACTCGTGCTCCACGGCAGTCAACTCGCGAGTCTGCAATCATCGGTGGAGGCGATCCTTGCGACCCAGAACGCGATCCTCACTCGCCTCGAGACATTGCAACCAACGCCGAGCACGCCGCCACACCCGCCAACGACGACATCCCCGGCAGACACCACATCTGTGCTCGGAACGCCGCCCTCCCCGCTAGCGCCTGCCCTCCGCGCGCCTGCCCTCCGCGCGCCTGCCCCGTTTCCGCAGGCCCCATCGATGCTTGCTCCTTTAGCAAGCCGACCCCCACTCGCGTTGGACGTCCCCTCCTTCGCCGGGACGGACCCCATGGGGTGGATCGCCCGTGCGGAGCAATACTTCGACCTCAATGGTACTCCCCCGGCGGATCGTGTCGGCACCGCCATGGTCAGCCTGGACGGTTCGGCCCTCCATTGGGCACGATGGCTCCGCCAGATTCAACCTCTCATCCCATGGCACAAGTTCAAGCACGAGATGATTAGTCGCTACGATTCCCGCTACACTTGCTCCGCTATCGAGCGACTCTGCTTAGCCCGCCAGTCGACAACGGTGGATGCGTATATCGACGAGTTTGCTGCACTCGTCACGCAAGTTCCGGGACTTCCTCCCGACCATCACCTGGGGTTCTTTCTGCAGGGCCTCCTTCCCAATATCTGCTCCCGCATCAGGACCCACCACCCCCGCACTGTTTCGGAAGCACTGGAACTGGCCCGGGCGGTGGAAGCCGACATCGGACCCCGCACTGACGCCCTTACTTTCCATCAACCACCGCAGCGCGATATCGGCCCTCGTCTGCCCCCACTGGGAGCCGGACGCCCTCCCTGTCCTGACACTCCTCACCGCGTTTCCAACAATGACTACAACGACCTGCGCCGCCGCGGGTTATGCTTCCGATGCCGTCAACCCTACTCACCGCAACATGTGTGCCCGGTCAAAGAGTTTCACGCGATTATTGGTGACGGTGACGGCGACTGCTCATCCGAGGAATCGGCACTGTCGGGGATACCGCCGGACACACCCCCTCCGGACCCGGAGGGGGCGCCCCTTAACGTTCTGGGGTTACCCTTCTACTCGGTGGGCGGTCTTACCGGCCCCCGCACCATGAAGCTTGCGGCTCTGATCAACAACCGGCCGACGATCGTGATGATTGATAGTGGGGCCAACCACAACTTTATGTCGGCTCAACTCGCCCGCGACATTGATTTACCCCACCCCCTCCCCGGACTTCTCTGTCTGTCTCGGCGATGGTCGCCGCCGCCCCACCTTGGGACAATGTTTGGATGTTACCCTCTCTTTAGGACCGGTCACGGTCACGACATACTTCTACATGTTTGAACTGGGCGGCCTCGACGCCATTTTGGGTGTGGCGTGGCTGCAAACTTTGGGGGATGTTCGGGTGAACTGGGCCTCCATGACTATGTCCTTTCAGCACCAGGGGCAACCGTGCCGCTTAGTGGGCGACTCCACCCTCCTCCGATCACAGATCTCGTTCCGGGCTATGACACGCGTCACTGACGTCGACTTCTCCGCGTGGCTATGGCCTCTCGAGTCGACCTCGCCGGCTACACCCGACCCTCTCCAACCGACCTTCAGGATGTGCTGGAGGCCTTCTCGAATGTCTTTGCCGCACCGCCGTGCCTGCCCCCTACTCGGCCGACCGACCATGCGATTGTGCTCCAACCAGGAGCGGCGGCGGTATCCGTTCGGCCCTACAGGTATGGACATGCCCAGAAGAACGAGATAGAGCGGCTCGTACGGGAGATGTTGTTGGGGGGCCTCATCCGGCCCTAGTGCTAGCCCGTTTTCCAGTCCGGTTCTATTGGTTCGTAAGAAGGACAGGAGCTGGCGGTTTTGTGTGGATAACCGTGAGCTCAATAAAGCGACGGTGCCCGACAAATACCCGATCCCAGTTAGTCAGGAACTCTTGGATGAGCTCCATGGCGCTGCATTCTTTACCAAGTTGGACCTTCGCGCGGGATATCACCAGATCTGGGTCAGACCCGAAGATGTGCCGAAGACGGCTTTCCGGACGCATGGCGACCATTTCTAATTCTTGGTCATGCCATTTGGGCTCACCAATGCCCCCGCCACATTTCAAGCGACCATGAATGATATTTTCCTGCCGGTCCTCCGTAAGCAAGTTCTTGTTTGTTTTCGATGACATTCTCGTTTATAGTAACTCTTGGCAGGACCACCTCCGCCACGTGCGGGAAACCTTCACAACCCTTCGGCACCACTAACTCACCGTCAATCGGAAGAAATGCACTTTTGGGGCTACCACGGTGAGCTACTTGGGGCATACCATCTCCGGCAACGGCGTCGCCATGGACGAGGAGAAAATTCAGGCGGTCCTCCGGTGGCCGACTCCTTCCTCTCTTCGGGACGTTCCTCGGACTCACCGGATATTACCGGTGTTTCATCAAGGACTATGGCGGGTTGGCCCGCCCTCTCACCCAGTTGCTGAAGGTCTCGGAGGATGGTCCCTTTGTGTGGCCGCCGACCGCAATGGCGGCGTTCGCCGCTCTCCAGGCGGCTTTGGTGCAAGGCCCGGTGCTGGCCTTGCCGGACTTCCGACAATCGTTCGTCGTGGAGTGTGATGCGTTGGGCGCCGGCGTCGGGGTCGTATTGATGCAGGCCGGCCGACCTATAGCGTATTACAGTCGGGCGTTCTCCTCTGCGGTGCGCAGCCGTTCAGCATACGAAAACGAACTCATGTCCCTCGTATTAGCAGTACAACATTGGCGGCCATACCTATTGGGCCGCCCCTTCATCATCCGCACCGATCACCACAGTCTCCGCTACTTACTCCAGCAGAAAATTGCCACACCAACGCAACAACTTTGGGTGGCCAAGCTCCTCGGTTATGACTTCAAGATCGAGTTCCGTCCTGGCAAGACCAACAGGGCGGCCGATGCTCTTTCTCGTCACCCTCACGCCCCGGAATTGGCAGCCATTTCGAGACCAGTTTGGGACGATGCCGCCGTCCTTCAGCAAGAGGTGGATCACGACCCTCACTTGCGGGACATTCGGGCGGCCTTACTAGCAGATCCGGCGGCACGACCGCCCTATTCCCTCGTGGGGGGCCGGCTTTTCCATCGAGACCGTTTGGTACTTTCGGCAACCTCCTCCCGCATTCCGCAGCTGCTCGCCGAGTTCCACTCCACACCCTCGGGGGGCCACGCAGGAGCCTTCCGTACGTATAGGCGGTTAGCCGCATCGCTATACTGACCTCACATGCTCCGCCAGGTGAAGGCGTACGTAGCGGCCTGTTTGCCTTGTCAGAAGGCGAAATATGAGACGATGTTCCCTAGCGGTCTACTACAGCCCCTGCCAATTCCCGAGCGCGTCTGGGAGGACATTGCGATGGATTTCATCACCCGCCTGCCTCGTTCGAACGGGTTCGACTGCATTCTGGTGGTCGTCGACCGCCTCACGAAGTATGCTCACTTCGTCACCATCCGACATCCGTACACCGCCGCAACCGTGGCGGACAGGTTCATCACGAGATCGTGCGACTTCATGGTTTTCCCCGTTCCATAGTGAGCGACCGCGACCTGCTCTTCATTAGCAGTTTCTGGACGTCGCTGTTTCGCCTCCAAGGCACACGTCTTCGGATGAGTACGACCTACCACCCGCATTCGGATGGGCAATCCGAGGTGCTTAATCGGTGTTTAGAAACATATTTGCGGTGCTTCATTGGCGAGAGACCCGACACTTGGGCAAAATGGTTGTGCTGGGCGGAATACTCCTATAATACAGCGTACCACCACTCCGCAAATACCTCACCATTCGAGACGGTCTATGGCCACCCACCCCCTTCTGTGCTCCGATATCTCCCGGGGGAATGTCCCGTCACTAGCCTGGCCGATCATTTACATGACCGGGACATTATTTTGGACAGTTTGAAGCACCACCTCCGGCGTGCACAGGCCAAAATGATCTCGTTTGTCAACCGCAAGCGCCGAGACCTTTCATTCCAAGTGGGCTCGCGAGTCTTCATCAAACTGCATCCATACCGCCAACTCACGGTAGCTCGCCGCCCTTGTCCCAAATTGGCACCTCATTTCTATGGGCCCTTCAAAATCATCAGTCGAATTGGAGTTGTGGCCTACCGGCCCCGCCTTCCGGACAACAGACACATTCACCCGATTTTTCATGTTTTGCAACTCCGGCGCATCATCGACGACCACCCCGTCACCGACCACATACCCGTCGACCTCGACTATTCCGAGGTCGAACCTCTCTACCCGGTGGCCATCCTGGATCGCCGCCCTCATACGCCGGGAGACCCCACTCCGGAGGAGATCCAGGTCGCTTGGCGCAACCGCCCAACCTCCGCTGCCACATGGCTACTGCAGGACGATTTCCGGCGCCAATTTCCGGACTACTACCTTGAGGACAAGGCCAATTTTCCAGACGGCGGTATTGTTACCGACATACATGCGGAAGACCCACAATGGCAAGTGTATTTGAGGAGGACGCGTGATACGGGATAGCAAACTGGGCTACAGGACACTGGGCGTACCGAACCAAGCAGCTCGGGTGCTACGGAGTAGAGGGCGGGCTGCGGTATCGGACGGAGCTATCGGACGGCGATACCGGCGGCGTTATCCTTGTGTTTTATTTTGAATGTTGTTTTATTTAGAATATTGTATTTTCCTTTATGTGTGTGGTGGATCCCTCCCTATAAAGGGGATCACCTTATGTTTTTTCAGCATCTTTGGATCAATCAACTTAAGGAGAGGGTTGCTCCCTCTTGTTCTTCCCTAACCCTAGCTTCTTCTCTCTCCCTATCCTTTTCCCCTCTTCCTCCTATTCTCCTATAAGGTAACAGGAATGGATGGATCCGATGTATGATAGCGGATCCGGGGTGCGGGATGGTGTATGGTGGTGGAAATAACGGATCGGGAGGTGAAAACCCTAGATCTGGACTGATCTAGAGGTTTTAGGGTGAAAGAGAGGTGGATCCACGTGAGGGGAGGAAGGGGGTGGTCGGGTAGGGCAGGGGAGGAGCGGGGTGGCTGCTGGAAGGGGTGTGGGGGGCTGGTGGCAAGGAGGAGGGGCGGCTGGAGGCAAGGGGGGAGGGCGGCTGAGGGCTGGCAGCAAGGAGGAGGGGCGGCTGGAGGTAGCGGTGCGGGTGGTCGAAGGCGGGCAGCAGGGAGGAGGGGCGGCTGGAGGGCTGGCGGCAGATTGCTGGCTTGCTGGACAGAGGGGATGCGGCGGCTTGGGAGGGATCTAGGGTGGCTGGGAGGAGGGGAAGAAGAGGGGGATGGATAGGGGGTACCTTGGGGGGAAGAACGAGCACCTAGAAGTCGTCACCTAGGGTTCCACGGCGTCGGCATCGCGGGGTGATCGCTGGAATCCGGGAATGATGTTTCTCCAAATTCTTTAATGTCTTGTTCAGCCCATACAACATCTATTTATAAGAGAAAGCAAAACTAGGGCTTCCCCATCAACGACTATGATTGACCGACGGGATCCGCCACTAAATACATGAAAAATAAACTAATATATGTTTTTGACTCGCAACGATGTGCCGGACGCAACCCCGGAGTCGGATCGGCCATCCGATCAAGCCTTCCTGCGTGAATAAATGAATGTGGGTCCCTCCTTGCGGTGAACCCCTCCAGGTGCACTAACTGATGGATCTCCATCAACTCCCCCGACTGAAAAGCCTTCATCTCCGATGAATGGAGACGATCATACTAAAGTCGAAGCCCGGGGGCGAGTCGATCAAGCTCTGTGGGTAGTATCCAAGAATCGTCTGCGTTGGGGCGGCCCTGCCAATGTACTAAGTAGCGACATCGCGACCCGTCCGTGGTGGGAACAAACTAGTGGGATCTGACCTCTGTGATGCTCTCATCTCTCGCCTCTCGAAAGGTCGATCCCGGTGCGATTGGTGGTGCCGGTGGTGAAACCAGAGAAGACGAGTCCTCGGGTGGGTGGGTGTCAGCAATGTGTGGACTGTAGTGACTATCAGACGTAAGTAGGGTATGAGGGTGGTAAGGCAACGACAGCGGGGTCGGGGATGGCTGGGCAACTCCACTGCTCGGGTCCACATACTCGTGAGGCTCATGGTATGGAGTCAGATCCTTGACATTAAACATCGGGTGAATTCCCATACTAGCCGGGATATCTAGCCGGTAGGCGTTTGTTCCCATACGACTAATAATAGAGTACGGGACCCATTCGCCTGACGCTTAACTTTTTGGCAGGCCCCGAAGGGAGCCTCTCGGGGCGGATTCGCACCATTACTTTTTCGCCTTCATTAAACAAATTCTGCAAGGTCTTGTTCAACCCATACAACATCTATTTATAAGAGAAAGCAAAACTAGGGCATCCCCATCAACAACTATGATTGGCCGGTGGGATCGGCCACTAAATACATGAAAAATAAACCTAGAAAAATAAACTAATATATGTTTTTGACTCGCAACGACGTGCCAGACGCAACCGCGGAGTCGGATCGGCCATCCGATCAAGCCTTCCTGCGCGAATAAATGAATGTGGGTCCCGCCTTGCGGCGAACCCCTCCAGGTGCACTAATTGATGGATCCCCATCAGATTCTCTTGACCCTTCCGTGACCAAGCCTTCCCAATGGTGTAGAATGTGGGAGCTGATCTGGATTGAGAGGAAGAGGCGAGTCTTACTCAACCCCGAACCTTAATTTGAGAAGATGAGAGGAAGAAGAGGAGACTAAGTGGAGAGATTAGATTTTACGTCATTCTAAAGTCCACTCACTCATATATAGTGAGGAAAATGTTCCACAATATTTCAGTTATGGCCCTCATCCGGGCTACAAGATATTTGAGTAAATTAGAGTGCACGAAAAGAAGATATAATACGAGAATTAAAAATACAATGCAAAAAAGGAGATACACGCCATCCATGGCCATGCGTCGTCACCCCCCTTTGGGCCCTCAACACTCCGATGTATGTGGCAAGATATGGCCCCACAACACTCCGTTGTATGTGGCGAGATTTGTGGCTATGGTTTATTTCCCAGGATTGGCTCTATTCTGTCATTGATCCTCTTGTTTGTCTCTTCTGGTTTAGTTAATGAGTGATTTGTTCTAGTTATAACGCTAAACTTTACTGAAATGTAGTGTTGGTTTTAACCGTTCAGGTTGTTAAAGGGTTGAATTCCCCAATTATCCATTTGTACTTGCTTGGCATTTTTGTGTTTGATTTAGCTAATTCCTGCTGTCTTTGGTAGATTGGCAGAAGATCTTCAAATATGGAGCAATTCTATACTCACAGCGACATCAAATATTTAGAGAAACAAAAAATGGATGAAAGCACCATCACGCTCTTCAATACCGAGAATTTGCATGAGAATCCATCCAATGCGAATTCTATTGATATGACAGAGAGTGTACAAGAAGCATTGCATCGGTCAAGCATGGAAATGAGGTAACACAAGAAGCAATGAGTTTGTCCCCTTCTCTTTTCTTTCATCATGATATATATATCTTAACTTTGCATTCCAAGTAGCAAAATAATAGAACTAGGTAATATCTCATATTTTTGTCAATTAAAATAAATAATGGTTCTTTAGCACTATAGATTTACGTGATCTTTCGTTAATGCTCGCTGCGAAATGTTACAAACTAGGAAATAGGTTGCACGGTAATTGAAAAACATGATAGAATTTGCGAGGTATGCTTGCGCCAAGCTCTTGAGGGTTGGTTCTCCCCTATGAGTTTCTCTCCAAGGTTACATGATTTGATCAAAGATCCTCCTCTTTGACTTATAACCCCTCCTTGTATAGGAAGGGAACAACTAATAACTCATTAAGTACCAAAATGCCACCATGTACATATTACAACAATACAAGACACTTCCGGATGGTCGGGTCTTGAATTAAACTTGGCGAAAGGTGTGTCTTCCGAACGCACATACATGCCCATCGAGGTTGCTTATACGTATCAATACTTCGCCCATCAAAATCAACCTTTCCCTCAAGGTTGAGCCCTGGTGGTATCATCCTCGAGCTCCAAAGCCACAAAGTCAGCACGAGTAATGTCTTCATCTTCAACGCTGAGCAGTAGGGCACAATTCTTTAAGTGGGCGTATATGAGAAGTGAGTAAGGTTGCTTGGAGTGGAAACATAGGTTCTGATGACTGTGGTGGAGATAATTTTGATATGATAAGCAGTGTGGTGGAGGGTTTGGCTTGGGTTAGGGTACTGGTGGTGGTGGTTGAAGACGGGGTATCGACAATACTGTGGTAGTGGGGTTGAATGAGGTGGAAGGTGTAGGCCTTAACGGGCCTGCTGCATCGCTAATGCGTGCATGATCAAGCTCAAAGTGCGCAAGAGAGCACGTATGTGAATTTGCAATCCATGCATGAGTTATCGCTTGTAGTGGCCATTGATAAGCTGGAACATGATGGACCAGCTCCACAAAATCCTCCACTGAGTCTATTTGTTGAACTACATAAAGATGCTTAAAGGCCTTCCCAGGACATCACTGTTATGGGTCTCGAGCATTGGACCTAGATTAAGTCTAGTTGTTATCTTATTATTAAGTCTAGTTGTTGTCTTGTATTTTAATATTTCCCTCGCTTGTGGTATTTACGCTTACGCCATTACCTCCTCCTATATAAGGAGACCTAGATTTCGTGTAATGTTATGCAAGAAAAGAAGTTCTATTTTCCTTGTCTTCCCTTGTGTGAGATTCTTGGAAGCTCTCTCCTCTAATGAGCAAGCCCCGCTTAGGCAACCGCCGTTACGACTCCATAGTATTTTCTCCGTCTCAGGTCATCCTCCGATCACCGCTTCGAGTAGACCCATAACAACTTGGTATCAGAGCTCTCGTTCCTCCGTTGTTGCCTGCTGCACTTTCTCCAGTTCGAAGCCAGAACAACCCGTCAATCCTCTGTAGATCCTTGTCGGCACCTCCTACAACAGTCGACCTGCAAGTTCCTTCGACCTACACATTCAGCACTTCACATATCTCCATTCGGCTGCCCCTTCGACTGTCGACCTACAAGATCTTTCGCTGTCGGCATCTTGTGAGCTCCAGACATCATCGACTGCAAGTTCTTCCCCGTCATCCTCGCTGTGTCTTCGACATACAGGCAACGACGGACACCTTGTCCTCTGCCGACTGAACCGCGCGCGTCGAAGTTCGCAAAAGGCATCACCGCTCTCCGCTTCGAGCCCACACGTCTAGAGCCCCACACGCCTCGATTCCCAGTGCGAACGCGTAAAAGACGCATAAGCGTAAGCTCCTTCCTGTTTTTGGCCGGCACTCACGCGTGGGGGTGCATATGGATTAATTTATTCCTATTCTGGACCGGGCCTGGGAATTAATTAAATTCCGACCCTGCCCACAATCCACAACAACCTGTCTTGCCTTGCCTTCTCTCCAGTCCCACTCCAGCTTGGAGTATTTTTGCCACCATTGGGAGACGATGCGGGTCTCGCGACAACTCTCAACCATCCGCCTCCGAGCAATCTAGTCGTCCTGTCACACACTCTTTATCTTGTGCTCTCTCCATCCATAATTTGAAAGACTCGACCAATTTCATGGACTCCTTAAATAACAAGATGCAAACACTCATGTCCACTTTGGACGCACGCTTTCGGGACACATATCTTCGGGAATGACCACTCTCACCAACAAGCTTAATGAGTTGGTAACAGTTATTCCGGTCTTTACTACACCGCCTACTTATCAAGTGAGCAGCAGTCAGGCACCACCACTTATACACCACGAATCACCACCACCGACCCTCTTATGCCCTGAAGCTGCTATTCTGCCACGCTACACCCATATGGAATTCCCCATCTACGATGGAAAGATTGATCCCTTGGGTTGGCTCACCAAGTGCGAGCAATTCTTGGGCCACCAACAAACACCTGCAACTGAACGACTTCCTCTGGCCTCCTTCCACCTTCTCGACTCAGCTTTACTGTGGGCCACTCGTCTCATCACCGATCAGCCGGGTCTGATGTGGAACGACTTCAAGCAGTTTTGTAACCAACATTTCGGTCTTCCCATCCGCAGTGACCCCCTCGGTTCCCTCACGACGCTTCATTAGACAGGCTATGCGGATGATTATCTGGAACAATTTCAGCTTATTCTGGCGCACATCACGCTTTCCCCAGAGATGCAAATCACCATTTTCACCGTCGGACTGCGCGACCTCCTACGACTGAATGTCGAATTTGAGGACCCTCCAGACTTAATGACTGCTATGAGTTTGGCCAGGCTATGCGATCGTCCCCTCCAGTTGGCGCAGGAGGCCTACTTGCCCACCGACTACGACACTTAGTAGGGCAGTATGCAAGAAAAGAAGTTCTATTGTCCTTGACCCCCCTTATGTGAGATTCTTGGAAGCTCTCTCGTCTAACGAGCAAGCCCTGCTTAGGCAGCCACGGTTACAGTTCCATAGTATCTTCTCCGCTTCTGGTCATCCTCCGATCACCGCTCCGACTAAACCCATAATAAACGCATGTCATAGTGCAGTATGAGTTCCTCCTTGCATATTGCCCACGTCATGTGTATTGTCGACTGGTGAAGCCAACAATCCAATGAAGGGTCGACCCATCCATGTAAATCATTGGTTCGAGCACCTTCTTCTTTTCAGGAGTGAATTGTAACACAAAATGACTACTCTGTTCAAGTGCTTCAGCCTACTGTATCAGAACCATGGAGCAAGAGAACCTCCACTTGCGGGGTGGGAGGTGCGGGTGAAACAGGGGCAGAATGCCTGATCATAGTATCAATCGTGTTGCCGAGGTCGTTCGTGTCAATGTAATAACTTGAAATTTATCACAATTTTTAACTGTCTTGAAAATTTAATTTTGGGGCAAAATAGCGAAAAACTAACTTTGTATTAAGAATCCAGACGCCAAAAAGCTTTATGGAGCATAATTTGTAAAAAGTTAGTTTTGTCACGAAAAACAAATCAATTGAGTGGAATTTGAGAAAACTAAATCCATAATTAGCGGACGTGAAATTACCTAGGAAACAATATTTTGTTTGACGAAAGCGGAGCTTGTACAAAGAAAGTGAAATTTTAGCACAAACCGTTGATAATTTGGAAAATCCGACGTCGAATTTGGAATCACATCATCGAAATATCCATGGATATATATATATAATTTTGGTGCACGTATCAACGAGATCCGAATAGGTCACTGGCGACCGACGACCTCCATCGGCGGCGTTGTCGCCGCCACCGCTAGCAGCGCGCTCTGGAAGCAGCGCAGTGAATCCAAGGCCTAATATTAATTGATGGCGATGGATTATGGTGTACACCTTGGGCAGTGTTCCACAGTCTAGGGGAGGATGTCATTGTGCTCCATTGTATACCCCCTTCGGTTGGTTCCTAGGTCAATGTCTTATATCAGGAATGGGCAGGCCTATGGTTCAGGTAGGGTATGTGGTAACACCCCGAGCAGCTCCTCGTGGCCCAGGGGAGGGATGCTAGATATATGATTTGGAAAATCCGAGACCAAAATAGGAATCAGGACATCGAAACCCCCCCAGGTAGGTATTTGTTTATCTATTTTGGTGCACAGATCAAGGAGATCCAGACTGGTCATCGATGGGGAACAACCGTCTGCTAGTGGCCACCGCCGGCAGCGGCGGCGCATGCTGTAAGAAGCACACACCGTTACTTCACATCAGCATGTCATGTGGCATTGCGGGCTACGTGCTGTGCAGTGTTGCTGCGCAGCGCCACACGACGCCGCAACAGAGACACGGTGTTGTGCCACATCGCGCTGCCACATGGCACCATGTGGCGCTGCTGTTGCACGATACTGCCATGTGGCTGCCATGCGATAACCCACTGAGCCCAGAATCACACATGTGGTGTCTCCCGACGCCACACATGTTCTCTTCTAAAGCCCTGTAAAGGGAAAAGGTCTTTTTTAGAGTTAGGAGGTCTAGAGCTCGGATTTCGATGATTTTGGTGGCATCGGAAATACATTATAAATATGGATCCAATGGAATGTTCAAATCACTTCAATGCACATTCTTGACAAGTTTTCAAGTGTTCGTTTGATTTTCTTAGTTTGCCCTTCTATTTTAGGATGATAAGCAGGGCTAAAGTGTAGTTGAGTCCCAAGGGCTTCTTGAATAGCTTTCCAAAATCGAGAGGTGAATTTTGGATAACAATCAGATGCAATTGATACTGAGACTCAATTTACTACTAAAATATGTTTGATATACTTTTGGGCCAACTTCGGCATTGATTCGCCAACTCTAATGAGTAGGAAATGTGTTGACTTAGTCTATCGACGATAACCCAAATAACATCATGATTTTGTAGTGTTCTTAGAAGACCCACTACTAGATCCGTTAAAATATCTTCCCACTTCCATTTTGGATTAAGTAATGGTTGCAGAAGACCACCTGACCGCTAATGCTCTGCTTTATTTTGTTAGTCAGTCAATCATTTACATACGTATTCTGCCATATCTTTCTTTAAGCATGACCACGAAAACATAGATTTTATCATGATAATTTTTGGTGGTACCTGGATGGATGGAATACCGTGATTGATGTGCTTTCTGTTATAACTTTTGTCGTAGGTCTCTGCTCTCAGAGATGACAATCCGACTATTACGTCTTAGGAAGCCCCTTCCATCTACATATATGTTGCCTCTTTTATTACGTTTGTGGAGGCCCCTTTCACCCACATATATGTTACCCCTTTCATTACGTCTTATGAGTCTCCTTTCATCTACATTTATGCTACCCCTTTCATTACGTCTTAGGAGGCCCCTTTCATCTCAGACCTTGTGTTGGGAACAGTGCCCACAATGTTCCTGATTTGAAGAAGCCCTCACAATATAGATGAACACATATGTATTTGATGCATATGCTTTCTTGTCAATATGATTTCAGGTACTTGACAGTGCAAGTCTAACATAGAGCTAGACTTAATGTCATCATACATATTTTTGCCAATGTAATCCCACATTCTGCAAAACACCATGTCAACCTATGATCTAAACTATATTAGACTTGACACTAACTCTAAATCATCAAGAATATAAGTCTATCAAGTGAGCTAAAGCAAAGGGATTGAGTTGCGAAGTTCAGAAATTGACTAAGGCAAATATCATCTTGGTAAGCTTCAATATCGTCGAGTGAAGGTCTAAATATCGTCTTGAAGACTCTAAGCTCTAAGACGATATCGTCTTGTAAACTCGCAGCATTACTTTTATCGTATTATCTAAAAAGAAGAAGGCTATCCAAATATCGTCTTGGTAAAATACTCCCTACGACGATATCGTCTTGACAAGGCTCATATACCTTCATATCGTCTTAAGAGTGTGCTACTTATAGTCTGAAGGATTTATATAAAGAAAGAAATTGATTAAGTCAATTATCGTCTTGGTCACTCGAAATGTCGTCGAGGAACCAAGACAACATTTCATGAATATCAATTCGATTAGTTTACAAGAACTCAAATATCATCTTAAAAAAGACTGAAGATATATCAAGACAAATCGTGTTGAAGAATCGACTAGAAGATTGAAGGAATGAAATATCGTCTTGAAAAAAAATCAAGTCGATTCATGAAGTAGAATTGGCTAGAAGGCAAAAAGAATGAATTATCGTCTTGAAGCAGAGATAGCAAATCGATTCGTGCAGACAAATCGTCTAGAAGAAATAAGCGTGAAATATCGTCTTGTAGACTATCAGTCACTAAGACGATTCATGTTGACGATTCGACCAGGAGAGCACTCTATGACAATTCGTGTTAAAGATTATCAAGGCATCTAGACGAATCGTGTAGAAGAACTGAAGTAAAGCATTACAGATCAAAATCGTCCAGAAGAAATAAAATCGACTAGACATCTAGTCGATTGGTTGAAAGTGGTGAATTCAAATTTATGCGTGATTTTGACGTCACGCCATTTATCGCCGCCGCAAATTGAACCAATGAGTCACGCTTGCTAAGGAATGAGATCTCTGACATTATGTCAGTACTAGAATCGATCGTTAGACATTCGTGTCTTATAAAAGGGAATGCGATGCTGATGCAAACCCTAATTGACAAATCTAATAGAAAAGCTTTTCCGCCGCTCAAAGCTCTGTTCCATTGAAAAATTTAAGGAAGGAGTAGAGAAGCTCAACGCAAATCTTTAATCTTCTCCAAGAAGAAAGGTCGATCGCAGTTGTTGATTCAGATCAAGGATCGTTCAACTAATAGAAGAATCTTCATTTGTGTAGAAGAAATTTCACTGCTTCATCTTCAACATCTTGAAGAAGATTTTAGATGAAACCAATCTTCATCAAGACTTCAAGAAGACTCTAAAACTTTCAAGCATATTCATTTTGAGTCTATAGAAAGTTTGTAATAAAACTTATTAAACCTATAAGATCTCTTTGAGATTTGAGCTGTAGGATTCTCGAGTGGAAGCCAGGAGTGCTTCTAAGTTGTAGGATCTTGCGGGATCTGAGGTAGGAGACTTGGTCTCTGAGGTAGGAAGTCGGACAGGGCTTCTGAGTTGTAGGGTCTCACGGGACCTGAGGTAGGAGACGCTTTATCTGAGTTGTAGGATCTACGAATCTGAGTTTTGTCAGAGAGGCCGAGTCTAGCACACTGCTAGATAGACGAAGAGGGACAATGAAGTACCCAGTGACACATTGTCTTGGGGAGCCACTATAAATAGTCTGTGTCTGTGCTGTGCTTGCTGTGTGATTGTGGCTCTTTTTTTTATTATTCCACAGTTTTAAAGTAGCCGACATCACATATTCACCCCCTCTCTAGGTGAAGACACCCCTGAACTTTCACCTTGATAGGTTTCGTCGCTGTAAATATGAAAATATCTTGAATTATCTGGAATTGTGAGTATAAGTGCTGATACTAGACATTCTTTCAAGCATTGAAAACTCGCTTCACATTTATCTGTCAATTCAAATTTCACGGCCTTTTGTGTGAGTTGAGTTAATGCAAGTACAATGCGAGAAAGTCCTACAAATTTTCGATCCTACAAAGACCTAAGAAGCTTCTTATTTATGAAACATTGCAGTCAGTCTAGTATTATTGATTGAGATGGATTGCGGTTTATACCCCGGGCATCGTTTCACGGTCTAGGGGCTGGATGTCGTTGTGCTCCCATAGATACCTCCCTTTGGATGATGACTAGGTCGACATCTTGTAATAGAAATGGGCATGCTTATGATTACGAGTTATGTATATGGTGACACCCCGAGCAACGCTTCGTGGTCTAGGTGCGGGATGCTGTTACGGGTCTGAGTAGGAAGTCGGACAGGGCTTCTGAGTTGTAGGGTCTTGCGGGACCTGAGATAAGAGACGTTGTCTCTGAGTTGTAGGATTTGCGGATCTGAGTTTTGGCGGAAATTGCTGAGTCTAGTACACTGCTAGATTGGCGAAGGGGGACAGTGGAGTGCCCAATGACACATTGTCTCGGGGAACCACTATAAATTACATGTGTCTGTGCTGTGATTGATGTGTGGTTGTGGCTTTTGCTCTTATTATTCCGCAAAGTTTTAAAACAGTCGACATCACCTATTCACCCCTCCCCCCCCCCTCTATGTGAAGACACCTCTGGACTTTCAAGTGGTATCAGAGAGAGGTTGTTCAAAGAAAGCTTAACAGCTTGAACAAATCTGCCCTAGGGAGTGTCATCTGCTCATCATGACTTCTGGGGAGAACTCTAAGGAGCTCAGATCCATGAAGCTGCCAATCTGCAGGAAGAACTTTGCTATCTGGAAGGAGAGGGTCAAGCTTTTCATGGAAGCCTCTGATCCAAGGATCTTCATTACTGTTGAAGAAGGTCCTTTTGTGCCAACCAAAGCCCACCTATTGATCCTACCAAGCAAGTTCCAAAGATGTACAATGAGATGGACAAGGATGAGATCATCTTGGCCACTATGGACAAGAGAGCCAAGAACAGCTTGGTAAGTGTCATAGATGATTCAACCTTTCTGGTGGACTGCAAAACTGCCAAGGAGATGTGGGACTCCCTGATAGTCTACATGGAGGGAACTAAAGAAGTTAGAGATGACAGAAAATCTCTGCTAAATCAGGAATATGAAGTCTTCAGGCAACACAAGAAGGACTACATCTCTGAGTGTTATGAGAAGTTCTTCAGAATAGTAAATGGTCTGAGAACATATGGGAGAGAGTTCTTCAACTATGACTTGAATGATAAGTTTCTCAGATCACTGAACAAAGAATGAGACATCAAGATTTGTGCCATAAAAGAAATGGGCAACTTGGCCAATATGCAGCCCCAAAATCATTTTAGAAAGTTGCTGTCCCATGAGCTTCTGCTGAACACCAGAAGAGCTGAAGAGGAGAATAACAGGTCTCTCAGCAGGGAGAAATCTATTACTCTCAAGGCTGAGAGCTCAAGAAGAAGTAGAGAGGAATCTCCTATTCCTCATAGAAGACCTGCTGAACCAGATTCTGAACCCAGCACTTCTGGGTCAGAATGCTCTGATGGAGATATGACTCTAATCTCCGAGCAGTTCAGGAAGATACTCAACAAGAGGAGGGAATGGAAGAATAAACCTTCCTCCTCATCCAACTCAAGAAGGTCAAAGTACTACAATGACCAACCAAAGAAAAACTCCAAGGAAGAAAGGTATAACTCTAAACACAACAATTTTTTTTTTTACTAATATTGTGTGTTATGGCTGTTGTAAGGAAGGACACATCATAGCTGAATGTCCCTAAAAAAGAAAAGTGAATGAGAAGGAGGAGATGAAGTCACTCAGAGGCATGAAGAATGAGAGAAGCTTCATTGCCAAAAATCCAAGACTCTGAGTGACAGTTGCAGCAACTTATCAGACTCTGAAGAAGAAGCCTATATTAGGTTATTCATTATGACTGATGAGTGGAAGGAGGATGAATATCCTGCTGCCAAAGTGGGGATAAGGGCACCCCTTACCCTCTCAGACAGTGAGTCTGAAGAGGAAGACTACTATGGGCTAGTGTCCCTATCAGATGATGAAGATCAGAATGACTCACATCCTGCTCAGGTATGATTCCATTCTACATTTTCATTACCTGAGTCAAGCAGGAAAGCCAAGAGTGCATCAAATGCCAACTCATCATCTGATGAGGTGATTTCTGATGGGGAATGAGATGATTGCTCATCATGCAATACTGAGGATCATTCTGATCTATTTGATCAGTTTGGTACTCTCTTCGCTGCTCTCAAGAAGAGCATAAAGTTGGTCAAATCTCAGGCTGAGGATATAGGGATCCTTGAGCCATTCAGATCTCAAGTAGATTAGAAGACCAAGGAGATCACTAGGATGTCCTATGAGCTTATGATACTTCAAAAGTAGTATGAAGCTCAGAGTAGAGCAGCCAAATCTTTGGAGGCCAAGCTCCTTGCTGAAAGGAAGCTTGTGGCAAGTTTCTCAAAGCCAAAGACTGTGCTCCCAATTATAGACAGCTTCTCTTCTCCCTATAGAGGACGGATTGGATATAATAAAGAGAAGATGAAAAACTCCAAAAGATAAAACCATCTTTCAGAAAGTCATATTGCCTTCCAATGCATATGACAATGACCTAATCAATGGATGCCTCTCCAATGTATGCTCCACTAGTGGAACAAAGCCACAGATCTCAGGAAGGAGAGCAAATATTTGACAAGCCTTCAAGCACCTCATAAGGAGATCCAAAGAAAAGATCATGGGTCATATGTATTTGGCTTGACAGCACCATCAGTCAAAGAGAAGAAAAAGGCACTTCTTCAAAAGCATATTCCTAAGATGAAACATGTGACTGTGCAACCCATCTTCTACCATGCACACAATCACAAGATCCATCCAGGAAATGCTAACAAACTAGCAGCCTGCTCCTCTATTCACCAGCACCCTCACTTCATTCAGAAGGTGACCCGAAGGAGGAGGTTCAATAAATTTGAATGCTGGTGCTGTGGTGAACATTGGACAAGCCTTCAAGGCACCTCACAAGGAGATCCAAAGAAAAGATCATGGGTCATATGTATTTGGCTTGACAGCACCATCAGCCAAAGGGAAGAAAAAGGCAAAGAATGTGAGGCTTGCCAGTAGTCGTGTTTTGGAGCAGCCAGTATTTATGACTAACAATGATCTAGGACCCAAAAAAATTTGGGTTCCTAAGAAAAGATAATCTTGTTTTGCAGGTACGTCCAAATACCACCCAAACGCTAAAATGGTATTTGAATAGTAGGTAGTCTAGGGAGAGGTTTGAGTGGAAGCAAGGTCGATCATGTAGAAGCCTTATCGAATGCAAAGCTGCGCAGGAGACTTAAAGCTTATTGGAATAGAGAAGACTTGCTAAAAAGAAGTAATCCTGGTCGTCCATCAATATCATAAAAACATACGGTCCAGATCTAAATGAAAATGTATGCGCCTCTTGGCTTCCCCAAATCTTTTTGTATAAATAGAGTCGAATATTAGATTAGGTCAAGCTTTCGTCATTCCTAATCTCTCCCACCGAAAACCTTCATAAACCCTCCCTCGCTCTCTCAAGAATCTGTTGCAAATGGCGGCGAAGAAGTCAGCAGAAGCATTCAATGTCGGATGAGAACTTGTAAGGGGAGGATTTAAGAATGTTGAAGCAGATATAAAAGAGGTAATAACCCTGTGCATGGATGCGGGTTTAGAGTTTGTCCTCTCAAAATCTACCAAAATTTTTGATCGAGAAGTCATGGAGTTTACCAAAACAAAAGAATCTCCTCGACAGGAAAACTAATCTGATCACAGGTTGCTGGACACAAAATTAACATCACCGCACGTGGTCTAGAAAATACTCTTAAACTTTCAGGAGTTCCAGAAGGAGAAGAAGAAGAGGAGGTAAGTCCCGGTGACTTTGAAGAGGCCCTGAAGTGGTGTGGGTACACTGGGTCACTCATCGGATCCCTATACAAAAATAAAATGTCAATCTCAGGTAGACTGATGGCAGACATTGTTGGAAAAGTGCTTATTTGTAAGCCAGGATCTCACGACAGAATCTCCAAGGAAATGTTTGAACTGATGACAAGGATTATTCTAAAGAAAAGGACTGTATTGGGGGGGGGGGGGGTAGTGCTGTTTGAAAGAGTGAAGAATGCACTGAGAAGCCCAAACTTTGGGAGAATTCATTCCGTATTCCTGTGCAACTCGGCTGAGGAATTAGATTTAGATCAATCCTTTGGAACCTCAATCCACTACAATAAGAAAATAGACATGAAGGCTCTGCCTAAGTGGGGTCAGGCCTTCCCAAAGGCTGGAGAAAAATTAAAGGCTAGCAACTCCAAGGTGAGCAAGGGAACCCAGAAAGAAGATTGAAAGTGCACAGTGAGTCCTCTGAGTATTCTCTAGAGGGGGGGGGGGGAGGTGAATAGATTTTTGAAACTCTTTCACTAACAGATGTTCAAAACCAGAATAAAACAAACACAGATTGCAGATACTAAATAAAGGGACAACACAGAAAATCACAGCCAAATGAGATAAGAGCTATAGTGGTTCCCCAAAATATGGGTACATTGACTACATTCACTCTTCTACCACCTTGGTAGGAATGCACTATCCAGTGTCTGTGTCTTTTGATAAGGAGACTCTTATAACCACTGAGTCTCTTGGTAAGGAGACTCTTAGAACCAACTACTGAGTCTTTTGACAAGGAGACTCTTAGAACCACTAAGTCTTTTGGTAAGGAGACTCTTAGAACCACACTAGATCTTTTGGTAAGGAGATCTTGAACCAACTGAATCCTTTGGAGAGAGATTCTTAGGACTCTTTACTCAGATTACAATAAGAAACAGAAAAAGTAGAAGAGAAAAGAAGATGAAGAAGAGGTTCTTCTAGTTGAATCCTCCTTCAGCAATCACTGAGGATTCAGGCACTTAGTGTTGTTGACAGTTCTATATTCTAGTAGATGAGTCCTTGCTGAGAGAAAGAGATGCAAGGACTGTTCTGGCTTTGATTCACAAAAATCTCTGTCTTTCTGTTGGCTTCTTGTTGTGAGAGAAAAAGATGAAGAAACCTTGAAGATGTGTACATAGAATTGTTCTTTTGTCTTGGAGAGGGAGAGAGCTACCGACAGGAGAAGATGAAGATTGACGAGAATCTTTATTGTCAATCTTGCTAAGTCCCCTTATTCTTCTGTCGAAATAGAATTTGAATTCCTTTCCTCTTCTGCAACATCCTTAATAGGAATGTCCAATGAATAATAATTTCCTCCTTTTATTTTGTTGACTGCCCATCAATATTTATTTGAATATCTTCCAGAAATAGCTTTCTTGTGTCTCTGGAGACTTCCTTTCCATTCTTGGATATAATCGACCCGTTAGAGATCCAATCAATTCTATGTATAATCTCTGAGTCATCTTTGGAAAAGAATAAAGAAGATATGCTAATTCTGTCTGTATTCGACATAGCGTCAAATACATTTGTCTTCTAATCGACGCATCTCTGAGTTCTATTAGAAGCTGCATCAAAATCCTCCTTAGTTTAGAACTGGACTCTTGCAGTCGACGTTATGTCGAATACATATCGACGCATCCGTCAAGATGAAATCCTGAACTCAGAGCTCTTCAAACTGCGTCGAATGTAAGTCCAAGTTGCGTCGACTTCAAAATCTGCTTCGACTGCCTCTGTCTTCTGCATCGAGTACATCTCGACGTTGCGTCGACTTCAACGTATACATCGACTTCAGTCTGAGTTATTCTTACTTTTATTCGAAGTTACTTCGACTTGCAGTCGAAGCTGCGTCGACTTCTATTCGACGCAGATTTAACTCAACTGAATTTTGGACTCTTTTTGAACTGGTCTTTGACACCCTAATTAGAGTGCGACATCCTAAGATATTTAATAACCAAATTACCCTCTCTATACAACATGGGTTATGAATCATAGATAATGAAATCACTTGTATATAATTTGTAAGATAAATCAAAGAGTGTTTTTTCCCAACAAAGATGAATCATCTGGAGAAAGAGGAAGCTAGGGAAGTAAGAAACCTAGAAATCCCTGATGCAATAGTGGGGGAGATCATTCAAAATCAAGATCAAGGAAGTGCTCCAGTTGAGGGGGAGAGTCACATTGACCTCTCAGCCCATGAAATGCTCAGAAGTCAGGAAGGAATGACTTCAGTTGAGGGGGAGCATTCTACTGAACTGGCTTCCCTAGAGGTTGAGAAAGACACCACTGAAGGGTTGTCTATTCAAGAGGACCTGAATCTCTCTGCAGCAGTAGAAACAATCACTGAGAGGGTTGTGGAGGAAATTACCGAAGAGAATTACTGCAGAGAACTGTTTATGTACTCAGGAGCACAAGAAGAAGAAAGGATAAACAGTCCCGCTTAAATAGAAAATCATGCTGATACAGTAATAGAAGACAACAGTGCAATTAAAGAGATAACATAAAAACTCCAAGCTGATATTCCAAACTCATTTGCTGCTGGTCAAGAAATTCCACCAAGTTCTATCATTGATCAGCTAAAAATCCTGCTAGATGAACAAAGAAGGAACCTTGAAAACCATGTATGAAATGCCATCAAGGAGGTAAGAGTTAATCTGATGACAGAAATCATCATCTTGAAAGACAACATGGATCATGTAAACTCACAAATCAGTAGATGGTTTGTAAAGGCAGCATTAGTGGTAGACAATAATGTTAAAGTGATGAAATCACTTAATGAAAAGCTAGATAGCTCATCTCAGGATATCTCTAACATAGAGCAATACTTGAGCAAAAATGATGAAGTACTGAAAAGAGGAATCAGTCATTTGCAACAATATGTCCTCAACGGCCAAACTGAGGTATTGCAGAACCAAAAAAGCATTAAGAATTACATTCTGCAAGATCCAGAGCACATAAATCAAAGTCTGACAGGAAGAATAGAAGCTTCCAAAGCCGAACTCCAACAAATTGTATTTGAAAAAGCCAGAAAGTGGGAGAATATGGGGGCTCAACAAGCAGCATGACTAATGAATGAAATTCACATAGCTCTATGTCATCCTCCCTATGTGCCATCTGAAGAACACGATCAACAACATCACTTCCCTCCAGTGCAGCATTATCAACTCAGCCCAAGTCAACAAGAACCCGAAGGCCTCTATATGTCTCCAGATTGCTATGACCCTGGGTATGATACTATCATTCATTCTGAGAGAGGAAAGGGGGTTGTTGCTGATGAAGATGATGTTCTGGACAGAAAAATGGAGAGGGTAATTTGGTTATTCTAGAATGATGCATCATTCTATACACATGAGAAGTTTGGTTATTAAAACTGAGTTCTCCAACGTATGCATCATATAAATAGGGGGTTGTGTGCTACTTACGTTGTGTGCTACTTATAGTCTGAAGGATTCCTATGACCCTGATATTTCATTCTAGAAAAGGGGGTTGTTGCCCTCAGTTGTTGCAACAACATGGGTTTTGAACAATGGAGCCCTCAGTCAAGATGCATCATTCTATACACATGAGAAGTTTACAACAAAGGAGGTCTGGACAGGGGCAGATTTTACAATTCTGTGGAATGAAAAAAATATAAAGATTCAGAAACACAGAGAAGGATACACTTCAAGAACAAGAAGTCTCCTCCAACTCCTCAAAGATACATTCCCAAACCAGTCAGCTACTTTGAAAGACAAAAGCAGAAAAATGTAGAAGCTGAAGCTAAAGCTGCTAAACGAGTAAGTGGGTCAGGTGGTGTAATCATTAGGGAAAGGGAATGATGTAGCCTAGACCTAGTCAAGAACATTTTAAATCTATATATATATATAAAATTTGAAGGATGTTCTCAAATCTGTGTCAATATCATTGTTAATGTCTATGCGAATTCATCTATATTTGAGGTTTTGACTTCTTCAAATAGGGTGAGATTATTGGGAACAGTGTCCACAATGTTCTTGATTTGAAGAAGCTCTCACAATATATATGAACACATATGTATTTGATGCATATGCTTTCTTGTCAAAGTGATTTCAGGTACTTGACAGTGCAAGCCTAACATAGGGCTAAACTTAGTGTCATCAGACATAGTTTTGCCAATGTAATCTCTCATTCTGCAAAACACCATGTCGACCTATGATCTATACTATATTAGACTTGACACTAACTCTAAATCATCAAGCATATAAGTCTATCAAGTGAGCCGAAGCAAAGGGATTGAGTTGAGAAGTTCAAAAATTGACTAATGCAAATATCGTCTTGGTAAACTTCAATATCGTCGAGTGAATGCCTAGATATCGTCTTGAAGACTCTAAGATCCAAGACGATATCGTCTTGTAAACTCACAACATTACTTTTATCGTATTGTCTAGGAAGAAGAAGTATATCCAAATATCGTCTTGGTAAAATACTCTCCAAGACGTATCGTCTTGACAAGCCTCATATACCTTCATATCGTCTTAAGAGTGTGCTACTTATAGTCTGAAGGATTTATATGAAGAAAGAAATTGACTAAGTCAATTATTGTCTTGGTCACTCGAAATGTCGTCGAGGAACCAATACGACATTTCATGAATATCAAGTCGATTCGGTTACAAGAACTCAAATATCATCTTAAAGAAGACTGAAGATATATCAAAACAAATCGTGTTGAAGAATCAACTAGAAGATTGAAGGAATGAAATATCTTCTTGAAGAAAGATCAAGTCGATTCATGAAGAAGAATCGGCTTGGCAGAAGGAATGAATTGTCGTCTTGAAGCAGAGATAGCAAAATGATTCGTGCAGAAAAATCGTCTAGAAGAAATAAGCGTGAAATATCGTCTTGTAGACTATCAGTCACTGAGACGATTCATGTAGACGATTCGACCAGAAGAGCACTATATGACAAATCGTCTTAAAGATTATCAAGACATCTAGACGAATCGTGAAGAAGAACTGAAGTAAAGCATTACAGTGCAGAATCGTCCAGAAGAAGTAAAATCGACTAGACATCTAGTTGATTGGCTGAAAGGCGTGGATTCAAATTAAAGCGTGATTTTGGCGTCACGTCATTTATTGTCGCCGCAGATTGAGCCAATGAATCACGCTTGCTAAGGAAAGAGATCTCTGACATAATATTAGTACTAGAATCGACCGTTAGACATTCGTGTCTTATAAAAGGGAATTCGATGCTGCTGCAAACCCTAATCGACAAATCTAAAAGAAAAGCTTTTCCGCCGTTCAGAGCTCTGTTCCATTGAAAAGCTTAAGGAAGGAGAAGACAAGCTCAACGCAAATCTTTAATCTTCTCCAAGAAGAAAGGTCGATCACAGTTGCTGATTCAGATCAAGGATCGTTCAGCTAATAGAAGAATCTTCATTTGTGCAGAAGAAATTTCACTGCTTCATCTTCAACATCTGCAAGAAGATTTTAGACGAAGCCAATCATCATCAAGGCTTCAAGAAGACTCAAAAGCTTTCAAGCATATTCATTTTGAGTCTATAGAAAGTTTGTAATAAAACTTATTATACTTGTAGGATCTCTTTGAGATCTGAGCTGTAGGATTCCGGAGTGGAATCTGAGTTGTAGGGCTCTGTCTAGCGTGAGGGTAGGAGACGTCTCTGAGGTAGGAAGCCATGAGTGCTTCTGAGTTGTAGGATCTTGCGGGATCTGAGGTAGGAGACTTGGTCTCTGAGGTAGGAAGTCAGACATGGCTTCTAGTTGTAGGGTCTTGCGGGACCTGAGGTAAGAGACGCTGTCTTTGAGTTGTGGGATCTGCGGATCTGAGTTTTGGCGGGGATTGCCGAGTCTAACACACTGCTAGATAGGCGAAGGGGGACAGTGGAGTATCCAGTGACACATTGTCTTGGGGAACCACTATAAATAGCCTGTGTTTGTGCTTTGCTTGCCGTTTTATTATGACTTTTGTTTTTATTATTTCGCACAGTTTTAAAGTAACCGACATCACATATTCACCCCTCTCTAGGTAAAAACACCTATGGACTTTCACCATGATAGGTTGAGTCGCTGTAAATCTTAAAATATCTTGAATCATCTGGAATTATGAGTATAAGTGCTGATTCTAGATATTCTTTCATGCTTTGAAAACTCGCTTCACATTTATCTGTCAATTCAAATTTCACGGCCTTTTGTGTGAGTTGAGTTGATGGAAGTGCAATGTGAGAAAATCACTCTACAAATTTTCGATCCTGCAAAGTCCTAAGAAGCTTCTTATTTATGAAACATTGCAGTCAGTTTAGTATTATTGATTGAGATGGATTGCGGTTTATACCCCGTGCATCGTTCCACGGTTTAGGGGCTGGATGTCGTTGTGCTCCCCTAGATACCTCCCGTTGGATGGTGGCTAGGTCGACGTCTTGTAATAGGAATGGGCAGGCCTATGATTACGAGTTGTGTATAACGTTACGGGTCCTTGAAAGTATCTAGTTGCGGCCTAAATCACCTAGAGGGGGGTGAATAGGTGGATTCTATGCCTTAAAGCGGAATTAAAAATTTAACACAGAAAAGCAAACGAACAACCACAGCACAGACACAAGGATTTTATAGAGGTTCCCCGATGTGGGTAGTCCTCTTTCCCGCCTCGCCTATCTAGCACTACGAGGCTAGATTCGGCTACTTCACCAATCTCAGATTATAACTAATCTTACACCTCGGAGTTAAAACTCCTACAACTCGGAGTAAACAACTCCTACAACTCGGAGTATAACAACTCCTACAACTCGGAGTATAACAACTCCTACAACTCGGAGTATAACAACTCCTACAAAAGAAAAGATAGGGAAACAAAATACTTCTTCTTAACCTCTAAAGAGATTAACTTCAGATCTTGAAAACAGAGTCTTCTTCTCAACCTTGAAAGAAAGCTGGGCACTAGAAAGATGAGAAGAGAGAAGACTTGGCTAACCAGATCTGAACAGGCCCTTTGACTTGCTAGAAGGAATCTTCAATAAAGAGAGCAGCAAAAAGATCAAAGGCCTTCTTCTGAGAAATCTCTAACCACAATAGAGAAAGAATCCTGTGTAGAAAATGTTAGATCTCAGAATTCTTGTACAGCAACGAAAAAGGAGATCGACTTGTTGCTTTTTCTTTTCTGAACTGTCGGCTGAAGAAGTTTTCTAGATTGATTCGTAAGAGAGATCAATTTGCCCTAAAATAATGACTTATTTATAGGGAGGTCTTCAACGGCTCTTGCGACAAGGAAGGGAGAGGCGACACGTGTACTGGTCATGTCGGCTAACCCTAATTTTGAAAGACGAAACGAGGATTTGAAATCCGTCTGTCCGTCATTCGTCGGGATTCGTCGGGAGAACACGAGAACATCCGACGAATTGACTTAGCTGCAGAGTTTTCCTCAGAACCTAGACAAGATTGACCTCTGTCAGCATTCGTCGGGATTCGTCGGAATGACCCGAGTCATCTCGACGAATGGACTTGGCTTCAGAAAATTCTTCACAACCCAGCCAAAATGTCCTCTGTCAACATTCGTCGGAATGACCCGAGTCATCTCGACGAATGGACTTGGCTTCAGGAATTTCTTTAACACCCAGCCAAACTGTCCTCTGTCAACATTCGTCGGAATTCGTCGGAATGACCCGAGTCATCTCGACGAATGGACTCAGCAAAAATTTTCTTTTCTTCTGAAACCCTGCTCCACTCCACAATTTTGAACACCTTCTGTTAAGAGTATATGAAGTGCACCCCAAAAGAGAGATTACACATGGACCAACACTTTGTTCTATACAATGAGGGATTACATTGTTTAGAACTGTGTTTGGTGATCCATTGCAACCTGACTTTGGTATGCACTTAGCATTACGACCTGTCATAACACATCTAAACAAAAGTCATCAAATACAAATACAATTCACTTTAGTTTACTAGGGGACATCTTCAAATCAAGGTGATTGTAGACACAATACCCAACAATCTCCCCCTATTTGAAGATGTCATAACCCTAGGCACTAACTTGAATTGCACAGAAAGAATACTAAATAAGAATGCAGAACCCAGGCAGTAATATATATAATGAAAAGCAGAGTAGGACTAAGTGTTTTAGCTTAACACAAAAGAAATGAGTATATATATATATAAGCAAAGAAAACATCAAGATTCCAGATAGGCATAGCTTATTCATGACCTTTGCCTTTCATCTTTGCAAACATTCTGTCCACTGCCTCAGTTTTCTTCTTCAGTTCTGAATCCATTCTCTCAAAAAATGCCTTTGGCTTAGGCCAGTATTTGTCAGGAGCAGACTCTTTAGATCCACCATTCTTGAAGTGAATTCTTCTTTCATTTGTCCTTTTCTCAAACTTGCTCCATTCTTCTGAACTATAGTGGTCACTGACTTTTTCATTCTGATTGCTGACTTTATCAAAAGCAGAGAGAATAATACTTTTGGAGATAGGGCTCCAGCTTTCTTGGAAGTTTCTAGGAGGAGGCCTATCATAAAACTCTCTGATCTTCTTAAATGGATTAGACTTCTTAGCAGGTGGCTTATCATCAAAAGCTTCCTTTTTAAAGACTTCTCAGAGGGTTCAGCAGAATAGGAGCTGTCAGGATCTTGAACAAGGGATGGATCATCCCAAAATTCCTGATAAGATGAAGCAGGGATGACTTCATCAGCAAACACAGAGTCCTCAGCAGGATTTGGAGAGAAACTAGGAGCCCTGGGACCTGGAGCACTTGAGGAGGGAACAACAGGCCCTTTTTCCACAACAGCAAACCCAAGCATTTCAGCCACTTGCTTGAACAGCCAGCTTTGAGCTTCATGAGTATACCAATTTACATCCTTAACATTTTGTAAGATGTTTTCCTTGAGATCTTGCATTTGAGAAGCTACACTTTCATTTAAAACATCCAATTTGCTTGCATTTTCTTCTAACTTGGAGACCACACTCTCCTCCCCCTTTATGACATCTTCATGTAGGAGGGTATACAATCTTTTCAGCTGATTTTCAACTTGATCATCCAAGTAAGATATTCCTTGATCATGAGCAGAGCTGAGAGTAGAGATAGCAGAAGTCAGGTGCAACACATCTTCACTTACCTGATGCAGATTCTGGAGAGCATGCCCAACAGCTTTATTTGTATGATCCAAAGCTTTCCCTGCAGAAAGCATCCAGGCTTCTTGATCAGTCTTGAATCTGCCCATATCATGCTTGATCTCAGCCATGTCTTGCCTCAGAGAACTATCAACTGAGTCAATCTTCTTATACACTTGCTTTAGAGAGTGATCAAAGTGATCAGTCTGATCCTGTAGCATCCCTGCTATGGACTTCAGCAAAGAAGAGTGAGAGCTATCACCAGTCTCACCCTCTTCAGGAGAAAGTTTTTCAGCTACAAAACTTGAGGACTGTGCTAGGTTGTCAAGCACAGTTGCTCTTGGAGAGGTGCTCCTAACCACACAAACTTCTGGAGGAGGCAAGAGCAGCAGAGGAGGAAGGACCTCAGAAGGAACAGATTCAGCCATGAAGAGATCTTCCTGGACTTTCTCCCCCTCAGGTAGAGACATCTCCTTAGCCAACCTCAGCATGGCACCAAGGCTGCCCTGCTCCCCAGAAATAGATTGCTCAAGAGGAGTGTCTGGCAATATGTCATGATCTGCAGAATGAGAATCAACCATGGCAGGTGATCTCCTTGAATCTTCCAGCTGAGGAGCCTCAACAAACACAGCAGCAACCTCTGGACCTTCCAAGACAAGATCAGCAACACTAGGAGGAGCATCATCTGCAGCACCACAGTTTGCACCAATGTCTCTTGGGGTTGGAAACTCCCCCTCAACATGTGCATCTCTGACCTGTGCAGGAGCTGGATCAAGTCCACTCCCCCTGGAGGATTGCCCTACTTCAGTGGACCTAGGTTCATCAGGGAGAGGGGCCTCATCATCACTTAAAGGAGCCCTCACTCCAGCATTCCCTAATCCCTTGGGAATTACCCTTTCCCATTTGGTGAAAATGGAGGAATTGATTTTCTTAGTGTGATGGATGGGGGTACCTCTTCCAAGATTGAAGAAATCTGGATTGCTACTATGCAGAAGCAGACTGAGAATCCTTCCAAAATTTGGAGCAAGAAAGCTCTCTTTAATCTTCTCAAAGATGACTTCACCAAAATTGAAATTTTTTCGACAAATTATAGCGGTGTGAATTTTGAAAGCCTCTTCAGATAAGTAGTCGTGAGAACCTACCTTGCATAATAAAACTTTGCCTATAATATCACACAGAAGCTTACCTCCTTCATTCATGAACTTTCTTCGGATTTTGGCGCTTTGATCAAAAATGCCACAGAATCTTCTGGCTCTGAAAATATCTTCATCAGACAACTCTTCAGATTCAACCATTGGCATCCTCAACGATCGGTTGATACCACTAGCCTTCAAGATTATTTTGCAGGATCGAATAGAGCTTTTGATCTTCGTACCTTGACCTGAGATTTTGGCATTGCGATAGAATTCCAGAATATCCTGTTCCAGGATTTTTGCCGGCTCTTCCAAGATGAAACTTAGTCCGGCGACATCAAGCATCATGATTACATTGCGAAACTCATCAGAAGCTGAGCGGAAGGCGCCTCTCACCAACTCTCCCCCTGAGTTCAAGCCACCGGAGGCTTTGGGCGCCATTGATGTCGTCGACGTCGAGGAAGAGAAACAGGGAAATCGCGACGGAGAAGACGAATAGTCGGGTAGGGTTTCACGGAAGAGGAATTTGAGAAGACGAATCCTTCCGTGAAATCGTGATGTTTTCTTTTAATTTATATATATATATATATATAAAAGTTTAAGTAGAGCGCGCACCTGTAGAGATATGATTCCACGGAAGAGGAATTTGAGAGGAATAAATATCCAGGAAAAAAAAATTGTCCCGTGAACACCCGTGAAACGTCATGAAATTTTCTGAGTTAATACGTGAAGTCTCGAGCAATTTCGTGAAATTTCAACAGTCCCGACTTCAAGATTCCTTGTTAAGCATTCCAAGTTCCATTTTGAAGAAATTGAATTTGGTTTCGTCCAGAGGCTTCGTAAAAATATCTGCAATTTGTTTGTCAGTATTAACATATAACAAATTTATGTCCTTACTCTCGACATGTTCTCGGATGAAGTGATAGCGAAGCTCAATATGTTTCGTTCTGCTGTGAGAGACGGGATTATTCGCTATGGCAATAGCACTTGAGGAGTCACAGAACATGGGGATTTCTGAGAGCTTTACATTATAGTCCTCAAGCTGATTTTTCATCCACAAAAGTTGTGCGCAGCAACTGCCTGCAGAGATATATTCCGATTCAGCAGTTGATATTGCAACGCAATTTTGCTTCTTGCTACTCCAGGAAATGAGCCTTTTTCCCAAGAACTGGCAAGTTCCCGAAGTGCTCTTCCTATCATCTTTGCTACCTGCAAAATCAGCGTCTGAAAAGCCAATTAGTTCAAAATCATTGCTTCTTGGGTACCATAAGCCGAGATTTGGTGTAGCCTTAAGGTATCTCAATATCCTCTTTGCAGCGGCATAATGAGATTCCTTACAGTTCACTTGATACCTGGCACATACACATGTTGAGAACATTATATCAGGTCTAGTAGCAGTGAGATAGAGCAAGGACCCAATTATGCTTCTGTACTTGGTTTCATCAAAAGGTTTCCCTTTCTCATCCTTGTCCAGAGACATACTTGAGCCCATTGGAGTCCTCATTGAGGTTGCACTCTCCATTCCAAATTTCTTAAGAAGCTCTTTAGTGAACTTCGTCTGAGAGATGAAGATTCCATCTTCAGATTGGTGCACCTGGAGTCCTAAGAAATATTTCAGCTCTCCCATACTGCTCATTTCAAACTTACCTTGCATCAAGCTAGAAAACTTTTTGCAAAGTTTGTCATCAGTAGAGCCAAAGATAATATCGTCGACATAGATTTGCACCAGCAAAATCTCGCCTTTAACTTCCCTAAGAAACAATGTCTTGTCTATTGTTCCTCTTGTAAATTTGTTCTCAAGAAGAAACTTAGACAATGTCTCATACCAGGCTCGGGGTGCCTGTTTGAGACCATACAAGGCTTTATGTAAATAAAATACATGATCAGGAAAGTTAGGATCGACAAAACCTGGAGGCTGAGCTACATACACTTCCTCTTTAAGGTCTCCATTCAGAAATGCGGACTTTACGTCCATCTGGAAAACCTTAAAGCCCTTATATGCAGCATAAGCCAGAAATAATCTGATGGCTTCAAGTCTTGCTACGGGTGCGAAGGTCTGATCAAAGTCAATCCCTTCTTCTTGCCTGTATCCTTGAGCAACCAGTCTTGCTTTGTTCTTGGTGATGATGCCCTTTTCATCAAGCTTGTTTCGGAAGATCCATTTGGTTCCAATCACATTATGCCCTTTGGGTCTAGGTACCAACTCCCAAACTTTACATCTTTTGAATTGGTTGAGCTCCTCTTGCATAGCAAGGATCCAAGAGGGATCGGTGTTTGCTTCTTCAAACTTCTTCGGTTCAATCTGTGAAAGAAAACTTAAATGTAAAATTTCGTTAGTTGTACCTCTTCTAGTTAGAACTCTGCTTGAAGGATCTCCGATGATTTGATCAGCTGGATGATCTCTCAAATGTCTGATCACTCCAACATTTAGATGATTATGAGGTTCCTGTATTTCAGGTACATCTTCATCTTCCTGAGGATCATCATCCTCACATGCTGAAGGGGCAATTACTTCAATAGATTGTGGAATGTCTTCCTTTACCACTTCTTCTAAGTGTAGATCTTTGAATCTTGCATCTGCATCTTCAACAAAGACACTAGAAGAGCTGCTATGAAGCATACTCGTCTCATCAAATATAACATTAAGAGTTTCTTCTACAACCAGGGTTTTCTTGTTGAAAATCCTATATGCCTTACTATGGCTACTATAACCTACAAAAATACCTTCAAAACATTTTTCACTAAACTTAGTTTTATAATACTTTCCATTGTTAAGCACGAAGCATTTACTGCCAAAGATTCTAAAATAAGACAGAGTTGTTTTTTTGCCTTTCAGAAGTTCATAGGGAGTCTTATGATGATTTTTGTTGATTAGTGCTCTGTTTTGCACGTGGCAAGCAGTGTTGATACCTTCAGCCCAGAAGTACTCCGGTAGTGAAGAATCTCTCAACATTGTCCTGCAAGCCTCTATGAGTGTTCTATTCTTTCTCTCGGCAACACCATTTTGCTGTGGAGTGCGGGGAGAGGAAAACTCATGAAAGATACCTTGACTTTCACAAAATTCAGTCATGGCCCCAGACTTGAATTCTGTACCATGGTCACTTCTGATTTTGACCACAGAGCATTCTAATTCATTCTGAATTTGCCTGACGAATGAGGTGAAAGAATCATAGGTGTCTGACTTGTGTTTTAGAAAGAATACCCAAGCAAAACGTGAGTAATCATCGACAATGACCAACGTATAAGACTTACCCCCTAAACTCCGAATTGGCATGGGACCAAATAAGTCCATATGAAGTAGATATAAACATCTGGTAGAGTCTTTGCCAATAATGCTCTTAAAGCTAGCCCTCGTCTGCTTGCCCATTTGGCATGCGTGACAAGGTCTCTCTTTAATGCACTTAACATCAGGAGCATCACGAACTAAGTTGTGAGAAAGTAACATATTTATAGTTTTGAAATTTATATGTGCTAGTCTCTTGTGCCATTGGTCACAGAGAGATGCACTATCTTTTGCCAAAAGGCACACTGGTGTAGAAGTATCTAAACATAGAAAATTTAAACAAAAAATATTTCTACTCCGAGTGCCTGTTAAAATAGTTTCTGATTTATCAGACAGCTTTATCAGGCACTTGTCCTTGTAGAATTCTACCATATAGCCTTTGTCACAAAGTTGACTTATGCTAATGAGATTATGTTGTAATCCTTTAACATAAGCCACGTCTGTGAAGGAGACTGTACCATTTGTGATCTTACCGTACCCTTTTGTGATTCCCCGATCAGATCCGCCAAAAATAACTTTTGGACCATCTTTCACGGGGGTATACTCTTGTAGTAGGCTTCTTGTTCCGGTCATGTGCCGTGAACAACCACTGTCCAAGTACCAGATTGGATTTGTATTGGCCTTTGGACATACCTGCAATCAACAATCAATTGCCCTTAGGAACCCAAACTGATTTGGGTCCTTGGCTTCGTGTTAGATGACCACCACTTGGAATGATAACATTGCGAGGGGTCATTCTTGCAGTGTTAATCCGTGGAGTCGAGACATTTCTCGGATTAAACCAACAGTCTATGGCAAAGTGACCAATCTTGCCACAACACCAACAATCGAATCGATTGTACCTTCTCTTTGTCTCCTGTTTTGCCTTTTGAACGGGAGGTGCAACATGAGTAACTTTCTTAGAGGAAGTCTTCTTAGAAGTGGGGGCCTCATGGTGACAGCACACACATGGCTCCAACTTCTTCTCAACAGGTTTGGGTGCAATCGTTCTAATTTTCGGTGCTTTCTTGTGAGCTGATCCGTGAACAAATGGACCATGATCTTTGAGGATTATTTCTTCATGAGGAGCTTTGAAGGGAGAGTTGTCAAAGTTTTGGGGAAAGCTCCATCCTTGATATCTATTACTAGGTTCAACATGTGTTGGCCTAGCAAAATGACCGTAGGATGAATCAAAGTCAAACGGATTTGATGGAAAAATGACTTCCTAAATGAAGGTTGACTTTGATTAGCAGCTCCCTTTCCCTCCACGACTCTCTTTTCAGCAGCCTTACTACTTTCAGCCTTATGACCAATTCCACTACCCTTCGCAGGAGCAGAAAACGTATAAATGAATGGAAGAATAGTCTTAGGCTTGGAGAAGCTTTCTACGAGCTTCCTTTCCGCCTTCAACTTATTTTCTAGTTCACTTATAGTTTTCTCCTTTAAGTTTAACAACTCAGTGGAGCTTTTCAGTTCGTCTTTCAAGAGTTGGATTTCATCTTTGAGGGGAGTTAATTGTTCAATTTCCTCCCTCAAAGCTAATTCCACTGTCTTGAGAGATTCAATTTCTTTTGACTTGGATTTGACGACCTTGCGGCACTTGTCAAATCCTTTCACAAGGGCTTCATACTGAGTTATTAACTTAAAGTCCTCCTCTGAGGAGTAGCCCTCATTTGCTACGGATGCAGTCTCATCTTCAGAAGCAGACAGAGGGGTATGAGAGTTTACCTTCTCCTTATGAGAGGAGTCGCCTGTTTCTTCGTCTAGATGAGCCATTAGCCCAAAGTAGGCTTCTTCATCTGAGCTTGACGCATCAGAGTCACTGTCGCTCAGAGTCTTGGCCTTCTTGGCGAGGAGACTCTTTTCTTTCTTCCTTCCTTTAAAAGATCTCTTTTCTTCCTTCTTTGATCCTTCTTTCTTCTTGTATGGACACTCGGCAATTACGTGTCCTGGCTTATTGCAACAATAACAAATAATGTCAGTAGAATCAAATTTGTTCGGTTTAGATTTATACCTGTCATTATTGTAGTCCTTTTTGTGATGATCCCCATCACGTCTTGATCTTCTGTGATCAAATGCAGTGGATTGCCCTCTCTTCTGCTTTCTTTTATTCAGAAGTCTTTTGAATTGTTTGGAGAGAAGAGAAAATTCTCCATCAGACATCTCTGAACCTGATGGGCTGGCATCAGACTCATCCTCATCAGAAGATGGTCTCCTTACAAGTGGGAGAGCCTTGCACTTCCTTGAGCTTTCAGCTTTTAGGGCAGAGGACTTCTCCCTTCCAGAGGCTCTGACCCCCTCTTCTTCAGCTTTGCGGGAATTTAGCTTCAACTCATGGGACAGGAGCTTACCAAACAACATTTGTGGCTCCGTGGTTCCGAGCTTTCCGAATTCTCTGATGGCTATAACCTTGGTATCCCATTCTTTCGTCAGGGATCTCAAAAATTTGTCATTTAGTTCGCCAGTTGTGAATTCTCTATCATAGTTCCTAAGGCCATTTACGATCTTGAAGAACTTCTCGTAGGTGTCAGAAATGGAGTCTCTTGGATCTTGCTTGAATGCTTCATATTCTTGGTTCAGCAACGATCTTCGGTCATCCCTCACTTCTTCGGTCCCTTCCATCAGAACGACTAGTGAGTCCCACATCTCTTTAGCAGATTTGCAGTGAAGCAGATTTTGCAACATTGAATCATCAACTGCACCTGCTATGATATTTTTTGCTTTCTTGTCTAGGGCCACTAGAGCGATCTCATCTTTGTTCAGTTCCAACATCTTCTTTGGGATCATGATGGTGGAGTTTATTGAAGATGGTTTCATCGGAATATGGGGACCTTCTTCCACGATCTGAAAGATTCTTGGGTCAGCAGCTTCCATGTAGAATCTTACTCTTTCCTTCCACATAGGAAAGTTCTCTTTGGTGCAAACTGGCAACTTGACGGAGTCCTTGGTCTTATCCATTCCAGACATGTTTGCTTTAGCAACTAGATGAGGAGATCTTGTTCAAGGTGTTAGCCTTATAGCGAACAACCTGCCTCTGATACCAATTGAAAGTATCTAGTTGCGGCCTAAATCACCTAGAGGGGGGTGAATAGGTGGATTCTATGCCTTAAAGCGGAATTAAAAATTTAACACAGAAAAGCAAACGAACAACCACAGCACAGACACAAGGATTTTATAGAGGTTCCCCGATGTGGGTAGTCCTCTTTCCCGCCTCGCCTATCTAGCACTACGAGGCTAGATTCGGCTACTTCACCAATCTCAGATTATAACTAATCTTACACCTCGGAGTTAAAACTCCTACAACTCGGAGTAAACAACTCCTACAACTCGGAGTATAACAACTCCTACAACTCGGAGTATAACAACTCCTACAACTCGGAGTATAACAACTCCTACAAAAGAAAAGATAGGGAAACAAAATACTTCTTCTTAACCTCTAAAGAGATTAACTTCAGATCTTGAAAACAGAGTCTTCTTCTCAACCTTGAAAGAAAGCTGGGCACTAGAAAGATGAGAAGAGAGAAGACTTGGCTAACCAGATCTGAACAGGCCCTTTGACTTGCTAGAAGGAATCTTCAATAAAGAGAGCAGCAAAAAGATCAAAGGCCTTCTTCTGAGAAATCTCTAACCACAATAGAGAAAGAATCTTGTGTAGAAAATGTTAGATCTCAGAATTCTTGTACAGCAACGAAAAAGGAGATCGACTTGTTGCTTTTTCTTTTCTGAACTGTCGGCTGAAGAAGTTTTCTAGATTGATTCGTAAGAGAGATCAATTTGCCCTAAAATAATGACTTATTTATAGGGAGGTCTTCAACGGCTCTTGCGACAAGGAAGGGAGATGCGACACGTGTACTGGTCATGTCGGCTAACCCTAATTTTGAAAGACGAAACGAGGATTTGAAATCCGTCTGTCCGTCATTCGTCGGGATTCGTCGGGAGAACACGAGAACATCCGACGAATTGACTTAGCTGCAGAGTTTTCCTCAGAACCTAGACAAGATTGACCTCTGTCAGCATTCGTCGGGATTCGTCGGAATGACCCGAGTCATCTCGACGAATGGACTTGGCTTCAGAAAATTCTTCACAACCCAGCCAAAATGTCCTCTGTCAACATTCGTCGGAATTCGTCGGAATGACCCGAGTCATCTCGACGAATGGACTTGGCTTCAGGAATTTCTTTAACACCCAGCCAAACTGTCCTCTGTCAACATTCGTCGGAATTCGTCGGAATGACCCGAGTCATCTCGACGAATGGACTCAGCAAAAATTTTCTTTTCTTCTGAAACCCTGCTCCACTCCACAACTTTGAACACCTTCTGTTAAGAGTATATGAAGTGCACCCCAAAAGAGAGATTACACAAGGACCAACACTTTGTTCTATACAATGAGGGATTACATTGTTTAGAACTGTGTTTGGTGATCCATTGCAACCTGACTTTGGTATGCACTTAGCATTACGACCTGTCATAACACATCTAAACAAAAGTCATCAAATACAAATACAATTCACTTTAGTTTACTAGGGGACATCTTCAAATCAAGGTGATTGTAGACACAATACCCAACAGTCCTTTATGGCGTGATTTATTATTAATTAGTTCCTAATATGTATTTATTCTGTCTTAGAGTGGCGTCCTTATATGGTGCCGTTAATTATGTCGCGAGGTGTCCTTTTTAGTTGCATGTCCATGTTGGTCGTTATTTCCTTTCGCGTTCTTTTCTTTTTGTGTTGATTGTAAGTCTTATTTAAAGGACCCAGTGAGTCTTGTTGGTATGAATAAAGAAGTCTATTTTCCCAAATCCTAATCCCGCTCGGTCGAGCCACATAACAGGGCCGCGGCCCTCACACCCCAACCCTTCTCAGCGCGTGTTCTCGGCGCTGCGGGATGTTGAGGCCGGGTCTCGAACCCTTTACTTCCTTGATGTAAGCTCTTAACGCACGGTCACATCACCAACTGATCCGCGGCTCAGTTGGTGATGAGGGCAAGCGCTTGCCTCTCATCACCAACTGAGCCCGACCTCAACAACCTGGCACGCCGAGAACACGCATGCGGTGATGGGTTGGGGTGTGCAGGCCGCGACCCTGTTATGTGGCTCGACCGGGGTTCAAAACCTGAATGATCGGCCCATAACATAAAAGTGCACTTTTATGTTGTGGGCTCTTTGTTATTCCCATCAAAAGGGTCGCGAACCATACACCCCAACCCATCACCGCACGTGTTCTCGGCGCGGCAGTTTGTTGAGGCTGGGTCTCGAACCCTTTACCTCCTTGATGGGAGACACTTAACGCCTGTCTTCATCACCAACTGATCCGTAGATCAATTGATGTGAGCTGGCGTTAAGAGCTTACATCGAGGAGGTAAAGTTTTCGAGACCCGGCCTCAACATACCGCAGCGCCGAGAACACGCGCTGAGAAGGGTTGGGGTGTGCGGGCCGCGGCCCTGTTATGTGGCTCGACCGGCGGGATTAAGCCCGCCTCAAATAACACCAGTGCACTCCACGTTGAAGAGCTTGGTCCGATGCACCCTAGATCCAAAAGCTCTTGCAACTGAACCTTCAGCTCGGACAACTCCTTTGGCGCCATCCGATACGGAGCACGTGATACCGGCCTCGCACTGGGTACCAATTCTGTTGAGAAATCAATCTCCCTCTGAGGTGGTGCTCCAGGAAGTTCATCAGGGAACATATCCTCAAGCTCTGCCACTATTGGCATGTCTCAAATTGATAGCTGTGCGGACCGAGTCTCCAGCAAGGCCACAAATGCCTCGGCTTCTTGATTCACCACTCGCATCACTTGCATGGAGGAAATTAAGAGCAAGCAAGGCCGGTCAAACCTTTGAACTGACTTCATCTTGTCCCTCACCTCTCAAATTTACCACCTTCAGATTGCAATCGATGTTGGCGAACACTGCCACTACTGGCGAGCTTGGGCTTCTTCCGAAAGAGGCATTTTGGTAGCTACAGTAGTAGACGGCGAAAGAAGGCGTAGGGTTCGAGGGGTTACCCATCGCCCATGATTGGTGGTATTTATAGCGCTGGGGATGTGGCCCACCAAAAGATTCTTGCCAGGTCAGCAATCGGCCGGCGAACACCAAGAGTTGGACGTTTCTTTACGAGCTTAGGATAATCTCGCAAAGAGCGTGGATTGTAACGGCCCCTTTAGTGGCTACCGCTACAATTATACTAACTTACCTACATCAGAGAGCAAAGCCAAATATCCAGAGCGAAGCAATATATGAAAGAGTACAAAAAGAAGAATGTAATACAAAATAAAACCATTTCATTCCATTAGCTTTTGATCACAGATACAAGAGTACAACTGGTAGCCCTATACACATCAAAAGGGGGGTCTACCAAAAGTTTACAACTAGCAAACTGTTTTACATATTTACATGAGAACTATACTACAGACTCTATTTGAAATAAAACTGAAAATCATCGTGGGGACACTCCAAGTCTTTGCACCTCTCCCTGTGCGCATCCAGAACTTCAAATACAGCTGTAGACACCTCCACCCAAAGGCTATACCTCTTTACTTGACGAGAAGAACTAACTATAATGGAAGGAGGAGGGACCTCTTCTTTGACCTGTTTAGTATTTTATTACATTAGTCAAAAGACTACGTGAATTCTTAATCATATATTGAGTTTATTTCTTTTTTCTTAAAACTCTTTCATTATCAAATATCTTTATCTTAATTTTCTCTTATGGGTATTGTGAAGGGTAAATTCATATTCATATATATTTTACGTGCCCTTGACTCGCACGTTAACTGACAACGCGTACCCTTGACTCGTACACGGATTTGCCAATTATTATTTCGTACCCTTGACTCGTACGAATCTTTTTAATATATATGTGAAAAGGTTATTCTCCCCGCCTTTTCGTTCGGGTTAACCCTTAATTATACCCAATGCGCATTTTATTTCTTTTGCTTTACTTTTCTTTTCTTAACATTTTTCATTCCTAAACAAGATTATACAAATAATATGAAAAGTAATGACATAAAAAGAAATAAACTAAGAACTCACCTCTAATTTGCTTTTGCCTTTATCCTTGTTGGGTTCATTCCCTCTTCCTCTACCTTGAGACGCCATGTCCTAAACATTCGCATTATTAGATGAGCATAACTTAATACTAAAATCTTTTCTTAATAGACTCCTTATATTACACTAATTCTCTTCCCCACATGGTAAATGGAAGGCTAATGACGTTAGGGTTTGCTGCCCTAACTTCAAACATATGGCATCTACACTATTAAGGTAGGGGATTTTCATAATAAACCCTAAAATACTCAATTTTAGAGATTTGGCGTCAAACCCCTAATTTTTGGTGGCTGCCCTAACATGGAGAAACAAATTTCATAGGCCATCATCCACTTGACCTAATTTACCCTTAATAGGAACTAGGTAAGTGAAATTAGGAGCATAATATCCAATTTCCAAACTAGGGTTTATGGATTTCCTATCTGAACGTAAAAGAAAGACATGAAATAAGCTTACAATCTCTTCTGAAACTCAAGAGGAGTTGAGATATCAAAATTAGAACTCTTAGGAACCTTTTAGGGTTTTCGGCTAAGCAAAAACGGGGCAACCAATCCAAGTAAAACTCAAGAGGAGTTGAGAGGAAGACCTTACCTTTCTATAGGAAGAAAAATGAAGGAAATCGGAGGAGATCTGGGCTCTCGGGAGCAATTGGCGTCGATCGGCTACGTCTGCCTGGGAGCGGTATTATGCGGGACGGGAGGAGGAAAACAATGAAGTTATCGGCTTTCTTTTTTCCTTAAGAACCGAGTGCGCCGCTTGCTCTTCACGGGACACGTGAACGCCTAATCAGCCCCTCCTTGGACCGGCCAAATCATTGAAATTTCGTCCTAAACCGGTTCAACTCTAGCTCTCATGGGTTGCCAATAGACAATTATTTAAACCTTTTCTTTTCTTGTCTTTACACTCCTAATAAATTAAATATTTGTACACCACATTAATGAAATTAGTACCTGTAATAATTTTAGCGACGTCACAATTCTCCCCTCCTTATTGAATTTCCGTCCGCGGAAATCTTCATTCTATATCTGAATCAAACAGGAAGGGGAAAAGATTTCGCATGACCTCTTCTTTTTCCCAGGTAGCTTCATCTATACTATGTTCTTTCCACCAGACTTTTACGAATCGAACTTCTCTGTTCCGAAGTTGCTTATTCTGCCAATCCACTATTTTATAAGGCTCGGTTGGACTTGATAAGTCAGCTTCAATTCGGATCTGTTCGGAAGGAACTATCTTTTCTGGATCTGCTATATACCTTCTCAAAGAAGACACGTGAAACACATCATGAAGATTCTGAAGAGTATCAGATAACGCCAAGCGATACGCTACCTCTCCAATCCTTTCAATGATTGGGAATGGTCCTACATATCTTGGACTAAGCTTTCCAATTCTTCTGATTCGTGATGTACCTTTAAAAGGTTTTATCTTAAGACAAACCATATCACCCACATTGAATTTCACTCTTCTGTGTCTGGCGTTATAATACTTTTGTTGTCTATCTTGAACAATTTTCAATCTTTCTCGAACAATTGTTATTGTATTATGCATTTTGTCTACTTTCTTTGGTTCCAATAACGTTTGCTCGCCATCTTCAGACCAACTTAAGGGAGTTCGACATCTTCGCCCATACAAAGCTTCGAACGGGGCCATTTGAATGCTGGACTGATAACTGTTATTATAAGAAAATTCTACTAATGACAGATATTTCTCCCACGATCTTTTAAGATCTAGAACGACCATTCTTAAGAGATCTTCTAACAATTGAATGGTTCGGTCAGATTGACCATCGGTCTGAGGGTGAAACGCAGTACTATATAACAACCTGGTTCCCAGTCTTTTCTGAACTAGTCTCCAAGTGTCTGATGTAAAACGCCCATCTCTGTCTGACATTATAGATCGGGGAATCCCATGATACTTTACCACAACATTGATGTATTGGTCGACTAACCTTTCAACTGGTCCATCTTTCTTCATAGGAATAAAATGTGCTACCTTTGTTAGTCAGTCAACAATCACCCAAATGCCATTGCTTCCTGATTTGCTCCTTGGTAATCCCATAACAAAAGCCATAGTTATATCACCCCACTTCCACTCAGGAATTGGTAAGGATTGCAAGTTTCCGCCAGGCTTTTGATGTTCTGCTTTTACAAGTTGACACATGTGACATTTGACAATATATTTAATTATGTCAGTCTTCATTCTTGGCCACCAAAACTCTTGTTTCAGATCTTGATACATTTTCGTCCTTCCCGGATGGATAGAATACATGGTATTATGTGCTTCATATAAGATCTCTGCACGAAGGGCATTCACATTTGGAATGCATAATCTTCCATTCAAAAACAACAATCCATTATCTTCTACGAATGATGATGATTGGCCATTTCTAACTTTTTCCAGGAATTTGACAAAGACATGATCTTGATTCATTGCATTTCTTACTCTTTCTTTGATTGGATGTTCAATTGTCATTTGATACAATTGGCCTTGAGTCTGGGATGAGGAGATGAAAGTGAGAATTTCTAGTTTCTGTAGTTCTTTAAGTAATTCTTTTTGAACCGTCAATTGCACTGCTATGCTTGCAACAGTCTTTCTGCTTAACGCATCCGCTACTACGTTAGCTTTGCCTGGATGGTATTTGATGTCTAGATCATAATCTTTAATAAATTCTAGCCATCGCCTTTGTCTGAGGTTTATTTCTTTTTGGGAGAAGATATACTTCAAGCTTTTGTGATCCGTAAATATTTCACATTGAGCGCCATATAAGTAGTGTCGCCAAATTTTTAAAGCAAACACGACTGCTGCTAGTTCCAAGTCATGAGTAGGGTAATTACGTTCAGGATCCTTCAACTGTCATGAAGCATACGCTATTACCCTTCCATTTTGCATGAGGACGCAACCAAGTCCTTTTAAAGAGGCGTCACTAAAAATTTGAAAACCTTCAGTACCATACGGCAGTACTAATACTGGTGTTGTTGTTAATCTTTCTTTTAATTCATCAAAAGCGCTTTGGCATTCCTCAGTCCAAGCAAATGTAACATTCTTTCGTGTTAGCTTAGTAAGAGGTAGAGCGATCTTTGAAAAGTTGTGGACAAACTTCCTATAATAACCTGCTAACCCAAGAAAACTTCGTATTTCTGTTACAATGCTTGGTTTTGGCCACTTTAGAATTGCTTCCACTTTTATCGGATCCACTGACAACCCATCAGCTGTAATAACGTGGCCCAAGAAGGAAACTTCATTCAACCAAAACTCACATTTCGAAAATTTGGCATATATAGCATGGTCTTTCATGGTTTGCAGTACTATTGTCAGGTGTTTGGTGTGTTCCTCTTGATCTTTTGAGTAGATAAGAATGTCATCAATGAATACAATAACGAACTTATCCAAGAAATTAGTAAACACCCGATTCATTAAATCCATAAACACTGCTGGTGCATTTGTCAAGCCGAATGACATTACCACAAACTCGAAGTGCCCATACCGCGTACTAAAAGCTGATTTGTAAATATCCTCTTCCTTAATTTTCAGTTGATGATATCCAGACCTAATGTCAATCTTTGAAAAGACCTTTGCATTAACTAACTGATCAAACAAATCGTCGATACGGGGTAAAGGGTATTTATTTCTGATGGTCAGTTTATTTAATTCGCGATAATCTATACATAATCGCAACGAACCATCCTTCTTTTTAACAAAAAGCACAGGGGCTCCCCACGGCGACGTACTGGGTCGGATAAAGTTTTTATCTAGAAGTTCTTGTAGCTGAATTTTCAATTCTGCCAGTTCTTTTGGAGCCATTCGGTATGGTGTTTTTGCAATAGGTGTCGCTCCTTCAATAAGGTTAATAGTAAATTCAACCTCTCGCGTAGGCGGTACACCTGGCAGATCTTCTGGAAATACTTCAAGGAAGTCACAAACTACTGGAATTGTACTCGGTTCCCCAGTTGTGATACCGCTCCCTTTTACCATAACTAGTATTGCCTCACAGCCTTTTCTAATTTTCTTCATTGCTTTTATCGAGGAAATCATCGTTTTAGCTACTTCATTGATCCCTTGAAAGAGACATCGTTTTTGATCAAATAATTTGAAGGTGATTTCCTTCTTCCTACAGTTAATACCACTTCGAATTTGATAACAATCCATCCCCAAAATTATATCAAAGGCAGACAGGGGTAGCACTGCCAAATCTGCTTCTAATGATTGATCACCTATGATTATCCAAATTTTACATCGAAGCTGCGTATACATTTCGGCATTGTTGGGCATTGTGACTTTTAGTTCATTATGGGATATATAGGGTTCCATATTCAATCGTTTCACTGCCATTGTTGCTATGAAGGAGTGACTAGATCCGATGTCAAATAGAACTTTCATAAGATGATTGCGAACGTAAAGCATACCTGTTATCACATTATCATGTGATTTTGCTTCTTGCTGATTTAGATTGAAGACTCTTGTTTGTACCTGCCTTTCTTCCTCTCTATATTGCACTGATCCCGATGCTACTGATTCGACGCCTTTTCCTTTATTATCTAGCGTAGGAGTATCAAGATGATGCAAGGTAGATGATTGACCTGGTCCTCCTTTTGGATTCCTCCCTGCTTCTGTTTTCCACAATGGGCATTCATGTTTCAGATGTCCAGGGCGATAGCATTTAAAACAAACACCGGATCCTTTCAGACATTCTCCGGGATGAGCTTTTCCACATTTCACACATGTGGGATTACTAAAACTAGCAGCACCACTTGCTGCGGGGGCTGGCATCAGAGGACCCCTTTTGTGCTTCTTCCATTTGGAGCCTCCACTTTTCCCTGAAAAAGCTTTACTCTGTTCTTCCGGTAATCTCTTTTGCGGAACATCAACTTTTCTTTGCGAGCTTTCCACATCTCTTTCAATTAATTTTGCCGTCTCTACCAACTCATTATAATTTTTAATTCTCTGGGAAATTAAGTGTACCCGAACATCTTCCCGTAAGCCCAATTGGAAACGGAAACAACGTTCTCGTTCATTCGGCACCATCTCACTCGCATAATAAGCCAGCTGAGTGAATTCCATTTCATACTGTACTACTGATCGATTTCCCTGCAATAAACGAAGGAACCTCTCCTGAAGAATTCGCTTCTCAGATGGTGGCACAAACCAATCGATAAATTCCTTCAGAAAGTCATTCCACGGAATATCGACATTTGCACGTCCAGTAAAGTGGCCTTGAGATAAACTATCCCACCACCTATTGGCCTCTCCTTCCAAGAGAAAGGTAACCAAATCAATTCTTCGATCCTCTGGGCACCGCATAGCTTTAAAAATTAATTCAATTTTCTTGATCCAGTCCTCTGTCTCCATCGGTGATAAGCCACCTCGAAAGATTGGGGGCCTCATATCTAAGAACTGTTTTAGATACATATCAACTGCTTCATAGGCTGGTGCTGGTGCAGTATTGCCCATCCTAATAGCCTCTGCCAACGCTTGCATAATTTCCGCTAAAGGAGGATTTGACCTTCCAGAACTATAACTTTCCTCTGTATCAGCTTGTGCTCTTTCTAATTCTTCTCGCTGTCTTCTACTCATATACGTTCGGGGAGGTTCCTGTTATGAGGAAGGTAAGTTTAAGTTTCGGCTCTAAAATAACGTATCGTAGGTTGGTTTAATTTGTCATTTACATTTCCTTCAAGTACTCATATCACCCCAAAGATTCAAACTTGCTCTGATACAAATTAATTGTAACGACCCCTTTAGTGGCTACCGCTACAATTATACTAACTTACCTACATCAGAGAGCAAGGCCAAATATCCAGAGCGAAGCAATATATGAAAGAGTACAAAAAGAAGAATGTAATACAAAATAAAACCATTTCATAGATCATAGATACAAGAGTACAACTGGTAGCCCTATACACATCAAAAGGGGGGTCTACCAAAAGTTTACAACTAGCAAACTGTTTTACATATTTACATGAGAACTATACTACAGACTCTATTTGAAATAAAACTGAAAATCATCGTGGGGACACTCCAAGTCTTTGCACCTCTCCTTGTGCGCATCCAGAACTTCAAATACAGCTGTAGACACCTCCACCCAAAGGCTATACCTCTTTACTTGACGAGAAGAACTAACTATAATGGAAGGAGGAGGGACCTCTTCTTTGACCTGTTTAGTATTTTATTACATTAGTCAAAAGACTACGTGAATTCTTAATCATATATTGGGTTTATTTCTTTTTCTTAAAACTCTTTCATTATCAAATATCTTTATCTTAATTTTCTCTTATGGGTATTATGAAGGGTAAATTCATATTCATATATATTTTACGTGCCCTTGACTCGCACGTTAACTGACAACGCGTACCCTTGACTCGTACACGTATTTGCCAATTATTATTTCGCACCCTTGACTCGTACGAATCTTTTTAATATATATGTGAAAAGGTTATTCTCCCCGCCTTTTCGTTCGGGTTAACCCTTAATTATACCCAATGCGCATTTTATTTCTTTTGCTTTACTTTTCTTTTCTTAACATTTTTCATTCCTAAACAAGATTATACAAATAATATGAAAAGTAATGACATAAAAAGAAATAAACTAAGAACTCACCTCTACTTTGCCTTTGCCTTTATCCTTGTTGGGTTCATTCCCTCTTCCTCTACCTTGAGACGTCATGTCCTAAACATTCGCATTATTAGATGAGCATAATTTAATACTAAAATCTTTTCTTAATAGACTCCTTATATTACACTAATTCTCTTCCCCACATGGTAAATGGAAGGCTAATGACGTTAGGGTTTGCTGCCCTAACTTCAAACATATGGCATCTACACTATTAAGGTAGGGTATTTTCATAATAAACCCTAAAATACTCAATTTCAGAGATTTGGCGTCAAACCCCTAATTTTTGGTGGCTGCCCTAACATGGAGACAAACAAATTTCATAGGCCATCATCCACTTGACCTAATTTACCCTTAATAGGAACTAGGTAAGTGAAATTAAGAGCATAATATCCAATTTCCAAACTAGGGTTTATGGATTTCCTATCTGAACGTAAAAGAAAGACATGAAATAAGCTTACAATCTCTTCTGAAACTCAAGAGGAGTTAAGATATCAAAATTAGAACTCTTAGGAACCTTTTAGGGTTTTCGGCTAAGCAAAAACGGGGCAACCAATCCAAGTAAAACTCAAGAGCAGTTGAGAGGAAGACCTTACCTTTCTATAGGAAGAAAAACGAAGGAAATCGGAGGAGATCTGGGCTCTCGGGAGCAATTGGCGCCGATCGGCTACGTCCGCCTGGGAGCGGTATTCTGCGGGACGGGAGGAGGAAAACAATGAAGTTATCGGCTTTCTTTTTTCCTTAAGAACCGAGTGCGCCGCTTGCTCTTCACGGGACACGTGAACGCCTAATCAGCCCCTCCTTGGACCGGCCAAATCATTGAAATTTCCTCCTAAACCGGTTCAGCTCTAGCTCTCATGGGTTGCCAATAGACAATTATTTAAACCTTTTCTTTTCTTGTCTTTACACTCCTAATAAATTAAATATTTGTACACCACATTAATGAAATTAGTACCTGTAATAATTTAAGCGACGTCACATGGATTGTGTACAACTCCGTGTTCGCCGAGGGGTAAGTTGAAACTTGGGCATAGGCGAAGCGAGCGAGGGCTCGCCGCCTCGCGACGAGCGGGTCGCGAGGGCGGGGCGAGCAAGGCTCACTTCCTTGCGAGGAGCGAAATGCAATGGCGAGGCGAGAGGGCGCTCTCTGCTTCGGGGTGCGCTTAGCAACTGCTAGGCGAGCAGGGCTCGCCGCTTTACGTTGAGCGACTCAGGAGCACGCTCGCACTCGCCTAGGTAGATCGCCAGGGATGAGGCGAGGACTGGCTTCGCCAGACCCTGGGATCTTTTGTGTAGTGTTTCATTCACATTTATTCAAGTCTGTCTGCCAGTAGCCCATCAGAACAACGGAGTTTGGCTGTTAGCAGACCATTTTGGGGTGCATTTAGCGAAACCTAAAGGCGGGGTTACGCTATTCGCAGACCAGTAGAGAAAAACTATATATAGACCCCGAAGGGCACCTTTGGAGAGATCCCAGTTTTTGACTTCTTCCTCCTTAGGACATCTTTGGTTAGCTCCTCATGCTCTCCAAGGTGCCCAGCTTCAGCTTTGACTTGGGAGGGGAAGCTCTCTAAGATCTTCCGGGTGTGTGGTGGGACCTCCACGCTGCAGCCAAGGGTCGATGTTTAGTTCCAAATCTTCGATCAAGTTCTTCTGCGGGATCAGTAAGTGCTAGCTGCCCCCTCTTAGGGATCCGAACTCCTCAAGCGACCGGTTGACGGTTTCAACAGTCCTCTCGAGCCCTTGAAGCCTCCGTCTCGCCACTGGCCCCTTAGCGTAAAGAACACATGTCAGATTATAACTAATAATCAAACATCAAACACATTAACACTTATGACCCCAACAAACAATCCTATGTGGACAACTCTTCTTAACGGTCTAGATTTAGTAAACCTTCTGCTATTGATCTAGAACCCGTTAACCTATCTCAGATACCAAATTGTAACACCATTATCACAACTATATAATATAGTTCCAGTCGGGCCCCACAACATACACCCGTCACAATAAAGCATTATAAAGATGTATAAAAGGTAAATCTCAACATAACTATGCTTGTAGCATAGCGTAAAACGAAACATCGGCTATTTGTGTCAACATGCTATGAAATAGATCCAACCGTCCTTGGCCTTGAGGCCATACACACATGTCCAAATCAAACATACAACTTCTTAAGCTACCTCAGCTCGCAGGCTGGAACAACACGAAAATAAGAACAATAATAGGAGAGGGGGAAGCACTTCATGAGACTAATTTGCTTTTGTTTTTGCAGCCTGCTAGCACGCACCTACATTCGACCTGTGCCCTGTAACCAAACACCATGGGAGAGTAAATGAGGATCAACTATGAGCTGACCACAAATCGCGTAACAACCCCAATCCTTCAAGTTGTTCTAGTGGAACCACATCACTCTGCAAGTCAGCACTTCGTATGCAAATGATAAACACATAAACGAACGTATCAAGCTATAGTCTAAGTGTCACAAACATCAACAATGTTTTCTATGTTGAGCATCAAAAGATACGTGTCTACAATGCATTCATGTATGCAACCGACTATCACCCACAGATCTACCTCCACACCCTATTTGCGTGCATGAATCTAACACAACAATAAACATAATCACATAACACACAAGAAATCTACTTGCGTGTTCCGCAATTCGAAATCGTTAACAGGCATGTCGACTATATATCCTGATACAGACCCGACGACCGATACCCCTTTTTATTATTCGATTCATATACGATGACATTGTGGGTAAAGTCCCTAGCCTTGTCGGCGACATTACACACAAAGTCCCTAGCCAATAAATTCTCAAGGATGATGATGAGCGACATCATATGAAGTCTCCTGGCCCATAAGTTTTTCAAGAGTGATGAGCGACATCATATGAAGTCTCCTGGCCGTGGATATGGCGACATCATATGAAGTCCTAGATGCTTCCGCAACTTCGCCAATTCAGGTGGAGCCATTCGATATGGTACTTTAGCATGGTCTTCGCTCTAGGCTCCAACTCGATCTTCTGTTCCACCTCCTTCTGAGGTGGTAGCTTTAGTGGCAACTCCACGAGTATTATGTCTTTGTTCTGTGTTAGAACTTCAACAATAATGTGTGGCACTTTATCCATCATGTCGTTGCTCCCTTTCTCCTTCGGGGCGGCCAAGTATGTAGTTCACTCTTCTTTAATCCCTTTGCTACCTGCATATTAGATAGTTCTTTCACGTCTTGATTGCTACAGTTTGACGGTCCTCCCACTGTAGGGACTATACATGCAACTCCTTCCAAGATGCAAACTGAGCAATGTTTGTTGGAATATGGTTCACACACTATGTCCAACATGCCCTTGGTTTGAGAATAACAAATCCTAACATATATTTGATCTATCTTGCATTTGTTTCGTAGTGTGTTGGTTCAGTAAACATCCATGACACATAACATTTATGCTACAACACGACCCGATCCAAAAATGATAGAGCGAAAGCCAAAATTCAAGGCTACCTCTTGGAGATACCCTCTACCGCCCGGCGATACCCTCTACCGTCCGGCGATACCCTCTACCGCCCGGCGATGGCACCCAACGTACGTTGATTGGCGCACAATGTTTGATGAAAGCTTTGGAGGGAACTGAGAGCGGCAAAATTCAAGACTCACTACTGCCTGGTGATGACATACCACCCGGCGTTAGCTCCAATTTCCAGATGGAAGGCTCCGCCATTCAACTACTGTAGACGGTACGTACTTGCTGCTAGGCACTAGCTCTAGCCTCCATATGGAATGCTCCGCCGTCCATCTATAGCGCAACGTTAGTTCAAACCAGAGAAGGAATCCTCCACTGTTCATCTATCGTCGGAGATACCTATCTACCTCAGTGGGATAGTGATGTAGGGTAGGCTACAGGGTGTACAGAAATTAGACCTCTAGGTGAAAATACAAATGTGACACAATGATCCTAAGGCTATATGCAATGAAGCCGTCGGATACGGCCCAAATAAACTTGAGCAATGTAAATTTTAGCACCACGCAATTAATTAAAGGATGTTAATACAAGCATTTAATTCGGCGATTATTTAATGACTTTCCTCCGCTCGGAGGGTCAAGGCTAAGCGCACGGCGAATAGATCCCACCTGCAAGTTATAAGAGCACCCAACAAAGTTCTACAAGTACGAATCCAAGTAAAGCAAGAAAACAGTTCAATAATAATGAAGATTCAAATTTTCCAATACATGAGAGGCTCACCAAAGTAGCGGGCTGACCGGGGCAATGAAGGCTTTGGATCCGCATGCGTAGAGCGGCGATCAAAGGTGGAACCGGAGGCGTGACAATAATGGCGGTGGATTTCCTTGGCGGAAAATGGGGAGATCGGACCGGAAATGGATAGATCCGGCCACTAGGAAGTAGATCCGGGTAAGGTGTGAGTAGATCCGATGTTTGAGAGCGGATCCGGGCTACGGAAAGATGTATGACAGTGGAAATAACAGATCGGGGTTGGAAACTCTAGATCGGGATTGATCTAGGGTTTGCAGGCTATTTGGAAGTGGATCCACGGAGGGGAGGGATGCGGTGGCTTGGGGGCGGGGGATCTGGATGAACAGTGCTGCGGGTGAACAGTGCTGCGGATGAACAGTGATGCGGGTGAACAGTACTGCGTTGACCAGCGCTCCGTGTGAACATTACTGCGTTGAACAGTGCTGCGTGTGAACAGTGCTGCAGCGAACAGTGGTTTCGTGGGTTGTGGGGCTGCGGATGAGGGTTTAGGAGGGGGGGAGGCAATGGATGAGTAGTACCTTTGGGAGGAGTTTGGGCGCCTAGGAGTCGTCGCCTAGGGTTCCACGGTGTCGGCACCGTGGGGTGATCGCGAAGTTCCGGGATTTTCTTTCTCCAAAACCTGCAATGCCTAGACCAGCCCAGTACTCTCTTATTTATAATAAAAGAACAAAGCTAGGGCATCCCAATCAACGACTATGATTGGCCGGGGGAAGATCCACCTAAATACAACAATAATAAACCAAAATATATAAAGTAATATATGATCTCGACTCGCGACGCGGATCCGGACACATCCGCGGAGTCGAATCGGCGATCCAGTCAAGTCCTCCTGCGCGAATACACGAACATGGGTCCCGCCTTGCGACGAATCTCTCCTGGTGCACAACTTGATGGATTCCCATCAACTCCCCCCCCGACTAAAAAGCTTTAATCTCCGATGAATGGAGACGATCGTACTGAAGTCGAAGTCCTGGGGCGAGTCGATCAAGCTCTGTTGGTAATATCCAAGCGTCGTCTGTGTCTGGACGACCCTGCCAATGTACCAAGTAGCGACATCGCGGCCCGTCAGCTGTGGGAACGAACTGGTGGGATCTGTCCTCTGTAATGCTCTCATCTCTCAACTCTCGAGTGGTGGAACCCGGTGCGACCGGTGGTGCCGTCGGTGAAACCAAAGAAGACGAATACCCAGGTGGGTGGGTGTCAGCAGTGGGTGGGCTGTAGTGGAGATCAGACGTGGGCGGAGTATGAGGGTGGTAGGGCAACGAAAGTGGGGATGGGAACGACTGGGCATCTCCACTGCTCGGGTCCGCATACTCGCGTGGCTCGTAGTACGACGTCAGATCCTCGACATTAAATACTGGATGGATTCCCATACTTGTCGGGATATCAAGTCGGTAAGCGTTTGTCCCGATACGACTTATAATAGTGTAGGGGCCCATTCTCCTGCACTTAATTTTTTGGCAGGCCCCGAGGGGAGCCTCTCAGGGCGGATTCGCACCATTACCTTCTCGCCTTCATTAAACACTTGTTATTTCCTTCGCATATCTGCTTGGGTTTTATAATTTTCATTGCTCGTTATTATTCGTCGGCGAACCAACTCATGCAACTCATGCAAATGCTGTGCAAACGACTCAGCAGACTCACTGGGACGTGAATCAGTCGGGACAGGAATAAGATCAATAGGCTTCCGAGGGTCGTAACCTGACACTATATGAAACAGACTCAGACCTGTATACCTATTGATTGAACTGTTATATGCGAACTCCGCAACAGGGAGCACCGAGTCCCAACTAGATACATGCTCACCAACTAGACACCTCAGTAAATTGCCTAGGCTTCTATTTACTACCTCGGCTTGACCGTCCGTCTGAGGGTGGTATGCAGCTGAAACTTTTAGGTAGCCCCGGTCTTTCGCTACAAGGTCTTCCAGAAATAGCTAGCAAACCTCACATCTCTATCGGACACAGTGGACTTCGGCAGACCGTGTAATCTAAAGACGCCAGTAATATAAATAAGACCGCGACGTGGGGCACATCAGCAGTCTTACTGCATGCAATGAAATGGGTCATCTTAGAAAACCAATCAACCACCACGAATATAAAATCATGTTTCTTCTGGGTACGAGGAAGTCCAAGTACGAAGTCCATTCTAATGTCCTCCCAGGGCCGATGGGGGATGGGAAGAGGGGTGTATAAGCCGGTGTTCTGCTTCGTTCCCTTGGTCGTTTGGCAAATACAACAATGACGTACGACACGAGCTACATCCTTCTTCGGGCTCAGCCAATAGAAACGATCCTCTACGATAGCGATCGACTTGTCCCGCCCAAAGTGACCGGCGGCACCTCCTGCGTGTAACTCCCATACTAAATAGTCGCGATACGAAGTGCTGGGTACACACAAGCGGGAACCCCTGATTAAATACCCGTCAATAAGCTGATACCCCTCAATAATATCAGGCGGATCCCTCGACATCGCGACATATAAATCCCCGAAATCACGACACGTAGGATAGTCTGTGATCAATCTCTCAAACCCATCCACCCGGTCCCTCAACGTGTGTAGGAATGAGACGCGGCGACTGAGTGCGTCATCGAGTTTGTTATCAATACCAACACGATGTTTGAGAACGTAGTGAAAATCCTATAAGTACTCAACCCACTTCGCATGTCGATGGCTCAGCTTCCTCTGGGAGTCGAGGTAACATAGGGCCTGGTGGTCAGAATAGAGAAGGAACTCCCGTGGTAGGAGGTAGTGTCTCCAATATCGTAATGACTGGACGATAGCATAAAATTCTCCATCGTAGTTCGAGTATTTTTGCTTAGCTTCGTTCAGCTTCTCACTAAAGTAAGAGATTGGGTGTCCCTCTTGACTCAACACACCCCCAATACCAACACCTGATGCGTCACAGGCTACCTCGAAAGCTCTACTGAAATCGGGCAGTCTCAGGACGGGAGTAGACGTCATCTTGTCCTTAATCTCTTCAAAGGCACGAGTGGCCGCGACGGTCCACTGAAAATCTCCCTTGCGCAGACAGCTAGTAAACGGGGCCATAATCGAACTAAATCCCTTAACAAATCTCCTATAAAAGGTCGCAAGTCCATGGAAACTGCGGGCCTCGTGAATGTTCGATGGCGTGGGCCATTCGTGGATGGACTGGACCTTCTCAGGGTCAACGGACACGCCTGAGGAAGAGATAATGAACCCGAGAAAATGGACTGATTCGGACAAGAAAGAGCACTTTTTCATATTTATCAATAACTTCTCCTTTCGGAGGATGTCAAACAAAAGTCGTAAGTGCTTGAGGTGGTCCGACTCAGTGTGGCTCTAAATCAGAATGTCGTCAAAGTATACGATTAGGAGTTTGCCAATGTAGGGCCACAGAATCTGAGTCATGACTCGCATGAATGTGCTCGGGGCGTTTGAAAGCCCAAATGGCATGACCAGCCACTCATACAGACCATCTTTGGTCTTGAATGTCGTCTTCCACTCATCTCCCTCTCGAACTCTGATCTGGTGGTAACCGCTACAGAGGTCTATCTTCGAAAAGATATGGGCTCCGGACATCGTATCTAAAAGATCATCCAATCGAGGGATCAGGAAACGATACTTCACTGTAATCGTATTGATAGCTCGGCTATCAATGCACATGCGCCAGCTGCCGTCCTTCTTGGGAGTAAGAAGGGCGGGAACCGCGCACGGACTCAAACTTTCCCGAATGAATTGCTTCCGGAGAAGCTCATCTGCCTGTCTCTTGAGCTCGACATGCTCAACGGGGTTCATACGATAGTGCGGCAAATTTGGGAGCGGGGCCTAGATCAATGTGTAGGTCTAGGGATGGAAATTCGTCTCTAGTTTGGCGACTAGATCTTGGGTAGTAGGTCTAGGGGGCGTGAGGCTGATCTAGGTGTAGAACGGCTAAGGTCAATCAGTTCTTAGGGAGAAGAGTCAGTATAGAAAGAAAAAAAGTTTTTTATTCATTTCCATGATCTTAGTGTCATCAAGATCAACTTTTTATAATAATGAAACTTTATTCATGTTTTTCATTTCAATAATTCTTAACATTTAATATCTCTTTTTGGCTGCACTTAATCTCTAACTTATCTATGATATTATTTTTAATGAAATGAAAAATGTATAACTTTTGATTAATTTTTATTCACCCCCTCTAAGGAAGTCTAACGATCTAACAATTGGTACCAGAGCTAGGTTGCTCATATATTAGACTTTACAACCTAGAGTCATTATGGCTACCCTTAGAAAGGAATCTAATCTCAACGATGAAACTATGTTAGCTCCTTCGCTATTCACCAGGATGAATTATCATGCATGGAAAATATTAATGACAATTTTTCCGTCTCCATGAGCATTGATGTTTGGGATATAACTATTAATCAATATATTAAATCATTTGTTTTTAACAATAATTGTTATATTCCTAAACCTATATGTGATTTTAATGAGTTTGAAAAAGATAAATGTGCTTTAAAAGCTAAGGCAATGAATTGCTTATTTTGTGCACTTGATAAAGATATTTTTAAACTCATTCATACTTGTTAAAGTACTTATGAGATTTGGAAATCTCTAGAAAATTTATATGATTCACCCTTTGAAGGTTTTGAACATTTACAAGAATCGAAGCCACAACCACACGTTGTGAGTTTACATGCATGTACATCTACTTAAGATGATTCTTGTTCGGACGGCTACGTGGCATCCCCCTTTCTTGAATCTTTTAAATTCAATATCTAATTTGCTAATTAAACCTAAACTTAAAATAAAAAACTGAAAAATATTAATTTTAAGTTACATTTAGAAAATTAAAATTTAAAAATAAAACTTATGTGAAATATAACATTGATGTGGCTATTGTTTCGACATCATACTCTGTAGTCGATATGTCTAAACCTTGTGCTGATTGTAATGAATTTAAAGATAGAGTCAAGGTTTTTTTAAAAGAGCTTATTATTTTCAAAGAGCGTAATGAACTAATGATTAATGAAAATATCGCTCTCACTAACTAGTAAACTAAATTTACTAAATTTGTTTATTTAAAAAGTTGCAATAAATAAAAATTTCTTTTATGGCTAGTTTATCTAATGGTATATACAGGGCCTCTGCAAGCGCTATAAAATTTATATTACACCTAGTAGAGAATTTCATAATGAGAGCACACCTTACATCAAGTGCTCTGTGTGTTTCAAATTTAGGCATACATTATCTTGTTTGTAAGTGTTAGAAAGGCCATATGAGAGGCCCAGTTATTTTGGCCCAATAATGTATTTCTCCTTCTTTAATCCCACATTGTGTATAGGATTTTCTCTCCTCTCTCTCTCCTATAAATATGTATTCTCTCCTTGTATTATATACATAAAAATATACTCAAGCTAGAGCCTTTTCTACATGGTATCAAAGCCATCGGTCCAATTTTTTTTCGGTCACCAAAGTTCCTAACCGCACCTCAAAATCTGCCCGCCCGACCTTGTGCGGTCTCCTTTTTTTGGTGTCCGCTGCTCCTTTGCGAGCTCATCCCGTGAGAAGTCCCCTTCCAGACTCCTCCTTCTCCGACTCCTTTATAGCCATTCTCGCTGTAAAGTGGGTCCCGCCCATTTCTGCAGCTCTCGCTTCCCGCGGCCTCTTCCTATAGAGACCGCGCTCCTCCCGCGCCTTCCTCTCTCATTTTCAGCGGCCTCCTCCCGCGGTCTCGTGCGAGCCCCCTCTTCAGCGGTTTCCTCTGCGATCTTGCGGCACTCTGCAACTTCCTCCGCGATCTCTCGATCTCTTCAGCGGCTTCCTCCGCGATCTCCCTCTGTGCCCTCCCGCGTTTTTCAGCGTGCTCGCCGCTCTCTCTCGCACGATCTGCACCTCCTGCGGTCTGTCTCAAGTCCAAGCGGCCTCCAGCTCGTGCGACCTCCTGTCTGCCAGCAGCTGCCCGAGCTTTCCTCTGGTGATCTCGCAGACCGCCCGAGACCCCCTCTGCCGATCTCTCAGCCCGCCAGCAGCGATCTCTCAGCAGCGGTCTCCTACTCGCTGCTCTCCCAGCGGCCTCTCTACCCGCAGTCTCTCAGCCAACGACATTCCCAGCCCGTGCGACCTTTCCAGCGGCCTCTGCCAGCACCTTCTGACAGCAGCTTTCCCAGCGGTCTTCCCAGCGGTCTCTCTCATGCCTTCCTCGGTTGACTCCACTGAGCTGCCTGCTCCCTCTCCACCAGCCCGTCCGGACTCCTCTTCTGATCTCCGCGGCGAGCTGCGTATCACCACTATCTCCCTCTCTTGGAAGAAGAATTTCATTCAGTGGGTGCACTCGGTCCGACGGGTTCTTCAGTCCAAGGGTCTCCTGCGACATCTCACTCAGGCACCTCCCTCACCTCCTACGGACGACTGGCTCAGGAATGACGGCCGCGTTCAGACTTGGCTTCTCAACTCTCTGGATGGTGAGCCATACCAAATGGCCATGTATCACGAGACCGCCAAAGCTATGTGGGATGAGCTCCACTCACTATACTCAGGCAAGGATAGCCTCCAACACCTCTACAACATCATTACTGATCTCCAGGCTTTAGACGCGGCCGGGGCTGCCGACATGACCTCCTTTGTAGCTCGAGCTAAGACTCTGGCTGAAGCCTGGATCCAACATCAACCTTCTACCAATGATCACGCTGCTCAACGGGCTCAGAAGGAAGCAGTCTGCATTGCCATGATCATAGCTCGTGTTCCCCCACACCTGCAAAGCATTCGGGCTCAAGTTCTTGCCTCCGCCACTACTCCGTCTCTCTCAGATGTGTGCTCCATGCTCCTCCGAGTCTCTGCACCTCCAGATGCTCCTCCACCACCCTCCCCAGCCCTTCTCCAGAGGACAAATGCCCCCTTACTTTCCCTACCTCCATCTGCTAGTGGTGGACGCTCGGGCTCTCGGGGAAGGGGGCGCGGTGGTCGGTCTCGACCAAAATGTACCTTCTGTGGGCGAGATGGACATTTTGAGGCAACCTGCTACCAGAAAAATGGTCGTCCTCCTCGTCCGACTGCAGCTGTTGCAGAAGATAGCTCCCTGCCTCCCGCACTGATCTTGAGACGCTCCGCATACAGCTCCAGCTGCTTCAAGAGCAGATGTCCTCCTCTGCCTCAGTCGCCTCCGTCTCCAATTCAGGTATCGCCTGCCTCTCCACCAGTCCAAGTTGGATAGTGGACTCTGGTGCCACTCATCACATCACCTCGCTACGCCCACCCAAGTATTCAGCCACTCCTCATCCGAAGTGTATCACCGTGGCTAATGGGGCGACTGTTCCTGTCTCTGGCTCGGCTGACTTATCTCTTAACTCCTCCCTCTCTCTCCGCTCGGCTCTTCATGTCCCGGGCTCCTCATTCAATTTGCTTTCTGTTAGCCGTCTTACTACGGATCTCGATTGCTCCGTCATATTTACATCCTCCTCTTTTCTGATACAGGATCGGCGGACGCGGACTACCATTGGTAAAGGACAATTGCGGAACGGGCTCTACCTTCTTGATGACTATCCCACTGTTCTCTCTTCTGTCTCCCCTGCTGATTGGCATCGACGTCTTGGACATGCCCCGCTTCCAGTCCTCCAGAAGGCACTTCCTGATGTATCTCTTCCTGCTTTCCAGTGTGATTCATGTATTTTTGGCAAACAGACGCGTTCTTCTTTTCCAACACATTGTACTCGGAGCTCCGCTCCTTTTGATTTACTGCATTCTGATGTATGGGGTCCATATAAAGTTACTAGTATCTCTGGTTATCGATACTTTATTACGTTTATTGATGATTATTCTCGAACAACATGACTGTACATACTACGCGATCGCTCCGAACTCCCTCGTGTTTTTAGGGCTTTTATCCTTGAAACCCGCACACAATTCTCAACTACTATCAAAACGCTACGCACAGATAATGCTCGCGAATACACCAACCATGACTTTGCCAATTTGTGCTCTGAATTCGGAATTATCCACCAGACTTCATGTATGTCCCTACACCCCACAGCAAAATGGTGTTGCCGAACGGAAGAATCGTCACTTGCTTGATGTCGCCCGCTCTCTCATGCTTCACATGAACATTCCCAAAGTCTACTGGAACTTTGCAGTCTCCACTGTGTGCTTCCTCATTAACCGCCTTCCATCCTCTGTCCTCCACCATGCCACTCCAGTTAGTCTTCTCTTTCCCTCTGCTCCGGCTTTCAATCTTACACCTCGAATCTTCGGATGTACCTGCTATGTCCACGTCATGGGACCATCCTTGGATAAGCTGGATCCCACGGCGGCCAAACATATATTTGTTGGATATTCACGTACTCAAAAAGGCTACGTCTGCTATAATCCAACCACCCGAAAAATCTCGGTTTCGGCGGACGTTACTTTCCGTGAGTCTCAGCCGTTCTTCTCTGGTTCTCTACCCAGCTCTCCTCCACCACCTCTTACACAATCCATCCTGCGACCAGCCATACCTATTAACACAACTCCGCCACCAGCTCTTCCAACACCAACTCTTGCTCCTGGTCCCTCTAGACCGCCCCTTCTCCGCGTCTACTCTCGTCGCGCTCCTCCGTCCGTTGCTCCTACGCAGTCGGCCTCTACCTCGGGTACTCCGCGCCCAGCTGATCCGGTAACAGATTCCACCGCTCATCCTATGGCGAACTATGTCTCCCTACATCGCCTCTCTCCTCCTCTTAAAACTCTTACTACTTCATTATCCTCCGTTTCTATTCCTAACTCTGTGCAGGAGGCTCTGCAACATCTTGGATGGCGTGCTGCTATTGAGGAGGAAATGGTCGCTCTCTGGGCCAACCAGACATGGACTCTGGTACCCCGCCCTCCGGGTCAGAAACCGGTTGGGTGCAAATGGGTCTATGTCATCAAACATGCTCCTGATGGAACGATTGACAGGCTAAAAGCTCGATTGGTCGCTCGTGGCTATACCCAACAACAAGGCATTGACTATGAAGAGACTTTTTCTCCCGTGGTAAAACTAAACACGGTTCGTGTGCTTATCTCTGTAGCTGTACACCGTCAATGGCCCTTACTACAATTGGATGTGAAAAACGCCTTTCTGAACGGCGATCTCAACGAAACTATTTATATCGAGCAATCTCCCGGGTTTGAGACCACGGGGGAGTCTATGGTCTGTCATCTTGTAAAATCATTATATGGTCTCAAACAGTCCCCTCGGAATTGTTTTGACAAGTTCAGCAAGGCTCTTCAAGAAATTGGTTTTACTCGGAGCTCCGCAGACTTCTCGCTGTTCACTCGCCATCGGTCCACGGGAACTGTTCTTCTGCTGGTTTACGTGGACGACATCATAATCACTGGAGATGACTCAAAAGGAATACAGGCGGTCAAACAACATCTTAGCTCGGTATTCCAAACGAAAGATCTGGGGCACCTTCACTACTTCCTAGGTTTGGAGATTGTCAGACGACCATATGGACTTGTCCTTTCTCACCGCAAATACTGCCTCGATCTTCTTCAGGATGCGGGCTACTCCGACTGCAAACCAATTAACACTCCAATGGATGTAAATCACAAAATCTGTGCCCAGTCCTCTGACTCCGATCTCCTGTTACAAAATCCGGAATACTATCGCCGCCTGGTTGGAAAATTAATCTACCTAACGGTAACAAGACTAGACATCTCCTTCGCTGTTGGTATTGACAGTCGGTATATGCATGCCCCTCGGGGTTCTCATCTTCAGGCTGTTGAACGAATCCTCCGATACCTCAAAACAGCCCCCGGTCAAGGACTAGTTTACAAAACCTCATCATCAACGCCAACACTAGTGGCATACTCTGATGCTGATTATGCTGGGTCCATAAATGATCGTCGATCAACCAGTGGTTTTTGCACGTACTTCGGAGGACACTTGATCACCTGGCGAAGCAAGAAACAAGCGGTAGTTGCGCGTTCCTCAGCAGAAGCTGAATACCGAGCAATGGCATCTGTGGTTTCAGAACTCACGTGGCTGGAAAGCCTCCTTACAGATCTTGGTATAAGGCTTCCCTCACCTGCTCTCCTCTTCTGTGATAGTCAAGCTGCTATACATATTGCTAAAAACCCGGTCTTCCATGAAAGAACAAAGCATATTGAGGTAGACTGTCATTTCATCCGGGAGAAAGTTCAAATGAAGAAGCTCGATCTAAAGCATGTTCCTGGTACTGAACAGGTTGCGGATGTCCTCACAAAGGCCCTGTCCAGTACTCTCTTCCATCAGTGCCTATCCAAGCTCGGCGCCTACGATTTGTACGCTCCAGCTGTAGGAAAGAACCGCCTACGATTTGTACGCCACAACAAAACGGCATCGCTGAACGAAAGAACCGCCACCTTCTCGAAGTGGCCCGATCTCTCCTCTTTCAGATGCACGTCCCTACTTACTACTGGAATTTTGCTATTTCCACTGCATGCTACCTTATCAACCGCATGCCCTCCTCGGTCCTCAACTTCTCCACCCCCTTCTCTCTCTTATACCCTGAGCGCGAACTATTTCCCATAACTCCACGGGTCTTTGGCTGCGTCAGCTTCGTCCATCATCTTGGACCTCCAGCTGACAAATTAGCCCCACGTGCTGCTCGTTCCATGTTCGTTGGGTACTCCCGGACTCAAAAGGGCTACGTTTGTTATTCTCCCTCTACCCGAAAATTGATTACGTCTGCGGACGTTACCTTCCTTGAACAACAGTCTTTTCATAACACTGCCCCCATGGCACCGTCTTCCCCTCCTGATCTCCCACGTCCTGTTGTTCCTACCACATCCCCGTTACCACCTCTTCTCCCAACACCTCCTCTCCGTGTCTATTCTCATCGCTTCCCTCGAGCTAGTGCCTCGCAACAGCCCCTGCCGACCACGGATGCTCCGCTGCCTGCTGATCCACCCGCACCTTCCACCGCGCATCCTCTCTCCAACTATGTCTCCTTACATCGGTTGTCTCCTGATTTGCAGAGGTTTGCGGCTTCTTTGTCCTCTATTCCCCTTCCCTCTTCTGTGCAGGAAGCTCTTCAACATCCCGGGTGGCGGGCCGCCATGGATGAAGAGATGACGGCTCTCTGGGCGAACAACACATGGGACCTTGTTCCCCCTCCTCCTGACCAGTCCCTGGTTAGCTGCAAGTGGATCTTCACTGTCAAATATCATCCTGATGGGCGGGTTGATCGCCTTAAGGCTCGTCTTGTCGCTCGTGGATTCACTCAACAACATGGTATTGATTATGAGGAAACCTTCTCTCCGGTTGCCAAGCTCAACACTGTTCGCTTGCTCATATCTTTTGCGGTCCATCGACAGTGGCCGCTACACCGGCTTGACATCAAGAATGCATTCCTCAATGGCGATCTGATGGAAACGGTTTATATGGAACAACCTCCTGGTTATGCAACCACGGGGGAGTCCCTAGTTTGTCACCTGAAGAAATCCTTATACGGCCTCAAACAGTCTCCTCGGGCATGGTTTGATAAATTTAGTCGGGTGGTTTGTGAGTGTGGCTTTACCCAAAGCTCAGCAGATTTCTCATTGTTTACCCGTCGACGTCCCTCCGGAACAGTGATTCTCTTGGTCTATGTTGATGACATTCTTGTCACCTTGCTGGCATTGTTCACATCAAGAAGTATCTTGCCTCTCAATTTCACACCAAGGACCTAGGTCGGCTACGGTACTTCCTAGGGATTGAGATCGCTCGACGACCAGATGGTTTGGTTCTCTCTCAGCGGAAATATTGTCTTGATCTCCTACACGATGCTGGCTACTCTGGGTGTAAACCTGTGGACACACCCATGGATACAAACCATCAACTGAGTTCTCACGGATCGGACTCAGATATGCTCCTTCCTAATCCAGAGTATTATCGACGCCTCGTGGGCAAGCTTATCTATCTGACTGTCACACGTCCAGATATCTCCTTTGCTGTTGGCGTGGTCAGCCGCTTCATGCATGCTCCCCGGACTTCCCACCTTCAGGCTGTCGAACGAATTCTTAGATACTTAAAGAATGCTCCTGGACAAGGCCTGGTATACAAGCCTTCCACCTCTCTATCCCTTGTGGCATACTGTGATGCTGATTATGCTGGGTCTCTCGATGATCGTCGCTCAACCAGCGGTTACTGCACATACTTTGGTGGAAATCTAGTTACCTGGCGAAGCAAGAAGCAAACGGTGGTTGCTCGCTCCTCTGCTGAAGCCGAGTATCGTTCCATGGCCGCTGCCGTCTCTGAACTCACCTGGCTTGAGAGTCTCCTAACTGATTTAGGAGTCCAGCTTCCGGCTCCTGCACGGCTCTTTAGTGATAGTCAAGCTGCTATACATATTGCTGAAAATCCTGTGTTTCACGAACGCACCAAACATATAGAGGTTGACTGTCACTTTGTCCGGGAAAAGGTTCGGCTTCAGAAAATTTGTCTTCGTCATGTTCCTGCTGCTGATCAAGTCTCTGATGTTCTTACAAAAGCTCTACCTCGCTCTCTGTACCAGAAGTGCCTTTCCAAGCTTGGTGCCTACGACTTGTATGCTCCAGCTTGCGGGGGAGTGTTAAAATAGATAAAAAAGCCCATGTATAAAAAAGCTCATTTGGGCCTTTCCTCCTTAAGCTCCTTTAGTCCCACATTGCCTTTCTCAATTCTTCCTTTCTCCCTTGTCCTATTTAAGGACCTATTCTTCTTGTATTAAGTTAGAAGAAAATAATATAATACCAAGAGTGGTTTCCAAAGTTGTTCTTCTACAGTTATCAATCTCTAGATTTGTTATCAATCGCGGGATTTGTTATCAAATTATATCACTTTTAGGGGGGAGATCAATCTCGGGATTTGTTATTATCAAAATAGGGAGTTTATTGGAATATATTTTACACACCATGTTTAACACGCCTTTGGTTTGAGAATAACTAATCCTAACATATATATGATCTATCTTGCGTTTTTTTAGTAGTGTGCAGGTTCAGGAAACATCCATGGTACAAAACATTTATGTTTCAACATGACCCAAGCTAAAATGATAGAGCCAAAGACAAAATTCAAGGTTACCGCCTGTGATACTATGCCCGGCGATAGCACTCGACGTACGTTGATTGATGCTCAAAGTTTGTTGAAAGCCTTGGAGGGAACTGGGAGCGACAAAATTCAAAGCTCATTACTGCCAGGCGTTAGGACATACCACCCGACGTTAGATCCAATCTTCAGATGGAAGGCTCCGCTGTTCAACTATAGAAGGTGATACTTACCTACTGCCAGCTCCAACCTCCAATTGGAATGCTCCGCCTTCCAGCTATCGTGCTGCGCTAGCGCAAACTAAATATGGAATCCTCTGCTATTCATTTACCGTTGGCGATACCTAGCTACCGCCCTGTGATAGCTTCCCAGAGAGCTATAAATTCATCATTCTCTCTTGGGATCTTCACTAATTCCCATTCTAACACAACTATACTTCGAGGAGAGAACATCCCAGAGACCTCCAGAGGATTCTACGACTCTTGAGCCTCCATGATCATCGATACGAAGGAAGAACAACAGTCTTCAACGTTATTCAAGCGAAGAGCACCAATTCTACCACGACTACCTTGAGCGGCTCTTCCCCTTCTTCCTTTGGCATCAATTTATAGGGAGCTTATTATCTGAGTTTACTCTGTACCTTTTTTTTGTGTCTTGACTTTATTTTCTTATTTTTTGTAGAGCGGGAATTCACCTCTCATGTGGCGACTAGATCGAGATGTAGGTCTAGGGATGGAAATTCACATCTAGAGTGGTTAGTAGATCTAGGGTTGTACGTCTAGGGGGGCGTAAGGACGATCTAGAGGTATATCTGCAACCGTTCTTAGGGAGAAGAAAACCAAAAAAGTTTTTATTCACCGCATTGATCGTAGCATTAGCAAGATCAACCTTTTATTATTAATGAAACTTTATTCCTGTTTTTCATTTCAATGATTCTTAATATTTAATCTCTCTATTCCGCTCCACTTAATCTCTAACTTATCTATGATATTATTTTTAATGAAAAGAAAAAGGCGTAACTTTTAACTAATCCTTATACACCCCCCTCTAAGGAAGCCTAACTATCCAACAATGTGTTGGCATGACTATGGTTTGCATCTTCTCTAAAATGTCTGTCTCAAGCACAACATTAAAGTTATCCATGTGTGCTATTGAGAAGTCCACCCGACCCTTCTAGGTGTCGTGCAACTTTGTTGAGCGACCTCACATTGTCGTTCACGGTTCTTATCCATCCTACACCATTCATAAATTGTAAGCCCAAAACTTTTGTCTTCTCCTTCTATCATGAAGTTGTGGGATCCTCCAGTGTCTACTAAGGTCTTGATGGCCTCACATTAAAAGCATTTTGTAATTGTATTGAACTAATTTTTGATGTACCTTCCTTAGTGGCATAACCTTCTTGCTTTTTTTCTATTACTAACAACAAACCAAATTTTGGGAACTGCTCATCAGATGTGGTTTCCTGCCCACATAGCATACACCCCTAGGTGCGAAGTTCTTCCTTTCTTCAAATTCTCTATGTGGGTCGGGCAAAATCCTAGATCCTCCCTTGTAATGACTATTTTTGTTATCTCGCTGTTCTCCCCCACCTTTTCCATATTTCATCTTGTACTTCCTTTCATTGGTTGAATTCAATTGGTGCTGAAATTCAACGAGAGACTCGACAATGACAATACGATCGCTTATGGTCCTTGGGTCCTTCCTCTCCGCTTCTTATTTTAACCAATTTTAAAGCTCATAAATGAAGTTGAAGAGGAGAATATGTTCTGGAATATCAAATAATTGCAATGGAGTTTAGAAGGATATGGGGTCAACGCCAACACTAGTGGCATACTCTGATGCTGATTATGCTGGGTCCATAAATGATCGTCGATCAACCAGTGGTTTTTGCACGTACTTCGGAGGACACTTGATCACCTGGCGAAGCAAGAAACAAGCTGTAGTTGCGCGTTCCTCAGCAGAAGCTGAATACCGAGCAATGGCATCTGTGGTTTCAGAACTCACGTGGCTGGAAAGCCTCCTTACAGATCTTGGTATAAGGCTTCCCTCACCTGCTCTCCTCTTCTGTGATAGTCAAGCTGCTATACATATTGCTAAAAACCCGGTCTTCCATGAAAGAACAAAGCATATTGAGGTAGACTGTCATTTCATCCGGGAGAAAGTTCAAATGAAGAAGCTCGATCTAAAGCATGTTCCTGGTACTGAACAGGTTGCGGATGTCCTCACAAAGGCCCTGTCCAGTACTCTCTTCCATCAGTGCCTATCCATGCTCGGCGCCTACGATTTGTATGCTCCAGCTGTAGGAAAGAACCGCCTACGATTTGTACGCCACAACAAAACGGCATCGCTGAACGAAAGAACCGCCACCTTCTCGAAGTGGCCCGATCTCTCCTCTTTCAGATGCACGTCCCTACTTACTACTGGAATTTTGCTATTTCCACTGCATGCTACCTTATCAACCGCATGCCCTCCTCGGTCCTCAACTTCTCCACCCCCTTCTCTCTCTTATACCCTGAGCGCGAACTATTTCCCATAACTCCACGGGTCTTTGGCTGCGTCAGCTTCGTCCATCATCTTGGACCTCCAGCTGACAAATTAGCCCCACGTGCTGCTCGTTCCATGTTCGTTGGGTACTCCCGGACTCAAAAGGGCTACGTTTGTTATTCTCCCTCTACCCGAAAATTGATTACGTCTGCGGACGTTACCTTCCTTGAACAACAGTCTTTTCATAACACTGCCCCCATGGCACCGTTTTCCCCTCCTGATCTCCCACGTCCTGTTGTTCCTACCACATCCCCGTTACCACCTCTTCTCCCAACACCTCCTCTCCGTGTCTATTCTCATCGCTTCCCTCGAGCTAGTGCCTCGCAACAGCCCCTGCCGACCACGGATGCTCCGCTGCCTGCTGATCCACCCGCACCTTCCACCGCGCATCCTCTCTCCAACTATGTCTCCTTACATCGGTTGTCTCCTGATTTGCAGAGGTTTGCGGCTTCTTTGTCCTCTATTCCCCTTCCCTCTTCTGTGCAGGAAGCTCTTCAACATCCCGGGTGGCGGGCCGCCATGGATGAAGAGATGACGGCTCTCTGGGCGAACAACACATGGGACCTTGTTCCCCCTCCTCCTGACCAGTCCCTGGTTAGCTGCAAGTGGATCTTCACTGTCAAATATCATCCTGATGGGCGGGTTGATCGCCTTAAGGCTCGTCTTGTCGCTCGTGGATTCACTCAACAACATGGTATTGATTATGAGGAAACCTTCTCTCCGGTTGCCAAGCTCAACACTGTTCGCTTGCTCATATCTCTTGCGGTCCATCGACAGTGGCCGCTACACCGGCTTGACATCAAGAATGCATTCCTCAATGGCGATCTGATGGAAACGGTTTATATGGAACAACCTCCTGGTTATGCAACCACGGGGGAGTCCCTAGTTTGTCACCTGAAGAAATCCTTATACGGCCTCAAACAGTCTCCTCGGGCATGGTTTGATAAATTTAGTCGGGTGGTTTGTGAGTGTGGCTTTACCCAAAGCTCAGCAGATTTCTCATTGTTTACCCGTCGACGTCCCTCCGGAACAGTGATTCTCTTGGTCTATGTTGATGACATTCTTGTCACCTTGCTGGCATTGTTCACATCAAGAAGTATCTTGCCTCTCAATTTCACACCAAGGACCTAGGTCGGCTACGGTACTTCCTAGGGATTGAGATCGCTCGACGACCAGATGGTTTGGTTCTCTCTCAGCGGAAATATTGTCTTGATCTCCTACACGATGCTGGCTACTCTGGGTGTAAACCTGTGGACACACCCATGGATACAAACCATCAACTGAGTTCTCACGGATCGGACTCAGATATGCTCCTTCCTAATCCAGAGTATTATCGACGCCTCGTGGGCAAGCTTATCTATCTGACTGTCACACGTCCAGATATCTCCTTTGCTGTTGGCGTGGTCAGCCGCTTCATGCATGCTCCCCGGACTTCCCACCTTCAGGCTGTCGAACGAATTCTTAGATACTTAAAGAATGCTCCTGGACAAGGCCTGGTATACAAGCCTTCCACCTCTCTATCCCTTGTGGCATACTGTGATGCTGATTATGCTGGGTCTCTCGATGATCGTCGCTCAACCAGCGGTTACTGCACATACTTTGGTGGAAATCTAGTTACCTGGCGAAGCAAGAAGCAAACGGTGGTTGCTCGCTCCTCTGCTGAAGCCGAGTATCGTTCCATGGCCGCTGCCGTCTCTGAACTCACCTGGCTTGAGAGTCTCCTAACTGATTTAGGAGTCCAGCTTCCGGCTCCTGCACGGCTCTTTAGTGATAGTCAAGCTGCTATACATATTGCTGAAAATCCTGTGTTTCACGAACGCACCAAACATATAGAGGTTGACTGTCACTTTGTCCGGGAAAAGGTTCGGCTTCAGAAAATTTGTCTTCGTCATGTTCCTGCTGCTGATCAAGTCTCTGATGTTCTTACAAAAGCTCTACCTCGCTCTCTGTACCAGAAGTGCCTTTCCAAGCTTGGTGCCTACGACTTGTATGCTCCAGCTTGCGGGGGAGTGTTAAAATAGATAAAAAAGCCCATGTATAAAAAAGCTCATTTGGGCCTTTCCTCCTTAAGCTCTTTTAGTCCCACATTGCCTTTCTCAATTCTTCCTTTCTCCCTTGTCCTATTTAAGGACCTATTCTTCTTGTATTAAGTTAGAAGAAAATAATATAATACCAAGAGTGGTTTCCAAAGTTGTTCTTCTACAGTTATCAATCTCTAGATTTGTTATCAATCGCGGGATTTGTTATCAAATTATATCACTTTTAGGGGGGAGATCAATCTCGGGATTTGTTATTATCAAAATAGGGAGTTTATTGGAATATATTTTACACACCATGTTTAACACGCCTTTGGTTTGAGAATAACTAATCCTAACATATATATGATCTATCTTGCGTTTTTTTAGTAGTGTGCAGGTTCAGGAAACATCCATGGTACAAAACATTTATGTTTCAACATGACCCAAGCTAAAATGATAGAGCCAAAGACAAAATTCAAGGTTACCGCCTGTGATACTATGCCCGGCGATAGCACTCGACGTACGTTGATTGATGCTCAAAGTTTGTTGAAAGCCTTGGAGGGAACTGGGAGCGACAAAATTCAAAGCTCATTACTGCCAGGCGTTAGGACATACCACCCGACGTTAGATCCAATCTTCAGATGGAAGGCTCCGCTGTTCAACTATAGAAGGTGATACTTACCTACTGCCAGCTCCAGCCTCCAATTGGAATGCTCCGCCTTCCAGCTATCGTGCTGCGCTAGCGCAAACTAAATATGGAATCCTCTGCTATTCATTTACCGTTGGCGATACCTAGCTACCGCCCTGTGATAGCTTCCCAGAGAGCTATAAATTCATCATTCTCTCTTGGGATCTTCACTAATTCCCATTCTAACACAACTATACTTCGAGGAGAGAACATCCCAGAGACCTCCAGAGGATTCTACGACTCTTGAGCCTCCATGATCATCGATACGAAGGAAGAACAACAGTCTTCAACGTTATTCAAGCGAAGAGCACCAATTCTACCACGACTACCTTGAGCGGCTCTTCCCCTTCTTCCTTTGGCATCAATTTATAGGGAGCTTATTATCTGAGTTTACTCTGTACCTTTTTTTTGTGTCTTGACTTTATTTTCTTATTTTTTGTAGAGCGGGAATTCACCTCTCATGTGGCGACTAGATCGAGATGTAGGTCTAGGGATGGAAATTCACATCTAGAGTGGTTAGTAGATCTAGGGTTGTACGTCTAGGGGGGCGTAAGGACGATCTAGAGGTATATCTGCAACCGTTCTTAGGGAGAAGAAAACCAAAAAAGTTTTTATTCACCGCATTGATCGTAGCATTAGCAAGATCAACCTTTTATATTAATGAAACTTTATTCCTGTTTTTCATTTCAATGATTCTTAATCTTTAATCTCTCTATTCCGCTCCACTTAATCTCTAACTTATCTATGATATTATTTTTAATGAAAAGAAAAAGGCGTAACTTTTAACTAATCCTTATACACCCCCCTCTAAGGAAGCCTAACTATCCAACAATGTGTTGGCATGACTATGGTTTGCATCTTCTCTAAAATGTCTGTCTCAAGCACAACATTAAAGTTATCCATGTGTGCTATTGAGAAGTCCACCCGACCCTTCTAGGTGTCGTGCAACTTTGTTGAGCGACCTCACATTGTCGTTCACGGTTCTTATCCATCCTACACCATTCATAAATTGTAAGCCCAAAACTTTTGTCTTCTCCTTCTATCATGAAGTTGTGGGATCCTCCGGTGTCTACTAAGGTCTTGATGGCCTCACATTAAAAGCATTTTGTAATTGTATTGAACTAATTTTTGATGTACCTTCCTTAGTGGCATAACCTTCTTGCTTTTTTTCTATTACTAACAACAAACCAAATTTTGGGAACTGCTCATCAGATGTGGTTTCCTGCCCACATAGCATACACCCCTAGGTGCGAAGTTCTTCCTTTCTTCAAATTCTCTATGTGGGTCGGGCAAAATCCTAGATCCTCCCTTGTAATGACTATTTTTGTTATCTCGCTGGTCTCCCCCACCTTTTCCATATTTCATCTTGTACTTCCTTTCATTGGTTGAATTCAATTGGTGCTGAAATTCAACGAGAGACTCGACAATGACAATACGATCGCTTATGGTCCTTGGGTCCTTCCTCTCCGCTTCTTATTTTAACCAATTTTAAAGCTCATAAATGAAGTTGAAGAGGAGAATATGTTCTGGAATATCAAATAATTGCAATGATAGTGTTGTAAATTCTTTGAGATAATCTCCAGTTGCACATTTCCCCCCCAGTTCCCTGAGTTTTCTCAAAAATCATTCTTAACATTTCCCGGGATGAAATTCCTCCTCTACTTTTACTTAATGTCGCAAGAGATGATTTGGTATAACCCCTTGGCCACATCGGCTTATAGTTTCTTCCATCAAAGTAAAACAATATCTTCTAAATAGTAGATAGCACGACATACATTTAAAGCTTCATCCGTGATGTTGTATCCTTCCAAGTATTTGTCCATAAGCAAAAGGAAATTCTCTACCTCTAGAGCGTCTCATTTTCCAGCCAACTTTTTGGGTTTGGGCATATCAAGTTTTGAGTTTTCCATGGCTCCTCCGTTCTATCATTTATGGGATTTTACTTACCCAAAATCTTCCACTTATGTTTCTAGATTTGCTAAACGATCTTCAAAGTTACCAATGGAGTCGAAGACATTGTTGGTGAATTTCGACTTATCCATTACTTGTTCTTTACCAAATTCGTACTTTGTCATCTTTTCTTCTTCAAGATGGAAATTGTCAAAATACTTACAAATGTTTTATACTTTCCTCTGTAGAGCATGGTAAGTATCCCGCAGTGCATTATAGACAGCACTTGAATAATAAGCCTAGTCCAAGATGTTTTGCTCCACGTGTGAACCACCGCAACCCTTGCTTTGACTCGTCTTCTTCTTTCGCTTTCGGCCGCCCTGCCACGCTCGTCAACCATTCTTGAGTTGTTGTATCCTTCAAAAATCATCTCTTTTTTTCTTAGCAGCACAAACCAAAACGTTGCTCTGATACCAATTGTCACGGATTTGTCCCCTTGATAATGTCGGGCGCGGCTTTAACTCCGTTCCGCGCCCCTTCGCAGCTAGCTAAGTCAACCTTCTTCAACATTAATTGTTGCAACAAGAATTAAATAACACTTAGAATGAGAGAGAGCAAGAGTTAACTTGAGATATTTGTTTTGCTTGAATGCTTAGAAATATGGGATCCTCCTTATATATGACCCAAGACTTTTCTTCCAATGGATGGAAGGATCTAGACTACACCTTTTTCTAGATAGTACAACCTTCATGAATTCTCTAAAGGTCCGTTCGGTTGGATGAAATTGATGCTTCAAAATTGGAATTGGGGTCCGATTTCAATGAAAATGGACCACCAATTATAATTCCAGGATCTCAATTCCGTTCAAAGGAAAAGACCCAAAGCTTTCTCTAGAATGTTCTCATAAGGCAATCCTGGAATATTTTTATTCTTCTCATGTAGTTTCTATGTACAACCTTCTCCAAGTTCTCAGAATTCTCTAGTAACTTGTCAACTGTGGCATGAAAACCTTTCACAAGTTGGCCAAGAGATGACGAGCTGTGACAGCGCGCCCGCTATGGCACGAGGGTCGCACGAGTTGGCGCGTTAGGGATTGCTCTTGGCTGTTTCGCATTCTCTTCGGAGCGTAAGGTCACACGAGCCATGCTTGCGTCTGAGGCCGACTACTGGAATGCCGAGGACAGGATTTACCATGCTGTGCTTTTCTAACATGCTGTGTTGAAGTGTTTACATGGAATCTAGATATCATTATGATGGTCAGCTCTATAAATCAGATACTGTAGTGGGCAATAATCAATTTATTTTCTCACTGTCATTGGCTGATTGTCATTTACTCCGAAATTAGCTCTTTAATATAAGGCAATTATTTAATTACCTTGCTTACACATCTTCTCAACCCATGACTTAAACAGTGGCGCAGAGTATATCAGGACGGAAGTCCCACTAATTGTGCTGCCAACCAGAGATCTACTGAGGCTTGACTCCCCTTTATCTTGGTTCAGTGATATGCAGCGCATGTTATTTGAGGAGGAACAGTCCGCTTATAGACAAGCCCTACTTCAAATTATGCGGTAGTGGTTATGTGTATAGTACCGCAGGTTATTATCAGTTTGAAATGAATCTTTATTCTAGCTTTAATCATTTCATATTTTTTTATGGAACTACTCCAGTGATGGAAAGATGCACCCGCTGGCTTACATACATCACACATCAACTTACCAGGCATCATTATGCAAGTTGGTTGAATATTGGTATGAGTATGCTATCATTTTTTCTTTTTCTTGTGCAAAGATTTATTTTCCTTGTGTGCAGTTTGAGCCCTGCTGTGAATGTGCTTCAGGATCGATTAAAAGAGAACGACTATAGGGTAATTGGATCATCTTGTCTTTATGTTTCCCTTTGACTTGTATGCTGAGGAGATGAAAGTGGTTCTTCTATGAACAGCTTGGAATTTTACTGGAAGAATGCACCTCATTGGAAACGGATTTGAAGATGGAATCCTCTCTAAGGCGGGCTCATGGTGGCACATTTTCTTTGCAAAGAGAAATTCGTTCATCAGTGGATTCATCTGGTTCAAGAAGCCCCAGCGGAATTAACAGCCAGAGAAAGACACCTTAAATTTGTAAGCTGTTGAAAGTTTGCTGCAAGTTGAGCTTGTACCCCTTTCCCTTTTGCCACTTAGACTTTCCTAATGACAGTTTTTGGAATTCTGTTGATGGTGGAAGTTCCGTTGGATGGTTAGCAAGAGCAGTAGATGCCATACGCATGTCTTTATAATTCATCATTTAACTTTTTTTTTTGCATCCAGAAGCACTGTAAAAATGAAAAAAAAAAAGATAAAAATGCCCACTGATTTTGCTCAAATTTTATGCAAGCATACATGGCCCAGCAATGGCAGAAGTACTGAGCATACTATCATGTTTTCATTTTTGATTTATACTATACTTGTACTCTCACTTCTAGCCGTGAATGTGAAGCTTATGGTCTATGAAGCACAGATACTTTTTTGAGGGTCATGTACCCATAGCGGGTACGTTTTTGGTACTGGTACGTACCCGGTACTTGACGGATACACCTGCCACTCTAGTCTAAGGATAAACTTGAATTTGATAGATCGTTCTGCATTTTGTGTTATGACTATGTTTTTTTAAAGTAAACAAAAAACTTCATGTATTTTAGAAAAGAAAAAATGACTCATAAATGCAATTAGCCGTGTTTGTTTACTAAAGTAACAAAATGTGATCCTGACTTAAGATTCATTTTATCGTTAGAATTACGAAAAATTTGATTTATATTTGATTATTTTGTTAATTTACTATGTATTTGAGGATTAGATGTTTTTTTCTACTTACTCAATATAAATTTTTCTGTGTTTTATATTCTTCTTAAAAAAAGGCATATATATACATGTACATATATATATATATATATATATATATATATATATATATATGTATGTATATATATATATATATGTTTGTATATATATATATGTTTGTATATATATATATATGTATGTATGTATATATATGTTTGTATATATATATATATGTTTGTATATATATATGTATGTATATATATGTATGTATATATATGTATGTATATATATATATGTATGTATATATGTAAGTTTATATATATGTAAGTTTATATATATGTATATATGTAAGTATATATATATGTATGTATATATATGTATATACGTGTATCAATTTTTTTAACATCGTGCCCCGAACGTACTCGTATTCTTATTTTTTTGATCTCCACGTAACAACGTATCAGATATGTATCGACCCGATACTTGCACCTGTATTGGTACTTCATAGCTTATGGTGATATTAATTTCCAAGCTACCATAAGAGAATTTAGAAGTGTTTATTATTAATATGTTTTGATTTATGTTCGTATTACCACTTTTAGTTGTGAATATGAATGTGCAGAGTGAATGAGAATATTTAGTAAATATAAGTAAATCAGAAGGAAGATAATAATGCTAACTATAAAGAAGAGATAAATTTATAGTTGTTTCTCAAAATCTCGACACTTCACTATTCCAACTCAGTAGGAAAACCATTGCCTTTCACATGCTTGAGTCTTTTGATACGAAGACTTTTAAAATTATTGATATGTTAACCCTATTTGTTTGGGCGGAATTGGTGAAAGGAATTGGAATTGCCAATTTCAATTGCGTTGTTTGGTACTCCTAAATTTTGGTAGGAATTGGAATTGCAATCAATTCCATGAGATGCAATCTAGCACATTTTTGCTTCCTCGAATTTCGACCTCCCGACCACGGACTTGGAGATTTTGACCACGACCCCTCCTGCATGAAAAGATGAGGAGCCATGCGCGGAAGCAGCCCTGCCTATTCCTCCTCTTGGTAATGCAGATGAATCTTAATCCCGCGGTTGGGAATTTTTTTTTATTTGATATATCAGGTTAAATACGTGATTTAGATAAGTCTTATGAATGCATAGAAAGATTTTTTATGTAATGTGTGTAAGCAAGAAAAACTCTTTATTCAAGGCTGAATAAAGCTAAGGTAAATGTCGAAAGAAGGCTTTGTACGTCAAGAAGTATTCCACGTACGTTGAAGAGCCAAGACATCATACACCGGATTTTCTGAAGACTTAACAGAAGAAGACGATGTTTAATATGTGCGAATTCAACTTACGTTAAATTTTTACATACATAGAAATTGACATATGTCGAGAAGTAATTGACGGTTTGCAAAACTTACGTCGAATTCTCTAAAGGATGACAAATAAAGTTATGAGTAGATTAAAGTCGTGATTGCAGTTCAAATTTAGCTGTTGATGCCTCATTTATAGAAAGAGATTATATCGAATCAACAACACTCAAGCCTTTATCCCACCATAGTGGGGTCAGCTATATGGATCCTTTGTTGCCATTGCGCCCTATCTTTAATCATAGCCTCACTAATGCCTAAGTACAATATATCTTTCCTTATAGTTTCATTCCAAGTCTTTTTTGGTCTGCCCCTCCCCCGTTTAACATGTAGTGACTAAACTCTCACAACGCCTAACATGTGCCTCTAATGGTCTCTTATGTACATGTCTGAACCATCTTAAACGAGCTTCTTGCATCTTATCTACAATTGGCGCCACTCCTATCTTATCCTTGATACATTCCTAATTTTATCCAGTCTCGTGTGACCACACATCAACCTAAGCATTCTCATCTCTGCAACTCCCATTTTTTGCTCATGTACACCATTCACTGCCCAACACTCAGAACCATAAAGCATTGCTGGCCTAATTACAGTACGATAAAACTTGCCTTTAAGTTTTAATGGTACTTTACGATCACATAAGATCCCATACACGCCTCTCCATTTCAACCAACCTGTTTGGATTCTATGTATCACATCTTTATCTACACCTCCATCTTTTTGAATTATCGATCCTAGATATTTAAAGCACTCACCATGGGAAATATCTTGGTCACCCAATTTAATGACGAAGTCATCTGACCTTCTAGCACTACTAAATTTAAGCTCTATATACTTTGTCTTTGTCCTGCTCAACCTAAAAGCCTTCTTTTCTAAAGTAATAATATCATTGACCAAAATAATATCATTGTAACGTCCCAATCCGAACTAAACCCCTCGAGTGACACGAGTCACTTGGAGATGCTTGGGCTAGGTAGGAGTCTTGAGGTCCTAATGGTGTCGTGCATGTGCTCTGATCTCCAGGAGTGGGTGTAACCCTCACCCCTTGAAGTTAGGAAGCAAATGACAAAGGAATTGGTAGCAGGGAGCTAGCGCCGACGGTAGCGGACTAATCAGTGCACGTGAATTCTTCCATGGTGGGTGGCCTAAATTGCATAAATCTAAGTTAATGGTGAAATTAAGAGCCAATAAGTAGCTGACACATAGATGTGGAGTTCCAACATAAGGCTTGGAAAGTTGGAATTTCATTTAATACTCATTAATGTAAATATCTCTCTCTCTTCCTTCTCTCCTAACCCAAATGGGTTGAACTCTCCTAATCAGAGGGCCATATTCATCATCATCATCTTCTTCTCCTTCTTCTTCTTGCTTTCTTCATCTTCTTCCTCACACCTCAAGGTTTTAACCTAGGATTTTTGAAGGAGCAACCTTGGAGAAGGGCTTGAGCTCGGCTGACCGCCACCATGCGGCCGAGGAGACACCCGCGTTCGTCTGCAGGAAATCAGGTGACTTCTGACCCCTCTCCCTTGGTGCTAGATCTTTAGATCTAATTAAGAGAGAGATTGAGCTCAAAAGAGCTTGATTTAGTGAGATTAATGGAGTTTTGAAGGAAGTTGCCACGCTAGAGCATATGTTCTAGGGCGTCGTTCGCCACGTGTATGTCTTTGATCAACTTCTCTCTTCAATACGAAGTTAAAGGAGTTGATTTCATGAAGATCGGAGGCCTAATGAGGGAGTGTCGAAGGAGAGAAGGTGAAATGCCCTAATTTCTTGTGGAGGAAGATGGTGAATAGTATATTAAAAAAAGGGCTTTAATTATAAATATGGTAGCAAATATTGAACTTGAATCATATTAAACATATACATAGTGATGGGAGTCCAACCATTAGGGAAAGAAAAATTATGTATATGATTTGGAGCTGGGCTGCCAGTGAAGTAATTTGGAGGTGAATAACAGAGGATCTGCTTTCTGTTAGCTAGCGCCCGACAGTAGCGCTACCGCCGGCGCTAGCATGTCGACTGGTCGACAGGAAGGGATAACTTTCCTTCGACACTTAAGGTCGACTGGAAGGAGTACTGGTAGAAGCACTAGCGCCCGACGGTAGCCCTACCGCCGGTGCTAGCATGTCGACTTGTCGATGGGAAGGCATAACTTCCCGTCGACACTTAATGTCGACGGGAAGGAGTGTTGATAGAGTCACCAGCACCCAACGGCAGCGCTACCGTCGGCGCTAGTGTGTCGACTGGTCGACGAGAAGGGATAACTTCTCGTCGACACTTAAGGTCGACGGGAAAGAGTGCTGGTAGAATTACTAGCGCTCGGCGGTAGCCCTACCGCCAGCGCTAGGATGTCGACTTATCGACGGGAAGGCATAACTTCCCGTCGACACTTAATGTCAACGGAAAGGAGGGTTGATAGAGTCACTAGTGCTCAGCGGTAGCGCTACCGCCGACGCTAGCGTGTGGACTTGTTGACGGGAAGGGCTAACTTCCCGTCGACACCAATGTCGACGGGAAGGTGTGTCGATTGGATCACTAGCGCTCGGTGGTACCGCTGTTGCCGACGCTAGCAAACAAAGAACTTCAGGTTCTCCCCCTTTGGTGTGGTAGGAGTTCCTGGGTTCCCATGTCAATTGGGCGAGGCGTAAATGAATGTTATGATTTTGAAATGGGACATTGTGATACATAATTGAATGAAGAATTTTGAGGGGACGTTTATATAAATGCTTACATCGTTTGATAATTTATCGGATGGTTAGATTTGGGATAACCTCTCAATATGTGTGATAGCTTCAAGGGTGTCAAAACACGCCGCAAATTGAACACGTGAGTTGAATATTTATGTTAAGTTGGGCATACTTATTTAGTACGATATGAATATGACTCTACATGCACAAGTAGTCCTGCAGGGTCTCATAGAGTAATTTTCGTGTTATACGCACACCATTACACGAGAGTTATAACAACTCGGTATGGGTAGCATTGATAGCTTGATACGGGTTATAAGATATGGTCATATCTTATGGTGTAGTGTTAAGGACCCGATGGTTTGGGGCCTTGGATGCTAATTAGCATCGACATTGATTGTATGAGGATAAATGTGATAGGGCTCCTTTCGTGAGTCCTTGGGTGCTTGATAGAACGGGTTGTGCATGGGAATTACATGAATGTGCAAAGTTTACATCGGGTGGTGTAATGATCCTGGTTGGAGGATTACTTGTGGCGGGTCTACGGGCTTGCTAGTCGTGACACCGATAGAAGCTGGCAGTTAGACTCTAGACCGGTTTGGTTGGACTCTTGGTGCTCACTTCCCAAAGACCCCTTCAGTGTTATTAAGACTCACCAAGGTGCGAGCAGTACGCAGGGCCTCCGTTGTGTGTTCATAGCGTCAAGGCGTACATAGGCCTAGGTCTGGTAGTGTTCATACCCGCCTAGTAGTGGAGGAGCCCATTCCACTGTCTTCGTCTGGCCACGACGTGAGGTGTCTGAGTGGTTTGCTACCCTCGAAAAGCGGGAAGTACAGGTCTATGTCGACATAACAAATATGCATGGGTGCGTCATCATATCATAATCATTGCATTGCATTCATCCATTCATGATCATAGCATTGCACCGTATTGGTTCCTCATCATATAAACTTGTATGAGCACCTTTATATGATGAGTTACTTTATGTTCGAATCCTTAACTTATAAGCTTGTACGTGCATCCTTATAAGTTAAGTTCAATTCAGTTATCTATATACTCTACTTGCTTATACTATGTTGCTGACCATACTACTTGTTAAGATGTAGTATTGCTTTTGCTACTACTGTTTATATTGCATCTTCTCTTCATGCCCTTCCGCCCGGTGCCTTGGAGTCGTCGGGGGAGAGGATTTGAAGCCACTTAATCTTTATGACTAACGGTTGTTGCACCCCTTATTTTAGGAGCGCACCCAGGAGCAGCAGCGCACGTCGCTGGAGGCGGATAGACAGGTCAAGACGACAGGGCCGGAGACTACGATACCGTCATTTTCGCCAGTGATAGATGTGAGCGATAGTTTTGAGATGTAGCCCTTGGGGCATTTCTTTTGATACTCTGATACTTGCATGAGCTCTCGGAGCTTCCTGTCTTTGTATAATTGTGACACCTTTACTTATATGTGAATTTATGGCTTCTATCTTTTATACTATTGAGGGGTTGACTTGATGATATTGGTTTGGCCGTCAGGATAGGCGTGTTGTGGAAGAGGCTAGCTTGAGTGCTAGCGCTTCCGAAAGGCGGCTGTCCTGGGCATAGGACTCCCCTCGGCCGTGTCTTGTGTTCCGGGAGGGGGGGGGGGGGGGGGGGTCTTACAAATGGTATCAAATTGCAACGATCCTGAGATAAAGAAATCCATTTCCTCATGGTGCCACCCCTCTCACCTCTTCAGTTTGAGGACAAACTGATTGAGCGGAAGCGGTGGTGTGCCCATGGGTGATTCACATTAAGTGTGTCCATTACCTTTCTGTAAGTAGCCAACCTAACCCAAAAATCTACCTTACGTGTAGATTTCGGTACGTTCGGAGCCAGCAGCTGGCACCCTCGTACATCCATGACCTACTTCGTTCCAGCAGTCTGAGCTGGGTCAGACCTTGACAGTGATTTTGGATGCCTTTAGGTCTCAGCAAACCCCGGTGCAGCAACAGGCCCCGAACTCAAATTGGTTAAGCACCTTCCGATCTCTCTTTCCTCCCACCTATCATGGGACAGAGTCGGCGGTCCAGACGGAGGAATGGTTAGACACGATGCAGGAGCTGCTGGCGGGGATTCGATGCCCTGGCAATATGGCAGTCACGTTGGCAGTCACAACCTTGGATCTGCATGCCAAGAGGTGGTGGAAGTCCCTTATGGGCTCCACCTTTGAAGGGAATACCTTGACATAAGATGGGATAAGTTTGTGAATGGTTTCCTGGAGCACTTCATCTCTTCTACGGCCCGTGATGAGCTCGAGGAGAGGTTCCTGCAGCTGAAGCAGGGATCTAGATTAGTAGTTGAATACCAGCAGGAGTTTCAGCACTTCGCCAGATTTGCAGACTCCTACGACTTGGATGACCGCGGTCACGCAAAGCGGTTCTACAAGGGTCTGCGAGATTCCCTTAGGTACGCTCTTCTCTTCGTCGCTGATTTGAGCCTCGCTCAGATTATTGAGATGGCACAAAGGTTGGAGGCAGACCACTTGGGGGTCCAGGCTAGGAGTAAGAGGCCCGCAGAGGGTGTGATGGAAGCAGGACCTAGCTTCCGGAGGAGGCAGAACGTCAGGGGAAGAGGAGGAGACCAGAGGAGAGGTGGTGGGCGTTTCTGCCCAAATTTCAGGATGGAGCAGCCAGCACGACCACTACCATTGTTGGGAATATTGCCATCAATGTTCCATTAATTTGAAGAGGCATCACTCACAATGATAAGTACATATTGTATTTGATAAACCCTACTTTGCATCAGGAATGTGCAGGGTTAAGATATTCCAAACATTGGAATAAGTTCAGGGGTTTGCTATCAAAACAGCTGAGAAGGAGTCATTGTCTCAGCGGAACCGCTGAGACGGGACCAGGAGCCGCTGATAAGTGATCTGCATCTAATGAGCTACAGATAGACAAAATCTGCTGAGAAGAGAAACTGTCTCAGCGGATCCGCTGAGACGAAAGCAATTCAACCGCTCAGACAGAAGGCTGTCTCAGCCCAACCGCTGAGACTGATTCAAATCTAGAAGAAGACAGTGGTGCGACTAGCTTTTGGCGCAAACAGCTGTAAAGGAGAGATAAAACATCATATCCTCTTCTAATGTGTTAGGGGCCCTTCTAAGAGTCGTTGAAGATACATGGAGTATAAAAGAACATGTTAGAGCACTTTCAAAAGGACCTGTTGGTGTGTTGAAAAGAAAAAGAGCTCTAATCACTGTTCCATTGACGGCTTTCAAGCTCTCTCCTTCTCCTGCTTACTGAACCACCAAGAAGACATAAGAAGAGAAGATAGCTCTTCTCCTCAGAAGAGCAAGGTGATCCTTTCTCCTCAACTGAAGAGAAGGATCGGATAAAAGCAAGGCCTGAAGTTTACCTTCAGCCAAGTTTCAAGGAAGCACCAGCAGTGTAGGAACAACAGAAGACATCATTCCAGTGCTGTCTAATGTTGTAAGCTTAACATTTATACTCTGTAAGAACTATAGTGTTCTGAGCTTGTAAGACACATTGCCTGAGTGTGTAGGGTTACTGAACCTGAGCTGTAGGGCTATTTAGCCTGAGTTGTAGGGCTGTTTAGCCTGAGCTGTAAGACAAATTGCCTGAGAAGTAGGGCTTCTTGCTAGGCCTGAGGTAGGATGTCAAGGGGATCTATGAGCTGTAGGAGTGGGAGCACTCTGAAAGGTAGGGATGGTTAGCCTGAGGTAGGGCTTGGAGCAAGCCTGAGAGATCCCGAGGGATCTGAGCTGTAAGCTCTAGGAGCTGAGATTGGAGGAGTTGGCCTTTTCTAACACACTGTTAGAAAGATATAGAGGGAAAAGACACACTGTCTTAGGGAACCACTATAAACACTTGTGTGTTTTCTGTGTGTGCTTATTATTTTGTGTACTAGCAAAAGTAATTAAGTAAAAAATCAAAGACACCTATTCACCCTCCCCCCTCTAGGTGAATTAGTCCACATACATATAAACTATCAAGTGGTATCAGAGGGAGGTTGGTCAAACAGGACTTAATAGTTAGACCAGGTCCTACATAGGTATTGTTAGATCTGAATCCAATGGCTACCAATGGAGTTTAGAAGGATATGGGGTCTATGAAGCTTCCTATATGCAAAAAGAAAACCTTTGACATTTGGAAGCAAAGGGTTAGACTTTTCATGGAGGCCTTAGACCCTAGGATCTATATCACTATTCAGGAAGGCCCCTTTCTTATCACAAAGCCCTCCACCATTGATCATACTAGGCAGGTAGGCAAGTCATACACTAATATGATAAGGGATGAGATAGCATTGACAATAATGGACAAAAGAGCTCAAAACATTGAATATACTATTGATGATTCAACATTCCAGAATTTGGTACACTGTGAGACTGCCAAGGATATGTGGGATACACTGATAGTGTACATGGAAGGTACTGAAGAGGTGAGGGATGATAGGAAATCCCTCCTCAATCAGGAGTATGAAGCATTCAGGCAACAAAGCATGGAATGCATAGCTGATTGCTATGAAAGATTGTTCAGGATAGTGAATGAGTTGAGGACCTATGAAAGGACCTTCACTCATTATGAGCTGAATGACAAATTCCTAAGATCTCTAACTAGAGACTGGGATACCAAGATCTATGCCATCAGGGAGGTGGCAAAGTTGGGTGAGACTCCTTCCCATACTCTGTTTGGAAAGCTGCTCTCCTATGAGATGCAACTATCTGCCGGGAAGGAGGAGGACACATCCTCCAGACCTCATGCAAGGGAGAGGATTGTGGCCCTCAAGGCTGAGGGATCCAAGAAGAGCAAGGCAAGGATGCCTACACCCCTAAGAAGGGCTGCTGGCTCAGAAAATTCTGAGTCCAGCTCATCTAATAGAAGCTCTTCTGATGAGGAGTTTGCTGCCTTCTCAAGGCATTTCAAGATGATGATGAGGAAGAAGCAGCGGAAGAACAAGCCTTCCTCCTCCTCACATTCCAGGAAGGATCTCAATAAATCAGACAAGCAGCACCCCAAAGGGGACAAGTATGACTCTAAACATGTTAAACATGTTTCATCTAATGTAATTTGCTATTGCTGCAGTAAGCCTGGACATGTCATTGCTGACTAACCAATCAAAAGGAAGGAGAAGGGTGAAAAGAAAGCTTATCATCAAAAGGGAAGAAAGGGAGAAAAGTCCTTCCTAGCCAAGAAGGACAAAAGCTGGAGTGAATCTGATTCTTCATCCTCAGACTCAGATGAAGAAGAAGAAGCCTATATTGGGCTGTTTACAGCTGAGGAAGATGAGGAATTCACTATTGCAAAGGTGGTCATTAGGGCCCCTCTATCACATTTAGACAGTGATATAAAAGAGGATGAAGATGCAAGAGAACATCATGGCTTAATGGCCATAACAGATGATGACGAAGATAGTCAGAACATTCATGACAAGGTACCTATTCTTCCCCCTTCTTCTGAGTTTGAGTCAATACTAGACTCTGAAGCATGCTCATCAACTGATGAAAATGATTCAGAATCTGGCTGTCAATCAATTGATTGACAAGTATGATGCCTTATTGGATGCTCTGAAAAAGAGCAAGAAGGTGGCCAAGAGGCAGACTCAAGAAATTGTTTCCCTTAAGTTGGCTAAGAAAGTTTGCACTGAGTCACCTACCCTGGTGGCTCAGATGAGTAGAGAAATAAGCCAACTCAAGGGGATAACAGTTGTCCAATTGAGCACCATTTCCCAAAAGAACAAGGTCATCAAGGATATTGAGGAGAAGCTTCTTAAAGAAAAGAGTCTAGTGGCTCAATTCTCCAAGCCCAGATCAGTGCTTCCAATTATTGACACCTTTTCTTCTCAAACCAATAGAAGAGGACTAGGGTTCAATAAAATGGAAGTGGGTGAAGGGAGTGGAGAAAGGAGCAAGGCTAAGGCTAAACCTCATACCAACTTTCAAAAGGTGTTACTTACCTCTAACAGGTATGGCCATGACAACATGTATGGTCACTGGAAGAATGAGAGCTCCTATAGGAAGGAAAATACTCCTTCCCATAGTGGAAGAAAGGGCATGAGGATGAGTGCTATGAAGGCACCCCATGAAGAAATTCAAATTTCCTATACTGGGCTATGTTTTCTCGTAGACTTTATTGAGAAAAAAAGGATCTTGAACAATTTTAATTCTTTGATGTTTATCACCTCACTCAATTTGATGATTGGAAGTGTCTTTGCAAGGGACTAGCAAAGGTTTAAGTATGGGGGTGTGATAACTTCTCTAAATGAAGTTATCTAGACCCTATTTTTTGACTTATCTTTCGCTAAAAATGATGAAATAATGTTTAAATAACATTAAAATGAAGTTAAGTTTATATTTATGATTTTATGACTCATTTGGTCCTTTTGCAATGTATTTATGCTAGATTCACCAAAGAAATTCATTGGAGGATGGAAACTGCCTAAAAATATTGATCTGGGCAAAAAAGTATCAGAAGTCAGAAAAAAAGGTTGCAACCTTTTCTGTGCGGGATTAAAAACGTAAAACTTAAAAATAGTGTCGTTTCAAAAATGAAAGGACACATTCAATGGAGGCGGTTATGGTCGGTTTTGGAAGAGCTTTAAAGGAGTTTTTCGAACCATATCATATATACGAGGAGGAGGAAAAAGGAGAGAACTTGGAGATCATCTTGGAGAAGAAGAACTAGGGTTGTTTGTCCGGATCTTGGAGACGGGCGACTTCAGAAGCGTGCTGAGTACAAATTCCTGCGTTTACTGAACTTTGATCATCATGTGCTGTAAGATCTACCTTATTATATGGTTCTCTCCCATTATCATGGGCTAACTTCTCTAGATCTTGTGTTGTGAAAGTACCTTGTCTTGTGTGATGATAAAATCCTAAAACTATTCTAAGTGATTTTGTGGTGAATTTCTTTCCCTACCTCCTGCGTTGACTTCAATATTTCCCCTACCATAGACCTACTTATTGACACTATACCTATGGACTCATTCTTGAGAGTATGTCTTTTTCACTCTCCCTCTGTCATTGTCCCTAGCCACATCACGACTAATAGCCAAGAGACGGGTGTTGATCTCATAGTGGTTGCCTCACCTGTTTATGGGGACACTACCCCCTTACGTTGGGACTTATCTGGAGGATCATGACCCTGTTGAAGGGTTCTTTTACGAGCCCCCCGTTGAGCCTCCTGATGAGCGACCACGTCCTGGTGAGGATGAGATTCAGGTGAGCCACTCATTTATGAACAGCGGAGTTAGGCTTTAGTGGGGAAATTACCTAGATATCCTTCGTGGGATGCCAATAGCCCTTCAGAACAGCGGAGTTAGGCTGTTAACAGACCAATTTGGGGTGCGACTAGTAAAACTAGAAGGAGGATTTAGGCTATTTGTAGACCATACTAGAAAATCTATAAATAGACCCTTAAGGGCACCTTGGAGGAGATCTGATCTTTTGAGCTCTTTCCTCCGGGCTAGTTTTGGGGTTGGCTTTTAGTGCCCTCCAAGGTGCCCGACTGAGCATTGGTTTGGGAGGAAAGCTCTCTAAGATCTTCTGGGTGTGTGGCGGGACCTCCTCGCTACAGCTTTGGGTCTGTTCCTAATTCTTCATCTACAGCCAAGAGTGTAAGTGAGGGATAAGTAGGTGCGAGCTACACCCCCCGGTGGGTCCGAACTCAAGAGACTGGTTGCCGGTTTCAACATTTTTAGTGCGATGAGCGTGGACCGTAGCCTGTGCAAGAAAATCTCAAGCTGAGCTCCATGACTGGAGATGGAGGAGATGGATCCGACCCAAGCCACTCGCAACCGCCTGCGAGTGTGGCGACGATGGGAATGTTCGAAGATTTCAAGCGAGAGGTCCTACAGACCTTGCAACTGGCTTTCTCCACGAAAGGCGAATGCGAGACACCCGCAGTTCTGGTGGTCCCGCCCCAGCAGAACGGCGAGAATGCTCCCAGCCAGCGGCCCGAGAAGGAGGTGGCGGCGGAAGCGAGTGCGCGGGATCTCCTAGGGCGGTAGCTGTTCAGTAGCCCGACGAGTGCGGAGGTCTGCGAGCTGACTCCGCGAGAGAGGACCACTCGCCGAGCAGGGGAGGGAAGTCCCTTTTGTGAGATGATCCTCTCGGCCCCAGTTCTAGAGGGGTTCAGAGGGCCAGAGATGTCTTACTATACCAGCAAGGATGACCCAGTCCTGCACCTGCAGTGGTTCGAGGACATAAGCAACTCCGCGCGGGCGGATGGATTCAATCGATAGTGCGGTAGGTTGGGTAGGGAGGAACCCGTAATGAGATCGATGGCATGTTGGATATCCCGCAACGGGGGTAATGTTGCGGGAAACTCTTCCGGATACACATCCTTATATTCTTCTAAAAGATCAGGCAATGCCGGCGGTAGACTCTCGAATGATGGCTCGTCGCCCTTGACTTGTAGACAAACTAACGCATAAAGGATATCCTCTACGAAGGAGTGACGCTCGAGCTCTTTCCTACCAATTAAAGTTAACGTTTTCTTCTCCGCGTGCACAATTGTGTCCGAAGAGGCGATCGAGGGATCCTTAGGGGGAGTGGGCGTCAAGGTAACGGTCTTGCCGTTAAACTTGAACTCATAGGTGTTTTTTGCACGGCCAAAGTGAGTCACATCATAATCAAAGAGCCACGGACGCCCCAATAATACGTGACAAACGTCCATCATTCAAGAGTAAGGAAGCAAGCTCTTCCATGTTCATTCCAGCCAAGCACTTGGCTGCTGTCAAACATGTAGACAGTTCTAACAGCTCAGTGTCTGATGCCATCAAATCTTGCCTAGCTTCCAAGCCAAGGAAAGCTGATGTCATTAAGACAAAGGATGCTAAGACTGTCCACAAGTTAACCTTCAGCCAGATCATTGTTGAAAGGAATAAGAAGAATACTGCTGTCTCCCCTCCTGAACATAAGCATATTAATGCTCATTTCACCTCAACAAATGTTCAGAAGAAGAGATACAACATTCATGAATGTTGGTGATGTGGTAAGGTGGGACACTTTGCCATATATTGTTGGCACAATCCCAATGTGCCAAGTTCAAAGAAGTGCCTTTCTGCAAAGGTTGCAGCAGGTGTGATGTCATCTTTTCATGCTAACAAGAACCTAGGACCCAAAATTAATTGGGCTCCTAAGGGTAACTAAATTCCTTCATGCAGGTTAGTTCAAGTACCAGCCTTGGGCAAATATGGTACTTGGACAGTGGGTGCTCAAGGCACATGACAGTTACCAAAAGTCTTCTGCAGGAATACAAAGCTGTGAAGAATGGACCTAAAGTCATCTTTGGTGGATCAGAAAAGGGCATCACCAGGGGTTATGGTATGATTTCCAATGGCATAGTCTCCATCACAAAATTGCCTTATGTTGATGGTTTGCAACACAACCTTGTAAGCATAAGTCAACTGTGTGACTTAGGCTATGTCATTGAATTCCACAATGATAAATGCTTGATTAAAAAGTAACATGACTTAGAGATCATTCTCTCAGGCACTAGGAGTGGGAATGTGTATTGCTTAGATTTCATTTGCAATTCTTCTTATTCTCCTGTGTGTCTTGTGGCTAATGAAAATGAGTCTTTTTTTGTTCAATGACACAAGAGACTTGCTCACATTAACTACAAGATAATGTATAGGATGTTTTCTAAAAATCTAGTTAGAAATAGTCCTAATTTTAAATGTGTTAAAAGTTATCCATGTCTTGCATGCCAAATGGGCAAGAAAACAAGGGCCACCTTTAAAAGCATTGGCTCCAAATACACTGAAAGATGTTTTTATCTATTGCACATGGACATGTTTGGTCCTTTGCCAATTCAGAGCCTAGAAGGGAAGTTTTATAATTGGTGATTGTTGATGATCATTCAAAGTATACATGGGTATTCTTCCTTAAGAAGAAATCTGATACTTTAGATATCCTTATAAGCCGTGTTAAGGCAATCCAGAATGAACTCCAATGTACTGTGGTCAAGACTAGAACTGATCATGGTACATAATTTCAATCTGGGGCAATGACAAGATTTTGTCAAGAATTTGGTATCTCCCAAGAATTTCCTCCCCAAGGACTCCACAACAAAATGGCGTGGCTGAGAGGAGGAATAGGACCTTGATAGAGGCTGTGAGAACACTGCTTAGTGACTCCTCACTCCCAGAATATTTCTGGGCTGAGGAAGTCAATACTGCCTGTTATGTTCTCAATAGAGCATCTATCAATAAGGCCCTATGAATAACCCTATATGAGATTCTGAAAGGCAAACAACCAACTATTTCATACTTCATAATCTTTGGTTGCAAATGCTACATTCTAAATAATGGGAAATCTCAATTACAAAATGCAATGTAGGGTTCTTGTTGGATATAACTCATATAACAAAGCCTATAGATTATTAAACAAGAAAATTCATGTTGTAGAAGAGTCTATGCATGTGGTTTTTGATGAGACCAGCCTGCTCTATAAGGGCTGGTCCAGCTCTCCTGTTTTGATAGGTAATGAACATCAAGTGCATGATATGTCACTCCAAGACATACCCAGCACAAGCAAGGTCAATTCAGAGGTAGCAATCCCTGAAGTTGAAGATCAGCAAATTGCTGAAGAAGATGCTGCTCAAGAAGAAGAGATGCAGATAGCTGACAGGTTACCTGCAGCACATAGACACCTAAGGGGTCATCCAAGGAAACAAATAATTGGAGATGTGAACCAAGGAGTGGTCACCAGATGCAGGGCTTACAATGAAGCCCTATTCTTGAGCTTTCTATCACAATAGGAGCCCAAGAAATTTGAAGAAGCAAATGAAGACACCTTCTGGATTCAAGCAATGCAAGAAGAACTGCTTCAGTTCAAGAGGTCCAAGGTGTGGAAATTGGTGCCACAACCTCAAGGACACAATATCATTGGCACCAAATGGATCTACAGAAATAAGCTTGATGAGAATGGCATAATTATCAAAAATAAAGCCAGACTAGTGGCCAAAGGGTACAAACAAGAAGAAGGTATTGACTTTGATCAAACCTTTGCCCCAGTTGCAAGGTTAGAAGCAATAAGGATATTCCTAGCCTATGTTACCCACAAAGGGTTCAAAGTATACCAGATGGATGTCAAATCAGCATTCCTGAATGGCAATCTAAAGGAAGAGGCATATGTAGAGCATCCCTCAGGTTTTGTTCATCCAACCCTCTCCTCTCATGTTTATTTTCTTAGGAAAGCTCTATATGGTCTAAAGCAAGCCCCTATGGCTTGGTATGAGACCTTGTCTAGCTTTCTCATCAAGAACAAGTTCTTGAGGGGAAAGATAGATAACACATTGATTCTTAAGGAAACAAAGGGCAAGTGTTTACTAGTCTAAATTTATGTTGATGATATAATCTTTGGGTCTACAGATGACAACCTTTGCAAAAGGTTTGCCAACCTTATGCAGGGGGAGTTTGAGATGAGTAGTATGGGAGAGCTCAAGTACTTCTTAGGCCTCCAAGTGAAACAACCTGATGAGGGAATTTTCATCTCTCAGACTAAGTACACTAGGGAGCTAATTAAGAAGTTTGGGATGGAATCAGTCTCCACCATGAAAACTCCCATGGGGTCCAACATTTCCCTGGACAAGGATGAAAAGGGTAAGCCCTTTGATGAATCCATGTACATGTATATAATTGGGTCCCTGTTGTATCTAAGTGCCAGTAGACCAAACATCATGTATGCTACATGTGTTTGTGCTAGGTACCAAGCATGCCCTAAGGAATCTCATTACTCAGCTGCAAAGAGGATTTTTAGATACCTTAAGGGCAGCCAACACCTTGGCCTTTGGTACCCTAAGAACAATGCTTTTGAACTAATTGACTTTTCAGATGCAGATTTTGCAGGTTGCAAAGAAGATAGGAAAAGTACAAGGCATATCTCATGAAGCAGCAAGAAGCAGACCAGTGTGGCAATATCCACAGCTGAATCTGAATACATAGCTGCAGGAAGTTGGTGTGCACAACTTTTGTGGATACAACATCAGTTAAAGGACTATAACCTCAAGGTGAGAAATTCTCCCCTATATATATTTTGACTCATCCAGTGCTATCTCTATTGCTAAGAATCCTGTCTCACATAGCAGGACTAAGCATATAGAGATAAGATATCATTTTATTAGAGAGCATGTTAAGAGTGAAGATATATGCCTTGAATTTGTCCCCACTAACAAACAAGTAGTTGATATCTTCACAAAACCATTGGATGATGCAAAGTTTAATACTTTTAAAATTGATCTTGGCATGTTGAATTTAGAATAGATCTTATTCTGCAAATTTGTATGTCTTGCTCATGATGTTATTCCCTAGCTTTAATATAACATGTAATCATGTATAACAAGATTTGATAGAAAAAGTAGCTTTCTAAATAATGGGTAGCATGTTTAGATCTTGAAACATGGCTAAAAGGTTAAAGCTATTCTAATTTAGCATGATTAGGATCAATGATAGTAATATCAGCTGAAACAGCTGAGAAGGTATCAGCTGAACCCCTGAGATAGCTGAGAAGATCTCAACTAATCCGCTGAGATAACTAGAACTGTCTCAGCGGTTGACAATACCTTGTCCCAGCGGATACCAACTCCGTCTCAGCAGTTCCGCTGAGACGGGCTGGCTAAATAAAAATATGCCATAAATGATAACTCAACAATATAAAATCAATCAAATTAATTAAGATTAATCAACTTATACACTTAGGAAAAATCTAAACCTAAATTGTGCCCCTATAAATATCAAAATGTTGATTAAGTTAGCACACTATCAATTAACATAGCTTTAGGATCAAGCGCAACCAACTGTCCCAAAAGCCCGGACTGATGGGAAGGACGCTACTTTTTCTTTAAGGAAGTAGGAAAGGCGCCATGGGTCAAGTGAAGGAACGCTAGACCCAACAATCCCCCTCAGCGTCCAGCATGACCCGCGAGCTCAGAGGTGCTCCATATGGCTTAGAGGTGGCGTACCACATGGCTCGGAGGTGGCTTTTCACATGGCCACGGTCGCCTGACCTGCCGGGACACACACATGTAGAGAAATTTTAGGATTTAATCAGCGCCCCAGCCTCGAACCTGCAACCTCCTCTGATACCACTTTTAGGATCAAGCGCAACTAACTGTCCCAAAAGCCCGGAATGATGGGAAGGGCGCTACATTTTCTTTAAGGAAGTAGGAAAGGCGCTACGGGTCAAGTGAAGGAACGCTACACCCAACACCAGCCTATGAGACGAGTCTTTCTACCTCCCGTCTCAGCGACCTATCCTTCAGAAGAAATGGCGCCAAAGATGGCAAAAGATCTCCATGAAGGATATGAGATAGTTCAAAATGGATTTCAACATGCTCCTGCAAAGATAAGAGAAGTGATTCCACTTCTAACCGACCAAGGACTGGGATATGTACTGTCTGAACCTACCTCAATTCTCAGAACTGAAGTTCTGGAATTGTTTTCTAATGCAAAGATGTCTTCTTCAAATTCATCTATCAAAGGAAGGATTGGAAGTATAAAGAAAAGAATATCTCCTAAGAAAATGGAGAAATCACTGCATTTGACCTCTTGCAGTGAAGAGGAGGAAGAAGAAATATCTGAAAAAGGTAAGAATCAAGCTCTATAGTGGTGTGAATATAGTGATGCCAAACTTGGCTCACTTAAGAGAAAGTTCTTTAATCAGAGAGGCAAATTGCTCTCTGATATTGTTTGCAAGGCCATCCTGTGCAAGCCAGGCTCTCATGACACAATCTCAAAACACATGTTTGAGTAAATGTCAAGAGTTATTCTGAAGAAGAAGACCTCTTGGGCTGAGGTGCTGTTTCTAAGGATAAGAGAATGTATGCAGGCCCCCATCCTAGGCAGAATTCTCTCACTCTACCTTCTCAACATCTACCCCAGAGGAATTTAACAAGTCCAAAGGAACAAATCTACATTATCTAAAAAGGATGGACATCAAAACCTTGGACAGGTTCACAAGGGTCCTCCCCATGAGACAACCCTCTAAACCCAAGGTGAAGAAGAAGAGCTTGGTCAAAAGGTTAAGAAAGGCAAGAATAATCTGCTCTGACTCTGGGTTAGAGGCAAAAGAGGATATCCCAGCAATGGACAGTCAAGTTCTCCAAAGGATGACCAAGGAGGAAATCATGATCCTGGAGGTCATGAAGGAAATGCTCCTGAGAAAGAGCATGAAAAAGCTGATGATGCTGAGAAAGAGCATCAAAAGAATGAGGATGTTGCTGCTGCTGAGGACATGTCAGAAGGACATGAAGAAGATCACACTACCTGTGATTCCTCCAATCCTGCCACTACTGATAAAAGTGTGCAGGTCATATACTCCTCCTCAGAAGAAAATGAGGATGATGAAGACAATGCTCTTGTTGATCTTCATGGTGAGATTGACTTAGTCATTTTTATTCTAGAGCAAAGTATCAAGCTAATCCCTCCTGAACCAGCAGATTACTGGGGAGATGATAAGGACATTGATGATCCTTCATCTGAGGGGTGTGGGGGGGGGGGGGGGGGGGGGGGGGGCATTAGAAGAAAACTCTTGCTAAGGAAAGTGATGATGCTCCAAGTAAGGAGGAGTAAAAAAGGATTCCTGAAGAAGGAAAAGGGACCTTATCAGGTAATATACATGTCAGTAACCCCACTGATATTCACACTCACACTAACATTCATGCTAATGATGATACTAATCTGATTGTAGATGATAAAGATGATAATGCCCCAATTGAGGGGGAGCCAATACCTGCTCAAGTTGTGGGGGAGCTGAATATTATATCTGATGTCTCATCCACATCAGCAATATCACATGACAAGCTGCTCAACTCCATCAACAGATTAATTGAAGGCCACATGCTTTCAATGAAGAACTATATTGACAATTCAATATTGTCCCTCAAGGAAGAAGTCATGGCTTAGGTCAAAGAGATTAAGGAAGACACTGCAATCCTTAATAAACAGATGACAAAGTGGTTTGATCTGGCAGAAAAATCAGTGGTCTCTCAGTGCACAATCCTCAGATCAATGGACAACCACCTTCAATTATCTAAGAAAGATATGTCATGTGTCATGAACTATGTCAGTAAGACAGATGAGGTAAAAGAAAAAGCCTCAAACCATATAGAAGTCTTTGTTTAGAAAACTGCCACCACAGTGATCGGTGAAACAGAAAGGATGAAAGATGAGATGAAGTATGACTTGGAAAATGCCTTCCAGAGCATCTCAGGCTCTGTAGCAGCTGCTTCCCAGTCCATAGAAGCTAAAATAATTGAAGAAGCCTGAAAGGAGGAGGTGGTCAATGCTGAGACCAATTCTGAATTGGCTCTCCAAGTGCTGCAAGGAACCAGAGTTGCCCTAAATATTCCCCTGCTAGATAACTTCAGGAAGGAAGACTTTGATTTTAAAGGGCAAGCTAAGACAGCTCAAGATGCTCAGCTGGCTAAAAGGAGAAAGAGAGAAGGAGTATTGCTAGCAGAAGAATTAATGGCTAAGCAAAGGGAAGAACAGGGAAATGACCCTGACTATGAGCATTGTAGTGAGGACTCCAAGAGCATTATCCTTAATGCCTGGGTGAGTCATGGTCAAGTATGCAAAGACATTGACAGGATATATCCAGTTGAAGAATGGATCAAACATCTGGAGAGAAATACATAAAGTGATAGAATCTTCAAGGAGAATCTAGTAAGAAAGAACAATCCAAGCATAATGCCTTCTAAGTACATTCCAAAGCCATATCATTATTTCAAGAGGCAAGAAAACAAGAAGAAGCTAGCTGAGATTGCTGCTGCTAAAGGGAAGGAGGTTGTTGTTGAAAAAGCTGAAAGCTCCAAGAAAAGAAGAACTTAGATGAATGTATTTAGTTTTTCATTAAATCAACTTGTAATTTGAACAATGTAGAAACTTTATGACAACAATAAAATTGGTGTGTGTTATAGGCTAATCATAATCAAAGATTAATATGTTTCAATATTAGTGCTTTATATAGTCTGTGATGCCTAGACACAATTAGGTAACAATGTTATTGTTTTTAATCAAACAATGGTCTTATGTTGTCATGAAAACAATATATCATGACATTTTTTTGTGATGCCAAACTACTGTTAACATTTAATTATTATGATATCATGAATGGTTTGTAATACATTCTCATGATAAGTCTTTATTTGTTATGTATCTTAGCATTGGGGATGTTCTGCCTTCTTCAAATAGGGGGAGATTGTTGGGAATATTGCCATCAATGTTCCCTTAATTTGAAGAGGCATCACTCACAATGCTAAGTATATATTGTATTTGATAAACCCTACTTTGCATTAGGAATGTGCATGGTTAAGATATTCCAAACATTGGAATAAGTTCAGAGGTTTGCTGTCAAAACTGCTGAGAAGGAGTCATTGTCTCAACAGAACCGCTGAGACGGGACCAGGGGCTGCTGAGAAGTGATCTGCTTCTAATGAGCTGCAGATAGACACAATCCGCTGAGAAGAGAAACCGTCTCAGCGGATCCGCTGAGACGAAAGCAGTTCAACCGCTGAGACAGAAAGCTGTCTCAGCCCAACCGCTGAGACAGATTCTAATCTAGAAGAAGACAGTGGCGCGACTGGCTTTTGGCGCAAACAGCTGTAAAGGAGAGATAAAGTATCCTATCCTCTTCTAATGTGTCAGGGGCCCTTATAAGAGCCGTTGAAGACACATGGAGTATAAAAGATCATGTTAGGGCACTTTCAAAAGAACCTGTTGGTATGCTGAAAAGAAAGAGAGCTCTAATCACTATTCCATTGACGACTTTTAAGCTCTCTCCTTCTCCTGCTTACTGAACCAACAAGAAGACATAAGGAGAGAAGATAGCTCTTCTCCTTAGAAGAGCAAGGTGATCCTTTCTCCTCAACTGAAGAGAAGGATCAGATAGAATCAAGGCCTGAAGTTTACCTTCAGCTAAGTTTCAAGGAAGCACCAGTAGTGCAGGAACAACAAAAGACTTCATTCCAGTGCTGTCTAATGTTGTAAGCTTATCATTTATACTCTGTAAGAACTATAGTGCTACGAGCTTGTAAGGCACATTGCCTGAGTGTGTAGGGTTGCTGAACCTAAGCTGTAGGGCTGTTTAGCCTGAGTTGTAGGGAAAATTGCTTGAGAAGTAGGGCTTTTTGATAGACCTGAGGTAGGAGGTCAAGGGGATCTTTGAGCTGTAGGAGTGGGAGCACTCTGAGAGGTAGGGCTGGTTAGCCATAGGTAGGGATGGTTAACCAGAAAGATCCTGAGGGATCTGAGTTGTAAGCTACAGGAGCTGAGATTGGAGCAGTTGGCCATGTCTAACACACTGTTAGAAAGATGTATAGGGAAAGTGGACTACCCATAGACACACAGTCTTGGGGAACCACTATAAACACTTGTGTGTTTTCTGTGAGTGCTTATTATTTTGTGTACTAGCAAAAGTAATTAAGTAAAAAATCAAAGACACCTATTCACCCCCCCCCTCTAGGTGAATTAGTCCACATACCTATAAACTGTAAACCATTTCCCCCGCCTCATCAGGCTCAGGGTCAGGCACCTCAACATCCAGGAGAGCCCTTTCAAAGGGTTTGCTATCACTGTCACCAGCCGGGCCACATTCAGATCTATTGCCCGCATCTACAAATGAACGCTCTGAATCATCCCATGGCTCCTCGGGGGGGGGGGGGGGGGGGGGGACAGCGAGGAAGAGGTCGAGGAAGAAGACAATGACAATAGGGTAGGAACCCTAGACCTGCTCCGGAGCAGATGTATGCATTGGACCTTGCAGAGCCCCGGAACCCTAAGGAGGTCATCACAGGTACTTTAGTGTGCTTCTTATGAATACTTGGTACCTTGCAAACCTTCGCTTTAGTTTAACTTATGAACAAAAAACAAAAATCACCCAGGTATAGTACTTGTTTACAGTAAACCCGCATACACCTTGTTTGATATGGGTGCCTCACACTCATTCGTCTCGGAGGAATTCATAAACGATCTGGAACAAGTGCAGCACTTTGAAGGCATCCATAGGAAGGTGCTACTTGCGGACGGGTCAGAGATATTATCATGCGCCAAGTGTAACATGAATGTGGTGTAACGTCCCGATTCGAGCTAGACCCCTTGTGCGCGTTTTTGAGTCAAGCGAGTTGACTCGAGCTCGGGGTGTACTGAGGGCCTGGCTTGCAGCTGAGCCGGGGAAGTGCACTCGATGAATGCGGCGAGTACCATTTCTATTCTTTGTCCCGATGTTTGCTGTATCGGGATCCAAGCCGTCCGGAGAGCATAATTTGAGCAATAAAACTCGAAGGAAGCGTGTCGCCTTGAAGGAATTATAGTGCGTACGTTGCCCAAATGGCATGGTTTTCAAATAGCGTATTTATGCAAAATGGTGAAATCAAGCAAACGGCCTCTGACATGATATCCAATAGTTTTATTAGCCTCATAACGATAATACAAGTCAACGGAGTTGTCCGTTCACGATTTCGATGTCATTTGGGCAGTTTTGGAGTTAAGTAAATTGGCTGCAAACATTCTGCGGATCGTAGAGAAGCAAACTAGCTCGAAGGTGACATCCGATTATTCCGGTGGATGCGTATCAACGAGACGGTCGAAACGAGCCGGTCTGGGGCAAAGTTCGAGTTTTCTAGAGCATTGTGCGAGTGTTTTAAGCAATAATAATAATAATCTTCTATTATTATTATTATTACTATCATTATTATTATAACTTTAATTCTGATATATATACATTATAAGTTAGGTTAAAGATGATTACCTCTCCCAGCAGCCGATCCCATTTTTAGCCGCCCCATTTGCCCGATGCCTCCAGCGCCTCCTTCCCCTCCCCATTTCGGCCGGCAAACTTCCCCCTTCGGCGAAGCCAAGGTCCGACGAGCCCTTCTTCCAGCGTCTCCTCTCCATGGATCGAGTTCGTCCCTCTCTCTCCAACAAGTTGAGCTCTCCTCCTTCAACCTCCGATCCATGGCCGACCACCACCATAACTCTAGATCTGACCGAGCTCATCCCCAAGCCGCCGTTCTCCTCCATAGCGGCCGTCTATTCCCTCCAAACCCGAGCTCCGACAAAGTTTGTTTCCGGCCTGCTCACATTTACGATGGTCTCCATGCTTAGTTCTTTGGCGAGATCTCCTCTTCCGAAGACCCAAAACAGCGAGCCCTCTCTCCCCAAGCCAAAATAGCCCACTCAGCAAGGCCGGCGCCTCTTCGGCAACGTTCCACGGTGTCCGGTTCGACGAGATCCAACCACAACCGGGAGCAATGGACAAACGCCTCATACGCGGCTATTGGGTAGCATGCATGGACACTCGGTGAGCTTCCTCCCCTCTCCTTTGGTGCTAGCGTCTTAGATCACAATAGGAGAGATGAAGGCTCAAGAGAGCTTCTCGTGTGATCTTTAATGGAGTTTCCTTAGGAAGACCAAGTCGGAACCTCAAGTTTAGGGCACCGTTCGCCGCGAGGTTCTTGGAATCATTTCTTCTCTTCAAGAGGAAGAGATGGGATTTGATTTGGGGCAAACCCACGGTCGTTGAGGGAGAGTGAGGGGAGTGATATTTAAGGATTTTAAAGGTGAATGATGGAGGAAGAAGACAACCAGCTACCGTCGGATTTACTTTAGGATTCGTATAATTTTTATAGATACAGAAATATGTTTTCTGCGCGTAGCTGAGTTCAAGTCCAGTTTTGGACATGTTCCAGCAGGATTCATGCTTCGGGCTCAACACGGAAGTTGTAGCTCTCGAAAAATACTTCAGGATGAGTGGCTGGAAGTTTTCTGGCGAGCCATGTAGCTCCCTAGGTGGCCCTCGAAAAGGGGCTGTGTTGTTGGCTCATGACTTTAGGTTAGTTAGTTGCTGTCCTATTTCATACGGCTAGCTTTATGGCCGTAATTGAAGAGGATACACTTGGATTTGGACCTCGGGCTCAACATAAAAGTTGTAGCCCTTGGTGTTACCTTTCCCGTATGGGGTGGCACGTACTTTGGGGTGGAATAGAACTCCCAGAATTTCAGTTTTGATAATCAACGTCATTGTAGTTTGAATTGCGAAAATTCCGGGATATCTTTTATAATACTTGTTTGATGCTCTTAAAAAAATTGGTAGAAATCAAATTGATGATATTGTGCTAACCCCTGTTGGATTTCATGAGTTTTGGGAGGATACTTGTTGTGATTTTGCCAATCATAGTTCATTCTCGCATTGCACCGTAAATAATAATTGGGAATGCCGATGGGGATAATATTGGTGAGAATGGCCATAACAAGCTAGCGGAACTACGGTAGAAGTTTCAGCAAGGCTCGATTTGATATGGGTTCTTAATTAAATATATTGTCGTAAAATATTATGCTGATTGTGAGAATGGCCATAACAAGCTAGCGGAACTACAGTAGAAGTTTCAGCAAGGCTCGATTTGATATGGGTTCTTAATTAAATATATTGTCGTAAAATATTATGCTGATTGTAAGAATGACCATAACAAGCTAGCGAAACTACGATAGAAGTTTCAGCAAGGCTCAATTTGATATGGGTTCTTAATTAAAATATATTGTCGTAAAATATTATGCTGATTGTGAAACACTAGGATGCTAGTGAAGAAAGAAATATGGAGTCATACTTTATGGTAAAATTCCTGTGCACTTTTGGCAGAGGTATTCATGCGATAATTATGTCTTGATGTAGCAAGTTCGATGTTCGGTTTTGGTAATGTTATTCCACTAGTACATTTGCTACAAATAGATGTGCTGACCTAGATACGACAATGATATTAATAACAGGAGGTTGCATATTTGGAATCATTCTCATGTTGTAGTGTAATAATGTTATTGATAGATTACGATTGAATAAAAATGCATCCCTGAACTTGTGGTGAAATTAGCCCGAGGATGAGAAAGGTCAGGAAACATATTGGGTAACCCTTCTAGTGATCTGATATGCCACAAGGTACTCAAGTAGTCCTTAGGATCGCGTAGAGTGTAATCCCATGACTCATACCTTCCACTACGTTAGAGTTATGACAACTCCGTAGGTGAAGCAGTGATGGTTGGTGAGGCTTCTAGGGTATGGTTATATCCTGAGAGGTGAGGAACCCGGTTGGCGAGTCCTTGGGTTTGATAGCACGGGTGGTGCATGGGAATTTCATGAATGTGCATGGTTTGCACATGGTGGTGTGATGATCCTGGTTGGAGGATTACTTATGGCGGGTCTACGGGCTTGCTGGTCGTGACACCGACAGAAGCCGGCGGGTAGACTCTAGACCGGTTGGGTTGGACTCTTGGTGCTTACCTACCCAAGTCCCCTTCTGTGTTAGGAGGAGAAATAGAATAAGGCTCCTTACGCGAGTCCTTGGGTTCTTTATAGCATGGGTGGTGGATGGGAATTTCATGAATGTGCATGGTTTGCACATGGTGGTGTGATGATCCTGGTTGGAGTATTACTTGTGGTGGGTCTACAGGCTTGCTCGTCGTGACACCGACAAAAGCCGACGGGTAGACTCTAGACCGGTTAGGTTGGACTCTTGGTGCTTATCTACCCAAGTCCCCTTCTGTGTCCTTCAGGGCTCAGCATGTTGCGAGCAGTACGCAGGGTCTCCGTTGTGTGTTCTTAGCGTCGAGGCATACAGAGGCCTAGGACTGGTAGTGTTCATACCCCCTAGTAGTGGAGGAGCTCGTTCCACTATCTCCGTCTGGCCACGACGGGAGATGCCTGAGGGGTTAGCTACCTATCAAAAAGCGAGAACTAAAGGTCTATGTCGACATAGCAAATATGCATGGGTGAGTCGTCATATCATAATCATTGCATTCATATCATAATCATTGCATTGCATTCATCATTCATAATCATAACATCACACCGCATCGAGTCCATCATATAAATTAGTATGGGCTCTTTATATGATGGGTTCCAAATTGGAAACCTTAACTTATAAGTTTGTATGGGCTTTCATGTCACGACCCGTCTCGATAAGAGTCAGAGTGCGCTTCGGGGCGGGCCGTGATGCCACAGGCATGGGCGGAAAGAAATCCATGCCTGCTAAGGCGGAGACGAAAATACTACAAATAGCTTTAAAAGATGTTACTTTTGAGTAAAAACATGTTTTGTTGCGGAAGCTATAAAACATGATAATTTGAAACAGGTGCACATGCATTTTAGTAAAAGCTCAAGATACAAGTTTTGGAACAAAAATTTATGCAGTGAACATCGCAAATGAATGAACATGCAAAACATGATAAATTCTAGTGCATATAATATTTAGCCTAGCAGTTGTCCATGAAACAAGAGAAAATGGCTGATCGTAATTACTACATAACAGAAATATCCGACAGTAAAAGAAATGAAACATAAACACAAAACCTGAAGCTTGACGCAGATCGGCCTCAGAGAGCAGGCGGCGCAGGCACAAACACTAAGACAAGTCCAAAACAAGAAGGAAAAGCCTCAGAACATTGATAACATAAGCAAGGTAGATTACAAACTAGCAAGGAAAACACTAATGTATAAGTACCAGTTTTATCAGAAGCAAAGCTAGCAAGGCAGACAGTAAGCAAGACGAGTAGAAATAATTAGAATTATTAGACTACTCCGAAGCATAACATAGATTCTGTCATGAAATATCATTAGTTGTAATCATTGAAAGGTGCAAGTGTTTCTATCTGATGCACGAGATTCTAACAGGAGTCTAAATACAAGGCTTATCAAAGTAATTGGGCTTGCTATGACATTATTGGTTCCCGTTACAAGGTAAGCGAGAACTCGCTTCAAGGCGTCACATCAATTTAACACTACCTTTCAATGATTGCTAAGCACATAAATGAACTGAAGGATTCATGATTCAGAAAGATTCAGGTTCAGATTGAAGACTTGCCGGAGATTCAGGAATAAGCAGATAAGAGATCATGTAATATCATAAGCTGTAATCAATGAAATGCGTAGGTGTTTATAGTGGGCGCACATGGTTCACACTCATGTCCGGGTGTAAGGCTTACTAGAATAAGAGTATTTCCTGCTTACCGTGACTATGTAATCAAGACTATGCACCACCTAAACCCTAGCTTCGAAGATTTACTTATGACACACAGGACCTTAGTGATTCAGAAATTTAAGCTCACTGCGATCGATCCTTTGTTCCCATTAGGAATTCAAGAGGGAACCCAAGTCAAGGAGTTTCATCAATTAAACCCTACCTTTCAAAGTTAACTTACGTTATTATTGACTTAGCGCAGGATTTCGTGGTTGCTAGCATAACAAGACATGTAACCAAGATACTGATTCAGATATACAAGAGTATATTTTACCAACGTGAAACGAGAGTAATCAAGTTATAGAACATTATTTAACCAAGTCTTGAAACCAGACAGGCATAAGAAACAAGATTCGATGACTTAGAGAACTTGATAGAGAGTTTTGAAACTTGCGAATTCAAGTATTCACGAGTAATAAGATTACTATGCAATATTTTCTAGGATATCCAGTATTCCTTTAGATTACGTCATCCCAAGACACGAATATCTTCTAAGTAACCATGTGTACTAGTCGATGATTTTATATCAAGCACAATTCACCTAGTTGCTAGCAGGAATCTTAACATTTATTATTATATCAATTAATGTTCCTGCTCGAAAAGATCTACTAGTCCTCCAATAAAAATCATCATTTCACATTTCAAATTTGTGTTATCCCAAATGTGTGAAGCCTCAAACTACTATCAAGTCAATTCAAGCAATCAAAAACTAAACTTATTTGATGAAACATGTATTCCAGGGTGAATTCATTATAAACACAAGAACAGTCCATGCTAAATAAAATTCAATGTTTGCAAGTTGGATGAAAAGAAACATATTTTCTTTATAAATCAGCTGGGAATGATAGATGGAGATTCAATCTGATAAAAATTAAATTTTCTATTTATCCCCTCATTTCGTCGAACGGAGATCGATGAAATGCTATCGTTCATCGAACGGAGATCGACGATACTTAATAGGTCAGGATCGACAAAGACAAGCACGATCGTCGAACGGAGATCGACAAAAATTATTTTTTCGTCGAACGCAGTCAGACGAAGCCCTAAGTCGTTTCGACTTCTGATTCTATTAGGTTTAGCCGAACCCTGCTCTACGAAAGTGTGCACCCTTCTCCGATCTCTCTATATAATCAAAGCTTTCATCCTATTTTATCTTTGCGCCTACGAAACTTGCTTTTCCCTCCAGTTCCCCTTCTGCACTTGATCGTTTTTCTTTACAGGTACTAATGGAAATTTCTCAGTCAGTGCTCTCTTCAATGAAGTTCGACGCAGGTTTTGACATTGATATGGAATCATTTGCTCGCACTGATCAAATCTTCCAAGAGATTCTTCAACACTTTGAGGACCAACAACTAAGGACGTTCATGACCACCAGGATAAAGCTTCCAGTGGCAGAGATAAAAGAATGGGTTCATACTTTTCAGTCAGAGAATGCAACAACTCTCTCAGGAAAAATCTCAGGGAATCAGGTTCTTCTTACCCCTGACATCTTATTAGAAGTTTTTGGTTTATTGAATGGTGATGATGATTTGGAAATCACCTCTGATGATTTTGATAATGCTTTGGAGAAAATGGGTTATTCTAGTGGAAACCCTAATCATCTTCTGAAAAAGAATCTATCTGTTGAATACAAATTCTTAGCAGATATTGTTGGAAAAGTTTTGCTAGGCAAAATTTCTGCTCATGACTATATAACCAGGCACCAATTCTATTGATGGTGGCCTTAGTGGAAAAGAAGAAAGTCAATTGGGGATTAATTCTGTTTGAATCCATAAGGAAGAAGCAAAGTAAGTTAAGTGTTTGTTATGGAAAAATTTTGGGATTAGTTCTTCAGGCAAAGTGCCCAGAACTATTGGTATCTCCAACAGTGTTCATCAATGCAAGTAAGAGGCTGACTTCAGCTCTCTTTGGAAGGTGGGATAGGGTTATCCCAAAGAGGACTCCAAGGGCAGAACAATCTAATATAGCTTCTGAGGACACCAGGACTAACACAGTCACTCCCTCAACCCTTCCAGAAGTTCCCCTCTCTGAATCCTCAACTCCAATCCCTCCTCCACCTCTTCAGATAACCATCTCTGAAGAAGTTCTTCCTTCCACCTCTCACACTGACACACCTACCTCCATGCCTTCTCCTCCAACTCCTCCAGTAAATGAACCTTCAGATATCCTATCTTCATTTACTCCAGATGACATTACTCTTCCCCCATACATTCCACCTCATTCATCTGAACCTTTGTCACCCATCCAACATTCTCCATCATTAAACATCCCATCTCCACCTCAATCACCTACCCTTCCCCAGTCTCCTATCCCTCAAGCTATCTCTCCACCTCAGTCACCCATCCACCCTCATTGCCCTATTCATCCACCCATAGCACATGCTACCAACATCTCTTTCCCATACCCCATTCCATCATCTTCTCACCCCAACCAAGACCTTGTCTATGTTAATTTCTCATCTGTTGCTGATCAGATCATTCAACACATTGCTCCAAAGCTGAATGATCTACTGGATGCAAAACTTGCACCAGTTCTTCAAGCCATAGCTGATCTATCTGCCAGATAAGCTTCCTTCCCTTCACCCTCCTATTATGTCCCTTCTTCAAGGGGCCTAGCTTCTGGTTTTACTGAAACTAGGCATGGGGAGATGTCCAATGAAGAAGCTCCAGTTCTTCCAGTTTACAGTGCAGATGCAGTTGTTGAAATTAGTGATTCAGAGATGATAGATTCAGTATATCCTTTTATAGAAGAAATAAATAATATTTCTATTCATCCATCCATAAATATTATTTATTTGCTCTCTAAGTTCAATACAGTTTTCACAAATTTGCCAGAGCTTCAAGTTTGTTCAAAAGCAATTATTCCCTATACTGCTCCTGTAAATAAAGTTATATTAAAAGAATTTCTCAAAAGTTTTGAAGTACCAATTCCAGTTCAAGTTATTGTGGAAAGTCCAGCCCCAGTTCCAGTTCCAGTTATTGAGAAAGATAATTCTAAAGCCCTGAAACTTATTGATGATCTTTATGATAATCCTCAATCATCTGATGATAGTGATGATAATGACAGTGATGATGATGACTCTGATGATATGTCATCCAAGAAAAGAAAAGCTAAGTATATGTCAAAGGCTGCTCCTAAGCCTCCAAATCCTAACAATGATATTCCCTACTAATATCACACTGACCAGGGATTCTCCTTCCTGGATGAGAATTTCAAGAAATGAAGCCAACAGAAGGAAGAAGATGAAGAAGACTAGTTACTACTCTGACAAGCCTATCAAGTATAACCATCCTCGTCCTCCTCCAGCAGCAGGTGCAGTTGGCTCAGCAAAGTTCTCTTCCTCCTCTCAAAGATATTCTCAGCAACCCAAGAGACCAGCTAGTTCTAGTGGTTCTCAGAGCTCAAGGTCATCAAGACCTCCTTCAGGTTCCTCCAGATCAATTCCTTCAGGATATAAGTATCATATTTCTGATGGCTCCTCTCACAGAGATAAAAATCCTCAAGCAAATTCTTCAGTTCAAGGCAGTGATGTTGAGTATAGGCCTCCTTCTCCCAATCCAGAAGAGGAGAGGATATCTCATATGGCCAGATTCAGAGAATCTTTAGCAACAGCTCAGATTAATAAAGCAAAAGCTGAAGGCAAGGATTACTCCAAATATTCAACCATGTCAGAATTCAAGAAGAAAGAACTTGAAAAGTACAAATCAAAGAATGTGTTCAATGCTGAAGTTTATTTAGACAAGAACCCAAAAGCAATAGTTCCTCAAGTCAAATGTCAAACCATTCTGGGAGCTCAGGATCTATACATGAGCAAGAAAGAATCAGAAAATCCAAACAGACAGATTATATTCAAGCCTCCTTCTAAGTAAAAGGTTCAGACCTTTTTGTTTTTGTTATATTTCTGTTTCATTGTAACATTGTTAAACTCAGAGCACTATACTTATTCTATCTGCTGAAATGGTTTTACATTCTGTCAGATATATATACATGCTCTGCTATTTCTATTAAAAATTTGTCAAATAGTATCCTAGCCCATATAGGGGGAGATTGTTGGAACAACCTTATTACTGATTTGGTCTAGGATTACTATGTGTTGACTAGGATTAAGTTGACCCCCAATGTATAGTCTAAGGGTCATAGTTTTAGGCTGATAAGATTGCTAGAACTTAGAATTTCTCTAAGTATCTGCGTTCGACGAACTCAATACTGCGTTTGACGAACTGCTCTCTGCGTTCGACGAACAGCTTACACTCTGCGTTCGACGAACGGCTTGCTTCAGTCTCAACGGTCGACGATCTTCTATACTCAGCGGCTCAGCGGCTCAGCGGCTCAGCGGTCGATGAATCCTTCAGTTCGACGAACTCTAAATTGAGATCGACGAACTCCAGCCTGTGTTCGACGAATGTTTATCAAATGTTCAGTTCGACGAACTCATCCTTCAGGTCAACGAATTCTTATTTCAGCTCGACGAATTTTCTCTCAGTCTATTCAGATCAGTCATTCTATTTCTCTGAACTCAGTTCAACTATCAGATTCAATTTTATTCTTCATGGAGTTATTCTTCCAGATAAGACAGATTTTATCCTTCCTTATTTTATTCCCCTTTCCATTCTCTTCCCAAGAAAATAGCCGTTGGCTTATATTGGAAAAGGATATCATTTATTAAAAAGGAAAAGGAATTAAGATTTGCTGAATCAGTTGAAGTTCCAAGGAAATAATTAATGCAGATTATTCTATTCCAATTCAGAGATTTGAATTTCAAATAAGTTATCATTTTCTCTAAGGAAATAGAATACCAGAAGAAAGATATTTGTAACAGAAAGAAAATATCAGAGCATCAGTCGAGAGAGAAAATATTCAGAAATAAAAAGAAAGATCATCTTCCTCAAGCAGCACCTCTCATTCTCTGAGAACTACATCTTCAAGATCAATCTCTCAGTTTTCTGCTGTAAGTTCAAATCTTCAATAGAGCAACAATAATCTGGGGAACTTCTGTCTCTCAGATTCATCATCTTATCAAGGAAGATATTTCATTCAAGAGAAAGCTCCATCCTCAAGCTGTCAAGAATTTCAATCAGACAGGGGGAGCTTTACACCATCAATCCACTAGAGTCTTCTCTCAGATTGTTGACAGAGAAGAACTTCTTAACCCCTTTATTCCATCTTGTACAGGGTTCTAACTCCCTTTAAAAGTTAACCTCTTGGTGGCAGGGCACCTGAACAAAAACCTGTGGTTTGGTTAGAGCACCTGATCAAAAGCTCACTTGGTGTGTGGACACCTGATAAAAAACGTGATAGGGCACATGATCAAAAACCTAGTGGATCCTACCAAGTGTGGTAGAAGAGTGGACGTACCCAGGTTTATTGGGGAACTACTATAAAAATCCTTGTGTTTCTGTGCTTGTGATTTTCTGTGTTGCTGTGCTGTGATGATTTGTTTTTATTTAGTTTTTATAAATCACTATGCTATACACTTATATATATATATATATATCACTATTTTAATTCTGCAATAAAATTAAGGAAAAAGTTTTAATACTCTATTCACCCCCTCTAGAGTAAACCTAAGATCTAACCTCCACTTTCAATCATCGAGAGAGCTACCTCTAGCGCTACCTCCTGCGCTAGCTCTCGATAATTCGTATTGATGCTTTCGACGATACACACAAGTCCTTTTGTCGAAACTCACCCATTTCGATGATATGAGCTACCGCTAGTGCTAGAGCTAGCCCCCGTTGCTAGCTCCTCAGCTTAGATCTTTGTGAACTTGTTGCACCGGGAATCTAGGGCCTTATAATCCTCCCCCCTTAAACATAATTTTGTCTCGAAATGCTAATAGGGCAAATAACTATAAAGATACAAAAATTTACCTCGTACCTCAATGGAACAACTCGGGGAACTCATCACGCATGGTTTGCTCATGCTCCCCTGAACGCTCCTCACGCCCGCAATTGTCCCAGCAGACTTTGACCATCTTGATCATTTTATTCCGCAATTGCTTGACATCAGTGTCCTCGATGCGAATAGGCATGACCTTTACCTTTAGCCCCTCATCGACTAGCACTTGATTCGCCACAAGCACTTGGCTAGGTTCTGGCACAGCTTTCCAGAGCACAGATATGTGAAACACATGGTGTAAGCCATTCAAATCTGCCGAAAGAGAGAGCCGATAGGCAGCTTCACCAACACGTTCCAATATCTCAAACGGTCCAAGGTATCCTGGACTCAGCTTTTTCAGGCGTCGAATCCTGGACAGACCCTTGAATGGTTTGATTTTGAGATATACCAAGTTAGCCATGGTGAACTCAATGTTTCTATGCTTGGCGTAGTAGTATTTTGCCTTCCTATCTTGCGCAATCAACACTCTCACCCGGATTGTTCAAACAGTCAAATTGGCATCTTCGACTTCCTTTCACTTAAACAGCTTAGTTTCGCCCGTCTCCGCCCACACCAAGGGAGTACAACACTTTCTACCATAAAGAGCCTCAAAGAGTGCAATTTTTATACTTGCCTGGTAGCTTTTATTATAAGTGAACTAAATCATAAAGAGATGATCTTCCCACCTCTTTACAAAATCCAAGGCGCACATTCAGAGCATATCCTCCAATGTTCTGTTGGTTCGCTCAGTGTGCCCATCCATTTGAGGATGGAAGGCAGTGCTAAATTTCAGCTTGGTACCCAACAGTTGGTGGATTAGCCTCCAATCTTTCGACGTGAAGCGCCCATCTCAATCACTTACGATGCTACGAGGCACGCAGTGTAGTCGTACAATGCTATCTACATATAACTTTGCTAACTTCTCCACTGAATCGTCCTTCCGATTTGGAATAAAGTATGATACCTTTGCAAGCGATCCACGATCACCCAAACAACATCATTCCCGTTTTGCAACCTCGGTAAACCATGCACGAAATCCATAGAAATATCATCGAATTTCCATTCCGGAATAGGCAACGACTTCAGGAACCCACCAGGTTTCTGACATTCTGCCTTCACAAGTGCACAAGTTTTGCATTTTGCCACGTAAAGGACTATGTCCTTCTTTAAACCTGGCCACCAAAACAACTTTTTCATGTCTTGGTATTATTTTGTGCTCCCCGGTGGATTGAGTACTTCGTAAGATGTTCCTCGTACATCAATTCCTCCCGCAACTTGCCAACATTTGGGATGCACAACCGACTGTCTTTCCAAAAAAGATCGTCGTCCAACACAAACTCGGCAGCAGACCCAACCTCAGTCTCCGCCAAGTAGCGCTTCAAGCTTGCATTAAGCTCCAAGGCTTACCATATTCTATCTGCGAGGTCATATTTCACCTCTGTCCAATTCAAGCACGCACTCGCACTAGCGCTTCTATCCACACAAGAGATCTCCAAAGCTTCCAAGTCGATGATCAGACCCGGATCATGTATCTGAATCCAGCTGGCTTGTGTAGAAGTCCTCCGACTCAAGGCATCTGCGACTACATTTCCCTTCCGGGGTGTATAGTGAATTTCGAAAGTGTAGTCCCCCAGGAACTCCAGCCACCTTCGTTGTCTCATATTTAGCTCCTTTTGATTTAACGGATACTTCAGGCTCTTGTGGTTAGTAAAGATATCATCCTTCACACCATATAAGTAATGCCGCCATAAATTCAGTGCGAATATCATGGCCGCCAACTCCAAGTCATGGACCGGATAGTTCCTCTCATGCACTTTCAACTGGCGCGAGCCATAAGCAATCACCAAACCATGCTGAAGCAGAACGCAGCCTAAGCCGCTACCTACTGCATCACTGTAGATTTCGTCGCCTTCTATACCACATGACAAACATAAGATTGGTGTCATGGTCAAACAGCTCTTTAAATCCTCAAAAGCTCGTGCACACGCTGGTGACCATATGAACTTCCGATCCTTCTTTGTCAAAGTTGTGAGGGGAAGAGCGATCCGCGAAAAGTTCTCCATGAAGCGTTGATAGTAGCCGACAAGTCCAAGGAAACTCCTGACTTCCGCTACTATCGCCAAAATGAGCCACTCCTGGATTGCCTTTATCTTTACCAAATCTACTGCAACACCTTCTCCACTAACTACAAGACCAAGGAACGCCACCGAGGCTAAACTGGTAATACCCAGATTTCAAATCTAATTTCAAATACACAGTTGATCCGACCAACTGATCGAACAGGTCATCGATTCTTGGAATTAGATACTTGTTCTTTTCTTTTAACTTGTTCAGTTCACGGTATTAGATACACAGATGCAAGCTTCCATCCTTCTTCTTCACGAAGAGGACCAGTGCACCCCAAGGGGATGAACTTGGGCGTATATAGCCTTGGACTATCAATTCATGCAACTAAACCTGTAACTCTGCCATCTCCTTTAGCACTATTCGCTACAGGGAGCGTGACACAGGCTTGGCACCTGGCATTAGCTCTATTGTGAAGTCGATCTCTTACTGAGGTGGCGCCCCAGGGAGGTCTTTGGGAAACACATCCGGATACTCTGATATGACAGGAACGTCACTTAAACTGGGTTGAGGCTTTACAACCCCCACTAGCACGAAGCACAAGTCCGCGCCCTAGCGAGCTTTGATTACTTGGACCGAAGATATCAACATCTTGCTCGATCCATGCAAACCAGCAAAAGTCATTGCACGTTCAGTATTATGCCCCAGTGTGACCTCCTTTGAAGTAAAATCAATGTATGCCTGCTACTCCGACAGCCAGTCCATTCCAAAGATTACATCAAACTCTGAGATCGGCAATATCGATGCTCCTAAATCAAAGTCTTGACATTCGATCCACACTTTAACAACACTTAGATTCGCACCCTAAAATCTTTAGACAATAAGAAGCATGATGGTCCCGTTTCAAAAGAGCTTCCGTCGGATAGTTTAACAGTGGAACAAAGTTTAAACGCACATTAATAAAAGATATATGATGACCATACTGTAAACGCTATCCACACAAGGGACACAATTCAAATGAAGGCATGATCATCCATACCTGCAGCGACATGTCTTTGCCTACTGACCTCTTACTGGCCAAGATTACATGCTCGCAGTTGAGCTGGAGTGTCATGGGATGCATACAACTCCAAAGCCTTCCCTTTCTCCGCCGCATAAGCCGCAGTTGCCTTTGTGCTGCTGCGACATCACCAAGCAAAGTGGCCCACTTTGCCACAATTATAACATTTGACTAGACCTCGTCCAGTAGCTGCTCCTGAAGCAGAAGAGGAAGCCAGTTCTGAGAACTTGGACTTCTTTCTGAATCGAGACGTCTTTAGACTTGCCCCACGCTCCATACGCTTCATTTTCCCTTCCATAGACCTAGCTGTGTTCACTAAGTCGTAGAAGCCAAGTAACATTGGACCCACAAGTGCTAGTCATAAGTCAGCTCGCAGACCGTTGTAAAACTTATTGACCTTGGTCTCCTAATCTTCCCACATAGACCTCGCTTAACTGCCCAGACGGAAGAACTCATTCAAGTATTCATCTACTGTGTGCTCTCCCTGTTCCAGGTGTAAACACTGGTTCTGTAGAGGTCTTCCTGGTTGAGCATGTAGTGCTGCCATAACCGCCTCTGTAACCACTCAAATTGTCTCAGCAAGAGGAGGGGTTGTATGTACTTGGGCGGACACATTACTCTCCACACCAGGCTCAACTGGAGCACCCGGCACCCGGGCCACCCCAAGGGTAGGTGGCTGCACAAGCCTTCCTGGTTGCATATAATCCTGGCAAATGCCACTTCAGCAACCATCCTTATCATTTCCGTAGAAGGAGAAGGCGTAGGCATCTCCGCATATATGCACTACTCTCAGCAATATGTCGGGGTTGGGGCTGCCCCGCACCATTTCTAGTCACCTGAAATCATGTCGGACACAATTTAGTGTCTATTAGCGAAACAAAATAAGAAAACAAGGAACGCTCAGGTTCCACAACTATGCTAAAACATATATATATAATACATTCCTAAGTGGACATTCTGGTTATTTAAATGAGTTAAACGGCGACGCACACACATGCTCGCCACCCATTATAGGAATTCGACCACTAATTCGCACAGAAAGGGAACGAGACTCGTAGCTGATACCAAATTGTAACACCCCACCCGTTGCACAGTATATAACAGTAGGTCCGACCGGGACCCCATGCCATATAAGGTGAACAAGCAAGAGGGTTATGTATTCATTTAAGCAACCAACAACATCTCAGAGATTACACATAAGCGGAAGCATAAATTCATTACATCTTGAACCAGAAGACATGTCCACAATAAAGAACGGGAATGACTACTATATATATATAAAAGGTTTGGCACTAAGGCCATACATCAAACTATTCATCTCTTATTACATGTTTTACAAACATCGGCACGTAGGCCGGTAATACATGAAGTAAAAACATGCAAAACACTTGGGCCTTCGAGGGCCAGCAAAGCGCAGAAGACAGGTTCCACCCCGCTATTTTACGCTCGTCTCGCCAGGACCTGTCAAACACAATCCACCAAGCAGTGGGAAAACAGGTAACCATTCAGCTTTAGCTGACCCAAAATTATAACGACCCCACTGTTAAATTTTTTAAGTGGAAGTGGAATGGTGCTGGGCGGTCTGCCGATTGGAGACCGCAGAGACCGCGGGGTTTGCGTTGATTTTCTGGATGGTTTTGTCTCAGGCGGGTTGTTCTGAGCGGTCTGATCTGGGAGACTGCTGCTGTCCAGGCGGCTTGCGCGAGTTGGTCTGGCGACTTGTCCTAAGTCGGCCAGATGTTCTTGGTCTGCCTTCTTTGGAAGAAGACCGGGCGGTCTGCTTGTTGAGACTGCGGTGACCAGGCGGTTTGGTTATAACTGCAAGGTTTAATAAGGAAGCTATGAGCTATGCTGAGATCGGGCGATCTGCTTTGCGAGACCGCTCCCGATCTGATGGGTGGTTATTTTATCCCAGTTTGTGCGGTGACGACATCCGTCTATCCGCCTATAAATAGGGGTGCAGGGCCCGTCATTAATAACGAGAAATGTTAGCGACTAGCAGCTCGCGGTCAGCTTGTCTCCCTTCTTCCAGCTTTGAATAAACTAGTTTGGGCGGACTGTGTTTAAGTGTTCTTGGTTTGTGCAGCGGACTCAGTTGATCAGGCGGTCTTAAGTGGCCAGGCGATCTTGAGTTGCGGTCTGTGGTAGGTAGCAGTTCTTGTTCAGAGTTCGCGGGTTCTTCTATGATCAAGACCATGCGGTCTGGGCGATCAGGAAGTGCGAACTGTTTGTTTTCAGCAGAAGAATAAAGCAGCGGTCTGATGGTCTGTGGTTGTGGTCTGGTAGGTGCAGCTTGTACTCTGTTCGCGCGGTCACAGGAGCCACCATCTGATTTGTCTGTTCGCGCGGTCTGGCGGTCTCAAGTCGTCAGGTCGCTGCAGCTTGTTTTCCCTTTGTGTTTTGTGCTTCTCTCCTCCGTGATTCTTATGAATCATGTCCCGCCATGTATACCTCGCATTGTAATGAGATAGTTAATACCATAGTACTTTTCGGTCTTCTCATTGTCATTGTTGTGCTACACTTGTGAAAGGTTTTGTGAAGTGTGTTCCGCATTTTTCACTTCTCCTCCGAACCTCAAGTTATTTAACATGGTATTAGAGGTAGGTTGTTGAGGTTGTGAGCAGAAATTGTTGATACTTCTCTCGGGTTTCTCAAGTGGTTAGCAATCAGTGGGATAGAAATGGAAGGAGGATATGCTAGAGGTCTTGGTATTGAGCTCCTTACGCAGACTAACTTCAAAAGTTGGAAGTCTTGCATGGAGAGCTATCTTCTTGGCGAGGATTTATGGGAGGTTGTAGGAGGAGAAGCAAGACAAGCTGTTGTTCTTGCTGATGGGCATGCTGAGCTCGTGAAGGCTTGGAGGAGAACGAATGCTAAGGCGGAGTTCACTCTCAAGAAATCTATCATTCCGGAGTTGTTTGATCACATCATCGGGTGTGGATCAGCTGCTGAGATTTGGACAGCCTTGGATGACTTGTTCAATAAGAAGAATGTCGCTAGGCTACAGTTCTTGGAGAATGAGTTGGCGAAAGCTACTCAGGGAGATTTGTCTATCTCAATGTTCTTCTTGAAGATGAAGAACCTCTGTGCAGAGATATCGGCTTTGGACCCGAATGAGCCTATCTCAGAAGCTAAGCTGAAGAGGCACATAATCCGCGGCTTGCGGAGGGAGTATATGGCCTTTGTTACTTCTGTTCAAGGCTGGGCCAATCAGCCTTCGTTGCTGGAGCTGGAGAACTTACTTACTTTGCAGGAAAGTTTAGCTAAGCAAATGGCTGGGATGTCTGTCTCTGGGGGAGAAGGTGAGGTTCTCTTTTCTGGCAAGAAGAAGAGATGTGACAAGAAGAAGACATCTGGAGATGATGGTCCGTCTACTTCATATTAATAAGAGAGGAGCTATGCTCCTAAGCGTTATGGGAAGAAGCAGGAAAGACCTAGATGCTTCAGGTGCAACAAGCTTGGTCATTTCAAAAGGGACTGCAAAGTCAATCTTCAGCCAGGGCATGCTACAGGGAAGGAGGAGGTTGGTTCCAATTCTGAAGGTAGTTGGGGTGGTGGAGGTGCATTCATGGCAGGCACATGTGTTCAGGCTATGACTGCCATCAACTATCAGGACGATTGGATAGTGGACTCTGGGTGTGGTCATCACCTCACCGGGGATGAGTCGAAGTTCTCCTCACTGTAGGCATATACAGGTAATGACGCTATCATTACGGCTGATGATACTGTTCATGCAGTTGAGAAGGAGGGTGTGGTTTCATTGAATGATGATAGAGGTACTATTACGTTGAAGAGTGTCTATCATGTTCCAGGAATGAAGAAGAACCTCATCTCGGTGACCAATGCGGTGGATGATGGCTATCATGTTCTGTTTGGTCCAACAAAAGTGAAATTTCTCCGTAATGTTCCAGCGGTGAAAGCTGAGGTCACTCATGTTGGGAGATGGGTGAAGGACTTGTTTGTTCTGTCAACAAGTTCTTATGTTGATAAGATGAGGGCTAACGACAGCGCTGCTATTTGGCACGAAAGGCTTGGGCATGTTGGGATGGATAAGTTGAAAGCTATGGCGGGTAGAGGCCTGGTGAAAGGTTTGCCTAGCTTGTCATCTTTCGGGGATGGTCATGTTTGTGCATGTTGTCAGTTTGGTAAAGCTCATCGCTTTCCATTTGACAAATCACAAAGCAGATGTAATAGACCATTGAAGTGCATCCATGATGATCTGTTTGGATCTACCAACACTGCTAGTCTGAGAGGTAGCAGGTATATGCTGATCTTAGTTGATGACTTCACCAGATATACTTGGGTGTATTTTCTGAAGGAGAAGTCGGAGGCGTTCAAGAGGTTTGTGGAGTTCAAGGAGCTGGTTGAAGGTCGGCTAAACCTGCGGGTGAAGAAGTTCAGAACTGACAATGGAGGGGAGTTCACCTCTAAGGTGTTCTTTAACTTCTGCAGGAAGCATGACATCCAAAGGGAGCTTTCTTGTGCTCACACTCCACAACAGAACGGAGTTGCAAAGCGGAAGATCCGTCACCTGACGGAGACCTGCAAATGTTGGCTTCATGCCAAGAGTATCCCAAAGTCCTTCTAGGCAGAGGGAATGTCTTGTGCGGCCTATGTTATTAACCGGATGCCTCTCAGTCCCATCAACATGAAGACCCCTCATGAGTTGATGTTCAAGGAGAAGCCAAGCGTGGAAACCTTTCGAGTGTTTGGTTCTACCTGCTATGTGCATGTTCTGGATGCCCTTCGAACGAAGCTGGATGCTAAGGCAAGGAAACTAGTCTTCGTCGGTTATGATGACCGGAAGAAAGGGTGGAGATGCATGGATCCTGAGACACGGAGATTTGTGGTCTCTAAGGTTGTGGTATTTGACGAGCTGACGTCATACCATGGTAGCTCTTCTGTTGAGTTACAAGGAAGCAGGGTAGATGGTGGACCAGAGGAAGCTGCAAGTGAAGTTCTGGTGGAGTTACCTGTTTCTCCAGGTGCTCCAGGTATTTCTAGCTCTGGGTCAGGTACTTCAGGTTCTAGAAGCAGGGGGAGCGATGCTCCATGTCTACCTGAGAGGAGAGCTAGTCCAGAAGCTGCAGTGGAAGAGGTGGTTCAGAGTCAAGTTCTGAGGAGGTCCAAAGGACCATTATTCCACCTGATTGGTATAGGGCGGGAACTTGGTGAGCTTTGTCTCATGTGTCTTCGCAGTTCCCCTGGATGAGAGAGAGCCATCTTGTTATGAAAATGCCATTTGCGTCAATGAGTGGGAAGGAGCCATGGATGAAGAGATGGCTGCCCTCAGGAAGAATGAGACTTGGGACTTGGTGCCTAAGGTTGAGGGAGTTACTCCGGTGACTTGCAAGTGGGTTTTCAAACTGAAGAAGAAGGCTGATGGAAGTATTGAGCGGTACAAGGCTCGCCTTGTAGCTCGAGATTTCTCTCAGAAGTATGGGGAGGATTATGACGAAACGTTTAGCCCCGTTGCCAAGATGACTTCTGTCCGGGTGGTGATCGCCTTGGCAGCTTACCAATGGTGGAAGATTTGGCAACTCGACGTGAAGAATGCTTTCTTATATGGCGAGATTGACAAGGATATCTTCATGGATCAGCCACCTGGTTATGTATCCAAAGAGCACCCAAGATATGTTTGAAAGCTCAAGAAGGCTCTTTACGACTTGAAGCAAGCGCCTCGGGCGTGGTACGGGAAGATCGTAGAATACCTCCAGTTCTGCGGATATTTTACTTCTGATTCTAATTCAAGCTTATTCGTAAAGAAGACGGGGGAGCTTCAGGTCTTGGTGCTACTGTACATTGACGATATGATCGTCACATGGAATCTTGAGATGGAGGTAGCTAGGCTTCGTGCTGAGCTAGCTATCAGATTTGATATGAAGGATTTGGGCGAGCTCCACCATTTCCTTGGGCTCGAAGTGGAGAGGAAAGAGAGCGGTATGCTCTTTTCCCAAAAAGGCTATGCGAATCGAATCGTGAAGAGATTCGACATGGAAGGGGGAAGAGCAGCTCTACTCCACTGGAGGTTGGAGTTCATCTTCGGCGAGATGAAGGGAAGGTTCTTACCGATCCTTTGGTGTTCCGGGCTTTGGTCGGAAGCTTGATATATTTGACGATCACGAGGCCAGATATTGCTTATGCAGTTGGCAGGGTGAGTCGGTTTATGGCAGAGCCTCGGAAGCTTCATCTTGTGGCGGCTAGGAGTATATTGAAGTATGTCAAATCCACCTCGGAGTTGGGTCTCTTCTATGGGAGAGATTCGGGCTTTTGCTTGCACGGGTACATGGATTTTGATTATGGAGGAGATTCGGATGATCATAGATCAATGTCTGGATATGTCTTTATGACAGGCTCTACAACTATATCACGGTGCAGCAAGAAGCAGGATTCTTTGTTTGTCTCTACCACGGAAGCAGAGTACAAAGCTTCGGCTTTGGCGGCTCAGGAAGCCATCTGGCTTAGGAGGCTTGTGGAGGAAATTCATAGGGAGGTGCGAGGTCCTACTCTGTTACGTGGTGACAACGAGACTGCTCTCAAACTGGTGAACAATCCAGTTTGTCACGCGCGTATGAAGCATATAGAGATTCATCACCATTTCATTCGTGAGAAGGTGTTGGAGGGATCTCTGATTGTGGAGCATGTGCAGAGCGAGGAGAATGTTGCTGACATATTTACTAAGCCGTTGGCGAAGGGACCGTTTGGTCAGTTGCGGAGTTTGCTTGGGCTGACTTCCACTTCCCACTTTAAGGGGGAGTGTTAAATTTTTGAAGTGGAAGTGGAATGGTGCTGGGCAGTCTGCGGATTGGAGACCGCAGATACCGCGCCGTCTGCCCTAGTTTTCTGGCTGGTTTTGTCTCAGGCGGTTGTTCTGAGCGGTCTGATCTGAGAGACCGCTGCTGTCCGGGCGGCTTGCGCGAGTTGGTCTGGCGACTTGTCCTAAGTCGGCCAGATGTTCTTGGTCTGCCTTCTTTGGAAGAAGACCGGGCGGTCTGCTTGTTGAGCCCACGGTGACCGGGCGATTTGGTTATAACCGCAAGGTTTAATAAGGAAGCTATGAGCTATGCTGAGCTCGGGCGATCTGCTTTGCGAGACCGCTCGCGATCTGATGGGAGGTTATTGTATCCCGGTTTGTGCGGTGACGACATTCGTTTGTCCACCTATAAATAGGGGTGCAGGGCCCGTCATTAATAACGAGAACTATTAGCGGCTAGCAACTCGCGGTCAGCTTGTCTCCCTTCTTCCAGCTTTGAATAAACCAGTCCAGGCGGACTGTGTTTAGGTGTTCTTGGTTTGTGCATCGGACTCAGTTGATCAGGCGGTCTTAAGTGACCAGACGATCTTGAGTTGCGGTCTGTGGCAGGTAGCAGTTCTTGTTCAGAGTTCGCGGTTTCTTCTGTGTTCAAGACCGTGCGGTCTGGGCGATCAGGAAGTGCGAACTGTTTGTTTTTAGCAGAGGAATAAAGCAGCGGTCTGACGATCTGTGGTTGCGGTCTGGCAGGTGTGGCTTGTACTCTGTTCGCGCGATCTCAGGAGCTACCATCTGATTTGTCTGTTCGCACTGTCTGGCGGTCTCAAGTCGTCAGGTCGCTGCAGCTTGTTTTCCCTTTGTGTTTTGTGCTTCTCTCCTCCGTGATTCTTATGAATCATGTAATGCCATGTATACCTCGCATTGCAAAGAGATAGTTAATACCATAGTACTATTCGGTCTTCTCATTGTCATTATTATGCTACACTTGCGAAAGGTTTTGTGAAGTGTGTTCCCCATTTTTCACTTCTCCTCCGGACCTCAAGTTTTTTAACACCCACCCCATGATCGGGGCGGTGGTTCTCCTTCCCTGCAAGCAAGCAATATCAACATATATTTCACAGGTGCGACTAAGCACCACATAGAAACAATCACCACATACGTCGACTCTAGGCCGCACGTATTGTGCTCTCAGGCACACTCCATCCACAAGTCCTTTTTCAGCTTGGATGATCAATTGAGCTAAGCCGTACAAATTGACATTTTCCGGCATCTTCCATAAGGCAGTGCACCGAGGGGCGACCTATTAACCGACCGATATGGACGGGTTTAGATCCAGCTAGTCCCGACTCAATCATCGCGAACAAACAGCACGATGCAGGTAAACTTTCACCTCATCCCGATCACATAGACGACCTCACAGGGTCATCACCCTCGTCCCCAGGCCACTAGCAATAGCGCCGCCGCTAGCACTAGCGCTGGCATTAGCTGCAGAACTCAGTTCTGTCAGCTCTTTACGGTATTTTCTGGAGATCACCTCCAGAACTCCCTACAACCCATCAAAACACCCAAAACCCAAAAACAATCATACATACTCGGAGTCTTCTATGGAGCGCAATATACATCACCAATCAAGACCAACCTGTCCAGGGCTTCACAAAGTATTCGTATGTCCGTACACCGATCCGGACTCTATATGCAATTTTCTATGGGTATAATCCATATCGACCCATCAGAAGAAACCTATCAACTAATTAGTTGAAATCTTTCTGCTACTATGCACAAATCAAAGGACTAACCTGTCCAACGATTCAGAAGAAGAGTTGTTACATTTGATGTTCTCTTTGGTGCCATATCATTGCAAGCAATCTGGATGAAGAGGTGTACAACACGCTCTCCTACAAGATCCAAACATGGCACGTCGAATGGCTGGCCCTAAGGTCCTTCATCCTGCCCTCTGTGTCCTACCTTTGGAGAGAGAGTTATGGTAAGAAAATGAGAAGAGAAAGACATTTGCTACCTTTCTATACTAAAGAGCTACCACCGACGCTATCGCTATCACCAGGCACTAGCCTCAAAGGCGGTACGACTGAACCTATCCATAGCAGCTTAAGGAAGTCGTCGAGACGCTACTGATAGCACTGGCGCTACCGCCTGCACTAGATCTCTACGAGCCGAATTCACGAGCACTCAACACGATTCGCCGGGACAAAAAGTCATCGAGAGAGCTACTGCTAGCACTACCACCTGCGCTAGCTCTCGATGATTCGTCTTGATGCTTTCGACAATACACACAAGTCCTTTCGTCAAAACTCACCCAATTCAACGATATGAGCTACCGTCGGTGCTAGCCCTAGCGCCCGACGCTAGCTCCTAAGCTTAGATCTCTGTGAACTTGTTGCAGCTGAAAACTGGGGCCTTACAAAGACAACCCCAATTCCTAGTATCACACAGTCAACATTCATAGTGCCAGATCCAAATTTAGAAGAGCTTGACCTTGTTGAAATAAACGAGCTGACTACTAAATTCTTCAGCCTTGGTGATGGACAAAACTATATCCGCAAACGATAACGGCAAGTGTACCGTATCAAATGTAGTATAGATTATTAAAACAAGGTCGTATTAGACTCGGGGCGGTTGAGTACTCTTACTTCAAGAAAATCTCTATTATCTTATCAATTAAAACTTGAGGTTGGTTTGCAAAAAAAAGAAAATTAAAATAAGAATTAAAAAAAGCGATTAGCACTCGATCTTGAATCACCTTGGAGATAAAAATAAGAATAAAGAATAAAAACGCATTCTCTTAAAAATAGCCTTGACCGTGGAGATTCCCGAATTATGAACGCACCTCTCTCGAGGATGCGCTCAACTGAGTTTAGGTTGATCAATCGAACTCTCGTTCTAGAATCGAAACCCCTAAAACTCGCCTTATCGAAGTGAATCCCGCTATTGGCTTTTACTCCAATCCAGAAGGGTAACGTCGTCCTCTCTCGAGGATTGCATTCTACTCCTTTTTTATTCTTGAAATGATCGATTCAAAATCAAAACCTCTCGATTATTAGATTCCGAAAACAAAGATGAGAGTTATATATCGACAATATAATCTCAATCCAATAAAAGTTCAAGAATAAATCAAAAGCATTCTAAAGAAGAGAAAGAGAAGCTAAACCATAAATTATATTCTCCTCAGATCATCTCGGTCAGGTACTAATTGGAATTTAGTTACTCATCGAGATAGAATAATTAAAGAAAATAGAAGAGTTCATGAAAAAAAGAGAGAATAGATTGAGAGAAGAAAAGAACTATTATATTAAATTGCTGGAGAAAAATTACAAGACATGAATTGAAAACTACAAATGCTAATAAGAAAAAGGACATACAAGAACTACTAAAACACGAAAATAAAACAAGAAATGGAGATTTGAACTCCCAAAATTCGTCCTTAAACATCTGCTGGAGCTGGCTTTATATAGCTAAAAAAATGAGGTTACACGCCCTTGGTCACGCCCGTGACCAAGGGCGTGTAAGGGGCGTGATCGAAGCAGCAGCGGAGAGGGCACCTTCTGGAGTAATTGCGAGCGTTTCGGCCGTGTCACGCCCTAGGTCACGCCCGTGACCGAGGGCGTGTAATCTTGAATTAGTGATGCTGGCGGGAAGAAGCGCGGGGCGAGTCACGCCCGTGACTGGAGGTCACGCCCTCGGTCACGCCCGTGGCCGAGGGCGTGTAACTTTAAATGACGTGGCAGGCGTGCTCTGGATGCTGTGGCGAGTCGCGGCCGTGACACTGGGTCACGCCCTTGGTCACGCCCGTGACCTGGGGCGTGTACTTGGCGAATTCTTCACGGAACGCTCCCTTGTGGAGGAATTGGGTCTGGAACACATCTTTGATTGCCACGCCCTTGGTCACGCCCGTGACCTTGGGCGTGTACTTTGGATTTTTACTCAAAGTGCCCAAAAAACCTGCAAAACATAAAATAAGCTTAAATTAGTCGATAAAATAAAAAAAGGAACAGATTAAACAGGAGAATACAAATAAATTATATGAATTCAATTTAAAACTATATTAAAATAATACTAAAAGATGAGTACAAAAAGTACTCATCACTTGGATTCAAGATCAATGATGTCTACCATGATGCAAAAACTGACTTGGAGAAATTATTTAAAGGGCATGACAGAATCCAGAAGAATCCAGAGAAGGCCAAACCAACTAACTTCAAATATGTTGAAACAAAGTTCAGGAAAGTCTATGAGGCCTTATCTATATTTCTCAAAAAGAAAAAGTAGAATACTTCTTTGGGTAACTAATTCTAATGAACAGTCATTTCTATTAATCAGAAGTGTTAGTTTATGCTGTCATTCTGTTATAGTATATTTCTATATACTCTACTTTATTTTACAATATGCTTGAAATCACTTAGAATATTTGTAAAATTTGTTAAGATAATAGGGGGAGATTTTTGGGAAAAACATCCTCTGGATTTATCGTACAAATTATGTAAAAGTGATTTCGTCATCTAGGATTCATTACCCATGATTTATAGTGAGGGTAATATGGTCATTAGATGTCCTAGGATGTCACACTCTTATTAGGGTGTCAAAAATCAGTCCAAGGGGGGGGGGGGGGGGGGGGGGTACAAAATCTAGTTGAGTTAATTCTGCGTCGACTTGTAGTTGACACAGCTTTGACTCCTAGTCGAAGTAACTTTGAATAGAATTAAGGATAACTCAGACTGGCAGTCGATGTATTAGTTGAAGTTGACGCAACGTTAGAAGTCAACGCAATATTAGAAGTCGACGCAACTTCAAATTATATTCGACACAGAAGTCCGAGATGAATGTATATGTCTTCATCTCGATGGATACGTCGATAAGGACTCAACGCAATGTCAATATCAGAGTTCATTTCAAAACTGAGGAAGATGTTGAAGCAGCTTCTATTAGAACTCAGAGGTGCACTGATTAGAGGGCAAAAGTATTCAATACAACGTCGAATACAAACAAAATATTAGAATACTTCCTGGATTTGACTAGGAAGTTTATTCAGAAGTTATAAATGGAAGTTATTTGAATTCTAACAGGTCGTTCATAACCAAGAATGGAAATAAGAACTCCAAAGATACAATAGAGACATTTTTGGAAGTTATTCAAAAAGATTTTGACGGGCTGTCAACAGAAATAGTAAGAGAGCAATATTATCTCTTGGATATTCCTACTGGGGAAACAACAGTAGAGGAAAGTAATTCAACATTATTTGACAGAAGAATAAGTATACTGAATGGAATATAGAACAATAATAATTCTGTATTCTTCTTCTCGAGCCTTCACTGTTGAAACCATAGAACTGGTCCCGACGTTCGAAAGGGGGATGCAGCTAATCCTTACTTGACCCGAGCTAGAACCCTTTACCAGTTGCTAAGAACTGAAAGACCTTACCTTTGAAGAACACTTGAGTCCAAAAACAGACCCCTTAAGCTGCAGCGTGGACGTCCCACCACACACCCGGAAGTTCAAAGAGAGCTTCTCCTCCCAAGCCAATGCTGCGCCTAGGCACCTTGGAGGGCACTAAGGACCACCTCGCCTTCAACCTTCACTGACTGGTGGGGGGGGGGGGGGGGGGGGGGTAGTGCTTGCTCACATGACACACACGAGGGGGGAGTCCAACCCTTCCCAAGGTGCCCATGGGGGTCTATTTATAGACTTCCCAAAATTGGGCTGCGGATAGCCAAGATTCTGCTATCCGTAGCTCAATTACGAACCTGAATGACCAAAATGAGAGGGGGGGGGGGGAGGCACGTGGAGGTGGAGACGTCCACTCCCCCCCTTGCCGGGGGTCGGGAGAGTGGACCGAATGGTCCACTGCCTAGGCTGGGCGAGTGGACCCTTCAGTCCAGCCCCCTTAGGGGCGAGAGGACCCATGGTCCACTTGCCCAAACGCCCGGGGCGAGTGGACTACAGGTCCACTCGCCACTCACCATGGGCGAGTGAACCAGTGGTCCACTCGCCCCTGCCTTGGGTGAGTGGACAACTAGGTCCACTCGCCCAGGTGAGGAAGTGGACCTCCGGTCCACTTCCTCCCCCCCGGGACTTCTTTTTTGGTCTTGGCCGCCTTCGAATAGTCGATCTTCTGCGTCACGGACACTCTCTCTATCACAAACTCATCTGTGTCGGGTCATACTGATTCAGAAAATATGAGTGTTGTACACAATCCCCGCTCTTTTCGAGCTTCTCTTAAGCTCAGAAAGAAAGTCCAACCCACCTATTTGACGAGTAGGTGGGGCCTTAGGGGAATCTAAGGAGGGCCCTGCCAACGGGTTACTCTTGCCAAGTTTTTTAGCGGAACTGAACTTGAGGCGGAAGGCGAACCTTTCTCCACTTAACAACCCTCCTGTGAGCCGAGCTCAACTGGAGGTGGAGAAAGCTCAACACCTTAGGTCTAGTTAAACTTGACCTGAGGTGGAGGAAAACTCAACACCCCTAGTCAAGCCAAACTTGACCTGAAGTGGAAGGCAAACCTTTCTCCACATAACAACCCTCCTGTGAGCTGAGCTCAACTGGATGTGGAGAAAGATCAACACCTTAGGTCTACTTAAACTTGACCTGAGGTGGAGGAAAACTCAACACCTCTAGTCGAGCCAAACTCGACCTGAGGTGGAAGGCAAACCTTTCACCACTTAACAACCCTCCTGTGAGCCGAGCTCAACTGGAGGTGGAGAAAGCTCAACACCTTAAGTCTAGTTAAACTTGACCTGAGGTGGAGGAAAACTCAACACCTCTAGTCGAGCCGAACTCGACCTGAGGTAGAAGGCAAACATTTCTCCACTTAACAACCCTCCTGTGAGCCGAGCTCAACTGGTGGTGGAGAAAGCACAACACCTTAGGTCTAGTTAAACTTGACCTGAGGTGGAGGAAAACTCAACACCCCTAGTCAAGCCAAACTCGACTTGAGATGGAAGGCAAAACTTTCAACAACCCTCCTATGAGCCGAGCTCAACTAGAGGTGGAGAAAGCTCAACACCTTAGGTCTTGTTAAAATTGACCTGAGGTGGAGGAAAACTCAACACCTCTAGTCGAGCCAAACTCGACCTGAGGTGGAAGGGAAACCTTTCTCCACTTAACAACCCTCCTGTGAGCCGAGCTCAACTGGAGGTGGAGAAAGCTCAACACCTTAGGTCTAGTTAAACTTGACCTGAGGTGGAGGAAAACTCAACACCTCTGGTCGATCCAAACTCGACCTGAGGTGGAAGGCAAACCTTTCTCCACTTAACAATCCTCCTGTGAGTCGAGCTCAACTGGAGGTGGAGAAAGCTCAACACCTTAGGTCTAGTTAAACTTGACCTGAGGTGGAGGAAAACTCAACACCTTTAGTCGAGTCAAACTCGACCTGAGGTGGAAGGCAAACCTTTCTCCACTTATCAACCCTCTTGTGAGCCGAGCTCAACTGGAGGTAGAGAAAGCTCAACACCCTAGGTCTAGTTAAACTTGACCTGAGGTGGAGGAAAACTCAACACCTCTAGTCGAGCCGAGCTCGACCTGTGGTGGAAGGCAAACTTTTCTCCACTTAACAACCCTCCTGTGAGCCGAGCTCAACTAGAGGTGGAGAAAGCTCAACACCTTAGGTCTAGTTAAACTTAACCTGAGGTGGAGGAAAACTCAACACCCCTAGTCGAGCCGAACTCGACCTGAGGTGGAGGAAACTCAACATATCTAGTCGAGCCAAACTCGACCTGAGATGGAGGAAACTCAACATCTCTAGTCGAACCGAACTCGACCTGAGATGAAGGGAGCTCAACATCTCTAGTCGAGCCGAACACGACCTGAGATGGATGAAACTCAACATCTCTAGTTGAACCGAACTCGACCTGAGATGGAGGAAACTCAACATCTCTAGTCGAGCCGAACTCGACCTGAGATGGAAGAAACTCAACATCTCTAGTCTAGCCAAAGTCAACATGAGATGGAGGAAACTCAACATCTCTAGTTGAGCCGAACTTGACCTGAGATGGAGGAAACTCAACATCTCTAGTCGAGCGGAACTCAAACTGAGATGGAGGAAACTCAACATCTCTAGTCGAGGCGAACTCGACCTAAGATGGAGGAAACTCAACATCTCTAATCGAGTCGAACTCGACCTGAGATGGTGGAAACTCAACATCTCTAGTCGAGCCGAACTCGACCTGAGATGGAGGAAACTCAACATCTCTAGTCGAGCCGAACTCGACCTGAGATGGAGGAAACTCAACATCTCTAGTCGAGCCGAACTCTACCTGAGATGGAGGAAACTCAACATCTCTAGTCGAGCCAAACTCGACCTTACATGGAGGAGACTCAACATCACTAGTCAAGCCGAACTCGACCTGAGATGGAGGGAACTCAACATCTCTAGTCGAGCCGAACTCAACCAGAGATGGAGGAAACTCAACATCTCTAGTCGAGCCGAACTCAACCAGAGATGGAGGAAATTCAACATCTCTAGTCGAGCCGAACTTGACCTGAGATGGAGGGAACTCAACATTTCTAGTCGAGCCAAACTCGACCTGAAATGGAGGAAACTCAACATCTCTAGTCGAGCTGAACTTGACCTAAGATGGAGGAAACTCAACATCTCTAGTCGAGCTGAGCTCAATCTGAGATGGAGGAAACTCAACATCTCTAGTTGAGCCGAACTCGAACTGAGATGGAGGAAACTCAACATCTCTAGTCGAGCCAAACTCAACCTGAGATGGAGGAAAGTCAACATCTCTAGTCGAGCCGAACTCGACTTGAGATGGAGGAAACTCAAAATATCTAGTTGAGGCGAACTCGACCTGAGATGGAGGTAACTCAACATCTCTAGTCGAGCCGAACTCGACCTGAGATGGAGGAAACTCAACATCTCTAGTCGAGCCGAACTCCAACTAAGATGGAGGAAACTCAACATCTCTAGTCGAGCCGAACTCGACCTGAGATGGAGGGAACTCAACATCTCTAGTCGAGCCGAACTCAACCTGAGATGGAGGAAACTCAACATCTCTAGTAGAGCCGAACTCGACCTGAGATGGAGGAAACTCAACATCTCTAGTCGAGCTGAACTCCAACTGAGATGGAGGAAACTCAACATCTCTAGTCGAGCCGAACTCAACCTGAAATGGAAGAAACTCAGCATCTCTAGTCGAGCCGAACTCGACCTGAGATGGAGGAAACTCAACATCTCTAGGCGAGCCGAACTCATCCTGAGATGGAGGAAACTCAACATCTCTAGTCGAGCCAAACTCGACCTGAGATGGAGGGAACTCAACATTTCTAGACATTTAGCTAAATTGAGTTTGAGGGCTTCGACACTTTCGAGGAGCTCAGTGTTGAAACCATAGAACTGGTCTCGACGTTCAAAAGGGGGATGCAACTAACACTTACTTGACCCGAGCTCAAACCCTTGACCAGTTGCTAGGAACCGAAAGACCTTCCCTTGAAGAACACTTGAGTCTAGAAATAGACCCCTTAAGCTGCAGCGTGGAGGTCCCACCACACACCCGGAAGTTCAACGAGAGCTTCCCCTCCCAAGCCAATGCTGAGCCTGGGCACCTTGGAGGGCACTAAGGACCACCTCACTGTCAACCTTCACCGACAGGGGGAGGTGGGGTAGTGCTTTCTCACAATACACATGCGAGGGAGGGGGTACCAACATCCCTTCCCAAGGTGCCCATGGGGCTATATTTATAGACTTCCCAAAAATGGGCTGCGGATAGCAAAAATTCTCTTATCCGCAGCTCAACCATGAACCTGAACGATCAAAACAGGAGGAGGCGCGAGTGGAGGACGAGACGTCCACTCCCCCCCTTGTCGGGGGTCGAACGAGTGGACTGAGGTCCACCGCCATGACTGGGCGAGTGGACCTTATGGTCCACCCATCCACTGGGCAAGTGGACCCTTGGTCCACTCACCCATAACCTTGGGAGAGTGGACCCATGGTCCACTCGCCCTCCCCCCCCCCACTCGGGCGAGTGGACTAAGGGTCCACTCTCCCAGGTCCTTGGGCGAGTGGACCAAGGGTCCACTTCGCCCGGGGCCTTGGGCGAGTGGACCCAAGGTCCACTCGTCCAAGGAGGTCTGCACCCCCCCCGGCCTTCTCTTTTTTGTCTTGACGATCTCTGACGGTTCGGCCTGCCGCGCAATGGCCACTCTCTCTATCACAACCTCTCCTGCATCGTGTCACACCGACTCAGAAAATATGAGGGTTGTACACAATCCTCGCTCTTTTCGAGCTTGTCTTAAGCTCAGAAAGAAAGTCCAACCCACCTATTTGATGAGTAGGTGGGACCTTTGAGGAATCCACGAAGGGCCCTGCCAATGGGCTACTCCTGCCGAGCTTTTCAGCTGAATTTGACTTGAGGCAGAAAGCGAACCTTTCTCCACTTAACACCCCTCCTGTGAACCGAGTTCAACTGGAGGTGGAGAAAGCTCAACACTTATGGTCGAGCTGAACTCGACCTGACGTGGAGGAAACTTAACATCTCTAGTCGAGGCGAACTCGACCTGAGATGAGGGAACTCAACATATCTAGCTGAGTCGAACTCAACCTGAGATGAAGGGACCTCAACATCTCTAGTCGAGACGAACTCAACCCGAGATGGAGGGAACTCAACATCTCTAGCCAAGTTGAACTCGACCTGAGATGGAGGGAACTCAACATCTCTAATCGAGTCGAACACAACCTGAGATGGAGGGAACTCAACATCTCTAGCCGAGTCGAACTTGACCTGAGATGGAGGGAAATCAACATCTCTAGTCGAGCCGAACTCAACCTGAGATGGAGGGAACTCAACATCTCTCGCCGAGTCGAGCTCGACCTGAGATGGAGAGAACTCGACATCTCTAGTCGAGCTGAACTCAACATCTCTAGCCGAGTCGAACTTGACCTGAGATGGAGGGAACTCAACATCTCTAGTCGAGTCGAACTCAACTTGAGATGGAGGGAACTCAATATCTCTAGCCGAGTCGAACTTGACCTGAGATGGAGGGAACTAAACATCTCTAGTTGAGTCGAACTCAACCTGAGATGGAGGGAACTCAACATCTCTAGACGAGTCGAACTCGACCTGAGATGGAGGGAACTCAACATCTCTAGTCGAGTCGAACTCAACCTGAGATGGAGAGAACTCAACATCTCTAGCCGAGTCGAACTCGACCTGAGATGGAGGGAACTCAACATCTCTAGTCGAGTCGAACTCAACTTGAGATGGAGGGACCTCAACATCTCTAGTCGATTCGAACTCAACCTGAGATGGAGGGAACTCAACATCTCTAGCCGAGTCGAACTCGACCTGAGATGGAGGGAACTTAACATCTCTAGTCAAGTCAAACTCAACCTAGGATGATGGGAACTCAACATCTCTAGCCGAGTCAAACTCGACCTGAGATGGAGGGAACTCAATATCTCTAGTCGAGTCGAACTCAACCTGAGATGGAGGGAACTCAACATCTCTTTCCGAGTCGAACTCGACCTGAGATGGAGGGAACTCAACATCTCTAGTCGAGTCGAACTCAACCTGAGATGGAGGGACCTCAACATCTATAGTCGAGTCGAACTCAACCCAAGATGGAATGAACTCAACATCTCCCCAGACTAACTGGGGGCAGAGAACCAGTCCATGTTCTGGGTGCTTACCTCACCTGGAGGCAGAGGGACTCATTACCTTCCCAAACTGATTACCCATCCTGAGGTCTTACCTGCAGCGAGTCGACCTGATGAGCCTCCCATCTGCCCGCATTACTGAACCCGGTGAATGGTCTCTAGTTGGGGATCTTACCAGCTAGGGGCGGAGTACCCATCCACGTCCTAGGTGTTTACCTTCACCTGGAGGCAGAGGAACTCAACACCTTCCCAAGCCACTTAGCATGTAGCCAGTCGACCCGATGAGTCTCCCATCAGCCGACATGACTGAGCCCGGTGAATGGTCTCTAGTCGGGGATCTTACCGATTGGAGGTGGAAGTACCCGTCTGCATCCTAGGTGCCTGACATACCTGGAGGCAGAGGAACTCAATGCCATCCCAATCCAATTGGAGGCGGAAGTACCCATCCGCATCCTAGGGGCTTAGCTTACCTGGAGGCAGAGGAACTCAATACCTTCCCAAACTGATTACCCATCCTGAGGTCTTACCTGCAGCGAGTCGACCCGATGAGCCTCTCATCTGCCGGCATGGCTGAGCTCGGAGAATGGTCTCTAGTCGGGGATCTTACCGATTGGAGGCGGAAGTATCCATCCGCGTCCTAGGTGCCTTGCTTACCTGGAGGCAGAGGAACTCAACGCCTTCCCAATGTAATTGGAGGCGGAAGTACCCATTCGCGTCCTAGGGGCTTAGCTTACTTGGAGGCAGAGGAACTCTACACCCTCCAAATCCAGTTACCTAGTAGCGAGTCGACCGGATGAGTCTCCCATCTGCCGGCATGACTGAGCCCGGAGAATGGTATCTAGTCGGGGATCTTACCGATTGGAGGCGGATGTACCCATCCGCGTCCTAGGTGCCTTACTTACCTGGAGGCAGAGGAACTCAATGCCTTCCCAATCCAATTGGAGGCGGAAGTACCCATCCGCGTCCTAGGGGCTTAGATTACCTGGAGGCAGAGGAACTCAACACCCTCCCAATCCAGTTACCCAGTAGCGAGTCGACCCGATGAGTCTCCCATTTGACGGCATGACTAAGCATGGAGAATGGTCTCTAGTCGGGGATCTTATCGATTGGAGGTAGAAGTACCCATCCACATCCTAGGTGTCTTGCTTACCAACGCCTTCCCAATCCAATTGGAGGCGGAGTACCCATCCATGTCCTAGGTGCTTACCTTCACCTGGAGGCAGAGGAACTCAACATCTTCCCAAGCCACTTAGTCAAGTAGTGAGTCAAACCGATGAGTCTCCCATCTGCCGGCATGACTGAGCCCGGAGAATGGTCTCTAGTCGAGGATTTTACCAACTGGGGGTGGAGTACCCATCCACGTCTTAGTTGCTTACCTTCACCTGGAGTCAAAGGTGTTGGAGTTTCTGAGGTGATCTCAAAGCAATCAACAGTTAGTCTTGCTGCCAACGCAATATGAGCCTATAGGGTCGCACATAAAAGCGTTTGGAGAAATTGGAGAAAGGATTGTGTTGGCCTTACTCATATTGGATATGAGTGGATGACCAATCCTGTGACTGCTTGGAATTAAGTTGAGAATGTCTCAACGGGAAATCTTTTAAAAGGTTTAAACGAATGGATTCATTCATGACAAATTCGGCTAAAGGGTTTAACCGAATTATGTCAAATTCGGCTAATGTGATTAACCGAATTATGTTGATTCGACTAATGAAATTCGGCTAATATGATTAAACAAATTTATTACATATTCGACTAAAGGGTTTAGCCGAATCTGGTCAGTTCGACGAAATGGTTTCGCCGAATTTATATAGCCGAATGATTAGTCGAATTCGGCGAATGTCATTAGTCGAATTCGGCGAATATCATTAGTCGAATTAGGCGAATGTAAATCTGGACAGATTTTCTGTTTTTCCCTCTGGTCTGCGGATAGTCGATTTTATGCCTTGCGTATAAAAGGACATGATTAGGGCTTCGGCAAACACGGTTTATCAGATCGAGCCTTTTCGCGAGAGAACAGACGACGGAAGTGTTCCGGCAGTTCTCGTTCCGTCCGCCGATAGACGTTCCGCCGCCGCTAGTCGCCGCCGCCGGTCGCCGCCTCCTCTGGATCGGACCTAGCAGTCTGTGAGGACGTTTGGAGCTTCCTTCCCCAACCTAGTTCTTGTGCGACAAGAAGCTAGGGTTCTTCATCGCTTGTGTGGACTTCTGTAGAGGGATCGATCTATTTCGATCCTTGAAGAACTCAAAGCAGATTTCGGATTTCTCTTGGAGCATCTAGGATGGATTTGATCCAATCCCGCAAAGGTAATTTTCATACTTAGTAGTTTTGATTAGCTTCTTGATTCAATGTTCATGGCCCGATCCAAACTCTTTTGGGTTGTTCTCTTTATCTCCGCTGCGCCTACATATGATGTATGGTTGTAGAAACCCAACAAAAGGAACTCAACACCTTCCCATAAACTAGCCAACTGGAGTTCGAGGACTTCAACATTTCCTGGGAGCTTAGCTCAACCGGAGGCGGAGGACCAGTCGACACTTCCTAGTCAGGGTCTTACTTAAGATACTACCTCTAAGTATTTCTCACTTATAACAAGGAGGTTACATATTACAATGCACCTTCCTGCGCCTACTTGGCCACATGCAACTCGGCCATCTACTTCATCACCTCCTCTACTTTCTTCGTCTTCTTATTCCTTTTCTTTCTCATGGTCCCTCCTGCTTCTCTGGTCAGCCTGGAGGTGAAAGACTTGTTCCTGAAACTGGCCTGCGTAGCTTCCCAGTGTCTCCCCATGCTTTTGTCAAATTATGAACAGGGAGTCTGGTCCCTTACTCCCCTTCTTCGAGGTTGAGAACCTCAACAAGAAACTCCAACGTAGGTCCTTGAAGCTATAGATAATACCTTATGGGAGATGGGGGAACCAGTCTTTTGCCTCTCCCTTGAAAGTTATGGCGAAAAGCCTGTACTTTGAGGCGTCTGTTATCTGCCCGATCGAGACCATGCCTTCAAACCAATGGAGGTGCTGAATAGGGTCATCCTTCCCTGCATAATAAGACATGTCAGGCTCGCTGAACCCATCTTAAATGGTAGCTGAGATGATCAGCTCGCAGAAGGACTTCCCCATCTTCCTTGGCGAGTCGAAGGCGTTCTCTCCATCTCCCCACCAGGGTAGCCGGTCCCTGGAGAGCCGTTGAAGAGCCCTCTTGCTTGGAGAACCGAACCCTCCCATGTGGCTAGCTCCTTCCCTTGCCGACGTGCTTGCCCCTTCTCTATCGGAGATGGCAAGGCGAGCAAAGGTGCGGGTGGTGTCGAGCACTCGCCGCGAGGGGGGAGTGCGACCCGCATGAGCTCCATAACAGACTCCTTGAACTTTTCAAAATCCCTTTTCTTCACGCACTTGCTGATAGGGGGTGAGTCCCCCAGCTCATCACTTCCAGCCATGAGACTTGCTCAGAGCTTTCCGAACTAGCTGCTTACTCGCTCACTGCACCAGAATGTTGAAACCAGAGAACTGATCTCGACGTTCGAAAGGGGGATGCAGCTAACCCTTACTTGACCCGAACACAAACCCTTGACCAATTGCTAGGAACCGAAAGACCTTCCCTTGAAGAACACTTGACTCTAGAAATAGACCCCTTAAGCTGCAACGTGGAGGTCCCACCACACACCCGGAAGTTCAACGAGAGCTTCCCCTCCCAAGCCAAAGCTGAGCCTGAACACCTTGGAGGGCACTAAGGACCACCTCACTGTCAACCTTCACTGACAGGGGGAGGGGTGGTTAGTGCTTGCTCACAATACACACGCGAGGGAAGGGGGTACCAACATCCCTTCCCAAGGTGCCCATGGGGGTCTATTTGTAGACTTCCCAAAAATGGGTTGCGGATAGCCAAAATTCTGCTATCTGCAGCTCAACCACAAACCTGAACGATCAAAACAGGAGGAGGGGCGAGTGGAGGACGAGACGTCCACTCCCCCCCTTGTCGGGGGTCGAACGAGTGGACTGAGGTCCACCGCCATGACAGGGCGAGTGGACCTTACGATCCACTCAATCCACCGCGCGAGTGGACCCTTGGTCCACTCGCCCACACCCTTGGGCGAGTGGACCCATGGCCCACTCGCCCGCCCCCCCCCTACTCGGGCGAGTGGACTAAGGGTCCACTCGCCAACGTCCTTGGGCGAGTGGACCAAGGGTCCACTTTGCCCAGGTCCTTGGGCCAGTGGACCCAAGGTCCACTCGTCCAATGAGGTCTGCCCCACCCCCTCGGGCCTTCTCTTTTTGGTCTTGACGACCTCTGAGGGCTTGTCCTACTGCGCAACGGCCACTCTCCCTATCACGACCTCTCCTACATCGGGTCACACCGACTCGAAAAATATGAGTGTTGTACACTCAGCTTAACCGGAGGAGGAAGACTGCTCGACACTCCCTAGAAACTTAGCTACCTAGAGGTCGAGGACTTCAACACCTTCCCAGAAGCTCAGCTCAACCGGAGGCGGAGGACAGCCCGACACTCCATAGAAACTTAGCTTCCTAGAGGTCGAGGACTTCAACACCTTCCCAGTAGCTCAACTCAACCGGAGGTGGAGGACCGCTCGACACTCCCTAGAAACTTAGCTACCTAGAGGTCGAGGACTTCAACACCTTCCCAGGAGCTCAGCTCAACCAGAGGCGGAGGAACGCTCGACACTCCCTAGAAACTCGGCTGCCTAGAGGTCGAGGAATTAAACACCTTCCTAGGAGCTCATCTCAACCAGAGGCGGAGGACCGCTCGACACTCCCTAGAAACTTAGCTACCTAGAGGTAGAGGACTTCAACACCTTCCCAGGAGCTCAGCTCAACCGGAGGCGGAGGATCGCTCGACACTCCCTATAAACTCAGCTGCCTAGAGGTCGAGGACTTCAACACCTTCCCAGGAGCTCAGCTCAACCGGAGGCGGAGGATTGCTCGACACTCCCTAGAAACTCAGCTGCCTAGAGGTCGAGGACTTCAACACCTTCCCAGGAGCTCAGCTCAACCGAAGGTGGAGGACTGCTTGACACTCCCTAGAAACTTAGCTACCTAGAGGTAGAGGACTTCAACACCTTCCCAGGAGCTCAGCTCAACCGGAGGCGGAGGACCGCTCGACACTCCCTAGAAACTTAGCTACCTAGAGGTCGAGGAATTAAACACCTTCCCAGGAGCTCAGCTCAACCGGAGGAGGAGGACCACTCGACACTCCCTAGAAGCTCAGCTTCCTAGAGGTCGAGGACTTCAACACCTTCCTAGGAGCTCAGCTCAACCGGAGGCGGAGGACGCTCGACACTCCCTAGAAACTCAGCTACCTAGAGGTCGAGGACTTATCTTAAAACAAATCCACCCGACGAGCCTCTCAGTGACCGACATCAACAAGCCCAGGCGAGTGGTCTCCAGTCGAGGATTCGACCTAGATGCTATCTTTAACTACTTTCGGTACATCATAAATAGATTACAAACCATTACAATGCGCTTTCTCGCGATTGCTCGGCCACATGCACCTTGGCCATCTCCTTCATCACTTCCTCCATCTTCTTTGTCTTCTCATTCCTTCTCTTTCTCCTGGTCCCTCCTGTTTCTCTGGTCAACCTGGAGGGGGAAGACTTGCTCCCAAAATCGGTCTGCATAGCTTCCCAGCGTCTCACCGTGCTTTTGTTGAATCAAGAACACGGACTCCGACCCCTTCCTTCCCTTCTTCGAGGTGGAGAACCTCGAAGAAATTTGATAATTTGATAAAGTAGAAATTTGATTATTATGAGAGGCCTCTTCTCTCATAATATGAAGTTAAGCTTTTAGACTTTTGATAATTTGATAAACTAGAAATAATAGATGTTTTATTATATGAAAAGTTTTGAATAAACATTTTTAATGATTCTGATTTATCCTTTAAATTATCATTTTCTTTTAACAATTTTTCATTATGCTCTTTTGAAGTTAAAAGACCTTTCTCCAAAACCTTGAGTTCTTCTTTAAATGTATTATAATCAAAACAAGGTTTAGCATTTTCAATTAAAGAGCATGAACAAGAGTTTGAAACATCAATATAAGATTCTACTTTAGCGTTTGCTTTTAAAGTTTTATTTTCTAAACGTAATTTGGAATTAGCATGTTTCAACTTTGAAATTCTACGTTTAGCAATTTTAAGCACACGAAATGTAGAAATAGAATTAGTTACTAAAAGAGAAGATTTAGATTTTCTTACCTTGCTATAGTTTCCGTCTTCTCTTTTGCTTGATGTTTTGCCATCAAATGAGTCCAATATTGTGACGTTGTCTTCTTCTCTTGGATCCATAAGAAATTGCTCACATGCATCATCTGCGGAAGGAAGACTATAAGAATTCTCAAGAAATTTCCAAACTTCATAAGCATTAGGAAGTGTATAAATAAGTTTGAAAATATTTTGATCTAATGCACAATATAGACTATTCATTGATTTGGCATTTAAAAACATTTCATTTTTATTTAAAATATTTGGGGGCATTTTAATTGTATTATTCCAAACTTCAATATCCAAGGATTTAAGAAATTTTTCCATAAGTATTCACCACCCATTATAATTTTCACCCATAAATAATGGTGGACATAATGATTTTTCATTTTCATAAAAATTATCCCCGCTAGAAGATGCGAGATCATGAACGCCATTATTCCCGGTTGTGAAGCCGTATTGGAATAACCTCTACGAAAGTGATGGCGAAGAGCCTGCATTTGGAGGCGTCCGTCATCTGCCTGACCTGCGTTCGTCTCTGCCTGACCGAGACCATGTCTTGAATAAACATCTACAGCTTCGAACCACTGACCATGTCTTGAATAAACATCATTATTCCGCTGATGGCGAAGAGCGGAATAATGACGCAGGTCCTTGAAGCTGATGTCTTGAAGGACCTGCGCCATTATTCCAAGGACCTGCGTCATTATTCCGTCATTATTCCGACCGGGAATAATGTCGCTTCATAACCCGGAATAATGGCGCTTCATAACCGGGAATAATGGCGCTTCATGATCTCGCATCTTCTAGAGGGGATAATTTTTATGAAAATGAAAAATCATTATGTCCACCATTATTTATGGGTGAAAATTATAATGGGTGGAGAATACTTATGGAAAAATTTCTTAAATCCTTGGATATTGAAGTTTGGAATATTACAATTAAAATGCCCCCAAATATTTTAAATAAAAATGAAATGTTTTTAAATGCCAAATCAATGAATAGTCTATATTGTGCATTAGATCAAAATATTTTCAAACTTATTTATACACTTCCTAATGCTTATGAAGTTTGGAAATTTCTTGAGAATTCTTTTAGTCTTCCTTCCGCAGATGATGCATGTGAGCAATTCCTTATGGATCCAAGAGAAGAAGACAACGTCACAATATTGGACTCAGTTGATGGCAAAACATCAAGCAAAAGAGAAGACGGAAACTATAGCAAGGTAAGAAAATCTAAATCTTCTCTTTTAGTAACTAATTTTATTTCTACATTTTGTGTGCTTAAATTTGCTAAACGTAAAATTTCAAAGTTGAAACATGCTAATTCCAAATTACGTTTAGAAAATAAAACTTTAAAAGCAAAGGCTAAAGTAGAATCTTATATTGATGTTTCAAATTCTTGTTCATGCTCTTTAATTGAAAATGCTAAACCTTGTTTTGATTATAATACATTTAAAGAAGAACTCAAGGTTTTGGAGAAAGGTCTTTTAACTTCAAAAGAGCATAATGAAAAATTGTTAAAAGAAAATAATAATTTAAAGGATAAATTAGAATCATTAAAAATGTTTATTCAAAACTTTTCATATAATAAAACATCTTTTATTTCTAGTTTATCAAATTATCAAAAGTCTAAAAGCTTAACTTCATATTATAAGAGTACGTCTATAAGAAAGAGTGAAAATGAAAATCATCAAAATAAGAACCAATCATTTAAAACATATTGTAACCCACTTTTTCAACATTCAATTTTTAAGAAAGACCATCACTCTTATAAACTCTCAAATAATCAATATAATAAAATTCATTATGATTATCAACATCAATGTATTTTGAAAATAATTTGAATAAACATAAATCCCAAATGAATTATTTTTCAAACAACTATCATTCCAAAAACATGTTAAATAACCATAATATGAATTTAAAAGATAAACAACCAAAGTATGAATGGAGGCCCAAAATTAAAAACGAAACACTAACTCCACTTGTAAAGGCCCATTCATCACTATCTCTTCAAAAGCCAACACGATGTATTTGGGTACCCAAAGGAACCATCACACTTGGTCCCCTTTGGATACCTAAGTCTCTCATTCACTAGGAATCATTATATTGCATGAAGTAGAAATTAATTAAAAATGAAATATCAGTACTCTACTTCATGGTATGCTTAATTGCTTTTTCTTTTGTTTGTTTTCTTATTTTTGAGGCAAAACGCTAAGGTCACTTAGATATATTATGAAATATGACTTTTACATTTTAAGCCTAATGTTTATCAAATCAAAATTGAATTAAATTGAACATAAAGTCATAATTTTTAAGTGATCTATCTTTTCTTTTTGTTTTATCCTTTTTAAATCCTTTGCCTATAAATGTCTTATATTATCATTATAAATTGAATGCTAAATTTTCTAAATGATATTATTAAGACTAATGAAATTACTTTCAAAATTGGATTTAAATGGATTTTTAGGGGTCTTAGGCTAAAATATTAAATGCGCAACTAATTGCATATTTGTCTATTTTTCGTTGCTGCATATAATAGCCCCTATATTGAAAATCATAATCGAGAAAAATCAGAATCAAATAATATAAAAAACAATGTGTTTTAAATCAAATATAGTAACTCTGTTGCTAACGCTAGGCGTTATCACTAATGCTGGCGGTAGCATTTTTTCTAAAAATTCTGATTTTCTCTGAAAAATTATTTTTACTATCATTGTTGTCAAATACCTTGTATTTGTTTTGTCTAATTTCTAAAAATTAAAATCAAAAAGAAAATTTACAAAAATGATGAATATGATTTCACAATCACCACCATGATCTATTAATATCCTATGCTAAAATTCACTATAATCATATATCATAATTCATGATCCATCAAGACCTATCTTAAATCAACCAATTCTATCAACCTTAGGAATTATGAAATATATGATTGCAATTGTATTATAGTTTCATATCTTGTTTTGTGTGTGTGATGTGCATCTTTATTGTTTGCATGAATCTCATTATCTTTAGACCTATGAATTAACTTGATATCAACAAGATGAGATCAAATAGAATTGTCACTTCTTTCTAGGTCTATGAAAATTCAAAACTCTATGTTTGAATACATGCAACTCAATCTTATATTTGTCCATCTTTACTTAGCTTTGCACCATGTTGTCCTAATTCATCACACTAGCTTTATCACGTACCATAGATAGAAATCAATGCTCATGCTAGTTATATCTTACAATGCTAAAGTAAATTATATCATTAAAATATGAAAAATCTTATTTTCCTTTGTAGTTATTTACATGAATAAAACTTTTCTAAATTGATTTAAAATCAACAATCTTCGATAAAATTGTAAATTCAAAACTAATCATGAAATTATAACACAGTTAATATATTTAAGGCTTACACGCTTAGTATGTCCATAATGAATAAACCTATGAATAGCGAGGGCGTAGGATTGTGTGCATTAGAGACCTAACCTCTAAGTCATGTCTTGTCCTTAACCGGGGAGGGTTCTAGTGGGGCCTTGAGAGGCACTGAGGGGAAAGAGTACTAGGTTGAGCGTCATCTTTTGTATGCATATGGGATTAACACCCCAACCTACGGCATGTGTGCAGCTCCTCATGCCCATCCGTCACTTAGTACGGGGCTAGAGTGTAGTCATGTAGTTAAGGTATCTTGATCTTAGATATACTTATATTATATTCATTGCATGAACATTATCTCACTCTTTATACATAAATCATGCATATTTTTTTTATTCTAACATTGCATCATGTATTTGCATATTTTAATATTTCGAGCTTTAATGATTTTACCAAATACAAGTATTTGAAAAATCACCAAATACATGCTAAAAGAGCCTTCAAATCTAATCAATATACTCTGAAATTTCAACTGAAGGAATGTCTCTTTGTAATACAAATGAATTGAGAAAAATATTTTTCAAAACATCAAGAAATGCAGTTCTGTTTTGGCATTAAGAAGTTAATGCCTGGCGTTAGCTCCTTTGCTCCAAAATATTTTTTTTGTTTTGAATTATTTCTGGTATTATTTTAATATTTTGTGTGTTTGTAAAAAGTTTTCTATCTTTTTATTCCTTTTAAAACAAAATTTTATTTCTTTTAAAAATATATATATATATGTATTTTCTCATACATTATTTTTGTTTATTTCTCTAGCATAGAATATCATTTACTGAAAGGGCTATTAAAGACTTTTATGATTTCCAGAGAATATATATATAAAAAAAACAAATACAAAATTACAAAACAATTTCAAAGAACAAAAATATGTTTTTCTTTATGTGTGTTTATTGTTTTGTGCATATATACAAAAAAAATCAAAAATTTATTAAAAAAAACTGATTGTTATTCATTGCCATTGTCAAGGATGGATGATTAATTATATCAATTAAAGATTAAATACAATGTTTAATTTAACTTTCAAGTTTCTTAAAAACATTGTTTTGTATTTGTCATGCCTTGAAAATTATCTTGTTATGTGCAATGAAATTGATTGTAGATAAACTTGTGTAGAAATGTTTAGCATGCCTCTAAGTATGAGTAATGTATTATGTTTGATAATGATTCATTCACTCACTTATTTTTGATAACCTACATGTATTTACAATCTTATTCTTACATGATTGTGTAGTGTAATAACATAAATAATTAAAATGCCTAAATAGATTACCTACACAACATTGAATTAGTTGTTACAATTCTTTGTCTTTCATGCACTAATTCTTTAGAGAAATGTGGTTTAAAATGCTATGTTTGCAAAACAAGTGAATTCGGAGTCCTTAGTCACTAAACTAAAAAGCAAATAATAAATGACAAGGAAAACTCCACCAAACACTACTCACCCTCCTGATAAGTCTTAATGAGCATTGTGAGGTTGAGCACATTGGCTAAGAATTGTAAAGTGTCTTGTAGCAAACAATTTATGCACCACTTCTCTTTAGTACACCGGATCACAAAAAAATTTAAAATAAAGCTAAAATTTATAAAAGTGATCCCCCAAGCACTACTTTGCACCCCGATAAGTCTTAATAAGCATTGTGTGTGCAGAGCGCCTTGGTAGTTGTACTATCACTACAACAAACTGCACCTGTTGTAAGGACTGAAATATAACTAAAACTTAGTTTGTTAATAATAGTTATATTTAGTAACAAATTTTTTTTGTTGTTACAAAAAAATACTTTTTTGTAACAAATATTTAAAATTTTGTTACAATAATAATTAATTCGTTACTATAACTGTAAGTATTTGTAACAACACTAATGTTACGTTACAAATAGAAAACTTTTCTCACAATAAGTATCAATTGTAACCACATCATGAAAGTTTTTTGTGACAAAGACATTTTTCTTACTAATAGTAATATTTTATTATTAAATTTTTGTTACAAAAAATATATCATATTTTATTTTCAATTTTTGTACTATTTTATTATCAAAGTTTTGAATTTTAATTTTTTTTTTTTGAAAAAATAAAAAAAAAATTCTATGCGCGCGACAGTACCCCGCCTCGATAGTGCTCTAACGCGATGACAGTACTCCTACAGCTCGCAAACATCTGTGTGCGTCTGTCGCAGATATGTGGTACTATTGCGACATGTATTTTTGCGCATACGTGGGTTTTTATAAATCTTTAACTTTTTATAAAAGTTTTTCTGCCTCTCTCCCATGCAGCTTCATCTCTCTCTCACATGAATGAATGAAATATACGGATGAAAATTTCCCTCCATAAAATTTTGAACAAAACAAAACTAAAAATTAAAAATATATTAAACGTAAAAATGAATGCAAATTAATATGACATTAATTTTTTAATATAATTTTGTAATTAAAATAAAATCACGCACGAACCCGCGTGCACGCAAATGCACTCTCGCGTGCACGCAAATGCACTCTCGCGCGCAAGCAAATGCACTCTCGCGCGCACGCAAATGCACTCTCGCGCGCACGCAAATGCACTCTCGCGCGCACGCAAATGCACTCTCGCGCGCACGCAAATGCACTCTCGCGCGCACGCAAATGCACTCTCGCGCGCACGCAAATGCACTCTCATGCGTGTAGTTTTCCTTTTTTTGCTTGAGAGCTAGCGCGTATTGCATGTGTTAGGGCTTAAACACAGACACATTCACACAAACAGACACGGACAACCAAACACACAAACATCCATTTGCGAGCTGTAACAATGTCTTTCACGTATGGCCGCCGCCGTTGTCTCCCCTCTCTTTGACGGTCGTCGCCGCCGTCGCCTCTCTCTTCCACGGCCGCCGCCATCGTCGTTCTCTTTCTCGGTCGTCGCCGCGCACCGTTGTCTTCCCCTAGTTTATTAAGTTTTGTCTATTTCCTTCCCTCTCACATTAATGAAATATATAGAGGGAAATTTCCCTCCATAAAATTTTGCACAAAACAAATCAAAAAATTTAAAACATATTAATATAATTTTTGAATAAAAATAACGATCGCGCACTGGCCCCGCATGCACGCATATTTTTTTATTGTGCGCATGGGTGAAATAATTGTACCCTTCGAGCGCCCATTTTTCGCTCGAGCACGTGCTTTTCACTTGGATGCGCGTTTTATTTCCCGAGAACACATTTTTTTTCAGTCGCGCGCATTGCACTAGCTCTATCTTTTTTGCTCAGGAGCATAAATAAATTTGTCAGCACACACGTTTTTTGCTCGGGAGCTAGCGTTTTAATGAAAATATATGTCATATATATATATTGATTGATGGATGATACATGTTTTAATGAAAATAAATGTGTAATGAAATTCATAAATACATGCCAAATCAATTCATAAATACAATGCGTTGTTCAATAAAATTTACTTTTTAAATAAGATTTATGTTTTTTTTAAAATAAGAATTACCCCCGCTCAATTTTGTCCGCTCTCAGGAGCTCGATCAACTGATAGTGCACATGAGGCTCATGTTCCCCGCTCGACAATACCCCCGCCTCGACATTGCCCGACAGTGCACATGAGCTTTAAATAAGATTTATGTATTTTTAAATAAGGTTTATCTGTTTATGTATTTTTTAAAAGTAAGAATTACCCCGCTCAATTTCGTCCGCTCTCAGGTGCTCGATCAACTGAATAAAAAAATTTGAATATTAATTTAATTTTCTCACCGGACACAAACACACACACACACACACACACATACAAACACAGACACGCAAACACAAACGCAGTCACAGACATAAATACAGACTGACATAGACACGGACATTGTCAAACACAAACACAAACACGCATAGAAACGCAAGCAAAGACACAAACACGCACAAACACACAAACACAGACACAGTCACACAATTAACACACATAGATACGCAAACACAGACACACACAAGCACAGAGAAACATGCATAAACAGACAAACACTCACACACAACCCAAATACACAGTCACAGACAAGCACATGTACATACAGACATAGACACATAAACACAAACACATGGACACAGACACAGACTTGTATAGATACATGGACACATAAACAGACACATGGACCAACACACATACGTACGTACACAGACACAGACACATACAGACACAAACACATTGACACAAACACACACACATGCACAAACACACATAGACACACAGATACAGACACACACATGCACAGACACACACAGTCACAGTCACACATAGCTAGCTAGAGATCACACAGTCACAGACACACACACACAGACACAGACACAGGCACAAACGTAGACAGACATAGACAGACACAAACACCGACACACACATATACACACACATACACACAAACACAGACACACATACACCGACACACACACACACACGCGTGCACACACACACAGACGCAAACACACAGACACACACACAGACGCAAACACAGACAGACATGGACATATACACAGATACAGATAGACACACAAACATAGACACAAACACAGACACAGACACACACATGCACAAACACGCATAGACACACAGACACAGACACACACACATGCACAGTCACACATAGCTAGAGATCACACAGACACATAGACACACACATTGGCACAGACACAGACATATATAGACACACAGACACCGACACACACACAGACGTACATCCGGGACCCCATCATTCTGCCGCATGGGGGAAAGAACGAAGGAGATCGAAACTAAAATGCAATGAGATTGGAGAACCCGCTCAATCTCCATGAAGATCATTTTCAATCTCCTTGGAGAACATCCCAGATGAACCTAGGCACGGACGTAAAATTTTCATCATATACGATAGAGAATGATCTCCTAGAAGAAAATCGAGCACGTGAGCCGAGAGAAGACAAATAAATATCATAAAATATAAAAAATATTTAATGTATGTTTTAATATATTTTATTGTAAAAATATATATTATTAGTAGAAGTTTATTTTAATTTATTATTTCATTATATTTTTGGAGGGAAATTTCCCTCTAAAATTTTCGGAAACCCCATTTTGCGCCATTTTTGCGCGGGTTCTCCGAGCTTCTTGGCTAACCGCACCCCATTTTTTTTAAAACATAGCTTTTTCACTTCTTTAGCCGCAACCCTAAACCCTAAAATCTTTCCATGCTCAGACGGAGGGAACTCCGAGCCCTCCTCCTTCGTCCTCGCTGAAGCCCGCTCAGACGGCGGAAACCCCGAGCCCTCCTCCTTCGTCCTCGCTGAAGCCCGTTGGAAACCTCTTCCTCCTCTGCTTCTCCCCCACTCCACGATCATTAATGGAGGATTAGCTAGCGGAGATGTGCCAGATCTAGGTTTCCATGCTTCACGAAGCGCCCCTTGATTCTTCCCTCTGAAACTCACTCACGCAGGATCCTCACTGAATAGTAATTACGCACAAGATGCAGACCGCGCAAGCTTGGTTCACCGGAGGCACGACCGAAAACGACCTGCAGAAATCGTCCTCCTCCCTACTCTCCGACTAGAATTCTTATGCTGCATCGAGATCGGTGGACGATGGCGGACCGTCTTCCCTCTGTTTCGATCTCGAGGCTGCTGTTAGGACAACGGGGTGCGGCAAGCCGAAAAATGGGTTGCGCTCAATCTTCGGAGATTGAGTTTTTTTTAATCTGCCCGCCTCCTGCGACTCCGGCTCCCACAACTGCGTGCCCTCAATCCTCATCTATAGCCTGCGCCGCGATTTCCTGATGAAGAGCCCGGCGAAGCCGGATTGGTTTAGGCCGAACACTTTGAAGAAGGAGCAGATCTCGCATGATGTTCGCATCCGCCTCTGTTAGCTTTCCGCTACAATGGTCGCAGCCAGCCGCATCCTCCTCTTCATCCTCTTCCTCCTCTTCTCCACTGGTAAGAATATTTGTGTTCTATATCAAATTATTTTCTCCTCGCTTACAACAATTTAACCCTCTAGCTTTTTTCACAATAACTTTCTCCTTCTGCCATGCTCACCTCAGCCAACGAAAAAATTCTTTATGAGTTTAGTTTAACTATAATTATGATGCGTGTATTCTAGCAGCAAAATTAAATTCTTTTGCTGTGATTTTTTGATTTTCTTTCCTGAAATAATTTCATTATTTTATTAGGAATAATTTTCCCTTTTATAGAATGCTCACAAGGTATTTGATAAAATGCCCAAAAGAGACATTAAAATGTTGAGAATGAGTTGCAACATTTATGGTGTGTTTGTTTACTATTTTTAAGAATAATTACCATGTTTGCATAATTACAGTGTCATCGCCTCTATTTTTAAAAATCAGGAAGATCTCTCCTCAATTATGTTAACAATGTGTTTGTTAATTTGTAGGCAGTTCTGTGGTGTTTTTTCAGCATTTCAACTCTCCATGATTTCCGGTCCATCTATGGTGTTTAATTTCAAAACACTAAAGCGAAAAGGTTTGCAAAGACTCTGTAAGGAGCATGGACTTTGTGCTTTTGCTGGAAATTAGGAGGAGAGGGAGTGGCAGGTGGAGAAGAAGATGCATTATTAACTCCAAAGTGCATACTTTTTGTACTTATAATTAGTATTTTCTTGCCCCTTTATGCAGCTATTTGGTAATATTGGGGCATGGATGAAGATTTTGGTGTTGATGGTCCCAATGATAAAGGTAATTTTACTTGTCATTTATCTTTCAACCTAATGCACATTTTTTTCTGCAGACAGACTTTTACTAATGAAGATGTTGGTGTCTTTATTGAAGATTAAGAAGAAACTATTTCTAATTATAAGTTGAATTAGAGAATGGCTAAATGTGTTTCTTAAAATATGGGTTGAGTCTATTTTCAGAGCGCAGAGGCAGCTGTTCAGAGCTTGAGAGTAGTTAAGCCGGTATGTCTTCCATTTTGATATTTTTCCCTTTCCCATTTTGATTTCCAGCTCTGTTGATTTTGATTTCCAGCATCATGATTGACTATTTTTGCGTAGAGAATAGGAACAATTTCTCGGAGAGCGCCGGTGGTTGCATACTTGAATGAACTATTGGTGGCAACCAAAAGCTTAGGTAATGTTCTGCTTCAATGTTTGCTTAATATGATGTAGGCAATGAATTTTTTTTTTGATGCTTTTTGCTGGTAAAGTCAATGGTGAAGATGGTGATTTTTTTGTATGTTTTGTAATTTTATCCCAAAATGTTTTGGATGTTTTCATTTTATGCCAAGCCATGAGTTGTACCAGTTGAGGCATTCCAATATGGTAAGTTCATTATTTTCAACAGTCGAACAACTTCAGGCTCTTAGGGATTCAAGTCATGAGGTAAACACTTCTTATGCAGCTTTTGTGTTCTCTTGAAGGAGTTTGGAGGGCGGAGAAGTACCAGCAGCCCGCAATAAAAATAGAACGTTCAGCCTCCTATTCTGAGCAGTAACTACCAGGTAACTACATTGAAAACCAAATCGAACTGCTGTAGGCGGTTATGGTCAGAATTTAAACCTGTCATTATGAAATAATGTTCTGAGATAGTGATTTGATCAATCTCGTTGTAAATATGCGTGATGAATGGATTGATAAAGATCTATCATGTTGGATTGGTGCTAGCAGGTACTGTTCTATGTTTCCATTCACCTATTTTCTACCAAAAAACATATCTTTCGGATGACAATAATTTATTATTTTATTATTTCATGACTTCTATTATTTATACAATGCATGTAAGTAGTCATTGTTTAAAATTCTTCATTTTGTTGTCTAAGAAATATCTTACTGCAGTCAAAATGAAGCAGCCAATTACTACAACATATTTTACTGCATAATAAACATATATGATAGCATCTCCAGCCATTAGCATTTTCAAGTAACAACAAAAAAAGTAATCTGCTTCCATTTTTTATAGTCGAGTGGTGATGTGCTTGCCCCTAAAATTAAACATAAGCTGATACAAATTGTGAGTAAAATTTTAGGATATTAATCCTGGCACTACTTTAATAGCTTTGTATGCATTCTGTATTTATTGTTCGACAACTTGAGCTTGTACAAGTTTGCTTTCCTTCAAAAATATTTCAAGTTATTTTGCTTATTGTTGTTCTCTGTGTAGGTTGTTGGTGGCGATGACACAACAAGTTGGTTGCTTGGAGTGGTCAGTGATCTTAAACTAACTCGCCCACCGGCAAGGAGTTATTTTACTCTTCTGTGAATCTTGACTCCACATTGCGCATTATTTCATTCTTATTGCCCCCTTCTTCATGAACTGCAATATTGTTATATTGATATGCCATTTCTCTAATTATAACTTCATGTAAATGCAGGGTCTCATCGCTGGAATCAATGCTGCAAAACATTTGTCTGGCAAGCCTGTTATGATTCTTCAGAGAGAAAGCAGCTTTACAGGGACTCTTATTGATGATCTTGTCACTAAAGACCTAAGAGAACCTTACCGCATGTTAACAAGGTATCATCATCTTCCAGAAGAAAGTTCTTTTACTTGATTAAAAGAATTTTTGAAGGCATGTATCATATGTAGCAGAAAGTATACTTTTGACTTGAAGTGCATGATGCACTATTTGTAACTGCAGGTATGGGAAAACTGCATGTGCAGGTATGGGCAAACTGCATGTGCAGGTATGGGCAAACTGCATGTGCAGTTTGGGCAAACTGCATGTGCAGCTTGGGCAAACTACATGTGCAGCTTGGGCAAACTGCATGTGCAGCTTGGGCAAACTGCATGTGCAGCTTGGGCAAACTGCATGTGCAGCTTGAGCAAACTGCATGTGCAGTTTGGAAAATTTGCAGCTAAGTGTATGCGTCAGTGTGTGAGTGTGTGTGTGTGTGTGTGTGTGTGTGTTGTTTTTAAGAGCTGTGTAGTAAATGGAGTGAAATGTTAAGTGCAGTGAAGTGTGTGTGTGGTGTTTTTAAGAGTTGTGTAGTGAGGTGTGTGTGATGTTAAGTGAATTGAAATGTCTGTGTGTATGTGTGTGCTATTTTTAAGAGTTGTGTATGCGTGTGTGATGTTAAGTGCAGTGTGTGTGCTGTTTTAATGAGTTTTGTATGTGCGTGTGTGATGTTCAGTGCAGTGAAATGTGTGCATGTGTGTGTTGTTTAAGAGTTGTGCAGTGAAGTGTGTGCGATCAATGTTAAGTGCAGTAAACTGTGTGCGTGCTGTACGTTTTAAAGAGTTGTGTAGTGAAGTGTGTGATTTTAAGTGCAGTGAAGTGTCATTAACAGGTGATCTTAATTTCAGAACATTACAACTAAACAGTGAACTCCCTCATGACCTTAATTTCAGTGTGAACTAAACAACGGGCGGCAAGTGTGTGTTTTATTGTACGCTTGTTTAATGGGGTGTGTATGGATTATGTATGTATGGATGTGAGTTTGTATGGATGTTTCTGCTCTCATTTATTTGTAATGTGATCTTAATTGCTCTCTTTTATTTGTAGGGTGCTCGAGCATTGACCGGCAAGTGACGGAAGATTCATTAGTCAGAAAGTGATTGACGATTCATTTTTCGAAAAATGACGGAAGATTTATTAGAAACATGTTGATCATGTAATGTAATATTGTATTATTTTAGAAGAGATGATAATAACTTGTACTCTATGTAATACTTTTTGGTGTGAATAAATACATGTTGATCTTGTTACGAAATATTAAATATATGTGTTTTCAAGATTATTATTTGTAATAAAATCTCAGGTACAAAAAAAATAGAAATGGAATATTTTTGATATATAAATGAATTGGCTGTAGTAAGAAGAGCGGAAAACAAATGTAACGATTTTTTCGTTACTATTGTTTAATCTATTGTAACGAAATAATGTTTATTATACTTTATTGTAACGAAGTTAGTTTATTTTTAGTGAGGAAAAAATAAAACATTTGTAACGAAATAGTTTTAATCGTAACTATTTTTTTGTGAGGAAAAAAAACATTCGTAACAAAATAATATTTATTGTGACCAATTTATTGTGAGGAAGAATCTCTTTTTGGTGAGAAAGTATCGTTTGTTACAATTAATTTATTTGTAACGACATGCATACATTCGTTACAAGAACCTTTAGCGTCGAGCTTTAGAGGAGGACCGTTACTTAAAGTTTTTTTCGTTACCAAAGAGTTTTTGTAACGATTTTTGGCACTTACTGTAACGATTTAGCTCCTTACTATAAGTGCAGTCTGTTGTAGTGTATTTATTCATGTGCATTGAAATTGTGTGGAAGTAATATTATTTGTGTATTTTAATGTTATGTTACATTATATATGTCATGTGTTTTTGATTGATTCACTTGTATACTTTATCAAAACACTACTTTGTACACATCATTATATTTCATAAAACTTCTACTCATGAGAATTGGATCCTAATGCTCATCTACTCAAATCTCTACAAACTTAAGTAAATGCACTAGATAACAAAGCATGATCGCTACAATGTTTATGTTTACTTGAAATGCAAATTTTATTACATTGTAGTTTGTGTATCTTTTCTTTATATTATGAAATCATGCTTGCATTTTTTTTTATCTTAATGGAATAGCATCTCTTCAATCTTTAACTCAAACATCAACTTTTCAAATTTAAAACTCATTATCCTTTATATGGTTTTATCTTCTAAAATGATGTTTATGTTTAAGAGTGCTTATTGTTTTTAACACCGTGTTTTCCTTTAAACAAGTGGTATCTTAAAATAGAATGCTTACTTTATCATGTTAGCTATGTTGCTTACTACTTTATGTTACATCATGCTTATATTTTTCTCAACAAGTAGTATTTAACAAGCTTTTTATTGCATCCTATTTTTCTTCTCGACATAAAATCTATTACTCTTATATACTCCCATATTTATTATTTCTTCATAATTATTCATTATTTATTTCAAAATAACTTTTGATAATATCAAAAAAGGGGAGAAATATAAATTCAAGAAATCTCTTACTAATCTCAATTTTTCAGAATGCACCATTGCAATTAATTATAACATTTAGGGGGAGCATACATTTAGGGGGAGAATACAATTTAGGGGGAGTATATTAAAAAGTTTTCATGGAAAGCGTCTATTTAGAGGGAGTGATATTGCTCGATCATGAGAACCCACTTTGGTAATAACAAAAGGGGGAGAATAAAATGAGAAATCTAGTGACATAGATATATAGGGGGAGTAAAATATATCACGCAGTAATCCTTATAAAGAGTTTTGTCTTTGTGTAGTAAATCTATCACGCAGTAAACCTTTTATTCATGCATATCTTTTATCGCACTTATCTATAAACTCACTAATTTCTCATATGGGTATTTGTTTTTATCAAAAGGGGGAGATTGTTGGAGCTTGCTTTCCGCATCTCTTGGTTTGAGAATAACAAATACCATGATGTATTTGATCTACTCTTTTGTGTGTTTATAGTGTACATGTGATACATGTTAAATAAAGAAACACGTCCTCGTTCATGGATCAAAAAGACAAAATGACGAGTTTTGTATGTTAAACTTCAAACGGCAGTAACTTTCAATCCAGGAAGAGTTACGGAATGTGCCACCCCATTTCGGAGATGAGAACGACTCCATCTACAGTCTGGAGAAGTTTTAGACGGCAAAAATGAAGAGGAGCTATCAGATTTCCGACAGCTAGCTAACGGATTTCCGACATTGCACGATCTTCCCGTAACTCTACGACGTGCAACAGTTACGCAAGCTAACGGATATCCGATAGTGCTATCGGATATCCGATAGCTCCACGACCTCCACTTCGCGCAGAAACTTCAAATTAGTGGGACACGTGGAAGCCTCTAGAGATATCGGATTTTGGCGATAGCTAGCTAACGGATGGCGTTAGCTCTCTTTTATAAAAAGAGCTCAAAACTTCGTGGAGAATGAGGCTTTGAGATCTCCAAGTTCATTTCCTGAGTTTCTAACCTCCAGAGAGCTTCAGAGTCCGAAAACTCCCAACCTTGTGAAGAAGGATCGTGATCGAAGCCGAGACCGGACGCGTATTTCAAGATCGATCATCTCAAGGCTTCTCCGGCTTGCTGGTTTTATATTTTCTGAGGGAGTTTTATCTTTAGTTTTATTTTCTCATTCATTTTGATTATATTGTAATCGTTGGGAAAATCGCCGTCTTGCGTGCGGCGTCCAAGTCCTTGTGTGGCTTGGTGGGGAAATCGTCTCCTTGTGCGTGACGTCTAAGTCCTTGTGTGGCTTAGGGGAAAATTGCTTCCTTGTGCGGAGCGTCCAAGTCCTTGCGTGGCTTGGTAGGAAATCGTGGCCTTGTATGCTACGTCTAGATCTTGGGAAGATCTAGAGGATAGGCTAGTGGCTTGATCTAGGGAGAGATAAGTCATAGCCTTTCGGTCCTTAGTAGAAGGACCGGTAAAATTGTAAAAGTTTTAATTTACCATTATTGCCTTGATCTTAAGCTTTATTAAGATCATTATGTTCATGTATGTCTTTGTCATATTTAATAAAATTATGAATGTTACTTTATTGAAAATTAATTGAGTATTTATTAACATAAAATTTGTGTTTGGAAAATTTCGATTAATTATTTTAAGAAAAGTGAAATTTGGTGAAAAATTTCAAGTAAAATACTTAAATATAAACGCACCCTTATTCACCCCCCCTCTAAGGGCGCCACAAGATCCAACAACCCCGTCTTCATCGGAGATGGCAAGGAGAGAACGGGTGTGGGTGGGGTCGAGCACTCGCCGAGAGGGGGCAGTGAGACCCGCATGAGCTTCGGAACTGACTTCTTGAGCTCTTCAAAATCGCTTTTCTTCTTGCACTTGCTGGTAGGGGGTGAGTCCCCCAGCTCATCGCTTCCAGCCATGAGACTTGCCCAGAGCTTTCCGAACTAGCTGCTTCCATGCTCACCGCACCAGAATGTTGAAATCAGAGAACTGGTCCCGACATTCGAAAGGGGGATGCAGCTAACCCTTACTTGACCCGAGCTAGAACCCTTAACCAGTTACTAAGAACCAAAATACCTTACCTTTAAAGAACACTTGAGTACAAAAACGGACCCCTTAAGCTGCAGCGTGGAGGTCCCACCACACACCCGGAAGTTAAAAGAGAGCTTCCCCTCCCAAACCAATGCTGAGCCTAGGTACCTTGGAGGGCACTAAGGACCACCTCACCGTCAACCTTCACTGACAGAGGGGGGGGGGGGGGGGGGGGTTGCTCATAAGACACACACAAGGGGGGGAGTCCAACCCTTCCCAAGGTGCCCATGGGGGTTTATTTATAGACTTCCCAAAATTGGGCTGCGGATAGCCAAGATTCTGCTATCCGCTGCTCAATTACAAACCTGAACGAACAAAACAAGAGGGGGGGGGGGGGGGGGGGGGGGGGGGGGGGGGGGGGGCGAGTAGAGGTTGAGACATCCACTCCCCCCTTGCCGGGGGTCGGGAGAGTGCACCGAATGGTACACTGCCTGGGCTGGGCGAGTGGACCATTTAGTCCCCCCCTTTAGGGGCGAGTGGACCCATGGTCCACTTGCCCGAGCGCCCGGGGTGAGTGGACCACAGGTCCACTCGCCCCTTACCCTGGGAGAGTGGACCACAGGTCCACTTGCCCCTCACCTTGGGCGAGTGGACCAGTTGTCCACTCGCCCCTGCCTTGGGCGAGTGGACCACTAGGTCCACTCGCCCAGGTGAGGAAGTGGACCTCCGGTCCACTTCCTCCCCCCCAAGACTTCTTTTTTGGTCTTGACCACCTTCGACTAATCGATCTTCTGTGTCATGGACACTCTCTCTATCACAACCTCATCCGTGTCGGGTCACACCGACTTGGAAAATATGAGGTTTGTACATTCACTAAGACAGAAATATAAAGAACATATCTCTATGCTAGAAATCATAGACATGGCTTCTTCTTTAACTCACCGTAAGAAGCATACAGATTTACAGAGATCAGCATCAGGATCAGAGCTTCTATAATCCTCGCATCTTTCTCTGTCAAGCAAGGATTCGTCTACTGAACAAAGATCTAGAAAAACACTAAATACATGAATCCTCATTGACTGCTGCAGGAGGATTCATTCAGAAGAATCATCTTCAACTTCTTCTCCTTCTTTACTCTACATTCTATAAAACTGAGTAAGGAGTCCTTAGGATCCCACTTCAGAGGATTTAGTGGTTCAAGATCTCCTTAGAAAAATATCTAGTTTTGGTTCAAGATCTCCTTATCAAAAGATCTAGCTTGGTTCTAAGAGTCTCCTTAATAAAAGACTCGGGTTTTGGTTCTAAGAGTCTCCTTAACAAAAGACTCAGACCCTGGTTTTAAGAGTCTCCTTATCAAAGGACTCAGGTACTGGATAGTGTATTCCTACCAAGGTGGTAGAAGAGTGGAGTACACATATTTTGAAGAACCACTATAGATCTTGTCTCATTTGTGCTGTGAATTTTCTGTGATGTTTGTTCTTTATTTATGTAATTCTGTGCTTATTTTATTCTGGTTGGATTTCTGGATGCTTAGTATTTAGAATTATTTTATTATTCTGTGCATATTTTTGTGAAAAGTTTTAAAACTCTATTCACCCGTCCTCTAGAGAATACTCAGAGGACTCACTATGCACTTTTATAATGTTATGCAAATTTAAAAGGTAGAAAAATTAAAATTTGAAATTCATGATAAATTGGCTTTAATCATTTAAAAATTATGAATAAATTAAATCCATAGAATATGAATAGATATTTATGATTAAACGTGTAGTATGTCTTGTTGGAACATGGTTTTCCGCATCTCCTAGGTTTGAGAATAACAAATCCTATGTGTATTTGATCTTGTGTGCTTAAGTGTGCAGGTAATAAGTCCATATGAATCAAGGATAACATAAGAAGGTTGCCCCCAAAATTGAGCCAATAATTCCAACATGCCCACTAGCGATGGTGGTAGCACCTAGCGCCCGGCGCTAGCGATAATTAGCGCAATTCCAGGAGCATCTTTAGAAAATGCTAGCGCCAGGTGGTAGTGATAGCGTGAAGCACAAGAGGCAAGGCGACAGAGTTTCCTTGGATTGAAGATACGCACACGGAGAATATTTCCTAAATGGGGATAGCGCCGGTGGTAGCGCTAGCGCAGGCGCTAGCACTCACTCCTATAAAAGGAGGCCTCTTATCTCTTTTTCAGTACATAAGTTTGAGAGAGGTGAAGTGATAGAATTATAGACCCTTACTCTGCCGAAAGTAGATCTCCCACCAAAGGCTTAGAGAGTTTTTGAAGGAGGACTTCATCACGCTATACCCGTAGGGCGATCGCTTCTACCTTGCTTATTCTACAGCCGTCCTTCATCCCTGACTTCAGAAGTTTCTTAGAGGGAGTTTTTATTATTGTTATTTCATATCTTTTGTAAACAGTTAGTAAATTCGCCTCGTGTTGGCGACTAGGTCTGGGTAGGACTTAGGGCAGAAACTCGCCTCATGTTGGCAACTAGATCTAGGTTAGGTCTAGGGGGTGCTCAAGTCCATATCCGGGGAAGGATTGGCTAGAGCAGCTTGAGGCGGTATCCGGGGAAGGATAAGCTAGGACCACCAGTTCGTGGGATGCGAGTCGAGCTAGAAAACAAAAAGAGTTTTATTATTCGCCTTCGATTTCTAGCGTCATAAGAAATCAAGTTTTGTAAACTCTCCTTTTCATATTAATAAAATGATGTCTCAATTTTATTTCAATTAATATGCTTGATTTCTTATTTTCCTCTCTTGTAATTTCAAATATAACAAAATATAATAAAAGTTTGTAAAACCCTTATTCACCCCCCTCTAAGGGCGCTTACCGATCCAATAAGTGGTATCAAATTGGTTTTATTCCAATCGGCTTAACAACCAGGAATAATGGCGTCTCGTGATCTCGCTTCTATTAGTGGGGAAAATTTTTGTGAAGAAGAAAAATCTCTTAAACCGCCTTTATTCGAAGGGAGAAATTATAAATGGTGGAAATTTTTAATGGAAAAGTTTATTAAAAATCTAGATATCAATGCATGGGATATAATTGTTGAGTCCGAGATCGCACCTCCGAGGGAAACCGGAGGTTGCGGGTTGCCGGTTACTTTTTATGTAGAAGAATGAGACCGCTAGCAGCGGTCAAGGCCAGACTTCGCCCGCCGCGGCAAATGCCACTCCTGCGACGGGCTTTCCTTTTATTAGAAAGAAGTGGTTACAGCGGGCTGCAAGTGCAGGAAAAGAGAAGCTGGTCGGTCAGACAGTCCGCAAGACGAGAAACTCGAGTCCGCAGCTCAAACAAGCGAGCTCCTAGATTCGAGTGTGCCCCCTTGGGAACAGTGCCGCCCCCTATTTATAGGCCTGGGGGCCTGCCCGAGCGGGCAGGGATAGAATAACCGCCTGCCCGGGTACAGGAGAAACGGGCAGGCGGTGACGGGATACACAAAGAGGGAAAGAAAATAAGCCGTGCGGCTTGGCGGCTTGCCCTTCCGACTTGTCTGACCAGAAGCTGGAGATGATGCGGCCAAGGTGACGATTCTACCCGCTCGGTCTCTGTCTTGAGACCACGACTTGTTCTTTTGGCTTTGGACCTTGGCTTGTCTTCATGGCATAAACCGCGCGACCTCCGATTTGAGACCGCGACTTGCCCTGTTGGACTTGGGCTTGGATTACCTCTGGTTCTTGGAGGCGGCCTGAATTATTATAGACCGCCCGGCCAATGTTAGCTGGTGCTGATGGAGCTTGCTTAACCTGAGCCGGGCGACTTGGATCTGCAAACCGCTCAGTCTGCGAGTAATCCTCTTGAAAGCGGTTTCCCGGGTAAACATAATCCCCGCATATTTTTAAATTTCCGTGAAGATTTCGAAAATATCAGTGCTAGCCGGAGACCGCGCCGTCTTCACCCCGTTGGTTATAAATGTTCCAGAAGCTTCGATTCTGGCATAACTCCATTGTTATCACGAGTCACTACTCGCCTATTGCGGTTAGGGCTTTCGGATTGAACAGCCCGAAAAAGATGGTGAACCTGATGGATGAGCTGGAAGTTCTCGAGAAGTCCGGGAAGAGCCGCGAGAGAGACCGCGCGAAAGAGAAGAAGAAGAAAAAGGTGAAGCGGCCTGATAAGACCGTAACAGTTGCTTCTACGAGTAACCCGACCAACCTGCCCGCGGAGTTGACAATCGATTTGTCATCTAAACAGGAGGGGAATAAGCCGACCGAACTGCTTCCTGAGCAAACAGTCGTCTTGTCGACCAAGAATGCGGAGAGCTGTCTGAACCCACCCCCAGCTGATCCCCCAACCTTTTCTGACAAAGGAAATAGCCTGCCTTCTCCGCCGGATAAGACAAACTTGGAGGCTGCTTCCCAGAGAGGCGACGGGGATGAGTCTTTTAAGATGGAGGTCACCCCGTCCGGGGATTTTCATTTAAAGATTAGAGATAAAGGAGAGACAGTCGACTCCCCCAGGCCGAGCGAACAGCAAACTCCAATAGTCAACATCGAGGATAGTCCGGAAAAAACAACCGGTCAAAAGTCGAAGAAAAGGAAGAAGGAAGAGTCCGCGGCGGACAGGCTTCTCAAGAAGATGAAGAGGCTGAAGGCCAGGAATAAAGCAGCATCTGGGAAATTGAAAGCGGACAGCCTGCAAGGCAAGTCGCGCGAGAATGAAGTTTCGGAAGGCCTGACTACTCCTTCCCCCCGGCCGAACGACCAGGTTCCAATTGATGCTCATAGTATTTCCGTAAGCGACCTCCTCAAGGATTTTGATTCTTTTCAGAAGCAAGATGAACAACTGAGGACTTCTTCCGAACTGCAGGCTGCCAATCCGCCAGGAGGGAAGGGATCCGCCCTGTCTGAGGATGCGACCAGCCTTAAGGAGGCCATCCTTCCTGAGGTCGCGACTGAAAGAACAATCTCGGTACCTGAAGATACCGTGGCGGCTGGCCTGCGGTTTATGCAGGTGAAGGCGGAGCGAGTAAGAGATCAACTTGCCAGGCCGCCCCCGCCGCAACCCAATCTTTTGCTGCAAGGTAAAAGGGGAGCGGATTACCCCTCTGTTCGTTTTTTTCATGCCGCGGCCTCGAAACAAGTCGCACGCTTCATTGTTGAACCCGTCGCCTAGCTTCTTTCCCTCCGCCGCTCAATTTTCTGCTGCTAAGCGGAGGCAAAGTGAAAGATCGTGGAGAGAACAACGCCGAAAGTTCGATACCGAGCTGGCAAGGCGACCCGTCCGCCCGATTTCAATTCAAACTGCCGCGGCTTGTAAGCGAGGAAAATTCGATGAAAGCGGTTTACTTTTGAACACTCCTTGACCATTTTCTCTTATTGCAGATGACCGTGGTTCGATTCCGAAGCCGGGCGAACTGGTGACCTATCTTCCCCCTCTGGATCCTCCCCTGCTGCGTTCCTCTTTGCCGGATACCCGGATGGAGGACGAGATGTCCCGGCTTCAAAAGAACTTGGAAACCCTTTCCAAGCAGTTGCGGGCTGTGGAGGAGAGAGAGAAGACCGCCCAGGACGAGAAAGCTGCTCTTCGGGCCGAATTGGAGACCGAAAGGAAGGAGAACCGTGCGGCGCTGGAGGTCGAGCGGAGAGAGCGCCGAGAGAAGGAAAAGGCGCAGCAGGACCAAGTGGCTGCGCTGACCGCCCGGATTGACCGGGGAAAGAAAGAAGTCCGCAAGCTCGAAGAGGACTGCGCATATTATAGGGACAGATACCTCCATTTGGCAAAGGAAGCCGGCGGAAGTCGGCGACCTACCAACATGATTGACGAAGGCCGGCGTGGGTCAGGCCGCCCGGATGCAGGGACGAGTTCGTCTCTCCCTGTAGCCGGGACGACCCACCCAGTTATGAGTGTTCATGAGCCCGCAGCAGCCTTGCCTACTCACGTGATCCCCGCGTCGCGAGTAGAGAGGGATGCCGCGCGGATTCATAGCATGATCAACCGCCTTAATCATAACATGAACCAAATGCAGGGAACTGTCCTTCAGATCGGCGATCACGTCGCGCGGCTTCACAGGGAGGACGAGCCGGGTGAAAACCGCCCGTAATGAGTGGCTCTAAAGTATGAGCTTGTAATATTATTTCAATTCGGTCCTTTGGACAATTGCTTGACTCTGATTATGTAATACTCGATCTACCTTTCAGGTCGTGCGGCCTAAGTATTTGAACTTATTATTTTTTCTGCCTTGTTGTGTTGATTAATGCTTGCGGGTTACTTTACATAAATCGATCTGCCTGTTTTTGTGATCCTTTAATCCGCTTGTTTGGGTATATTTAGTCTTTGTGGTTGGCTTTTGTGGTGATGTACCCGTACGGGTTGACCGGTCTAGCCGTGATTTGACCTTTGCTAAATGCAGATCAGCCGTTCTTATAAGTAGCGCCCTTCCGGAAGTCCTTTTACCAAAATCTCAAGATGGGAGTAAAGCGCCAGCCGAAGCGACCTGCCAAGACTTCTGCTACCCGCTCCGAAGCCGCTTTGGCCTTTCATTCTGCGGACCTCGAGGAGTGTCGCTTGACAAAAGCCGAGCTGGACGAATTCGTCGAGAAGCACATGACCGACAGTCCGCTACTCGCGCGGCTTCCGCTCTGGGATGAGCGGATGAATTCGTCTGGCCCAAACCAAATTGCGATCCCAATCGACCATTTCGATTGAGGATTTAGGTTCCCGATTTCGATTGAACTTGCCATGGTCTTTGACCATTATGGAGTTGTTCCCGGCCAGATTTCCCCCAACTCGATGGCCGGGATATGTAGCTTCATCTCCTACCTGCGGTCTGAGAGAGTCCGCTTTTCTATGGATCTCTTCAGGAAGATATTCTCGGTGCGGGCCATCCCGTACTCTAAATCGAACGTCTTCAAAGGCCATCTTTATTTCGGCTGCCGCGGGTTGAAGATGGTCAACCTTGCGAACAAGGTCACAGCCTGGTCGGAGAGGTATCTGATCTTCGAGGGCCGACTCGGTCTGTTGAACCCGAATCCGCAAGTACGGCCGGAGGAGGCCTTTCAACCGGTCCCAATAAGCGAGGTGGAGAAAGGGATCTGCAAGCTTCTCAAGGATGAGCGGCTTAACATAAGCTACTATATCCCTCTACTTGCCGAATTAGAAAACGTTCGACTTGAAGACAGTAAGCTTCCTTTTGCTTCCGACTTCAATGTTGACCGCTCGATTTCTCGTGCTGACTCTTCTCCTTTTATAGCCCAAGCCGTTGTTCCTGCTAACAAGCCGATCAGTCCGGCTGGTTTAGTCTTGACTCAGACGAAGAAGAGGAAGAGGCAAGCCAGGAACAAGCCGCTGCCGTCTGATGGGGAGGATTCGGGCTCCTCGGGCGACTTTGCCGCTCTTCGCTCCTTCAGCAAGGTGAAGGATCTAAAAGGTCGCCTGGTTTTAACTTGGCACCCGGACAGCGATAGTGTCCAGATCTCTACTGCGCTCCCCCACTGGGCGAACGAGAAGTCGGGTCGTCATGCTCAGGCCGCCAGCATCGGTATGTTCGGCCAACGGAACTTCAGGAGGCTGAGGAAAATCCCTGAGGAAGAGCTCGCCAGGGAGGCCGCTCGGGTTGGTGCTGAGAGCTTCATCACCAACGCCTTCATGGGAATGACCTTAAAGAGGTTGATTAGAGACAACGCCCTTCAAGAAAAAGAAATCGCCGAATTGAAGAAAGAAAATGCGCGGCTAAAGGAAGCCGAGTCGGTAAGTCGTCACCTGGGCAGTATCAATACCAATGTTCTCAGACCGCACGGTCTTACCTTATTCTTTTCTTTTGCAGGCCAAGTATGATGAGACCGACCCGGTCTATCAGCAGGAACTTTTCCCTCATGTCGCTGAGGGAATTGATAATGCTTTTAACCGCTTGCGGGAGCTCAACGGGTTCGCGCCTGGTTTCGAACATTTCACCTTCTCGGACGCCTACCCGATTTTGCAAAAGAAGTTAGAGAAAATCAGGCGGAAAGCCAAGGGAAAGAACAAAGCCGACGGATCTAGCTCAGAGGAGAGCGACGACGAGGATGATGAGGTCGAAGAACCCGCAGCGGCTAAGAGTGGCGAGAGCGGCTCGGAGTCCGAATCCAGCGATTCTGAAGAAGATGCTGGTCGCAAGTCGGGCGAATTGAGCAGCTCATCCTCGTCGGGTAGCGAGGGTTATTCCCCTGATGCTTCAACTGGTGGCAGCGAACATTCAAGTGCTCCTGCATCTAAGAAACTCAAGTCGCATGATCAGTAGCTGTACTTTACTTTTTATTTTAAATAGCCGTCGGCTTGATGTTGTTAGCCGGACGGCTTAAAACATAATGTAAACAATGTTTTGATGATGAAATGAAAAGTTTTTACCTGTCTATCCGTCTACCTTCTGCGACTTACTTGCATTTGTTTGCGATCTCTTTCTGTGTTAAATTTAACCAAGTCGTGCGACTAAATGTTAACTCACCCGGTTAGGATAAGATTCCGGTAGAGTATCTAGAAAACCACTCGCATGGCTTGCTTCTTTTAATCCGAATCTAATATATCCGATTTATTCTGAGAAAGTGCTAACTTATTGCGAATGTATTAAGCCGCGCGGTTACTGTTAGACCCGGCATATTTGCTCTTTTAGAATAAAGAAATACAAGTTATGAGAACAATCATCAGCCCGAGCGGTCAGTTTTTAAACTTAGGCGACTTGTAGCTAACACCGCTGTAAATCCCACCTCCGGGAATGTAACCAGATAAACGACCCGGAATTTAGAATAATCAAGCCGTGCGACCATAAACTGGTCCTACGTAATTGCCTTGCAAAATGGAATGTCTCTCGAAGATCAGCTGATAGACCGTGCGATTAACATTTAACCCGAACAATCTATATGACCAATATATAACATTGGCTGACAAGCCGCACGGGCTGTATGTAGAATTCGTGCGATTAGCAGATTTAATACTTGCAATGAGAATCATAACCTGACGAACTGTATATAGAATTCGTGCGATTAGCAGGTTTAATACATGCAAAGAGGATCATAACCTGACGAACTGTATATAGAATTCGTGCGATTAACAGGTTTAATACTTGCAAAGAGATAACCTGACGAACTGTATATAAAATTCGTGCGATTAGCAGGTTTAATATTTGCAACGAGAATCATAACCCGACGAGCTGTGACTATCCGATCGGATTGAGTGGAAATCCATAAGTATGATGAATTTATAATCCGGACAATAAGGTCGGCCGGTCATGACTATGCTTGCTTCCCTTTGGAACCTGCTTATTTCAAACCGCCCGGTATAAAACCGAACCGCATGACATCTTTTGAACCTGCTGGTTTCAGACCGCCAGGTTTAATAACCAGACCGCCCGGATTAACAATTAGACCGCTTGAAAACCTTGGCACCTGCTTATTTCAAACCGCTTGGTTTGAGTATTAAGCCATCCAGTTTATGCTGCATATAGAAATCCTGCTTTTTCCTCCAAATGGTCTATAATGACCATATGGGATGAAATAATCCCTTGTAATGCAATAGAGATGATTACAGACTCAAATGACCAAGTGGGCAGGTGGGCCTAGGCGGCGAACATTGCTTTCCTCAAGTGGTCATAAGAGCTGTAGAAATAAAGAGAAACAAGTACAGACCCAGATGACCAAGTGGGCAGGTGGGCCTAGGCGGCGAACATTGGTTTCCTCAAGTGGTCATAAGGGCTGTAAGTGACTCGACTGCTCTCTTGCCTAGGGTTACAAGCCGAGTTGATCAATTGGGCAGGTGGGCCTAGGCGGCGAACATTGCTTTCCTCAGAGAGATCAACTCAGTTGTGGGTCCCGCTTAGGCATCGCTTGAGAGTACCTTGGAGTATTCGATAGTCACAGACTAAGATGATCAATTGGGCAGGTGTGGTTATGCCGCGGTGGCTATACCGACATTGCTTTCCTCAGAAGGATCATCAAAGCTGTAATTATATCCCCCTCGGGGCATGATAGAGCCAACATTCACCTAGACCTCCCTTGATGCAGGGGTGTGTCAGATATCAGCCAGGATCCAAGGTTCTGAAGACCACCGCACGGGAATTGGCAAGCTACCACTACACGTGTGCGAAAACTCCCCGCTACACATGATCTTCATGGTTTTTACGCTAATGACTACAATCCGAGGGGGTTCGAGCAGAACTTGGCGATGTCTCCGTGGTTCAGTGAGTTTGATATATGAGAAAATGCAGAAAAGAAACATCAGACATGGAGAAGTGTCAGTATGGAGCTTCTTATTAAAATATCTCAAAAAGAACTGCAGAAAAGTAAGGAAGACATTTTAAGGATAGAACCGTTTGAGATCGTCGCCACTCCAGGTGCGCGAGATTTTTCTCCTTCACTTGTTTGGAGGCGATAAGCCCCACTCTTTAATGCCTCCTTGACGATGAAAGGTCCAGACCAATTAGGATTTAGCTTCCCGACATTACCTGTTCGGGCTGCTGCATCAACCTTTTTCAGTACGACGTCGCCGACCGCGAAATGCTTTACCCTGACATTTTTGTCAAAGTACTTTGCCATCCTCCTTTTAACTTCTTCTTGCCTAATTGTTGCCTCATCCTGAAGTTCTTCGATTAGATCCAGACTGTACTTGATGGCCTCGTCATTGTTGTCTACCCACGCTTCTCCTCCTTCTTTTCCGTACACAACCCTTGGAGTGACCACCTCAAACTCCACAGGAACAACAGCCTCCGAGCCATGAGACAGTTTGAATGGTGTCTCCCCTGTAGCTGAGGATGGAGTAGTGCGAAGAGTCCAAAGGATGGAGGGAAGTTGATCCGCCCAGTTTCCTTTCTGATTCCAAACCCTTTTCATCAGGAGCTGCTGGATTCGCTTGTTGGCTGCTTCTACCTGACCATTGGTCCTTGGATGATGTACTGAGGAGAACCACAGGTCAATTCCAACCTGATCGCAAAACTTTATCATCTCGGGATTATTGAATTGTGGACCATTATCAGAGACAATCGCCAGCGTAATTCCGTGTCGGCAGACAATTTCTCCCCAGATGAAGTTTCTGATGATTTGGGTAGTAGTTCTTGCCAGTGCCTTAGCCTCGATCCACTTGCTGAAGTAGTCAATCATCACTATGATAAAGCGGCGCCGACCGCTAGCCATTGGAAAGGGTCCGATGAGATCCATCCCCCAAACTGCAAAGGGCCAGGGTGCCGTTATTGACCTAAGCGACTGAGCGGGCAGATGCTGAAGAGGAGCGAACTTTTGGCACTGCACACACCGCTTGGCAAATGCTTCAGCATCCTTTCTCATGGTCGGCCAAAAATATCCTTGCCGCAGGATTCTCTTTTCTAAGGTTTTTGCCCCTGAATGGCTACCACCTTCCCCAGAATGTACTTCCTGAAGTACGATAGGGATCTCTTCTTCTGAAACACATCGTGCTGAGGGGGAAATCAAAGTTTTTCTGTAGAGTACTCCTGCTATTAGATAATAATATGCCGCCTTCCTTTTGAATCTTCTCCGATCTTTGATGGAATGGTGGAGCTCTCCCTTTGATAGGAATAGCTCGTAAGGATCCTTCCATGAAGGATTATGATCAATTTGCATGAGTTCTGACTCATCTATTGCCGGATGAAAAAGTTCAAAGGTCACTCCCCCGGATGGAAGACCGAACTTCGACAATTCATCTGCCTCCTCATTTTGCGTTCTTGGGATGTGCTCGATAATAAATGACTTGAATCTTCCGATTTCCTTTTTGGCTAATAGCAGATATTTTCGCAGAATCGGCTCTCTTGTCTCATAATTTCCCAAGACCTGGGAAGCCATCACCAATGAATCAGTTCTAACATGTACATATTCTATGCCCAACTCTTTCGCGAGCCTTAGCCCAGCCAGAAGTGCTTCATATTCTGCCTGGTTATTCGTAACTGGGAAAAAGAACTTGATAGCTTGCTCCAACCTGATGCCATTTGGGCTGATCAACACTACTCCGGCTCCCACGGAGTTCCTGCCACAAGCCCCATCCACATAAATGATCCAAGCCAGAGGAGATCGCACCACCTGTTCAGGACTAAGCTCTGTTGTATCTACCAGGAAGTCTGCCAAGATTTGCGCTTTGATTGCTGTTCGGAGGATGTACGATATCTCAAATTCACTTAGTTCAATAGCCCATTTTGCCAACCTCCCTGAATGATCTGGCTTCTCAAGAATTATTTTTTAGAGGATGATCTGTAATAACTTGGACGGAATGAGCCTGAAAATAAGGGCGAAGCCTTCGCGCAGACATAACCAAAGCTAAGGCCAGTTTCTCCAGGATCGAATATCTGGTTTCTGCATCCTTAGGGATGTGGCTGACATAGTATATTGGAAACTGCCTCCTCTTCTCTTCCCGAACGAGGACAGAACTCACCGCTTCTGGTCTGACTCCCAGATATAAGAATAGTTTTCCCCCTCACGGGGACTTTGGAGTAGTGGAGTCGAAGTTAACTGTCCCTTCAGCTGCTCGAAAGCCTTGTTACACTCTTCGCTCCATTCGAACTTTGATCCCTTTCGCAATGTTTTAAAGAATGGGGCACTTTTATCTCCGGATTTAGAGATAAACCTGCTCAATCCTGCCAATCTCCCCCCAAGTTGTTGAACTTCTTTAGTATTTCGAGGAGGGGACATATCAAGGATGGCCTTCACCTTATCTGGATTTGGTGCAAGGCCATCAGGAATTAAGAGATGCCCAAGAAATTTTCCTTTGTTCGCCCCGAACACACATTTCAATGGGTTTAATTTTAACTTGAACCTCCGTAGAGTAGCGAATGTCTCTACGAGGTCTTCCAAGTGCAATGAGAATGTTTTATTTTTGAGAATAAGGTCATCAACGTAAACTTCGAGATTCCTGCCCTTTTGATGTTTAAAGACGGTATCCATCATTCTTTGGTATGTTGCACCCGCATTTTTAAGACCGAAGGGCATTACGAGATAGCAGTAACACCCATCGTTTGTGATAAATGAGGTATGCGGGATGTCAGGTTTATGCATTTTAATTTGATGATACCCGGAGAAGGCATCGAGGAAACTCATAAAACCATACCCATCCGCGGAATCAACTAATACATCTATCCGAGGCAAAGGGTAACAATCTTTAGGGCACGCTTTATTAAGTTTGGTGAAGTCCACGCACATGCGCCACTTCCCGTCGGATTTCTTAACCATTACAACATTCGACATCCACGTGGGATATTGAATCTCAGAAATGAAACCCGCTTTTAGGAGTTTGGAAACCTCCTCTCTGATGGGCAACGCCAGCTTGGTCGCCACTTCTCTCTTCTTTTGCTGGACGGGCTTGAACTCAGGAGATACGTTTAGATGATGACAAACCACGTCTGGATCCACTCCTGGCATATCCTCCGCTGACCAAGCGAAGATATCCAGATTCCCCAACAGGCATGAGATTAGCTCCACTTTCTCCTCTTCTGACAATTCAGCGTTGATGACCAGCTTCTTCTCTGCCCCCTCAGCAATAGGAACTTCTTGGGTCGCTTGGGTAGGTTCCAAGTGAGCCCCTTCTCGATCTTTTCCTTCCTCGACAGCCTCTGGAGACTCAGCAACCTCCAAAACCTCATCCATGATCTCGGGAAGCGGAACGTCGGTGACCATGTTGACAGTTCGGACGTAGCACTCCCGAGCAACCTTTGGTTTGCTTCTGACCCGATACTGTTTTCCTTCAGCAGCGAACTTGAGGGAAAGATGAAAGGTGGACACTACCGCCCTATACGCATTGAGAATCGGCCTCCCAAAGATAGCGCAGTAGTTGCTCGGGGCATCCACTACCACGAAATTGATCAGCTTTATTATTCCTCCAAGAGAGACCAGGAGCTTCACTGAACCCTCTACCTCTTTCTTCTCCCCAGAAAAACCGCAGAGGGGCCCATCGGTGGAAAGCAGATGCTTTCCAGTCTTCAGGGCCTCGAAAGTTGGGCGGAAAAGGAGATTGACGGAGCTGCCAGTATCAATCAAAATCTTGTGGACGGTATAGTTTTCGATGATGGCCCTGATAACCACCGCATCATCGAAAGGATTAGCATTGGGGGGAAGGTCATCCTGACAAAACGTGATAATAGTACTTTCGGGTGGAGAACTCGTAGTGGCTGCCACTTCCTACTTTAGAACCCTCGCAATGCTAGACTTGCGAGATGATTCCGCTCCAGCTCCCCCATGGATACAATAGATGTCCCCTAAAGGGCCCACATCATTGACCTCGACGCATTCGGTAGAAGGATGGATATCACCATAGTAGCCGGCGTCCTCGACGTTGGCGCATTCCCAGGTCACTTCTACTGTTTCCTTCTCCTTTTTCTTCTCGGTAGTTGGCTCAGCAGTTTTATCTTTCCGAACTAGACCCCGGAGCTTTCCTTCTCCCAGGAGTCTTTCTATAAGCAGACGAAGAGCTCGACAGTCTTCAGTTATATGTCCCCCCTCTTTATGATATTCACAATAAAGGTTCGGATTCCGATTGCGAATATCCGCCTTCAGAGGAGCAGGCCTTTTGAAATCTGGCCTCTTTTGCAGAATCTGGACTACCTCGTCCATGGTGACGTTTAGCGGAGTGAATGACTCTTGCGAATCATCATATTGCATTGATGGAACGACTGGAGGTGGCTGCGCGGCATACTGTTGTAAATATACCGGCATGATTTGCGGAAGGGGAGCGGACGGAGCGGGAGCGATGGCCAACGGTTGTTTCTGATCTTGAAACCGCTGATGGCCCATAAATGGTTGCTTATTCTTGTAGTTCCTCCCCCTTTGGGAACGGGGTTCAAAGTGGGACTGATTCGATGGTGGATGATGGAAGGATGGATTTGATGACTCCTTGTCGCTTACCAGCTTCACGACGTAGTCTGGATTGCTCTTCTCTCCTCTGATAAACATATTTGCCAAACTTATCATTTCCTAATAATTCTTAGGCTCCCTTATATTTGCTTCGAACTTTAGAGGGCCCTCCCTTAGGCCATGGATGAGGGCAACCCTATACAGCTCCGGGTCCACATTTTGGACTTCCATGATCTCTCTCTGGAATCGATCCACAAAACGAGCCCATGTCTCGCCTTCCCGTTGTTTTATATCGAAAAGGGCCGCCGGGCCGCTCTTTCTTTTCCTTGAGGTGGAGAATCTCAGCAAGAATTCTCTTCGCAGCTCCGTGAAACAACGGATTGACCTGGGGTGCAGACCGTAGAACCATTCCCTCGCTTGTCCTTCAAAGGAGGTTACAAGAAGCTTGCACTTAGTTGCATCAGTTAAGGTTCTAAGAGCAATGACTGACTCGAAAGCTTGTAAATGAACCGTGGGATCAGTCTCCCCATTGAAAGCTGGCAGGCGGGGTTCCCTGAAATTATTAGGGGCAGGCTCCCCTCTGACTTTGTCCACAAAGGGAGAGGTCTCTTCCATGTCTTCATATAGAGGAGTAGAGTAATAAGCCGCTGGAGCTGCGGCTATTCGCAGACAAGCCGCCTGATAAGAAGACCGGGCGGCTGCTTCTGGCGGGTAGGAGTGATGAGTAGGAACTTCAGGCGGATAGGAGAGACGGGCCGCGCCCTCCTGTGGGTAGGAAAGATGGGCAGCGTGAGAAGTCGCCCCCTCGAAGTCGAGGACTCGAGCTGGTATGTTGTGCGCGGCTTCCTGATAGAAGTTTTTCCTAGCCGCAGGGTCTTCTTGATGGAGTTGGAAATTAGCGGCTTGCGGTAGCGAGTAAGGAGGAGGTGGAGGAAGGACCGGGGACATGCCGCATACCTCTATCTGAAGGCCGCGTGTTTCTGTTGAGTCCGAGATCGCACCTCCGAGGGAAACCGGAGGTTGCGGGTTGCCGGTTACTTTTTATGTAGAAGAATGAGACCGCTAGCAGCGGTCAAGGCCAGACTTCGCCCGCCGCGGCAAATGCCACTCCTGCGACGGGCTTTCCTTTTATTAGAAAGAAGTGGTTACAGCGGGCTGCAAGTGCAGGAATAGAGAAGCCGGCCGGTCAGACAGTCCGCAAGACGAGAAACTTGAGTCCGCAGCTCAAACAAGCTAGCTCCTAGATTCGAGTGTGCCCCCCTTGGGAACAGTGCCGCCCCCTATTTATAGGCCTGGGGGCCTGCCCGAGCGGGCAGGGATAGAATAACCGCCTGCCCAGGTACAGGAGAAACGGGCAGGCGGTGACGGGATACACAAAGAGGGAAAGAAAATAAGCCGCGCGGCTTGGCGGCTTGCCCTTCCGACTTGTCTGACCAGATGCTGGAGATGATGCGGCCAAGGTGACGATTCTACCCGCTCGGTCTCTGTCTTGAGACCACGACCTGTTCTTTTGGCTTTGGACCTTGGCTTGTCTTCATGGCATAAACCGCGCGACCTCCGATTTGAGACCGCGACTTGCCCTGTTGGACTTGGGCTTGGATTACCTCTGGTTCTTGGAGGCGGCCTGAATTATTATAGACCGCCCGGCCTGTGTTAGCTGGTGCCGATGGAGCTTGCTTAACCTGAGCCGGGCGACTTGGATCTGCAAACCGCTCGGTCTGCGAGTAATCCTCTTGAAAGCGGTTTCCCGGGTAAACAATAATAATAGTTAGATCAGCAAATGAATCAAATAAACAGGAACGCCATCTAAATGCAAAAGCCTTAAATAGTATTTTTTGCACTCTATCTCAAGAAATTTTCAAATTAATATATTGCTTTTCTAGTGCATACAAAGTATAGAAATTTCTTGAAGAAATGTATGAATCTCCATCTACAGGTATGGAACAAACACAAGAAGTGGAGAACATACAAGTGATGCGCGTCGGCAAGTGCACCGGTCGCTGTCAAGTAATAATTGTGGAGAATAAATTCCCCGGATGTCGGTCTCTTGAGGAATGCAGGATGGGTGAACGAATCGCGCAGTGATTATTGTTACACAAGCGTTTCACAAACACAAAGAGGGGTTTTTGGTTGGTTTTCCTAATTTTAACAACAACAACAGAGATGCGGGTCGAGAACACCACTTCGCAAAGTGAGGTGGATGCAACGGCTGCGATGCCGTGCTTCGTGAGGCGGATGAAGTGAACTCAAGTGCGAAAGGGTGAGGGTCGCAAACACCTCTTCACAACCGTCGTTAGCTCTTGCTAACACGGAGCAAACACCTTGCGTGCGTGTGCGAGTGAGTGAGTGAGAACGGAATGAATCATGAGCAAACCATGGAGAAAAACAAAGAAATATTCATTTCCATCAAAGTAAATATTACAATATTCATCTAGTACATGGTTCAAAGAGTGCAATGAAGGGAAAGAAGGAAGAAATAACCGGCGGTGAAGACTAGCGGCCGTTCACGGCCGGAATGGTAGGTTGTCGGGCTACCTCCGGACTCGGACGGGCAATGCTTCCGGCGTAGAGAGCTGTCACAATCTCCCTACGTGCTCCGTCGTCTTCGACTCAAGGTTTCTTCTTCTTCTCACCGGGCGGAAAGCGAAAATGGGTGCTTGGAGGCTTGCGGACGATGGAGAACACTCACGGACGATGGAGGAAGGCTTGGAATGGATGGAGGAGGCTTCCCCTTGCGTGGAAGATGAAGTAGGGGCATTCCAGGGCGGTGGTCGGCGGCGTACGGAACAGGAACCTCGCTCCCGGAAGATCGATCCGCCCTAAAATCGCAACAGGTGTTTAAATAGGCGCTGGATTGAATACTGCGCACGATCATTGGCGCACGACCAGTCGTCGTGCGCACTGGAATTCTACGATCGTGCGCACTGCCTGGACAGAACCTACAAGAGACGAAATTATAAAATACAATGTTCGCACGACCAGTGGCGCACGACCGGTGGTCGTGCGCACTGGAGACGATGGTCGTGCGCACTGCAGCAAACAGAACTCAGAAATTTAATGGTCAATGCGCACGAGCAGTGGCGCACGACCGATGGTCGTGCGCACTGGAGTCGATGGTCGTGCGCACTGCACCAGACAGAACTCGTGAAAAAGAGTTAAGTGCGCACGATTAGTGGCGCACGACCGGTGGTCGTGCGCACTAGAACAAGTGATCGTGCGCAGTGTTCCTGTGCAGAATTGCACCGGAAACACTTGCACGCCTCCTATTCCAGCACAAACACAGATCTAGCCACCAAAAGTGGCACTTAACAACATATGAATACTACTAAAGATAATACACACGAAAACACACCAAAGTGGGCCTAAATGTGCACCTAGCATGGGTTATCAAATATAGACTATAATAAGGCTAAAGTGCGTGATATTGACAAAATAACGGCCCGGATGAGTCCATAAATGTATATATGATCAGGACTCATCACACCCCCAGACTTAACTGTTTGCGCGTCCCGAGCAAACGAATCCGGCGGAGCGCAAAAACGATAGTTAACATAGAGAATTACACAAGGGAGTACGGTGCGAAGTAACATACGCATGCGAGTAGAAATTCTAGTATAAAGAGATTCTAACTATGCTAACTAATTTACGTAAGTATTAAAGCGTAAGTAGAGATTTAATTATACTTAGTTGGTGAATTATGACGAATTTGGCGATCATGCCCGGTATGAAAGCGACGAGACACTGAGGCGGGTGTTGCAAAAGATCGGGGCTTAGGAATAACTCCGCTGAAATCCATCAACGTCGTGAACCATACGCTCGCCCGGTCACACTCTCTCCACGGCGCTAGCAAACTCGCAAATCAAATCAGTAGGACTTATAGGATTAAAACGAGGCTTAGGTTACGGTATGATATTCAAAGTTAAACACGATGGCTGCGCAACCCAAGTGAGCTATCGGAACGCTGCACCCCACAAAACCACAAACTACGCTCGTGTGACACACCCCCAGACTTATCATGAAAACCAGGTGTGCACACGGCCTACTTCATAAACACCAACAGATTTTCTGTTTTTAGCTCGGGAAGACTTTTTTTTTCAAACTACTTTTTTTTTCTTTTATGTATTTTTCTTCTTTTATGTATCCTCCGGTTGGTTCAAAATCAGCGGATAAACTTTATTTTCCCTTCATAACACAATGGTTCCAAACACCACACAAGTTGAAAATTATGAGCGCAGTTAAAACATTTTTGGTTGCGGGTGTAGGATAGGCTTCAGGCTTTGGTGGATGAAGAGGAGCTGAAATTAGGAATGGTAGGCACAACATGGGCTTGCAAAGGTGAATGAAATGGACATGGCATAACAAAGCTCAAACTAGCCAAAGGGTGGCCTACATCATGTTTGACTCAACGAGTAGCTCTCACCCATGCTTCGAGAGTCGCTTGGGGCAAGTTCTTAGCCCACGAGAAAGATAAACCTTCCTCCCGACTCGAGCAGCACACGACTAGCAATCGTACACACACAATACCAGGTTATCGTCAATTTCATACAAATTCACCATTTGAGTATACTAAATCTAAATTTACGCAGAAATACTAAATATAAATTAGATGCATAAAGAAAATCTAGTTCTACTCAAATTCTACCATAACATGCGACGTGACTAGTACACTACATGAGTCGACATCGCGCTCCAAATAATAATTCCTATGTTAACAAACTATTTCACATTCCAACCAAACTAATTTAAACGGAACAACACAAAAAGACAAGCACGCACTCAAGTGGGTGAAGTGGTGTGTAAGGAATGCAACAATGATAATGATAATGAAAAATAAAAAGCAACCTTCTAGTATGCAATGCAGCTCGTGCACAGTGGATAATAACAACCGCTCCCCCAGACTTAAGCTAAACACGATATCTAGAAATTTGAAGCTGAAAGAGGGGAGGAAGTGTTACCCAATGCTCAGAAATGAGCATACCAGACGATTGGCGTTTACGATCAAGAATAGTCCGCAGCATCCGCCATCGAACACGAAACCTGCAAGCACAAACTCAAGGCAACAAAAGCAAATACAAAAGCTGAACTAAAAAAAAGAAATACGGAAACGGAAATCTGGGTTGTCTCCCAGTAGCGCTTTCATTTAACGTCCTTAAGCTGGACCAAATACCTGTATTAACAGTGTTTATAAAGAGTGCAGGAATTAAAAAGAAATACTCAAAAATAGTTCATCACAGCAAATAAAATACACATCAACTAAAAGCGCTCTTATGGTGCGCTTCTCCCGTAGCACGTAGGCGGGAGGTGAAGGCTTTAGGGCCAGCACTGGTATTACCCAATGCTCCCCTAACCTCCGCCACCTTGCCACGGAGAGCAGCAGCACGAGCGTCACGCAGAAGTTTTTCCTTTTTAAGTTTGGTGACAGTTGGAGACTGCCACCGCTGAGAGTTCTCAGATTTTTCTGCCTTAGAATCAGGTGGCGTCACTTCCGGCATCGTGGTGACTACCGGATCGGCCCACGAGATGGAGCGCTTACATAGTTTATTACATGATTCATCACACGGAGATAAATAAATATCATCCCTAACTATATTCAAGTCAACGTTTCCCGAACTGTCGTCTTCCTCCATCTCGGAGTCGAACTCTTTCCGGAAGTCGACCTCTTCTTCCTCATCCGATTGGAACTCTTCCATTCCTCCTTCACCTGTTTCTTGAACATGTACCTTTCCTGCACCGCTTAGAAATTCATCAGAAATAACGAGAGGGGGCGGAGTGAATATTTCAGTTGTGGCTTCAGGGCAAGTAGGTTGCTGCACCACATTGGTTAGGGAAATGCATCCCGTAGCAAAATCAAGGGTAGCACCGCTCTCTTTCAAGAACGGCACCCCCAAGATAGGAATGGACTGGTTTTCTTGCGGGCCTAGAACCTGAAAATCAGCTACTACAGTTGTCCCCTCAACCGTTACCTCCACATTATTTACTTCCCCCTCAGATTGGATAATCGTGCCATTAGCGAGAATCAGCGATTTCCTTTCCTCCGTGTTCATCTCCAGCTGTAACTTCGCAACATCTTGCAATGCAATAACGTTGCGGGAGGAACCGGAATCGCATAAAGCCTTGGTTTCAACCTTATTGATGGAGCACGAGATTACCAGCTCACTCGGTTTGGCATCTACCGCATCTCCCAGACTTTTCCCTTGATCAATAGGGTTCTTTTCTGTGTTGCTGGGAAGGGTTCCCTGCGAACGCTCGGTTAGCGCTTGAGCCAATTGGCCCAATTACGTCTCCAAGTTTCGCATAGATGCGGTTTGATTTACCATGTTTGAATTAGCTGCAAGCAGGAATTTCTCCATCATCTCTTCTAAATTACTTTTCTTTTGGGTGGGGGGTGCTTGGTTATAATCCGGGTGCAGCGGCCTCGGTTGGCTCCCAGAGGCGTAAGCATCATTTTGATGCTGCCCCGGTGACCATCGTTGGCCGGGCGTGTTGGGATTCCAAGAGAAGTTCGGATGACTTCTCGCTCCCGGATTATAGGCGTTATTGTAAGGCGCCCCCTTGGGTTGATTTCCTACATAGTTCACAGATTCATTTAAGGTCAAATGTGCGAAATCACCTGCCATGTGGTTCCCCGAACATTCATAAGCATGATGGCCTCCGCCTCCACATCCTTCACAAGTAATGATAGCAGCAGGCGCAGATGGAGTGGGGAGTGAGTCGACCATGAAAAGACCTCGGCCACTTCTTAGAGCATTTCTCCCTGCAGTCCAGAATGTACTGTGGGAGGCAGTGTCGCGCAGAATTCGAAGGGCTTCTTCAGGAGTGTGGTTCATCAAGGTGCCACCCGCCGCAGCATCGATCATTGCCCTGTAGTTGGGCTCGATCGCGAAGTAGAACAATTCAACCACATTCCATGGTTGGAGCTCGTGGCCAGGGCAACGGCGAAGGAGATCGTTGAGGCGCTCCCATGCTTCAGCAAGGGTCTCTTGGTCAAGCTGGCGAAATGTGGCGATCTCCCGCCGCAAGCTTACAATCTTATCCACAGGGTGGAATTTAGCAAGGAACTTGGATGCGAGGGCATCCCAAGTTGCAGCAGTCCCGGGTGGAATGGAGTGGAGCCACACCTTTGCTTTGTCGTGGAGTGAAAAGGGAAACAGTCTAAGCTTAACCGTGTCGTCAGCAATCCCTGCGTAGCGGAAGGTTCCGCAAATATCAGAAAACTCCGCCAGATGCAGATGCGGATCTTCGCTGGCCAACCCCGAGAACTGAGCGTTGTTCCGGATGATGTTTAAGATCGCTGGCTTGATCTCAAACTGATTATTCATAATGTTTGGCCCGAACCCCGGATACACACTCCCAGCAGTTGGAGTGGTGTAGTCCCTCATCGTGCGGGGTCGAGGCCTGACTGCCTCCTGCTCAATCCCAGGCTGATGTTCCCCCACGCCGGGCATTCTCGGATCAACATCATTTGGGTCTACCTGATCACCCATGGCCGCTTGTACAGCCGCAGCGCGCCTTCGCGCGCGAGCAGTTCGTTCGATTTCTGGATCAAAAGGTGCGAGTTCACCTGCGACCTGCCTCTGCATGAACTGTCAAAAACAAAAAGAAAAACAGAGAAAATAAAAAACAACTGCTCGTATAACGAAAGTCACAACACAAGACGAAACACGCCTGCATTCCCCGGCAACGGCGCCAAAAACTTGATGCGCGTCGGCAAGTGCACCGGTCGCTGTCAAGTAATAATTGTGGAGAATAAATTCCCCGGATGTCGGTCTCTTGAGGAATGCAGGATGGGTGAACGAATCGCGCAGTGATTATTGTTACACAAGCGTTTCACAAACACAAAGAGGGGTTTTTGGTTGTTTTTCCTAATTTTAACAACAACAACAGAGATGCGGGTCGAGAACACCGCTTCGCAAAGTGAGGTGGATGCAACGGCTGCGATGCTGTGCTTCGTGAGGCGGATGAAGTGAACTCAAGTGCGAAAGGGTGAGGGTCGCAAACACCTCTTCACAACCGTCGTTAGCTCTTGCTAACACGGAGCAAACACCTTGCGTGCGTGTGCGAGTGAGTGAGTGAGAACGGAATGAATCATGAGCAAACCATGGAGAAAAACAAAGAAATATTCATTTCCATCAAAGTAAATATTACAATATTCATCTAGTACATGGTTCAAAGAGTGCAATGAAGGGAAAGAAGGAAGAAATAACCGGCGGTGAAGACTAGCGGCCGTTCACGGCCGGAATGGTAGGTTGTCGGGCTACCTCCGGACTCGGACGGGCAATGCTTCCGGCGTAGAGAGCTGTCACAATCTCCCTACGTGCTCCGTCGTCTTCGACTCAAGGTTTCTTCTTCTTCTCACCGGGCGGAAAGCGAAAATGGGTGCTTGGAGGCTTGCGGACGATGGAGAACACTCACGGACGATGGAGGAAGGCTTGGAATGGATGGAGGAGGCTTCCCCTTGCGTGGAAGATGAAGTAGGGGCGTTCCAGGGCGGTGGTCGGCGGCGTACGGAACAGGAACCTCGCTCCCGGAAGATCGATCCGCCCTAAAATCGCAACAGGTGTTTAAATAGGCACTGGATTGAATACTGCGCACGATCATTGGCGCACGACCAGTGGTCATGCGCACTGGAATTCTACGATCGTGCGCACTGCCTGGACAGAACCTGCAAGAGACGAAATTATAAAATACAATGTTCGCACGACCAGTGGCGCACGACCGGTGGTCGTGCGCACTGGAGACGATGGTCGTGCGCACTGCAGCAAACAGAACTCAGAAATTTAATGGTCAATGCGCACGAGCAGTGGCGCACGACCGATGGTCGTGCGCACTGGAGTCGATGGTCGTGCGCACTGCACCAGACAGAACTCGTGAAAAAGAGTTAAGTGCGCACGATTAGTGGCGCACGACCGGTGGTCGTGCGCACTAGAACAAGTGATCGTGCGCAGTGTTCCTGTGCAGAATTGCACCGGAAACACTTGCACGCCTCCTATTCCAGCACAAACACAGATCTAGCCACCAAAAGTGGCACTTAACAACATATGAATACTACTAAAGATAATACACACGAAAACACACCAAAGTGGGCCTAAATGTGCACCTAGCATGGGTTATCAAATATAGACTATAATAAGGCTAAAGTGCGTGATATTGACAAAATAACGGCCCGGATGAGTCCATAAATGTATATATGATCAGGACTCATCAACAAGTCTGCACAAATGTTCAAGAAAGCTCCTCTCGGGATGAATCAATGGAAAACACATCAAATGGAAAAGAAGAAATCCTATCAATGGGTGAGGAATACCAAATAGATGAAGATAACAAAGAAAATCTGTGCTCAAATCTCATAGAGTCCAAAAGCACTGTAAGGAAATCAAATCCTCTTATAATTTGCAATTCTATTTCTACTTTACAATTACTACAAATTACAAAGCGAAAAATTAAGAAATTAAAAAATGTGAATTGTAAATTGCGCTTAGAAAATAAAAATATAAAAGCAAAAGTTAAAGTAGAATCAAATTTTAATTTATCTAGCTTTACCCAAGTCTCTTCAATTGAAAATAAAAAACTTTGTTTTGATTGTAATGATAGTAAAGAAATATTTAAGGAACTTGAAAAAGAACTTATTTTTGTAAGAGAACATAATGAAAAATTATCTTTTGAAAATTCATCTTTAAAAGTTGCTTGTGCTACGTGCCAAAATTATAAAATTTAAATCAAAGAGATGGACGAAACATTTGAGGAATTTAGAAATGACTATCAAAATCATATTGACTCTGTTGTTTCCACTCTTAAAAATAGCATAAGTGCCTATAATAAAGCTAGACATAATCTGATGATAAAAATGATGAATTAAAATCAAAAATCAACTTGCTTATGAAAATTATAAATAAAAATTCATAATATCAAGAAATATCTAATAGCATGTTAAATATGAATATGGATATGAATATCCTAACTAAGCCAAATAATTGGAGTAAGAAACACAAAGTATTTGTAAATCAAAGTCAACATTACAATTATTTACAAAATCATGTTTCTCCCAACTCAAAATTAAAATTGCACAAATTTCCTATGAACAATACTTTCAATAATCATTACAATCATAATCATCAATATAAAGATTATCAGAATGGAAATTTGATACATAAGAATAACATTAAACAAAAGTTTGAATGGAAACCTAAAATAAAAAATGAAACATTAACTTCACATGATAGGACCCATTCATCACTAACTACCCACAAACATACACGTTATATTTGGGTACCCAAAGGAACCACCACACTTTGTCCTCTTTGGATACCTAAATCTCTTATTCATTAGGTATTACCAAATACATGAAGTAGAATATTTTCAAAATGAAATATACAAATTTCTACTTCATGATATGCCTTAATTTTTTTTCGTATTTGTTTTGCTATCATGGTATGGTCATCATATAGACACAAGACTTTATCACTTAAAATATTAATAAATAAAATTATCAAATTTAAAGTCATACCTTTTATTTCTAATGACCTTTTTATTCTTCTTAAACTCATTGCCTATATCTATATCATATATCATCCACATAAATTAAATTCAAAATTTTGTATGTGATATTGAAATCTTAAGTCATATGATTTCAAATTTATACTACTTCATATGATTTCAAATCTGCTTAAAACATCTCCACTTCATATAATTACAAATTTATAAATGAAAACGTAAAACAAAACCTTCAAAAATTACCAAAGAAGGACCAGATAAAAATAGTCAAACATCCAAAAACAACAAAATTTAACATAATAGATAGCGCTAGCGCTAGCTGGTAGCACCGACGCTAGCAGACAGTATCCAAGAACATGTGCTCAATTCCTATATTATTACACAATTCAAATATTAGTTACACTCAGGACATTCCTACTCCTCTACTCTGTCTCGTCTATCTCCTCCACACTAGGACTTGGGGATCGTCTTCTGCGACTCCTCCTAATTGAATGACGTGGTGGATCCTGAGATGGGCTATCCCACTCCCTACACTCTGGTGTAGATGTATTTAGCTTTAATGCCTTGATCATGAACTTCACCATCTTCTTTATACCGAAAACGTCTTTCTCCACTCTTTACATCCGCTCTCCCATCTCTTCTCCAAAAGATTTAAAAGAATCATCTCGAGTCCCTCAGGATGACGCTCCTCGCCAGAGTGGTGTTCGAGTGGGATGTAGCTCGAAGGTGTGAGGTGCTGTAGATAGGAGGAAAGCAATCAATCAAATAAAAACATATCTTAATAGAAGGGTACATATGAAGAATAACCCTCTATATTATGCCACCAAGAGGGAGGTTGTTGCATCTCTGACGAGAAGGATCCCGCAACATGTATGTATATCTAATCAATGAAAGCAATAAGTCTGCCACATCGAATCTCTCCTCCTCAAGAATAAAATATGAGACAAGGCTGAGCTGTGCTGTGATCTTTGTCGTGCCGCCCAATTTCAGCAAGATAGTATGGCGTAAAACGTCCTGTACAGTAAGGCCATCCACTGTGAGTGACCCCACCGTTTGGATCAAACTCATGCATTCCTTTTGATGGAGTACCATATTAGCTGAGTCCAAACCCTGTCGGCTCGAAACTTCTCAACTACATGCAACTTAGTTAGGTGCTCTATCAACCCAAACACCTCCCTCAAATCATCATGGGTAATAGTCACCATTTGTCCCTATACCTGTGACTGCACTCCTCCATCCAGACCTACCTGAGATGGATCTTCCAAGTGCATATAAAACTCTCGTACAAACTCTGAGGAAAACCCCTCCGAAAGAAACACATTCAATACCTCGGAGGTTGCGAACAACTGCATTATGTGGTGGTGTCTTGGCATGGAAAATTCCACGAAATATCGGACACCCACTGTGGTTGTCTCCACTGCTAGTCCTGCTTGTTTCTTCCCCTTAGATCAAGGAGCCATCTGCCACAATATTATAAAAATTAAAATTAAGCAAGAACCACTAGCGCCAGCACTAACACTAGCGCCAGGCGCTAGCACTAGCGCCTGTAGTAGCGCCGACGCTAGTCCTCTAATATAAAATACTAAGATCTATATACAATGCAATATTATTGAATCCTAACTTTCTCAAATAGCTAGATTCAAGAATCCCACGTGATCTAAGTTAAAATTAAAACTAGAACTCTTCATAAAAATTCAAAATGATGAAGTTTTGTCCTTGTTTCTCTCTTCAAAAATTAAAAGGATCAAACATTTTAGATCTATCATCTAAACCACTTGATAACTTCTACAATCTTCATCTTTAACATCAAAATCAAAGTTTAAATCAGAAATCATCAGAAATGATGAAGATTTACCTTAGATCTATACGTGGGTTGCGCTATCTGCTAGGGTTTTTGGGAGAACTTCAAGAGTAATGGCTGAAATGACAAGGGAAATGAGATTTAACTAAAGCAGCGCTAGTGCCAGTGTTATCATTAACGTGGGCGGTATCGCTTGGGTCTGCTTTATTATATGCATTATTTATTGTTGCATTCCTATTTTTATTGATTTTTAAAAAATTAAAATAAAATAAAAAACAAAAAAGAAAAATTACAAAAATATTTCTTTTACTCCCTTTCTTTGTTTATTTGTTTGACTTCTATTTCTAAATGCAAAAATCAAATAAAAAAATATAAAACATAAAAATTATCAAAAAAAAAAACTGTATGGACTTTATTATGAAAATCAAGCATGATTTAATTTATCATTTAGACCTTCTTCAATGTTGAAATTCATCTTTTCAAACTACTTTGAACATTGTTTTTATCATGCTTTGATATATCTAATCATATGTGGATAAATTGCATTGAAAAGTGTTGTGTAGAACAAAGCTTAGCATGCCTCTAAGTATGAGTACATGTTTTATGTTTGATAATGATCTTTCTTCACTCACTTATTTTGGCAAAGTTTACATGGGTTTTAAATTTAAGAATGCTTGCTTGTGTATTGTAATTGTACAATGAATTAAATTTGCACAACTATCTTACCTACACTACTTTTATTTGCACTCTTAAAATTAAGAAAAGTGGTTGTGCTTTCAAAATTAAATTGGTTTGCAAAACAAGTGTATTCAGAGATCTTTGTACAAAACAAAACAAAAATCATGAAATAAATTGACAAAGATAACTCCACCAAGCACTACTTGAACCTCCTGATAAGTCTTAATAAGTGTTGTGAGGTTGAGCACCTTGGAAAGAATAGTAAAGTGTTTTGTGCAAACCTTCTTTTTATTACACCACTTATTCTTAAGTACACCGGATCACAAAAAATCAATATTGAAAAATCAAATGTGTGATCCCACAAGCACTACTTTGCACCCTGATAATTCTTAATGAGCATTGTGTGTGCAGAGCACCATGGTAGTTGTACATTTTCTTTGTGCATTAAAATGTGTGGAAGTAAAATTATTTGTGTTTTATTGTGCACTTTACTCTACATATGTCTTGTATCTTTGATTTAAACATTTGTTTACTCTCTTCAAAATACACTTATGTGCACATCATTATCTTCCATAACACTTCTTCTCATAAGTATTGGATCCTAATGCTAATTCTATAATACTCTTTATATCTAAATGCACTAGATAACCTTGCATGCTCTTTACAATGTTTGGTATGTTTTGAATTTATTAATTGGAATAACATTGTAGTAGTCTCTTTTTAATACATCTCTTTCATGCTTTGTTACTTTATTACCAAACTTAAAAGAAAAATGATTTACAAACAAAATCTTTTTCATTTTTGACTTTCACTCATATTTCTTCTTATGCATCGTCATATGTTACCAAAAGATGTTTGTTGTATTTTTTATAAGTCTTCCGCAATATTACGTTTACCTTGTGTTATTTTTATGCTTATCTCAAGTCTTCAAACTCCAAATTCTATTTTCAACCAAATGGTAGACTTATGTGGTAAATGTTATATTATTCCTTTTAAGCTAAAAACTCTGATTTACTTCTATGAAAATACTTATGCTAAAAACTCTGATTTATTTCTATTATAAAAACTCCTTTTCATTTCCTCTCCTCTAAAAAGCTCGATCATGCCTTATCTTATTATCAAAAATTATTTTTTGTTTCACTTGCTTCCTTACCCACTTTTGCTAATAACAAAAGGGGGAGAATTAACATGACAAATAAAAACCGCTATCAAAAGGGAAAACTAACATGATTAATTAAAATGATAGCTTACATATTAGGGGAGCATTCACTTAGGGGGAGGGTATATTTAGGGGGAGAATTCTAAATACCAAAATAACAATTATCCTAAGTTATCACTCTCACACACACACAAGTAGGTTTCATCATTCTTATATATTAATGCTCTGATTTATCATTAATGGATTTGTTATTATCAAAAGGGGGAGTTTGTTGGAACATGGTCTTGCGCATCTCCTTGGTTTGAGAATAACAAATCCTATGTGTATTTGATCTTGTGTGCTTAAGTGTGCAGGTAACAAGTCCTTATGACTCAAAGATAACATAAGAAGGTTGCACCCAAAATTGAGCCAATAATTCCAACATGCCCACTAGCGCCGGCGGTAGCACCTAACGCCCGACGCTAGTGACGATTATCATAATTCCGGGAGTATCTTTAGAAAATGCTAGCGCCAGGCGGTAGCGATAATGTACAATACGGAGAATTTTTCCTAAATGGGGATAGCGCCTGCGGTAGCGCTAGCGCTCACTCATATAAAAGGAGACCTCTTCTCTCATTTTTAGTACACAAGTTTGACAGAGGTGAAGTGCTAGAATTCCAGATCTTTACTCTGCCGAAAGTTGATCTCCCACCAAAAGCATAGAGAGTTTCTGAAGGAGGACTTCATCATGCTATACCCGAAGGGCGATCGCTTCTACCTTGCTTATTCTACAGCAGTCCTTCGTCCCAGACTTTAGAAGTTTCTTAGATGGAGTTTTTATTATTGTTATTTCATATCTTTTGTAAACCGTTAGTAAATTTGCCTCATGTTGGCGACTAGGTTTGGGTAGGACTTAAGGAAAAAACTCGCCTCGTATTGGCGACTAGATCTAGGTTAGGTCTAGGGGGTGCTCAAGGCCATATCCGGGGAAGGATTGGCTAGAGCGGCTTGAGGCCGTATCCGGGGAAGGATAGGCTAGGGCCACCGGTTCGTGGGGATGCGAGTCGGGATAGAAAATAAAGAGTTTTATTATTCGCCTTCGATTTCTAGCGTCATAAGAAATCAAGTTTTGTAAACTCTCCTTTTCATATTAATAAAATGATGTCTCAATTTTATTTCAATTAATATGTTTGATTTCTTATTTTCCTCCCTTGTAATTTCAAATATAACAAAATATAATAAAAGTTAATAAAACCCTTATTCACCCACCCTCTAAGGGCCCCTATCGATCCAACATGTCTATGATCATTCACCCATATAATATTTCTCACAATAGCGGGGGCGTAGTATTGTATGCATTAGAGGTCTTAACCTGTAAGTCATGTCTTGTCCTAAACTGGGGAGGTTCTAGTGGGGCCTTGCGAGACACTATGGAGAAAGAGTGGTAGGTTTAGTGTTCTTCTTTTGTGTGCCTATGGGACTCACATCTCAACCTACGACATGTTTGCAGCTCCGCATGCCCATCCACCACTTAGTATGAGGCTAGGGTGTAGACATATAGTCAGGGTAGTTTTAATCTTAGGACATACTTAATCACATCCATTACATGAACATTATTTTACACTTTTTGATTATTCATTTCATACATATTTTTGTTCGAACATACTATCTTGTGTTTTGCATATTATATATTTTTGAGCCTTCATGATTTTTGAAAAACACAAGTACCTTAGAAATAACTTATCTTTGAGACCTTAGGCTAAAAATCTAAAATCCGCATCTTTATCATTATTTTTCAAAACTCTTTGCGCTAGTTGGTGTCCCTTATCTTAGAAAGCATTAATCGTTAAAAAATCAGAATGAAAATTTATCAAAAACAATGTTTTCTAAGCAAGAGGAAAAATTATGTTGCTAGCGCCACACGATAATAGTTAGCATTGGCCGTAGCATTAAAATCAATGTTTCATTTCCTTTTGCATTTTTTTTCTCTGGCATAGAAGATCATTATATTGATGTGCTCTTAACATACTTCTATGTTTTCTAGAAAACTATATATTTTAAAATATTTAAAAAATTAAATACAAAATTACAAAACAATTTCAAAAAACAAAAATATGTTTTCAAGGCATGAGAAAAATATGTTTTTCAAAAATGATAAAAACTAATTATTATTCATTGCCATTATCAAGGATGATTCATTATACCAATTAAAGATTGAATACAACATTTAATTTAATTTTCAAGTTTCTTAAAAATATTGTTTTGTATTTGTCATGCCTTGAAAACTATCTTGTTATGTGCAATGAAATTGATTGTTGAACACATATGTAGAAATATTTAGCATGCCTCTAAGTATGAGTAATGTTTTATGTTTGATAATGATTCATTCACTCACTTATTTTGATAACCTACATGTGATTTTAATCTTATACTTGCATGATTGTGTAGTGTAATAACTTAATAAATTATAATGCAATAATAAATTACCTACACAACATTGAATTGCTTCTTACACTTCTTTGTCTTTCATGCACTTATTTATTTAATAGAAGTGGTTTTAAAAATTAATATGCTATTGTTTGCAAAATAAGTGAATTCGGAGTCCTTAGTCAGTAAACTAAGAAACAAATATAATTGACAAGGAAAACTCCACCAAGCACTACTCACCATCCTGATAAGTCTTAATAAGCATTGTGTGGTTGAGCACCTTGGATAAGAATTGTAAAGTGTCTTGTAGGAAACAAATAATCACCACTTCTCTTAGTACACCAGATCACAAAAAAACATAAAATTAAAAATAATAAATGTGATCCCCCAAGCACTACTTTGCACCCTGATAAGTCATAATAATCATTGTGTCTGTAGAGCACCTTGGTAGTTGTATTCTTTACTCATGTGCATTGAAATATTGTGGAAGTAATATTATTTGTATATTTTATTGTTGTCTTATTTCATTATGTATGTCAGTGTTTCGATTAATTCACTTGTATTCTTTATCAAAAAACTATTTTGTACACATCAATATGATTCATAAAACTTCTACTCATGAGAATTGGACCCCAAAGCACATCTACACTATTCTCTATAAACATAAGTAAATACACTAGATGACAAAGCATGACCGCTACATTGTTTTATTTTACTTGAAATGCAAATTAATTTACATTGTAGTTCTTATCTCTTTTTGATATTTTGAAATCATGCTTGCAATTTTACTTCTAAAATTACAATGAAATAGCATCTCTTGGACTTTAATTGAAATCATCTTCTTATTAGTCTTAAAACTCATTATCTTTTATATGATCTTATTTTCTAAAAGATGTTTATTTAAAGGGTGCTTTTATGTTTACAACTTATGCTTAATAATGATTATTTATTTTCTGCACAAGTGGTAGAGTGGTATCTATGAACTTGTTTATAACATCCTATTTTCTTATCTACATAGATCTCGTTAAGTCCTATTGCATACACTCTCCTTTACCCTTTGTTGATACTGCCAACAAGGGAGTGAATATCTTGAATAAATCCAAAAATTTAGGGGTAGTACATTGAAAATTTCTATAGGAAGCATCTATATAGGGGGAGTATTCATAGGAGGTGCATACTTTACTCTTTGCTCGATCATGAAAATCCTTCACTAAGCGGACCCAATTTAATCTCACAACTATACACTCATCCCCACCCACTTTTACTAATAACAAAAGAGGTAGAATAAATGAGAAATTTAAAGATTAATCAATTCTGAAATCTAAAGATATAGGGGGAGAATAAATCTAAGGCCCAAAGGGGGAGAACAAAATCTAGGGGAAGCACATATATACGGGGAGTCTTTTACATTCAAAAACAAAACTCTAGAAAGCAAACTATGCCACCATTTTTTTTCTATAAATACAAACTTATTTATATCGATTTCTCAAGAGTGGATTTGTTATTATCAAAAGGGGGAGATTACTGGAACATGGTTTTCGGAATCCCATTGGTTTGAGAATAACAAATTCCATGTTGGATTTGATCACGTTTGGTTTTGTGTTTATAGCATGCAGGAACTCACAGGTATGACATCAAGATGCTACAAGACGAAAGGATCATTATACTAGGGCTAAGATATAATGCAAACACTAAAACATGGGGTTAACGGTAACATTGACGTTAGCGTCTCGACGACATAGAACCTTCATAAAGATATGGATGCTGCTCTCGACGACATGGAGACTTTTAGCTGACATGGAGTCTTCCTGACTAATGTGTGGCACTAGCTCTAACGCTCGTGTTAGCATCTCGATGATATTGTTCGGAAGCTGGACTAGTCAACATGAAGTCAACCCAACGACATGCATCTCGACGATAATCCTATATCGCAGGGCAATAACTTCTAATGCTCTGCGGACCGATCCTAGACTCGAGGTGGAAGAGGCCATGGATCGTTCCCCGGCTGGAAGTGGAGGAGGCCATGGATCATCAGGTAATATGACACCAAGCAAAATTTTCTTTTGTAACTATAAAATAGTTTTTAAATTTAAGAAAATTAAATTAAAAAGCCAAAGGAAGATGAATGAACTGTAAAAATAAATCAACACATAATGTCATTAATAAGAGCTGTGATAACCGTTCAATCTTCCTGTAAAACATTTAAATGAAACGCTTAGTATTCTGATTAGCATTAATGTAAAACCATCGACTGCTTCTATAAAAGGCAATAAAATGTAACATTTGAGATAAGTGAGTAAAATCGGTAAAACCCTTCAAGTAAATCCTCTTCTTATTTCTCATTTTTCCTCTTGATCCCTATCTGTGGTATTAGAGCATAGGGGAGAAAAAAATTAGCATAAATCCTCATACCTATGGCATCATCATCTACGCACTCTGCTCCTGCCTACTTTCAATCCAGCATTCCATCTTTACTGGTGAGCTATACAATTTTTAGAGTGACAAGATGGACACATTACTCCAATCCCTAGATCTTTGGGAAGTTGTCAGCACTGGCATAATCCCAACTGTGACATCTGCTGAAGGAGTACCTCCAAAAGTATCAAAAGTGGATCAAATGAGGGACTCACGTGCCTTGCATCTAATTCAACAAGCTGTCAGCAATAATATTTATCCATGATTCATGGGCTCTGTTATTTATGGAACTATCACCTAGAAGGGGGGGGGGGGAATAGGTGATGTAGCTAATCTAAAAATTTAATCCTGATAGCACACAAAGAAAATCACAGAACATAAACAATCACCAAGCACAACATACAGAAACACCAGATTTATAGTGGTTCCCCTAGACAATGTGTCTAAAGTACTCCAATCCCTATGCACCTATCTAGCAGTGTGCTAGAATCAGCAAACTCCACCCAAACTCATATATCCTGCAGAGATCCTACACCTCAGGCACAAAGGACCTACAACTCAGGCACTCCAGGCCCTGCAACTCAGATCTATAAGAGATCTTACCTCAGGTTCCAGGAACCCTTCAACATAGGCACAAAGGCCCTACAGCTCAGGCATTCATGCCTTACAACTCAGACTCAAAGAGTCCTACAACACAGGCGCTCTGGACCTACAAATCAGACTCAAAGAGTCTTAAAGAAAATTTGTTGTTCTATAAGATTGAAGAATACTCCACACAGCTCTGGAGAGTTCTTCTAAAGCCTGATGTAGATGGCCTCTGGACTTGAAGAGAAAGATTTAAGAGAGATTTACTGATGCACAAAAGCTTCTATTTTATTCTTTTCTTCTTTCTGGAACACTGCTTACCAGTCGATGGTGCTTGACTAGGACTTGGAGAACTGAGAGTATGAGTGTATTGTTCTCATAAAATTGTTCTTTCTTCTTACAATCACTCTCTGTTTTTTATTCTATTCTCTGTAATGTGTTATTAATGAGAGCACACACTTTGTCTTTTTATATGATAATGCCTTCTAACGGTATATTCTGAGCACTCTTTATTGTCATAAGCCCATTCCTTAATGACATCCGTTGATTGGTCCCTTAGATGGCGGCATTAAATGCAGATAGCGCGTTTAGAAAAATCTCAGTCGGTCTCGACGTTATGAGAAACATCTCGACGATAGAACTCGCTGTCTCAGCGATCTATTTGGGGCTGTAGACATTTCTTCAAGTCTTCTGAAATCTTCACCAGAGGAAGATATCTCGACAATATGGAATATCTCAGCTACATATGCTGTCACGGCGACATGAAGTTTTCTCATTAATATCATCGAGATCACCTTGTCAACATGAGGTCTTCTCACTGATATCATCGAGATCATTCTGACTACTACTTCAACTGCAAACTATTTCCACGATCTCTGACTTAGTCTTCAAGATGATAAAACCTCTTTTATGACGATATGTCTTCTTAGTTAGATACTTAAGAATGTTGAAGAACTTTAACATGCCAGACTTGTCAACGATATTGTCGTGTGATACTTGTTGTCACGATGATACCTTGACTTGGTTGATTCTTCTTGTTCTCACAATGATGTCATCGTGTGTACTTTGTTGACACAATGATATCGTCCTGTTATTCTTATCGTCATGACGATCACTGACTTATTTCTTCTACTTTCTTCTGCGAGTAATCTCAACGATATATATATTATTTCAGCGATATGTCCACTCCTTCTCAGCGATTTTGTACTTAGAGATATTAGAGAAGTACTGGACATACTGTCTATACTCTGCAATGATTAGTAAGATATACCATCAAATACATAGTGCTTTTATCATTGACCTGTGCAGTTCTTCAAATCAGGAACATTGCAGGGCACTGTTCCCAATAATCTCCCCCTATTTGAAGAAGTCATAACTCACCTCAATGATAAATGCTAAAAAATAGGTAGAATCAAAATTGAAGATACTCAAGCAATATAGAATGATTCAACTACCAACAATGTATAAATAAGAGATAATGTCTTATACAAAATAGTCACAGTCATTTGCCCAATTCATTTTTGCAGACAACCATTCTTAGATATTTGCTTCCTTTAGTTTCTGATGTTGCTTCCTCTTCCTTTTCTCCTGTCTTTCATAGAAGCTAATTGGCTTAGGAGTTCTTTTAGGAGAGGTAAGAGGACCATGGGGAAAAGCTTGCTTGTGGTTCCTCCTCTTCTCTTGATGTTGCAAATGAAGATTCCAATCAATAGAGTAATAAATCCTTTCTGATCCATCCTGAGGATATACAAATTTAATCCAAGCTTCTGAAATTAGGGTTCTAGAGTAAGTACTCCATCTGCCTGATTGAGGATCTTGTTTGATTTCTCTTAGCCTCCATTGCCTGTACTGACTGTTCTGAGTTCTCTTCCTTTTCCTTGATGTTGATGATTATCCAATCTCAATTGCATAGTCTTCCGAGTCAGTATTCTCTGATGTTTCTTCCATTTTAAAAATAGAGGGTGGCTTTTGCATTGCTTGTTTTACTTGATTGACTGCCCACATAACCTGATGGGAACCAACATTTATTACAGCCTTCTCCCCCTTTATGACTTCTTCAACTATATGATCATCCAAGGCAACTTTCATCAAGTTGATCCTTTCGTGAAGATTTTGTTCAGCTTCATCTATCTTCACCCATGAAGTTGGTGACTTCTTGAAAAGCTTGCTGAATATCCCCTGCCATGGTTATCTGATTTTGAATGATTTGACGAGTTGATTACTAGGTGGTATTCAGCTGCTCACCAAGATTATCCATTTCTGGAGCTTCCATGTGTAGAAAGTGAGTATTTTGAGTGTTGAGTTGGTGCATGTCCTCCTTCACGATCTGTAGTTTAGCCTTTAGTTCCTTCCTCAGATCATCAACTATTTTTAGAATGAAAATTTCCATCGCTTTGCTTTGTGCATTCAGTAGAGATGTCATCATTTGCAACATGGATCCTGACTGTGCACTAGAGGGTTTAGCAGGATCAACTTCAAGGGCATCTTCAGAATCACTGACAAGGAAGTGGAGTCTAGGAGAGACTGTCTGCATTTTCTCTCCTTCTGTCATGACTAACTTTCCTTTGAAGAGTACCAGGTCAAGCCCAATCCTTGGTTCTACAGCTGCAGCCTTTTCTGGCTCATAGTCTGCATTCTTCTCAGGATCTTCAACAATCTCCTCCTGAGCTACTCACTCAGCAGAGGTTCCATTCTCTCTAGCAATATAACCTCTATCTTGATCACCCACGGCAGAGTACCCTAGATGGGTCTCCCACTTAATAATCACAGTATCTTAGGCTGAGCTCCCAAGTAGGGACTCCCCCTCAACTGGATCAGCCACCTGACCAGACCTATTTGCTAAGGGCTCCCCCTCAACAATTACTTCTCTTTCCTGGTTTCCTTTTCTTTTGTAGACAGCTGGAGGGTCACCCAAAGATGCTCTCCTTTCCTTGAAAACCTCTATGGTAGCAGGTTCAATTCTTGACTTAGGGACCACTGGAGCCTGGGATCTCTCCCACTCTGTCAGAGAAAGATTTGAGATGGATGGAACAGCTTCTTCCTCAGAACGACTTGATGACCTGCTCTCATCTTCAGGATCATCAGCCTGCACAACTTTCTTCTTCTTCCTTTTTAGAACAACCTCACTATCTTTAGGTGATCTGGAGATCACCCTTTCCCATTTATCCAAAATCTTGGAGTCTAGCTTCTTTGAATAGTGTTGTAGCACTCTGATTTCTTTTTTCAGGACATCTCCAAAAGAATTTAGAAGGAAAAGAGATAGAATCCTTCAAAGGATGGGGTCTTTAGATTGCCTTTGATTCTTTGGAATAGAAGATCTTTCCAATCAGTCTTCTTAGAGAGAATGATTCTGCACATGATCTCAAACATTTCTTTCAAAATCCTATCATGAGAACCAGGTTTACACAACAACACCTTCCCTACTATATTACCCAGTAATTTCCCCTTCTGGTTGAATTCAGCTCTTTTTATTGATACATAGGTCTTTCCACCATGTCCACACAATGTATATCCTTCAGAGAAGTCTTCAACAGATATACCTTCGTCTTCCTCTTCGGCCTCCAAACGGGGCAGTCTCAAAGCTTTTCCTAGGCTTTTGGCTGATACCTTGACTTTCCTCCTGGCCACGTTTGATTTCAGAGAGGTTCCAGAGTGGGTAACGCTTGCTCCCTCACAGAATTCCAGAAGTTCTCTGTCCATGAGGACACATGGCTCACACAGCAGATATTCCAGCCCGGCCACCTCCAGCAACCATATTTCTGATTGAATTTCTTCTGAGCAGGAGTTGAAGCCTCCTCGCAGAAGTTCGCAATAAGAGATTATCGAAGCCTCGTTCTTTGCTTTATCTTTCTTTGGAGCCATTGACACAGATTGGCAGGAACAGTTGAGTGTCGCAAACAGAATGGGGGTTTGTCGCAGAGATGAATTAGGATAAATTATAGCATAATTTTGTCCTAAACTTTTATCTTATTTATAGTAGAGGTAGATGAAGGGGCGCGTACCTTTTCATACTATTGATGTGAAAAATTGATCATCTGACTGCTCTGATTAAAAGATCCAATAAGTTTTTGAGCAATTGGGATGCATTATGACGATATGTATTATGTCATCGAAATATCTAGCAGACAAGCATCCTTCCCATGATACCACAATTCTATGTGTCTTTGAGATTTATGTAACGTCGTCGAGATGTCTCATAATATAGTTGATACAACTAACTTTGTATCATTGTGAAGTCATCTGTGTCATTGAGATAACTAATAGATATTTGTATGACTTTGGTGAAACTTCACCATTTATTGAGGGGCACCTATAGCACTCAACATACCTATTTTCAATGACTACAAATGGATGATAATAAATTAAAATTGAGTTAGAATTTACTCTAAGTTCAACATCCACAATTGAAACTTGAAGAAGTTAAACTCAGCTTCATCTAGGGGCTTTGTGAATATATCAGCCACTTGTTTGCCTATGGGGACAAACTTAAGGATGGTGTCCTCATTCTCCACATGCTCCCTAATGAAGTGATACCTGATCACAATATGCTTAGTCCTGCTATGTGGGATAGGGTTCTTAGCAATAGAGATAACATTTGAAGAGTCAAAAATAAAGGTGTTTTGGTCATCTTCATATTGTAGTCTTGGAGTTGATGCTGGATCAACAACAACTGAGCACAGAAACTCCCAGCAGAGATGTATTCTGATTCTGTTGTGGAGATTGCCACACTAATATGCTTCTTGCTGCTCCATGAAATAAGTCTACCGCCATGGAATTGGAAAGTCCCTGAAGTGCTCTTTCTATCTTCCTTACATCCTACATGGTCTGCATCTGAGTAACCAGTTAGTGCACAATCATTGCTCCTAGGGTACCAAAGGCCACGATTGGGTGTACCATTCAGGTATCTTAAGATCCTCTTGACAGAGGAGTGATTAGATTCCTTGTGGTTCACTTAGTATCTAGCACAAACACATGTGGCAAATATTATGTCAGGTCTACTTGCAGTTAGGTAGAGTAGATATCCAATCATGCATCTGTACTTTGCTTCATCAAAGGGTATTCCCTTTTCATCCTTGTCTAGAGACACATAGGATACCATGGGAGTCTTCATGGAAGAAGCACTCTCCGATCCAAATTTCCTTACTAGCTAGCTCTCTAGTGAATTTGGTCTGTGAGATGAATATGCCATCTTCAGATTATTTCACTTAGAGACCTAGAAAGAATTTGAGCTCTCCCATACCGCTCATTTCAAACTTTCCTTGCATCAAGTTAACAAACTTTTTGCAGAGATGATCATTTGTAGAGCTAAAAATAATATCATCTACATAGATCTGCACTAGCAAGATCTTGCCCTTTACTTCCCTTAGGAATAATGTCTTGTCAATCTTCCCCCTTGAGAACTTGTTCTCAATGAGAAAGCTTGACAAGGTCTCTTACCAGGCTCTCGGAACCTGTTTCAATCCATACAATGCTTTTCTAAGAAAGTAAACATAATCAGAGTGTTCAGAATCAACAAAACTCAAAGGTTGTTCTACATACACCTCTTATTTGAGATCACCATTTAGAAAGGCTGACTTGACATCTATCTGGTAGACCTTGAATCCTTTGTGGGCAGCATCGGCCAAAAATAATCTTATTGCTTCCAGTCTTGCAATAGGAGCAAAGGTGTGGTCAAAGTCTATTTCCTCCTCTTGCCTATATCCCTTTGCAACTAGCCTGACCTTGTTCTTTGTAATAACTCCATTCTCATCCAATTTGTTCATATAGAACCATTTGGTTCTGATGATATTGTGTCCTTGGGGTCTACGAACTAATTTCCATACTTTGCATCTCTTGAATTGATTCAATTCTTCCTGTATGGCTACAATCCAGAATGGATCCAAGTTTGCTTCCTCAATTTTTATGGGTTCAATTTGGGAGAGGACACTCAGATACATGGCTTCATTCAAGGCACGACTTCTTTTTAGAACTCCTAGTCTGACATCTCCTATAATTTGCTCCTGTGGATGATGCCTGATGTGTCTAGCTGCAGCTGGCAATCTTCTGAAGTTTTCTCCTATGATTAGTTCTGCAGCCAGTTCTTCTTCTGATGTGTCCATACCTTCTACAACATATTCCTCCAAGTCTACTGTTATTTAGTAGTCTTTAACTTTCATTCATTGGAGTTTCAGCTTGATTTTCAATGGATAACTTCTTCATCCTTTTTTGTTGTGCCTGCATCCATTAAAGAACTAGACCAACCTTTGTGAATAAGGCTAGTCTCATCAAATACAACATGGACAGATTCTTCTACTGCTTGGGTATTGGTGTTATACACCCTATAGGCTTTGCTGTAGGAGTTGTAGCCAACAAAAATACCTTCACTGCTTTTCTCAGCAAACTTGGTTAGTTTGGATTTCCCATTATTAATAACATATCATATGCTACCAAGGATTCTAAAATAGATAAGGAAGGTTTTCTGCCTTCCAAAACCTCATAGGGAGTTTTCTTATGGTTTTTGGTGATGGAGGCCCTATTGATCACAAGACATGTTGTATTGACTGCCTCCTCCCAGAAGAATTCTGGTAGAGAGGAGTCACTCAACATTGTCATGCTGGACTCTATTATGGTTCTATTTTTCCTCTCTGCAACTCTATTTTGTTGAGGAGTTCTAGGTGAGGAGAATTCTTAGGAGATACCCAGCTCTTGGTTGAATTCTGTCATGGCACCTGACTGAAATTCTCTACCATGGTCACTTCTGAATTTAACCACAATACAACATATTTAATTCTAAATTTGCCTGACAAAATTCTTCAAGTTATTCAAGGTATCTGACTTCTTTTTAAGGAAGAACACCCAAGTGAACCTTGAATAGTAATCAACTACTACAAGAGTATAGACTTTCCCTCCTAAGCTATGAACTGGCATAGGACCAAACATATCCATGTGCAACAAATAGAGGAACCTAGTAGAGTCTTTGTTAGTAATGCCCTTAAAGCTAGTCCTTATTGTTGAGTCCGAAATCGCACCTCCGAGGGAAACCGGAGGCTGCGGGTTGCCGGTTACTTTTTGGGTAGAAAGATGAGACCGCTAGCAGCGGTTAAGGCCAGACTTCGCCCGCCGCGGCAAATGCCACTCCTGCGATGGGCTTTCCTTTGATTAGAAAGAAGTAGTTACAGCGGGCTGCAAGTGCAGGAAAAGAGAAGCCGGCCGGTCAGACAGTCCGCAAGACGAGAGACTCGAGTCCGCAGCTCAAACAAGCGAGCTCCTAGATTCGAGTGTGCGTGTCTTGGGAACAGTGCCGCCCCCTATTTATAGGCTTGGGGGCCTGCCCGAGCGGGCAGGGATAAAATAACCGCCTGCCTGGGTACAGGAGAAACGGGCAGGCGGTGACGGAATACACAAAGAAGGAAATAAAGAAGCCGCGCGGCTTGCCCTTCCGACTTGTCTGACCAGAAGCTAAAGATGATGCGGCCAAGGCGACGATGCTACCCGCTCGGTCTCTGCCTTGAGACCGCGACTTGTTCTTTGACTTTGGACCTTGGCTTGTCTCCATGGCATAAACCGCGCGACCTCCGACTTGAGACCGCGACTTGCCCTGTTGGACTTGGGCTTGGATTACCTTTGGTTCTTGGAGGCGGCCTGAATTATTCCAGACCGCCCGGCCTATGCTTAGCTGGTGTTGATGGACCTTGTATAACCTGAGTCGGGCGACTTGGGTCCGCAAACCGCTCGGTCTGCGAGCAATCCTCTTGAAAGCGGTTTCCCGGGTAAACATGATCCCCGCATATTTTTAAATTTCCGTGAAGATTTCGAAAATATCAGTGCTAGCCGGAGACCGCGCCGACTTCACCCTATTGGTTATAAATGTTCCAGAAGCTTCGATTCTGGCATAACTCTATTGTTACCACGAGTCACTACTCGCCTATTGCGGTTAGGACTTTCGGGTTGAACAGCCCGAAAAAGATGGTGAACTTGATGGCTGAGCTTGAAGTTCTTGAGAAGTCTGGAAAGAACCGCGAGAGAGACCGCTCGAAAGAGAAGAAGAAAAAAAGGCGAAGCGCCTGATAAGACCGTAACAATTGCTTCTACGATCAAACCGACCGACCTGCCTGCAGAGTTGACAATCGACTTGTCATCTAAACAGGAGAAGAATAAGCCGACCGAACTGCTTCCTGAGCAAACAGTCGTCCTGTCGACTAAAAACGAGGCGAGCTGTCTAAACCCGCCCCTGGCTGATCCCCCAACCTTCTCTGACAAAGGAAACAGCCCGCCTTCTCCGTCGGGTAAGACAGACTTGGAGGCTGCTTCCCAGAAAGGCGATGGGGATGAGTCTTTCAAGATGCAGGTCACCCCGTCCGGGGATTTTCATCTAAAAATTAGAGATGAAGGGGGAGAGGCAGTTGACTCCCCCAAGCCGACCGATCTGGAAGCTCCAGTTATTAACGTCGAGGACAGTCCAGACAAACCAACCGTCCTGAAGTCAAAAAAGAGAAAGAAGGAGGAGTCCGCTGCGGACAGACTTCTCAAGAAGATGAAGAAGCTGAAGGCCAAGAATAAGGCAGCATCTGGGAAACCGAGAGCGGACAGCCTGCAAGGCAAGTCGCGCGAGAATGAAGTTTCGGAAGGCTTGATTACTCCTTCCCCCCAGCCGAGCGCCCAGGTTCCAATTGATGCTCATAGTATTTCCGTAAGCGACCTCCTCAAGGATTTTGATTCTTTTCAGAAGCAAGATGATCGGCTGAGAACTTCTTCCGAACTGCAGGCTGCCAACCCGCCAGGAGAGAAAGGATTCGCCCTGTCTGAGGATGCGACTAGCCTTAAGGAGGCCTTCCTTCCTGAAGTCGCGACTGAAAGAACCATACCGGTACCTGAAGATACCGTGACGGCTGGTCTGCGGCTTATGCAGGTGAAGGCAGAGCGAGTAAGAGATCAACTTGCCAGACTGCCCCCGCCGCAACGCAATCTTTTACTGCAAGGTAAAAGGGGAGCGGATTACCACTCCGTTCGTTTTTTCATGCCGCAGCCTCGAAACAAGTCGCGCGCTCCATTGTTGAACCCGTCGCCCAGCTTCTTTCCCTCCGCTGCTCAATTTTCTGCTGCTAAGCGGAGGCAAAGTGAAAGATCGTGGAGAGAACAACGCCGAAAGTTCGATACCGAGCTAATAAGGCGACCCGTCCGCCCGAATTCAATTCAAACTGCCGCGGCTTGTAAGCGAGGAAAATTCGATGAAAGCGGTTTCCTTTTGAACACTCCTTGACTATTTTCTCTTTACTGCAGATGACCGTGACTCTATCCCGAAGCCGGGCGAACTGGTGACCTATCTTCCCCCTCTTGATCCACCCCTGCTGCGTTCTTCTCTGTCGGATACTCGGATGGAGGACGAGATGTCCCGGCTTCAAAAGAGTCTGGAAACCCTTGCTAAGCAGTTGAGGGCTATGGAGGAGAGAGAGAAGGCCGCCCAAGATGAGAAAGCTGCTCTTCGGGTTGAATTGGAAACCGAACGGAAGGAAAGCTGGGCAGCGCTGGAGGCCGAGCGGAGAGAACGTCGAGAGAAAGAAAAGGAGCAGCAAGACCAGGTGGCTTCGCTGACCGCCCAGATTGATCGTGGAAAGAAGGAAGTCCGCAAGCTCGAAGAGGACTGTGCCTATTATAGGGACAAGTACCTTCATTTGGCAAAGGAAGCCGGCGGAAGTCGGCGCCCTATTAACGTGGTTGACGAAGGCCGGCGAGGGTCAAGCCGCCCGGATGCAGGGACGAGCTCGTCTCTTCCTGTAGCCGGGACGATCCGCCCAGTTGTTAGTGTTCATGAGTCCGCAGCGACCTTGCCTACTCGCGTGATTCTCGCGACGCGAGTAGAGAGAGATGCCGCGCGGATTCATAGCATGATCAACCGCCTTAATCATAATATGAACCAAATGCAGGGAACTATACTCCAAATTGGCGACCATGTTGCGCGGCTTCATAGGGAGGATGAACCGAGCGATACCCGTCCGTAACGAGAGGCTCTGAGATATGAACTTTGTAATAATATTTCTATTCGGTCTCTTGGAAAATTTGCTTGAATCTGACTCTATAATATTCGATCTGCCATTCAGGCCGTGCGGCTTAAATATTTGAATTTACTTTTTTGCCTTCTTGCTGTGTTGATTGATGCCTGTGAGTTATTTTTACATAAACCGATCTGCTTGTTTTCGTGATTCTTTAATTCGCTTGTTTGAATTATACGGTCCTTGTGGTTGACTTTTGTGATGATGTACCCGCACGGGTTGACCGGTCTAGCCGTGATTTGACCTTTGCTAAATGCAGATCATCCGTTCTTATAAGTAGCGCCCTTCCGAAATTCCTTTTACCAAGATTTCAAGATGGGAGCAAAGCATCAGTCGAAGCGACCTGCGAAGACCTCTGCTACCCGCTCCGAAGCCGCTGTGGCCTTTCACTCTGCATACCTCGAGGAGTGCCATTTGAGAAAGGCCGAGCTGGACGAATTCGTCGAGAAGCACATAGCCGATAGTCCGCTGCTCGCGTGACTTCCGCTCCGTGATGAGTGGATGAATTCGTCTGGCCCAAACCTAATTGCGATCCCAATCGACCATTTCGACTTCGGATTTAAATTCCCGATTTCAATGGAACTCGCCATGGTCTTTGACCATTACGGAGTTGTTCCCGGCCAAATTTCTCCCAACTCGATGGCCGGGATATGTAGCTTCATCTCCTACTTGCGATCCGAGAGAGTCCGCTTCTCTATGGACCTCTTCAGGAAGATATTCTCGGTGCGGGCTATCCCGGACTCTGAATCGGATGTCTTCAAAGGCCACCTCTATTTTGGCTGCCGCGGCTTGAAGATGGTCAATCTGGCGAACAAAGTCACGGCCTGGCCGGAGAGGTACTTGATCTTCGAAGGCCGACTTGGCCTGTTGAACCCGAATCCGCAGGTGCGGCCTGAGGAGGCCTTTCAACCGGTCCCAATAAGCAAAGTGGAGAAGGGAATCTGCAAGCTCCTCAAGGATGAGCGGCTTAACATAAGCTACTATATCCTTCTACTTGTCGAGCTAGAGAACGTTCGGCTTGAAGATAGTAAGCTTCCCTTTGCTTCCGACTTCAATGTTAACCGCTCGATCTCTCGTGCTGACTCTTCTCCTTTTATAGCCCAATCCGTTGTTCCTGCTAACAAGCCGATCAGTCCGGCCGGTTTAATCTTGACTCAGACGGAGAAGAGAAAGAGGCAAGCCAGGAACAAGCCGCTGCCGTCTGACGGGGAGGATTCGGGTTCCTCAGGGACTTCGCCGCCCTTCGCTCCTTCAGCAAGGTGAAGGATCTAAAAGGCCGCCCGGTCTTGACCTGGCACCCGGACAGCGATAGTGTCCAGATCTCTACTGCGCTTCCCCACTGGGCGAACGAGAAGTCGGGTCGGCATGCTGAGGCCGCTAGCATCGCTATGTTCGGCCGACGGAACTTCAGGAGGTTGAGGAAAGTTCCTGAGGAAGAGCTCGCCAGGGAGGCCGCGCGGGTTAGTGCCGAAAGCTTCATCACCAACGCCTTCATGGGGATGACCCTTAAAAGGTTGATTAAAGAAAACGCTCTTCAAGAGAAGGAAATTGCCGAACTGAAGAAAGAAAATGCGCGGCTAAAGGAAGCCGAGTCGGTAAGTCATCACCTGACCAGCATCAACACCAATGTTCTCGGACCGCACGGTCTTACCTTACTCTTTTCTTTTGCAGGCTAAGTATGATGAGACCGACCCGGTCTATCAGAAGGAACTCTTCCCTCATGTCGCCGAGGGAATTGATAATGCTTTTAACCGCTTGCGGGAGCTCAAAGGGTTCGCTCCCGGTTTCGAGCATTTCACGTTCTCGGACGCCTATCCGATCTTGCAAAAGAAGTTAGAAAAGATCAAGCGGAAAGCCAAGGGAAAGAATAAAGCCGATTGATCCAGTTCGGAGGAGAGCGATGATGAAGATGACAAGGTCGAAGAACCCGGAGCAGCTAAGAGTGGTGAGAGCGGCTCGGAGTCCGAATCCAGCGATTCTGAAGAAGATGCTGGTCGCAAATCGGGCGAATTGAGCAGCTCATCCTCGTCGGATAGCGAGGGTTATTCTCCCGACGTTTCGATTGATGGCAGCGAACATTTGAGTGCTCCTGCGTCTAAGAAACTCAAGTCGCACGATCAGTAGCTGTATTTTGCTTTTTATTTTGAATAGCCGTCGGCTTGATGTTGTTAGCCGGACGGCTTAAAATATAATGTAAACAATGTTTTGATAATGAAATGAAAAGCTTTTACCTGTCTATCCATCTACCTTCTGCGACTTACTTGCGATTGTTTGCGATCTCTTTCTGTGTTAAATCTAACCAAGCCGTGCGACTTAATGTTAACTCATCCGGTTAGGATAGCGATCTTCATAAGATTCCTGGTAAAGTATCTAAAAACCCACTCGCATAGCTTGCTTCTCTTAATCCGAATCGAATTTATCCGATTTATTCTGAGAAAGCGCTAACTTATTACGAATGCATTACGACATCCCGGAAACTGGACACAATTGAGCCGCGCGGTTACTACTAGACCCGACATACTTGCTTTCCAGGATAAAGGACAAGTCATGAGAACAATTATCAGACCGAGCGGTCAGTGTTTCAACTCAGGCGACTTGCAGATAACATCGCTGTAAATCCCACCTCCGTGAATGCAATCAGATAACCGATCCGGAATTTGAAATAATCAAGCCGTGCGACCGTAAACAGAATATCCAGTCTCAAGAAGACCAGTTGATAGACCATGCAATTAACATTTAATCCGAACAATTTATATGACAGCTATATATAACATTGACTGACAAGCCGCACGAGCTGTATATAGAATTTGTGTGATTAGCAGGTTTAATAATTGCAATGAGAATCATAACCGCCTGATTGAAAAGATCCTATGATTATCCGATCGGTTTGAATGGAAATCCATAAGGATGACAAATTCATAATCCGGATAATAAGGTCGGCCGGTCATGATTATGCTCGCTTCCCTGATATTTACCTTGATACCTTAATGATACCCTGTTTATTTCAAACCGTCCGGTCTAAAAACCGAACCGCATGATATCTTTGGAACCTGCTGATTTTAGACCGTCTGGTTTAATAATCAGACCGCCAGGATTAATAACCAGACCGCCAGGATTAATAACCTGACCGCCTGAAAGCCTTGGTACCTACTTATTTCAAACCGTCCGGTCTAAAAACCGAACCGCATGATATCTTTGGAACCTGCTGATTTTTAGACCGCCTGGTTTAATAACCAGACCGCCAGGATTAATAACCAGACCTCCTGAAAGCCTTGGTACCTGCTTATTTCAAACCGCCCGGTTTGAGTATTAAGTCGTCCGGTTTATGCTGCACATAGAAATCCTGCTTTTTCCTCCAAATGGTCTATAATGACCATATGGGATGAGATAATCCCCTGCAACGCAATAAAGATGATTACAGACTCAGATGACCAAGTGGGCAGGTGGGCCTAGGCGGCGAACATTGCTTTCCTCAAGTGGTCATAAGAGCTGTAGAAATAAAGAGAAACAAGTACAGACCCAGATGACCAAGTGGGCAGGTGGGCCTAGGTAGCGAACATTGCTTTCCTCAAGTGGTCATAAGGGCTGTAAGCGACTCGACTGCTCTCTTGCCTAGGGCTACAAGCCGAGTTGATCAATTGGGCAGGTGGGCCTAGGCGGCGAACATTGCTTTCCTCAGAGAGATCAACTCAGTTGTGGGTCCCGCTTAGGCATCGCTCGAGAGTACCTTGGAGTATTCGATAGTCACAAACTAAGATGATCAGTTGAGCAGGTGTGGTTATGCCGCGGGGGCTATACCAACATTGCTTTCCTCAGAAGGATCATCAAAGCTGTAATTATATCCCCCTCGGGGCATGATAGAGCCAACATTCACCTAGACCTCCCTTGATGCAGGGGTGTGTTGGATATCAGCCGGGATCCAAGGTTCTGAAGACCACCGCACGGGAATTGGCAAGCTACCACTACACGTGTGCGAAAACTCCCCGCTACACATGATCTTCATGGTTTTACGCTAATGACTACAATCCGAGGGGGTTCGAGCAGAACTCGGCGATGTCTCCGTGGTTCAGTGAGTTTGATATATGAGAAAATGCAGAAAGGAAACATCAGACGTGGAGAAGTGTCAGTATGGAGCTTCTTATTAAAATATCTCAAAAACTCAGGAAAGTAAAGAAGACATTTCAAGGATAGAACCGTTTGAGATCGTCGCCACTCCAGGTGCGAGGGATATCTTCTCCTTCACTTGTTTGGAGACGGTAAGCCCCACTTTTTAGTACTTCTTTGATGATGAAGGGTCCGGCCCAATTAGGATCTAGTTTTCCGACGTTGCCAGACCTGGCCGCAGTATCCACCTTCTTTAGTACTAAATCCCCAACTGCAAATTGTTTCACTCTGACATTCTTGTCGAAATATTTTGCAATTCTCCTTTTAACTTCCTCCTGTCTGATTGTTGCCTCATCCTGAAGTTCTTCGATCAGATCTAGACTATACTTGATAGCCTCATCATTTTCATCTATCCATGATTCTCCTCCTTCTTTGGCGTAAACAACCCTTGGAGTGACCACCTCAAATTCTATAGGAACAACAGCTTCCGAGCCATGAGATAATTTGAATGGTGTCTCCCCGGTAGCTGAGGATGGGGTAGTACGAAGAGTCCAAAGGATGGAAGGAAGCTGGTCCGCCCAATTTCCTTTTTGATTTAAGACTCTTTTCATCAAGAGCTGTCAGATTCGCCTGTTTGCTGCTTCTACTTGTCCATTGGTTCTTGGATGATGTACTGAGGCAAACCGAAGATCAATTCCGAACTGATCACAAAAGCTTATCATCTCCGGATTATTGAACTGTGGGCCATTATCAGTGACGATTGCCAACGGTATTCCATGCCGGCAGACTATTTCTCCCCAGATGAAGTTTCTGACGATTTGGGTAGTAGTTTTTGCTAATGCTTTGGCCTCAATCCACTTACTAAAATAGTCGATCATCACAATGATAAAACGACGTTGACCACTGGCTATTGGAAAAGGTCCCATAAGATCCATTCCCCATACTACAAAAGGCCACGACGCAGTTATTGATCTGAGTGACTGAGCAGGCAAATGATGAAGAGGAGCGAACTTTTGGCACTGCACACACCGCTTGGCAAATGCTTCAGCATCCTTTCTCATAGTCGGCCAAAAATATCCTTGCCGCAGGATCCTTTTTTCCAAGGTTTTTGCCCCTGAATGGCTACCACATTCCCCAGAATGAACTTCCTGAAGTACGATAGGGATCTCTTCTTCTGAAACACATCGTGCTGAGGGGGAAATCAAAGTTTTTCTGTAGAGAACTCCTGCTATTAGATAATAATATGCCACCTTCCTTTTGAATCTTCTCCGATCTTTGATGGAATGGTGGAACTCCCCCTTTGATAGGAATAGCTCGTAAGGATCCATCCATGAAGGATTATGATCAATTTGCATGAGTTCTGCCTCATCTATTGCCGGATGAAAGAGTTCAAAGGTCACTCCCCCTGATGGAAGACCGAACTTCGACAATTCATCTGCCTCCTCATTTTGCGTTCTTGGGATGTGCTCAATAATAAATGACTTGAATCTTCCGATTTCCTTTTTGGCTAATAGCAGATATTTTCGCAGAATCGGCTCCATTCTCTCATAATTTCCCAAGACCTGGGAGGCCATCACCAGTGAGTCGGTTCTCACATGTACATATTCTATGCCCAACTCTTTCGCAAGCCTTAGCCCAGCCAGAAGTGCTTCGTATTCTGCCTGGTTATTTGTAACTGGAAAGAAGAACTTGATAGCTTGCTCCAGCCTGATGCCATTTGGGCTGATCAACACCACTCCGGCTCCCACGGAGTTTCTGCCAGAAGCCCCATCCACATAAATGATCCAAGACAGAGGAGATCGTACCACCTGTTCAGGACTAAGCTCTGTTGTATCTACCAGGAAGTCTGCCAAGATTTGCGCTTTGATTGCTGTCCGGGGGATGTACGATATCTCAAATTCACTTAGTTCAATAGCCCATTTTGCCAACCTCCCTGAATGATCTGGCTTTTCAAGAATATTTTTCAAAGGATGATCTGTAATAACTTGGACGGAATGAGCCTGAAAATAAGGGCGAAGCCTTCGCGCGGACATAATCAAAGCCAAGGCCACTTTCTCCAGGATCGAATATCTGGTTTCTGCATCCTTAAGGATGTGGCTGACATAGTATATTGGAAACTGCCTCCTCTTTTCTTCCCGAATGAGGACAGAACTCACCGCTTCTGGCCCAACTCCCAGATATAAGAATAGCATTTCTCCCTCACGGGGGCTTTGGAGTAGTGGAGTCGAGGTTAACTGTTCCTTCAGCTGCTCGAATGCCTTATTACACTCCTCACTCCATTCGAACTTTGATCCTCCTCGCAGTGTTTTAAAGAATGGGGCACTTTTATCTCCGGATTTGGAGATAAACCTGCTCAATCCTGCCAATCTCCCCCCGAGCTGCTGAACTTCTTTTGTATTTCGAGGAGGGCTCATATCAAGGATGGCCTTCACCTTATCTGGATTTGGTGCAAGGCCATCAGGAGTTAAGAGATGCCCCAGAAATTTCCCTTTTCTTTCCCCAAACACACATTTTAATGGGTTTAATTTTAACCTGAACCTCCGTAGAGTAGCGAACGTCTCTACGAGGTATTTCAAGTGTAATGAGAATGTTTTACTTTTTAGAAGAAGGTCATCAACGTAAACTTCGAGATTCCTGCCTTTTTGATGTTTAAAGACGGCATCCATCATTCTTTGGTATGTTGCGCCCACATTTTTAAGACCGAAGGGCATTACGAGATAGCAATAACATCCATCGTTTGTGATAAACGAGGTATGCGGGATGTCAGGTTTGTGCATTTTAATTTGATGATATCCGGAGAAGGCATCGAGGAAACTCATAAAACCATACCCAACCGCGGAATCAACTAAGACATCTATCCGAGGCAAGGGGTAGCAATCTTTAGGGCACGCTTTATTAAGTTTGGTGAAGTCCACGCACATGCGCCACTTCCCACCAGATTTCTTAACCATTACAACATTCGACATCCACGTGGGATATTGAATCTCAGAAATGAAACCCGCTTTTAGGAGTTTGGAAACCTCCTCTCTGATGGGCAATGCCAACTTGGTCGCCACTTCTCTCTTCTTTTGCTGGACGGGCTTGAATTCAGGAGACACATTTAGATGATGACAAGCCACGTCCGGATCCACTCCTGGCATATCCTCCGCTGACCAAGCGAAGATATCCAGGTTCCCCAACAGACAAGAGATTAGCTCCACTTTCTCCTCTTCTGACAACTCAGCGTTGATGACCAGCTTCTTTTCTGCCCCCTCAGCAATAGGAACTTCTTGGGTCGCTTGGGCAGGTTCCAAGTGAGCCCCTTCTCGATCTTTTCCTTCCTCGGCGGCCTCTGGAGACTCATCAATCTCCCAATCCTCAGCCATAGCTACGGCCTCGGGAAGTGGAATGTCGGTGATCATGTTGACAGTTCGGACGTAGCACTCCCGAGCCACATTTGGGTTGCTCCTGACCCGATACTGCTTTCCTTCGGCTGCGAACTTGAGGGCAAGGTGAAAGGTAGACACTACTGCCCTATATGCATTGAGAATTGGCCTCCCGAAGATAGCACAGTAGTTGCTCGGGGCATCTACTACCACAAAATTGATTAACTTTATTACTCCTCCGAGAGAGACCAAGAGTTTTACTGAACCCTCTACTTCCTTCTTTTCCCCAGAAAACCATAGAGGGGCCCGTCGGTGGAGAGCAAAGGCTTTCCGGTCTTTAGGGCCTCGAAAGTCGGGCGGAAAAGGAGATTGACGGAGCTGCCAATATCAATCAGAATCTTGTGGACTGTATAGTTTTCGATGACGGCCTTGATGACCACCGCTTCGTCAAAAGGATTGGCATTGGGAGGAAGGTCATCCTGACCAAAGGTGACAACAATGCTTTCGGGAGGAGAACTTGAGGTAGCTGCTACTTCCTGCTTTAGAACTCTTGCGATGCTGGATTTGCGAGAGGATTCCGCTCCAGTTCCTCCATGAATACAATAGATGTCCCCTAAGGGGCCCACATCATTGACTTCAACGCATTCGGTAGAAGGATGGATGTCACCATAGCAGCCGGCGTCTTCGACGTCGGCACACTCCCAGGTTACTTCTACTGTTTCCTTCTCTTTTTTCTTCTCGGCGGTTGGCTCAGCAATTGCATCTTTCCGAATCAATCCCCGGAGCTTTCCCTCTCCAAGGAGTCTTTCTATAAGCAGACGAAGAGCTCGACAATCTTCAGTTAGATGTCCCCCCTCTTTATGATATTCGCAATAAAGGTTCGGATTTCGATTGCGAATATCCGACTTCAGAGGAGCAGGCCTTTTGAAATCTGGCCTCTTTTGCAAAATCTGGACTACTTCGTCCATGGTGACGTTTAGGGGAGTGAATGACTCTTGCGAATCATTGTATTGAGTTGATGGAATGACTGGAGGTGGCTGCGCGACATACTGTTGTAAATATACCAGCATGATTTGCGGAAGGGGAGCGGATGGAGCGGGAGCGACGGCCAACGGTGGTTTCTGATCTTGAAACCGCTGATGGCCCATGAATGGTTGCTTATTCTTGTAGTTTATCCCCCTTTGGGAACGGGGTTCAAAATGGGACTGATTCGATGGTGGATGATGGAAGGATGGATTTGACTGTTCCTTGTCGCTTACCAGCTTCGCGACGTAGTCTGGATTGCTATTCTCTCCTCTGATAAACATGTTCGCCAAACTTATCATTTCCTGATAAGTCTTAGGCTCCCTTATATTTGCTTCGAACTTTAGGGGGCCCTCTCTTAGACCATGGATGAGGGCAACCCTATACAGCTCCGGGTCCACATTTTGGACTTCCATGATCTCTTTCTGGAAGCGATCTACAAAACGAGCCCACGTCTCGTTTTCCCGTTGTTTTATATCGAAAAGGGCCGCCGGGCCACTCTTTCTCTTCCTTGAGGTAGAGAATCTCAGCAGAAATTCTCTTCGCAGCTCCGCGAAACAACGGATCGACCTGGGCTGCAAACCGTAAAACCATTCCCTTGCTTGTCCTTCAAAGGAGGTTACAAGAAGCTTGCACTTAGTTGCATCAGTTAAGGTTCTGAGAGCAATGGCTGACTCGAAAGCTTGTAAATGAACCGTGGGATCAGTCTCCCCATTGAAAGCTGGCAGGCGAGGTTCCCTGAAATTATTAGGGGTAGGCTCCCCTCTGACTTCGTCCACAAAGGGAGAAGTTTCTTCCATATCTTCATGCAGAGGGGCAGGGTAATAAACCGCCGGGGCTGCGGCTATTCGCGGACAAGCCGCCTGATAAGAAGACCGGGCAGCAGCTTCTGGCGGGTAGGAGAGACGGGTCACGCCCTCCTGCGGGTAAGAAAGGCGGGCAGCATGAGAAGCCGCCCCCTGGAAATCAAGGGCCCGAGCCGGCATGCTGTGCGCGGCTTCCTGATAGAAGCTTTGCCTAGCCGCAAACCCTTCTTGCTGGGGCTGGAAGTTAGCGGCTTGTGGTAGAGGGTAAGGAGGAGGTGGAGGAGGGACCGGGGTCACCGCCTGATTAGCCGCGGCTTGATGTGGAACTAGCCGCTCGGTTAGCATCGCTAAAGTCTGACTGATCGCTTCAAGTCGCTGATCAGTGGCCCTCTGAGCCTGCTCGGCTTCTCTCCTGGATTGCTCCAAGGATTCCCACAAAGAGTCCTCGCTGTGATCGGAGCGGTCTCCAGGGGGAACTGACGGTCTGACATTATGGCGAAAAGGATTTCACCGACAATCCGCGATCTGAAGGTCGCGTGTTTCTGTTGAGTCCGAAATCGCACCTCCGAGGGAAACCGGAGGCTGCGGGTTGCCGGTTACTTTTTGGGTAGAAAGATGAGACCGCTAGCAGCGGTCAAGGCCAGACTTCGCCCGCCGCGGCAAATGACACTCCTGCGACGGGCTTTCCTTTGATTAGAAAGAAGTAGTTACAGCGGGCTTCAAGTGCAGGAAAAGAGAAGCCGGCCGGTCAGACAGTCCGCAAGACGAGAGACTCGAGTCCGCAGCTCAAACAAGCGAGCTCCTAGATTCGAGTGTGCGTGTCTTGGGAACAGTGCCGCCCCCTATTTATAGGCTTGGGGGCCTGCCCGAGCGGGCAGGGATAAAATAACCGCCTGCCCGGGTACAGGAGAAACGGGCAGGCGGTGACGGGATACACAAAGAAGGAAAGAAAGAAGCCGCGCGGCTTGGCAGCTTGCCCTTCCGACTTGTCTGACCAGAAGCTAAAGATGATGCGGCCAAGGCGACGATGCTACCCGCTCGGTCTCTGCCTTGAGACCGCGACTTGTTCTTTGACTTTGGACATTGGCTTGCCTCCATGGCATAAACCGCGCGACCTCCGACTTGAGACCGCGACTTGCCCTTTGGACTTGGGCTTGGATTACCTTTGGTTCTTGGAGGCGGCCTGAATTATTCCAGACCGCCCTGCCTGTGCTTAGTTGGTGTTGATGGACCTTGTATAACCTGAGTCGGGCGACTTGGGTCCGCAAACCGCTCGGTCTGCGAGCAATCCTCTTGAAAGCGGTTTCCCGGGTAAACACTTATTTGCTTGCCAAGTTGGCATGCTTGACATGGACTTTCTTTGATGCACTTAATGTTGGGTCCATTTCTAACTAGTTCTTGAGAGAAAAGCTTATTTATGGTTTTATAGTTGATGTGAGCAAGTCTTTAATGCCATTGAACATAAAGAGCTTCTTTCTCATCAGCTACAAAGCACATTGGCATAGAGGGATTTAATTGAAGAAAATTAAGACAATAGATGTTTCCACTCCTAGTCCAAGTTAGGATGGCCTCGAAATTCAAGGATTTCTTAACCAAGCACTTATCCTTATGGAAACAATAATAAAACCTAGATCACAGAGTTGACTTATGCTTATGAGATTGTGATTCAATCCCTCCACATAAGCTACCCTGGTGATGGTGACTAAGCCATTAGAAATGTTACCATATCCCCTGTCACCCTCTTTTCCGAACCTCCAAATATCACTGAAGGTCCATTCTCCACTGAGGTATAGTCCCTTAAGTAGCTCTTTACTCCAGTCATGTGTCTAGAGCAACCACTGTCCAAATACCAAATGGGAGATAGGTTGGCCTTTGGACATACCTGCAAGAGAAATTACTTTACCTTAGGTACCCAATTGGATTTGGGTCCTTGGTTCCTATTAAGAGGATAAATAAGAAAGCCAAACTTCTGAGTGGTTTCCACTCTTCTTGCCCTAGACAATGTTGGGTTGAACCAACAGTCCAACGCAAAGCATCCAATTTTGCCACAACACCAACACTCGTAATTATTATATCTTCTCTTCTACTTCACCATTTGGGTGGGATGGAATGCTGGTGAGAGGGAGTGAAGACATCTGCCATAATAGGTCTTGGGTGAACCTCACAAGTGTGAGATTGTTTTGGAGTTGATATCACTAGTTTCTGATTCACCTTCTTAATGGTTGTCTTGGCATGAACTGTCATTCCCTTTTTCTTGGGTGTTGTTGTTGCAGGTCCATAGACAAAAGGACATGGATTCTTCATTTGGATTTATTCATGAGGTTCTTTAAAAGCACTCTGCCCAAAACCTACTGTTCTGTTTGAGGTAGAGGGCTTGCACCCATTGGTAGAGCAGCCATTGGTCAGATCACCATATGCAGAATCCTGATCAAAAGGATTAGATGCCATGAGTACCATCTTGAAGGAAGGTGGGGATTCAGAAGCCTTTCCATTGACTGCCTCTTTGCTAAAACCTACACCACCTCTGAATGGTGCAGAGAAACTATCAATGATTGGGAGGGCAGTCTTGGGCTTAGAGAAGCTGGTTGTACAACCCTCATATTTGCCGAGCCGACGTGGCCTGGCACATGTATGGGGAGAGTGAACCAAACAATCGAAGACCGTCAAGGACCGAAAAGAGAAAGCCCAGGGGGGGCAAGCTCTCTTGGGCGAATGGACCTTGGGTCCACTCGCCTAAGGCCCCGGGAGAGTGGACCATCGGTCCACTCGCCCGGGCAAGGGGGCGAGTGGACCATGGGTCCACTCGACCAAGGCAGGGAGCGATTGGACTCAAGGTCCACTCTCCCCCAGGCCAGCAGGCGAGTGGACCTGTGGTCCACTCGCCCGGGGTGAGTGGACCCTAGGTCCACTCGCTCGGGCAGCTGGGCGAGTGGCCCAATGGTCCACTCGCCCAGCACAGGTGGTGGACCCTGATCCACCCATCTGACCCCCGGTAAGAGGGGGAGTGGACGTCTCGAGCTCCACTCATCCCCCTCCTGTTTCGGTCGTTCGGGTTAGTTGTTGGGCTGCGGATAGTAGATTTTTGGCTATTCGCAGCCCAAATTTTGGGAAGTCTATAAATAGACCCCCATGGGCACCTTGGGAAGGATTGTCGGTACCCCCCTCCCTCGCCTGTGTGTTGTGAGAAAGCACTACCCCTCCCCTCCCCCTTGTCAGCGAAGGTGGATGGTGAGGTGATCCTTAGTGCCCTCTAAGGTGCCCAGGCACAACATTGGCTTGGGAGGGGAAGTTCCTTGAGAGCTTCCGGGCATGTGGTGGGACCTCCGCGCTGCAGCTTAAGGGGTCCGTTTGTGGACTTAGGTGTTCTTCAAGGGTAGTGTTCTTCAGCTCTTAGTAACTGGTCAAGGGTCTAGCTTGGGTTAAGTAAGGGTTAGCTACATCTCCCTTTCGAACGTCGAGACCAGTTCTCTGGTTTCAACATTCTGGTGCGGTGAGCGTGGACGCAGATAGTTCGGAAAGCTCTAGGCAAGTCCCATGGCTGGAAGCGAAGAGCCAAGGAACTCACCTCCTCCCAACGGGTCGCGGTCGTTGACAGGTGAAGAGGAAGCAGAGAAGGCAAATCAAGCACGTCGAGAAGGGAAGGAACCGTCCTTGGAAGAAGATGGGTTCGGCGAGCCCGCTGTGTCCTACTATGTAGGGAAGGATGACCCTCTCCAACACTTCCAACTATTCGAAGACATAGCCTCAATCAGGAGGATGTGGACGCCTCCAAGTGCACGCTCTTCGCCAACACTTTTAAGGGAGAGGCGAAAGACTGGTTCCACCAGCTCCCGTCAGGTGTCATATACAACTTCAAGGACCTGCGCCGAAGCTTCTTGCTGAGATTCTCCACCTCGAATAAGTGGTGGAAGGGAATGGAGGCCCTGTTCTTGATTCGATAGGGGCAGGAGGAGGCGCTAGGAAGCTACACAGATCGGTTTCAAGAACAAGTCCTCCGCCTCCAGGTAGACAAGCGAAGCAGGAAGGACCAGGAGAAAGAAAAGCTATAAGAAGACGAAGAAGCTGGAGGAAGTAATGAAAGAGATGGTCAAGGTGCATGTGACCATGTAGGCCCAGAGAGGCGCATTGTAATAAGCAGGTAGCTCCTCGATGATGAATGAAAGAGGTTTCAGGTAACGCCTATGCTAAGTGGCTTGGGAAGGTTTTGAGTTCCTCTGCCTCTAGGTGAAGGTAAGCACCTAGGACGTGGATGGGTACTCCGCCCCCATTTGGTAAGATCCCCGACTAGAGACCATTCTCCGGGCTCAGTCATGCCGGCAGATGGGAGACTCATCGGGTCGACTCACTACTTTACTAAGTGGCTTTGGAAGGTCTTGAGTTCCTCTGCCTCCAGGTGAAGGTAAGCACGTAGGACGTGGATGGGTACTCCGCCCCCATTTAGTAAGATCCCCGATTAGAGTCCATTCTCTGGGCTCAATCATGTCGGCAGATGGGAGACTCATCGGGTTGACTCGCTACATGACTAAGTGGCTTGGGAAGGTGTTGAGTTCCTCTGCCTCCAGGTGAAGGTAAGTACCCAGGACGTCAATGGGTACTCCACCCCCATTTGGTAAGATCCCCGACTAGAGACCATTCTCCTGGCTCAGTCATGCCGGCAGATGGGAGACTTATCAGGTAGACTCGCTACTTGACTATGTGGCTTGGGAAAGTGTTGAGTTCCTCTGCCTCCATGTGAAGGTAAGAACCTAGGACGTGGATGGGTACTCCGCCCCCATTTGGTAAGATCCCCGACTAGATACCATTCTCCGGGCTCAGTCATGCCGGCAGATGGGAGACTCATCGGGTCGACTCGCTACTTGACTAAGTGGCTTGGGAAGGTGTTGAGTTCCTCTGCCTCCAGGTGAAAGTAAGCACCTAGGACGTGGATGGGTACTTTGCCCCCATTTGGTAAGATCCACGACTAGAGACCATTCTCCGGGCTCAGTCATGCCGGCAGATGGGAGACTCATCGGGTCGACTCGCTACTTGACTAAGTGGATTGGGAAGGTGTTGAGTTCCTCTGCCTCCAGGTGAAGGTAAGCACCTAGGACGTGGATGCGTACTCCGCCCCCATTTGGTAAGATCCCCGACTAGAGACCATTCTACGGGCTCAGTCATGCCGGCAGATCGGAGACTCATCGTGTCGACTCGCTATTTAACTAAGATACTTAGAAAGATGATGAGCACCTCCACCTCAAGGTAAGCCAGGCCCCTAGGACGTGGATGGACATTCCACCCCCAGTTGGTTTGAAAAAGTGTTGAGTTCCTCCACCCCTAGGTAAGCTAGGCTCCTAGGACGTGGACGGGTACTCCACCCCCAATTGTTTGGGAAGGTGATGGGTTCCTCCGCCTCCAGGCAAGCTAAGCCCCTAGGGCGTGGACGAGTACTCCGCCCCAAGTGGTTTGAAAAGGTGTTGAATTCCTCTGCCTCCAGGTAAGCTAAGCCCCTAGGACGTGGACCGGCTCTCCTCTCCTGGTTGTTCTAGCAAGTTGGTCTAAGGTAAGAAAAGAAAGTAAACTCTCTTCATCATAGGAAGAGATCTCAAACTAGACAGTTGTTATGATTGAACAGCGAATAGTTGAAGAAACTAGAAGGTTTGCCAAATAGTTGCGTGTTCAGGGATAATACAGATTACATAGACAGGCACTTTGCCCTTAATAGTTAGCACACGGATGAAGATACAAAGTAGTCATGGCCTGCGAAGAATAAAAAAGAGAGAAGGTTCCTAGAAACTCTGACATTCAGGGAGAATAGCCGCCGCTGGACGGGGGCGAGCTGGGATGCACGTGGGAGGGGTATAGCTCAAAAAGGATATCGCTAGCAGAGACCCCCTCCAACCATCACGAAGGGCATCCGCCCTATGAAGGGAAACTACCAAGGCCTCGGCCGTCTTCTTCGCGATCTCCCTCCGTGTGCTCTCAGCCATAGCAGGGGAAGGTGGGACGAGCGCTGCCGTCCGCGAGGGTCCGCCTCTCTCCCCCTCCCGCAATTGACTCTGGGCTTCAGCAAGCTAAGCCCTTAGGTCCTGCACCTCTCGATCTGACTCCTAGCATCACCTCCTGAGCGAGTCAGCAGCCTGTGGTCCATGCAGGTGAAAAAGGTAAAAATGTTACAACCGTATAAGAAAAGAGAGGTGAAAAAGAAGGGAAGGGCCACCAATGCAAGCACGAACTAGGCCACCGGATGACTGCTCCAGGAGCCTCTCAGAGGTGACTAGGCGTGTGGTGAGGTCAGCAACCTTCTCTTCAGCAGCCTGACTCGATGCATCAGCTTGCCTCAGCTTCTTCGAGAGACTAAGACCTCGGCGGGCAGTCATATGCAAGAGTTTGGCTGCGCGAAGCAGGGCTTGCGAGCTCATGCAGGCAAGGTCACACATGGACTTCTTCTTGTAGGCGGCCATATCCTGTCGGCCATAGAGGCCAAAGGAGAGGTTGCACGTGTTAGATCTGTAGGCGCCCTTAGAGGGGGGGGGGGGGTGAATAACGGTTTTAATCTTTTTCTGATTATTAAAGAAAATAATTCTCTATTGCTACCGTCAGCGGTAGTGTTACCGCTTGGTGTTAGTAATAGAGAAAATACGTTTAGGTTAAACCAATGAGAGTCAGTGAGCATGAATCAGAGATGAAGAAACAAACATATTTTCATTAATATTAAATTGAAATAGTTATGATTACAAAAACTTTTCCCAATGACGCTTGGAAAGAGGCGACCAATGAAAACTCTTTTGGTTTTCTATACCGACCCTTCTCCCAAGGACCGGTTGGCTTTAGCCTATCTCTCCCCAGATAAGGCCTCAAGCCGCTCTAGCCCTTCCCTCACCGGAAAGGCCTCGAGCACTCCCTAGATCTACACCCTAGACAGCCGCAAACGCGAGGCAAATTTCCCCTAGTCCCCGCAAGGCCCTAGTCGCCGTGTGGCGAATTTCTCTACCAAACAAAAGATATAAAGGTTACAATTTGAAACAAAAACAAAACACAAATTAAAAACTCCCTCAAAAGAAGAACTTGATATCGATGTAGATGCGATCGGATTGGTCTTCAAGTTCTTTGCGTTCACGAACGTTGACGGAGTTCTTCGGGCTTCTTGGTGAAGGCTCTCACGAGTGCTCTGAATATATGGCTTCAATTCCTTCTATATCAGCAAGCAGCAACGGAGGAAGCGCGCGTCTTTAAATAGAGTCAGCAGCTACCGCCTACGGTAGTATTACCACCCCGCGGTAGCCACATTAGGCAAAGATCAAGCACACGGATCGCGGCAACTTAGGCAACTTTTGAGCGCCAAACTTTGAGCTCTGACTAGTGCACCGCGGTAACGCTAATGCTCCGTGATAGCGAGATAACCTTCCTTCAGCCAATATCTCCTTCCATATTTGCTCCTCAATCACATGCAGACGGGAGGATTCCAAAAGCTACCGCCATGTGGTAGAGATGCTGTGCCGCAGTAGAGCATGCTAATTATGCATCCCGCCAAACATTCCTTTTTCTCCACTGTTTCCTTCCCGTCAATTGTTTCCATTTATGCTAGCGCCAGCAGTAGTGCTAACGCTCCGCGGTAGAGCACATATCTTTTCGTCGAACAAATCTTCGTCGAACGGCCTCACATTTAGTCGAACGTGCTTTCATTTCGTCGAACTCCATTTCGTCGATCACTGTCTTCATTTCGTCGAACTCCATTTTGTCGATCGCTAGCGCCAGTGGTAGTGCTAACGCTCCGCCGTAAAGCATGCATTTCGTCGAGTGCCGCAGTAGAGCATGCAGTTCATCGAATGCCGCGGTAGAGCATGTAGTTCGTCGAATGCAATTTCGTCGAACGGAATCTCCTTTCGTCGAACATCTTCAGATTTCGTCGAACGCAGTTTTGTTCTCAGCGGTTTCCTTCTCAACGGTTTCCTTCTCAACGGTTGTTAAGGGGGGGGGGGGGGGGGGGCGTTAACAACTAACGTGAGCGTTAGATCTCTTTTCAGAGAATCATCATCAATCAGCATCCTGTTCATAGGGTTATATAACTATAGTACCTGCACACTATAAACACAAGCAAGATCAAATATAATAAGATTTGTTATTGTCAAACCAAAAGATGCGGAAAGCATGTTCCAACAAACTCCCCCTTTTGATAATTACAAATCCCTTTAGAAATAAATAGTTCAAAAGATAGGAATTGTGTTTATTAAAAGGATAAGCATGAAATTGAAGACATGCGCATATGCTCCCCCTAAATGAATGCTCCCCATACAACAGAACTTCCTATGAACTTGACTCCCCAAACATGGAATTTCATTCAAAAATATTCTCCCCCTTTTGGTATTATCAAAAGAGGGTGGAGAGAAAGGCAAACAGGAATGTGTGCAATAAATGTGTAGAGAGGGAAATGAACATGATAAAGAGTTAAACGCTTAGGAAAAAATACAATATATAGGAGTGAAAAAAGAGAATGTGAAGAAATTATCATAAGGAAACCACTTGTTGGGAAAACGTATTCATGATTGAGCGTACAAGTAGTGAAGAGGTGGAAAGCATGAAGAAATATATTTTTGAAGTGAACATCTAGATAGGAATGGTGAAGCATAGTAGACACTTAAGAGTTTTAGACAAAAAATAGATGTTGTAGCAATTTATGTACACAAAATGATTGCAGTTTCAACATACACTTGAGCAGTAGATAATTAAGAGTTTTTAACCATACACTTGAGTTGAAAGGTAAGCAATAAAGAGTACACATGGTGTAGCGGAAAAAAATGTAAGCATGATACAACATATCTAGTCAAGATAGAAGAATACAATGTCTTAAATTGAGAAATCAAGTACATTTATACATTGTATTGATCATGCAAAGCTATCTAGAGCATTTACTTAAGAATTTAGAGAATACATGTAGATATGCAATAGACTCCAATTCTCATGAGTAGAAGGCTTACAGGTGATAATGATGTGTACAAAATAGTGTTTTTGATAAAAGTATACATATGAGTTAATCAAAACACATGACATGTATAATGGAATAAATACAACATTATTGAAAAATGCGTTTTTAGAGTTACTTTTACCCACAAAGCTATATAAATTTTTCAATGCACATAGAAAAGTAGTACAACTACCAAGGTGCTCTGCACACATAATGCTTATTAAGACTTATCAGGGTGCAAAGTAGTGCTTGGAGAATCACAATTATTATTTTGAATTTTGGTTATTTGTGATCCAGTGTACAAGAAGAAGTAGTGTACAAAGAAGTGTTTGCAACAAGGCACTTTACAATTCTCTCCAAGGTGCTCAACCTCACAATGCTCATTAAGACTTATCAGGAGGGTGAGTAGTGCTTGGTGGAGTTATCTTTGTCAATTATTCATTTGAATTTTTGCTTAATGACAAAGGTCTCCGAATTCACTTGTATGCGCAAACAAAAGATTTCTGAAAAGACACACTTCTTCAAAAATAGGTGCATGAAAAAGTTTTTTACTTGTGGTGTAGGTAAAACTAAGCATGCATAACAATTAGATTAGGTTTGTACACTACACAATCATGTAAGAGTAGATTAAATTCATATGTAGTTTATCAAAAAATGTGAGTGAATAAATCATTATCAAATATAAACCATTTACTCATACATAGAGGCATGCTATGCAATACTACACATGAATTCTATAATCAATTTCAAAGCACACATAAGATAATGATCAAGGCATGATACAAAACAATGTTATTAAGATACTTGAAATGGAGAATGAAACATTGTATTCTAAACTTGGCAAGATAAACAATATCATCCTTGAAACATAGAAAAGCACATCAGTTTTTATAAAAATTTTAAGTTTTTCAAAAGCAAAAAATAAAACAAATATAAAGCATCTTTTTGTTGGTTTAATTGGTTTTTCAATTTTGTAGTTGGTTTTTGATATATAGAAACACATAACATGTTTTTGGTAGGATTTTGATTTGTTTTATAGTTTTTTTTGTTTTTAGAATTTTAAAAGAAAATAACAGGAACTGAAAAATAAAAAATGAAAAAGAATCTGGAAATTCAGAAAATACCCACTACCGCCAGCGGTAACCATCTATCGTAGGGCGGTAGTGACAGAGCTCAAATTTTGAGGAAAACGTGAAATTTTTCAGAATTTTTCTTTTGAAAATATTTGTGCAGATTAGTGACCATATAGTTCAGCAAAGAAATCAGACATATGCATACACAAAAATGCAGATTTTGCAAGTTTAAGCTTGGATGTCCAATACTACTAGTTCTAGTCTAAGTAGAGCAAATCGTGAATTGGGTAGAGGCTTGGTAAAGATGTCCGCAAGTTGCGATTCAGTACCAATGAAGTTTACATGAACACATTCCTTTTTGATGTGATCCCTAATGAAGTGGAGTCTTACGTCTATGTGTTTTGATCGTGAGTGATGGACGGGGTTGTTTGTTAAGTCAATAACACTCTTGTTGTCACACTTAAGTTCAATATTAGTTAAATGAACACCAAAGTCTTCTAAGGTTTGAGTCATCTATAATGCTTGGGCACAACAACTTCCTAGTGCAATATATTCTGCCTCGGTGGTGGAGAGGGCAACAGAATTTTGTTTTCTACTTGACCATGCAACTAGAGAAGGACCTAAGAAATGACAGGTACCACTAGTGCTTTTCCTATCTAATGAACAACCAGCATAATCAGAATCTGAATACCCATGCAAGAGAAAAGAATCATTATTTGGATACCGAAGTCCTAATTTAGATATGCCGATCAGATATCGAAAAATTCGTTTCACCGCTTTTAAATGAGATTCTTTTGGATTTGCTTGAAATCTAGCGCATAAACATACGACAAACGTAATATCGGGTCCAGATGCACTAAGGTATAATAGGGATCCAATCATTCCTCTATATAACATTTGGTCAATTGAAATTCCGGCTTCATCTTTTCCTAATTTTAGTGATGCGCTCATTGGAGTACTAGCTTATTTCAAGTTTTCAAAACCAAAATGTTTTAGCATATCATGGACATATTTGGATTGACATAAAAATTCCATCATTTCTTTGGGTTATTTGAAATCCTAAAATATGTTAGTTCACCTAGTAGACTCATCTCAAATTCATTTTGCATCACTAAAATAACTTCATTACACAACTCTTCATTAGTGGCTCCAAAAATAATATCATCAACACACATTTGTTAAATAATCAAATCATTATCAAAATGCTTAATGAAGAGCGTGTTATCGGCACTACCCATTTTATAACCGTGCTTTAATAAAAAAAGATGTTAAGCGTTCATACCAAGCACGGGGCACTTGTTTTAGACCATCAAGCACTTTTTCTAATCTATATACATGATTTGGAAATTGTTCATCAATAAAGCCGGTGGGTTGTTCAACATAAACTTCTTCTTTAATTATCCCGTTTAAGAAAACACTTTTAACATCCATTTGAAATAATTTAAACTGCTTATAACTCGCAAAAGCTAGAAAAATTCTAATCGATTCAAGGCGAGCAACGGGTGCAAATGTTTCATCAAAATCTACCCCCACAATTTGAGAATAACCTTGTGCCACTAAACGAGCTTTGTTCCTAGTTATTCTAGACTCTCCATCTAATTTATTTTTAAATATCCATTTGACACCAATAACTGGGTGATTAGATGGTCTTTCAACTAGTTTCCAAACCATATTGCGTTCAAATTGATTCAATTCGTCATTCATAGCAATAAACAAAAATTCATCATTCAAAGCGGTGGAAACATTTTTCGATTCTATTTCGGAAACAAAGCATAAGTTTGAAAAGGATTCATTAAGAGAAGAACGTGTCGTTACCCCCTTGATGGTTCTCCAATGATAAGCTACCTTGGATGATCTCTTGTAAATCGAAGCACACTTGCAGGCACGAACTCCTCTTGCACCGTCTCTACTTCTTTTTCTTCTCCAAGTGGTTCATCATCATCATGCTCCAATGATGAAGGAGGCTCATCTTCATTACCTGCACAAGTAGAATCAACAGTACCGGTGCCTAAAATCCTTCCCTTTCCATTGTCCCCAAAAGTCACCATTCCTCCTTTCTTCTTAGTGAGGCTAAGGAATTTTGCTTTATCGCCCGTCATGTGTTTGGAGCACCCTGAGTCCAAGTACCACATGTCTTCCTTTTCCCTAGCCTGCCAACATACCTAACAAGAAGATGAGAGTAAAGATCTGGATACCCAAGTGGTTCCTCCCATAGAATTGGTGGAAACCATAGGCACCCAGATTTGCTTGACAGTATATCGACCCTTCATCCTGCAAGAGTCCAAGGTATGCCCGAAGTGATGACACTTGGCATATAACACAAAAGGGGTTGAGACCTTTTTCAGTTTTTGTTGTGGACTCTTGCTGGAGGATGGGGAATCAGCAGAAAAACTTCCAGATTTATGATTATTACATGAATTTTGAGTTTTGTTACTACCGCCAGCGTTAACTGATACCGTTGGGCGGTAGTTAGCAGAGACATAACCTAGCCCAAATTTTGCACTACCATGCCTTTGGTTGGCCAAAATCATATCAAGACTTTTCTGACCAACACCAAATTTTTCTATGGCTAAGTTAAGGTCATGGATTTGGGCTTTTAATGCAAAATTTTCACTAACTAAATTTCCGCATCTATTTGCAAAGTTTTTCTTTTCATTTTCAACATTAGAAACTGAGATTTTCAAATTTCTTTCTAAGTCTCTCTTTTGTTTCGAGAGTGATTTGATATTGGAGAGAGCGTTAGAAAGATCAATTTCAAGTTCGCTAGTCCTTGCCATGAGATCATCATTCTTTTGGCAAGACTCCATCTCCTTTCCCAAGGCTAATACTTCCTTATTTAATTTTTTATTTTGTTTTAAAAGGATTTTATTTTCAGTTTTAAGTAAATCGAGATCTTTTAAATTTTTGCCAAAAGATTTACAAGTTTTTAAGTATTCGAAGTAAAGATCATCATAGTTAGAAGGGATTACCTCAGTGTCGCTTTGGACTGCACTCATCGTCGGTTGATTCATTGTTTTCCCCATAAGGCACAAGTTTGCCTCATCATCATCGCTTGAGCTTGATTCACTTGAGCACCCGGAGGAAGAGTCATCCCATGTTGCAGCTTTTAAGACCTTCTTCTTCTCCTTTCCTTTAAGCCATTTTTCTTTTTGCTCCTTTAAGAATTTTGGGCATTGACTTCTAATATGCCCGGTCTTCCTATTGTGGAAGCACTCAGGAGGTGGTCTCTCTTCGTCGTCGTCGCTAAACTTCTCCTTCTTCTCTCTTTTGGATGAGGAGCCCTTTCGGAAAAATTTCCGGAAGGAGTTCCTCCTTTCCGGATTCTTCAAGAACTTAGTGAAGTTCTTCACAAAGAGACTCTCCTCGTCATCTTCCTCGTCGTCATCTTCTTTTCTTGACTTCAGTTCCAAGGCTTTCTTCTTTGGCTCCTTGTTGTACTCTTCTTCTTGAATCTTGAGTTCTACCTCATGGGTTTTGAGGTTCCCAATGAGGCTCTCAATTTGAAGCCGCCTAAGATCATGCGATTCGGAAATCGCCGTCACCATTGGATTGAGCTTTGGTGGGAGTGATCGAAGAAGCTTTATCACCAAGTCATCGTTTGAAAATGTTTTTCCAAGAATTTTTGAGGCATTGACGATCTTGGTGAATCGAGTGTACATGACGTCGACGTCCTCATTCGGATCCACCCTGAACGTCTCGAATTCTGATTCCAGTTGGAATTGTTTTGAATCTTTGACCTGCGAGGTACCTTCATGCGTTATTTCTAATAAGTTCCTAATATCATAAGCAGTTTCACATGCACTTACTCTATTAAATTCAGTCCTATCAAGAGCACAGAACAAAGCATTCATCGCTTTCGCATTATTCTTACACCTAGCCTTATCTCCATCATCCCATTTATCCCTAGGTTTATCCATGGTTACTTCGCCAACAATATATACAGGAGAAGTGTATGGAGTTTCAACATATGTCCATACATCTAGATCTAAGTTTATCAAAAAACCACACATACACGTTCTCCAGTAATTATAATTAGTTCCGGTAAACAACGGAGGTCTACTTATTCCCTTCCCTCATAGAAAGCGAGATCACAGAGCGCCATTATTCCCGGTTGTTAGACCGAAATGTAATAACCTCGCTCTGATACCACTTGTTGGATCTGTAGGCGCCTTTAGAGGGGGGGGGGGGGGGGGTGAATAAGGGTTTTAAACTTTTTCTGATTATTAAAGAAAATAATTCTCTGTTGCTACCGCCAGCGGTAGTGTTACCGCTTGGCGTTAGCGACAGAGAAAATACGTTTAGGTTAAATGAAGGAGAATCAGTGAGCATGAATCAGAGATGAAGAAACAAACATATTTTCATTAATTTTAAATTGAAATAGTTATGATTACAAAAGCTTTTCCCAATGACGTTTGGAAATAGGCGACCAATGAAAACTCTTTTGGTTTTCTATACCGACCCTTCTCCCAAGGACCGGTTGGCTTTAGCCTATCTCTCCCCAGTTAAGGCCTCAAGCCGCTCTAGCCCTTCCCTCACCGGAAAGGCCTCGAGCACTCCCTTGATCTATACCCTAGACCTAGTCACCAATGCGAGGCGAATTTCCCCTAGTCCCCGCAAGGCCCTAGTTGCCGTTGTTGAGTCCGAGATCGCACCTCCGAGGGAAACCAGAGGCTGCAAGTTGTCGGTTACTTTTTGTGTAGAAGAATGAGACCGCTAGCAGCGGTCAAGGCCAGACTTTGCCCGCCGCAGCAAATGCCACTCATGCGACGGGCTTTCCTTTGATTAGAAAGAAGTGGTTACAGCGGGTTACAAGTGCAGGAAAAGAGAAGCCGGCCGGTCAGACAGTCCGCAAGACGAGAAACTCGAGTCCGCAGCTCAAACAAGCGAGCTCCTAGATTCGAGTGTGCGTGTCTTGGGAACAGTGCCGCCCCCTATTTATAGGCTTGGGGGCCTGCCCGAGCGGGCAGGGATAAAATAACCGCCTGCCCGGGTACAGGAGAAACGGGCAGGAGGTGACGGGATACACAAAGAAGGAAAGAAAGACGCCGCGCGGCTTGGCGGCTTGCCCTTCCGACTTGTCTAACCAGAAGCTAAAGATGATGCAGCCAAGGCGACAATGCTACCCGCTCGGGCTCTGTCTTGGGACCGCGACTTGTTCTTTGACTTTGGACCTTGGCCTATCTCCATGGAATAAACCGCGCGACCTCCGACTTGAGACCGCGACTTGCCCTGTTGGACTTGGGCTTGGATTACCTCTGTTTCTTGGAGGCGGCCTGAATTATTACAGACCGCCCGGCCTGTGTTAGCTGGTGTCGATGGATCTCGTTTAACCTGAGCCGGGCGACTTGGATCCGCAAACCGCTCGGTCTGCGAGTAGTCCTCTTGAAAGCGGTTTCCCGGGTAAACATAATCCCCGCATATTTTTAAATTTCCGTGAAGATTTCGAAAATATCAGTGCTAGCCGGAGACCGCGCTGTCTTCACCCCGTTGGTTATAAATGTTCCAGAAGCTTTGATTCTGGCATAACTCCATTGTTACCACGAGTCACTACTTGCCTATTGCGGTTAGGGCTTTCGGATTGAACAGCCCGAAAAAGATGGTGAACCTGATGGCTGAGCTCGAAGTTCTTGAGAAGTCCGGAAAGAAAAGCGAGAGAGACCGCTCGAAAGAGAAGAAGAAGAAAAATCGAAGCGGCCTGATAAGACCGTAACAATTGCTTCCACGAGTAAACCGACCGACCTGCCTGCAGAGTTGACAATCGACTTGTCATCTAAACAGGAGGAGAACAAGCCGACCGAACTGCTTCCTGAGCAAACAGTCGTCCTGTCAACTAAAGATGAGGCGAGCTGTCTGAACCCGCCCCCAGCTGATCCCCCAACCTTCTCTGACAAAGGGAACAACCCGCCTTCTCCGCCGGGTAAGACAGGCGATGGGGATGAGTCTTTCAAGATGGAGGTCACCCCGTCCTGGGATTTTCATCTAAAAATTAGAGATGAAGGGGGAGAGGCAGTTGACTCCCCCAAGCCGACCGATCTGGAAGCTCCAGTCATTAACGTTGAGGACAGCCCAGACAAACCAACCGTCCTGAAGTCAAAAAAGAGAAAGAAGGAGGAGTCCGCTGCGGACAGACTTCTCAAGAAGATGAAGAGGCTGAAGGCCAAGAATAAGGCTGCATCTGGGAAACCGAAAGCGGACAGCCTGCAAGGCAAGTCGCGCGAGAACAAAGTTTCGGAAGGCTTGATTACTCCTTCTCCCCAACCGAGCGACCAGGTTCCAATTGATGCTCATAGCATTTCCGTAAGCGACCTCCTTAAGGATTTTGATTCTTTTCAGAAGCAAGATGATCAGCTGAGAACTTCTTCCGAACTGCAGGCTTTTAACCCGCCAGGAGAGAAAGGATCCGCCCTGTCTGAGGATGCCACCAGCCTTAAGGAGGCCATCCTTCCTGAGGTCGCGACTGAAAGAACCATACCGGTACCTGAAGATACCGTGACGGCCAGTCTGCGGTTTATGCAGGTGAAGGTGGAGCGAGTAAGAGATCAGCTTGCCAGGCCGCCCCCGCCGCAACCCAATCTTTTGCTGCAAGGTAAAAGGGGAGCGGATTACCACTCCGTTCGTTTTTTCATGCCGAGGCCTCGAAACAAGTAGCGCGCTTCGTTGTTGAACCCGTCGCCCAGCTTCTTTCCCTCCGCTGCTCAACTTTCTGCTGCTAAGCGGAGGCAAAGAGAGAGATCGTGGAGAGAACAATGCCGAAAGTTCGATACCGAGCTAATAAGGCGACCCGTCCGCCCGAATTCAATTCAAACTGTCGTGGCTTGTAAGCGAGGAAAATTCGATGAAAAGCGGTTTCCTTTTGAATACTCCTTGACTATTTTCTCTTATTGTAGATGACCGTGACTCTTTCCCGAAGCCGGGCGAACTGGTGACCTATCTTCCCCTCTTGATCCACCCTTGCTGAGTTCTTCTCGGCGGGATACTCGGATGGAGGACGAGATGTCCCGGCTTCAAAAGAATCTGGAAACCCTTGCTAAGCAGCTGAGGGATATGGAGGAGAGAGAGAAGGTCGCCCAAGATGAGAAAGCTGCTCTTCAGGTTGAATTGGAAACCGAACGGAGGGAAAGCCGAGCAGCGCTGGAGGCCGAGCGGAGAGAGCGTCGAGAGAAAGAAAAGGCGCAGCAAGACAAGGTGGCCGCGCTGACCGTCCGGATAGATCGTGGAAAGAAGGAAGTCCGCAAGCTCGAAGAGGACTGTGCCTACTATAGGGACAGATACCTTCATTTGGCAAAGGAAACCAGCGGAAGTCGGCGCCCTATTAACGTAATTGACGAAGGCCGGCGAGGGTCAAGCCGCCCGGACGCAGGGACGAGCTCGTCTCTTCCTGTAGCCGGGACGACCCACCCAGTTGTTAATGTTCATGAGTCCGCAGCGACCTTGCCTACTCGCATGATCCCCGTGACGCGAGTAGAGAGAGATGCCGCGCGGATTCATAGCATGATCAACCGCCTTAATCATAATATGAAACAAATGCAGGGAACTGTTCTTCAAATCGGCGATCATGTCGCGCGGCTTCACAGGGAGGATGAACCGAGCGATGCCCGTCCGTAACGAGTGGCTCTGAGATACGAACTTGTAATATTATTTCTATTTGGTCTGTTGGACAATTTGCTTGAATCTGACTCTTTAATATTCGATCTGCCATTCAAGCCGTGCGGCTTAAATATTTGAATTTACTTTTCTGCCTTCTTGCTGTGTTGATTGATGGCTGTGAGTTATTTTACATAAACCGATCTGCTTGTTTTCGTGATTCTTTAATTCGCTCGTTTGAATTATACGGTCTTTGTGGTTGAGTCTTGTGATGATGTACCCGTACGGGTTGACCGGTCTAGCCGTGATTTGACCTTTGCTAAATGCAGATCATCCGTTCTTATAAGTAGCGCCCTTCCGAAATTCCTTTTACCAAAATTTCAGGATGGGAGTAAAGCGCCAGTCGAAGCGACCTGCGAAGACCTCTGCTACCCGCTCCGAAGCCGCTGTGGCCTTTCACTCTACAGACCTCGAGGAGTGCCGTTTGACAAAGGACGAGCTAGACGAATTCGTCGAGAAGCACATGACTGACAGTCCGCTGCTCGCGCGGCTTCCGCTCCGTGATGAGCGGATGAATTCGTCTGGCCCAAACCACATCGCGATCCCAATCGACCATTTCGATTGCGGATTTAAATTCCCGATTTCCATTGAGCTCGCCATGGTCTTTGACCATTATGGAGTTGTTCCCGGCCAGATTTCTCCCAATTCGATGGCCGGGATATGTAGCTTCATTTCCTACCTGCGATCTGAGAGAGTCCGCTTCTCTATGGACCTCTTCAGGAAGATATTCTCGGTGCGAGCAATTCCAGACTCTGAATCGGATGTCTTCAAAGGCCACCTCTACTTTGGCTGCCGCGGGTTGAAGATGGTCAATCTGGCGAACAAAGTCACGGCCTGGTCGGAGAGGTACCTGATCTTCGAAGGCCGACTTGGCCTTTTGAATCCGAATTCGCAAGTGCGGCCTGAGGAGGCCTTTCAACCGGTCCCAATAAGCGAAGTGGAGAAGGGAATCTGCAAACTTCTCAAGGATGAGCGGCTTAACATAAGCTACTACATCCCCTTACTTGCTGAGCTAGAGAACGTTCGGCTTGAAGATAGTAAGCTTCCCTTTGCTTCCGACTTCAATGTTAACCGCTTGATCTCTCGTGCTGACTCTTCTCCTTTTATAGCCCAAGCCATTGTTCCTGCTAATAAGCCGATCAGTCCGGCCGGTTTAGTCTTGACTCAGACGGAGAAGAGAAAGAGGCAAGCCAGGAACAAGTCGCTGCCGTCTGATGGGGAGGATTTGGGTTCCTCGGGCGACTTCGCCGCCCTTCGCTCCTTTAGCAAGGTGAAGGATCTAAATGGCCGCCCGGTCTTGACCTGGCACCCGGACAGCGATAGTGTCCAGATCTCTACTGCGCTTCCCCACTGGGCGAACGAGAAGTCGGGCCGGCATGCTGAGGCCGCCAGCATCGCTATGTTCGGCCGACGGAACTTCAGGAGGTTGAGGAAAATTACTGAGGAAGAGCTCGCCAGGGAGGCCGCGCGGGTTAGTGCCGAGGGCTTCATCACCAACGCCTTCATGGGGATGACCCTTAAGAGGTTGATTAAAGAAAACGCTCTTCAAGAGAAGGAAATTGCCGAACTGAAGAAAGAAAATGCGCGGCTAAAGGAAGCCGAGTCGATAAGTCATCACCTGGCCAGCATCAACATCAATGTTCTCAGACCGCATGGTCTTACCTTACTCTTTTCCTTTGCAGGCTAAATATGATGAGACCGACCCGGTCTATCAGCAGGAACTCTTCCCTCATGTCGCCGAGGGAATTGATAATGCTTTTAACCGCTTGCGGGAGCTCAAAGGGTTCGCGCCCGGTTTCGAGCATTTCACCTTCTCGGATGCCTATCCGATCTTGCAAAAGAAGTTAGAAAAGATCAGGCGGAAAGCCAAGGGAAAGAATAAAGCCGATGGATCCAGCTCAGAGGAGAGCGATGATGAAGATGAAGAGGTCAAAGAACCCGAAGCGGCTAAGAGTGGTGAGAGTGGCTCGGAGTCCGAATCCAGCGATTCTGAAGAAGATGCTGGCCGCAAATCGGGCGAATTGAGCAGCTCATCCTCGTCGGGTAGCGAGGGCTATTCTTCTGACGTTTCGATTGATGGCAGCGAACATTCAAGTGCTCCTGCGTCTAAGAAACTCAAGTCGCATGATCAGTAGCTGTATTTTGCTTTTTATTTTGAATAGCCGTCGGCTTGATGTTGTTAGCCGGATGGCTTAAAACATAATGTAAACAATGATTTGATAATGAAATGAAAAGCTTTTACTTATCTATCCGTCTACCTTCTGCGACTTACTTGCAATTGTTTGCGATCTCTTTCTGTGTTAAATCTAAGCCAGTCGTGCGACTTAATGTTAACTCATCCGGTTAGGATAGCGATGTTCATAAGATTCTGGTAAAGTGTCTAAAAACCCACTCGCATAGCTTGCTTCTTTTAATCCGAATCGAATTTATTCGATTTATTCTGAGAAAGTGCTAACTTATTATGAATGTATTACGACATCCCGGAGACCGGACACAATTGAGCCGCGCGGTTACTACTAGACCCGACATACTTGCTTTCCAGGATAAAGAAGGACAAGTCATGGGAACAATTTTCAGACCGAGCGGTCAGCGTTTTAACTCAGGCGACTTGCAGCTAACATTGCTGTAAATCCCGCCTCCGTGAATGCAATCATCACCGATCCGGAATTTGAAATAATCAAGCCGTGCGACCGTAAGCAGAATATCCAGTCTCAAGAAGATCAGTTGATAGACCGTGCGATTAACATTTAATCCGATCAATCTATATGACAGTTATATATAACATTGACTGACAAGCTGTACGAGCTGTATATAGAATTCGTGCGATTAGCAGGTTTAATACTTGCAACGAGAATCATAACCTGACAAGCCGTACGAGCTGTATATGGAATTCGTGCGATTAGCAGGTTTAATACTTGCAACGAAAATCATAGCCTGACAAGCCGTACGAGCTGTATATAGAATTCGTGCGATTAGCAGGTTTAATACTTGCAACGAGAATCATAACCGCCTGATTGAAAAGACCCTGTGATTATCCGATCGGATTGAATGGAAACCCATAAGGATGACAAATTCATAATCCGGATAGTAAGGTCGGCCGGTCATGATTATGCTTGCTTCTCTAATATTTACCTTGATACCTTAGTGATATCCTGTTCACTTCAAACCGTCCGGTCTAAAAACCGAACCGTATGACGTCTTTGGAACCTGCTGATTTTAGACCGCCTGGTTTAATAACCAGACCGCCAGGTTTAGTAACCAGACCGCCAGGTTTAATAACCAGACCGTCTGAAAGCCCTGATACCTGCTTATTTCAAACCGCCCGATTTGATTATTAAGTCGCCCGGTTTATGCTGCACATAGAAATCCTGCTTTTTCCTCCAAATGATCTATAACGACCATATGGGACGAGATAATCCCTAGTAATTCCATAAAGATAATTACAAACTCAGATGACCAAGTGGGCAGGTAGGCCTAGGCGGCAAACATTGCTTTCCTCAAGTGGTCATAAGAGCTGTAGGAATAAAGAGAAACAAGTACAGACCCAGATGACCAAGTGGGCAGGTGGGCCTAGGCGGCGAACATTGCTTTCCTCAAGTGGTCATAAGAGCTGTAGGAATAAAGAGAAATAAGTACAGACCCAGATGACCAAGTGGGCAGGTGGGCCTAGGCGGCGAACATTGCTTTCCTCAAGTGGTCATAAGGGCTGTAAGCGACTCGACTGCTCTCTTGCCTAGGGCTACAAGCCGAGTTGATCAATTGGGCAGGTGGGCCTAGGCGGCGAACATTGCTTTCCTCAGAGAGATCAACTCATTTGTGGGTCCCTCTTAGACATCGCTTGAGAGTACCTTAGAGTATTCGATAGTCACAGACTAAGATGATCAGTTGGGCAGGTGTGGTTATGCCGCGGGGGCTATACCGACATTGCTTTCCTCAGAAGGATCATCAAAGCTGTAATTATATCCCCCTCGGGGCATGATAGAGCCAACATTCACCTAGACCTCCCTTGATGCAGGGGTGTGTCGGATATCAGCCGGGATCCAAGGTTCTGAAGACCACCGCAAGGGAATTGGCAAGCTACCACTACACGTGTGCGAAAACTCCCCGCTACACATGATCTTCATGGTTTTACGCTAATGACTACAATCCGAGGGGGTTCGAGCAGAACTTGGCGATGTCTCCGTGGTTCAGTGAGTTTGATATATGAGAAAATGCAGAAAAGGAGATATCAGAAATGGAGAAGTGCCAGTATGGTGCTTCTTATTAAAATATCTCAAAAACTGCAGGAAATTAAAGAAGACATTTTAAGGATAGAACCGTTTGAGATCGTCGCCACTCCAAGTGCGCGGGATGTCTTCTCCTTCACTTGTTTGGAGGCGATAAGCCCCACTTTTTAGTACCTCCTTGACGATGAAAGGTCCGGCCCAATTAGGATTTAGCTTCCCGACATTACCTGTTCGGGCTGCTGCATCAACCTTTTTTAGTATGACGTCGCCGACCGCAAAATGCTTTACCCTGACATTTTTGTCAAAGTATTTCGCCATCCTCCTTTTAACTTCCTCTTGCTTGATTGTTGCCTCATCCTGAAGTTCTTCGATTAGATCCAGACTGTACTTGATAGCCTCGTCATTGTATTCTACCCATGCTTCTCCTCTTTCCTTTCCGTACACAACTCTTGGAGTGACCACCTCAAACTCCACAGGAACAACAGCCTCCGAGCCATGAGATAATTTGAATGGTGTCTCCCCTGTAGCTGAAGATGGAGTGGTACGAAGAGTACAAAGGATGGAGGGAAGTTGATCTGTCCAGTTTCCTTTCTGATTCCAAACTATTTTCATCAGGAGCTGCTGGGTTCGCTTGTTGGCTGCTTCTACCTGACCATTGGTCCTTGGATGATGTACTGAGGAAAACCGCAGGTCAATTCCAACCTGATCGCAAAATTTTATCATCTCGGGATTATTGAATTGTGGACCATTATCAGTGACAATTGCCAGCGGAATTCCGTGTCGGGAGACTATTTCTCCCCAGATGAAGTTTCTGATGATTTGGGTAGTAGTTCTTGCCAGTGCCTTAGCCTCGATCCACTTACTGAAGTAGTCAATCATCACTATGATAAAGCGGCGCTGACCGCTAGCCATTGGAAAGGGCCCGATGAGATCCATCTCCCATACGGCAAAAGGCCACGGCGCAGTTATTGATCTGAGTGACTGAGCAGGCAAATGCTGAAGAGGAGCGAACTTTTGGCACTGCGCACACCGCTTGGCAAATGCTTCAGCATCCTTTCTCATAGTCGGCCAAAAATATCCTTGCCGCAGGATCCTTTTTTCCAAGGTTTTTGCCCCTGAATGGCTACCACATTCCCCAGAATGAACTTCCTGAAGTACGATAGGGATCTCTTCTTCTGAAACACATCGTGCTGAGGGGGAAATCAAAGTTTTTCTGTAGAGAGCTCCTGCTATTAGATAATAATATGCCGCCTTCCTTTTGAATCTTCTCCGATCTTTGATGGAATGGTGGAACTCCCCCTTTTGAATCTTCTCCGATCAATTTGCATGAGTTCTGCCTCATCTATTGCCGGATGAAAGAGTTCAAAGGTCACTCCCCCTGATGGAAGACCGAACTTCGACAATTCATCTGCCTCCTCATTTTGCGTTCTTGGGATGTGCTCGATAATAAATTACTTGAATCTCCCGATTTCCTTTTTGGCTAATAACAGATATTTTCGCAGAATCGGCTCCCTTGTCTCATAATTTCCCAAGACCTGGGAGGCCATCACCAGTGAGTCGGTTCTGACATGTACATATTCTATGCCCAATTCTTTCGCAATCCTTAGCCCAGCCAGAAGTGCTTCGTATTCTGCCTGGTTATTTGTAACTGGAAAGAAGAACTTGATAGCTTGCTCCAGCCTGATGCCATTTGGGCTGATCAACACTACTCCGGCTCCCACGGAGTTTCTGCCAGAAGCCCCATCCACATAAATGATCCAAGCCAGAGGAGATCGTACCACCTGTTCAGGACTAAGCTCTATTGTATCTACCAGGAAGTCTGCCAAGATTTGCGCTTTGATTGTTGTTCGGGGGATGTATGATATCTCAAATTCACTTAGTTCAATAGCCCATTTTGCCAACCTCCCTGAATGATCTGGATTTTCAAGAATATTCTTTAAAGGATGATCTGTAACAACTTGGACGGAATGAGCCTGAAAATAAGGGCGAAGCCTTCGTGCGGACATAATCAAAGCCAAGGCCAGTTTCTCCAGGATCAAATATCTGGTTTCTGCATCCTTAAGGATGTGGCTGACATAGTATATTGGAAACTGCCTCCTTTTCTCTTCCCGAACGAGGACGGAACTCACCGCTTCTTGTCCGACTCCCAGATATAAGAATAGCTTTTCTCCCTCACAGGGACTTTGGAGTAGTGGAGTCGAAGTTAACTGTCCCTTCAGCTGCTCGAAAGCCTTGTTGCACTCCTCGCTCCATTCGAACTTTGATCCCCCTCGCAATGTTTTAAAGAATGGGGCACTTTTATCTCCGGATTTGGAGATAAATCTGCTCAATCCTGCCAATCTCCCCCCAAGTTGTTGAACTTCTTTAGTATTTCGAGGAGGGGTCATATCAAGGATGGCCTTCACCTTATCTGGATTTGGTGCAAGGCCATCAGGAGTTAAGAGATGCCCAAGAAATTTTCCTTTGCTTGCCCCGAACACACATTTCAATGGGTTTAATTTTAACTTGAACCTCCGTAGAGTAGCGAACGTCTCTACGAGGTCTTCCAAGTGCAATGAGAATGTTTTACTTTTGAGAAGAAGGTCATCAACGTAAACTTCGAGATTCCTGCCCTTTTGATATTTAAAGATGGTATCCATCATTCTTTGGTATGTTGCACCCGCGTTTTTAAGACCGAAGGGCATTACGAGATAGCAGTAACACCCATCGTTTGTGATAAATGAGGTATGCGGGATGTCAGGTTTGTGCATTTTAATTTGATGATACCCGGAGAAAGCATCGAGGAAACTCATAAAACCATACCCAACCGCGGAATCAACTAAGAAATCTATCCGAGGCAAAGGGTAACAATCTTTAGGGCACGCTTTATTAAGTTTGGTGAAGTCCACGCACATGCGCCACTTCCCACAAGATTTCTTGACCATTACAACATTCGACATCCACGTGGGATATTGAATCTCAGAAATGAAACCCGCTTTTAGGAGTTTGGAAACCTCCTCTCTGATGGGCAACGCCAGCTTGGTCGCCACTTCTCTCTTCTTTTGCTGGACGGGCTTGAACTCGGGAGATACGTTTAGATGATGACAAGCCACGTCTGGATCCACTCCTGGCATATCCTCTGCTGACCAAGCGAAGATATCCAGATTCCCCAACAGACAGGAGATTAGCTCCACTTTATCCTCTTCTGATAACTCAGCGTTGATGACCAGCTTCTTTTCTGCCTCCTCAGCAATAGGAACTTCTTGGGTCGCTTGGGCAGGTTCCAAGTGAGCCCCTTCTCGATCTTTTCCTTCCTCGGCGGCCTCTGGAGACTCAGCAACCTCCAAAACCTCATCCATGATCTTGGGAAGTGGAGCGTCGGTGACCATGTTGACAGTTCGGACGTAGCACTCCCGAGCTACCTTTGGGTTGCTTCTGACCCGATACTGTTTCCCTTCAGCAGCAAACTTGAGGGCAAGGTGAAAAGTGGACACTACTGCTCTATACGCGTTGAGAATCGGCCTCCCGAAGATAGCACAGTAGTTGCTTGGGGCATCTACTACCACGAAATTGATCAACTTTATCACCCCTCCAAGAGAGACCAGGAGCTTCACTGAACCCTCTACATCCTTCTTCTCCCCAGAAAAACCGTAGAGGGGCCCATCGGTGGAAAGCAGATGCTTTCCAGTCTTTAGGGCCTCGAAAGTCGGGCGGAAAAGGAGGTTGACGGAGCTGCCGGTATCAATCAGAATCTTGTGGACTGTATAGTTTTCGATGACGGCCTTGATAACCACCGCATCATCGAAAGGATTAGCATTGGGGGGAAGGTCATCCTGACCAAACGTGACAACAGTACTTTCGGGAGGAGAACTTGTAGTGGCTTCCACTTCCTGCTTTAGAACCCTCGCGATGCTGGATTTGCGAGATGATTCCGCTCCAGCTCCCCCATGGATACAATAGATGTCCCCTAAGGGGCCCACATCATTGACTTCGACGCATTCGGTAGAAGGATGGATGTCACCATAGTAGCCGGCGTCCTCGACGTCGGCGCATTCCCAGGTCACTTCTACTGTTTCCTTCTCCTTTTTCTTCTCGGTAGTTGGCTCAGCAGTTTTATCTTTCTGAACTAGACCCCAGAGCTTTCCTTCTCCCAGGAGTCTTTCTATAAGCAGACGAAGAGCTCGACAGTCTTCAGTTAGATGTCCCCCCTCTTTATGATATTCACAATAAAGGTTCGGATTTCGATTGCGAATATCCGACTTCAGAGGAGCAGGCCTTTTGAAATCTGGCCTCTTTTGCAGAATCTGGACTACTTCGTCCATGGTGACGTTTAGGGGAGTGAATGACTCTTGCGAATCATCGTATTGAGTTGATGGAATGACTGGAGGTGGCTGCGCGGCATTCTGTTGTAAATATACCGGCATGATTTGCGGAAGGGGAGCGGATGGAGCGGGAGCGACGGCCAACGGTGGTTTCTGATCTTGAAACCGCTGATGGCCCATAAATGGTTGCTTATTTTTGTAGTTCCTCCCCCTTTGGGAACGAGGTTCAAAGTGGGACTGATTCGATGGTGGATGATGGAAGGATGGATTTGACTATTCCTTGTTGCTAACCAGCTTCGCGACATAGTCCGGATTGCTCTTCTCTCCTTTGATAAACATATTTGCCAAACTTATCATTTCCTGATAAGTCTTAGGCTCCCTTATATTTGCTTCGAACTTTAAGGGGCCCTCTCTTAGGCCATGGATGAGGGCAACCCTATACAGCTCCGGGTCCACATTTTGGACTTCCATGATCTCTTTCTGGAATCGGTCCACAAAGCGAGCCCATGTCTCGCCTTCCCGTTGTTTTATATCGAAAAGGGCCGCCGGGCCACTCTTTCTCTTCCTTGAGGTAGAGAATCTCAGCAGAAATTCTCTTCGCAGCTCCGCGAAACAACGGATCGACCTGGGGTGCAACCCGTAAAACCATTCCCTCGCTTGCCCTTCAAAGGAGGTTACAAGAAGCTTGCACTTAGTTGCATCAGTTAAGGTCCTGAGAGCAATGGCTGACTCGAAAGCTTGTAAGTGAACCGTGGGATCAGTCTCCCCATTGAAAGCTGGCAGGTGAGGCTCCCTGAAATTATTAGGGTCAAGCTCCCCTCTGACTTCGTCCACAAAGGGAGAAGTTTCTTCCATGTCTTCATATAGAGGAGCAGAGTAATAAGCCGCCGGAGCTGCGGCTATTCACGGACAAGCCGCCTAATAAGAAGACCGGGCAGCAGCTTCTGGCGGGTAGGAGTGATGAGTAGGAACTTCAGGCGGGTAGGAGAGACGGGCCGCGCCCTCCTGCGGGTAGGAAAGGTGGGCAGCGTGAGAAGTCGCCCCCTGGAAGTCGAGGAATCGAGCTGGCATGTTGTGCGCGGCTTCCTGATAGAAGTTTTTCCTAGCCGCAGGGTCTTCTTGGTGGAGCTGGAAATTAGCGGCTTGCGGTAGCGAGTAAGGAGGAGGTGGAGGAAGGACCGGGGTCACCGCTTGATTAGCCGCGGCTTGCTGCGGAACTAGTCGCTCAGTTAGCATTGCTAAAGTCTGACTGATCGCTTCAAGTCGCTGATCAGTGGCCCTCTGAGCCCGTTCGGCTTCTCTCCTTGATTGCTCCAGGGCTTCCCACAAAGAGTCCTCGCTATGATCGGAGCGGTCTCCAAGGGGGAACTGACGGTCTGACATCGTGGCGAAAAGGATTTCACCGACAATCCGCGATCTGAAGGTCACGTGTTTCTGTTGAGTCCGAGGTCGCACCTCCGAGGGAAACCGGAGGCTGCGGGTTGCCGGTTACTTTTTGTGTAGAAGAATGAGACCGCTAGCAGCGGTCAAGGCCAGACTTCGCCCTCCGCGGCAAATGCCACTCCTGCGACGGGCTTTTCTTTGATTAGAAATAAGTGGTTACAGCGGGTTACAAGTGCAGGAAAATAGAAGCCGGCCGGTCAGACAGTCCGCAAGACGAGAAACACGAGTCCGCAGCTCAAACAAGCGAGCTCCTAGATTCGAGTGTGCGTGTCTTGGGAACAGTGCCGCCCCCTATTTATAGGCTTGGGGGCCTGCCCGAGCGGGCAGCGATAAAATAACCGCCTGCCCGGGTACAGGAGAAACGGGCAGGCAGTGACGGGATACACAAAGAAGGAAAGAAAGAAGTCCCGCGGCTTGGCGGCTTGCCCTTCCGACTTGTCTAACCAGAAGCTAAAGATGATGCGGCCAAGGCGACAATGCTACCCGCTCGGGCTCTGTCTTGGGACTGCGACTTGTTCTTTGACTTTGGACCTTGGCCTATCTCCATGGAATAAACCGCGCGACCTCCGACTTGAGACCGCGACTTGCCCTGTTGGACTTGGGCTTGGATTACCTCTGTTTCTTGGAGGCGGCCTGAATTATTACAGACCGCCCGGCCTGTGTTAGCTGGTGTCGATGGATCTCGTTTAACCTGAGCCGGGCGACTTGGATCCGCAAACCGCTCGGTCTGCGAGTAGTCCTCTTGAAAGCGGTTTCCCGGGTAAACAGCCGTGTGGCGAATTTCTCTACCGAACAAAAGATATAAAGGTTACAATTTGAAACTAAAACAAAACACAAATTAAAAACTCCCTCAAAAGAAGAACTTGATGTCGATGTAGATGCGATCGGATTGGTCTTCAAGTTCTTTGCGTTCACGAACATTGACGGAGTTCTTCGGGCTGCTTGGTGAAGGCTCTCACGAGTGCTCAGAATATATGGCTTCAATTTGGTGAAGGCTCTCACGAGCACATCTCTTTTCGTCGAATGAATCTTCGGCGAACAGCCTCACATTTCGTCGAACGCTGTTTTCATTTCGTCGAACTCCATTTCGTCGATCGCTGTTTTCATTTCGTCGAACGTAGTGCTAACGCTCCGCGGTAAATCATGCATTTCATCGAGCGCCGTGGTAGAGCATGCAGTTCATCGAACGCCGCGGTAGAGCATGCAGTTCGTCGAACGCAATTTCGTCGAACAGAATCTCCTTTCGTCGAACGTCTTCAGATTTCGTCGAACGCAATTTTGTTCTCAGCGGTTTCCTTCTCAATGGTTTCCCTCAACGGTTGTTAATGCGGGGCGTTAACAACTAACGCGAACGTTAGCTCTCTTTTCATAGAATCGTCATAAATCAGCATCCTGTTCATAGGGTTATATAACTATAGTACCTGCACACTATAAACACAAGAAAGATCAAATATAATAGGATTTGTTATTGTCAAACCAAGAGATGCGGAAAGCATGTTCCAACAGTATGCGACATCCCCGAGAGGTTCACTCTCTATTCAGGAGGGCTGATGGGAGATGATCGAGACCCAATTCATGGCCTCATTGATGTAGGCCACCGAACTGAGGTGGTCACATGCGATTACGAACAAAGGACTCTCGCCGCTCTGCTCTACCCAAACACAAATTAGACGTAGCCCTCAAATATGCTTATTATTAATTTTACGCAGCGTACGGGTAGCAACTGTTGGAAAATCCGTTGCAGAAAAATCCTTTTTCGTACGTTTCAGAAATATCAAGATAACACGGATCTATAAGGAAATAACCACGAAAATCCGTTGCTTCCAAAATCACGCCAAAACTCTACCACCACAAGAAAAATCTAAGAAAAGAAAACTCTTTGGTAGGAAGTTTCGTTACCCACTCGGAGTTTGTAGATCCGAGATATTGGATCCACAACAATCGACCGTTCCTTCTACTTGCCCCGGAGATGAGCCGAAGAAGATGTACACGTCCGTCTTCGTCGATCCACGCCCAAGTGAGTTTCCCCAACCCTACGTTGCACCTTGGAGCTTCCTCTATGTTGCTGGCCGAAACTCCTTGAGGAGGTGGGATAGGTTGTGGGACACGTACAGAGAAAGAAGGAAATAGGCGAGAGGAAGGGTAGCGGAAATGTAGCGGGGAAGGAGAAGAGAGGGAAGGGAGGAAGAGAGGTGGTGGCCGGCGACCTAGGAGAGGAGAGCGGGCTCTCGGTCGAACCAAGGGAGAACGAGAAAGAGAGGGGGCGGCGGGTTAGAGGAGAGGGGATTCTTAGGGTTCAGTTTGTTTTCAATAATAATCTGAGTTTTACATCAAGTCTTGGCCATATATATGGCCTTACACACACCAAAAGCTATATGCAGCCCGAAATAAACTAAAAACAGCAATGGCCCGCTAAACGTAGACCAATATAAGTAAATGCAGCAAAGGCTGGCTAAACGCAGGCCAGATTAAATGTCTAAAATAAAAATAACATAAAGAAATGAAATAGTAATTTAAATACGGTTCTTCATGTGCCGAGGGCGAAGGTTGTAACGTTGCCCGTCAAGCTCATCGCGGCATCGCAAATCCTTGGATGGTGGTGGTGGATCATCATCAACTGCATCTTCATCATGATGTGGGCCGTCATCCCCATCAACCCTCCCCCGCTCGAAAGAACTCATCACCGATGAGGGAGCGTGCAGGTACCAACGTAGGAAAGCTTTGTCCAGAAGGGCCACCTCCGAGGCAGAGAGCCAAGAATCATCGGAGGCGGGGCGGTCACGCCATCGGATCAAGAACTGTCGCGTGTCACCATGCGGAGAGGGAAGCACCTCATCCTGTATAATCCTGTCAGGCACAAAAAAAGTCTTGGGAAAACTTTGAAATGCGTTAGTCGATGAAGAAGAAAATGTGGCAAATTCATTAGGCGACATACCCCCAGTAGCAGCTGATGGAGAGAATGATCTAGATAAAACCTCACCCCCAAACCCATTAGAATTGGTAGTGGACAGAAATGGGGAGACAGATAATTCTGGTGGTGGTGAGATATAAGGCGTTAAATCAGAAACATTGAAAATAGGGGATATACCCCAATCAGTGGGTAATTCCAAGAGATAAGCATTCTCTCCTAATTTCTTTAAAATACGAAAAGGACGGGCTCTCCTATTATCCAATTTCTTTATGGTTCCCATCGGAAACCGTTCGGGGGAGAGACGCACCATAAAAAAATCGCCAATATTAAAATGGATTTCCCTTCTATGTACGTTGGCGTTAGCTTGATAAGAGGCATATTGTTTTGCTAATGTTTGATTTATGAGTTTATGTAGGGCGTGAACATGCGAGGCAAAATCCTATGCAAATTAACTAGATTTATAAGATGGCGGTAATGGGACTAAGTCAAGAGGCACGAGTGCCTTGTAGCCGTGCACGATTTCATTGGGTGAGAGTCCGGTGGACAGATTTTTGGAGTTATTGTAGGCCAATTGTGCATGTGGGAGGATGAGATCCCAAGTGCCCTTGTGATCCCCCACAATACAACGAAGTAAGCTACCCAAACTCCTATTAACTACCTCCGTTTGGCCATCCGTCTGCGGATGGTAAGCCGAGGAAAATAAAAGTTTAGTGCCCATGATCTTCCATAAAGTCTTCCAAAAATAACTCGTGAATTTCACGTCCCTATCAGTGACAATAGTTTTTGGGACGCCTCTATGCCCAACGACCTCTTTAAAGAATAACTTAGCGACGTGAGACGCATCATCGGTTTTGTGACAAGCATTGAAATAAGCCATCTTCGAGAACCGGTCAACGACCACCATAACGGATTCGTGACGTCACAACGTGACGGGAAGGCCTAGGACAAAGTCCATGCTAACGTCTTCACAAGGAACGGAAGGAATCGGGAGGGGAGTATATAGACCCGCATTCGTTTTATTCCCTTTTCCTAACTGACACGCTCTACAACTTCCAACCACCTTGTGTACCATAGACTTGAGACCCGGCCAATAAAATTTTTCTTCCACTAGGGTAATGGTTTTATCACGCCCAAAGTGGCCGCTGAGAACGCCGCTATGTAATTCCCACACTATGAAGTGGCGAAGGGAAGAACGCGGGATGCATAGCTTAGCGCGCTTAAATAAATATCCATCACGGAGATAATAGGCCGAAATGGTCGTGGGTGACTCGCCTTGGGTGGACAAATAGATTTATTTAAAATCCGGACAATGAACATACTTGTCCTTAATACGCTCAAAACCTACAACCTTAACCTCTAGTGTGGTCAATAAAAGAGAGACGCGGCTAAAAGCATCCGCTACCCGGTTAAGATTGCCTTTTAGATGTTTAATGTTAAAGGAGTACTCCTGCAGGTATGAGACCCATTTAGCGTGGCGGGGTCTGATTTTACCTTGTGAGTTGACGAACCGTAATGCCTCGTGATCGGAAAGGATAACGAACTCCTTAGGAAGGAGGTAGTGACGCCAATGTTGGAGGCACCGAATAATGGCATAAAACTCACGATCGTAATTGGAGTAATTAAGCTTAGGTCCCGCAAGCTTCTCACTAAAATAACCTATCGGATGCCCCTCTTGACTTAAAACGCCTCCAATACCAATCCCGGATGTGTCACAAGACAACTCAAAGACCTTATTAAAATCCGGTAATCGCAAGAGGGGTGCTTCCGACATCCGGGCCTTAATCGTGTGGAACGCTTTGGTGGCAGATTTTGACCACACAAATTCACCTTTCTTCATGCACTCCGTGATGGGAGCCATGATGCTACTAAAATCGTGTATGAACCGGCGGTAGAAGCTGGCTAAACCGTGGAAACTTCTAACTTCCTTAATATTGGTGGGTTCTGGCCAATCCACTTTGGCCTGGACCTTCTTAGAATCAACGTGTATGCCATCCGAACTAACAATGTATCCTAGGAACTCCACCGACGATACATAGAACGTGCACTTATTAATATTGACAAATAGTTTCTCCATTCGGAGCGTCTCCAAAATAATCTTCAAATGCCCATCATGATCGGAAGTCGAGGTGCTAAAAACGAGTATATCATCAAAATAGACCACGATAAACTTCCCCATATACGGTTGAAATACGTGAGTCATCATCCGAGAGAACGTACTTGGGGCATTGGAGAGCCCGAACAGCATTACTATCCACTCATAAAGTCCTTCCTTCGACTTTAACGTTGTTTTCCACTCATCCCCTTCTTTAATCCGTATTTGGTGGTAGCCACTCCTAAGATCCAATTTCGAAAAGATTGTGTCCCTGGCTAACATGTCCAATAGGTCGTCCAAACGTGGGATGGGGAAACGGTATTTAATAGTGATTTTATTAATGGCCCTACTATCCACACACATTCTCCATGACCCGTCTTTCTTGGGTGCTAGCAAGGCGGGAATGGCGCATGGGCTTTTACTATGACGAATAAATCCTCTTTGCAATAATTCAACAATTTGGGTTTGCAACTCCGCGTGGGCGGACAAATTCAATCGATAGTGCTGTAGGTTGGGTAGGGAGGAACCCGGAATGAGATCGATGGCATGTTGGATATCCCGCAACGGGGGTAATGTTGCAGGCAACTCTTCCAGATACTCATCCTTATACTCTTCTAAAAGATCACACAACGCCGACGGTAGACTCTCGAACGATGGCTCGTCGCCCTTGACTTGTAGACAAACTAGCGCATAAAGGATACCCTCTACGAAAGAATGATGCTCGAGCTCTTTCCTACCAATTAAAGTTAACATCTTCTTCTCTGCGGGCACAATTGTGTCCGAAGAGGCGATCGAGGGGTCCTTAGGGGGAGTGGGCGTCAAGGTAACGGTCTTACCGTTAAACTTGAACTCATAGGTGTTTGCACGGCCAAAGTGAGTCACATCATAATCAAAGAGCCACGGATGCCCTAATAATACGTGACAAACGTCCATAGGGATGACGTCGCACCAAACCTTATCTATGTATCCCTTAATAGTTAACGACACTAGACATCGCCTAGACACCCCAATTGAAGTTTTGTTGACCCAAGCATTCTTATATGGTTGGGGGTGTGGTTCCGTGCTTAATTTCATCCGAGTGACCACATTTTTAGAAATTACATTCATGCAACTCCCGCTATCAATAATCAGTTTACACCACTTATCACCGCTTTTAAAATTCAGGGAAAATATGCTCGTCCTATTATACTCGTCCAATACTCGCGGGGTAGCTAAGATGCAACGCATCACCATCATGTAAGACTCATTTTCCATATCACTAGGCTCGCCTTCAGATTCATCCGCGACCTCATAAACAATTTCGGCAGGTTCGGAGGGAGAGCCCATAAGTGCTAGGGGCTTCGTTTTAGTGGGGCACTCACTAACATAGTGCCCTTAGATCACGCAAGTGAAACACGTGGCGTTAGTCTTACTAATCCGCCCTATCGGAACTCTCTCACTGGTGGGGCTCCTGATGTTCCTAGCGGTAATGACTACAGAATTCGAATCAGTCGACAGAAACTTTCCCTTGTCCCGCATGGAGGATGAAGGTGGGGGCCCCAAAATGGACCTTCCCATCTGGAATGCTCGTCCCCTGGACTTGTGGGCATTATGATTTTCAATATCCAAGGCGGCATTGAATGTTGTGTTAAGGTTGTATTACCATAACGCATGAGTTTGCCTTAGATGTCCGGGTTGAGTCCCTTGCGAAAACGGGATAGCGTAACCTCGGGCATTTCTCGGACGTCACACCGAACCATCAAGTCCTTAAGGAGTCCCATGTACTCCGCTACCGATTTGCTCCCCTGACGATGGGTGGCTAACTCATCGAACATTTGAGTTCGGTGATACGCCGGGACATATTGGTCAGTCAGGAGTGCTTTCATGGCAGCCCACCCAATTAGGGGTACCCCATTTACGGTACCTTGACGCCTCTCTTCGTTCAACCAAAATGTTTTGGCCCTACCCAGAAGCTTCACCCGGGCAACCCGTACCTTCTCAACGTCCGTCAGGTTGTGCCACTCAAGATAGCACTCGACCTCCATGATCCAGTCTAAAAATACTTGTGGCTCACCCATACCATCGTATGAGGGTGAATCTATCTTCATGGCCCTAGTGACATCTAACTCAAATAGAGTTCGAGGCGCTTGCTCATCGTCATGATTACGGGGATGGTTTTCTCTCTTTTCGCTGGTTGGCAGTGGGATTTCGAGGCGCCGCTTGATTTAAGGCCAACCCTTGTATTAATTGAGTGAGGGCATCGAACCTCTCATTAAACTCTTCTCGAAGCTCCAAGATCGTTGTCAGAGCATGCTAAACCTCATGGTCGTCTGCCATGTGTGAAGTGGATGGGGAATACTTAGTGCCACGCCTAGTGCGCATAAATAGTGGGATTTTCTTTTGTAAAAATGTTTTTGACCAGAATAATTTTATAATGTAGAATTTTTAAGCGCTTATCTACTAGGCGAATGAAAATGCATTTTTTTTCAGACTTTTGTTCTTGAAAAAAAAATAAGGAGATTTTTTTTTTGAAATTTTCTGCAGATTTTGACAACGAATCATGTACAACCAAGTGAGGGTTGATTTCCTACGACAGAAAAGAGAAAGGATGTTGTCGATTGAAAAATCAATACAACCTCGCTTTGATACCAAATTTGATGTAGGCCACCGGACTGAGATGGTCGCACGCGATTACGAACAAAGGACTCTCGCCGCTCCGCTCTACCCAAACACAAAATAGATGCAGCCCTCGAATATGCTTATTATTAATTTAATGCAGTGTACGGGTAACAACCGTTGGAGTATGAATATTGGCTATAGACCTATATCCACACAAGCTAAAAGGAATAATATTGATTCCGGACGAGCGCGGTGTTGTACCAAAGAAAATCCACCAAAACAAATTGATTCGGAAAAGGTGGATGTTTCCCCAACAAGAACAAAGCAAGGATCGCCAATCCTTTTTCGTACGTTTCAGAAATATCAAGATAACACGGATCTATAAGGAAATAACCACGAAAATCCGTTGCTTCCAAAATCACGCCAAAACTCTACCACCACAAGAAAATTCTACGAAAAGAAAACTCTTTGGTAGGAAGTTTCGATACCCACTCGGAGTTTGTTGATCCGAGATATTGGATCCACAACAATCGATCGTTCCATCCACTAGCTCCGGAGATGAGCCGAAGAAGATGTACACGTCCGTCTTCGTCGATCCACGCCCGAGTGAGTTTTCCCCAACCCTATGTTGCACCTTGGAGCTTCCTCTATGTTGCTGGCCGAAACTCCTTGAGGAGGTGGGAGAGGTCGTGGGACACGTACGAAGTAAGAAGGAAATAGGCGAGAGGAAGGGTAGCGGAAATGTAGCGGGGAAGGAGAAGAGAGGGAAGGGAGGAAGAGAGGTGGTGGCCGGCGGCCTAGAAGAGGAGAGCGGGCTCTCGGTCGAACCAAGGAAGAACGAGAAAGAGAGGGGGCGGCGGGTTAGAGGAGAGGGGATTCTTAGGGTTCAGTTTGTTTTCAATAATAATCTAAGTTTTACATCAAGTCTTGGCCTTATATATGGCCTTACACACACCAAGGGCTAAATGCAGCCCAAAATAAACTAAAAAAAACAATGGTCGGGTAAACGCAAACCAACATAAGTAAATGCAACAAAGGCTGGCTAAACGCAGGCAGATTAAATTTCTAAAATAAAAATAACATAAAGAAATGAAATAGTAATTTAAATAAGGTTTTTCATGTGCCGAGGGCGAAGGTTGTAACGTTGCCCGTCAAGCTCGTCGTGGCGTCGCAAATCCTTGGATGGTGGTGGTGGATCATCATCAACTGCATCTTCATCATGATGTGGGCCGTCTTCTCCATCACTCATCCCAGTGAAGGATAGGGTCACTAAAGGAGTCGGTGGCATTCCCCCCCATCTCGAAGTTGGGGTGATTCGCCAGCGCGTCAGGGTCACTCGGTTCCCCCGTCTCCCTCGCTGCTACCACTGAACCCACCCTGCGGACAGCTTTCCCCCGCCGCATTGTTGGTCCTCCTGGCGGGGAAGAAGGCGTAGCCTCCTCCACCACCGGCTCCTTCTCTCTCTGTTGCCTCGTCGTGGGGACCTTAGGGGCGGCGGCGCATGCAGCGACATCCTCCTTAACGAACTAGCGGGCGGATGAAGAGCTCCCCCTTGCGAAGGGAGGGTGCCGTGGAAGAGTTCGCTCACCTGAATGAATCAAGGTAAAGGTAAGTATCCACATGTATGAATGAGAAAGGAAAATAGGGAGGACATCAGAAGGGAGGGGATACCTGTCCCAGGCTCAACATAGGTAAGCCGTCCGATGTTCTTCCTGAGGTGCTCAACCTCGAAGCTCGCGCCCTCAAGATAGCTATGAAGTATGGCTGCCTCCCCACCTAAGCGAGGGGCCTTGCAAGCCTTCTCGGACCTCTGGATGGGTGAGAGGGGGATGTCACCGAAGTCACCTTGGATGAACACGAAGGTGTCATTCCAGTGATGGACCTTGTTTGAGGTCTCGCACACCTTCACGTGCGTGCCGGTGAGGAAACATACCCCATCAGTGGTCGCTCGGAAGACGAATACCTTGCGAAATACGGTTAGGTCGAACTCAACCCGTTCCTCTCGCAGATAGTAAGCATAGGCCATCAGCATCGAGATCGCGTTAGAGTTAACCTGAGTCGGGACCATGCCGAAGTAGTTCAAAAACTCTTTCACCTCCGGCCATAGGGGAAGCCATAGGCCAGCCTCAAAGTGGGCAAGCGGGAAGGCGAGCCAGTTCTCATAGAAGGAGTTAATAGCCTCACATTGGGACGGACGTCGAGACATCCACCCCTCTGGAAGGTAGGAGCTCTTGAATGATGAGAACTCCTCCTTAGATACATTCCCTTCGGGAAAGGAATGTCTGGAAAAATTGGCCGCACATTGCTCCCGGCCATTCCTAGCAACCGGAGGGCGGTTGGGGATCTCGTGGGGTAAGAGAGAGGGAGGAGATTCAACCTCAAGGGGAATGCAAGGTAAGGGAAGGGGGCGAACGTGATGGTGAAGTGGAAGAAAGGGGGGGGGGTATTTATATGGGGATCCAAAGTGGGTGAGTGCACCACGAGTTCCACTCCCCAGGGCACGGGCGAGTGGACCATGAGGTCCACTCTCCTAGGGAACGGGCGAGTGGACCTTGAGGTCCACTAGCCCGTTGCATGGGAGTGGTCCTTGTGGACCATTCGCCTGGCAGAGGTGTGCGGACCCTATGGTCTGCTTTCTTGGTTCAGGGGCGAGGACCTCGAGGTCCATTCGCCCATGCTTCCCCCTAACCCCACTCCTCTACCTCATCTAGAGGACACTCATCTGAGGCCTCTGCCTCCCATCCTCAGATGCACTACCCCGACGTCATGTCGCTTACCCTGTCATTTAATCATCCAACGCTCGACGACCTGCGAAGAACGAATGAACGAAAGCAACGAAGCATTATAACAAAAGTAGAGTAAGGTCAAAGCGTCCAGTCGCAAGGTGGACTGAACCACCATGCAAGGCTAATCCCTATTATTACATAACAAATAGAAGAGCGCAAATAAAAGCTGTCCAGCGCGGCATCCACTTCCAGAAACCTTGATCCTGGGTGCACGACGACACCCCCTACATAGACTCGATGCATTCTTTCATTGCGGCAATCTCCTCTCCCACGGTGCGAACGGTAGCCTCAACCCTGCGTATGTGGTCTGCGAGTGGCGCAGCTATACCTCCGGACGCAAGCCGGACCTCCACCCTTAGCAGATTAAGCTCGTTTTCCAACCTCTCCATCCGCCGCTCCAGCGCGCAGACGCGGGCGAGAGGGTCAGGTCCGGCGGGCCACCTTCCGTCACGCAGCTCAAGAAGAAAGGCCTCCAGCCTTCGCACCGTATCAGCCAGAAGATTCTGACGCTCGAGGATGTTGGACTAGTCCTCGGCAGGTTCCTCAACCATGGTAGGTGATAGGAGTGGTGGGGAGACCTCCCTCCGGCTCGACTGACCCGTCGAGGTCTTGTCCCCTCCTGCAAAAAGTACAGCTTTAGACACCGAAGCAGCAACATAGAGGCTCTCGCAGCAACATTACCTTGCGAATCCTCGATCCCTTGGCTTTTTGAGGAAGGGTTGTCGTGGGTAGTTGAGAAAGCAGCAGGATCCTGAGCGAGAATGGCAGGACTTGCTCGAACGCCCGCACCCGACGTTTCCATCACACTCCGGGTCCCCTCGGGGTGGTTCAGAAAAAGCTGTTAGCATTCATAAAGCATGTCTTGATTAGCGCAGTATGACCGCGAAAGAGAGGCAAAGGTAAGGAATGAGTCGATACCGCGTCCGGCTCCAGGTCACGGACAAAGTAGGTCACCCCGTGGGAGGATGACGATGCCACCTCTTTCACTAAATCGGGTCGGAGTTTCTTCCGCGGTGATCGCACCGTTGGTCGAGTAGGGGAGGTCGGAAGTGTTGAGTCCGAGATCGCACCTCCGAGGGAAACCGAAGGCTGCGGGTTGCCGGTTACTTTTTGTATAGAAGAATGAGACCGCTAGCAGCAGTCAAGGCCAGACTTCGCCCGCCGCGGCAAATGCCACTCCTGCGACGGGCTTTCCTTTGATTAGAAAGAAGTGGTTAAAGCGGGCTGCAAGTGCAGGAAAAGAGAAGCCGGCCGGTCAGACAGTCCGTAAGACGAGAAACTCGAGTCCACAGCTCAAACAAGCGAGCTCCTAGATTCGAGTGTACGTGCCTTGGGAACAGTGCCGCCCCCTATTTATAGGCTTGGGGGCCTGCCCGAACGGGCAGGGATAAAATAATCGCCTACCCGGGTACAGGAGAAACGGGCAGGCGGTGACGGGATACACACAGAAGGAGAGAAAGAAGCCGCGCGGCTTGGCGGCTTGCCCCTCCGAATTGTCTGACCAGAGGCCGAAGATGATGCGGCCAGGGCGACGATGCTACCCGCTCGGTCTCTGTCTTGAGACCGCGACTTGTTCTTTGACTTTGGACCTTGGCTTGTCTCCATGGAATAAACCGCGCGACCTCCGACTTGAGACCGCGACTTGCCGTGTTGGACTTGGACGTGGATTACCTCTGGTTCTTGGAGGCGACCTGAATTATTCCAGACCGCCCGGCCTGTGTTAGCTGGTGTCGATGGATCTCGTTTAACCTGAGCCGGGCGACTTGGATCTGCAAACCGCTCGGTCTGCGAGTAGTCCTCTTGAAAGCGGTTTCCCGGGTAAACATAATCCCCGCATATTTTTAAATTTCCGTGAAGATTTCGAAAATATCAGTGCTAGCCGGAGACCGCGCCGTCTTCACCCCGTTGGTTATAAATGTTCCAGAAGCTCGATTCTGGCATAACTCCATTGTTATCACGAGTCACTACTCGCCTATTGCGGTTAGGGCTTTCAGATTGAACAGCCCGAAAAAGATGGTGAACCTGATGGCTGAGCTCGAAGTTCTTGAGAAGTCCGGAAAGAAAAGCGAGAGAGACCGCTCGAAAGAGAAGAAGAAGAAAAAGTCGAAGCGGCCTGATAAGACCGTAACAATTGCTTCCACGAGTAAACCGACCGACCTGCCTGCAGAGTTGACAATCGACTTGTCATCTAAATAGGAGGAGAACAAGCCGACCGGACTGCTTCCTGAGCAAACAGTCGTCCTGTCGACTAAAGATGAGGCGAGCTGTCTGAACCCGCCCCCAGCTGATCCCCCAACCTTCTCTGACAAAGGGAACAGCCCGCCTTCTCCGCCGGGTAAGACAGGCGATGGGGATGAGTCTTTCAAGATGGAGGTCACCCCGTCCGGGGATTTTCATCTAAAGATTAGAGATGAAGGGGGAGAGGCAGTTGACTCCCCCAAGCCGACTGATCTGGAAGCTCCAGTTATCAACGTTGAGGACCGCCCGGACAAACCAACCGTCCTGAAGTCGAAAAAGAGAAAGAAGGAGGAGTCCGCTGCAGACAGACTTCTCAAGAAGATGAAGAGGCTGAAGGCCAAGAATAAGGCTGCATCTGGGAAACCGAAAGAGGACAGCCTGCAAGGCAAGTCGCGCGAGAACAAAGTTTCGGAAGGCTTGATTACTCCTTCTCCCCAGCCGAGCGACCAGGTTCCAATTGATGCTCATAGCATTTCCGTAAGCGACCTCCTTAAGGATTTTGATTCTTTTCAGAAGCAAGATGATCAGCTGAGAACTTCTTCCGAACTGCAGGCTGCTAACCCGCCAGGAGAGAAAGGATCCGCCCTGTCTGAGGATGCCACCAGCCTTAAGGAGGCCATCCTTCCTGAGGTCGCGACTGAAAGCACCATACCGGTACCTGAAGATACCGTGACGGCCGGTCTGCGGTTTATGCAGGTGAAGGCGGAGCAAGTAAGAGATCAGCTTGCCAGGCCGCCCCCGCCGCAAGCCAATCTTTTGCTGCAAGGTAAAAGGGGAGCGGATTACCACTCCGTTCGTTTTTTCATGTCGAGGCCTCGAAACAAGTCGCGCGCTTCGTTGTTGAACCCGTCGCCCAGCTTCTTTCCCTCCGCTGCTCAACTTTCTGCTGCTAAGCGGAGGCAAAGTGAGAGATCGTGGAGAGAACAACGCCGAAAGTTTGATACCGAGCTAACAAGGCGACATGTCCACCTGAATTCAATTCAAACTGCCGCGGCTTGTAAGCGAGGAAAATTCGATGAAAGCGGTTTCCTCTTGAATGTTCCTTGACTATTTTCTCTTATTGCAGATGACCGTGACTCTATCCCGAAGCCGGGCGAACTGGTGACCTATCTTCCCCCTCTTGATCCACCCCTGCTGAGTTCTTCTCGGCCGGATACTCGGATGGAGGACGAGATGTCCCGGCTTCAAAAGAATCTGGAAAACCTTGCTAAGCAGCTGAGGGCTGTGGAGGAGAGAGAGAAGGTCGCCCAAGATGAGAAAGCTGCTCTTCGGGTTGAATTGGAAACCGAACGGAGGGAAAGTCGAGCAGCGCTGGAGGCCAAGCGGAGAGAGCGTCGAGAGAAAGAAAAGGCGCAGCAAGACCAAGTGGCCGCGCTGACCGTCCGGATAGATCGTGGAAAGAAGGAAGTCCGCAAGCTCGAAGAGGACTGTGCCTACTATAGGGACAGATACCTTCATTTGGCAAAGGAAACCGGCGGAAGTCGGCGCCCGATTAACGTAATTGACGAAGGCTGGCGAGGGTCAAGCCGCCCGGACGCAGGGACGAGCTCGTCTCTTCCTGTAGCCGGGACGACCCGCCCAGTTGTTAATGTTCATGAGTCTGCAGCGACCTTGCCTACTCGCATGATCCCCGTGACGCGAGTAGAGAGAGATGCCGCGCGGATTCATAGCATGATCAACCGCCTTAATCATAATATGAACCAAATGCAGGGAACTGTTCTTCAAATCGGCGATCATGTCGCGCGGCTTCACAGGGAGGATGAACCGAGCGATGCCCGTCCGTAACGAGTGGCTCTGAGATACGAACTTGTAGTATTATTTCTATTCGGTCTGTTGGACAATTTGCTTGAATCTAACTCTATAATATTCGATCTGCCATTCAAGCCGTGCGGCTTAAATATTTAAATTTACTTTTCTGCCTTCTTGCTGTGTTGATTGATGGCTGTGAGTTATTTTATATAAACCGATATGCTTGTTTTCGTGATTCTTTAATTCGCTCGTTTGAATTATACGGTCTTTGTGGTTGAGTCTTGTGATGATGTACCTGTACGGGTTGACCGGTCTAGCCGTGATTTGACATTTGCTAAATGCAGATCATCCGTTCTTATAAGTAGCGCCCTTCCGAAATTCCTTTTACCAAAATTTCAGGATGGGAGTAAAGCGCCAGTCGAAGCGACCTGCGAAGACCTCTGCTACGCGCTCCGAAGCCGCTGTGGCCTTTCACTCTGCCGACCTCGAGGAGTGCCGTTTGACAAAGGCCGAGCTAGACGAATTCGTCGAGAAGCACATGACTGACAGTCCGCTGCTCGCGCGGCTTCCGCTCCGTGATGAGCGGATGAATTCGTCTGGCCCAAACCATATCGCGATCCCAATCGACCATTTTGATTGCGGATTTAAATTCCCGATTTCCATTGAGCTCGTCATGGTCTTTGACCATTATGGAGTTGTTCCCGGCCAGATTTCTCCCAATTCGATGGCCGGGATATGTAGCTTCATTTCCTACCTGCGATCTGAGAGAGTCCGCTTCTCTATGGACCTCTTCAGGAAGATATTCTCGGTTCGAGCCATTCCGGACTCTGAATCGGATGTCTTCAAAGGCCACCTCTACTTTGGCTGCCGCGGGTTGAAGATGGTCAATCTGGCGAACAAAGTCACGGCCTGGTCGGAGAGGTACCTGATCTTCGAAGGCCGACTTGGCCTGTTGAATCCGAATCCGCAAGTGCGGCCTGAGGAGGCCTTTCAACCGGTCCCAATAAGCGAAGTGGAGAAGGGAATCTGCAAACTTCTCAAGGATGAGCGGCTTAACATAAGCTACTACATCCCTTTACTTGCTGATCTAGAGAACGTTCGGCTTGAAGATAGTAAGCTTCCCTTTGCTTCCGACTTCAATGTTAACCGCTCGATCTCTCGTGCTGACTCTTCTCCTTTTATAGCCCAAGCCGTTGTTCCTGCTAACAAGCCGATCAGTCCGGCTGGTTTAGTCTTGACTCAGACGGAGAAGAGAAAGAGGCAAGCCAGGAACAAATCGCTGCCGTCCGATGGGGATGATTCGGGTTCCTCGGGCGACTTCGCCGCCCTTCGCTCCTTCAGCAAGGTGAAGGATCTAAAAGGCCGCCCGGTCTTAACCTGGCACCCGGACAGCGATAGTGTCCAGATCTCTACTGCGCTTCCCCACTGGGCGAATGAGAAGTCGGGCCGGCATGCTGAGGCCGCCAGCATCGCTATGTTCGGCCGACGGAACTTTAGGAGGTTGAGGAAAATTACTGAGGAAGAGCTCGCCAGGGAAGCCGCGCGGGTTAGTGTCGAGGGCTTCATCACCAACGCCTTCATGGGGATGACCCTTAAGAGGTTGATTAAAGAAAACGCTCTTCAAGTGAAGGAAATTGCCGAACTGAAGAAAGAAAATGCGCGGCTAAAGGAAGCCGAGTCGGTAAGTCATCTCCTGGCCAGCATCAACATCAATGTTCTCAGACCGCATGGTCTTACCTTACTCTTTTCCTTTGCAGGCTAAATATGATGAGACCGACCCGGTCTATCAGCAGGAACTCTTCCCTCATGTCGCCGAGGGAATTGATAATGCTTTTAACCGCTTGCGGGAGCTCAAAGGGTTCGCGCCCGGTTTCGAGCATTTCACCTTCTCGGATGCCTATCCGATCTTGCAAAAGAAGTTAGAAAAGATCAGGCGGAAAGCCAAGGGAAAGAATAAAGTCGACGGATCCAGCTCGGAGGAGAGCGATGATGAAGATGAAAAGGTCGAGGAAACCGAAGCGGCTAAGAGTGGTGAGAGTGGCTCGGAGTCCGAATCCAGCGATTCTGAAGAAGATGCTGGCCGCAAATCGGGCGAATTGAGCAGCTCATCCTCGTCGGGTAGCGAGGGCTACTCTCCTGACGTTTCGATTGATGGCAGCGAACATTCAAGTGCTCCTGCGTCTAAGAAACTCAAGTCGCATGATCAGTAGCTGTATTTTGCTTTTTATTTTGAATAGCCGTCGGCTTGATGTTGTTAGCCGGACAGCTTAAAACATAATGTAAACAATGTTTTGATAATGAAATGAAAAGCTTTTACCTGTCTATCCATCTACCTTCTGCGACTTACTTGCAATTGTTTGCGATCTCTTTTTGTGTTAAATCTAAGCAAGTCGTGCGACTTAAAGTTAACTCATCCGGTTAGGATAGCGATCTTCATAAGATTCCGGTAAAGTGTCTAAAAACCCACTCGCATAGCTTGCTTCTTTTAATCCGAATCGAATTTATTCGATTTATTCTGAGAAAGTGCTAACTTATTATGAATGTATTATGACATCCCGGAGACCGGACACAATTGAGCCGCGCGGTTACTACTAGACCTGGCATACTTGCTTTCCAGGATAAAGAAGGACAAGTCATGGGAACAATTTTCAGACCGAGCGGTCAGCGTTTTAACTCAGGCGACTTGCAGCTAACATTGCTGTAAATCCCGCCTCCGTGAATGCAATCATCACCGATCCGGATTTTGAAATAATCAAGCCGTGCGACCGTAAGCAGAATATCCAGTCTCAAGAAGATCAGTTGATAGACCGTGCGATTAACATTTAATCCGATCAATCTATATGATAGTTATATATAACATTGACTGACAAGCCATACGAGCTGTATATAGAATTCGTGCGATTAGCAGATTTAATACTTGCAACGAGAATCATAACCTGACGAGCTGTATATAGAATTTGTGCGATTAGCAGGTTTAATACTTGCAACGAGAATCATAACTGCCTGATTGAAAAGGTCCTGTGATTATCCGATCGGATTGAATGGAAACCCATAAGGATGATAAATTCATAATCTGGATAATAAAGTCGGCTGGTCATGATTATGCTTGCTTCCCTGATATTTACCTTGATACCTTAATGATACCCTGCTCACTTCAAACCGTCCGGTCTAAAGACCGAACCGCATGATATCTTTGGAACCTGCTGATTTTAGACCGCCTGGTTTAATAACCAGACCGCCAGGCTTAATAACCAGACCGCCAGGATTAATAATCAGACTGCCTGGAAGCCTTGGTACCTGCTTATTTCAAACCGCCCGGTCTAAAAACCGAACCGCATGACATCTTTGGAACCTGTTGTTTTTAGACCGCCTGGTTTAATAACCAGACTGCCAGGTTTAATAACCAGACCGCCAGGTTTAATAACCAGACCGTCTGAAAGCCCTGGTACCTGCTTATTTCAAACCGCCCGGTTTGAGTATTAAGTCGTACGGTTTATGCTGCACATAGAAATCCTGCTTTTTCCTCCAAATGGTCTATTATGACCATATGGGATGAGATAATCCCTGGTAATGCAATAAAGATGATTACAGACTCAGATGACCAAGTGGGCAGGTGTGCCTAGGCGGCGAACATTGCTTTCCTCAAGTGGTCATAAGAGCTGTAGAAATAAAGAGAAACAAGCACAGACCTAGATGACCAAGTGGGCAGGTGGGCCTAGGCGGCGAACATTGCTTTCCTCAAGTGGTCATAAGGGCTGTAAGCGACTCGACTGCTCTCTTGCCTAGGGCTACAAGCCGAGTTGATCAATTGGGCAGGTGGGCCTAGGCGGCGAACATTGCTTTCCTCAGAGAGATCAACTCAGTTGTGGGTCCCGCTTAGACATCGCTTGAGAGTACCTTGGAGTATTCGATAGTCACAGACTAAGATGATCAGTTGGGCAGGTGTGGTTATGCCGCGGGGGCTATACCGACATTGCTTTCCTTAGAAGGATCATCAAAGCTGTAATTATATCCCTCTCGAGGCATGATAGAGCCAACATTCACCTAGACCTCCCTTGATGCAGGGGTGTGTTGGATATCAGCCGGGATCCAAGGTTCTGAAGACCACCGCATGGGAATTGGCAAGCTACCACTACACGTGTGCGAAAACTCCCCGCTACACATGATCTTCATGGTTTTACGCTAATGACTACAATCCGAGGGGGTTCGAGCAGAACTTGGCGATGTCTCCGTGGTTCGGTGAGTTTGATATGTTAGAAAATGCAGAAAGGAAACATCAAACATGGAGAAGTGTCAGTATGGTGCTTCTTATTAAAATATCTAAAAAATTGCAAGAAAGTGAAGAAGACATTTTAAGGATAGAACCGTTTGAGATCGTCACCACTCCAGGTGCGCGGGATGTCTTCTCCTTCACTTATTTGGAGGCGATAAGCCCCACTTTTTAATACCTCTTTGACGATGAAAGGTCCAGCCCAATTAGGATTTAGCTTCCCGACATTGCTTGTTCGGGCTGCTGCATCAACCTTTTTTAGTACGACGTCGCCGACCGCAAAATGCTTTACCCTGACATTTTTGTCAAAGTACTTTGCCATCCTCCTTTTAACTTCTTCTTGCCTGATTGTTGCCTCATCCTGAAGTTCTTCGATTAGATCCAGACTATACTTGATAGCCTCGTCATTGTATTCTACCCACGCTTCTCCTCCTTCTTTTCCGTACACAACTCTTGGAGTGACCACCTCAAACTCCACAGGAACAACAACCTCCGAGCCGTGAGATAATTTGAATGGTGTCTCCCCTGTAGCTGAAGATGGAGTGGTACGAAGAGTCCAAAGGATGGAGGGAAGTTGATCTGCCCAGTTTCCTTTCTGATTCCAAACTCTTTTCATCAGGAGCTGCTGGATTCGCTTGTTGGCTGCTTCTACCTGACCATTGGTCCTTGGATGATATACTGAGGAAAACCGCAGGTCGGTTCCAACCTGATCGCAAAATTTTATCATCTCGGGATTATTGAATTGTGGACCATTATCAGTGACAATCGCCAGCGGAATTCCGTGTCGGCAGACTATTTCTCCCCAGATGAAGTTTTTGATGATTTGGGTAGTAGTTCTTGCCAGTGCCTTAGCCTCGATCCACTTACTGAAGTAGTCAATCATCACTATGATAAAGCGACGCTGACCGCTAGCCATTGGAAAGGGCCCGATGAGATCCATCCCCCATACTGCAAAAGGCCACGGCGCAGTTATTGATCTGAGTGACTGAGCAGGCAAATGCTGAAGAGGGGCGAACTTTTGGCACTGCACACACTGCTTGGCAAATGCTTCAGCATCCTTTCTCATAGTCGGACAAAAATATCCTTGCCGCAGGATCCTTTTTTCCAAGGTTTTTGCCCCTGAATGGCTACCACATTCCCCAGAATGAACTTCCTGAAGTATGATAGGGATCTCTTCTTCTGAAACACATCGTGCTGAGGGGGAAATCAAAGTTTTTCTGTAGAGAACTCCTGCTATTAGATAATAATATGCCGCCTTCCTTTTGAATCTTCTCCGATCTTTGATGGAATGATGGAACTCCCCCTTTGATAGGAATAGCTCGTAAGGGTCCTTCCAAGAAGGATTATGATCAATTTGCATGAGTTCTGCCTCATCTGTTGCCGGATGAAAGAGTTCAAAGGTCACTCCCCCTGATGGAAGACCGAACTTCGACAATTCATCTGCCTCCTCATTTTGTGTTCTTGGGATGTGCTCGATAATAAATGACTTGAATCTTCCGATTTCCCTTTTGGCTAATAGCAGATATTTTCGCAGAATCAGCTCCCTTGTCTCATAATTTCCCAAGACCTGGGAGGCCATTACCAGTGAATCGGTTCTAACATGTACATATTCTATGCCCAATTCTTTCGCAAGCCTTAGCCCAGCCAAAAGTGCTTCATATTCTGCCTGGTTATTTGTAACTGGAAAGAAGAACTTAATAGCTTGCTCCAGCCTGATGCCATTTGGGCTGATCAACACTACTCCGGCTCCCACGGAGTTTCTGCCAGAAGCCCCATCCACATAGATGATCCAAGCCAGAGGAGATCGTACCACCTGTTCAGGACTAAGCTCTGTTGTATCTACTAGGAAGTCTGCCAAGATTTGCGCTTTGATTGCTGTTCGGGGGATGTACGATATCTCAAATTCACTTAGTTTAATAGCCCATTTTGCCAACCTCCCTGAATGATCTGGCTTTTCAAGAATATTCCTTAAAGGATGATCTGTAACAACTTGGACGGAATGAGCCTGAAAATAAGGGCAAAGCCTTCGCGCGGACATAATCAAAGCCAAGGCCAGTTTCTCACGGATCGAATATCTGGTTTCTGCATCCTTAAGGATGTGGCTGACATAGTATATTGAAAACTGCCTCCTCTTTTCCTCCCGAACGAGGACGGAACTCACCGCTTCTGGACCGACTCCCAGATATAAGAATAGTTTTTCTCCCTCACGGGGACTTTGAAGTAGTGGAGTCGAAGTTAACTGACCCTTCAGCTGCTCGAAAGCCTTGTTACACTCCTCGCTCCATTCAAACTTTGATCCCCCTCGCAATGTTTTAAAGAATGGGGCACTTTTATCTCCAGATTTGGAGATAAACCTGCTCAATCCTGCCAATCTCCCCCCAAGTTGTTGAACTTCTTTAGCATTTCGAGGAGGGGTCATATCAAGGATGGCCTTCACCTTATCTGGATTTGGTGCAAGGCCATCAGGGGTTAAGAGATGCCCAAGAAATTTTCCTTTGCTTTCCCCGAACACACATTTCAATGGGTTTAATTTTAACTTGAACCTCCGTAGAGTAGCGAACGTCTCTACGAGGTCTTCCAAGTGCAATGAAAATGTTTTACTTTTGAGAAGAAGGTCATCAACGTAAAATTCCAGATTCCTGCCCTTTTGATGTTTAAAGACGGTATCCATCATTCTTTGGTATGTTGCACCCGCGTTTTTAAGACCGAAGGGCTTTACGAGATAGTAGTAACGCCCATCGTTTGTGATAAATGAGGTATGCGGGATGTCAGGTTTGTGCATTTTAATTTGATGGTACCCGGAGAAGGCATCGAGGAAACTCATAAAACCATACCCAACCGCGGAATCAACTAAGACATCTATCCGAGGCAAAGGGTAACAATCTTTAGGGCACGCTTTATTAAGTTTGGTGAAGTCCACGCACATGCGCCACTTCCCAGAAGATTTCTTAACCATTACAACATTCGACATCCACGTGGGATATTGAATCTCAGAAATGAAACCCGCTTTTAGGAGTTTGGAAACCTCCTCTCTGATGGGCAACGCCAGCTTGGTCGCCACTTTTCTCATCTTTTGCTGGACGGGCTTGAACTCAGGAGATACGTTTAGATGATGACAAGCCACGTTTGGATCCACTCCTGGCATATCCTCCGCTGACCAAGCGAAGATATCCAGATTTCCCAACAGACAGGAGATTAGCTCCACTTTCTCCTCTTCTGACAACTCAGCATTGATGACCAACTTCTTTTCTGCCCCCTCAGCAATAGGAACTTCTTGGGTCGCTTGGGCAGGTTCCAAGTGAGCCCCTTCTCGATCTTTTCCTTCCTCGGCGGCCTCTGGAGACTCAGTGTAAGACCCCAGTCGGGATGTTACACTCAGCAACCTCCAAAACCTCATCCATGATCTTTGGAAGTGGAGCGTCGGTGACCATGTTGACAGTTCGGACGTAGCACTCCCGAGCTACCTTTGGGTTGCTTCTGACCCGATACTGTTTTCCTTCAGCAGCGAACTTGAGGGCAAGATGAAAGGTGGACACTACCGCCCTATACGCATTGAGAATCGGCCTCCCGAAGATAGCACAGTAGTTGCTCCGGGCATCTACTACCACGAAATTGATCAACTTTATTATTCCTCCAAGAGAGACCAGTAGCTTCACTGAACCCTCTACTTCCTTCTTCTCCCCAGAAAAACCGTAGAGGGGTCCCTCGGTGGAGAGCAGATGCTTTCCAGTCTTCAGGGCCTCGAAAGTCGGACGGAAAAGGAGATTGACAGAGCTGCCGGTATCAATCAGAATCTTATGGACTGTATAGTTTTCGATGATGGCCTTGATAACCACCGCATCATCGAAAGGATTAGCATTGGGGAGAAGGTCATCCTGACCAAACGTGACAATAGTGCTTTCGGGAGGAGAACTTGTAGTGGCTGCCACTTCCTGCTTTAGAACCCTCGCAATGCTGGATTTGCGAGATGATTCCGCTCCAGCTCCCCCATGGATACAATAGATCTCCCCTAAGGGGCCCACATCATTGACTTCGACGCATTCGGTAGAAGGATGGATGTCACCATAGTAGCCATCGTCCTCGACGTCGGCGCATTCCCAGGTCACTTCTACTGTTTCCTTCTCCTTTTTCTTCTCGGTAGTTGGCTCAACAGTTTTATCTTTCCGAACTAGACCCCGGAGCTTTCCTTCTCCCAGGAGTCTTTCTATAAGCAGACGAAGAGCTCGATAGTCTTCAGTTAGATGTCCCCCCTCTTTATGATATTCACAATAAAGGTTCGGATTTCGATTACGAATATCCGACTTCAGAGGAGCAGGCCTTTTGAAATCTGGCCTCTTTTGCAGAATCTGGACTACTTCGTCCATGGTGACGTTTAGGGGAGTGAATGACTCTTGCGAATCATCGTATTGAGTTGATGGAATGACTGGAGGTGGCTGCACGGCATACTGTTGTAAATATACCGGCATGATTTGCGGAAGGGGAGCGGATGGAGCGGGAGCGACGGCCAACGGTGGTTTCTGATCTTGAAACCGCTAATGGCCCATAAATGGTTGCTTATTCTTGTAGTTCCTCCCCCTTTGGGAACGGGGTTCAAAGTGGGACTGATTCGATGGTGGATGATGGAAGGATGGATTTGACTGTTCCTTGTTGCTAACCAGCTTCGCGACGTAGTCTGGATTGCTCTTCTCTCCTCTGATAAACATATTTGCCAAACTTATCATTTCCTGATAAGTCTTAGGCTCCCTTATATTTGCTTCGAACTTTAAGGGGCCCTCTCTTAGGCCATGGATGAGGGCAACCCTATACAACTCCGGGTCCACATTTTGGACTTACATGATCTCTTTCTGGAAGCGGTCCACAAAACGAGCCCACGTCTCGTTTTCCCGTTGTTTTATATCGAAAAGGGCCGCCGGGGCACTCTTTCTCTTCCTTGAGGTAGAGAATCTCAGCAGAAATTCTCTTCGCAGCTCCGCGAAACAACGGATCGACCAGGGGTGCAAATCGTAAAACCATTCCCTCGCTTGTCCTTCAAAGGAGGTTACAAGAAGCTTGCACTTAGTTGCATCAGTTAAGGTCCTGAGAGCAATGGCTGACTCGAAAGCTTGTAAATGAACCGTGGGATCAGTCTCCCCATTGAAAGCTGGCAGGCGGGGTTCCCTGAAATTATTAGGGGCAGGCTGCCCTCTGACTTCGTCCACAAAGGGAGAAGTTTCTTCCATGTCTTCATATAGAGGAGCAGAGTAATAAGCCGCCGGAGCTGCGGCTATTCACGGACAAGCCGCCTGATAAGAAGACCGGGCAGCAGCTTCTGGCGGGAAGGAGTGATGAGTAGGAACTTCGGGCGGGTAGGAGAGACGGGCCGAGCCCTCCTGCGGGTAGGAAAGGTGGGCAGCGTGAGAAGTCGCCCCCTGGAAGTCGAGGACTCGAGGTGGCATGTTGTGCGCGGCTTCCTGATAGAAGTTTTTCCTAGCCGCAGGGTCTTCTTGGTGGAGCTGGAAATTAGCGGCTTGCGGTAGCGAGTAAGGAGGAGGTGGAGGAAGGACCGGGGTCACCGCCTGATTAGCCGCGGCTTGCTGCGAAACTAGTCGCTCAGTTAGCATTGCTAAAGTCTGACTGATCGCTTCAAGTCGCTGATCAGTGGCCCTCTGAGCCCGTTCGGCTTCTCTCCTTGATTGCTCCAGGGCTTCCCACAAAGAGTCCTCGCTATGATCGGAGCGGTCTCCAAGGGGGAACTGACGGTCTGACATCGTGGAGAAAAGGATTTCACCGACAATCCACGATCTGAAGGTCGCGTGTTTCTGTTGAGTACCGAGATCGCACCTCCGAGGGAAACCGGAGGCTGCGGGATGCCGGTTACTTTTTGTATAGAAGAATGAGACCGCTAGTAGCGGTCAAGGCCAGACTTCGCCCGCCGCGGCAAATGCCACTCCTGCGACGGGCTTTCCTTTGATTAGAAAGAAGTGGTTACAGCGGGCTGCAAGTGCAGGAAAAGAAACCGGCCGGTCAGACAGTCCGTAAGACAAGAAACTCGAGTCCGCAGCTCAAACAAGCGAGCTCCTAGATTCGAGTGTACGTGCCTTGGGAACAGTGCCGCCCCCTATTTATAGGCTTGGGGGCCTGCCCGAACGGGCAGTGATAAAATAACCGCCTGCCCGGGTACAGGAGAAACGGGCAGGCTGTGACGGGATACACACAGAAGGAGAGAAAGAAGCCGCGCGGCTTGGCGGCTTGCCCCTCCGAATTGTCTGACCAGAGGCCGAAGATGATGTGGCCAGGGCGACGATGCTACCCGCTCGGTCTCTGTCTTGAGACCGCGACTTGTTCTTTGACTTTGGACCTTGGCTTGTCTCCATGGAATAAACCGCGCGACCTCCGACTTGAGACCGCGACTTGCCGTGTTGGACTTGGAAGTGGATTACCTCTGGTTCTTGGAGGCGACCTGAATTATTCCAGACCGCCCGGCCTGTGTTAGCTGGTGTCGATGGATCTCGTTTAACCCGAGCCGGGCGACTTGGATCTGCAAACCGCTCGGTCTGCGAGTAGTCCTCTTGAAAGCGGTTTCCCGGGTAAACAGGAAGGACACTAACCATGGCCCTGAGCTCTACCAAGTCATTCCGGTCCCTCCCAGCAAGGCCTTTGAAGCAGGCTCTGAAGTCTCGAGCAGGGTCCATCCGACTCGAAGGAAGGGGGAAGGGAGAACTCTCAGGAAGGGTGCTCTCCTCACCTCCCCCTATGGAGGCTTTTTATAGCCGTCCTCCGGGACCCTCAGTAGATTCCCCCAAGACCCCACTTGACTCGTCAAATAGGTGGGTTGGACTTTCTTTCCGAGCTTAGAATATGCTCGAAAAGAGTGGGGATTGTGTACAACCCTCATATTTGCCGAGCCGACGTGGCCTGGCGCATGTAAGGGGCGAGTGAACCAAACCATCAGACATCGTAAAGGACCGAAAAGAGAAAGCCCGGGGGGGGCAAGCTCTCTTGGGCGAATGGACCTTGGGTCCACTCGCCCAAGGCCCCGGGCGAGTCGACCATCGGTCCACTCGCCCGGGCAAGGGGGCGACTGGACCTTGGGTCCACTCGCCCAAGGCAGGGACCGAGTGGACTCAAGTTCCACTCGCCCCCAGGCCAACATGCGAGTGGACCCTAGGTCCACTCGCCCGGGCAGCTGGGCGAGTGGCCCTATGGTCCACTCACCTATCACAGGTGGTGGACCCTGATCCACCCATCTGACCCCCGGCAAGGGGCGGGGGAGTGGACATCTCGAGCTCCACTCGCCCCCCTCCTGTTTCAGTCATTCGGGTTGGTTGTTGGGCTGCGGCTAGTAGATTTTTGGCTATCCGCAGCCCAATTTTTGGGAAGTCTATAAATAGACCCCCATGGGCACCTTGGGAAGGGTTGTTGGTCCCCCCCCCCTCCCTCGCGTGTGTGTTGTGAGCAAGCACTACCCCTCCCCTCCCCCTTGTCATCGAAGGTAGACGGTGTGGTGATCCTTAGTGCCCTCCAAGGTGCCCAGGCTCAGCATTGGCTTGGGAGGGGAAGTTCCTTGAGAGCTTCCGGGTATGTGGTGGGACCTCCTCGCTGCAGCTTAAGGGGTCCGTTTGTGGAATTGGGTGTTCATCAAGGGTAGGGTTCTTCAGCTCTTAGTAACAGGTCAAGGGTCTAGCTTGGGTCAAGTAAGGGTTAGCTGCATCTCCCTTTCGAATGTCGAGACCAGTTCTCTGGTTTCAACACTGGCAACTATTCTCTTTTCTGCCACCAGCATTTCCTCAAGGTTCTTAATGACCTTGTTCTTCTTTCCTAAATCATCATTTTTGAGCTTTGTGACTTCCTTGATTTTATCCAGTTCCTTGCTCATAGCAGCCAGCTTTTCAGCTGATTCCTGGAAATCAGAATGGGTATTTCTCAAGGAAGCTAACTCCTTAGATTGAACTCTAAGAAGCTTCTTACTTTTCTTGAAAGCTTCCCACAAGGCTTCATATTGCTGAATCAGCTCAGATTCATCCTCATATAGGGATCTTGAGGATGTGTTGTTGTGAGCAGACTCACACTCATCTTCATGCATAGAATTTGCAACTGATTCAGAAACAGAGGCAGATAAGGGGGATCTGATATGTACCTTCCCAGAAGAAGGTTCTCATCCTGGATGTCTTCATTTATGGTCATAACGCCAATGAGGGCTTCCTCCTCGGATTCTGAGGAACTTGAGTCACAATCACTTAAGGTTCTGTTCTTCTTTGCAATGAATCCTTTTTCCGTTTTCTTCTTGTTCATAGGATTTCTTTTATCTTCATATTTCTTAGATTCCCTCTTTTTGGAGGGGCAGACAGCTATCATGTGACATGTCTTATTACATCAAAAACACAATGTATTAGTTAAATCAAATTTGTTGAGTTTAGATTTATACCTATCATCCCTTGAAGATTTAGATCTGTCATGGTGACCAGATCTTTTGGAGCTAGAAGAAAGTGACCTACGACTATCTCTTCTCCTTATTGACATTAGCTTTTTGAACTGCTTGGAGAAGAGGGCCAATTCATTATCTGTGTTGTCTGAGTCTGATGTGCTGGCATCAGAAGTTTCATTGCATTCAAATAGATCCTAAAATACTGGAGTCTTGTTCTTGGTTTTCCTTAAGCTTTCAGCCTTAAGGGCCATAAAACTCTCTCTGGTGCTCCCCCTTGAGCCTTCCTCTTTAGTTTTTCTGGTGTTAAGTTGAAGCTCATGAGACAGCAGCTTCCTATACAGATTCTTGGGCTCCATGGTACCCAAATGTCTCATCTCTCTGATGGCATAGATCTTGATATCCCATTCCTTAGAGAGGGATCTAAGGATTGTATCATTTAGATCATAGTATGTAAACTCGCTTCCATAATTCTTCAGACCATTCACAATCTTGAAAAAGCTCTCATAACAGTTTGAGATGGTTTCATTTTTGCCTTGCTTGAAGGCCTTATACTCTTGGTTCAGAAGGGACTTCTTGTCATCCCTTACTTCTTATGTCCCCTCCATATAGACAATCAAGGAGTCCCACATTTCCTTGGCAGATTTACAGTGAATAATATTTTGGAGGGTTGAGTCATCAATGACACTTACTATGATGTTCTATGCCCTTTTATCAAGGGCCACCAAGGCAAGTTCATCGTTACTCATGTCCAAGTACCTCTTTGGTACTTGCTTGGTTGGATCTATGGTTGAGACAGTTTGCCCGAAAATCCGCGACCTCTCTTCTCAGCCAGGATAGACCTTCCCAGTGGTCTCAGAATTGCGAGACCGTATAGATAGCCATTTTGCTCTGCCAGTGACCCATTCCCATCGGTCTCAGATTTTCGAGACCACCCAGACCGCCTCTCCCCAATTCAAGGATTCTTCTCAGTGCTCGACGGTCAAGCTCCAGTCTGACCGCCAGACTGCGCGGTCTGGTCCCTTTTCTCCTTTTTTTGTTATTAGCACCCCCTCTCTCTGCCCCGGCTTTCCTGTATCCCGGGCATCCCGTAATTTTTGGATCTGCCCATTCGGGAAGCCTCTGCGTCTATAAATAGAGGGGTACCTGAAAAGGGACTTGGGTTTCAAGCCTCCAGCTTACAATCTGTGTAAGCGATCTAGAATTCTGTCACTTTTCTACCTCGGATCCTGCTCTACACCTAGTCTATCCTGTACTCATCCTTGGAAGTGAATCCGAGTAGCTTTTCTCTTCTCGTTTTCCTCTTCTGCATCTCCCATCTTAAGTAACCTACATTCCGCAGTTTTCCCCTCAACCCTTCCTTAAGTGTGAGTTTTTGGAGGTACATTTTTTGGTACCAACAGAACGAACACGCGACCTTCAGATTAGGAGTGTTTAGGTGATTTCAGCAGACATTGAGATGGCAGGCCACAGGATGCGAGGTCGTCGGTCTTCTAGCAGTCGTCCTCCCATTGACCCCAATCCCTTGGAAGTCCTAGAGCGTCGTTTTGAGCTCCGCATCGAGCAATCTCTCTGGGAGGCTGCTCGAGCTCGACAAGAGGTTGCCCAGGCTCACCAGGAGATCACGCGATCTCAGCAAGAGATCGCGCGATCTCAGCAGGACACCGGTCGAGATCGCCAGGAGGTCGTTCGAGCCCATCAGGAGTCCGGCAAGCAGATTTAGGCCATGGGTCAGGTTCTGGCAGCGATCTCCCAGAGGATCCTTCCTCAGCCAGATCAGGTCGCCACACCTGACCGCTTGGCCAGCGATCACCCTTGTAACCGCACGACCCATCATCCTGCATCTCCTCTGTAGTCTCAGCAGGAGGAGTTCGCAGCCTGTCGTGGTTCTTTCAGAGCAGCAGCTCAGGGGCCTCCAGTCCAGATCCTGAACTACCAAGAGGATTGTGTCTATCCTCAGTCCCCTCCTGCTCCTTTTCCTGCTCCTTTTTCTGCTCCTTTTCCTGCTTCTTTTTCTGCTCCTTTTCCTGCTCCTTTTCCTGGTTCATTTTCTGCTCCTACAGATGAAGTTGAGGCGGAGGAGCCTTCTCCTTTCTCTGAAAAGTACACTGGGAGCCCATTCCTCATGGTTTCAGAGAGCCCAGACTCCCTACTTTCTCCGGGGAGAGTGACCCAGTTTCACATCTCCAAGCTTTCGAGTCCGTCGTGGCTCTTAGAACTATTTCAGATGCTGTGAGGTGCAAGCTGCTGATCACCTCTTTTGATGGACCTGCCAAGGAATGGTTCTACAAGTTGCCTTCCCAGTTCATCCCGAGCTTTGTCGTACTGAGGCATGAGCTCCTCTTGAGGTTTGCGACTGCCAAGAAAAGGAAGAGTGGTCCTGCGGCCCTCTTCAAGATCAAGGAGTGGGATAACGAGACTACGACTCATTTTATTGATCACTTCCAAAAGGAAATTATGGGAATCAGGGATGTTGATCTCACTCTGTACATGGCTGCACTAGTTAATGGTTTGCAGGAAGGTCCCCTCAAGTTTGAGGTTACCACTAGAGAGCCCAGCTCTTATCAAGAGCTGATCAGTATTGCGAACCATTACATAGAAGTGGAAATCAACAACCCCGCTTATGTTTCTAATTTGACTAGCAGGGTCATTCAGAAAAAGGTTCCGCAGGATTCTATCCAGCTCCACCATCGTCAAAGACGCACCAAGAGTTTCCTCCTCCCGCTCTGAAAAGAGGAAGGAACTTCCGCAACAACCGCTTCAATCAGGGGAATCAACAATTCCAGACTAAAGGGCATCTGCTGCCAACCCCTGCCGCTCCAGTTCAGCAAATCACTCCTGTCCATCAAATCCAATATGTTCAGCCCCCTCTTCTGACTACTCAGCCAATCTACAATGACTCCCAAGAATCTTTCACAGACCTTGATGTTTCTATGAGTGAAGTAGTGCAGATTCTCCAGAAGCAGCCCTTTTTCAGAAAGCCCGCTCCACTCAACTTTGATCTGAAATCCCAGAATCCGACTCTTTACTGTGAGTATCATAAGGAAAGAGGCCATCTGACCGAGGATTGCAGAGCCCTTAACTTGCTAGTGGAGAAGCTTCTGAAGGAGGGAAAGCTCCGTGATCCCCTTCAGAAAAGTGATCCCTCTAAGGCTTCAACCTCCAAGGGTAAGGAGGTGGTGGATGTCCACTGGGAGTGCGAAGAAGTTGATGATGTTGGCCATCTCGGCAACATCGGTTTTCCCAGTGAGTGTGTGGATGCAGATGACGAGGGTGCTCTGGGCAACCTTTTCTGCGTCCATGGAGGTGCCGGACCAGAGTCCTCAAGGAGGGTTAGTCTTAAAAGAGTCCACCGATCAGAGGTTGCTGCTACTTCTTCAGTTTCGGTTCGGGGAACGGTTACCTTCGGAGAAGAGGACCTTTCCCTGACCTCCAATCACTTCAACGACGCGGTCGTCTTCAAAGCAGTTATAGAGAATTATACTGTGGAGAAAATCTTAATTGATACTGGGAGCTCGATGAATGTGCTCTTCAAGCCTGCCTTCGAAGCTTTGAAGACAAGGAAGCCTCTTCTTTCCACGGAGGGACCACTCTATGGTTTCTCAGGAGAAAAGAAAGAGGTGGAAGGAGTCATCACCCTCTCGGTGATTTTAGCTAGCATCGTGAAATTGATAGTCGTTGATACTGCCAGTAGCTACAACGCAATTTTTGGGAGGCCGATTCTGAACGGGTATCAGGCGGTAGTGTCAACCTACCACCAAGCAGTGAAATTTGCTTTGAATGGCAAGCAACACCGGATCAGGAGCGATCCGAAGAAAGCCAGGGAGTGCTATGTGAAAATGGTCAACGTGATCGTGTCCTATCCTCCCCAGGAAGCTGTGATGTCTTCATCGGCTCAAATTCCTGACCAGGTAGAAGTTGTAGAAGAAGCTGAGGAAGTTGAAAGAGAAGGAGTTCGCTTGGAACCTGCCCAAGCAACCCAAGGTGTGCCCATCAATGAGGAAGATGAGAGCAAGAAGCTCTCCATCAACGCTAAATTGCCTGAAGCTGACAAGAGCCAGCTCATCTCCTGCCTCCTGAAGAACCTGGATGTCTTTGCTTGGTCTGCAGACGATATGCTAGGAGTTGATCCAGATGTCGTCTGTTGATGCCGAAATTGTCCCCACGCCCTCGAGAAGGAAAGAGAGGGGGTAGTGGTCGAGTATCTGGTTACTTGAGTCGCAAATGAAGAGCTGAACGAGAGAAAAGAAGAGGGGGCCGCTAGCTTGCGGCGAGGCCAGACTTCGCCCGCCGCGGCAAATGCCACTCTTGCGGCAGGCTTTCCCTTTATTTAATAATCTGTATTACAGCTCGTTGTGTTTAGTACATGGAAATACAATTAATACAAGAGAGTTGCGGGTAAGAAAAGAAAGCCGTTCGGGCTGTTTGCTGAGGTCGCCCAGACAGGTCGCCCGGGCTGTTTGCTGAGGCCGCCCGGCCTGTTGTTGAGACCGCCCGAACTAGCAGTTAGGAGTTCGTCGGTCAGACCGCTAGTAGGTGCGGTCTGGCTATTTCTAGCCGCCAGTTTTGTCCCCCAACTTGCCTGTCCTCTGTTCATGGTCGAGGGTCCTATTTATAGGCTCTGGGTCGATGTCGTCACCTCCGGTGAGCCGGTGACCAGATCCCTACCCGTGCGGTCTGAACAATGGAGGCCGCCTACCCGCGCGGTCTGAAGGACGAGACCGCCTACCCGCGTAGTCTAAAGGAGGAGGCCGCCCCTGCTGGGTCTGAAGGGGGAGGCCGCCTACCCGCGCGGTCTAAAGGACGAGACCGCCTACCCGCGCGGTCTAAAGGAGGAGGCCGCCCCTGCTGGGTCTGAAGGGGGAGGCCGCCTACCCGCGCGGTCTGAAGGACGAGACCGCCTACCCGCGCGGTCTAAAGGAGGAGGCCGCCCCTGCTGGGTCTGAAGGGGGAGGCCGCCTACCCGCGCGGTCTGAAGGACGAGACCGCCTACCCGCGCGGTCTAAAGAAGGAGGCCGCCCCTGCTGGGTCTGAAGGGGGAGGCCGCCTACCCGCGCGGTCTGAAGGACGAGACCACCTACCCGCGCGGTCTAAAGGAGGAGGCCGCCCCTGCTGGGTCTGAAGGTGGAGGCCGTCGACCCGCGCGGTCTGAAGGACGAGACTGCCTACCCGCGTGGTCTAAAGGAGGAGGCTGCCCCGGCTGGGCGACCTGAGGAAGGAGACCGCCCCAGCTGGGCGGGCAGGAGATCCCTAGCCGCATGAACTGTAGGAGAAACGCAGAAAAAATCTCCTCGAAAAGGATCGCCGATTTTTGGGTAAACATCGTCTGCCACCATATCAACATTGATCCCAACTCAACTCCCATCAAGCAAAAGAACAGGTCTGTAGCTGTCACAACCCGCATTTTCCCAAGAATATAATACACATTATCAGAGCAAGGGGAAAATACGCGTCGTGATGCCACGCCTGCAGGAGACGACTACAAACGTTCAGGTGAACACTCCTTACGATAACTTTATGAAAGACATATATATATGTTTGAGATAAAACGAAGATTTACATTTTTAGCTTAGGATCGCGTCCCTCAGTCCGGTGGATCACCACTACACAAGTAGAAAGCTAACATACGCAGCGGAAAATAGGTTTGTTTTTAGCCTACATGAGCATGACGATAAACATCCAAGACATGATATGCACATATCTATGTCTAGTATAGTAAGAAATGATTTTCTACGATTTTTCAAAGTAGGCGACATTTATTTAAAACCATGATATGCAAGAATGACATTTTTATATCCATAGAGTAACTAATGCATCATAGCATAAAGCTTCCCAGAGAGCAAGTAGGTAAATAACCCAAAAGTAACAGAAAAACTACTAGCAAGTAATCTAAATCTAAAAGCCATACGGGCGCCAACAACTGACACGAACCCGCAGGAAAGAAGGAAAACAACAAAAAACTGCCTCTTACCTAGAAGAGAGGAAGGGCCTCGACAGAAAAACTGAACGACGCCGCTCTAACTCCAGCGGCAGCTAAAGACCTGAACCTGAGACATTCATAAGAAAAGAATGCCTCAGCCACAAGGGGTGCAAGAAAACCAAGGTTAGCAGCACCAGAAGTAAAAGAGTACAGGAAGGAAAAAACTAAGCAGATAATCATCAATAATCTTACAACAACCCGAGCCAGCTCAAACGAGTGCACTCGGTAAGAAGAAAAGCCTGCACCAGAAGGTAATAGTCAACACAATCAAAGCCCACCACGGGTCCGCCATTGCGGCTCAGAGGTGATGGTCATACATATAATATCATAATACACATATATAAGCATATATGTTTATAAGAACTTGAGACTAATCAGCTCGAGGGAAAAGTGTCCCCCAAAAGAAGGCACTGCGACGGTGGTATCTCCACTAACGCTCGCAGCCCAAAAACCAACCAGGAGTGCTGCGACGGTGACTCCAATCCACCCAAACCAACAGCCCAAAAGAGGCACTGTGGCGGTGACCTTTAGCTCACACGCTCAACAGACTCACACATAGCACCAGAAGCAGGGTGCATAATCATATACATAAGTATATGTATATATATAAGTATATAACTATACCACGGTGCAGTTCATCCGAGAATACTCAGAACATTTAAACAACGACGATCATAGAGATCGGGAACCACTCACCAAAAACTATCCCGGAGAATTAAACAACATAGCATACTTAGCTCATAAATCCATAGAGCAAACAGAGGAGTGTCAGACAGGGAAAACGGGATCTCAAATGGTTGTAACCATAACTCCAGACGAGAGGATCAGAAAGCACCGAATTCGACAATTGATCAATAGATTAACATTTAACTTACAACAAGGTCGATGATTTTAGCAAGACGACACCATGCAAGGCTTGGTGTCGGAACAAGACGAAGGTAACTTAACACAAAGGCCAAACACCAGTACAACACTGAAATGTCAAAATAAAACACTTGGTGAGTCCATACTTGACTCCCAACAAATTTCTCGTAACAGTACGATGAATAAGGCACGACAAGACACCACAAATGAACACTGACCAAATATTGTGCAACTCAAGAATAAAGCATAGCTTTATCAAAAGTCTCAGCCAAAGGGACTTAAAAGGTTTGATAACAACGCTTAAGATACCCGGGAACACCCGACGGAAGTGCATGTAGATATATGAGGAAACCAATCAGAATGAGCGATGAAATCGACAGGAAACTCAACAAGAGCCGACGGGAAAAGACTTGTATCAAGTCAATGAGGGGGACTTATATCAAAGCTGGATAGAAGACTTCATTTTAAAGTCGATGGGGAACTCCATAAAAGAAGAAATAGTTGCACGATCTTAGGGCGAGCAAACCTTTTTAAACCTAAGGAAGTCCTAACAGACTACCTGGTAGCATAACTAAGAAGGTAAAGAAGCTATCCAGATTCTAAGGGGGATGACAGCAGGGATCAAGGACCCAAAACACCAAACAAGACCCAAAAAGGGAACACAACTGCCACTAACCAAAAAATCAACCGGTTAGGCAGACAAGGAAGAAGAAAGGAGGGAAACTATAAAATGATAAATATGCTAGTTAGCTATAGGTAAGGCTCGAATTAAACAATTTCCTCGTATAAAGCATAAGCCAAAAGAGCATCCCCAAACCGGGGCATCTAGCAACCAGAAGAAAAGACAGCCATACCAAGCTGATGCCTAACAAGCTAAAAGAACTGTGGTGGGGGCCTCAATATCAGTCCACACTCCAGTCTGAAACCACTATGGTGAGGGCCCGTACGTCCACTCACTCTCCAGAACAAAACCACTTTCCAACATGAACTCATCAGCAACAAGCTTGGTTTGACGCTGAAGGAAGATCTTATATTTGATATAGGGAAATAAACTTTAGCATTTGCACCTTAAGTATAAGGCCATAAAATAGTATTTGATCACTTAACTATAAGAGTGAGGCGGACAATAATATGAAGCGGTTATAAAGCTCGAAACCGAAAATACATCTACATGACTTCCAAGGTACAAAAAATTAATCACTTTGCCAAAAACTTCGGGAATTAACACGAGACATTCCCAGGAAATTTAGCCCGCCAAAACATCAAAGCTGAAGTTAACAAAACTATCCAAACTCAATTGAAGCCGCAGTGCGGTTTAGCACCAAAGCAAGTAAAGACCTCAACAACTAAGCTACTAGAACGAGACTATGAGGGATTTTATAATTTAGCTGACGTTAAAAATAATTGCTGAACTTGACAATCGTATTCTCTTATACTCAAGGCCGTATAACCAAAGCAATTAAAAGTCAAGGAGCAGAAATAAACTTAAGCTATGCGTCTACTACGCAACTTGAATCGTCAAGACTTACAACCCGAAGGCAGCCCCCTCATTAAAATAACAGCAGTCCCCTCATTAGACAAAAGCAAGGAGCACCCCCCCCCCCCCCCCCCCCCCCCCGAATTCGATAAGGCAGCCCCAAAATAAACCCAAACACCAATGTTATATAGCAGCCCCTAAACAAAATTTCCTGAAAAATAAAATCCCTGGAGCATACCCAAATAGCCTCTAAAGAAAAGCACAGAACAAGCATAGAATTATGCATTTTATGCATCCAGATTTCTAAATGAAAGGCAGGATTAGCCAACTGATCGCCACTAGGAACTAGCCCAATAACCGAGCATGGATAACCAAGAAAAAACAACACAACCATCCCGATTTTAACTGAAATGCAAGACTAACCAGCTAGAAGGTATCACCAATAAAAACAATACCGATTTTAAATGAAATGCGACATTAACCACTGATTAGGATTAGAAATTGCAAGATTAACCAGCTGGCAGGTATCACCAAGACAGATATCTAGAAATTTCAAGCATAATAACCAAGAAGATCCAGCATAAATCTAGGTAAAAACTGAGCATCAGGAAGGGGCCTGCCTACCCCATAATCACAGCCAAAATCAGTTATGCAGAAGAGAAGAGGGGAGAGGAAGGAGGAGGAAAAGGGTTTCTTGCCTCAAATCGATCGGCGACCCCGCCAAATCGCGGTAAACTCGACGAGGACCGACTGCTAGCTCAGCCCCGGCGACGAAGACAGGGCCCGACAACCACCCACAACCCCACCGACGACCTATCTCTGCGATTCCTGGCGGCTCCGACGAAACCCTCGCTCCCTCTCTCTCCCAAAACGATCCAGGTTTGCTCAGGGGGAAAGGTGAGGAAAATTAGAAGTTGCCGCACCCAAGACTCTCTGCATAGGTATATGTGCACTCAAAAAAATTGCACCAATGATGATATATAATGCGTATTGTACATATATATAAACCCCTCTCTCTTTTTTTTTCTTTATATAACATGCACACCATATATAATGTATATATATGTATATAGTTTTGTATAAATAAGATTTACATATATATATATATGTATGTATGTTTATATACCACTATACAAATGTATATACATAAAATAGTATAAATGTAGCACCCTACACAAAACCCTTCACCTAATATGTTTACCCGGAAAACCGCTTCTCGGGTTGGATCATTTTCGGATCGGGCGAACTGATAGGTCAGGCCGCTGGGTTCAGGATCAGTGGCTCTCAGTTCAAAATAAACCAGGCTAGGTCGCCTGATCTCATTTCGGACCGCCCCCCAAGATTGAAGGTTGTCAAAAAGCCAAGGCGAGAAAGCTATCCGCGGTCTCAAGTAGGAGACCGCCCGAGTTGCGCCATAGAGACTCAAGGTTCAAGCCCGGAGAACAAGCCGCGGTCTCAGATCAGAGACCACCCAGGTTGCATCATGAAGATCAGCCAAAGTCACATCCGGAAGGCAGACCACGGCCCCAAGCCGGAGGCCGCGCGGTCTGCATTATTGACTTTGTCACGGTATCTTCAGCCTCAGGTCAGACGGGTCGGAAGGGCAAGCCGCCAAGCCGCGCGGCTTCTTTCTTTTTCTCCTTTGTGTATCCAGTCACCGCCTGCCCGTTTCTCCTGTAACCGGGCAGGTGGTTATTCTATCCCTGCCCATTCGGGCAGGCCCCCAAGCCTATAAATAGGGGGCGGCACTGTTCACAAGACACGCACACTCGAATCCAGGAGCTCACTTGTTTGAGCTGCGGTCTCGAGTTTCCCGTCTTGCGAAATGTTTGACCGACCGGCTTCTACTTTCCTGCACTTGTAACCGCTACTTTTTAATCAAAGGAAAGCCCGTCGCAAGAGTGGCATTTGCCGCGGCGGGCGAAGTCTAGCCTCGACCGCTGCTAGCGGTCTGAATTCTCTGACCAAATAGTAATCGATAATCCGCAACCCTCGATTTCCTTCGGAGGCGCTGTAACACCCTGCCAGTACGAAAAGTATAACAGCAGGTCCGGCCGGGACCCCACGCCATACAAACCACACTAGCTAGGAGTTAAAAGGTGATAACCAGAAAAGTAATAACAAAACGAGAGTACAAAAACGTAAGCGGAAGCATTAATTAAACCATTCGAATAGACATGTCCACTATCATAGGAATGAGTCCAGAAATAAGAGTTACGGCCTTAGGGCCTTACATCAAATCAATGTACAAAACTCCAAAAAGCATACATCGGCACGCAGGCCGGCAATACATGAGAAAACAGGAAAAAGGCTGGCCTTCAAGGGCCAACTCAGCAAAAGGACTAACGCCCGCTATTTCCCGCTAGGCTCACCTGCACCTGCATAAGAACATTCCACCAAGCGGTGGCAAACAGAGTAACGGTCAGCACAGCTGACCAAATTATAACGACCCCACACCTTTCCCGGGGTGGCGGAGCTTCTACCCTGCAAGCAAGCTACACTAGCAAGTGCTAATATTAAGAAGGTGCAACTACACAAGGTGAGGTTTCAAGCACAATCAATCTTCTAGGTTGAGCATCAAAAGAAGGGAACCTAGGTATGCACATGATGTTGGTTGGGTTCACCCGAAGGTTCCCCACAACCACCTAAGCAATCGCATGAGGCTAAACATAATATCAAATTCACAACACTCCACCCTAAGGGTCACAACCTTAGGTGGGAAACAAGAGCTTTTGGTCGGTCTAGGTATGACACCTTCCACGACCTCTCCCATGATCACACGGCTTTCATGTGGAAGGGACCTCTCGCCGATCTGCATGGAAACGGGTTCAGTTTAGCTTTGCCCGTGCTCTAATCGTCGCGATCTATCGCACGACGCGGGTACGGCTTCACCTCGGCCCGTAAGGGTTTAGCACTTTCAAGTGCTACACTAATTATACGCTACGCACCTAACCCCTTTACAAGGATCTAGGCTTCACGAATTCTCAACAAGGGAGGTACATACGCTCCGCATCAATATCGTGGTGAAGGTTTGCCTTCATCCAAAACTCAAAGCATGGGGCTTTCGTAGGGATCTTCACAAGACGCCTACACTTAACTCCCGCAATACTATAGGTGAGTTCACGGAGTCATTCTCCGGCACGCATTCTAGGCCTAACCTAAATGCAACGTCGCAAATCAAGCATCGCCGATTCGGGCTCACGGCCACGAATAGGCTTCACACAAAATGCCTAAATCCGCACGACTACCGGATTTTCTACAAGCAATATGCCGGGGACGGACACAATCTACCCGGAGTCCCGAAGGACTTGAGGAAATCCTACACTTCACCCATTTGGTGAAAGAGATGCCTCATGCAAGCAAAGAAAGAGGAATGAATGGAAAAATACAAGTCCAAAGTTCGGGAGGAAGAATCGTTACCCTAGACGTGTTCTTCTTTGGCATGGATCCGAGATTCTACGCGGAGGGAAAGAACCGCACCGGGCTGCACTCTCCGGATCTGGAAACGGCTCGCGAAACGGAGCTCCGGAGCTCCGTCAATGGCGAAATCTCCTCTTCTTCTTCCTTGCCCCCTTCTTCTTCCTCTAGCCTAGGAGAGAGAAACACTATGAAATAATGAGGGTTTAATCCCTCTCCAAAGCCCTAAGACCCCCCAGCATTAAATCCCAGCCGTTGGATCGAATTCCAAGAAATTTGATCGGTCGGATCCTCTTCTCCGCTCAAAATCGCGGAACAGAATAAACAGGGCGCACGATCACAGGCGCACGGTCAGTGGTCGTGCGCGACGAGGGCAATGGTCGTGCGCACTATCCGGGACAGAACTCTGAATTCTTGCGAATAAGCGCACGATCGCTGGCGCACGATCACTGGTCGTGCGCGAAGAGGGAAATGGTCGTGCGCACTGTCCGAGACAGAACTCGATTCTCTTCTGAATTAACGCACGATCACTGGCGCACGATCACTAGTCGTGCGCGAAGAGGCCACTGATCGTGCGCTAAGAGCAGACAGGGAAAATTCTAGCCCGCTTCACGTGCCGCACTACCACTCCGCCTACTTCGCGGAACTACCAGTTTTGGGGTGTTACAACTCCACCCTCCTTAAAAGAATTTCATCCCGAAATCCAGGAAACATTATTAGCATAAATTACAGTTATACTTTACCTGAGGGAAATAGCTCGGGATACTCCGCAAGCATCGTTTGCTCTCTCTCCCAAGAGAGCTCCTCTCGGCCGCAGTTATCCCACCGGACTTTTACCATCCGAATGGACTTGTTCCGCAGCTGCTTTACTTCGGTATCTTCGATGCGTAAAGGCTTGACTTTCGTCGACAACCCACTATCAACCGGAACTTTGCCGACCGCAACGATATGAGTAGGCTCTTGCACTGCCTTCCTCAACACTGAAATGTGGAACACGTCGTGCAGACCGCTCAGCTCTGCAGATAGTGCAAGCCGATAAGCCGCATCACCAACACGCTCCACGATCTCGAACGGTCCTAAGTACCTCGGACTGAGCTTTTTCAAGCGTCGAATCCTTGATACCCCTTTGAACGGTTTGATCTTCAAGTAAACCCGGTCACCGACGGCAAACTCTAAGTTCCTATGCTTGGCGTTGAAATACTTTGCTTGCCTATCCTGGGCAACCAATAGCCTTTCGCGTATAGACCGGATCGTCGAAGTTGCTTCTTCAACATCCTTTCGCTTCAATAGCTTAGTATCGCCCGTTTCCGCCCAAGACAACGGCGTACGACACTTCTTACCATAGAGGGCCTCGAAAGGAGCCATCTTTATGCTGGCTTGGTAGCTATTATTGTAGGCGAATTCGATCATAAAGAGGTGATCCTCCCACCTCTTTCCAAAGTCTAGAGCGCACATTCAGAGCATATCCTCCATAGTCCTGTTGGTTCTCTCGGTCTGTCCATCCGTTTGCGGGTGGAAGGCCGTGCTGAACTTCAATTTTGTGCCCAACAGTTCATGGATAAGCCTCCAATCTTTCGATGTGAAACGCCCGTCACGATCGCTGACGATGCTACGAGGGACACCGTGCAGTCTCACGATACTATCCACATAAAGCTTTGCTAGCTTCTCTACGGAATCATCCTTCCGGTTCGGAATGAAGTGTGCTACGAGGGACACCGTGCAGTCTCACGATACTATCCACATAAAGCTTTGCTAGCTTCTCTACGGAATCATCCTTCCGGTTCGGAATGAAGTGTGATACCTTTGTCAAACGGTCCACGATCACCCATATGGCGTCGTTTCCATGTTGCGATCTCGGCAATCCGTGCACGAAATCCATCGAAATATCATCAAACTTCCACTCCGGAATCGGCAAGGACTTCAGAAACCCACCGGGACGTTGACATTCCGCTTTCACCAACGCGCAAGTATGACACTTGGCCACGTAAAGGGCAATGTCTTTCTTCATGCCCGGCCACCAGAACAGTTTCTTCATATCCATAAACATTTTAGTGCTCCCCGGGTGGATCGAGTACTTGGTATGATGAGCCTCGTACATCAACTCCTCCCGTAGAGTACCAACGTTTGGGATGCATAACCTTTCCTGCTTCCACATAAGGTCGTCTTCGAAGGAGAAATCAGCGTTTAACCCTTCAACGGTTTCCGCTTTGTATCGTTTCAAGCTCTCGTCCAACTCCAATGCTTGTCGAACTCGGTCGGCAAGGTCGTAGTGAACTTCCGTCCAGTTCAAGCATGCTGAAGTAGACGTTCTCCTATCAATGCATATGATCTCCATTTCTTCTAGCTCACGGATTAGACGCTCATCGTGCATCAAAATCCAATTTGCTTGAGCGGGAGCCCGACGACTCAACGCGTCTGCAACTACGTTTCCTTTACCGGGAGTATATTTGATATCGAAGGTGTAGTCCCCAAGGAACTCCATCCACCTCCTTTGGCGCATGTTCAACTCCCTTTGATCTAGTAAGTACTTGAGGCTCTTATGGTCGGTAAAGATATCGATCTTCACGCCATATAGATAGTGCCTCCAAAGTTTGAGGGCAAAAACCACGGCCGCTAGCTCCAAATCATGGACCGGGTAATTCCTCTCGTGAACCTTCAGTTGCCGGTAGCCGTAGGCAATTACCTTCCCGAACTGCACTAGGACACAACCCAAACCACTTCCTGAGGCGTCGCTATATATTTCGTAGCCTTCCGTACCTTGTGGCGAGCATAGAATGGGCGCCGTGGTCAGACGGCTCTTTAGCTCTTCAAAAGCTCGTGCGCACTCGGGCGACCAAACGAACTTATGATCCTTCCTAGTCAGTTTTGTGAGAGGAAGTGCGATCCTCGAGAAGTTTTCCACAAAGCGCCTATAATAGCCGGCAAGTCCTAAGAAACTTCGGACTTCCGCTACGTTTTTCAACAAAGGCCACGCTTGGATCGCTTCTATCTTCGACGGATCAACTGCAATTCCTTCGCCACTAACAACATGACCAAGGAATGCCACTGACGGTAGCCAAAACTCGCACTTGGAGAACTTGGCATATAGCTGACTCCTCCTCAAGGTGCTCAGGACTGCGTGCAGATGCCCTACATGCTCCTCTTCCGACTGAGAGTATACCAAAATGTCGTCGATGAAGACGATCACAAATTGATCTAAGTACTCTCGGAATGTCCTATTCATCAAGTCCATGAATACCGACGGTGCGTTGGATAGACCGAACGGCATTACCGTGAACTCATAGTGCCCAAAGCGTGTACTGAACGCTGTCTTTGGAATGTCACATTCCCTTATTCGCAGTTGATAGTAGCCGGACCTTAGGTCTAGCTTGGAGTAAACCGTCGACCCCATCAGTTGGTCGAATAGATCATCGATTCTAGGAATCGGATATCGGTTTTTCTCGGTCAACTTGTTTAGCTCTCTATAATCAATACATAGACGCAAACTCCCATCCTTCTTTTTCACAAAGAGGACCGGTGCACTCCAAGGCGAAGAACTTGGACGTACGTAGCCTTGCTCTAGCAGCTCTTGCAATTGGACCTTCAACTCTGCCAATTCCTTTGGCGCTATTCGGTATGGTGAGCGGGCTACAGGTTTGGCACCTGGCACCAACTCGATACAAAAATCAATCTCCCGATGAGGCGGAGCCCCAGGGAGTTCGTTAGGAAACACGTCGGCGTATTCCGCTACAACTGGGACATCACACAACCTGGGCTTTGGCTCCGAAGCCTCCAACAAGGTGAAGAACAACTCGGCGCCTTTTCTCACCGCCTTAACCACTTGGAGAGCAGACATCAGCGTCTTGCTCGCTCCTCGCATACCGGCGAATGTGGTTTCATCGTCTGTGTTCGTTCCCAGAGTGATCTCCTTTGTATTGCAATCTATGCATGCTCGCTGCTCCGAGAGCCAGTCCATGCCGAAGATCACATCGAATTCAGCTAACGGTAGTAACGACGCTTCCAAGTCGAAATCTTGACTTCCGATCCGCACCTTCACACGGCTCTTCCTATCCGCACTCATTCGAGATCCATTGGGTAGCACTACTTCCAATCTATCCTCTACAAAGGTAGACGGCACTCCGATTCGAACCACGAAGTCCTCGGACAGAAAAGAGTGCGATGCACCCGTATCGAATAGAGCTCTCGCCGGATAGTTGAAAATTAGGACGAAACCTAATTGTACACAAATAACACATATAGTCGTACAACAGTAAGAATCATATACATAGCTGTAAAAGATAACTTCTAATTCGTACCTGTGACGACATCGGTTTGTCGTATAGCTTCTTGTTGGCCAAGCGAATAGACTCTCGGCTGAGTCGGAATGTGTTGGGAGGCCGAAGACTCTGCCGCTTTGCCCTTTTCCGCAGCCCGAGCATAATCCACCGCTCGATTTGCCGCCTTTGGGGGACCACTTCGACACACCGCAGCTTTGTGTCCCACCTTCCCGCAGGTGAAACACGTAATAGGAGTCCGCGCGGTCGTGGCTCCCGAAACATTCGAAGAAGCTGGTTCCGCCTGTTTGAACTTCCGCTTGTTCCTTCTGAAGTCCGGCTTGGACTGAGAGGCCGGCGCATGAAACTCGGGTTTCTTTACAACACTCTTTGCTTGTACCCTCTTCATGTCCAACTCCAAAGATCTGGCGGTTTGCACCATCACTTGGAAGCCAAACGTCATAGGGCCTGCAAGGAGCAGCCTCAACTCGTCCCGAAGCCCTTCATAGAATTTATTCGTCTTCGTCTCCTCATCCTCCACCAATGCCCCCGCATAGCGACTCAGTCAGGTAAACTCATGTAAGTAATCGTCAACGGAGCGATCACCTTGAGTTAACCTCAGGAACTGGTTTTGTAACGCAATGCGTTGGGCAGAGGGGATAAACCGCTGGAGGAACGACTTTGAAAACTCGGCCATTGTTATTTCAGTAATGTCTCTATCGCCGAACTTGTGCAGTTCCTGCTCTTCCCACCACAGCACAGCCTCTCCGTCAAGAAGGAAAGTGGCTAAGGTGACCTTCATGGCTTCGTCCGTCGCCGTCGCCCTCAGAATTCTTCTAACTCTTGACAACCAGTCTTCTGCCACCGTTGGGGACTCAGATCCCGAGAAGGTAGGAGGATTAAAGCTCAAGAAGTGCTTTAATTGTTGGTCACGCGCTCGCCCCGCAACTACTTGCGCAACTTGACGCTCCACCCTCGGTGCTAACGCCGGTTCCACTGCAGCTACTGGCACAGGGGCATCAACCCTCGGTGCTACCGCAGGTTCCACTGCAGGTTCAATTACCGGGGCCGCATCTGTAGTAGGCGTAGCAGGCTGTGCAAGCCTTTGCGGTTGAGCATTGATCATCGCGAAGACTGCTTCTGCGACCATTCTGATCATCTCAGCCGAAGGAGTGGTCGCTGGCACCTTAGCCGACCCACTACTTTCAGCGGTGTTACGGGGTTGAGACCGCCCCGCAGCACTTCTAGTCACCTATAATCATGCAAGGCACAATTTAGTGACCCTAAACATATCAAACATCAATCATGGAACGCTCAGGTTCCGCAAACAAGTATGTTTTTTTTTTCATTCCTAAGTGGACATTCTTATTAGTTTTTGTCGTTTTAGGTGAATGCACAGCCCGTGCGCACCACCCCTTAAAAGGAATTCATCCCGAATTCGCTAAACTATGGATCGACGCCTTAAGTCCGATACCAAATTGTAACACCCTGCCAGTACGAAAAGTATAACAGCAGGTCCGGCCGGGACCCCACGCCATACAAACCACACTAGCTAGGAGTTAAAAGGTGATAACCAGAAAAGTAATAACAAAACGAGAGTACAAAAACGTAAGCGGAAGCATTAATTAAACCATTCGAATAGACATGTCCACTATCATAGGAATGAGTCCAGAAATAAGAGTTACGGCCTTAGGGCCTTACATCAAATCAATGTACAAAATTCCAAAAAGCATACATCGGCACGCAGGCCGGCAATACATGAGAAAACAGGAAAAAGGCTGGCCTTCAAGGGCCAACTCAGCAAAAGGACTAACCCCCGCTATTTCCCGCTAGGCTCACCTGCACCTGCATAAGAACATTCCACCAAGCGGTGGCAAACAGAGTAACGGTCAGCACAGCTGACCAAATTATAACGACCCCACCCCTTTCCCGGGGTGGCGGAGCTTCTACCCTGCAAGCAAGCTACACTAGCAAGTGCTAATATTAAGAAGGTGCAACTACACAAGGTGAGGTTTCAAGCACAATCAATCTTCTAGGTTGAGCATCAAAAGAAGGGAACCTAGGTATGCACATGATGTTGGTTGGGTTCACCCGAAGGTTCCCCACAACCACCTAAGCAATCGCATGAGGCTAAACATAATATCAAATTCACAACACTCCACCCTAAGGGTCACAACCTTAGGTGGGAAACAAGAGCTTTTGGTCGGTCTAGGTATGACACCTTCCACGACCTCTCCCATGATCACACGGCTTTCATGAGGAAGGGACCTCTCGCCGATCTGCATGGAAACGGGTTCGGTTTAGCTTTGCCCGTGCTCTAATCGTCGCGATCTATCGCACGACGCGGGTACGGCTTCACCTCGGCCCGTAAGGGTTTAGCACTTTCAAGTGCTACACTAATTATACGATACGCACCTAACCCCTTTACAAGGATCTAGGCTTCACGAATTCTCAACAAGGGAGGTACATACGCTCCGCATCAATATCGTGGTGAAGGTTTGCCTTCATCCAAAACTTAAAGCATGGGGCTTTCGTAGGTATCTTCACAAGACGCCTACACTTAACTCCCGCAATACTATAGGTGAGTTCACGGAGTCATTCTCCGGCACGCATTCTAGGCCTAACCTAAATGCAACGTCGCAAATCAAGCATCGCCGATTCGGGCTCACGGCCACGAATAGGCTTCACACAAAATGCCTAAATCCGCACGACTACCGGATTTTCTACATGCAATATGCCGGGGACGGACACAATCTACCCGGAGTCCCGAAGGACTTGAGGAAATCCTACACTTCACCCATTTGGTGAAAGAGATGCCTCATGCAAGCAAAGAAAGAGGAATGAATGGACAAATACAAGTCCAAAGTTCGGGAGGAAGAATCGTTACCCTAGACGTGTTCTTCTTTGCCATGGATCCGAGATTCTACGCGGAGGGAAAGAACCGCACCGGGCTGCACTCTCCGGATCTGGAAACGGCTCGCGAAACGGAGCTCCGGAGCTCCGTCAATGGCGAAATCTCCTCTTCTTCTTCCTTGCCCCCTTCTTCTTCCTCTAGCCTAGGAGAGAGAAACACTATGAAATAATGAGGGTTTAATCCCTCTCCAAAGCCCTAAGACCCCCCCAGCATTAAATCCCAGCCGTTGGATCGAATTCCAAGAAATTTGATCGGTCGGATCCTCTTCTCCGCTCAAAATCGCGGAACAGAATAAACAGGGCGCACGATCACAGGCGCACGGTCAGTGGTCGTGCGCGACGAGGGCAATGGTCGTGCGCACTATCCGAGACAGAACTCTGAATTCTTGCAAATAAGCGCACGATCGCTGGCTTACGATCACTGGTCGTGCGCGAAGAGGGAAATGGTCGTGCGCACTGTCCGAGACAGAACTCGATTCTCTTCTGAATTAACGCACGATCGCTGGCGCACGATCACTAGTCGTGCGCGAAGAGGCCACTGATCGTGCGCTAAGAGCAGACAGGGAAAATTCTAGCCTGCTTCACGTGCCGCACTACCACTCCGCCTACTTCGCGGAACTACCAGTTTTGGGGTGTTACAGGCGCACTTTTGAATCGAACAGAAACACGCGACCTTCAGATCGCGGACTGTCAGCGATATCTTTGGTTCAGAATGTCAGACCGCCAGTTCCCTCCAAGAGACCGATCCGACCATAGTGATGACTCTTTGTGGGAAGCTCTGGAACGAACAAAGAGAGAAGCCGACCAGGCCCAGAAAGCAACTGATCAGCGTCTAGACGTGATCAGTCAGGCTCTAACTCTGTTAACCGAGCGGTTAGCCCCCCAGCAGGCCGCGGCTAACCAGGCAGTAACTCCTGTCCTACCTCCTCCACCTCCATACCCATTTCCGCAGGTCGCCCATTCCCGACCACCACAAGAAGGTTCTGCGGCTCGGCAGAATCTCTACCAAGAGGCCGCGCACTGTATGCCGGCTCGGGTCCTTGACTTCCAAGGGGCGGCTTCTCAGGCTGCTCACTTTTCCTATCCGCCTGAGGTCGCCGCCTACCAATCCTACCCGGCTGGAGCCCCTGCCCGCTCCTATCAGGCGGCCTGTCCGCAAATGACCGCAGCAGAGATGCCCTACCACCCTATTTTCCCTCTGTACGAGGATACCGAGGAGAGTTCTCCCTTCACGGACGAAATCCGAGGAGAGTTGGCCCCAAATAACTTTCGAGAACCGCGCCTGTCAATATATAGTGGGGATTCTGATCCGGCAATTCATCTCCAAGCATTTGAATCGGCTGTTGCTCTGAGGACCATCACCGATGCAACTAAGTGTAAGCTCCTGGTAACGTCCTTTGATGGACAAGCCAGAGAATGGTTTTATGGATTGCATCCTCGATCCATCAGATGTTTTGCGGAATTGCGTAGAGAATTTCTGCTTCGATTCTCTACCTCGAAAAAGAGGAAGAATGGTCCGGCAGCCCTATTTGAGATACGGCAGCAAGAAAACGAAACGTGGGCCCGCTTCGTCGACCGTTTCCAAAGGGAGATAATGGAGGGGTAAAACGTCGATCCAGAATTATATAGGGTTGCTTTGATGCATGGCCATAGGGAGGGGCCGTTGAAATTTGATGCTCAAATCAGGGAACCAAAGACCTATCAAGAGATGATTAGTCTGGCTAATAAGTTTATCAGGGGGAAAAGACTAATCCTGGTTATGTTGCCAAGTTGCTCAGCGACAACGACCAGTTTAATTCCGCATCAACCCATCAGCAACATTACAATCATCCATCTCGGCCTGATTTCGAACCTCGGGCTCAGAGGGGAAGGAATCTTAAGCCTAAGCAACCATTTCTTGGCCATCAACGGTTTCAAGATCAGAAACCGCCGTTGGCCATCGCACCCACTCAACCCATGGGGGTTCCGCAAATAATGTCCGTGTATCTGCCGCAGTACATCGCACAGCCATCCCCAACTATCCCGTCTATCCGATATGATGAATCACAGGAGTCATTCACCCCTCTTAACGTCACCATGAATGAGGTTGTTCAGATTCTCCAAAAGAGGCCTGACTTCAAGAGGCCCCCTCCTTTGAAATCGGAAGTTCGCAATCGGAACCCAAACCTCTATTGTGAATATCACAAAGAGGAGGGACATCAGACTGAGGATTGTCGGGCCCTCCGGTGGTTGATAGAAAAACTCCTGAAAGAAGGGAAGCTCTGAGGGTTGATTCAGCAAGAAACCCCGGTTGAACCACGAACCGAGAAGAAGAAGGAAGCGGTCGAAGTGACCTGGGAGTGTGCTGATGTAGAAGAGGCAGGTTGTTATGGGGATATACATCCTGCAACCGAATTTATAGAAGTGAATGATGTTGGCCCCCTTGGCAACGTCTATTGCATCCATGGTGGAGCAGGGGTAGAATCCTCTCGGAAATCTAGCATCGGGAGAGTTACAAAGCAAGAAGTGGCAGTCGCCTCCACTTCTGCTCCAGAAAGGGCGGTCGTTACTTTCTGCCAAGAAGATCTTCCCCCAAATGCAAATCCTTTCGATGATGCAGTAGTGATAAAGGAGGTTATTGAGAACTACACCGTGCATAAAATTCTGATTGATACCGGCAGCTCGGTTAATCTCATTTTCCGCCAAACATTTGAAGCCCTTAAGACTGGAAAGTCTTTGCTCTCCACGGAAGGGCCCCTCTACAGCTTCTCGGGAGAAAAGAAAGAAGTGGAAGGGTGCGTGAAGCTTTTGGTATCGCTGGGGGGCATAACGAAGCTGATAAACTTCGTAGTGGTGGAAGCCCCAAGCAGCTACTGTGCAATCTTCGGAAGACCAATCCTGAACGCTTACAAAGCGATAGTATCCACTTTCCATTTGGCCTTAAAGTTTGCTGCCGAGGGGCGTCAATATCGGATCCGAAGCGATCCAAAGGTTGCTCATGAATGTTATGTAAAGACAGTTAATGTGATCACTGAGGCACCACTTCACAAGGTTCATAATGACATCCATGAGGTGTCAAAACTCCCTGAGGAAACGGAGGAAAGTGCAGAGCAGAAAGGGACTTACCTGGAACCTGCCCAGGAGACCCAAGAGATCCCCATTGCTGAAGGGGAAGAGAAGAAGCTGATCCTCAACGCGAGCTATCAGAAGAGGAGAAGGTTCAATTGACCTCCTGCCTGTTGGAGAATCTAGACATCTTCGCCTGGTCGGCGAAAGATATGCCTGGAGTAGATCCAGATGTTGCGTGCCATCACCTCAACGTATCCCCTGAATTCAAGCCGATCCAACAAAAGAAGAGGGAGGTGGCAACCAAGCTGGCGGTACCCATCAAGGAAGAAGTTGCAAAGCTTCTTAAAGCCAATTTCATTTCTGAAATCCAATACCCCACTTGGATGTCAAATGTAGTAATGGTGAAAAAATCTGGGGGAAATGGCGCATGTGTGTAGATTTCACAAAGCTCAATAAAGCGTGCCCCAAAGATTGTTATCCCTTGCCTCGGATAGATGTTTTAGTAGATTCCGCGGTGGGATATAATTTTATGAGCTTTCTAGATGCATTTTCTGGTTACCACCAGATTAAGATGCATAAACCTGATATCCCGCATACATCCTTCATTACCAATGATGGGTGTTATTGTTATCTTGTCATGCCTTTCGGACTCAAAAATGCAGGTGCGACATATCAAAGAATGATGGACACGGTTTTCAAAAAGCAGAAAGGAAGAAATCTTGAAGTATACGTCGATGACCTTCTTCTGAAAAGTAAAACTTTTTCAATCCATCTGAAAGACCTCGTAGAGACGTTCGCTACTCTGCGGAGCATCAACCTAAAACTAAATCCACTGAAATGCGTGTTTGGGGCAAACAAAGGGAAATTTCTTGGACATCTTCTCACTCCTAATGGCCTCGCGCCAAACCCAGATAAAGTAAAGGCCATCCTAGATATGACCCCTCCTCGTAATCAGAAAGAGGTGCAGCAACTTGGGGGGAGGCTGGCAGGATTAAGCCGATTCATTTCCAAATCGGGGGATAAAAGCGCTCCATTCTTCAAGACACTTAGGGGAGGATCTAATTTTGAATGGAATGAAGAGTGCGATAGTGCTTTTGAACAGTTGAAAAAGCAGTTAACCTCAACCCCTCTTCTTCAAAGCCCTCGCGAAGGGGAAACATTATTCTTGTACTTGGGGGTGGGTCCAGATGCAATAAGCTCTGTCCTTGTTTGGGAGGAGAAAAAGAAGCAATTTCCGATATATTATGTCAGCCACATCACGAAGGTCATGTCATCACGAAGGCTCCGCCCCTATTTTCAGGCTCATCCTATTCAGGTGGTTTCGGATCATCCGCTAAGAAGTATCCTGGAGAAGCCGGATCATTCAGGAAGATTGGCCAAATGGGCAATCGAGCTGAGCGAGTTCGAAATATTGTACATTCCCAGAACGGCAATAAAGGCACAAGTACTGGCAAATTTCTTGGTAGACACGATGGAGTCTAATCCTAAACAGGTAGTACAATCTCCTTTGGCTTGGATCATTTATGTGGATGGGGCTTCTGGCAGAAACTCCGTGGGAGCCGGGGTAGTTCTGATCAGTCCAAATGGCATCAGGCTGGAGCAAGCTATCAAATTCTTCTTTTCAGTTACAAATAACCAGGCCGAATACGAAGCCCTCTTGGCCGGCCTGAGACTCGCAAAGGAGCTTGGGATAGAACATGTTCATGTGAAAACTGATTCCCTTGTGATGGCTTCGCAGGTTCTAGGGAACTACGAAACGAGAGAACCGATATTGAGAAAGTATCTATTCCTAGCTAAGGAAGAAATCGGGAGATTCAAATCCTTCATCATCGAACACATTCCAAGAACACAGAATGAAGAGGCAGACGAATTGTCAAAGTTTGGTCTTCCATCAGGAGGGGTGACCTCGGAACTTTTTCATCCGGCAACGGAGGAAGAGGAGCTCATGCAGATCGATCAGCATCCTTCCTTGAAAGACCCCTATGAATTATTTCTGTCAAAAGAAGAGTTTCATCCATCAATCAAGGACAGAAATAGGTTCATAAGAAAGGCGGCCTACTACTACTTAATCGCAGGAGTCTTGTATAGGAAAACTTTGATTTCTCCCTCAGCACGGTGTGTTTCAGAAGAAGAGATCCCGATCATACTTCAGGAAGTTCATTCTGGGGAATGTGGTAGCCATTCAGGGGCAAAAACCTTAGAAAAAAGGATCCATAGCAAGGATCTTTTTGGCCGACTATGAGAAAGGATGCTGAACCATTTGCCAAGCGGTGTGTGCAGTGCCAAAAGTTCGCTCCTCTTCAGCATTTGCCTGCTTAGTCACTCAGATCAATAACTGCGCCGTGGCCTTTTGCAGTATGGGGAATGGATCTTATGGGACCTTTCCCAATAGCCAGCGGTCAACATCGTTTTATCATTGTGATGATCGACTATTTCAGTAAGTGGATTGAGACCAAAGCATTAGCAAAAACTACTACCCAAATCGTCAGAAACTTCATCTGGGGAGAAATAGTCTGCCGGCATGGAATACCGCTGGCAATCGTCACTGATAATGGCCCACAGTTTAATAATCCGGAGATGATAAGCTTTTGTGATCAGGTCGGAATTGATCTTCGGTTTGCCTCGGTACATCATCCAAGGACCCATGGACAAGTAGAAGCAGCAAACAGGCGAATCCGGCAGCTCTTGATGAAAAGAGTCTTAAATCAAAAAGGAAATTGGGCGGACCAGCTTCCTTCCATCCTTTGGACTCTTCGTACTACTCCGTCTTCAGCTACCGGGGAGACGCCATTCAAATTGTCTCATGGGTCGGAAGCTGTTGTTCCCATAGAATTTGAGGTGGTCACTCCAAGAGTTGTATACGCAAAAGAGGGAGGGGAATCATGGATAGATGAAAATGATGAGGCCATCAAGTATAGTCTGGATCTGATCGAAGAGCTTCAGGACGAGGCAACAATCAGACAGGAAGAAGTTAAAAGGAGAATGGCGAAATATTTTGACAAGAATGTCAGAGTGAAGCAGTTTACAATTGGGGATTTGGTATTAAAGAAGGTAGATGCTGCAGCCAGGTCTGGCAATGTGGGAAAGCTGAATCCCAACTGGGCAGGGCCTTTTATTATCAAAGAATTATTAAAGAATGGGGCCTACCGTCTCCAAACCAGCGAAGGAGAAGACATCTCACGCACCTGGAGCGGTGACGATCTTAAACGATTTTATCCTTGAACTATCTCTTTCATTCTTTATGTTTCTTAATATTAAATGAAAAGCCCTATACTAACACTTCTCCTTGTCCAATGGTGCTCTACATTATGAATATATATAAATATAAATACATATCTCACTCCCTGAACCTCTGAGATATCGCCAAATTCTGCTCGAACCCCCCTTGGATTGTTGTCATAGCGTAAAACCCACCAAGACCATGTGATGCGGGGAGTTTTCGCACACATGTAGTGGTAGCTTGCCAATTCCGCTGCGGTGGTCTTCAGAACTTTGGATCCCGGCCGATATCTGACACACCCCTGCATCAAGGGAGGTCTAGGTGATTGTCAGCTCTATCATGCCCCGAAAGGAATATAGTTACAGCTTTGATGATCTTTCTGAGGAAAGCAATGTTCGCCGCCGAGGCTCACCTGCCCAACTGATCATCATAGCCTGTGACCATCGAATACTCTTAGGTACTCTCGAAACGGTGCCTAGTTGGGCCCACAACTGAGTTGATCTCTCTGAGGAAAGCAATGTTCGCCGCCGAGGCCCACCTGCCCAATTGATCAACTCGGCTTGTTACCCTATGCAAGAGAGCAGATGAGTCGCTTACAGCTCTTATGACCACTTAAGGAAAGCAATGTTCGCCGCCGAGGCCCACCTGCCCACTTGGTCATCTGAGTATGTACATGCTTTTCTCTTTTTTCTCTCTACAGCTCTTATGACCACTTGAGGAAAGCAATGTTCGCCGCCGAGGCCCGCCTGCCCACTTGGTCATCTGAGCCTGTAGATTATCCTTTTTCCCTACAGGAAGGCATTCACCTCTTATGGTTTCTTGTATAAAACCATTCGAGGAAGATATTATTAAAACAGGTGCATGTGTTCGTCTACCCTTATAAAGGGTTGTGATATTAAGACCGGGCGGTCTGAACTTTAAAACCGAACGGTCTGATTGTGTATAAGTTAGGGTATTTCTGGACAATTACATGGTTGCCCGGGTTGTATTCTAACCGGGCGGCCCTATCCATCCTTTATAAGTTGGATATTTCTGGAGCTAATTATATGATTGCCCAGATTTCGTTCTGACCGGTCGGGTTTATCTATCTCTCCATTCTATCGAGTTGAATGTTTCTGAATCTAATTATACGATTGCCCGGGTTGCATTCTAACCGGGCGAATCTGTCCATTTTTAAATTAAGTTGGATATCTCTGGAGCTAATTATCTGATTGCCCGGGTTGCATTTCTAACCGGGCGGGTTTATCCATCCTTTATTGAGTTAGATGTTTCTAGATTTAAATAAATGGTCGCCCAAGTTATATTCTAACCAGGCAGACTTATCGATCTCTTATGTTAGTAAAGTTGGATATTTCTGGATCTGATTATACGGTTGCCTGAATTGCGTTCTAGCCGGGTGGACCTATCCATCCTTTAATGGGTTGGATGTTTCTGAATTAAAAAAAAAATGATTGCCCAGGTCGCATTGTAACCGAATGGATCTATCTATATCTCAAATTAATCAAGTCTGGATATCTCTGGATCTAAGTGTATCGCCGCTCAGATTATGTTCTAACCGATCGGGCTGGTCTATTTCCTAGCGAGAAGTTATCCCTGGATACAATGGGTTACTCACCAGGATTGTATTCAAACCGCGCAAAATTAAAGTTTATTACTTGCATCGACGAGGATGAGATATCTTTGAATGATAAGAGGCCGCTCGGTCTGAACTATAATCGCGCGAGTATATCCTTTACGGTTCAAAATATCAGAAATCGGATACCCTGAGATCTAAATAAGTAATCGCACGGGTTGAATATAGACCGTCCAAGATCATCGATCATCATTCATACTCGGATCAGGATAGCCGCACGGCTAGATCATAAAGAGCAAAAGGTAAAAAAAAAAAGAGAGACAAGATATCAACCACAAGTAAGTAACAATAGAAGGACAATCAGACAGGTAAAATTTCTATTCATTCTTCAAAATATGTTAATAAAATACTGACCGCCCGGCTAACAAAAGGAAACCGGCGGTTACACAAAAATAAAATCAAAACAAGGGCACTAGTCTGCCGACTTCTTCTTCTTCTTCTTGACAGGGGAACTCAAGTCCGCACCATCGATGTCAACGTCCGGCGAATAGCCTTCACTTGACGAGGAAGAATCCGATGAATCGCTATCACTAGACCGCCCGATCTTACTAGCGGAGCCGGTTGTTCCCGAGGACAAATCATCCTCATCATCCTCATCGTCGTCACCGGCATCACCATCCGCGTCGGCCTCTTCAGCGGCTTCACCACTTCCATCGCCCCCTTGATGGAGTACAATCTACCTGCCCGCATCGGCTTCAGCCTCCTTGCCCACCTTGGTTTTTCCTTTCTGCCTTCGGCTGATTTCATCAAGTTGGACCTTCAAGGCGGGGAAGAGGTCGGAGAAAGTGGTTCCCTCGAATCCTTCACACAGACCGCCCCGGTCTTCCATAAGACCCAAAGCTTTGTTGATCCCTTGGGCCACATGAGGCAACACCTCATCTTGAAAGGCCGGGTTGGTCATCTCATATTAATTCTGCAAAAAAGGAAAAATAAATTAGGTCGCTCGGACTGAACAAAAGAAACCGCGTAATTTGAGAAACTCACCCCCACGACTTCTTGAAGCCGCGCATTCTCTTCTCGAAGCCGCGCATTCTCCGCGGCCTGCTCCTTGTACTTCTTTTCCAGGTGTTTCTGAACAGAAACCAGCCGCCTGTACGACAGGGCCATGAAGTGATTGGCCGTGAACCCCCAGGCACCGGCTTGTGCCGCTAGCCGGGGAAGCTCTTCTTCAGGAGTTCTCCTCAGCTTCTTTAAGGTCTTTCGACCATACAAAGCGGCACCGGCGGCTTGGGCATGGCGGTTAACCTTTTCACTACCCCCATGAAGGAAGTGCAGTGGATACCCGGATGCGGCTTCCATCCCTATGCCAGAGGACAGTCGGGTTGCCCTGCAGGTCGGGCGGGTTTCCACAGGAACGAAGAAGTTCGTAGTCATCAGGAGAAGCCGGGTCCTCTACCTCTGACGATTGCGACCTGTTTCGCCGCTGCCTCTTTTCCCTCTGGGTCAAAACCGGGCCGGCCGGCGTGACCGGCTTGTTCGCAGGAACAATGTGTGCAGCTGCAAAGGTAAAATCAAAAGTGTAAATGAAGAAGTCTGTGCGGTCATATACAGGCGGTCAAAAGGAACTTACTATGCTCGGGGAGGATGTCCTCTAATTCTGAGAACAGCGGGATGTAGTGATTGATGTCCAACCGCTCATTCTCAAGGAACGTGAAGGTGTCCATCTCGATCTTTCCAACCTGGGGGATTTGGAAAATCTCTTCCCCCCGAACTTGCGGGTTGGTTTGCAACAGTCCGAAGTTACCTTCGAGCATTACAAACCGCTCCGACCAGTCCGAGACCTTGTTCGCCAAGTTGACGATCTTCAATCCGTGGCAGCCAAAGTAGAGGTGCCCCCTGAAAGTTGAGGTCCCCGAGTCGGAGATAGCCCGGACCGAGAAGAATTTCCTGAATAAGTCAAGGGAAAACCTGGTTCGCTCGAACCGCAGGTATGAAATAAAACTGTATATGGAGGCGATGGAGTTCGGTGGAAGCTGGCCGGGTACAACCCCGTAATGGTCGAAAATGGCTATGACTTCAAGTGGCAGCGGAAATTTGAAGCCATATTCAAAGTGATCGACCGGGACGGCTATTTGGTGCGGATTGGAAGAGTTAATCCGCTCGTCACACAAAGGAAGCCGCGCGAGCAGATTACTCCCTGCGATGTGTTTTGCAATAAATTCATCCAGTTCGCTCTGGGTGAGTCGGCACTCTGGGTGGTCCGCCGAATGAAAAGCCAAGGCCGCATCTGCTCGGACGACTTTAACCTTAACAGGACGCTGCGACTTGTTCTTAGATCGCGCCATCTGGAAATCGTAAAAATGACTTCGAAGACTCCCTACTTATAGATTTTTACGATCTGCAAATAGTAAAATTATATCGCGACTATACATTCTAACCGCGCGGTCAACAACCTGCATAGTCAGATTTACCAGAAAAATGAAAGAAGCAAAGGCATTCAGGAAAACAGGAACAAGCATATATCACAGATCGTGCGACCTAAAATCAGTTCGGATAAAACACAAGATCTAAACAGAACGCAAGATACAGCGGTTAAACAAGAACCCGCACGGGTTATTCAATTAAAAGATATGAAATAGAAAGGAGCATTATCCAACAGAGGCTGAATCAACAAGCCGCATTCATAATACAAATTGATCTAAAAAGCCATTCACGGCTGACGGTGTTCTGGGGAGATATCCTCTCTATGAAGTCGCGCGACCTGATCGCTGGTGGTGTTCAGAAGGGAGTAAATCTGGCTGGTATGATAATGGAGGTGGTTGATTGTGCTATAAAGCCGCCCGACATCCCTTTCGACCCGCGTAGCGGCAATCATGCGGGGGGTTGCGGTGGCCTCATCGATCATTGGATCAGCCGCCCGAACCGGGGGAGGATTTGAGCCCGCCCCAACAGTCGGGCGGCTAACAACCTGCATCCCATCATTCATACTTCGCCGGCCTGCAGCGACTTCCCTGGTTAACCGCAGGAATTTATCCTGGTAATATCTCGAGTCATCCTCAAACTTAACAGACGCTCTCTTCTCCATCTCGAGCTGAGCGGTCAGAATAGCGACTTGTGCCACCTTGGCTCTCTTCTCGGCCTCCACTGCAGCTCGCATGGCCTCCACCAAGCCCGCGCGGCCTCAAGCTGAATCTCCAGGCCATTCTCCATTTCTGTCCTGGACTTCCTGTCGATCTCCATCTGCGCCTCCAACGCCTCTTCAGCCTTCTTCCTCGCCATTCGCTTGGCCTCCAGAGCAGTCCAAGTGGCGGCCTCCCGGTCTTCCACCTCCTTCAAACGGGCCGTCAGGTTCGCTAGATCTTCCTCTAGATGCCCGAACAGTTGTGGCCCTTCTTGCGAGGTCGTTACACAGGTTGATATCAGGGGAACTGATGGAGGCAGGCTGGCCTCGAGGTCGCCCGGCTTCACAATCTGATCCTCTCTATCTGCAAGAAGCCGCTCGGTTATGAAAAGCAAGAGCATCCAACGCCATATATATACAAAAATGGACATAAATATGAGATCAATGCCTGGGCGCACAGGCCGCTTAGACTGTTCCGGGTCCATCCTCCGACGTTGCTCACGCCAGAGTCTCTCTGTACTCTGCCTAGCGGAAGAGGACCAGGCTGCTAAGGGAAAGAAGCTCAGCGGCGGGTTCAGTAACTTATTGCGACGAGGCCGCGGAATGAAGAAGCGGACAACTTTATAATCTGTGGGGCACTTACCTGGCGCAAAAGGATCGGGCCGCAGCGGCTTGTTTAAAGCCCGTTCCGCCCCTCCTTCACCATCATTATTTCCTCCCCGGTCATCGCTGGGGGAACTTCCTCCCGTGCTTTCAGCACTTCTCCGAGTTCCCTCGCTTTCTCTTCGACCTCCAAGGCAGTCCGGGCAGCAGCTTCTCGCTCTTTGGCCTCCGTCTGGGCGGTCTCCTCAGGCCGGGCTGTGTTATCTGCAGTAGGGGCAGTTCGCTCTGAATCCATCGGGTTGTCAAGAAGCTTGTCTCGCCTCACCAGCTCATCCATATCCTGAAAGATCCCATTAAATGATAAACTACTCGCCGAGTCCGGAAGCAGGTCGCCCGGTTTCGCATCAGGGGTAGCCGGCGAGTCATTTACCTTAGTGGATGGAGCAGTCGCTAGGCCAAGCTCCTCTTTTAGTCGCAGATTGGTCTGGAGGAGGGACTCGGCTGGTTTCTTAAAAGCCGCCCTTTCCTTGGAGGCTAGTCTCTTAACCTTTTTGGTTATTCGCTCGGTCACTGACCCAGTCTTCTTCCTTTTCTTCTCTTTCTTACCCGGAGCTGGGCTAACTTCTTTGGGGGGACTGAGGTAGTCGTCCACGGATAAAGGGGTACTCAGTTCGCCCGGCCTTGGAGAGTTAACCGCCTCCTCCCCCAAATCTCTAACTAGCAAGTGAGGATTCCCGGATGGGGTGATTTCCATGCCAAACGAGTCGGTCTCGCCGACCTTCTTCGAAGGGCTACCGGGGTCAACTTTTCCAGAAGGGGCGGCCTCCCCTTTGTTCAGCGGGCTAGCGGCCTGTTGGCCAAGGTCTCTGGGAGGAATCAGCGAGTCGCTGGGGGAAGGCCCCGAACTGTCCGCTGCGGGCTCCGCGGGAGTCTTGAGGATTGTTGAGTCCACGATGGACTTGGGATTATCCGCCGCGGCTTTCTTAGCCTGCTTCGTCTTTTTTCGGTCCTTTCGGTCCTGCTTTTCCTTCTCCTTTTTCGACTTCTCCGTCGATTCGCGCCTTTTACCTTCCACCTTTTGATCTCCGGCGGGATCCACGCGGTCTAACACGGTGTCTAGGAAGTCCATTGTTGAAGAATTACCGGTCTTAAAAACTCTAACCGCAAATGGCGAGTAATATCCCGTGATTTCAGTAAAAACTCTGCAGAATGAATTCTCTGGCTCTCTTATAGAATTCAGGACAAGTCGGATGCGGTCTCCCGGCTAAAGCTAATATTTTCGAAATTCCCTTGAGATTGGAAAATATGCGGAGATTATGTTTACCCGGAAAACCGCTTCTCGGGTAGGATCATTTTCGGATCGGGCAAACTGATAGGTCAGGCCGCTGGGTTCAGGATCAGTGGCTCTCAGTTCAAAATAAACCAGGCCAGGTCGCCTGATCTCATTTCGGACCGCCCCCTAAGATTGAAGGTTGTCAAAAAGCCAAGGCGAGAAAGCTATCCGCGGTCTCAAGTAGGAGACCGCCCGAGTTGCGCCATAGAGACTCAAGGTTCAAGCCCGGAGAACAAGCCGCGATCTCAGATCAGAGACCACCCAGGTTGCATCATGAAGATCAGCCAAAGTCACATCCGGAAGGCAGACCGCGGCCCCAAGCCGGAGGCCGCGCGGTCTGCATTATTGACTTGGTCACGGTATCTTCAGCCTCAGGTCAAACGGGTCGGAAGGGCAAGCCGCCAAGCCGTGCGGCTTCTTTCTTTTTCTCCTTTGTGTATCCAGTCACCGCCTGCCCGTTTCTCCTGTACCCGGGCAGGTGGTTATTCTATCCCTTCCCATTCGGGCAGGCCCCAAAGCCTATAAATAGGGGGCGGCACTGTTCACAAGACACGCACACTCGAATCCAGGAGCTCGCTTGTTTGAGCTGCGGTCTCGAGTTTCCCGTCTTGCGAAATGTTTGACCGACCGGCTTCTACTTTCCTGCACTTGTAACCGCTACTTTTTAATCAAAGGAAAGCCCGTCGCAAGAGTGGCATTTGCCGCGGCGGGCGAAGTCTGGCCTCGACCGCTGCCAGCGGTCTGAATTTTCTGACCAAATAGTAACTGATAATCCGCAACCCTCGATTTCCTTCGGAGGCGCACTTTTGAATCGAACATAATAAACTTCAAGCATGCATACCCAAGGGAATACATGTATTCGTATACATTTATAAGAGCATGGTTATATATAAATTTTTTATGCACGCTAACAATTACATATGTATACATATATACGTATTTATATACACATTTACATTCAAAACTCTAAATATATACGTATATATATTTCTAAATAGATATTTTCTTAACGTGTATTGCATAAACGACTCGACGAACGACGACGTTTCCGAAAACGGTAACGCCCTTTCGCATCGACGCCCTGAATTAATATCTCGTTTTCAAATAATTATTATTATTTCCTTATGTTTTATTAAAATAATTATAAGAAAAACCCGGGGCGTTACAGCCACCCCTCCTAACAAAAACTTTCGCCCCAAAACTTTGCAACAACGATACCGAACAAGGGAACACAAGAGGCGAAGACTTACCAGGGATACTAGCCGAAAAGATGAGGATAGGACGCCTTCACCATAGGGATAGACTTTCTTCGCAACTCCCGCACTTGCTTCTCCAAGATACGAACAGGCTTGTCTACCTAGGACAGACTTGGTTGCAACACTGCCACAGAATCTATGACAAGGCGAGAGCACTCCAGGGCGAAGAACTTGGCCAGATAAAGCCACACTGCAACCACTCACCTAACTGAGTGCGCAACTCTTCCAGCTCACACGGGGCCAAAGGGTACGCTGCCCTAGCAATGGGATGGGTACCCGACTCAAGGTCAGAAACAAACTCCTCAACTCACACAGGCAGAAAACCAGGGAGACTAACGGCGAAGACATCAGCGAACTCTCGCACCACAGGAAAAATCTTCGATACCCGGCAAACTGCTACCAGTCTCTTACATAGAAACAAGATAAGCAAAACAACCAGAAACTAAAGGGTTACGAGCACACGCCGCGGAAAGAATCGGAGGAAAAACCTAGCGCGAAAGGCCAACACACTCAAGGAAAGACCGATGTCCAGCTAAAGGACCAAACACTTTACCTTGCGCGCACCCGAAGACTCGCCCTCTAACTGGAGAGTCGACTTCTACGCACTATGCTCTGGAGTCATCAACTGCAACTACGAAAAACACACCCCTACACCAAGCTTAAGACACAACCGTTAGGAAATAGAATTTCCTAACTCGAAACAGATCAGAAAAGAGTAGATACTTGCTCTTGCTGTTACCTTGCTCTGGAAATTTATGAAATGATGTTATTTTAAACTTAGGATGATACACCATCATCCTATCAACTTGTGTGCATATAATATAATGCATGAATGCCAAATTTTATTCCAAATCATGTGTGTACGAGCATCATCATGTATGTATTTAGCTTGGCACGTGTGCTAATGCAATGTTATGATGTATATGCAGTGCTATGCAATCTAAAAAAGGCCTTAATGCATGCTATGAGCGGCATATACATGCGATCTGATGCATCCCATACTACATATTATCGCATGCAACGAAAAAGAAAATCTAATGGACACGTATGCGACCTATGTTATGCATCCCATACTACATAACAGTCGTATGTTGTCACCTATGAGGATCCATATACAAACACATATTATGCATCCCATACTACATAATATGCCCCGTATACTTCTTATCATGCTATGAGTGTAGTGTTCATGCTTCAGCCAAGACATACTGATGACCCTTCGGTGTGTGTATGCGATGAATGACGATTCTCACCAGGCGGTTAACCAGGCCAACCAGACTATCCCAGAAACCCGGCTAACCTCCCTCTGATACCAACTGTCACAACCCACATTTTCCCAAGAATATAATACATATTATCAGAGCAAGGGGAAAATATGCGTCGTGATGCCACGCCTGCAAGAGACGACTACAGACGCTCAGGCGAACACTCCTTATGATAACTTTATGAAAGACATATATATATATGTTTGAGATAAAAAGAAGATTTACATTTTTAGGTTAGGATCGCGACCCTCAGTCCGGTGGATCACCACTCCACAAGTAGAAAGCTAACATACGCAGCGGAAAATAGGTTTGTTTTTAGCCTACATGAGCATGACGATAAACATCCAAGACATGGTATGCACATATCTATGTCTAGTATAGTAAGAAATGATTTTCTACGATTTTTCAAAGTAGGTGACATTTATTTAAAACCATGATATGTAAGAATGACATTTTTATATCCATAGAGTAACTAATGCATCCTAGCATAAAGCTTCCCAGAGAGCAAGTAGGTAAATAACCCAAAAGTAACAGAAAAACTACTAGCAAGTAATCTAAAGATAAAAGCCATACGGGGGCCAACAACTGACACGAACCCGCAGGAAAGAAGGAAAACAACAAAAACTGCCTCGTACCTAGAAGAGAGGAAGGGCCTCGATAAAAAAACTGAACGATGCCGCTCTAACTCTAGCGGCAGCTAAAGACCTGAACCTGAGACATTCATAATAAAAGAATGCCTCAGCCCAAAGGGGTGCAAGAAAACCAAGGTTAGCAGCACCAGAAGTAAAAGAGTACAGGAAGGAAAAAACTAAGCAGATAATCATCAATAATCTTACAACAACCCGAGCCAGCTCAAACGAGTGCACTCGGTAAGAAGAAAAGCCTGCACCAGAAGGTAATAGTCAACACAATCAAAGCCCACCACGTGTCCGCCATTGCGGCTCAGAGGTGATGGTCATACATATAATATCATAATACACACATATAAGCATATATGTTTATAAGAACTTGAGACTGATCAGCTCCAGGGAAAAGCGTCTCCCAAAAGAAGGAACTGCGACGGTGGTATCTCCACCAACGCCCGCAGCCCAAAAACCAACCAGGAGTGCTGCGGCGGTGACTCCAATCCACCCAAACCAACATCCCAAAAGAGGCACTGTGGCGGTGACCTTTAGCTCACACGCTCAACAGACTCACACATAGAACCAGAAGCAGGGTGCATAATCATATACATAAGTATATGTATATATATAAGTATATAACTATACCACGGTGCAGTTCATCCGAGAATACTCAGAACATTTAAGCAACGACGATCATAGAGATCGCGAACCACTCACCAAAACTATCCCGGAGAATTAAACAACATAGCGTACTTAGCTCATAAATCCAATAGAGCAAACAGAGGATTGTCAGACAGGGAAAACAGGATCTCAAATGGTTGTAACCATAACTCCAGACGAGAGGATCAGAAAGCACTGAATTCGGCAATTGATCAATAGATTAACATTTAACTTACAACAAGGTCGATGATTTTAGCAAGACGACACCATGCAAGGCTTGGTGTCAGAACAAGACGAAGGTAACTTAACACAAAGGCCAAACACCAGTACAACACTCAAAGGTCAAAAGAAAACACTTGGTGAGTCCATACTTGACTCCCAACAAATTTCTCGTAACAGTACGATGAATAAGGCACGACAAGACACCACAAATGAACACTGACCAAATATAGGGCAACTCAAGAATAGAGCATAGCTTTATCAAAAGTCTCAGCCAAAGGGACTTAAAAGGTTTGATAACAACGCTTAAGATACCCGGGAACACCCGACGGAAGAGCATGTAGATATATGAGGAAACCAATCAGAATGAGCGATGAAATTGACAGGAAACTCAACAAGAGCCGACGGGAAAAGACTTGTATCAAGTCAATGAGGAGGACTTATATCAAAGCTGGCTAGAAGACTTCATTTTAAAGTCGATGGGGAACTCCATAAACGAAGAAATAGTTGAACGATCTTAGGGCGAGCAAACCTTTATAAACCTAAGGAAGTCCTAACAGACTACCTGGTAGCATAACTAAACAGGTAAAGAAGCTATCCAGATTCTAAGGGGGATGACAGCAGGGATCAAGGACCCAAAACACCAAACAAGACCCAAAAAGGAAACACAACTGCCACTAACCAAAAAATTAACCGGTCAGGCAGACAAGGAAGAAGAAAGGAGGGAAACTATAAAATGATAAATATGCTGGTTAGCTATAGGTAAGGCTCGAATTAAACAATTTCCTCGTATAAAGCATAAGCCAAAAGAGCATCCCCAAACCGGGGCATCTAGCAACCAAAAGAAAAGACAGCCATACCAAGATGATGCCTAATAAGCTAAAAGAACTGTGGCGGGGGCCTCAATATCTGTCCACACTCCAGTATGAAACCACTATGGTGAGGGCCCGTACGTCCACTCACTCTCTAGACCAAAACCACTCTCCAACATGAACTCATCAGCAACAAGCTTGGTTTGACGCTCAAGGAAGATCTTATATTTGATATAGGGAAATAAACTTTAGCATTTGCACCTTAAGTATAAGGCCATAAAATAGTATTTGATCACTTAACTATAAAAGTGAGGCGGACAATAATATGAAGCAGTTATACAGCTCGAAAACGAAAATACATCTACACAACTTCCAAGATACAGAAAATTAATCACTTTGCCAAAAACTTCGGGAATTAACACGAGACATTCCCAGGAAATTTAGCCCGCCAAAACATCAAAGCTGAAGTTAACAAAACTATCCAAACTCAATTGAAGCCGCAGTGCGGTTTAGCGCCAAAGCAAGTAAAGACCTCAACAACTAAGCTACTAGAACGAGACTATGAGGGATTTTATAATTTAGCTGGCGTTAAAAATAATTGTCGAACTTGACAACCGTATTCTCTTATACTCAAGGCCGTATAACCAAAGAAATTAAAAGTCAAAGAGTGGAAATAAACTTAAGCTATGCGTCGACTACGCAACTTGAATCATCAAGACTTACAACCCGAAGGTAGCCCCCTCATTAAAATAACAGCAGCCCCCTCATTAGACAAAAGCAAGGAGCAGCCCCCCCCGGAATTCTATAAGGCAGCCCCAAAATAAACCCAAACAGGAATGTTATATAGCAGCCCCTAAACAAAATTTCCTGAAAAATAAAATCCCTGGAGCATACCCAAACAGCCTCTAAGGAAAAGCACAGAACAAGCATAGAAATATGCATTTTATCCATCCAGATTTCTAAATGAAAGGCAGGATTAGCCAACTGATCGCCACTGGGAACTAGCCCAATAACCGAGCATGGATAACAAGTAAAAAACAACACAACCATCCCGATTTTAACTGAAATGCAAGACTAACCAGCTAGCAGGTATCACCAAGAAAAACAATACCGATTTTAAATGAAATGCGACATTAACCACAGATTAGGATTATAAATTGCAAGATTAACCAGCTAGCAGGTATCACCAAGACAAATATCCAGAAATTTCAAGCATAATAACCAAGAAGATCTAGCATAAATCTAGGTTAAAACCGAGCATCAGGAAGGGGCCTGCCTACCCCATAATCACAGCCAAAATCAGTTATGCAGAAGAAAAGAGGGGAGGGGAAGGACGAGGAAAAGGGTTTCTTGCCTCAAATCGACCGGCGACCCCGCCAAATCGCGACAAACTCGATGAGGACCGACTGCTAGCTCAGCCCCGACGATGAAGACAGGGCACGACAACCACCCACAACCCCACCGACGGCCTAACTCTGCGATTCCTGGCGGCTCCGATGAAACCCTCGCTCCCTCTCTCTCCCAAAACGATCCATATTTGCTCGGGGGGAAAGGGGAGAAATGAGGAAAATTAGAAGTTGCCGCACCCAAGACTCTCTACATAGGTATATGTTCACTCAAACAAAATTGCACCAATGATGATATATAATGCGTATTGTACATATATATAAACCCTCTCTTTTTTTTTTCTTTATATAACCTGCACACCATATATAATGTATATATATATGTATATAGTTTTGTATAAATAAGATTTACATATATATATATGTATGTTTATGTACCCCTATACAAATGTGTATACATATAATAGTATAAATGTAGCACCCTACACAAAACCCTTCACCTAATAAATTTCAAGCATGCATACCCAAGGGAATACATGTATTCGTATACATTTATAAGAGCATGGTTATATATAAATTTTTTATGCACGCTAATAATTACATATGTATACATATATACGTATTTATATACACTTTTACATTCAAAACTCTAAATATATACGTATATATATTTCTAAATAGATATTTTCTTAATGTGTATTGCATAAACGACTCGACGAACGATGACGTTTCCGAAAACGGTAACGCCCTTTCGCATCGACGCCCTGAATTAATATCTCGTTTTCAAATAATTATTATTAATTCCTTATGTTTTATTAAAATAATTATAAGAAAAACCCGGTGCGTTACAGTAGCAATGAGCCTTGCTCAGCCAATTCGAGAGGAGGTGGAGAAGCTGCTAAAGGCCAAGTTTATCTAGGAAATTCAGTACCCTGAATGGGTGTTCAATGTTGTAATGGTCAAAAATTTTGGAGGGAAATGGAGAATGTGTGTAGACTTCACAAAACTTAATAATGCTTGCCCAAAGGATTGCTACCCCTTGCCTCGGATAGATTCTTTAGTGGATTCCGCGGTTGGGTACTCTTGTATGAGTTTTTTAGATGCATTCTCAGGCTATCACCAAATTAAAATGCACAAGCCCGATATCCCGCACACTTCGTTTATCACCAATGATGGCTGCTTTTGCTATCTCGTGATGCCTTTCGGACTACAAAATGCTGGAGCAACGTTTAAAAAAATGATGGATACTGTTTTTAAAGGCCAAAAGGGATGAAATATTGAGGTTTACGTCGATGACCTTTTAATAAAAAGCAAATCATTCTCTTCTCATCTTAGCGATCTAACGGAAACATTTGCAACCCTTCGAGCTTTTAATATTAAGTGGAATCCGTTGAAATGTGTTTTCAGAGCAAGTAAGGGGAAATTTCTTGGTCATCTCCTCACTTCAGAGGGGTTAGAACCTAATCCTGATAAAGTAAAGGCTATCTTGGAAATGTCACCTCCAAAATCTCCTAAAGAAGTTCAGCAATTGTGAGGGAGAATGGCAGTCTTAAGTCATTTTATCTGTCGGTCCGGGGATAAAAGCGCTCCTTTCTTGAAGACCCTCCGGGAAGGGGCTAAGTTTGAATGGACAAAGGAGTATGATGATGCTTTTAATCAGCTCAAAAAATAGTTGACATCAACTCCTCTCCTCCAAAGCCCAAGGGAGGGAGAAGATCTTTTTCTGTATTTGTGAGTTGGCTCCGATGCCATAAGTTCAGTTTTGGTCCGAGAAGAGAAGAAAAAACAGTTTCCAGTTTACTATGTGAGCAAGATTCTGAAAGATGCAGAGACTCGTTATCCCATCCTTGAAAAGTTGGCCTTAATGCTCGTAACTTCGACAAGAAGGTTAAGACCCTATTTTCAAGCTCATTTGATTCAAGTGGTCACTGATCTTCCATTAAAGAATGTCTTAGAAAAGCCAGAGCATTCAGGAAGACTAGCTAAATGGGTGATAGAACTCAGTGAATTTGATATCTCTAATATTCCAAGGGTAGCAATGAAAGCTCAGGTTCTAGCAGACTTCATGGTTGATACAAGTGAGGCTTTATCGAAGAAGGAAGTCAGATCACCTCTTGCTTGGACAGTCTTTGTTGATGGAGCTTCAGGAAGGAATTCATCTGGAGTAGGAGTTGTTTTGATCAATCCGAATGGAGTCAGCTTAGATAAAGCTTTGAAATTCTATTTCCCAACAACTTATAATCAAGCAGAGTATGAGGCTTTGTTGGCCGGTCTCAGATTTGCAAGGGAATTGGGAATCGAGGATGTTCAAATTAAAATGGACTCTCTGGTGATGGCATCTCAAGTTAGCGGGACTTTTGAGACCATGGACCCGATTCTGAAGCGATATCTAGCTTTGGTAAAAGTTGAGATATGCAGGTTCAAAAGTTTTTCTATCCAGCATATCCCTAGAGAGAAGAATGCATAAGCAGATGAATTGGCAAAGTTTGGTCTTCTCTCAGGAGGAACCACCTCGGAGTTGTTTCATCCAGCAATTGAGGAAGGAGAAGTTATGGAGATAGATCAGCGTCCATCTTGGATGGATCCATTCATTCTCTATCTCTCAACAGGAAACTCCATTCAACGGTAAAAGATAGAAAAAGGTTTAGACTGAAAGCAGCTCATTATTATCTTGTTGCAGGGATACTTTACAGGAAGAACTTCCTATCACCTTTAGCCCGGTGTGTCTCAGAAGAAGAAATCCCAATTGTAATTCAAGAAGTGCATTCAGGAGAGTGCCGCAATCACTCTGGAGATAGAACTTTGGAGAAGAGGATTATAAGATAGGAATATTTTTGGCCTCAAATGAGGAAGGATGCAGAGAAGTTCGCAAAGAAATGTGTCCAATGCCAAAAGTTTGCTCCTCTTTAGAATCAACCGGCTCAACATCTTAAATCTATAACAACCCCATGGTCATTCACAGTTTAGGGAATGGATTTAGTTGGGGCTTTTCCTTTGGCTAGTGGGCAGCGCCGATATATTATAGTAATGATTGACTATTACAGCAAATGGATCGAGGCAAAAGCGTTGGCCAAAATTACTACTCAAGTTGTGAAAAAATTTATCTGGGGGGAGATAGTATGCATGCATGGAATTCCAATGGCAATTATCACGGACAATGGTTCTCAGTTCAAAAATCCTCAACTTATAGATTTCTGTGTACAGATTGGCACCGAGTTGCGTTTTGCTTCTGTACATCATCCTAGAAGTAACGGCCAAGTAGAAGCTGCCAATAAACTCATAATCAATCTTTTGAAGAAGAAAGTAGAAAATCTCCGAGGCAATTGGGCGGAGCAGTTACCTTCAGTCTTATGGGCCTGAGGATGACTCCCACCTCAGCTACTGGAGAAACTCCTTTTAAATTATCCCATGGTTCAGAAGCTCTTATTCCTGTTGAATTTGAGGTGAAAAGTCCAAGGGTGTTGTTATCTCAACAAAACCAGGATGACTGGATGGAGGGGAATGATGAAGAACTAAAGTGTAGTCTTGATCTCATTGAAGAGTTAAGAGATACAACAATAATCAGGCACGAAGAGGTGAAGAGAAGGATGGCAAGACTTTTTGATAAAAATGTCAGAATTAAGGAGTTCGTCGTTGGAGATCTAGTCTTGAAAAAGGCAGACATGGCAGCGAGATCTGGCTCAGTGGGGAAGCTCAATCCAAATTGGGCAGGGTCATTCATCGTGAAAGAAGTGCTTAAGAATGGTGATTATCGTTTCCAGACTTATGAGGGAGAAGAGTTGCGTCACACTTGGAGTGGGGATGACCTCAAGCATTTTTTTCTATTAAATGCTTGTAGCGAGTTTTTCTTTCCTTTTCTTGTTCTCCCCCTTCTTGAACATTATGGTGAGATGTTTCTAACCTTTTTTGATATGTATGATAAGGGAAAGGTACCAAAAATAAATTGTTATCAAAGGCTTGAATCCTGCCAAGGGAGATATCAACGGATTCTACATCATCCTCCTTGACTTGAAAACTTGAGATGTAAATCTGCCAGGACCACAGGTAGCGGGGACAATTCACATCTGTGTAGCAGTAGCTCGCCAAGCTCGTGCAAGGGATGCTTAGAATGTTGGGTCCTAGCTGACATCTGACACACCTTTGCATTAAGGAGGGCTTTAGGTGAAAGTTCAGCTCTGTCATGCATTGTTAGAGGACATTGTTACAGTCTTGATGATCTTCCAGGGAAAGCAATGTCAGTATAGCCTCCGCGGCATGACCACACCTGCCCTATAGATCATCTCTGCTCTGTAACTCCTGAATACTCATTGAATTGTGGATAGCCAAGTGTCAGTCGAAAACATCTATGACCGTCACCTAAATCCTGAAGGGGTGGTCTGAGTTTTTGGGAGACCGCTCGCTTTGTTCTTTCTCTGTGGTTTTCAGCGATCTCAAATATGTTGAGACCGCCGGCTTGATCTCCTCTAGGACTTGGATGTTAGAGATTGCTGGCTGAGTTCTCCATTTTTGTGGTTTTCAGCGATCTCAAATATGTTGAGACCGCCAACTTGATCTCCTCCAGGACTTGGATGTTAGAGATTGCTGGTTGAGTTATCCATTTATGTGGTTTTCAGCGATCTCAAATATGTTGAGACCTCCGGCTTGATCTCCTCCAGGACTTGGATGTTAGAGATTGCTGGTTGAGTTCTCCATTTCTGTGGTTTTCAGCGATCTTAAATATGTTGAGACCGCAAGCTGGATCTCCTCCAGGACTTGGATGTTGGAGATCGCCGATTGGTTTTCCAAGAGCTCTGAGGCATTTGGGAACATCCTAAAATCTCTCCTATTCTTATATTGAACGGTCTGGATAAATTGAGACCGCAAGCTAAGTGATTACTTATATTTCTCAGTCTACAGAAGTTTTCACTCTTTGTTAATTAGCGATCTGAGAAAGTTAAGATCGCACGATATCTGGTTAATGGCTCTCTGAGTTCTAAACGGCCTGGTATAATAAAGACCGCCAGTTATGACCTCTATAGAAGGGATGTCACGAAATTTTTTCAAATTGTGGATAATCTCACTTTCAAAGCGGTCTCTAAAATTGATAGATCGCATCTTGTGCACGTGCTCAAAATTATTCAGAAGATATTCTGTTGAGATCGCAGATACAATAATCAGCCTTATATAATTTCATGATAAATTTGGATATCATCGGTTATAGACAATTCTTCGTTCAGTTCTTAATCAAAGTCGACCTTGTCTCTTTATGATGCGGTCTGAAAAATGTAAGATCGCCCCTTTTCAAATTATCAATCTATTATTTCAAGGTCGGCAAAAACCTAAGGCATTGAGATCGAATGTCAATTCTATCTCGTTATAAAGAGATCGCAAAGATATATTTTATACTTAAGAAAAAAATATCAAAACAAACATTCATTCACGAAAGAAGAAAGGTACGACAAAATTCTATTCTCATTCCAAGTGTTCAAATACATAAAAACCAACCGGTCTCCAAAACAGTAAAATTACAAGATTGCCTATTCATTTTTTGATCTCTTGGGAGACCGCTCATCTGAAGAAGAAGAATCGGTCTCATCCAATGATTCCTCCGAGTTTTCACCTTGAACTTTGGATCCAGAGCTCGATGCCGCTCCCGAGCTCGCATCTTGGCCCATCACATATTGGCTGCCGCTCTGCTGGTCCACATCAATAATTTCAACATCTTCTTCCCCAGCATCAGTGGTCTCTTCTGCGGTCACTGACTGAGTAACAATTCTTCTCGACGCTTCAGGGAAAAAAGTGGCAAATTTTGTATCTTTGAATTCTTAGGTGAGGCCGCCTCGATTACAAATCTCAACAATCACTTGCTTGGCGGTCTCCCTTACATGCTGCATCATGACTTTTTGGAATTCAGGATTTTCTAGATCGTAGGCCATCTCTCTTGTTCGCTGCAGAAAGAAAATAATCAGACTGCGCGATCATAATAAGCAAGCTTAAATCACCTGGTAAAATTATCTTACCTGCAGGTTTTTGACCTCCTTTAAGGTACCCCGGAGAGACCGCCCCATATGATGATTTAAGACCGTGCTCCTAACGACCTCTTGAGCGCAGATGTCCGGGAGCATGTCGGTCTCCATGTCATATACCTTCGCTGTATTCTTTTTCCCATATAGGGCAGCTGTGACCGCAGAGGCGTGGCAGGTCAACTTTCCGCTCCAAAGGGGAAGATCGGTAGAGACCCTCACCGTCTTTCCCTTTGCGCCCCATTTGAGAAGAGGCTTGCCTTTGGTGTCTTTTTGATTTCTCATAAAGCCATGAAGGTGAAATGGCTCGCTGGCGGTCTCGGCGATCTCGTAGTGTATTTCCCTTTTTAACCTTCTCTCCCTTTGGGTGAGCACTTCCTCCACTGGAGAGATGGGGTCTTTTGTCGGGATCGCAAAAGAAGCTGAAGATGGAAAATTAGTAAAAAAGAAAAACATGAAGAAATTAAAGAGGACCGCCGGAAAAAGACTCACTTTCCTCTGGAGTGATTTCGGCGATCTCAGGCCAGATCGCTAAGTAGTGAACAAGATTTTGCTGTTTCCCTGCCAGAATTTCCAAGATCTTCAGCTCCTCCTTTGAGATCGACTTGTCTTTCCTGAAGATGCTTTCAGGTCGCGGAGAAGGTCGGCTCTAGAGACCGCCGAGATCGCCTTCGAACACAAGGAACCTCTCCGTCTAGAAGGAGACCTTGCTGGGAGGTTTCAGAACCTTGATTCCTTCAGTAGAGATGTATACTAACCCCTTGAATTCTTCTATTTTCGTACCTTCTTTTAAGACCTTTGCAGTGAAGGTCGCACCGAAAAGCGCCATGGTAAATCTTATCTTTTCTGATCTCAAGTAATTGATGAAAACATTGATAAGACCGATCGAGTTCGGCGGCAGCTGGACGAGCACAAACCCATAGTAATCCGTTATCTCAAGAATCTCCCAAGGAAGGGGGATTCTCAACCCATGATCGAAATGATCGATGGGAATGATTAATTTATTTTCCTCTCCAAAATTCAGCCCTTCATCCTCCTTTGTCGGTCTGGCAACTATCTGGGTCTGGATCATATGTTTTTTCGAGAAATGCACATACTCATCTCTTGAAAGGTGGCAAGGATTATGATCCGCTCTCAAGAAAATGCTAGCAGAGGAAGCTCTCGTGGACACCATGATTGGAGATCGCTGAGACCGGTGCTTTGGGCGCATGCAAAAAGTATAAAATAAGAATTCTTAAGGGAGGCTATTTATAGAGAGCAAGGGATAATTTCATCATGATTACTTCTCTCGAGACCACCCAATAAAACTACCTAGACGGCCAACACCTGCATGAGAGTTAAGATAGCACAGATATTTTTCGATCTCAATAATTGGAGATCGCAGCATCTCAGGTCGTATGATATAAACAAGCAACACATAATAGAAAAGATTATCACAGCGGAATAAAGATGCGAGAAGCAAAAATTATACATATTACATCACAATAATTGTCCAGAAGTTATGTTACAAGACCGCATTAAGAATAAATAATGTTCACTTCTTTTGAGGTTGATGCACAAATCTAGCACACCGCTATAGGAGGTAGCAAGACTGCAGCACGAAATGGTTGTGTACCGATTGTTCAAGTAATATAAAATGTGGGAGTGAATCCCCAAGTATCGAATCTCAAATGAACACAGTAAGGTGGAGTTATCTATCGAGGAAGGACTTGAGATCGAAGTACCTTAGGTCGGATGGATTGCGGAAAAGGGGTGTGATTTGGATTGTGGAAAATAAAAGAAAACAACTACTCAACTACTCCTATGCAGGCCTTGAGCGCACTGCTTCGCTAGGCGGGATGGAAACTACGTAGGCCTTGAATGCACTACTTCACAAGGGCGGATAGACGAGTAGTCAAGCGGATGGAGTGAGTGTAACAGCTGAAAGGTTTGAGGGCCGTTAGCACCTCTTGGCTAGGCGGATGGATTACACGGGCCGTATGCACCGTTTCGCTGCGCGAATGGAAGAGTAGGCTTGCAGATGGAATGATTCACACCGATGGGGTCGAGGTGGATTACACGGGCCATTAGCACCACTTAGCTTGGCGGATGGAAGAGTAGGCACGCGGAATGGGCGAGTAGGCTAGCGGAATGAAGTGGAGGGTGTAGTGGATTTGGTGGCGCACCTCAAATACAGATATAAACAAACGAGAAATTCCACATAGACATGAAATAAACACTACAAAGCAAGGTTTACATTTCCTACATCATCACATAATGAAGATTACATTCATATACATCAATACAAGATAGAGAAAAAGGCAAGAGATACAACCAAATCCGGAGGCTTGTTGTAGATTTTCGGTAGGAATCGTCGGGTTGTCAATCTGCGTCCTAGCTCGGTCCTAACTATCGTCCGGGGTAGAGGAGGGTTGTCACTTCCTCCCAATGGACCCATCTTCTTCGGTAAACTGCAATCCGGTCACGTCTGATGCGAAGAACTCTTTGCTTGGCGATGAAGATGAGGGTGGAATCCTCTCCTTGAAGCACTTGGATGATGGATGCGGCCGAGAGGAGGCTCCAGCTCAAGATTTGAGCCAAGAATGCGTCCAGAGCACCTCCAGATGGTGGGCGGTGATGTAACGGAGGACTGGAACGGAGCTGGAACCCTTAGGCGCGGGAAAGAAGATCTATCGGGCGATGCCCCAATTAGGTCGAGATCTGCATCTTTTATAGAAATAGTCAGAAATTTGGTCCCGCACGGTCGAACGCAAGACCGTGCGTGAACCGTGCGATATTAAGTGTTCAGCAGCCCAGGAAGATGAAGCAGATCGCCCGTGCGATTTTACTCACGCACGGTCGAAACCGACCGTGCGTAAAAACGCACGGGAAAATCCAGATGGATTGAAAACAGGCTAACAGGGGGAGATCGTGTGTTTCCATCGCGCACCGGTGAACTGCCCGTGCGTGAACAAAACGCACGATCTAGGGGCAGATCACCATTATTAAGCACAGGAGGAATCACATGATCGCAGGGATCGTGCGTCAAGGAAATACACGACCGTGCGATTTCCCCAGGTTGCAATTCCAAAAGAATGAAGATCTGCCCACCTGCAATATAACCCAAAACACTGGGGCACATATCACCAGCACACAGAAATATATAATAACAACAAAATAAAGACATGGGGAGCACTATGTGCTTACCCCTAGTAGAATAGTGTGCAATTGCACACCACGATGAGCCAAAATGTGCACTTCGTGTAAGAAGAGTGAAACAGTGAAATATAAACAATAATGAGCTAAAAGTGAAGTGCATGTGAGTGAAAACTAGCCCAGATGAGTCTGAAAATCACTATATAAATCGGACTCATCACACCCCCAGAATTAACTGTTTGCTCGTCCCGAGCAAATCATCCCTTAAGCGGACAAGAAAAACACAAGTTGGAATAGAAATTGTAAAGGCAAAGTACTATGCGAAGTCGTAGGCTCACACTCATACAAATTCAGTAGAAGAAATATCTAATTATACATACTAGTCTATAATTTTCTAGGGGCGTATTTATATATTACATTTACTCAAAAATTGAATCACGGTGAATCATCCGGTCATGCATAGGAAGAAATTAGCCTGAACGCAAAGGTGAGCATTGCCAAAGATCGAGGCTCGGGATAACCTCCAAAGAAATCCATCAATGTCGGTGACCATAAGCTTGCCCGTTCGCAGTCTCTCCACGGCACTGGTTTGACTCAAATGCGTAAATCCGTAGGACTTTAGGTTAGAGATGGGGCTTGGGTTTAGGCAAGGTATACAATGATAAACAAAAGGGCTAAAGCACAAAACCCAAATGAGCTAGCACAACAAAATTATCCTCAAGCACCACAAAAATACACAGGTACACCACACCCCTAGACTTGGACTTGATAACATGGGTGTGTGCACCGCCTACTCCCAAACAAAAATATAAACATAAATATTTTCAATTAAGCTCTTCTTCTTTTTCTTTTCACTTTTTTTTAAATTATTTTTTTTCTTTTCAATTCAAAACATCTTCAGCAAATTGAGCAATGAAGCGCAACCACAACTTAACAAAATAAATCACAGCATCAACATCCCAAACATGAAAACGGTAAATGTGGTGAAGAAGAGTGACCATAGGACAAGGGTACGGTGTATGAAGTAGCGTAAGAAGATGGTGCTCCATACACTGGGCCTCGAGTACTATGCCCACTATCTCCCGCAAGGCATTTATCACTAGAATGATTAAAATCTCCACACCATCTACAACGGATATTAAAAGCAGAAAACATGATCTAGCGGGGGGAGAATTCACCAACAGATAAAATTTCCTTGCAAAAATTAAATACACGCAAGAAATAAAAAAATTGAATGCCTGCTTTAGATAAATCACAAAATAGATAAGAAATAAAGAAATTTAAAACTACAAATTCTAAGAACTAAAACAAAGAAGAAAATAGTATAAACAAATGGAAAAGGGCTTCTATCTCTCGACTCCCTCTACAGAAACTCACACGAATGTGTTCCCTAGCAATGGCGCCAAAAACTGGATGCGCAAATCTAGCACACCGCTATAGGCGGTAGCAAGACTGCGACACGAAATGACAGTGTACCGATCGTTCAAGTAATATAAAATGTGGGAGTGAATCCCCAAATATCGAATCTCAAAGGAACATAGTAAGGTGGAGTTATCTATCGAGGAAGGACTTGAGATCGAAGTCCTTTAGGTCGGATGGATTGCGGAAAAGGGTTGTGATTTGGATTGTGGAAAATAAAAGAAAACAACTACTCAACTACTCCTATGCAGGCATTGAGCGCACTGCTTCGCTAGGCGGGATGGAAACTAGTAGGCCTTGAACGCACAACTTCGCAAGGGCAGATGGACGAGTAGTCAAGCAGATGGAGTGAGTGTAACTGGGGAAAGGATTGAGGGCCGTTAGCACCTATTGGCTAAGCAGATGGATTACACGGGCCGTTATGCACCGCTTCGCTGCGCGGATGGAAGAGTAGGCTTGCAGATGGAATGATTCACACCTGCAGGGTCGAGGTGGATTACACGGGCCGTTAGCACCGCTTAGCTTGGTGGATGGAAGAGTAGGCACGCGGAATGGGCGAGTATGCTAGCGAAATGAAGTGGAGGGTGGAGTGGATTTGGTGGCGCACCTCAAATACACATATAAACAAAAGAGAAATTACACATAGACTTGAAATAAACACTACAAAGCAAGGTTTACATGTGCTACATCATCACGTAATGAAGATTGCATTCATATACATCAATACAAGTTAGAGAAAAAGGCAAGAGATACGACCGAATCCGGAGGCTTGTTGTAGATTCTCGGTAGGAATCGTCGGGTTGTTAATCCGCGTCCTAGCTCGGTCCCAACTATCGTCCGGGGTAGAGGAGGGTTGTCACTTCCTCCCAATGGACCCGTCTTCTCCAGTAAACTACAATCCGGTCACGTCCGATGCGAAGAACTCTTTGCTTGGTGATGAAAATGAGGGTGGAATCCTCTCCTTGAGGCACTTGGATGATGGAGGCGGCCGAGAGGATGCTCCGACTCAAGATTTGAGCCAAGAATGCATCCGGAGCACCTCCAGATGGTGGGCGGTGATGGAACGGCGGAGAGGAACGGAGCTGGAAGCCTTAGGCGCGGGAAAGAAGATCGATCGGGTGATGCCCCAATTAGGTAGAGATCTTCAGCTTTTATAGAAATAGTTAGAAATTTGGTCACGCACGGTCGAACGCACGACCGTCCGTGAACCGTGTGATATTAAGTGTTCAACAGCCCAGGAAGATGAAGCATATCGCCCCTGCAATTTTACTCATGCACGGTCGAAACCGACCGTGCGTAAAAACGCACGGGCAAATCCAGATGGCTCGAAAATAGGCTAACAGGAGGAGATCGTGTGTTTCCTTCGCGCATGGGTGAACTGCCTGTGCATGAACAAAATGCACGATCTCGGGGCAGATCACCATTATTAGGCACAAGAGGAATCACACGATCGCAGGGATCGTGCGTCAAGCAAACGCACGACCGTGCGATTTCCCCAGGTTGCAATCCAAAAGTATGAAGATCTGCCCACCTGCAATATAAACCAACAAGCTGGGGCACATATCACCAGCACACAGAAATATATATTAACAACAAAATAAAGACATAGGGAGCACCATGTGCTTACCCCCAGCAGAATTGTTCACAATTGCACACCACAATGGGCCAAAATGTGCACTTCGTGTAAGAATAGTGAAACGGTGAAATATAAACAATAATGAGCTAAAAGTGAAGTGCATGTGAGTGAAACTAGCCCAGATGAGTCCGAAAATCACATTATAAATCAGACACATCAGAGGTCGCTTCCTCCCTACAAAGGCTACAATGTCCTGCATCTCGTTAACAACGGTCAGAAATACCACGAGGTTCTGATTAGCAGACATTGCAGCCCGGTGGATTTTTGACATCTCTTTATCTACTTGCTCCATGGGGATAACCACGATCTCCGGGAACGGTCTCGCTTCTTGGTGATCGCCAGATTTTCCCGACCTCATTAGAATTTTCGAGGATCCTCCTCTCAGCATGGAAACCTCAGAAGACAGAGCGGCGACCTTGCCTTTGTAATATTCAGCATCTTTCTCCGCTCTTCAAAGTGCTCGAGTGAGCTCGTCAATCTTCAGACCGCTGTCCTCGCGAGCTGCATGAATTTTATCTTCGAGACCGTGGAGCTGATAGTTATGAGCTCGCTCCCGAACCAGCATAGAATGAATATTCTCAAATACTGGGTTAAGGATTATAACGTCCCACTTCGAACTAGACCCCTCGAGAGACATGGGTCACTTAGAGATGCTCGGACAAGGTGGGATTCTGAGATCCTAATAGACCATGTTAAAAGGGATTTAATTTATATAAGATATCAAATACTTAATTTGAATTATATCAGAAATTTAGAAGGGCTGCGTTCGACGAACGGCCTGCAGGCTGCGTTCGAGGAACGACCTGCAGGCTGCGTTCGAGGAACGGCCTGCAGGCTGCGTTCGAGGAACGTCCTGCACGCTGCATTCGAGGAACGCCCTGCAGGCTGCATTCCACGAACGTCCTGCAGGCTGCGTTCGACGAACGGCATGCAGGCTGCGTTCGACGAACGGCATGCAGGCTGCGTTCGACGAACGGCCTGCAGGCTGCGTTCGACGAACGGCCTGCAGGCTGCGTCCGACGAACGGCCTGCAGGCTGCGTCCGACGAACGGCCTGCAGGCTGCGTCCGACGAACGGCCTGCAGGCTGCGTCCGACGAACGGCCTTCAGGCTGCGTCCGACGAACGGCCTGCAGGCTGCGTCCGACGAACGGCCTGCAGGCTGCGTTCGACGAACGTCCTGCAGGCTGCGTTCGACGAACGGCCTGCAGGCTGCGTTCGACGAACGGCCTGCAGGCTGCGTTCGAAGAACGGCCTGCAGGCTGCGTTCGACGAACGGCCTGCAGGCTGCGTTCGACGAACTTCGACGAACGGCCTGCAGGCTGCGTTCGACGAACGGCCTGGCGCTCGTCGAACGACCCGATCTGGCGTTCATCGAATGGCATTCGACGAACAGCCTGGCCCCTTTCTTTTTCTTGAGAAATGGCATAAAAATAAGGCTGTTGTGGAGTTGATGTCCAATAGGAAGCTAACACTAAAGTTTTGAGTTTCAACACAAGGCATGGGAAAAGGTTTAGCTATTAATGATCATTAATGCAAATATCTCTCTCTCTTTATTCTCTCATAACCCAAATGGGCTGATATCTTATAATCAGAAGCCCGATTCATCTCTTTCTTCATCTTCTTCTTCTCCTTCTTCTTTTCTTCATCTTCCTCCTCCCACCTTAAGGTTTTAACTTAGGGTTCTTGAAGGAGCAAGCTTGGAGAAGGATTTGGAGTTTGGTCGACCACCACCCCGCTGCCATGAAGATGAGCTTGAACCATGACTGGAAAATAAGGTGGCTTCCGACACCTCTCCCTTGGTGCTAGATCGTAGAGAAAAATTAGGAGAGGCGTTGAGCTCAAAAGAGCTTGGCTTGTGAGTTAATGGAGTTTCCTAGGAAAAGACCAAGCCGGATCTTTCTTGTTAGGGCACCGATTGCCGCGAAAGTTTCTTCAATCACTTCTTCTCTTCATTAGGAAGAGATAGGATTTGATTTCTTTGAAATCCATGGTCTATGGAGGGAGTATTGGATGGGAGAAGGTGTAATGACCTAACCCTTGTTTTGGGGGAAGATGATGAATAGTCCCATGTTATGTAGGATTTCAAATTATTTATTATGTGAAAAAGATGATGAGGAATTCCCTGTTAAAAATCCCTTGTTAATTAAGGTTGTTAATTATATAATTGTGTGATAAAGGTGATGATAGCCTCTTGCTAAAGAAGTTTTCAAATCATATCATTGCACTTGGTTGTTAAGGGTTAAAAGTGTGCGCAGCTGGGTTCATGCCAATCTTTAGGCTTGATCCCACTGGAATTAGACATCGGGCTCAACATGAAAGTTGTAGCCCTCGGAAAGAGCTTTCCGACGATAGGTTACGCGTTTTCTGAAGTGACCTGTAGCTTCCTAGGAGTTCAGTCGAGTGGACTGCCCAGAAAGCTGGAATGGGTTAAGTGCGTGCTGTTTTGCTGTCCAGATTTCTGCAGTTCACTTCAGAGCAGATTTTGGGTAGGACCCACTTGGATCTGGGTTTAGGACTCAACATGAAAGTTGTAGCCCTCGGAAAGATCTTTCCGACTATAGGTTAGCCATTTTCTGAAGTGACCTGTAGCTTCCTAGGAGTCCAGTCGAGTGGACTGTCTAGAAAGCTGGAATGGGTTAAGTGCGTGTTGTTTTGCTGTCCAGATTCATGCAGTTGACTTCAGAGCAGATTTTGGGTAGGACCCACATGGATCTGGGTTTAGGACTCAACATGAATGTTGTATCCCTTGATGTTAGCTTTCCAAAATGGTGTGGATCGTAATTTTTGGACAACTGTAGCATCCAGAAATCCAATTTTAGTGAACTATGTCATAACACTTTCGATCTCAGTATTTTGTGGATTTCTCTCAAAATATTGGTTGGATGCTTATGAAAATTGGTGGAGATATTGGTGACAAAAATATGTAGATCCCTGTTGAATTTCATGATATTTGGATAAGTGGTATTAAAGTTATTGCCGTTTCATTTGATAAATTTGAAGGAGATATAAATGTTGAATGTGAAAGGCCGCTTGGGCCGAAATTTTGTATAAATCATGTACATGCTAGTATGGACCTGTGATAATAATTTCAGATTTATTTCTGTTGAGATGTCTCCTTATATGAAACTTTAATTGCTATTTATATGTGGAATCGTAAAACGGGCATGTGTGGTTGATGGTGAAGGTAAATAACATTGATTATGAGTGAGATCTAAGTGTTTACAATTGTTTATAATGGTCATATAAATGTAGAGCACCGTAAATACATATTGCATAATACAATGAGGTCGAAATTTGGTGGTAATGATTCCAGCATTTATTATGACTTGTAGTACAAGTTTCAGTGTATTTGGTTTTAGAATGAATCCATAATTAAACGTGCCGCTATAAATTATTATGTTGAAAAGAGAGGTTAAGGTGCTCATCTGGACAAGGATTTTGGAAATGTGACATTAAACGCACAAGTAGTCCTACAAGATCTAGTATGGTAGTTTCCATGTTATACACACGCTATTGCATAGAGTCATGACAACTCGGTGTGAGTAGCATTGATGGTTTTGTGTGGAGTGTAAGATATGGTTATATCTCATGGTGAAATGTTAAGGACCCGGTTGTTGGGGGCCTTGGATGCTAATTAGCATCGGTTGAACTGGTATGATGTGAAAGGTAAGAAGGCTCCATCCGTGAGTCCCTGAGTGCTTGATTGCACGGGTGTGCATGGGAATTACATGAATGTGCATGGTTTACACATGGTGGTGTAATGATCCGGGTTGGAGGATTACTTGTGGCGGGTCTACGGGCTTGCTAGTCGTGACACCGTCAAAAGCCGGTAGTTAGACTCTAGACCGGTTGGGTTGGACTCTTGGTGCTCACCTACCCAAGTCCCCTTCTGTGTCCTTGAAGGCTCAGCATGGTACGAGCAGTACGCAGGGTCTCCGCTGTGTGTTCTTAGCGTCGAGGCTGTTTACCCAGAAAACCGCTTCTCGGGTTGGATCATTCTCGGACCGGGCGAACTGCTGGGTCAGGCCGCTGGGTTCCAGGATCAGTGGTTCTCAGCTCAAGGTAAACCAGGCCGGGTGGTCTAATGTCATTTTTCGGACCGCCCCCAAGAGTGAAGGTCGTCAAGAGCCAAAGTAAGAAGGCTATCCGCGGTCTCAGGAAGGAGACCGCGCGGGTTGTGCCATAGAGATTCAAGATTCAAACCCGGAGGACAAGCCGCAGTTTTAGATCAGAGACTACCTGGGTCACCTTATGAAGATCGAGAAGGGGCCCACTTGGAATCTGCCCAAGCGACCCAAGAAGTTCCTATTGCTGAAGGGGCAGAAAAGAAGCTGATCATCAACGCTGAGTTGCCAGAGGAGGAGAAAGTGGAGCTAATCTCCTGCCTGTTGGAGAATCTGGATATCTTCGCTTGGTCAGCGGAGGATATGCCAGGAGTGGATCCAGACGTGGCTTGTCATCATCTAAACGTATCTCCTGAATTCAAGCCCGTCCAGCAAAAGAAGAGAGAAGTGGCGACCAAGCTGGCGTTGCCCATCAGAGAGGAGGTTTCCAAACTCCTAAAAGCGGGTTTCATTTCTGAGATTCAATATCCCACGTGGATGTCGAATGTTGTAATGGTTAAGAAATCTTGTGGGAAGTGGCGCATGTGCGTGGACTTCACCAAACTTAATAAAGCGTGCCCTAAAGATTGTTACCCTTTGCCTCGGATAGATGTCTTAGTTGATTTCGCGGTTGGGTATGGTTTTATGAGGTTACTTGATGCCTTCTCCGGGTACCATCAAATTAAAATGCGCAAACCTGACATCCTGCATACCTCATTTATCACAAACGATGGGTGTTACTGCTATCTCGTAATGCCCTTCGGTCTTAAAAACGCGGGTGCAACATACCAAAGAATGATGGATACTGTCTTTAAACATCAAAAGGGCAGGAATCTCGAAGTTTACGTTGATGACCTTCTTCTCAAAAGTAAAACATTCTCATTGCACTTGGAAGACCTCGTAGAGACGTTCGCTACTCTACGGAGGTTCAAGTTAAAATTAAACCCATTGAAATGTGTGTTCGGGGCAAGCAAAGGAAAATTTCTTGGGCATCTTTTAACTCCTGATGGCCTTGCACCAAATCCAGATAAGGTAAAGGCCATCCTTGATATGACCCCTCTTCGAAATACTAAAGAAGTTCAACAACTTGTGGGGAGATTAGCAGGATTGAGCAGGTTTATCTCCAAATCCGGAGATAAAAGTGCCCCATTCTTTAAAACATTGCGAGGGGGATCAAAGTTCGAATGGAGCGAGGAGTGTAACAAGGCTTTAGAGCAGCTGAAGGGACAGTTAACTTCGACTCCACTACTTCAAAGTCCCCGTGAGGGAGAAAAACTATTCTTATATCTGGGAGTCGGTCCAGAAGCGGTGAGTTCCGTCCTCGTTCGGGAAGAAAAGAGGAGGCAGTTTCCAATATACTATGTCAGCCACATCCTTAAGGATGCAGAAACCAGATATTCGATCCTGGAGAAACTGGCCTTGGCTTTGATTATGTCCGCACGAAGGCTTCTCCCTTATTTTCAGGCTCATTCTGTCCAAGTTGTTACAGATCATCCTTTAAGGAATATTCTTGAAAAGCCAGATCATTCAGGGAGTTTGGCAAAATGGGCTATTGAACTAAGTGAATTTGAGATATCATACATCCCCCGAACAGCAATCAAAGCGCAAATCTTGGCAGACTTCCTGGTAGATACAACAGAGCTTAGTCCTGAACAGGTGGTACGATCTCCTCCGGCTTGGATCATCCTGAACAGGTGGTACGATCTCCTCTGGCTTCTGGCAGAAACTCCGTGGGAGTCGGAGTCGTGTTGATCAGCCCAAATGGCATCAGGCTGGAGCAAGCTATCAAGTTCTTCTTTCCAGTTACAAATAACCAGGCAGAATATGAAGCACTTTTGGCTGGGCTAAGGCTTGCGAAAGAATTAGGCATATAATATGTACATGTTAGAACCGATTCACTGGTAATGGCCTCACAGGTCTTGGGAAATTATGAGACAAGGGAGCCGATTCTGCGAAAATATCTGCTATTAGCCAAAAGAGAAATCGGAAGATTCAAGTCATTTATTATCGAGCATATCCCAAGAACACAAAATGAGGAGGCAGATGAATTGTCGAAGTTCGGTCTTCCATCAGGGGGAGTGACCTTTGAACTCTTTCATCTGGCAATAGATGAGGCAAAACTCATGCAAATTGATCATAATCCTTCATGGAAGGACCCTTACGAGCTATTCCTATCAAAGGGGGAGTTCCATCATTCCATCAAAGATCGGAGAAGATTCAAAAGGAAGGCGGCATATTATTATCTAATAGCAGGAGTTCTCTACAGAAAATCTTTGATTTCCCCCTCAGCACGATGTGTTTCAGAAGAAGAGATCCCTATCGTACTTCAGGAAGTTCATTCTGGGGAATGTGGTAGCCATTCAGGGGCAAAGACCTTGGAAAAAAGGATCCTGCGGCAAGGATATTTTTGGCCGACTATGAGAAAGGATGCTGAAGTATTTGCCAAGCAGTGTGTGCAGTGCCAAAAGTTCGCCCCTCTTCAGCATTTGCTTGCTCAGTCACTCAGATCAATAACTGCGCCGTGGCCTTTTGCAGTATGGGGGATGGACCTCATCGGGCCCTTTCCAATGGCTAGCGGTCAGCGCCGCTTTATCATAGTGATGATTGACTACTTCAGTAAGTGGATCGAGGCTAAGGCACTGGCAAGAACTACTACCCAAATCATCAAAAACTTCATCTGGGGAGAAATAGTCTGCCGACACGGAATTCCGCTGGCGATTGTCACTGATAATGGTCCACAATTCAATAATCCCGAGATGATAAAATTTTGCGATCAGGTTGGAATCGACCTGCGGTTTTCCTCAGTACATCATCCAAGAACCAATGGTCAGGTAGAAGCAGCCAACAAGCAAATCCAGCAGCTCCTGATGTAAAGAGTTTGGAATCAGAAAGGAAACTGGGCAGATCAACTTCCCTCCATCCTTTGGACTCTTCGTACCACTCCATCTTCAGCTACAGGGGAGACACCATTCAAATTATCTCATGGCTCGGAGGCTGTTGTTCCTGTGGAGTTTGAGGTGGTCACTCCAAGAGTTGTGTACGGAAAAGAAGGAGGAGAAGCGTGGGTAGAATACAATGACGAGGCTATCAAGTATAGTCTGGATCTAATCGAAGAACTTCAGGATGAGGGAACAATCAGGCAAGAAGAAGTTAAAAGGAGGATGGCAAAGTACTTTGACAAAAATGTCAGGGTAAAGCATTTTGCGATCGGCGACGTCGTACTAAAAAAGGTTGATGCAGCAGCCCGAACAGGCAATGTCGGGAAGCTAAATCCTAATTGGGCTGGACCTTTCATCGTCAAAGAGGTATTATAAAGTGGGGCTTATCGCCTCCAAACAAGTGAAGGAGGAGACATCCCGCGCACCGGGAGTGGTGACGATCTCAAACGGTTCTATCCTTAAAATGTCTTCTTTACTTTCTTGCAATTTTTGAGATATTTTAATAAGAAGCACCATACTGACACTTCTCCATGTTTGATGTTTCCCTTCTGCATTTTCTCACATATCAAACTCACTGAACCACGGAGACATCGCCAAGTTCTGCTCGAACCCCCTCAGATTGTAGTCATTAGCGTAAAACCATGAAGATCATGTGTAGCGGGGAGTTTTCGCACACGTGTAGTGGTAGCTTGCCAATTCCCATGCGGTGGTCTTCAGAACCTTGGATCCCGGCTGATATCCAACACACCCCTGCATCAAGGGAGGTCTAGGTGAATGTTGGCTCTATCATGCCTCGAGAGGGATATAATTACAGCTTTGATGATCCTTCTGAGGAAAGCAATGTCGGTATAGCCCCCGCGGCATAACCACACCTGCCCAACTGATCATCTTAGTCTGTGACTATCGAATACTCCAAGGTACTCTCAAGCGATGTCTAAGCGGGACCCACAACTGAGTTGATCTCTCTGAGGAAAGCAATGTTCGCCGCCTAGGCCCACCTGCCCAATTGATCAACTCGGCTTGTAGCCCTAGGCAAGAGAGCAGTCGAGTCGCTTACAGCCCTTATGACCACTTGAGGAAAGCAATGTTCGCCGCCTAGGCCCACCTGCCCACTTGGTCATCTGGGTCTGTACTTGTTTCTCTTTATTTCTACAGCTCTTATGACCACTTGAGGAAAGCAATGTTCGCCGCCGAGGCCCACCTGCCCACTTGGTCATCTGAGCCTGTAGATTATCCTTTTTCCCTACAGGAAGGTATTCACCTCTTGTGGTTTTTTGTATAAAACCATTCGGGGAAGATATTATTAAAACAGGTACAGGTGTTCTTCTACCCTAAAGGGTTGTGATACTAAGATCGGGCGGTCTGAACTTTTAAACCGAACCGTCTGATTGTGTATAAGTTGGTGTATTTCTGGATAATTATATGACTGCCCGGATTATATTCTAACCGGGCAGGTTTATCCATCCATTATAAATTGGATATTTATGGAGCTAATTATATGATTGCCCGGATTGTGTTCTGACCGGTCGGGTTTATCTATCCCTCCATTTTGTTGAATTGGATATTTCTGGATCTGAATATATTGCTCGGGTTGTATTCTAACAGGGCGGGCATTACTTATCTTTTACAATTAATTAAGTTGGATATCTCAAGATCTAAATATCTGATCGCCCGGATTATGCTCTAATCGATCGAGTTTGAGCTATTTCTTAAGCAAAAGTTATCTCTAAGATGCAGTGTATTACTTACCAGGATAGAATTCAAACCGCGCAAAGTTATGATTCGTTATTTACATTGGCAAGGATAAAATATCCCTGAATGATAAGAAGCCGCCCGGTCTAAATTACAGTCGCATGAGTCTATATGTTATGGTTCATATTATCAGAAATCAGACGTCCTGAGACCTAAATGAGTAATCGCACGGTTCGAATATAGATCGTCCAAGATCATCAAATCATCACTTATGCTCAGATCAGGATAACCGTACGGCTAGATCATAAAAGGCAAAAGGTAAAAAGAAAGAAAAGAAACAAGACATCAGCCACAAGTAAGTAATACTAGAAGGTCAATCAAACAGGTAAAATTTCTATTCATCTCTTTAAATGTTTTGACAAAAATTTAACCGCCCGGCTAACAAAAAAAAGACCGGCGATTGTACAAAAATAAAGTTAAAAACAAAGGCATTATTCTGCCGACTTCTTCTTCTTCTTCTTGACAGGAGAAATCGAGTCCACATCAACGTCGGGCGAATAACCTTCACTTGACGTGGAAGAATAATCCGATGAATCACTACCACTGGACCGCCCGGTCTTACTAGCAGAGCCAGTTGTTCCAGAGGACAAGTTGTCCTCATCATCATCATCATCAGCTTCATCATCCGCGTCGACCTCCTCAGCGGCTCCACCACTTCTATCACCTCCTTGATGGAGTACGATCTCCCTGCCCGCATCGGCTTCAGCCTCCTCGCCTACCTTGGCTTTTCCCTTCTGCCTTCGGCTGATCTCATCAAGTTGAACCTTCAGGGCAGGGAAGAGGTCGGAGAAGGTAGTACCTCCGAATCCTTCGCACAGACCGCCCCGGTCTTCCATAAGACCCAAAGATTTGTTGATCCCTTGGGCCACATGAGGCAACAACTCGTCTTGGAAGGCCGGGTTGGTCATCTCATATTGTTTCTGCAAAAAAGAAAAGAAAAATAATAAATCAGGTCGCTCGGTCTGAATAAAAGAAGCCGCGTCATCATTTGTCAAACTCACCGCCACGACTTCTTGAAGCCGCGCATTCTCTTCTTGAAGCCGCGCATTCTCCGCGACCTGCTCCTCGTACTTCTTCTCCAGAAATTTCTGGACAGAAACCAGCCGCCTAAATGACAAGGCCATGAAGTGATTGGCCGCGAACCCCCATGCGCCGGCTTGCGCTGCTAGCCGGGGAAGCTCTTCTTCCGGAGTCTTCTTCAGCTTCTTCAAAGTCTTTCGGCCATACATAGCGGCCCCGGCGGCTAGCGCATGGCGGTTAATTTTGTCACTTCCCCATGGGGGAAGTGCAGTGGACACCCGGATGCGGCTCCCATCCCTATGCCAGAGGACAGTCGGGTTGCCCTGCAGGTCGGGCGGGTTTCCGCAGGAACGAAGAAGCTCATATTCATCAGGAGACGCCGGGCCCTCTTCCTCTGATGATGGCGACCTGTTTCGCCGCTGCCTTTTCTCCCTCTGGGTCAGAACCGGGCCGGCGGAGTGACCGGCTTGTTCGCAGGGACGATGTGGGCAGCTGCAAGGTAAAATAAAGAAGTTTAAACAAAGCAGTCCGCGCGGTCATATGCAAGCGGTCTAGAAGAACTTACTGTGCTCGGGAAGGACATCCTCTAGCTCTGAGAACAGCGGGATGTAATGATTGATGTCCAAATGCTCGTTCTCAAGAAACGTGAAGGTGTCCATCTCGATCTTTCCAACCTGGGGGATCTGGAAGGCCTCTTCCCCCCGAACTTGCGGGTTGGTTTGCAACAGCCCGAAGTTGCCTTCGAGCATTACGAACCGCTCCGACCAGTCTGAGACTTTGTTCGCCAGGTTGACGATTTTCAATCCGTGGCATCCAAAGTAGAGGTGCCCCCTGAAAGTTGAAGTCCCCACGTCGGAGACAGCCCGCACCGAGAAGAACTTCCTGAATAGGTCAAGAGAAAAACTGGTTCGCTCGAACCGAAGGTAGGATATGAAACTGTATATGGAGGCGATGGAGTTCGGTGGAAGTTGGTCGGGTACAACCCCGTAATGGTCGAAAATGGCTATGACTTCAAGTGGCAGCGGAAATTTGAAGCCATATTCGAAGTGGTCGACCGGGACGGCTATTTGGTGCGGATTGGAAGAGTTAATCCGCTCGTCGCGCAAAGGAAGCCGCGCGAGCAGGTTACTCCCTGCCATGTGTTTTGCGATGAATTCATCCAGTTCGCTCTGGGTGAGTCGGCACTCTGGGTGGTCCGTCGAATGAAAGGCTAAAGCCGCATCCGCTCGGACGGCTTTAACCTTAACAGGCCGCTGCGACTTGTTCTTAGATCGCGCCATCTGGAAATCGTAAAAATGACTTCGAAGTGTCCCTACTTATAGATTTTTACGATCTGCGAATAGTAAAACTATGCCACGGCTATACATTTCTAACCGCGCGGTCAATAGCCTGCATGGTTAGATTCACCAGAAAAACAAAAGAAGCAAAGGAAACAGGAGCAAGCATACATCACAGATCGTGCGACCTGAAATCAGTTCGGAGAAAACACAGAAGAAACAGAACACAAACACAACGGCCAATCAAGAACCCGCACGGGTTATTCAAAATAAAAGACATAAAGTAAAAAGAAGCATTGTTTAAACAAAGGCCGAATCAACAAGCCGCATTCATAATACAAATTGTTCTCAAAAGCCGGTCACGGCTGACGGTGTTCAGGGGAGACATCCTCTCAGTGAAGTCGCGCGACCTGGTCGCTGGTGGTGTTCAGAAGGGAATAAATCTGGCTGGTATGATAATGGAGATGGTTGATTGTGCTATGAAGCCGCCCGGCATCCCTTTCAACCCGCGTAGCGGCAATCATGCGCGGGGTTGCGGTGGCCTCATCAATCATAGGATCAGCCGCCCGAACCGGGGGAGGATTTGAGCCCGCCCCAACAGTCGGGCGGCTAACAACCTGCATTCCATCATTCATACTTCGCCGGCCCGCAGCGACTTCCCTGGTTAACCGCAGGAATTTATCCTGGTAGTATTTCGAGTCATCCTCGAACTTAGCCGATGTTTTCTTCTCCTTCTCGAGCTGAGCGGTCAGAGTGGCGACTTGCGCCACCTTGGCTCTCTTCTCGGCCTCCACCTGCGCCTTCAGCGCCTCTTCAGCCTTCTTCCTCGCCATTCGCTTGGCCTCCAGAGCAATCCGAGTGCCGGTCTCCCGGTCTTCCACCTCCTTCAAACGGGCCCTCAGATTTACCAGATCCTCCTCGAGATGCTCGAACAGTTGCGGCCCTTCTTGCGAAGTCGTCGCGCAGGTTGATATCGGGGGGACTAATGGAGGCAGGCTGGCCTCAAGGTCGCCTGGCTTCACAATCTGCTCCTCGCTATCTGCAAGAGGCCGCTCGGGTTATAAGAAGCAAGAGCATACAACGCCATATACATACAAAATGGACATAAATATAAGATCAATGCCTGGGCGCACAGGCCGCTTAGACCATTCCGGGTCCATCCTCCGACGTTGCTCACGCCAGAGTCTCTCCGTTTTCTGCCTAGCGGAAGGGGACCAGGCCGCTAAGGGAAAGAAGCTCGGCGATGGGTTCAGTAATTTATTACGACGAGGCCGCGGGATGAAGAAGCGGACAGCTTTATAATCCATGGGGCGCTTACCTGGCGCAAAAGGATCAGGCCGCAGCGGCTTGTCTGAAACCCGCTCCGCCCTTTCCTTCTTCACCACCATTATCTCCTCCCCGGTCATCACCGAGAGGACCTCCGCCTGCACTTTCAACACTTCTCCGAGTTCCCTCGCTCTTTCTTCGACCTCCAGGGCGGTCCGGGCAGCAGCTTCTCGCTCTTCGGCCTCCGTCTGAGCGGTCTCCTCAGGCCGGGCTGTGTTATCTGTAATAGGAGCAGTTCGCTTTGAAGACATCGGGCTGTCAAGAAGTTTATCTCGCCCCATCAGCTCATCCATATCCTGAAAGATCCCATTAAGTGATAAGCTATTCGCCGAGTCCGGGGGCAGGTCGCCCGGTTTCGCATCAGGGGTAGCAGGCGAGTCATTTACCTTAGCGGATGGAGGAGTCGCTAGGCCAAGCTCCTCTTTTAGTCGCGGATTGGTCTGGAGGAGGGACTCGGCTGGTTTCTTAAAAGCCTCCCTTTCCTTGGAGGCTAGTCTCTTGACCTTCTTGGTTATTCGCTCGGTCACTTACCCGGTCTTCTTCCTTTTCTTCTCTCTCTTACCCGGAGCTGGGCTAACCTCTTTGGAGGGACTGAGGTAGTCGTCCACGGATAAAGGGGCACTCAGTTCGCCTGGCCTTGGAGAGTTAACCGCCTCCTCCCCCAAATCTCTGACTAGCAAGTGAGGATTCCCGGATGGGGTGATTTCCATGTCAAACGAGTCGGCCTCGCCGACCTTCTTCGAAGGGCTACTGGAGTCGACTTTTCCAGAAGGGGCGGCCTCCCCTTTGCTCAGCGGGCTAGTAGCCAGTTGGCCAAGATCTCTGGGAGGAATCAACGAGTCGTTGGGGGGAGGCCCCGAACTGTCTGCTGCGGGCTCCGCAGGAGTCTTGGGAGTTGTTGAGTCTACTACGGACTTGGAATTATCCGCCGCGGCTTTCTCAGCCCGCTTCCTCTTTTTCCGGTCTTTCCGGTCCTGCTGTTCTTTCTCCTTTTTCGACCTCTCCGTCGATTCGCGCCTTCTACCTTCCACCCTCTTCTGATCTCCGGCGGGATCCACGCGGTCTAACACGGTGTCTAGGAAGTCCATTATTGAAGAGTTACCGGTCTTAAAAATTTCAACCGCAGCTGGCAAGCAATATCCCGTGATTTCAGAAAAAACTCTGCAGAATGAATTCTCTGGCTCTCTTATAGAATTCAGGGCAAGTCGGAGCAGTCTCCCGGCTAAAGTTTATATTTTCGAAATCCTCTTGAGATTTGAAAATATGCGGGGATTATGTTTACCCGGAAAACCGCTTCTCGGGTTGGATCATTCTCGGACCAGGCGAACTGCTGGGTCAGGCCGCTGGGTTCCAGGATCAGTGGTTCTCAGCTCAAGGTAAACCAGTCCGGGTGGTCTAATGTCATTTTTCGGACCGCCCCCAAGAGTGAAGGTCGTCAAGAGCCAAAGTAAGAAGGCTATCTGCAGTCTCAGGAAGGAGACCGCGCGGGTTGTGCCATAGAGATTCAAGATTCAAACCCGGAGGACAAGCCGCAGTTTCAGATCAGAGACTACCTGGGTCACCTTATGAAGATCAGCCAAGCCATGTCCAGAAGACAGACCGCGGTCTCAAGCCAGAGACCGCTCGGTCTGAATCATTGACTTGGTCCCGGTATCTTCAGCCTCAGGTCAGACAGGTCGGAAAAGCAAGCCGCCAAGCCGCGCGGATTCTTTCTTTTTTCTTCTTTGTGCATCCCGTCACCGCCTGCCCATTTCTCCTGTACCCGGGCAGGTGGTTATTCTATCCCTGCCCATTCGGGCAGGCCCCCAAGCCTATAAATATGGGGCGACACTGTTCCCAAGGCACGTACACTCGAATCTTGGAGCTCGCTTGTTTGAGCTGCGGACTCGAGTTTCTCGTCTTGCGGACTGTCTGACCGGCCGGCTTTTCTTTTCCTGCACTTGCATCCCGCTGTAACCACTTCTTTCTAATCAAAGGAAAGCCCGTCGCAGGAGTGGCATTTGTCGCGGCGGGCGAAGTCTGGCCTTGACCGCTGCTAGCAGTCTCATTCTTCTATACAAAGAGTAACCGGTAACCCGCAGCCTCCGGTTTCCCTCGGAGGTGCGATCTCGGACTCAACAGAGGCGTACAGAGGCCTAGGACTGGTAGTGTTCATACCCTCCTAGTAGTGGAGGAGCACGTTCCACTGTCTCCGTCTGGCCACAACGGGAGATGCCTGAGTGGTTAGCTACCTCTCAAAAAGCGAGAACTGTAGGTCTATGTCGACATAACAACTATGCATGGGTGAGTCATCATATCATAATCAATGCAATGCATTCATCATTCATAATCATAGCATTGCACCGCATCGGAACTCATCATATAAACTTGTATGGGCACCATTATATGATAGGGTACATTATGCTCGGATCCTTAACCTATAAGCTTGTATGGGCACCCTTATAATTTAAGTTCAAATTCTGTTATTATATGCTCAACTGCTTATACACTGTCGTTGATCCTGCTCTCTTTTGATGTGCTCTCTTATACATATGTTATATCTACTCTCCTTTGATGTACTTTCTTATACCACGATATAACTTCCATGATTACATCTACCCTTGTCACCTATTTTTGCTAGTACTGATTATATTGCAGCTCCCCTTTCTTCCCTTCCGCCCGGTGCCTTGGAGTCGCCAGGGGAGAGGATGTGAAGCCACTTAGTATTTATGACTAACGGTTGTTGCACCCCACTTTTAGGAGCGCACCCTGGAGCAGCAGCGCACAACGCTGGAGGAGGATAGCCAGGTCAGGATGATAGGGACTGAGACCATGATACCCTCACTACCGTCGGTGACAGATGTGCGCGTAGTTTGAGATGTAGACCTTGGGGCCTTTCTTTTGATACTCTGATATACATGAGCTCTCGAAGCAACCTGTCTCGTAATTGTTGGATCTTACGGCGCCCTTAGAGGGGGGGGGGGGGTGAATAAGGGAATAAAAATTCTTTTTATAATTTTAAGAAAATTACTAAATTGTTTTATAATATGTGAAGGTAAAATAACAATTTAGCTAAATGGATAGAAAATTATGATTTGCAATTTTAGAAACAAGTACTAAATTGTTTTATGATGAAAGAGATTGAAATAAACAATTTAGATTTAGAATTGAAAACTTAGAACACAATATAATAGAGATTACGCCAAATGAGAGAAATCAAGTAAACACAAATAGAGACATGATTATATTATATGAAAAGGTGTTTACAAAAAATGATTTCAATATCGCTTGAAATCGGAGGCGACAAATATGTAAATAATTTTTCCTTTTCTATACCGACTCGTATCCCCACGAACCGGTTGCTTTAGCCAATCCTTCCCCGGATATGGCCTCAAGCCGCTCTAGCCAATCCTTCCCCGGATATGGCCTCGAGCACCCGCTAGATCTAATCACCTAGAACTAGTCGCCAACTCACGCGGCGAATTCCCCCTAAGCCGCACAGGACCTAGTCCCCAACACAAGGCAAATTCTCTAAACGGTTACAAAAGTATGGAATGGAAATAATGAAAAACAATAATAAAACTCCCTATATGAGATCTCTGGAGTCGAGGATGAAGGATCGCTGTAGCATAAGCGAGGTAGAAGCGATCGTCCTTCGGATGCAGCGTGATGTAGTCCTCCTCCAGAATTCTCCTTAAGCTTTTTGTGGGAGATCCATCTTCGGCAGCATAACAGCACTGGAATTGTGGCACAAGCAACCTCTCTGGGATGGATTTCAAAAATGATCGAAGTTGGCTTCAATTTATAGACCTTGGAGCTAGCGCCTGCGGTAGTACTTAGCGCCTGCGGTAGTACTTAGCGCCTGTGGTATTGTTCGTGTGGAGCGGTTGCGAAACCGTCGACGGCGTGGCGCTGCGCACGATCTTGAGCTAGCGCCTGCGGTATCGCTAGCACTGGCGGTAGCATTAAGGAACTGCTGAGACGGAATCGCCGAGACAAAACCGCTGAGATGATCTTGAGCTATCGCCTGGCGTTAGCGCTAGCGCTGGCGGTAGCGCTAGCGCCCGCGTTAACCTCTAGCGCTGGCGGTAGTGCTCCATTCAGAAAGTTTGATTCCATGCTGCATTCTACCTATGGAGTATTGCACCTATAGTTCCTGCACACTATAAACACACTACAAGCAATATCAAATACAATATGAGATTTGTTATTCTCAAACAAAGGGATGTGACACACATGTCCAACAGTAATTTTGTGACACTTACTTATGTGAATATATATATGGCTTCTTGCTTTTACATTATTGATGGGTTGGCGCTGTTCAGTTGGTTTGGCCGGCAGGATAGACGTATTGTGGGGGAAGCTAGCTCCTGTGCTGGCACTTCCGCAAGGAGGCTGTCCTGGGAATAGGACTCCCCTCGGCCGTGTCTTGTGTTCCGGGAGGTGGGTCCTACAAATTGTATCAGCTTGCAACGATCCTGAGATAAAGAAGTCCATTAAACCACTAGGCCACCCCTATTAGCTAAATCAGTTTGAGGCCAAACTGATGCAACGGAAGCGGTGGTGTGCCCTTTTGTGATTCACATTAAGTATGTCTGCTTTTTCCTATTGAAAGTGCCAACCTAAGCCAAACTCGTACCCTTACATATAGATGCTGGCTCATTCCGAGACAGTAATTGGTATTCCCATTCCAACAACTAGAGTTTATTTGGCATAGGATTGATGCCAACCTAACTAGGATACCACTTTGGTCGACTTAGTAGGATATGTCGTGACATACCCTTACCTTATACCGATCTCAGGAAAGATGTGGCCAAGCAATAAGTGACCGCAAATGACTAAGGGAAGAGTTCAACGTGAGGGTAAATGCTAGAGACTCACACCCTGAGATTTCAATATCAGATATGGAGTGATATTACCACCTTACCCAAAGTATTAGGGCAATCTCAAGGAGATTGGTGCATGTAGTCTATTATCAGCTTAGTAAGAAACCATTCAGCATGCCTTCTAACCAAGGTTTGCACAAGACACTTTACTATTCTTTCCAAGGTGCTCAACCTCACAATGCTTATGAAGGCTTATCAGGAGGTTCAAGTAGTGCTTGGTGGAGTTATAGTTGTCTATATAATAAATTTTTTATTCACATTTGTGAGACAACATTCTCCGAATATACTTGTTTTGCAAACCCAAAAAATTTTTTAACTTAACCACTTTTCTAAATTTCATAAGTGCAATTCAAATGTAGTGTAGGCAATAAACTTATGCAAGTTTTAATTCATTGTACAAATACAATACACAAGCAAGCATTTTAGATTTAAACACACATGTTGATTACCAAAATAAGTGAGTGAAATGTATCATTATCAATCATAAAACATTTACTCATACTTAGAGGCATGCTAAGCTTGGTTCTATACATATTTGAATATTTGATGCACTTTAAATAGATATATCAAAGCATGATAAGCAAAACAATGTTCATAGTAATTTGAAGGAATAAGTTCTAACATTGTAAATAATTCTAAATAATAGAATTTATACATGCTTGATATTGGCAATAAAGATCATACAGTTTTTTTTTGTTTTATCATTTTTAAATCAAATAGAAAAAAAAAATATTTTTGTAATTTTTGAATTTTGAATTTTTGTAGTAGATTTTTCATAATATGAATAAAACACAAATAACAAAAACATATTTTTGTATTTTTTGAATTTTGAACTTTTGTAGTTGATTTTTCATAATATGAATAAAATACAAATAACAAAAAAAAAATATTTTTGTAATTTTGAATTTTGAATTTTTGTAGTTGATTTTTCATATTATGAATAAAACTAAAATAACAAATGTCAGAAATACAAAAACAAAGTAGTCATATAGACTAAAATATTTTTATTGATTTTTAGAAATTTTGAAAATCAGAAAATTCCAACACCCACGCTAGCGTCGGCGCTGGTGATAGCGCGCGGCAAATAGTACGTGATTTTTTGAGAATTTTAAATTTTTTTATTTTTGATATTTATTAAGTGTCCTTAGAGTAGTTCCATGCCGAAATTTCAGAATTTTTGGAGATCTCTAGGTGGATCAAATTTGCATTAAACTTTGGCTTTTTTAAATTCTTGCGATTTTCAAAAACATTTAATCATGAAAAGATAAATTATGAAGACAAAAGAGGACATTTTTATTAAACAACCCAAAATATGCATGATTTAAGTGTTAAGTAAATAAAATGATCATGCAAAGAGTAATATAAGTATGTCCTATGATTAAAGACTACCCCGAATAAATGTCTACACCCTAGCCCCGTACTAAGTGACGGATGGGCACGAGGAGCTGCACACATGCCGTAGGTTGGGGTGTTAATCCCATATGCACACATTAGAGAACGCTCAACCTAGCACTCTTTCTTCCTAGTGCCTCGCAAGGCCCCACTAGAACCCTCCCCGGTTATGGACAAGACATGACTTAGAGGTTAGGTCTCTAATGCATACAACCCTACGCCCCCGCTATTGTGAGATATGAAGTCAAAGGTGAATAATCTTTGGACAACCTAAGCTTTTTAAACAATGGGTTGATTTATAAACTATGGGTTTTGTTTAATGTGAGGAGTTATAAAGCCGCATAGTTTTTCTACTTTTATGAGATGACGATATGTGATAACTAGCACAATTACTAATATTCAATAAGTGATAAAGCTAGAATGATGAGTTTTGGGTTTAATGTCATGTCATAAGATTTACGTTAATATTGCATGTATTTCCAAAATAGAGTTTCAAATTATAGATCTAGAATGGAGTGATGATTAAGTTTGATTTATACTTTCATTACAAAGTTGATTCTAGAGTCTACAAATATGAGAGATACATGCAATCAATATCAAAGCATATCCATACACCAAATGTGAAGAAACAATTATTCATATTTCTATCATAATATTCATAATTCCTAGCTAATAGACATTATTGATTTTAGATATTTCTTGATAGAACATGAATTATGATTTATGATTATAGAGAATTTTGCATAGAATATATGTTAGATCATCATGATGTATGTGATTTTCTTTTGAATAAGCATGTTTGATTTTTAAGTCTAGAAAAATGATGATCATGTAATCATATCAAAGACAAAGACCACATATATAATGTTTTGAAATTTATAATAAAACTTGCATTCAATAATTGAATCTATTGATCTTTGGTTTTGCATGATAATATATGATTTATGATACAATATTCATATATATTCTAATGATTAACCCATAAACTATGTGTTTGTTGGAATTTTAGTATTCTATATAATTTCAAATCACATAGTTATCATGATATTTTAATTACATTGTAAATGTTATACCTAGCATATAAATTTAAGCATAAACCAAGAAGTGATGCTAGGATGATGAGTTTGAATGCAATGTTATTACATAGGATTAATGAAGATAATGTTGCATGTAATATGAGAAGTTTTCAAATTAATTTTCTTTAGACCTAGAATGAAATGATTAAACTTTTGATTTGAACCTAATTGTTGAGTCTGAAATCGCACCTCCGAAGGAAATCGGAGGCTGCGGGCTGCCGGTTACTTTTTAGGTGGGAAAAATGAGACCGCTAGCAGCGGTCAAGGCCAGACTTCGCCCGTCACGGCGAATGTCACTCCTGTGACGGGCTTTCCTTTGATCAAAATAAGGCGGTTACAGCGGTTACAAGTGCAGAAAAAGAGAAGCTGACCGGTCAGACAGTCCGCAAGACGGGAAACTCGAGACCGCAGCTCAAACAAGCGAGCTCCTGGATTCGAGTCTACGTGCCTTGGGAACAGTGCCGCCCCCTATTTATTTGCTTGGGGGCTTGCCCGAACGGGCAGGGATAAAATAACCGCCTGCCCGGGTACAGGAGAAACGGGCAGGCGGTGACGTGATAGACAAAGAAGGAAAGAAAGAAGCCGCGCGGCTTGGCGGCTTGCCCTTTCGACCTGTCTGACCAGAGGCTGAGGATGACGCGACCAAGGCGACGATGCAATCCGAACGGTCTCCGTCTTGAGACCGCGGCTTGTTCTTTGATCTCGAACCTTGGCTTGTCTCTATGGCACAATCCGCACGGTCTCCGACTTGAGACCGCGACTTGTCCTGTTGGACTTGGGCCTGGATTATCTTTAGTACTTGGAGGCGGTCTGAATTATGTCAGACCGCCCGGCCTGTGCTAGTTGGTGTTGATGGACCTTGTATAACCTGAGCCGGGCGACTTGGATCCGCAAACCGCACGGTCTGCGAGTAATCCTATTGATAGCGGTCTTCTGGGTAAACATAATCTCCGCATATTTTTAAATTTCCGAGAAGATTTCGAAAATATCAGTTCTAGCAGGAGATCGCACCGATTTCACCATGTTGGTTATAAATGTTCCAGGAGCTTCTGTTCTGGCATAACTCCATTGTTAGCACGAGTCACTACTCGCCTATTGCGGTTAGGACTTTCAGGCTTAACAGCCCGAAAAAGATGGTGGATTTAATGGCCTAACTCGAAGTTGTTGAGGCTCCCAAAGATACAGTGATGACCGGTCTCTGACTTATGCAGGTGAAGGCGGAGCGAGTAAGAGATCAACTTACCAGGCCGCCACCGCCGCCACCCAATCTTCTGCTGCAAGGTAAAAAGGGAGCGGATTACCACCCCGTTTATTTTTTCAAGCCGCGGCCTCGAAACAAGTCGCGCGCTTCGTTGTTGAACCCGTCGCCCAGCTTCTTTCCCTCCGCTGCTCAATTTTCTACTGCTAAGCGGAGGCAAAGCGAGAGATCGTGGAGAGAACAACGCCGAAAGTTTGATACCGAGCAAGCAAGGCGACCTGTCTGCCCGAATTCAACCCAAACCGCTGCGGCTTGTAAGCGAGGAAGATTCGAAGAGAGCGATCTCCTTTTGAACACTCTTTGACTGTTTTTTCTTATTGCAGATGATCGTGACTCTATTCCGAAACCGGGCGAACTGGTGACCTATCTTCCCCCTCTCGATCCACCCCTGCTGCATTCTTTGCTGCCGGATACCCGGATGGAGGATGAGGTGTCCCGGCTTCAAAGGAACTTCGAAACCCTTACGAAATAGTTGAGGGCTATGGAGGAGAGGGAAAAGGCCGCCCAAGATGAAAAAGCTGCTCTCCGGGCTGAGTTGGAAACCGAACGGAAGGAGAACCGAAAAGCGCTGGAGGCCGAGCGGAGAGAGCTCCGAGTGAAGGAAAAGGCGCAGCAAGACCAGGTGGCTGCCCTGACCGCCCGGGTTGACCGCGGAAAGAAAGAAATCCACAAGCTCGAAGAGGACTACACCTATTATAGGGACAGATACCTTCAATTGACAAGGGAAGCTGGCGGAAGCCGGCGTCCTATTAATGCGGTTGACGAAGGTCAGCGTGGGTCACGCCGCCCGGACACAGGGACGAGCTCGTCTCTTCCTGTAGCCGGGATGATCCACCCAGTTGCTAGTGTTCATGAGCTCGCAGCGGCCTTACCTACTCGCGTGATCCCAGCGGCGCGAGTAGAGAGGGATGCCGCGCGGCTTCATAGTATGATCAACCGCCTTAATCACAACATGAATCAAATGCAAGGGACTATCCTTCAGATCGGCGATCATGTCGCGCGACTTCACAGGGAGGATGAACCGAGTGATACCCGCCAGCGATGAGTGGTTTTAAGACATTAGCTTGTAATAACATTTCTATTCGGTCCTTTGGACAACTGTTTGAACCTGATTTCGTAATATTCGATCTGTCTTCCAGGCCGCGCGGTCTAAGTATTCGAATTTATTTTTGCATTCTTGTTGTGTTGATTGATGCCTGCGGATTACTTTATATAAACCGATCGGCTTGTCTCTGTGATTTTTTAATTTGCCTGCTTGATTTATACTTATGTCTTTGTGGTTGTCTTTTGTGGTGATGCACCCGTGCGGGTTGATTGGTCTAGCCGCGATTTAACCCTTGCTAAGTGCAGATCAGCCGTTCCTATAAGTAGCGCCCTTCCGAAAGTCTTCTTACCAAAACTTCAAGATGGGAGGAAAGCGCCAGCCGAAGCGACCTGCGAAAACCTCTACTACCCGATCCGAAGCCGCTGTAGCCTTTCACTCAGCAGACCTCGATGAGTGCCGTTTGACAAAGGCCGAATTGGACGAATTCGTTGAGAAGCATATGACTGACAGTCCGCTGCTCGCACGGCTTCCGCTCCGTGATGAGCGGATGAATTCTTCTGGGCCAAACCAAATCGCGATCCCAATCGACCATTTCGATTGTGGCTTCAAGTTCCCTATTTCGATCGAGCTCGCCATGGTCTTTGACCATTATGGAGTTGTACCCGGCCAAATTTCTCCTAACTCGATGGCCGGGATTTGCAGCTTCATCTCCTACCTGCGGTCTGAGAGAGTCCGCTTCTCTATGGACCTTTTCAGGAAGATATTCTCGGTGCGGGTTATCCCGGACTCCGAGTCGAATATCTTCAAAGGCCATCTCTACTTTGGCTACCGCAGGTTGAAGATGGTTAACCTTGCGAACAAGGTCACAGCCTGGTCGGAGAGGTACTTGATTTTCGAAGGCCGACTTGGCCTGTTGAACCCGAATCCGCAAGTGCGGCCTGAGGAGGCCTTTCAACAGGTCCCAATAAGCGAGGTCGAGAAGAAAACCTGCAAGCTTCTCGAGGATGAGCAACTTAACATAAGCTACTACATCCCGCTACTTGCCGAGCTAGAGAATGTTCGGCCTGAAGATAGTAAGCTTTCGTTTAACCCGCTTCCGACTTTAATGTTGACCGCTCGATCTTTTGTGCTGACTCTTTTCTCTTTTTTGTAGCCGAAGTTGTTGTCCCTGCTAACAAGCCGGTCAGCCCGGCCGGTTTAATCTTAACTCATACGGGAAAGAGGAAAAGACAAGTCAGGAACAAGCCGCTGCCATCCGATGGGGAGGTTTCGGCCTCTTCGGGCGACTTCTCCGCCCTTCGTTCCTTCAGCAAGGTGAAGGATTTAAAAGGCAGCACGGTCTTGACCTGGCATCCGGATGGCGACGGTGTTCAGGTCTCTACCGCGCTCCCCCACTGGGCGAATGAGAAGTCGGGCCGGCATGCTGAGGCCGCCAGTATTGCCATGTTCGGCCGACGGAACTTCAGGAGGTTGAGAAGGATTCCCGAGGAAGAGCTCGCCCGGGAGGCCGCGCGGGTTGTTGCCGAGAGCCTCATCACCATTGTTTTTATGGGAATGACCTTCAAAAGGTTGATTAAAGCGAATGATCACCTAGAGAAGGAAATTGCCGAATTGAAGAAGGAAAATGCGCGGCTAAAGGAAGCCGAGTCGGTAAGTTATCACCTGGCCAGCCATCCTTCTGAATTTTCCAGACCGCACGGTCTCTTACGTTACTCTTTCTTGCAGGCAAAGTATGATGAGACCGACCCGGTCTATCAACAGGAACTCTTTCCTCATGTCGCTGAGGGAATTGACAATGCTTTTAACCGTTTGCGGGAGCTCAAAGGGTTCGCGCCTAGTTTCGAGCATTTCACTTTCTCGGACGCCTACCCGATCTTGCAAAAGAAGTTAGAGAAGATCAGGCGGAAAGCCAAAGGAAAGAACAAAGCCGACTGATCCATTTCAGAGGAGTGCGATGACGAGGATGATGAGGCCGAAGAACCCGCAGCGGCTAAGAGTGGTGAGAGTGGATCTGAGTCCGAATCCAGTGGTTCCGAAGAAGAGGCTGGGCGCAAGTCGGGCGAATTGAGCAGCTCATCCTCGTCGGGTATCGAGGGTTACTCCCCTGACATTTCAATTGACGGGAGCGAACACTCAAGTGCTCCTGCGCCTAAGAAACTTAAGTCGGATAATCAGTAGCTGTATTTTGCTTCTTGTTTTGAATAGCCGACGGCTTGATGTTGTTAACCGATCGGTTTAAAGTATAATGTAAAAATATGTTTTGATAATGAAATGGAAAGCTTTTACTTGTCTATCTGTCTACCTTCTGCGACTTACTTGTGATTGTTTGTGATTTCTGTCTGTGTTAGATCGAACCAAGTTGTGCGACTTAATATTATCTCATCCGGTTTGGATAATGGTTTTCATAGGATTCCGGTAAAGTAACTATTAGTAAAAAAACCATTCGCATAGCTTGCTTTCTTCAACCCGGATCAAATTGATTCGATTCATCCCGAGAAGGTGCTAACTTATTATGAATACATTACGATATCCAGGAAGCCAAACATAATCAAGCCGCGCGGTTGTTACCAGACCCTGCATACTTACTTTCCAGGATAAAGAATGCCAAGTCATAAGAACAATCAACAGACCGAGCGGCCAGTATTTTAACTCAAGCGACTTGCAACTAAGATTGCCACAAGTCCTACCCCCGTGAATGTAACTGATAACCATCAGGAAATTGAAATAATCAAGCCGTGCGACCATAACCTAGCTTTACATAATTTCCTTGCAAGACAGAATATCAAGTCGCAAGAAAATCAGTTGATATACCGTGCGATTAATATTTAATCCGAACAATTTATATGTCAGCCTTATATAGTATTAGCTGACAACCCGCACGGACTATATATATAATTTGTGCGATTAGTAGGTTCAACACTTGCAATGAGGATCATAACTGCCTGATCGAAAAGAGCCTGTAATTATCCGAACGGATCGAATTGAAACTCATAAAGATGATAGATTCATAACCCGAATAATGAGGTCGGACGGTCATGATTATGCTTGATCCCTTGATATTTACCTTGTGACATTTTAATGATATCCTGTTTATTTTAAACCGTCCGGTCTGAAAACCAAACAGTATGACATCTTTGAAACCTGCTTATTTTAGACCGCCCTGTTTAATAACCAGACCGCCCGAAAATCCTGGTACATGCTTATTTCAAACCGCCCGGTTTGAGTATTAAGTCAGCCGGTTTGTGATGTACATAAGAATCCTGCTCTTTTCTCTAAATGGTCTATAATAACCATATAAGGTGAGATAATTCCCTGTAATGCAATAAAAGATGACTACAGACTCAGATGACCAAGTGGGCAGGTGGGCCTAGGCGGCGAACATTGCTTTCCTCAAGTGGTCATAAGAGCTGTAGGAATAAAGAAAAAGACAAGTACAGACCCAGATGACCAAGTGGGCAGGTGGGCCTAGGCGACGAACATTGCTTTCCTCAAGTGGTCATAAGGGCTGTAAGCGACTCGACTGCTCTCTTGCCTAGGGCTACAAGCCGAGTTGATCAATTGGGCAGGTGTGCGTAGGCGGCGAACATTGCTTTCCTCAGAGAGATCAACTCAGTTGTGGGTCCCGCTTAGGCATCGCTTGAGAGTAACTAGGAGTATTCGATGGTCACAGACTAAGATGATCAGTTGGGCAGGTGTGGTTGTGCCGCGGGGGCTATACCGACATTGCTTTCCTCAGAAATATCATCAAAGCTGTAACTATATCCCTATCGGGGCATGATAGAGCCAACATTCACCTAGACCTCCCTTGATGCAGGGGTGTGTTGGATATCAGCCGGGATCCAAGGTTCTGAAGACCAGCGCACAGAAATTGGCAAGCTACCACTACACGTGTGCGAAAACTCCCCGCTACACATGATCTTCATGGTTTTACGCTAATGACTACAATCCGAGGGGGTTCGAGCAGAACTTGGCGATGTCTCCGTGGTTCAGTGAGGTTGATATGTAAAAAGGAAACATCATACATGGAGAAGTGTCAGTATGGGGCTTCTTATTGAAATATCTAAAAAATTGCAGGAAAGTAAAGAAGACATTTTAAGGATAGAACCGTTTGAGATCGTCACCGCTCCAGGTGCGCGAGATGTCTTCTCCTTCGCTTGTTTGGAGGCGGTAAGCCCCACTTTTTAGTACCTCCTTGACGATGAAAGGTCCAGCCCAATTAGGATTTAGCTTCCCGACATTGCCTGTTCGGGCTGCTGCATCAGCCTTTTTTAGCACAACGTCGCCGACCGCAAAATGCTTTACCTTGACATTTTTGTCAAAGTACTTTGCCATCCTACTTTTAACTTCTTCTTGTCTGATTGTTGCCTCGTCCTGAAGTTCTTCGATCAGATCCAGACTATACTTGATTGCCTCATCATTGTCTTCTATCCACGCTTCTCCTCCCTCTTTTGCATACACAACTCTTGGAGTGACCACCTCAAACTCTATAGGCACAACAGCTTCTGAGCCATGAGATAATTTGAATGGTGTCTCCCCGGTAGCTGAAGACGGGGTAGTACGAAGAGTCCAAAAGATGGAAGGAAGTTGGTCCGCCCAATTTCCTCTTTGATTCAAGACTCTTTTCATCAGGAGCTGCTGGATTTGCCTATTTGCCGCTTCTACTTGGCCATTTGTTCTTGGATGATGTACTGAGGCAAATCGAAGATCAATTCCCACCTGATCACAGAAGTTTATCATCTCCGGATTATTGAACTGTGGACCATTATCAGTGACAATTGCTAGCGGAATTCCATGCCGGCAGACTATTTCTGCCCAGATGAAGTTTCTGATAATTTGGGTTGTAGTTCTTGCCAGCGCTTTTGCCTCAATCCACTTGCTGAAATAGTCGACCATCACAATGATAAAACGACGCTGGCCGCTGGCTATTGGGAAGGGTCCGATAAGATCCATCCCCCATACTGCGAAGGGCCATGGCGCAGTTATTGATCTTAGTGACTGAGCAGGCAAATGCTGAAGAGGAGCAAACTTTTGGCACTGAACACACCGCTTGGCAAATGCTTCAGCATCCTTTCTCATGGTTGCCAAAAATACCCCTGCCTTAAGATTCTCTTCTCTAGAGTCTTCGCTCCCGAATGACTACCGCACTCCCCGGAATGAACTTCCTGAAGTATGGTTGGCACTTCATCCTCCGAAACACATCGTGCTGAGGGAGAGATCAAAGTTTTTCTGTAGAGAACTCCCGCTATCATATAATAATACGCCGCCTTCCTTTTGAATCTTATCCGATCTTTGATGGAATGATGGAACTCCCCCTTTGATAGAAATAGCTCGTAAGGGTCCTTCCACGAAGGATTATGATCAATTTGCATGAGTTCTGCCTTATCTGTTGCCGGATGAAAAAGTTCAGAGGTCACTCCCCCGGATGGAAGACCGAACTTTGACAACTCATCTGCCTCCTCATTTTGTGTCCTTGGAATGTGCTCGATGATGAATGACTTGAATCTTCCAATTTCTCTTTTGGCTAACAGCAGGTATTTCCTCAGAATTAGCTCCCTTGTCTCATAATTTCCCAAGACCTGAGAGGCCATCACCAGTGAATCAGTTCTAACATGTACATGTTCTATGCCTAGCTCTTTCGCAAGCCTCAGCCCATCCAAAAGTGCTTCATATTCTGCCTGATTATTTGTAACTGAAAAGAAGAATTTGATAGCTTGCTCCAGCCTGATGCCATTTGGACTGATCAGAACTACCCTGGCTCCCACGGAGTTTCTGCCAGAAGCCCCATCCACATAAATGATCCAAGCCAAAGGAGATTGCACTACCTATTCAGAACTAGGTTCTGTTGTATCTACCAAGAAGTCTGCCAGGATTTGCGCCTTGATTGCTGTTCGAGGGATGTATGATATCTCAAATTCGCTTAGTTCAATAACCCATTTTGCCAACCTCCCTGAATGATCTGGCTTTTCAAGAATATTTTTTAAAGGATGATCTGTAATAACTTGGATGGAATGAGCCTGAAAATAAGGACGAAGCCTTCGCGCAGACATAACCAAGGCCAAGGCCAGTTTTTCCAAGATCGAATATCTGGTTTCTGCATCTTTAAGGATGTGGCTGACATAGTATATTGGAAACTGCCTCTTCTTTTCTTCCCGAACGAGGACAGAACTCACCGCATCTGGTCCGACTCCCAGATATAAGAATAGCATTTCTCCCTCAAAGGGACTTTGGAGTAGTGGAGTCGAGGTTAACTATTTTTTCAGCTGCTCAAAAGCCTTGTTACACTCCTCGCTCCATTCAAACTTTGATCCCCCTCGTAGTGTTTTAAAGAATGGGGCACTTTTATCTCCGGATTTGGAGATAAACCTGCTCAATCCTGCCAATCTCCCCCCAAGATGCTGAACTTCTTTAGTATTTCGAGGAGGGGCCATATCAAGGATGGCCTTCACCTTGTCTGGATTTGGTGCAAGGCCGTTAGGAGTTAAGAGATGCCCAAGAAACTTCCCCTTATTTGCCCCAAACACACATTTCAACGGGTTTAGTTTTAACTTGAACCTCCGTAGAGTAGCGAACGTCTCTACGAGGTCTTTCAAGTGCAATGAGAATGTTTTACTTTTTAGAAGGAGGTCATCAACGTAAACTTCAAGATTTCTGCCTTTTTGATGCTTAAAGACGGTATCCATCATTCTTTGGTATGTTGCGCCCGCATTTTTAAGACCGAAGGGCATTACGAGATAGCAGTAACACCCATCGTTCGTGATAAATGAAGTATGCGGGATGTCAGGTTTGTGCATTTTAATTTGATGATACCCTGAGAAAGCATCGAGAAAACTCATAAAGCCATACCCAACCGCGGAATCAACTAAGACATCAATCCGAGGCAAAGGGTAGCAATCTTTAGGGCACACTTTATTAAGTTTGGTAAAGTCCACGCACATGCGCCACTTCCCACCGGGTTTCTTAACCATTACAACATTCGACATCCACGTGGGATATTGAATCTCAGAAATGAAACCCGCTTTTAGGAGTTTGGAAACCTCCTCTCTGATGGGCAACGCCAGCTTGGTCGCCACTTCTCTCTTCTTTTGCTGGACGGGCTTGAACTCAGGAGATACGTTTAGATGATGACAAGCCACGTCTGGATCCACTCCTGGCATATCCTCCGCTGACCAAGCGAAGATATCCAGATTTCCCAACAGACAGGAGATTAGCTCCACTTTCTCCTCTTCTGACAACTCAGCGTTGATGACCAGCTTCTTTTCTGCCCCCTCAGCAATAGGAACTTCTTGGGTCGCTTGGGCAGGTTCCAAGTGAGCCCCTTCTCGATCTTTTCCTTCCTCGGCGGCCTCTGGAGACTCAGCAACCTCCAAAACCTCATCCATGATCTTTGGAAGTGGAGCGTCGGTGACCATGTTGACAGTTCGGACGTAGCACTCCCGAGATACCTTTGGGTTGCTTCTGACCCGATACTGTTTTCCTTCAGCAGCGAACTTGAGGGCAAGATGAAAGGTGGACACTACCGCCCTATACGCATTGAGAATCGGCCTCCCGAAGATAGCACAGTAGTTGCTCGGGGCATCTACTACCACGAAATTGATCAACTTTATTATTCCTCCAAGAGAGACCAGGAGCTTCACTGAACCCTCTACTTCCTTCTTCTCCCCAGAAAAACCGTAGAGGGGTCCCTCGGTGGAGAGCAGATGCTTTCAAGTCTTCAGGGCCTCGAAAGTCGGACGGAAAAGGAGATTGACGGAGCTGCCGGTATCAATCAGAATCTTGTCGACTGTATAGTTTTCGATGATGGCCTTGATAACCACAGCATCATCGAAAGGATTAGCATTGGGGGAAGGTCATCCTGACCAAACGTGACGATAGTACTTTCGGGAGGAGAACTTGTAGTGGCTGCCACTTCCTGCTTTAGAACCCTCGCAATGCTGGATTTGCAAGATGATTCCGTTCCAGCTCCCCCATGGATACAATAGATGTCCCCTAAGGGGCCCACATCATTGACTTTGACGCATTCGGTAGAAGGATGGATGTCACCATAGTAGCCGGCGTCCTCGATGTCGGCGCATTCCCAGGTCACTTCTACTGTTTCCTTCTCCTTTTTCTTCTCGGTAGTTGGCTCAGCAGTTTTATCTTTCCGAACTAGACCCCGGAGCTTTCCTTCTCCCAGGAGTCTTTCTATAAGCAGACGAAGAGCTCGACTGTTTTCAGTTAGATGTCCCCCCTCTTTATGATATTCACAATAAAGGTTCGGATTTCGATTGCGAACATCCGACTTCAGAGGAGCAGGCCTTTTGAAATCTGGCCTCTTTTGCAGAATCTGGACTACTTCGTCCATGGTGACGTTTAGGGGAGTGAATGACTCTTGCGACTCATCGTATTGAGTTGATGGAATGACTGGAGGTGGCTGCGCGGCATACTGTTGTAAATATACCGGCATGATTTGCGGAAGGGGAGCGGATGGAGCGGGAGCGACGACCAACGGTGGTTTCTGATCTTGAAACCGCTGATGGCCCATAAATGGTTGCTTATTCTTGTAGTTCCTCCCCCTTTGGTAATGGGGTTTAAAGTGGGACTGATTCGATGGTGGATGATGCAAGGATGGATTTGACTGTTCCTTGTTGCTAACCAGCTTCGCGACGTAGTCCGGATTGCTCTTCTCTCCTCTGATAAACATATTTGCCAAACTTATCATTTCCTGATAAGTCTTAGGCTCCCTTATATTTGCTTCGAACTTTAGGGGGCCCTCTCTTAGGCCATGGATAAGGGCAACCCTATACAGCTCCGGGTCCACATTTTGGACTTCCATGATCTCTTTCTGGAATCGATCCACAAAACAAGCCCATGTCTCGCCTTCCCGTTGTTTTATATCGAAAAGGGCCGCCGGGCCGTTCTTTATCTTCCTTGAGGTGGAGAATCTCAGCAGGAATTCTCTTCGTAGCTCCGCGAAACAACGGATCGACCTGGGGTGCAAACCGTAAAACCATTCCCTCGCTTGTCCTTCAAAGGAGGTTACAAGAAGCTTGCACTTAGTTGCATCAGTTAAGGTCCTGAGAGCAATGGCTGACTCGAAAGCTTGTAAATGAACCGTGGGATCAGTCTCCCCATTGAAAGCTGGCAGGCGAGGTTCCCTGAAATTATTAGGGGCAGGCTCCCCTCTGACTTCCTCCACAAAGGGAGAAGTTTCTTCCAAGTCTTCACATAGAGGAGTAGAGAACTCCTGCTATTAGATAATAATATGCCGCCTTCCTTTTGAATCTTCTCCGATCTTTGATGGAATGATGGAACTCCCCCTTTGATAGGAATAGCTCGTAAGGGTCCTTCCATGAAGTATTATGATCAATTTGCATGAGTTCTGCCTCATCTATTGCCAGATGAAAGAGTTCAAAGGTCACTCCCCCTGATGGAAGACCGAACTTCGACAATTCATCTGCCTCCTCATTTTGTGTTCTTGGGATGTGCTCGATAATAAATGACTTGAATCTTCCGATTTCCCTTTTGGCTAATAGCAGATATTTTCGCAGAATCGGCTCCCTTGTCTCATAATTTCCCAAGACCTGTGAGGCCATTACCAGTGAATCGGTTCTAACATGTACATATTATATGCCTAATTCTTTCGCAAGCCTTAGCCCAGCCAAAAGTGCTTCATATTCTGCCTGGTTATTTGTAACTGGAAAGAAGAACTTGATAGCTTGCTCCAGCCTGATGCCATTTGGGCTGATCAACACGACTCCGACTCCCACGGAGTTTCTGCCAGAAGCCAGAGGAGATCGTACCACCTGTTCAGGATGATCCAAGCCGGAGGAGATCGTACCACCTGTTCAGGACTAAGCTCTGTTGTATCTACCAGGAAGTCTGCCAAGATTTGCGCTTTGATTGCTGTTCGGGGGATGTATGATATCTCAAATTCACTTAGTTCAATAGCCCATTTTGCCAAACTCCCTAAATGATCTGGCTTTTCAAGAATATTCCTTAAAGGATGATCTGTAACAACTTGGACAGAATGAGCCTGAAAATAAGGGAGAAGCCTTCGTGCGGACATAATCAAAGCCAAGGCCAGTTTCTCCAGGATCGAATATCTGGTTTCTGCATCCTTAAGGATGTGGCTGACATAGTATATTGGAAACTGCCTCCTCTTTTCTTCCCGAACGAGGACGGAACTCACCGCTTCTGGACCGACTCCCAGATATAAGAATAGTTTTTCTCCCTCACGGGGACTTTGAAGTAGTGGAGTCGAAGTTAACTGTCCCTTCAGCTGCTCTAAAGCCTTGTTACACTCCTCGCTCCATTCGAACTTTGATCCCCCTCGCAATGTTTTAAAGAATGGGGCACTTTTATCTCCGGATTTGGAGATAAACCTGCTCAATCCTGCTAATCTCCCCACAAGTTGTTGAACTTCTTTAGTATTTCGAAGAGGGGTCATATCAAGGATGGCCTTTACCTTATCTGGATTTGGTGCAAGGCCATCAGGAGTTAAGAGATGCCCAAGAAATTTTCCTTTGCTTGCCCCGAACACACATTTCAATGGGTTTAATTTTAACTTGAACCTCCGTAGAGTAGCGAACGTCTCTACGAGGTCTTCCAAGTGCAATGAGAATGTTTTACTTTTGAGAAGAAGGTCATCAACGTAAACTTCGAGATTCCTTCCCTTTTGATGTTTAAAGACGGTATCCATCATTCTTTGGTATGTTGCACCCGCGTTTTTAAGACCGAAGGGCATTACGAGATAGCAGTAACACCCATCGTTTGTGATAAATGAGGTATGCAGGATGTCAGGTTTGTGCATTTTAATTTGATGGTACCCGGAGAAGGCATCGAGTAACCTCATAAAACCATACCCAACCGCGAAATCAACTAAGACATCTATCCGAGGCAAAGGGTAACAATCTTTAGGGCACGCTTTATTAAGTTTGGTGAAGTCCACGCACATGCGCCACTTCCCACAAGATTTCTTAACCATTACAACATTCGACATCCACGTGGGATATTGAATCTCAGAAATGAAACCCGCTTTTAGGAGTTTGGAAACCTCCTCTCTGATGGGCAACGCCAGCTTGGTCGCCACTTCTCTCTTCTTTTGCTGGACGGGCTTGAATTCAGGAGATACGTTTAGATGATGACAAGCCACGTCTGGATCCACTCCTGGCATATCCTCCGCTGACCAAGCGAAGATATCCAGATTCTCCAACAGGCAGGAGATTAGCTCCACTTTCTCCTCCTCTGGCAACTCAGCGTTGATGATCAGCTTCTTTTCTGCCCCTTCAGCAATAGGAACTTCTTGGGTCGCTTGGGCAGATTCCAAGTGGGCCCCTTCTCGATCTTTTCCTTCCTCGGCAGCTCCTGAAGACTCAGCAATCTCCAAAACCTCAGCCTCGGCCTCGGGAAGTGGAACGTCGGTGATCATGTTGACAGTTCGGACGTAGCACTCCCGAGCCACCTTTGGGTTGCTTCTGACCCGATACTGCTTTCCTTCGGCAGCGAACTTGAGGGCAAGGTGAAAGGTAGGCACTACTGCCCTATATGCATTGAGAATCGGCCTCCCGAAGATGGCACAGTAGTTGCTCGGGGCATCCACTACCACAAAATTGATCAACTTTATTACTCCTCCAAGAGAGACCAGGAGCTTTACTGAACCCTCTACTTCCTTCTTCTCCCCAGAAAAACCGTAGAGGGGCCCGTCGGTGGAAAGCAAAGGCTTTCCGGTCTTCAGGGCCTCGAAAGTCGGGCGGAAAAGGAGATTGACGGAGCTGCCGGTATCAATAAGAATCTTGTGGACTGTATAGTTTTCGATGACGGTCTTGATGACCACCGCATCGTCGAAAGGATTGGCATTGGGGGGAAGGTCATCTTGACCAAAGGTGACAATAGTGCTTTCGGGAGGAGAACTTGTAGTGGCTGCTACTTCCTGCTTTAAAACTCTCGCGATGATGGATTTGCGAGATGATTCCGCTCCAGCTCCTCCATGAATACAATAGATGTCCCCTAAGGGGCCCACATCATTGACTTCGACGCATTCGGTAGAAGGATGGATGTCACCATAGCAGCCGGCGTCTTCGACGTCGGCGCATTCCCAGGTTACTTATACTGTTTCTTTCTCCTTTCTCTTCTCGACAATTGGCTCAACAATTGCATCTTTTCGAACTAGACCCAGAAGCTTTCCTTCTCCAAGGAGTCTCTCTATAAGAAAACGAAGGGCTCGATAGTCTTCGGTTAGATGTCCACCTTCTTTATGATATTCACAATAAAGGTTCGGATTTCGACTGCGGATATCCGACTTCAGAGGAGCAGGCCTTTTGAAATCTGGCCTTTTTTGCAGAATCTGGACCACTTCGTCCATGGTGATGTTGAAGGGAGTGAATGACTCTTGCGAGTCATCATATTGAGTGGATGGAATGACTAGAGGTGGCTGCGTGGCATACTGTTGTAAGTATTCCGGCATGATTTGTGGAAGGGGAGTGGATGGAGCAGGAGCGACGGCCAACGGTGGTTTCTGATCTTGAAACCGCTGATGGCCCATAAATGGTTGCTTATTTTTGTAGTTTCTCCCCCTTTGGGAACGGGGTTCAAAGTGGGGCGGATGATGGAAGGATGGATTTGACTGCTCCTTGTCGCTTACCAGCTTTGCGACGTAGCCCGGATTGCTCTTCTCTCCTCTGATAAACATATTTGCCAAACTTATCATTTCCTGATAAGTCCTAGGCTCCCTTATATTTGCTTCAAATTTTAGGGGGCCCTCTCTTAGGCCATGGATGAGGGAAACCCTATACAGCTCTGGATCCACATTTTGAACTTACATGATCTCTTTCTGGAAGCGGTCTATGAAACGATCCCACGTCTCGTCTTCCCGATGTTTTATATAGAAAAGGGCCGCCGGACCACTCTTTCTCTTCCTTGAGGTAGAGAATCTCAGCAGGAATTCCCTTCGCAGCTCTGCGAAACAACGGATTGACCTGGGGTGCAACCCGTAAAACCACTCCCTCGCTTGTCCTTCAAAGGAGGTTACAAGAAGCTTGCACTTAGTTGCATCAGTTAAGGTTCTGAGAGCGATGGCTGACTCGAAGGATTGTAAATGAACCATGGGATCAGTCTCCCCATTGAAAGCTGGCAGGCGAGGCTCTCTGAAATTATTAGGGGCTGGTTCCCCTCGGACTTCGTCCACAAAGGGAGAAGTTTCTTCCATATCTTCACATAGATGAGCTGGATAATAAGTCGCCGGAACTGCGGCTAATCGCGTGCAAGCCTCTTGGTAAGAGGATCGGGCCGCGGCCTCTGGCGGGTGGGAATGACGGGCCGCGCCTTCTAGAGGGTAGGAAACATGGGCAGCATGAGAAGCCGCACCTGGAAGTCGAGGACCCGAGCCGGCATGCTGTGCGCGGCTTCCTGATAGAAGTTTTGCCTAGCCGCAAAGCCTTCTTGATGGGGCTGGAAGTTAGCGGCTTGTGGTAGCGGGTAAGGAGGAGGTGGAGGAGGGACCGGGGTCACCGCCTGATTACTCGCGACTTGCTGTAGAACTAGCCGCTCGGTTAGCATTGCTAAAGTATGACTGATCGCTTTAAGTCGCTGATCAGTGGCCCTCTGAGCCCGCTCGGCTTCTCTCCTTGATTTCTCCAAGGCTTCCCACAAAGAGTCCTCGCTGTGATCAGAGCGGTCTCCAAGGAGGAACTGACGGTCTGACATTATAGTGAGGATTTCACCGACAATCCGCGATCTGAAGGTCGCGTGTTTCTGTTGAGTCCGAAATCGCACCTCCGAAGGAACAAGTTTGGTTCTCCGTTGGATGGAGATTTTTGTGCTCTTTCCAAAAAGATATTTAAACGCAAAAATCAGACGAGCGGATCAAAAGATATGGCTTTTGAAGTTTTGATCTAAAACTCGCATTTTTGAAAAAAAATTAAACATGGGTTTTGTGAATGTTTGTTTTCGATTTTATTTGATAATATTTTTCATTATAAGGGCTATCAAATGCAACAAATAGAAAAATAATCAAAATGTTGCGCATTTTAATTTTTAGCTTAAGCCCTTTGATAAACCATTTAAATCCATATTTTTTTAAAATAATTTCATTGGTCTTGAAAATAATTTCAATATTCAAATGATAATGTTAATTCAAGACATTGATGGGTAAGGGATTTAAAAGGATATATTTAAACAATTTAAGATGAGAGATAGATCACTTTGAAAAATATATGACTTAATGTTCAATTTTAATTCAAATTTGATTTGATAAACATTAGGCTTAATGTATGAAAGCCATATTTCATGATATATAAAGTGATCAAAACATGTTTGCTCAAAAAATAATAAAAAGTAAAAAAAAGAAAAGAGACAATAAGCCTATCATGAAGTAGAGTATTGATATTACATTTTTAAGTGTTTCTACTTCATGCAAATGATTGGATACTAATTAAGAAGAGATTTAGGTATCCAAAGGGGACCATGTGGGATGGTTCCTTTGGGTACCCAAATACATCGTGATGGCTTCTGGGAGGATAATGATGAATGGGCTTTTTCAATTAGAGTTGATATGCCATTTTTCTTTGTGGGTCTCCATTCATACCTTGGTGGTTTATATTTTAAATTCATATTATGATTATGTGACATCTTTATATGATTATATTTGTTTGAAAAATGATTCATTTGTGATTTAAGTTTATTCAAATTATTTTTCAAAATAGATTGATGTTGATAATCATAATGAATTTTATTACATGGATTCTTTGAAAGTTTATAAGAGTGATTGTCTTTCTTTAGAAGTGATTGTTGAAAGAGTGGGTTACAATATGTTTTAAAAGATTGATTATTATTTTGATGATTTTCATTTCCACTCTTTCCAATAGACATACTCTTATAATATGAAGGATAATATTTTATATTTTGATTTTCATAAAAAGGAGTTTTTAAATTTGAGTCATGATTGAAAATATATTGAGACCTATAATAGTGACTCTTAAGAATTTTATGAGGATCATAATTCTTTTTGAAACTAAACTCCTTTTGATTTAGTGTGTGAAAATGGTCCTTTTCAGAAATGATTTTGTAAGTTAATTTATCCTTGTTATTCAAAATCTTATGATGAAATTCATTTCATGAACTTTGAAATTTTTCAACAAAAGATTTTAATTGTATTAACTTACAAGTTAAAGCATCATTTTCAACTATCAATTTTTCATTATATTCTTTAGAAACTAAGAGCCCTTTTTCAATATCCTTGAATTTTTCTTTTAATAGATTGCAATCTAAACAAGGAATAAGAAGTTTACCTAAAGAGCATGAAAGAGAATTTAACACATCAATATTAGATTCTACTTTAGCGTTTGCTTTTAAAGTTTTATTTTCTAAACGTAATTTGGAATTAGCATGTTTCAACTTTAAAATTTTATGTTTAGCAATTTTAAGCACACGAAATGTAGAAATAGAATTTGTTACAAAAAGAGAAGATTTAGATTTTCTTACATTGCTATAATTTCCATCTTCTCTTTTGCTTGATGTTTGGTCATCAAATGAGTCCAACATTGTGACTTTGTATTCTTCTTCCTCCAAGCATGAGTCCTCATCGATTTCTTCTCTTGGATCCATAAGGAATTCCTCATCGATTTCTCGCTTAGATTTATCTTCCTCCAAGAATGAGTCCTTGTCGATTTCTTCTCTTGGATCCATAAGGAATTCCTCTTGTTCATCATCTGTGGAAGGAAGACTATAAGAATTCTCAAGAAATTTCCAAACTTCATAAGCAGTAGGAAATGTATAAATAAGTTTGAAAATATTTTGATCTAATGCACAATATAGACTATTCATTGATTTGGCATTTAAAAACATTTCATTTTTATTAAGAATACTTGGGGCATTTTAATTGTAATATTCCATACTTCAATATCCAAAGATTTAAGAAATTTTTCCATAAGAAATTTCCACCCATTATAATTTTTGCCTTCAAATAAAGGTGGTGCTAAAGATTTTTCATTTAAAAGAAAGTTTCCCCAACTAGTAGAAGCGAGATCATGAGACGCCATTATTCCTGGTTTTTAAACCGTTTGGAATAACCTAGCTCTGATACCACTTGTTGGATCTTACGACGCCCTTAGAGGGGGGGGGGTGAATAAGGGAATAAAATTTCTTTTTATAATTTTAAGAAAATTACTAAATTGTTTTATAATATGTGAAGGTAAAATAACAATTTAGCTAAATGGATAGAAAATTATGATTTGCAATTTTAGAAACAAGTACTAAATTGTTTTATGATGAAAGAGATTGAAATAAACAATTTAGATTTAGAATTGAAAACTTAGAACACAATATAATAGAGATTACGCCAAATGAGAGAAATCAAGTAAACACAAATAGAGACATGATTATATTATATGAAAAGGTGTTTACAAAAATTGATTTCAATATCGCTTGAAATCGGAGGCGACAATTATGTAAATAATTTTTACTTTTCTATACCGACTCGTATCCCCACGAACCGGTTGGATTTAGCCAATCCTTCCCCGGATATGGCCTCGAGAACCCCCTAGATCTAATCACCTAGAACTAGTCACCAACTCTCGCGGCGAATTCCCCCTAAGCCGCACAAGGACCTAGTCGCCAACACAAGGCGAATTCTCTAAACGGTTACAAAAAGTATGGAATGGAAATAATGAAAAACAATAATAAAACTCCCTATATGAGATCTCTGGAGTCGAGGATGAAGGATCGCTGTAGCATAAGCGAGGTAGAAGCGATCGTCCTTCGGATATAGCGTGACGTAATCCTCCTCCAGAATTCTCCTTAAGCTTTTTGTGGGAGATCCATCTTTGGCAGCATAACAGCACTGGAATTGTGGCACAAGCAACCTCTCTGGGATGGATTTCAAAAATGATCGAAGTTGGCTTCAATTTATAGACCTTAGAGCTAGTGCCTGCGGTAGTACTTAGCGCCTGCGGTATCGTTCATGTGGAGCGGTTGCAAAACTGTCGGAGGCGTGGCGATGTGCATGATCTTGAGCTAGCGCCTGCGGTATCGCTAGCGCTGGCGGTAGTGTTAAGGAACTGCTGAGACGGAACCACTGAGACAAAACCGCTGAGATGATCTTGAGCTATCGCCCGGCGTTAGCGCTAGCGCTGGCGGTAGCGCTAGCGCCCGCGTTAACCTCTAGCGCTGGCGGTAGTGCTCCATTCAGAAAGTTTGATTCCATGCTGCCTTCTACCTATGGAGTATTGCACCTATAGTTCCTGCACACTATAAACACACTACAAGCAATATCAAATACAATATGGGATTTGTTATTCTCAAACAAAGGGATGTGACACACATGTCCAACAGTAATTTTGTGACACTTACTTATGTGAATATATATATGTCTTCTTGCTTTTACATTATTGATGTGTTGGCGCTGTTCAGTTGGTTTGGCCGGCAGGATAGGCGTCTTGTGGGGGAGGCTAGCTCCTGTGCTGACACTTCCGCAAGGTGGCTGTCCTGGGAATAGGACTCCCCTCGGCCGTGTCTTGTGTTCCGGGAGGTGGGTCCTATAAATTATATCAGCTTGCAACGATCCTGAGATAAAGAAGTCCATTAAACCACTAGGCCACCCCTATTAGCTAAATCAGTTTGAGGCCAAACTGATGCAGCGGAAGCGGTGGTGTGCCCTTTTGTGATTCACATTAAGTATGTCCGCTTTTTCCTATTGGAAGTGCCAACCTAAGCCAAACCCTTACATATAGATGCTGGCTCATTCCGAGACAGTAATTGGTATTCCCATTCCAACAACTAGAGTTTGTTTGTCATAGGATTGATGCCAACCTAACTAGGATACCACTTTGGTCGACTTAGCAGGATATGTCGTGACAAACCCTTACCTTATTCCGATCTCAGGAAAGATGTGGCCAAGCAATAAGTGACCGCAAATGACTAAGGGAAGAGTTCAACGTGAGGGTAAATGCTAGAGACTCACACCCTGAGATTTCAATATCAGATTTGGAGTGATATTATCACCTTACCCAAAGTATTAGGGCAATCTCAAGGAGATTGGTGCATGTAGTCTATTATCAGCTTAGTATGAAACCACTAAGCATGCCTTCTATACTGTATGTGGATACCTCTCACTTCTATTTATGTAGAAGGTTTCATATGGAGAAGATATGATAAGAATTTGGATCCAGAGAAGGCCCATTGTTTTTGGACAAATGTGTTATATTGGTGGTGGAAGAAACTCAGCCGAAGAGATACTGGGGCTTATCTCTTCGTTTATTGGGCTAGTTATGTACCGACTTGGGTTTCTTGAGGATTTAAAATCGTTGTAATTTTTGACATTGGAAGTGGGGACCCTTGAAGGGTTAATTCACCTTAAGCAAGGCGGGTTGCTAAGGCCATGCTTGGGTTGATAATAATTTTATTAGCGTAATAAGAGAGGAAAGTATTTTGCAGATGATAATTTTCTCTATATTGTTCTAAGATTATGTGGATAAGTAATGAGAAAAGTAGTAAATTATCACTTTGGGGATATGCAGCTATGTTGTAATAACATTATAACTGGGAAGTTAATGAAATTTTGTGCATGCGTTGCTGGTATGACGATAAACTACCCCTGAGTTTGGAAATTCTCGGTGAACATTCCCTTTAGTGTTGTAACTACCACTGAGAAAAAATTTATTCAAAAAACGTACGGGGGCTTGTCCCTTCATTTATTGGACTATTTACGTATCGGCTTCGTTTTCCCTTAGATCTCATTTACTTGAATAGTACGTGAACAATGATGATTAGATTCATGATAACCTCTCAATATGGGTGATAGCGTCAAGGGTGTTGAGACACGCCGTGAATTGAACACGTGAAGGGGATATTGATGATAGGTTGCACTTACTTATTTAGTGAGATATGAATATTTCTCTATACGAACAATTGTAAGAGTACATGTAGCGTTTTACCTCGACAAGGCAGATTTATAAAGGCTCTGTACCGAAACCCAACCGTTGGATAAGGTATATGTTCACGGTTGAGAAGCCCTTAAATGAAATGATTTAAATCACGGGATAAAAGTGGCGCCAATTTTTGAATCTGGTGAAAATCAAAGTAGAACCGGGAGTAGACAAAAGTAACACTTGACTCGAGGTCACGTGTTATTAGAAGGGAATGATGTGATTATCACCCATGCGAGGTGTAGAGTCATGGATTCACCTTACTTTGAGCCTCGATAACGATTCATAATATCACCAGAACCAAATGATAAGCATCATCGGATGATCACGTGCGGAATTTGGAAACTTTTTGGAAACATAAACGCTTTCTGAGCTTAAACCCTTGAGGTAGTAGCATCATTTTTGGTAGTTGATGGATTTAAAGGGCATAATGTCATGGCAAGTGCGGTGGGGTGAGTGCAGGACTTGACTATTATGTGGATTTGAATTCAAGCGGTAAATATCCATGAAGTCTGGCCATTGTAATTATCTTGTCATAACTTGATATTGGGCTTGGTTGGTGTGTTTTGCATGAATGCCCTTGCACATGAATTATTATAACATGATCATAACCGTTGTTGAAACTTAATATCAAGTGGATGTCGTGCAAAGTGTAAAAGATGTGTGTTGTATGAATGATTGCCTCGGACGAGATGAAATTTATGGAATCGGTTGATAATGATATGGATAATGATGGTGGTACTAGAAGATGAGGTTAAGGCTTGCTTCTACATCTTTAATACATAAGAGAGACGATCTTGCAGATATAATAACCGTTTGGGTATTTGAGGTTTGACCCAAGGATATGACATCGTGAACTTTATGGTTGATCACCCGTTTGACTTCGAGGCCATCCTCATTTAATGCTAAAATTTTGGATGCGCTGAAGTGATGATGTTGAAAGCGCTACACATTATTTGGATAACGATGCCTGAGATTGGAAGAATCAATTTATTTTTGCAAATCTAAAGCACATGACTCCCCTGTAGGAGGATTCTAAATTTTATCTGCAGGCATGAGTGGTAACCTCATGTGTATCGGGGTCAGTGATCTTAAGGGGATTTAGATCAAAGGTGCAATGAAAGTTGGTTTATTAAGGTGAGGGAATAAGGAAGTATGGGTTTCGGTTGTTTCTGACCTGCCCGTAGTGAGAGCGTGGCTATAAACCCGACTATGTCTTATCACCACCATATTTGTGTTTTCATCAGGATGAGAGACACTTAAGATTTCTCTGTGCATAATTTGGATTATAAGTGTCATGAGATATAACGGAAGTACACACGGGAGAAATTGAAAGTGAGGTGATGTGAATGAGTTGTGACCCTCACTAGTGGTGAGCGAGATTTAAAGTGTACTATAGATGACTTTTGTGATTTGAACTTAAACCCCATAACCTCAACTTAAATTTCGGGGATGAAATTATTTCCTCGTTTATTGGATTTGTAACGTCCCACTTCGAACTAGACCCCTCGAGTGACACAAGTCACTTAGAGATGCTCGGACCAGGCTGCGTTCGTGGAACAGCCTGCAGGCTGCTTTTGACGAACGGCCTGCAGGATGCGTTCGACGACGGCCTATAGGCTGCGTTCGACGAACGGCCTGCAGGCTGCGTTCGACGAACGGCCTGCAGGCTGCGTTCGACGAACGGCCTGCAGGCTGCGTTCGACGAACGCCCTGCAGGCTGCGTTCGACGAACGGCCTGCAGGATGCGTTCGACGAACGGCCTGCAGGCTGCGTTCGACGAATGGCCTGCAGGCTGCGTTCGACGAACGGCCTGCAGGCTGCGTTCGAGGAACGGCCTGCAGGCTACGTTCGACGAAAGGCCTGCAGGCTGCGTTCGACGAACGGCCTGCATGCTGCGTTCGACGAAAGGCCTGCAGGCTGCGTTCGACGAACAGCCTGCAGGCTGCGTTCGACGAATGACCTGCAGGCTGCGTTCGACGAACGGCCTGCAGGCTGCGTTCGACGAACGGCCTGCAGGCTGCGTTCGACGAACGCCCTGCAGGCTGTGTTTGTCGAACGACCTGGCATTCATTGAACGACCCGGCATTCATTGAACGACCCAATCTGGCATTCGTTGAACGACTCGACCTGGCGTTCGTCGAATGACGTTCGACGAACGGCCAGACCCCTTTCTTTTTCTCGAGAAATGGCATAAAAATAAGGTTGTAGTGGAGTTGATGTCCAATAGGAAACTGACACTAAAGTTTTGAGTTTCAACACATGGCATGAGAAAGGGTTTAGCCATTAATGATTATTAATGCAAATATCTCTCTCATTATTCTCTCATAACCCAAATGGGCTGATATCTTCTAATCAGAAGCCCTATTCATCTTCTTCTTCATCTTCTTCTTCTCCTTCTTCTTTTCTTCATCATCCTCCTCCCACCTTAAGGTTTTAACTTAGGGTTCTTTAAGGAGCAAGCTTGGAGAAGGATTTTGAGCTTGGCCGACCACCACCCTGCTGCCATGAAGATGAGCTTGAACCATGACTGGAAAATAAGGTGACTTCCGACCCCTCTCCCTTGGTGCTAGATCATAGAGAAAAATAAGGAGAGGTGTTGAGCTCAAAAGAGCTTGGCTTGTGAGTTAATGGAGTTTCCTAGGAAATGACTAAGTCGTATCTTTCTTGTTAGGGCACCGATTGCCGCGAAAGTTCCTTCAATCACTTCTTCTCTTCAATAGGAAGAGATAGGATTTGATTTCTTTGAAATCCATGGTCTTTGGAGGGAGTATTGGATGGGAGAAGGTGTAATGACCTAACCCTTGTTTTTGGGGAAGATGATGAATAGTCCCGCTGTGTGTTCTTAGCCGACAGAAGCCGGCAGTTAGACTCTAGAACAGTTGGGTTGGACTCTTGGTGCTCACCTACCCAAGTCTCCTTCTGTGTCCTTGAAGGCTCGGCATGGTGCGCAGTACGCAGGGTATCTGCTGTGTGTTTATAGCGTCGAGGCGTACACAGGCCTAGGACTGGTAGTGTTCCTACCCTCCTAGTAGTGGAGGAGCTCGTTCCACTATCTCCGTCTGGCCACGATGGGAGATTCCTGAGTGGTTAGCTACCTCTCAAAAAGTGAGAACTGTAGGTCTATGTCGACATAGCAACTATGCATGGGTGAGTCATCATATCATAATCATTGCAATGCATTCATCATTCATAATCATAGCATTGCACCGCATCGGAACTCAACATATAAACTTGTATAAGCACCTTTATATGATGGGGTACATTATGCTCGGATCCTTAACCTATAAGCTTGTATGGGCACCCTTATAAGTTAAGTTCAAATTCTGTTATTATATGCTCAACTGCTTATACACTGTCGTTGATGCTGCTCTCTTTTGATGTACTCCATTATACATATGTTATAACTGCTCTCTTTTGATGTACTTTCTTATACCACGATATAACTGCCATGATTACATCTACCCTTGTCACCAATTTTTGCTAGTACTGATTATATTGCAGCTCCCCTTTCTTCCCTTCCGCCCGGTGCCTTGGAGTCGCCGGGGGAGAGGATGTGAAGCCACTTAGTCTTTATGACTAATGGTTGTTGCACCCCACTTTTAGGAGCGCACCTTGGAGCAACAGCGAACAACGCTGGAGGAGGATAGCCAGGTCAGGACAATAGGGATGGAGACCACGATATCCTCACTACCGTCGGTGACAGATGTGCACGTAGTTTGAGATGTAGCCCTTGGGGCCTTTCTTTTGATACTCTGATATAGTACATGAGCTCTCAGAGCAACCTGTCTCGTAATTTTGTGACACTTACTTATGTGAATATATATATGGCTTCTTGCTCTTACATTATTGATGGGTTGGCGCTTTTCAGTTGGTTTGCCGGCAGGATAGGCGTCTTGTGGGGGAGGCTAGCTCGTGTGCTGGCACTTCCGCAATGCGGCTGTCCTGGGCATAGGACTCCCCTCGGCCGTGTCTTGTGTTCCGGAAGGGGGGGGTCCTATAAGGATATTGGCGAGCTAGTCAGTGATCACGATCTTCTGCGACGGAAGCTCTCCTTCCTCGACCTCGACAATGTCATCATTTGCGGATGGAAAAATTTCAAGATTAGCTCATTAATCAAAAGTTTAAAAATAAAAGGTGGTCATACAGAAAGAATACTTGGAAAGAAATTGAGACCACAGTCATTCAAAATATTTCCAATATCCGTTGTGACCGCGGTAAGAGGCGATCTGATCCTCTTAAGAATTCAAGGTCCATTCTTTCCAATTCTTTTTTTGCGACCTCTCTCCTTTTCTTCTTCTCTTTAATTCCGTGTTACTAACAAGAATGTCGTCAGTTTCAATGACGACGATCTCATGCTTCTCTTTGGATATCCAGGTCGAACTACGGGCAATGGGAGAAATTCTAATGGTCTGGTGAACTTCGCCTTACCAGTTCGCAGGGCAGAGACCACTTCCGCGCAATCCGCTGCTGCCCGGTCTAGCTCCACTTCCTGAGCAGCAGAGAGGTTTTGCAGGCCGCTAGAGAGCTCGGCCTTCTCCTTAGCGATCTGCCGGCTCTTCTCCTCTGCCCTCAGCTCAGAGGCTTTCTTCTTTTTCTTCTTCTTCTCGGCGGCCAAGAAGACCGCCTTCTTCTTCTCCTCCTCGGCAGTGATCATAGCTGCCTCCTCGTTCTCTTTCTTTTCTTTTCCTTCTCTTCCTCTCCTCTCCCCCCCTTTTGTAGCTCTGCAGCGATCGGGGCTGCATTCTCCTTTTCCTTCTTTTCTTTCTCTTCTTTTTCTCTCTTCTCCTCCTCCTTTTTCTGCTCGACAGCGATCAGAGCTACCTTCACCTCTTTTTTTATCCTCTCTTTCTCTTCATTTTCCTTCTTCCCTCTCTCTTCCCTTTCTTTCTTCTCCTTTTCTTCTTTTTCTTTTCTCTCCTCCTCTTCTTGTTCTCTCTTCTCTTTCTCCTCTCTCAACTTGACCTTTGCAGCAGCGATCTCTTTCTCTGCGATCTCTCTCTCGGCAGCAGCTGCCTTGAGATTTTCGGCCTCAAAAGGGTCGAGCACCAGCAATGAGAACAAGAAAAATTGTTAAAAGAATCTTCATCAAGATGGGTAATCAGTTCAGAGTCCGCCTCTCTTGAAGAAGTTGAGACCGCAGAAGTAAAAAAGAGATCGGCCGCATCATTCACCTTCGAAGGAGCATCCGCGGGGTCCTTCAGACTGCTGCTCTCAGGAAATGTGATCGCCTTTGGAACGATCACATCCTTCAATCCTTCACATTTTGACCTCTTAGCACTATGGACAGAGGGATTTAAATTCTTCCTCTTTTTTGCCATTTTAGTGTCCTGGACATCAGCGATCCTCTGCCTAATCTTCTCGGCCTCCGCTTTCTTCTCCCGCATCCCAGTAAGGATAGTTTCAGTCGAAGCGATCTCATCGTGCTGGGAAGCAGTCTGACCAAGTGCTTCCACAGTTTTCTGATAGTTAAAAGAAATGGAAAAATGAGGAAGAATCAATTTGGGCCCTGAAGAGCTTGATGATAAAACAACAGCAGTGTGATGAGGTGAGACCATATTTTTTGGTAAGACAGGTGGTTTCTGCGAAGAAGCTCGCACGGTCTCTTTCGATGTGCTAGCTTTCGTTGAAGCCTTGACAACCTTCACCACCTTCTTCGAGGTGGCGGTCTTCTTCTTCTCGGGGGAGCCATCTCCCGGAGATGGATGGATCAGAACGGACAGTAAAGTCACCATTGTAGAGATCGATTCTATCTGATTTTATATGACCGCTCACAAGTTAAACTCGCTTGTTTTTCAGAAAGTTATGATTTCTAAATCCGTGGAAGCTGTATTTAGAGCCCAGGGCGCATTTATGACGGTCGCGGTCTCGGCGGTCAAAGCTTACATTTTCGAAGTTCCAACGCAACTTGAAAATGTGCGGGGATTATGTTTGTCCGGAAATCTGCAACCTCTCTTCTTAGCCAGGATGGACCTTCCCAGCGTTCTCAGAATTGCGAGACCGTCCAGATCGCCCCTTTTGCTCTGCCAGTGACCCATTCCCAGCGGTGTCAGATTTGCAAGACCGCCCAGACCGCCTCTCCCCGATTCAAGGATTCTTCTAAGTGTTCGACAGTCAAGCTTCAGTCTGACCGCCATACCACGCGGTCTGGTCCCTTTTCTCCTTTTTTGTTATTAGCACCACCCTCTCTCTGCCCCAGCTCTCCTGTATCCCGGGCAGCCCGTAATTTTTGGATCTGTCCGTTCGGGCAGCCTCCGCGTCTATAAATAGAGGGATAGGGATACCTGAAAAGAGACTTGGGTTTCGAGCCTCCAGCTTACAATCTGTGTAAGCGGTCTTGAATTCTGTCACTTTTCTACCTCGGATCTTGCTCTGCTCCTAGTCTATCTTGTACTCATCCTTGGAAGTGAATCAGAGTAGCTTTTCTCTTCTCGTTTTCCTCTTATGCATCTCCCGTCTTAAGTAACCTACACTCTGTAGTTTTCCCCACAACCCTTCCTTTAGTGTGAGTTATTGGAGGTACATTTTTTGGTACCAACAGAGACTATCATGGGTATTTGGGGTGCCTCTTGAACAGTAACAAATACTCTGGGATCCGCAACATCCATGAATAATCTGACCCTTTCTTCCCGGATAGGAAAATTCTTTATGGAGCACACTAGAAGTTTAAAGGATCTCATTTCCTTGTGTTGATCACCTCCAAACACTAGGAATAGTTCCACTGATCTAGATCTGACTATTATGTCACTCTTTGATCAACCTATATATGATACCACTTGTTGTTTATGGAACAATCACTTATAGGGCGGGGGGGGGGGGGGGGGGGAATATGTGATGTAGCTAATCTGAATATTTAAGCCTGATAAAACACAGAGAGCACATCACATAGAAACACCAGATTTATAGTGGTTCCCCTAGACAATGTGTCTAGAGAACTCCACTATCCCTATGCGCCTATCTAGCAGTGTGTTAGAATCAACAAACTCCACCATAACTCAGATCTCCTGCAGAGATCCTACACCTCATGCACAAAGACCCTACGACTCAGACACTCCAGGCCCTACAACTCAGATCTACAAGAGATCCTACCTCAGGTTCCAGGAACCCTACAACTCAGGCACAAAGGCCCTATAGCTCAGGCACTCAGGCCCTACAACTCAGTCTCAAAGAGTCATACAGCTCAGGCACTCTGGTCCTATAACTAAGACTCAAAGAGTCCAACACAAAATATATTGTTCTACAAGATTGAAGAATACTCCACACATCTCTGGAGAGTTCTTCTGAAACCTACTCAGATAGCCTCTAGTCTTGAAGAGAAAGCTTTAAGAGAGATTTACTGATGCACGAAAGCTTCTATTGTATTCTTTTCTTCTTTCTGGAATACAACTTACCAGTCGATGGTGCTTGACTGGGACTTGGAGAACTGAGAGTATGAGTGTATTGTTCTCACAAAATTATTCCTTCTTTTTACATCTGCTCTGTGTTTTTTATTCTATTCTCTATAATGCGTTATTAATTAAAGCACACACTTTGTCTTTTTACATGACAAGGCCTTATTACGGTCTATTTTGAGCACTCTTTATTGTCAGAAGCCCATTCCTTAACAACATCCACAGATTGGTCCCTTAGTTGGCGGCATTAAATGCAGACAGTGCATTTTGAAAAATCTCGATTTGTCTCGATGATATGAGAAACATTTTGATGACAGAACTCGCTGTCTCAACGATCCATTTGGGGCTTTAGACATTTCTTCAAGTCTTTTGGAATCTTCACCAGAGGAAGATATCTCGACGATATGGAATATCTCAGCTACATTTGCAGTCACGGTGACATGAAGTCTTCTCGTCAATATCGTCGAGATCAACTTGTCAATATGAGGTCTTCTCACTGATATCGTCGAGATCATTCTGACTACTACTTCAGCTGCAAACTGTCTCCACGATCTCTGACTTAGTCTTTAAGATGATATATCCTCTGTTATGAGGATTGTATTCTTAGTCAGATACTTAAGAATGCTGAAGAACTTCAACACGCCAGACTTTTCAATGATATTGTCGTGTGATACTTCTTGTCACGACGATACCTTTACTTGGTTGATTCTGCTTGTTTTCACAACTATATTATCATTTGTACTTTGTTGACATAACAATATCGTCGTGTTATTCTTATCGTCACGATGATCGCTGACTTATTTCTTCTACTATCTTCTGCGAGTAACGATATATAAACTATTTCAATGATATGTCCACTCCTTTGCGATTTTGGACATATAGATATTAGAGAAGTAATGGTCATACTGTCTATACTTTGCATTCATTAGTAACACATACCATCAAATACATAGTGCTTTTATCATTGACCTGATCATAACTTCAAATCAGGAACATAGCAGGACACTGTTCCCCACAGACTCCAAATCTGCCAAGGAGGTATGTGGGCAACTTGAGAATGAATACAAGGGGTCAAAAAAGGGTAGAGAAAATAAAACTGCATTTTCTTCGAAGAAATTTCAATGATATGAAGATGAAGGAGGGTGAACGAGTCCAAGAATACTTTACCAAGATCTCAGGACAGGTGAACCAGATTAGAAACCTTGGTGGTGCACTTGATGAGCAACAAGTTGTGGAAATGTTAATGTGTTCTCTCCCTAATACTTACAATCATATTGTCACAGCCATACTTGAAGCTCATGACATTGAAACTATAACGACCACCGAAGTTATGGGGTCGTTACAATTGTTGGGAATCTTGCCCTCATGATTCCTGATTTGGAGAAGTCACCAATTCAAGAGAACTTCACTATGTATTTGATTCCCTTCTTAGCTTTATCATCTCAATAGAAGACAAGTTCATAGCATATCTAGCTGGCACATATCGTCGAAAAGAATTGGGCACATCGTTGAAAAGTTTATGCATGTCGCTGAAAAGATGTGCAGAGCAAAGCAGAATGTTCATATCGGCTATCGCCGAGACAACATGCGTATAACAATATCGTTGTGACATTGACACTACAACATCTCACAACGATATCAGAAAGCCGAGATGAGGAAGAATACTTAAGCACAAAATATGATATCGTCGTAAAGAAGCTATGTCGTAGATAAGGCTAAGTAAGACAGATATCATCGTAAAGTAGCCTTGTCATTTGAATGGCTAAGTAAGACTGATGTAGATGATATCGACGTAAAGAAGGCTTGACGTCGAGATGACTAAGAAAGGTAGTAGTTGCTGAAGAATTGTCTGTCGACATGATACCGATTATGTCGTCGACAAGTTAAGGTGGTTACAACGATATCGAGCACACAAGACGATTACACCGACATCAGATAGATGACTTCATGTCGTCTTAAGTGTAAGTCCAAGACATCGACAAGTCTTGTCATCCAAATATTGTCTATATCATCATAACGATGGAAATATCATCGAGACAGATTCAAAAGTTGCCAGAGGCGCTGTCAGCAATTAATGCCACCGCCTGATTGTCCAATCAGCGCGTGCTCTTAATGTATGAGCGTCTGTCAGTGAAGGAAATCATAGAAGACCATTAAGCGGCTCCCTCAGTCTTATAAAAGGGATAAGTGTCTCCCTAAAAAAAGAGCTCCGGATATACAAAATGTTTATACGCAAGAACTAATAGAACAGTAAAAAAATGGCGTAAAAGAAGAAAAATGAGAACAAAGAACAAATCGATCATAATCCAGAGTTCTCAAAGAATCAGTCCAGCCTCATCGACTGATAAGTAGAATTCTAGGTAGAAGAAAACCTTGAAGAAGATTTGTGCGATCAAGATTCAAATCACAAGTATCTTCTTCAAGAAAAGAAGCCGATTTCCACCAGGTAGAAGAATCCTTATTCTAACTCTCCTTGTAAGGCTTGTAGGCCAAAACTGTAAGATCTGTTTTCAGATCTAAGTATCGAGCTTGAGGGCTTGAGATCTGTGAGGCTTGAGGTCCAGGGGCAAGACTTGCGGGTTTGTGCTGTGTAGGGCATGAGGGCCTGAGTGTCAAGCTTGCGGGATTTGGTGCAGTGAAGGGTCTTGCGGGCGTAGGATGCAGGGACTTGCGGGTCCAAGGGGCAAGACTTGCGGGTCTGTGCTGTATAGTGCTTGAGGGCCTGAGTGTAAAGTTTGTGGGCTTGGGTGCAGTGAAGGGGCTTATAGGCCTAGGTTGTTGGACTTGCGGGTCGGAGTTGTAAGGCATGCGGGCCGGAGACATTGACGGAGTTTGCTGAGCCTAGAACACTGCTAGGTAGGCGCAGGGGTACAGAGGACTACTCAAGACACCATGTCTTGAGGAACCTCTATACATATTGTGTTGTGTGCTGAGATATTCTATGCGAATTTCCTGTGTTGTGCTTACACTATATACGTTTCTTGCAAGAATACTTCAAAACAGCCAAAATCACCTACCCTCGCCCACCCTTTAGGTGATCGTTCCCTTAACCTACAAGTGGTACCAGAGGGAGGTTGGTCGAAAAGTGACTTAACCGTCAGATCTAGATCTTAGAATGACTCAATACTGCGGGAGGTGATCAACATCGAGAAATGAGGGCCATGAAACTCCCTATCTACACAAAGGAGAACTTTCCTATTTGGAAGCAAAGAGTAAGGTTGTTCATGGAAGCAGTTGATCCGAGAATCTATATAACTATTAAAGAGGGTCACTTAATTCCCATGATAGCATCCCTTATTGATCTAACTCGGATGGTGGTAAAGAAATATGCAGACATGACCAAGGATGAGCTAACCTTGGCAAGTCTAGATAAGAGAGCACATAATGTAATTGTAAGTGTCATAGACGATTCAAACCTCCAAAACCTCATTCACTACAAGACAACGAAGGAGATGTGGGACTCCCTGATTGTCTATATGGAGGGTACTGATGAGGTAAGGGTTGACAAGAAATCTCTCCTCAATCAGGAGTATGAAGCCTTCAAGCAAGGCAAGAATGAAACCATCTCTAGTTGTTACGAGAGGTTTTTCAAATTAGTGAATGGACTGAAAAATTATGACAGAGAATTTAAAAACTCTGACTTAAATGATAAGTTCCTTAGATCCCTCTCTAAGGAATGGGATCTTAAAATTTGTGCCATCAGAGAGATGGGTCAGTTGGGCATTGATGAGTCCTCATCATATACACTTTTATGGACTCATCTGGGCCGTTTAGTTAGTCATTTCACTGCACTTTAGCCCTGTTTTAGTTCATATTTGATATCCCATGCTAGGTGCACCTTTTGGCCCATTTTGGTGTGATTTCATGTTGATTTTCATTAGTAGTTTTCATGCATTGTTCGGTGCCACTTTTAGTGGCCGGATTGGTGGTTGTACGCTAGAACAGGAGTCGTGCAGGTGTTTCCGGTGCAATTCTGCACAGGAACACTGCGCACGATCACTGGTTCTATTGCGCGCGACCACTGGTCGTGCGCCACTGATCGTGTGCACTTAACGCCTTTTTCACGAGTTCTGTTTGGTGCAGTGCGCACGACCACCAATGCCAGTGCGCACGACCACCGGTCGTGCGCCACTGCTCGTGCGCACTGACCATTAATTTTTAAGTTCTGTTTCATCTATTGCGCACGACCACTGACGCTAGTGCGCACGACCATCGGTCGTGCGCCACTGGTCGTGCGAACATGTTATTTTGTAATTTCTGTCTTTGCAGGTTCTGTCCAGGCAGAGCGCACGATCACAGGATTCCAGTGCGCACGACCACTGGTCGTGCGCCACTGACCGTGCGCACTGTTTAATTCCAGCGCCTATAAAAGCCCTGCTCGCGATTTAGGTCGGATCCCCCGCTTTCTTCCGCCGTTTTCCGCCTGGTTTGGTCCGACTTCGCCCCTCCATCGCCGCCCACCTTAGGGAGGATCTCCGGGCAAGCTTTCAACGCCAAATCTTCGCCGGAGTTTCCTCTCGGCCTCCTCCTTCATCCCAGAGCTCCAAAGAGAGATCTAGCCGCCATTATCGTCAAGCAAGAGGAAGTTTGCAACCTCCACCGGATCGTGACACGAAGAAGACGGGTCCATTGGAGAGTCGTGACAGCTCTCTCTACCCCGGACGTAGTTGCGGACCGAGCTTGGACGCGGATTGACAACCCGGCGATTCCAACCGTGAATCTACAACGAGCCTTCGGATTCGGTCGATTTCTTGCCTTATTCTTCTCTTATTGATTGTTGTAATAGCTAGATCTTGTGTATTTTGATGAAGAGCACTTAAACTTGCTTTTAGTTATATATATTTCATATTGTTGTGAAATGCTTTTGTGGTTTATGTGTTTATGAGGTGCGCCACCATCCCTTTTCCACTCCACCACCGTGTCCGGTGCCGCACTAGCAATTGCTAGTGGCGTGCTTGTCGAAGAGGTGCTTACGACCCTCATTCCGCTAGCCTACTCGTCCATCCGCCTACCGAAGCGTGGCATCGCGGCCCGTATTCCATCCCGCCTTACGAAGCAGCGCGCTTAAGGCCTGCATTGTTCAATTCCGCTTGCCTTCTCGTCCATCCGCCCTTGCGACGCAGCGCGCTCAAGGCCTGCCTAGTCTCCATCCCGCCAAACGAAGCTTTGCATAGCGGCATTGCATAGGAGTAGTTGATAGCTTTTATTTTATTTTCCAAAAGCCAACCCAACTCCCCCGCATTCCATCCGACGTTTAGGACTTCAATCTCAAGTCCTCCTCGAACGTCAACTCCACCTTACTGTGTTCCTCAAGAGATCGATACTTGGGGATTCATTCCCATTTTATATTACTTGAACGATCGGTACACTGCCGTTTCGTGTCGCAGTCGAGCTACCGCCTATAGCGGTGTGTGAGATTTGCGCCATCAAGTTTTTGGCGCCGTTGCCGGGGAACACAGACGTGTGAGTTTTCTGGAGAGGGAGAGTCTGAGAGAGAAGCCCTTCCATTTGTAAATTGCATCTCTTATTTTATTTCTGTTCTTTTTATTCCTTTTTCTTGTTTTATATCAGGTTGCTTTAGTAATTTCTATTTGGTTTAGCATTTGCACAATAGCATTTTTATTGAGAATCATTTTATTTTTTACACTATGTGGGCACATCATAATATCCGTTGCCGTTGGTGTAGAGATACCTCTCACTCTAGTGATGAATGCCCTACGGAGAATAGTAGGCATAATTCTTATAGCCCAGCATATGGAGCACCGACTTCGTCTAGTACTCCATATGGTGCGCGTAAGTCTTATGGCTACTCTGCTGAGCCTTTACCGTCATACTTCTTTTCGGCTCCAGCCCCCGCTGTGCCAAAGAAGCCCGCTAGGCAGTGCCAGTTTTGTCGGAGCACAGATCATGCCCTGAAGGATTGTGCTGCTTTTCGTCGCCAATTGGATGAGGATGATGAGCCGGATATCCGGATCGTCCCAACTCCTAACTCTGGCGGCACACCTTCAACATCCGGTTTTGTGTCTTTGCCACCTTCACATCTTGAAGGGTATGGCGTTGACATAGTCACCAGATGTGTGGCTGATCTGGGCACCGATATTGCTGAGCCCATTCTCCCAGTGCATCCACCACCTCTAGTGGATTCGATTCTTTGTGAGGAATCGGTGCTCGACTTTTATCCGAGCACTATTCCTCTCCCTGTTGTGCATACTACACTCGTCTCTGACGACATTGTTGATGATGTGTCGCAGGAGGAGGCGGTTGATCTTAGTATTGTGCCTATTCCTATGGAGGAGGACAACCTTCTAGGTGAAGAGGAGTTTTCCTCAGCACCGGTGGAGGAAGTCCAAATCTCTAGCTTGGCCACTGTTGATCCCGCCGAATCTTGTAGCATTGATGACAATGCAAACATTATTTTACTTCCCCAACCTAATGGGAGTGAGACCGGGACCACTCCCCCGATTTTTGATTATTTATGTTCTTCATCTTGTTTACTTCTCGATCCCCCCTCTTCACCCGAGCCTGTGCAGGTTGAATCTTCACAGGTACTTCAGGAGGACTTGGAGCTTTTTGCTCAAGTCAATGATGAGAGTATCCTCTCATGTGAGGAGATTTATTCCCCCTCCGTTGAGGAAGCTCCACTCATTGCCTTCTCCTCCTGCGGACCTGCCGCAGACGATACCTTGCTGGGCAAGGATATTTTTGGTAAGATGAGTGAGGACCAGGCCTCCTCCTCTTCTTACTTTCTTTTCCCTCTACCTGTGATGGGCAGGTTTTATCTTTATTCAGGTAGAGGCGTGACTGTTCTTTCTCCGTATAGGTACCCGCAACCGACACGGATATTAGGCCAGTTACCTGTCCACTTCTCCTTCCATAGGCCCATTAGCTAGAACCTTTAAGATTTTGAATAAGTCGTGCTGGGATGACAATAACCCCAGTAGTTATCTTCCTTTTCTGCATTTCTATTTTTATCTAATCATGTTTAGTTAGTAGTATTTTCTTTTCAATTTTCTTTTGTCTTTTGTTTTTGCGGAGCTGACCCTTGCAGGTATCTTATTCTGGATGGCGGACGCTGCAGCTTAGTCCAGGTTTACACGCCAATCTTCTGGTGTGCTCATTTCTGAGCACTGGGTACCCTCTTTCCCTAGCATTATTCTGAATTTCATAGCTACATTTTGCGCATATTGTTTAGTTTAAGTCTGGGGAGGAGTGTACCGAGTGTTCACTACACGTGTACACGTTTTTGCATATCAGAAGTGTTTTTTTTTATTATTGCATGCACCACATCACCCACTCGAGCGCGCACTCATCTGTTTGTTCGCCCTGTTGTGAATTTAATTCTTTTGCTTATTTGGAAAAGTCTAGATGATGGCTTAGGATTATGTAGCAGAGTAAAATGTTGACTCTAGCAGTGCTCCTAGTCGAGTGCTCGGTTGCATAGAAATTTGTGTAGATTAGACTTCTTTTTATACTTATGGTTTTATATTTTTTTTCTATTAGTGTAAATGTTGTTTACTCTACTCAAATGGTGAATCCGGTGTGAATCAAACGGTAGCATAGGGATGTGTGTAAACGATCGCTAGATTCGTATTGCTTGAGTCGGGAGAAAGGAGAATCTTTCTCGGTGGCTAGAACTTGCCCCAAGCGATTCTTGAAGCATGGGTATACGGTTAGTCAATTGCGTGAACGTGATATAGGCCATCATTTTGGCCCGGTTGAGCTTTTGTGCCTAGTCCTACCGCTATATCCTCGCTAGTCCAGTTGTGCCTACCCGTTCTTTGATTCAGCCCCACTTTTATTTCGCCAAAGCCCAAAAGCCAATCCTAGTCGCACACCCAAATATGAGCTGTAGCTGTTTATTATTTTCATGAGTTGGTGGTGTTGATTGTGGTAGTATTTTGTGAAGATGTGGATGCGTCCTATTGGTTATTTGCTGAAAATGATAAGAAAAAGAAAAAAATTGAGAAAAAGAAAAGAAGTAAAAAGAAAGGAAAGAGAAGTAAAGTTTCATTGAAAATCTTTTTATATCGATTTATATTTGGGAGTAGGCGGTGCACGCACCCATGCTGTTAAGTCCAAGTCTGGGGGTGTTGTGTACCCGCGTGTTTGTGTGGCGAATGAGGATAGTTTCCTGCATTAGCTCATTTGGGTTTAGTGCTTGAGCCGTCGTTTTTATCTTTGTTTATCCTCACCTAAACCCAAGCCCCATTTAAAACCTAAAGTCCTATTGATTCACGTATTTGAGTCAAACCAGTGCCGTGGAGAGAATGTGACCGGGCAAGCTTATGGTCACCGACACTGATGGATTTCAGTGGAGTTTGTCCCGTACCCCGATCTTGAGCAATGCTCATCTCAGCGTTTAGTTTACTTTCTCCGTGTGCAAGACTAAATGATTCACCGTTGTTCACCATTTTGAGTAGTTGTAATATGCTTTTACTCTTTTAGAAATATATAAACTGTTTATATAATCAGAAATCTTCTCCACTATTCTTCTTATGCACGTGAGCATGCAACTTCGCATGGTACTCTGTATTGTAGTTTTAAGCCATCTACTGTTCTTTCCTAGTTCGCTTAGAATTCGTTTGCTCGGGACGCGCAAACAGTTAAGTCTGGGGGTGTGATGAGTCCTCATCATATACACTTTTATGGACTCATCTGGGCCGTTTAGTTAGTCATTTCACTGCACTTTAGCCCTGTTTTAGTTCATATTTGATATCCCATGCTAGGTGCACCTTTTGGCCCATTTTGGTGTGATTTCATGTTGATTTTCATTAGTAGTTTTCATGCATTGTTCGGTGCCACTTTTAGTGGCCGGATTGGTGGTTGTACGCTAGAACAGGAGTCGTGCAGGTGTTTCCGGTGCAATTCTGCACAGGAACACTGCGCACGATCACTGGTTCTATTGCGCGCGACCACTGGTCGTGCGCCACTGATCGTGTGCACTTAACGCCTTTTTCACGAGTTCTGTTTGGTGCAGTGCGCACGACCACCAATGCCAGTGCGCACGACCACCGGTCGTGCGCCACTGCTCGTGCGCACTGACCATTAATTTTTAAGTTCTGTTTCATCTATTGCGCACGACCACTGACGCTAGTGCGCACGACCATCGGTCGTGCGCCACTGGTCGTGCGAACATGTTATTTTGTAATTTCTGTCTTTGCAGGTTCTGTCCAGGCAGAGCGCACGATCACAGGATTCCAGTGCGCACGACCACTGGTCGTGCGCCACTGACCGTGCGCACTGTTTAATTCCAGCGCCTATAAAAGCCCTGCTCGCGATTTAGGTCGGATCCCCCGCTTTCTTCCGCCGTTTTCCGCCTGGTTTGGTCCGACTTCGCCCCTCCATCGCCGCCCACCTTAGGGAGGATCTCCGGGCAAGCTTTCAACGCCAAATCTTCGCCGGAGTTTCCTCTCGGCCTCCTCCTTCATCCCAGAGCTCCAAAGAGAGATCTAGCCGCCATTATCGTCAAGCAAGAGGAAGTTTGCAACCTCCACCGGATCGTGACACGAAGAAGACGGGTCCATTGGAGAGTCGTGACAGCTCTCTCTACCCCGGACGTAGTTGCGGACCGAGCTTGGACGCGGATTGACAACCCGGCGATTCCAACCGTGAATCTACAACGAGCCTTCGGATTCGGTCGATTTCTTGCCTTATTCTTCTCTTATTGATTGTTGTAATAGCTAGATCTTGTGTATTTTGATGAAGAGCACTTAAACTTGCTTTTAGTTATATATATTTCATATTGTTGTGAAATGCTTTTGTGGTTTATGTGTTTATGAGGTGCGCCACCATCCCTTTTCCACTCCACCACCGTGTCCGGTGCCGCACTAGCAATTGCTAGTGGCGTGCTTGTCGAAGAGGTGCTTACGACCCTCATTCCGCTAGCCTACTCGTCCATCCGCCTACCGAAGCGTGGCATCGCGGCCCGTATTCCATCCCGCCTTACGAAGCAGCGCGCTCAAGGCCTGCATTGTTCAATTCCGCTTGCCTTCTCGTCCATCCGCCCTTGCGACGCAGCGCGCTCAAGGCCTGCCTAGTCTCCATCCCGCCAAACGAAGCTTTGCATAGCGGCATTGCATAGGAGTAGTTGATAGCTTTTATTTTATTTTCCAAAAGCCAACCCAACTCCCCCGCATTCCATCCGACGTTTAGGACTTCAATCTCAAGTCCTCCTCGAACGTCAACTCCACCTTAATGTGTTCCTCAAGAGATCGATACTTGGGGATTCATTCCCATTTTATATTACTTGAACGATCGGTACACTGCCGTTTCGTGTCGCAGTCGAGCTACCGCCTATAGCGGTGTGTGAGATTTGCGCCATCAGGCATTTTGGAGCCCAAGAATCTGCATGGGAAGCTGTTGTCCCATGAACTTCAGCTCAACACCAGGAAAGATGTAGAGGAAAGCTCAAAGGGGAGCTCCAGAGAAAGATCTGTGGCTCTCAAAGCTGAGATCAGAAGCAGGTCCAAGGACAAGACTCCTGCATACCAGAATAGATCAGAGAGCAGTGAAGAATCTGATGCCAGCACATTAGATTCTAATGATACTGACAGAGAGATGGTTCTTCTCTCAAAGCAGTTCAAAAAGCTGATTACCAGAAGAAGAAGAGACAACCACAAACCCTCCTCCTCAAGCTCAAGGAGATCTTATGAATACGACAGGTCTAAATCCTCAAAGGAGGACAGATACAAATCTAAACCTGGTAAATTTGATTTTGCTAACACTGTCTGCTACTCTTGTAATAAAACATGTCATATAGCTGCTGATTGCTCTTTTAAGAGAAGGGAATCAAGGAACCATGAGGATAAGAGAAGATCAAGGGATGAGAGGAAAACTGAAAGAGGGTTTATAGCAAAGAAAATCAGAACTTTAAGTGACTCTGATTCAAGCTCCTCAGACTCTGAGGAAGAGGCTCTAATTGGCCTAATGGCCATAAAGGAAGACACCCAGGATGATATCTCTCCTGGAAAGGTACCCTTTAAAGCTCATTTGTCTGACTCTGATTTTGAATCAGTGGCAGACTCCTCGCATGATAATGAGAGTTTGTCTGCTGCCACCAACACAAGCTCAAGATCTCAATATGATGTTGAATCTGACCTAATAAAGTAGTATAAAGCTCTATGGAAAGCTTTCAAGAATTGTAAGAAACTCCTCAAAATCCACACCAAGGAGTTAGATTCCTCAGAGACTGTCCAGTCTGAGCTAAAGGAGACAGCTGAAAGGTGGCTGCCATGAGCAAAGAAGTGGACAGATTTAAGGAAGCCACAAAGCTTAAGAATGTTGAATTAGGTCAGAAGAACAGAATAATTAAGAATCTTGAGGAGATATTGCTGGCTGAGAAGAAACTTGTTGCAAGCTTCTCTACGTCAAAGCAGTGTTCCCATTATTGATACCTTCTTTGGATCATTCAGAGCTGGTATAGGATTCAGTCAAGAGGTTATCAAGGACAAAGGGTCTGAAGCTCAATCTTCTTTTATGAAGGTGCAAGCATTAGGTCCTTCTGCCTATGGACCTATAGCAACCACACTCTAGAGTAAGGGAAAGGATGCTCCCACAAAGCCTGTTCCCAGGAAGGTGAACCAACAAGTGATGAGAACAGCTTCACCCCACACTCACATTTGTAAGGTTCACCCAAGACCTGTTAAATTAGTAGTCTTCCCTCCTGCTCACCAACCCTCTCATCTTAATCAAATGGTGAGGCAGAAGAGAAGGTATGACAGATATGAATGTTGGTGTTGTGGGAAAATAGGCCACTTTGTCATGGACTGTTGGTTCAACCCAACATGACCCAATGCAAAGAAAGTGCAGAACCCTCAGTGGTGTGGCATTCCATTTTATTCCGCTAACAGGAACCAAGGACCCAAACCAAATTGGGTACCTAAGGGAAATTAAATTTTCTTGCAGGAAAGTCCAAATGCCAATCAATCTCAAATCTGGTATTTGGACAGTGGCTGCTCTAGGCACATGACTGGAGTCAGAGAGTATCTCAGAAGCTTCATCCCTATGGAGAATGGACCAACAGTGATCTTTGGAGGTTCAGAAAAGGGGATGACTAAATGTTATGGTAATATTTCTAATGGCCTAGCTACCACCACAAAGGTAGCTTATGTTGAGGGATTGAAACATAATCTCATAAGCATAAGTCAGCTCTGTGATCTAGGTTTTGTAATCATTTTACACAAGGATAAGTGTTTGATTAAGAAGTCCTTAGACTCTGAGTCTATCTTAACTGGCACTAGGAGTGGTAATATTTACTGCTTAAATTTCTTTAATGCAAATTCTTCCATGCCTGTGTGTCTTGTAGCTAATGACAATGAGGCTCTATATGTACAATGGCACAAGAGACTTGCTCACATTAACTATAACACCATAGACAAGCTTTTCTCACAAGACCTAGTAAGAAATGGACCTAATATTAAGTGCAACAAGGAAGGTCCTTGTCAAGCTTGCCAACTTGGGATGCAGACAAGGACCAGCTTTAAAAGCATTTCTGACAAAGATTCCTCTAGGTGCTTAATTCTATTGCACATGGATTTGTTTGGTCCTATGTCAGTTCTCAGCTTTGGGAGGGAAGGCTTACACCCTTGTGGTAGTTGTTGATTACTCAAGGTTCACTTAGGTGTTCTTCCTTAGAAAGAAGTCAAATACCTTAAGTATCTTGAAGAACATTGTCAGGCAGATCCAGAATGAGATGGACTGTACTGTGGTCAAGTTCAGAAGTGATCATGGTACAAAATTTCAGTCAGGAGCCATGACAGAATTCTGCCAAGAACTGGGTATCTCCCAAGAATTTTCCTCCCCTAGAATTCCTCAACAGAATGGGGTTGCAGAAAGGAAAAACAGAACCTTGATAGAGGCAAGTAGGACAATGATAAGTGATTCCTCTCTTCCAGAATACTTTTGGGCAGAGGCTATCAACACTGCTTGTCATGTGATAAACAGGGCCTCCATCATCAAAGACCACAAGAAGACTCCCTATGAACTATTGAAACACAGAAAACCTACCTTATCCTACTTCGGGATCTTTGGTAGTAAATGCTATGTACTTAATAATGGGAAGGCCAGGCTAACCAAGTTTGCTGAGAAAAATAGTGAGGGTATTCTTGTTGGTTACAACTTCTATAACAAGGCTTATAGGGTGTACAACATCAATACCCAAGTAGTGGAAGAATCTGTACATGTTGTATTTGATGAGACTAGCCTTATATATAAAGGCTGGTCTAGTTCTCTAGTGAATGCAGGTACATAAGAGAAAATGGAGAAGTTATCCATTGAAGACAAGGCTGAGACCTCAATTAAAGATAATAACCACTCAGCAACAGTTGAAGTTGAAGAAGAGTCTGTAGAAGGCTCAGAAAAAGCAGAGGAAATGCAACCTGAAGAACCTGCCACAGCAGAAGTCCCCAGAATGCTGCCAGTTGCCTTGAGACAAATGAGAGATCACCCTCAAGAGCAAATAATAGGAGATGTCAACCAAGGAGTGCTGACAAGGAGTAGATCCGTGAATGAAGCATTGTACCAGAGTTTTCTCTCTCAAATTGAACCCAAGAAATTTGAGGAAGGAAATCAGGATCCATTTTGGATTTCAGCAATGCAAGAGGAGCTGAACCAATTTAAGAGATGCAAAGTACGGAAGTTGGTTCCTAGACCCCAAGGACAGAATGTCATAGGAACTAAGTGGGTCTACAGAAATAAATTGTATGAGAATGGAATCATCACTAAGAATATAGCAAGGCTATTGGCAAAGCCATCAAATGTTCTTGGCATATGCGACCTACCAAGGATTCAAAGTCTATAAGATGGATGTGAAGTCAGCCATTCTTAATGGTGACCTCAAAGAAGAAGTCTATGTAGATAAGCCTTCAGGTTTTGTTGATTCTACTTATCCTGACTATGTCTACTTTCTCAGAAAAGCCATATATGGCTTGAAACAGGCACCTAGAGCCTGGTATGAGACTCTGTCAAGCTTTCTCATTGAGAATAAATTCTCCAGGGGAAGGATTGATAAGACATTGTTCCTAAGGGAAGTTAAGGGGAAGATTTTGCTAGTGCAGATCTATGTAGATGACATTATCTTTGGCTCTACAGATAGCTATCTCTACAAAAGGTTTGCCATCTTCATGCAGGGAAAGTTTGAAATAAGCAGCATGGGTTAGCTCAAATACTTCGTAAGTCTCCAAGTGAAACAATCTGAAGATGGCATATTCATCTCTCAGACTAAGTTCACTAGAGAGCTAGTCAAAAAGTTTGGATTGGAAAGTGCTTCCTCTATGAAGACTCCAATGGGAACCAATGTGTCTCTGGACAAGGATAAGAAGGGAATTCCTTTTGATGAAACCAAGTACAGATGCTGTTGACCCATAAATCATCGATCCTCCCCTGGGAGTCCTTTTTCACTACATTTTTATAGATTACGCGCCCGGGAAGGATTAGACCTCACGTAAAGGCTTTTTTCACACCCAAAGTGGTAAGAAGGGGCGGCCTCCTCTTTCAGACCGCCCAAGGCAGGTGGCCTCCTCCTTCAGACCTCCGAAGGTGGGCGGCCTCCTCCTCCAGACCGCCCAACGCAGGCGGACTCCTCCTTCAGACCGCCGAAGGTGGGCGGCCTCCTCCTTCAGACCGCCAAAGGCGGGCGGCCTCCTCCTTCAGACCGCCGAAGGCAGGCGGCTTCCTCCTTCAGACCGCCCAAGGTGGGCGGCCTCCTCCTTCAGACCGCCGAAGGCGGGCGGCCTCCTCCTTCAGACCGCCCAAGGCGGGCGGCCTCCTCCTTCAGACCGCCGAAGGCGTGAGGCCTCCTCCTTCAGACCGCCGAAGGCGGACGGCCTCCTCCTTCAGACTGCCGAAGGCGGACGGCCTCCTCTTTCAGACCGACGAAGGTAGGCGGCCTCCTCCTTGAGACCGCCGAAGGCGGCGACCTCCTCCTTCAGACCGCCCAAGGTGGGTGGCCTCCTCCTTCAGATCGCCCAAAGCGGGCGGCCTCCTCCTTCAGACTGCCCAAGGTGGGCGATCTCCTCCTTCAGACCGCCCAAGGAGAGCGGTCTCCGCCTTCAGGCCGCCAGCAGGGGCATTCTCCGCTTTCAAACCGCCCAAGGTGGCGGTCTCTTTAATTTAGACCGCGCGGGTAGGGATCCGGTCACCGGCTCACCGGAGGTGACGACATCGACCCAGAACCTATAAATAGGACCCTCGGCATGAACAGTGGGATAGGCAAGTGGGGAGGACCAAACCAGTGCCTAGAAAGAGCCAGACCGCACCTAGTAGCGGCCTGTCTGATGATCTCCAGAGGAACAACCCGAGCGGCCTCGGCGACTAGTCCGGGCGGCCTCGACGACTAGTCCGGGCGGCCTCGCCAAATAGTCCGGGCGGCCTCGGCGACTAGTCCGGGCGGCCTCGGCGACTAGTTCGGGCGGCCTCGGCGACTAGTCCCTCGGCGACTAGTCCGGGCGGCCTCCGCGACTAGTCCCTCGGTGACTAGTCCTGGCGGCCTCGGCGAACAGGCCGGGCGGCATCGGAGATTAGTCCGGTGGCCTCGGCGACTAGTCCGGGCGGCCTCGGCGACTAGTCCGGGCGGCCTCGGCGACTCGTCCCTCGGCGACTAGAGCGGGCCGCCTCGACAAACAGGTCGTGCGGCCTCGGCAAAACTGGTCGGGCGGCTTCAGCGATCAGCCCGTGTGGCTTACCTTTCTTATTTGCCACTCTCTTGTACTCATTCTGTTTCCATGTACTAAAAACAATAAGCTGTAATGCAGATTATTAAATAAAGGGAAGGCCCGTCGCAGGAGTGGCATTTTCTGCGGTGGGCGAATTCTGGCCTCGCCGCAAGCTAGTGGCCCTCTCTTCTTCTCTCACTCAGCTCTTCATTTGTGACTCAAGTAACCAGCTGCTCGACCACTACTCCCTCTCTTTCCTCTGGGATTGAGCGTCGAGTACGTGGGGACAATTTTGTATTCAACAGATGCATGATTGGATCTTTGCTGTACCTAACTGCAAGTAGACCTGACATAATGTTTGCTACATGTGTATGTGCTAGATATCAGGTGAACCCTAAAGAATCTCTTCATGTCTTTGTAAAGAGAATCCTAAGATACCTAAAGGGTACATCAAATATTGTCCTATGTACCCTAGGAACAATGGGTGTGAACTGACAGGCTACTCAGATGCAGATTATGCAGGATGTAAAGAAGACATGAAAAGTGTTGGGAATCTTGCCCACATGATTCCTGATTTGAAGAAGTCACCAAGTCAAGAAAACTTAACCTTGTATCTGATTACTTCTCTAGCTTATAATCTCAAGAAGTTAAAGAAATGTCGTCGAGAAGAATAGGAGATATCGTCGACAAAGAATGCTTGTCGTTGTAATGATGAGCAAAGCAACCGCTGAGAAGCAAAGTGTTCGTCGATCGCTGAGACATAAAAAGATCGTCGAACGCAGAGAAGACACAGTATCGTCGACTTCACCAAAGTGGGCTTGTCGTCAAGAAAGAACAAACATCGTCGTAAAGAAGCCTTGTCGCAAATACGGCTAAGGATGACTGGTGGCGTTGGACATCATCATGAAGAAGGCATGTCGTCAAGAAAACAATGTGATCACGACGACATGTTGCAAGAAAGAAGATCTCAATGACACAGTCAGAGATTGCATGTCGTCGTATGTGAAAAATCGCCAAGATATCTTATATCGTCGAGATATCAGCATCAGAGGCAGAAGAAAGAATACATGAAGATCTACCGAAGATCATGGCATCGACAAAGGCCTGTCGTCGAGATATTATCCATGTCGTCATAATGATGGAAATATCGTCGAGACGAATTCAAATCTTGCGGACGTGCTGTTAGCAATTAATGTCGCTGCCTGATTGTCCAATCAGCGCATGCTTTGATTGATGGGCATCTGACAGTAAAGGAAATTGTATGTGACCGTTATACGGCTTGTCCATCCTATAAAAGGGAACAATGTTGCCCTAGAAAAAAAATGAGGCTTGCTGTGCAAGAAAGAGAACGAGAAAAAGAATCCCAACGCTCTTCAATAGAACAATATTTCCAGCGGAGAAGAACGAGAACAAGATTCAAGAGTTCTCAAAAGAATCAATCAACTCCATTGACTGAGAAGTCGCCGTTCAACATCAGGTTAAGAAGAGATTGAAGAAGAACTGCGGTGTCAAAGATCTAAATCAGAAGAATCTTCTTCAATCGTAAGAAGCCAATCATCATCAGGCTAAAGTCGCCAATCTTCATCCAGCAGAAGAAACGGTTTTATTAATGTAAACTATTGTAAAGGCTTGCAGACCTATTTGTCTAGCTTGAGGGCTGGGGAGCAGTGAGGCTTGAGGGCCAGGGTAGTGGACTTGCGGGTCCGACACCATCTAGCTTGAGGGCTGGAGAGCTGTGAGGCTTGAGGGCCAGGGCAGTGCACTTGTGGGTGTGATTGCGGGCCTAGGCTGTTGGGACTTGCGGGTCCGTGTTGTAGGGCTTGAGGGCCTGAGTGTCGAGCTTACGGGCTTGGGGGCAGTAGGGGCTTGCGGACCTAGGCTTGTTGGACTTCGGGTCCATGTTGTAAGGCTTGAGGGCCTGAATTTTTTGGCGGCGTTTGCCGAGCCTAGCACAATGCTGGGTAGGCGTAAAGGGAGAGAGGACTACTAAAGACACCCGGTCTTGAGGAACCTCTATAGATCGTTGTGTGCTTTCTGTGGTTTGCTCTTTATTTTATAGATCCATTAATCAGAAACCAACAACATCATAAAGAGGAAGAAATAAATTTGAAAAACCTATTCACCCCCCTCTAGGTGATAAAGTAGACACCCCATAAACAACAAGTGAGGATTGGCTTCTTAACAGTCGATGAAGATGACTGCTCCTTCTTTTTCTCTTTCTTTCTTGCGGCGCTTGTGTTGTTCGATTCTCTATGTGCGCAAGTTCTTTCTTGATGATTCTTCTTTTAGGGCAACCTCATGTATCCTTTTATAATACTGCGAGGTCTCCCAACGGTTGTCTGAAAAGTTTCTTTATGTGTCAGACAACCATTCCTTTTTAGCACGCGCTGATAGCTTCATTCCTTTGGAGTACGCGCTAATACCTCGATTTATTAAGTGCACGCATTTTTATGAATACCATGCACATTAAGAATAGCATGCCACAATAATATCACAGGCATATGCCTTATAAACAGGCACATATAAATGTTCTTAAACTAGAATTGTTCATATATAAGACTGGTCATTTAGCTGGACCAAATATTCTTAACAAAAAATGAACTTAAGAAATAAATTTCTTTCAATCGTTGATAAGCAGGACGTCTTTGCTGGAGCTGGCTTCCTTTGCTTCCTTCTTCTTCTTTCGCCTATAGAAGTTCAGTGGCTTTGGAATCTTCTTTGGAGGAGGAGGGGGACCATGGGGAAAAGCCATCTTATGTCTTGTTCTTTCTTCCAGATTTTCATGTGACGATTCCATTCGGTGGAGGAGTACACTCTCTCATGGTCCTTCTTGTTGGATCAGTAGGCGCCCTTAGAGGGGGGGGGGGTGAATACGGGTTTATAAAAACTTATATTATATTTTGAAATACTTGCTTATGATAAGAGATCAAACTAGTGATTTTGAATAAAGATCTAAATTGTTTTATAATGAAAGAGAGGATAGTAAACAATTTAGAGAAATGAAAAACAAATCAATTTTATTACACAAAGATAGACATGATTATTATTAATAAAATTGATTACAAAATTAGATTTCAATGACGCTAGAAATCAAGGAGAAATAGAAAGACTCTTTTTGTTTTCTATACCGACTCGTATCCCCACGAACCGGTTGTCTTTAGCCATTCCTACCCCAAATACGGCCTCAAGCCGCTCTAGCCAACCCTTCCCCAGATATGGCCTCGAGCACCCCCTAGACCTAACCTAGATCTAATCGCCAACACGAGGCGAATTTCTTCCCTAAGTCCTACCCAGACCTAGTCGCCAACACGAGGCAAATTCTCTAACGTTTACAAAAGATATGAAATAAAATAAAAACAACAATATTTAAAACTCCCTCTAAGAAACTTCTGAAGTCGGAGATGAACGATCGCTGTAGAATAAGCGAGGTTGAAGCGATCCCTCTTTGGATGTAGCGTGATGAAGTCCTCCTTCAGAAACTCTCTAAGCGTTTGGTGGGAGATCAAATCTCGGTCATATAAGGCTTTGGAATTCTGGCACAAGACCTCTCTCAGGAATCAACCACCAAACGAGAAGAGAAGGGTCCAATATATAGACTTAGCGCTAGCGCCTGCGCTAGTGGTACCGCCGGCGCTATCCTATTTTAGGACATATTCTGCGTGGCAGAATCTTCAATCCGAGGAAACAATTCTCTCTTGCCTTCTGTGCTCCGCGCTACCGCCTGTGCTATCGGATACTGCCAGCGGCTATCTCCTTCTATATGTTCTAACACCAGCTTGCATCTCAGCGGCTTCGTCTCAGCGGTTTAGTCTCAGCGATTTGGTTACGTCTTAGCGGTTCCATAGCGCTAGCGCCATGCGCTAGGTGATACCGCCGGCGCTAGAAGGAGTGTTTGATTTGATGGCTCAAATTTGGGGGCAACCTTCTTATGTAATCCTTGAGTCATATGGACTTTGTTTTCCTACACACTTAAACACACAAGATCAAATACACATAGGATTTGTTATTCTCAAACTTAGGAGATGCGGAAGACCATGTTCCAACACTTCTGACCATGTCCAAACGCTATCCAGGATTCAGTGATGATTTTGTTCGAGCGAGGACTCCACCGGCTAGAATCCGGGTCCAGTTGGACCTCATCTATTCTTTTCTTCCTGTATTTTCCGCAGGAGATTTACTTTTCTTTCTGGTTGTTGCGGATTCACCCGATTCAGTTTCGGAGTCGGAGCTGGTGGAGAGTTCAGTGGGTATGTATTCGGAGGGGGAACTTGAAGCACTTGCTTTATTTGATTACTTACCCATTTCGCTTGATGCGAGCAAGCAGTGATGCCTCCCTTAATTTCCTCCTGAATTTCTTCTCTAATCATCCTTTCCCCGTCTTGGATTACTTCTCTTACCGACTCCTTTAGTTCAAATATCTGTTCAAGAGTTTCTTGATCCCCGACATCAATAAAGTTTCTTAGTTCCATAAGATGAGCGTCTTGGATTTGCTCGTGGTTGGAGAGTCTGTTCATGATGTCCTATCATGGACTCCGCATGTTGAGTTTGCAGTTGAGTGATGTCCTCCTTTATTGACTTTACTTCCTCCTTCATCTCATCCCTGATTTTGTTTAATGCTTTTTCTATAAGAGCTTCCATTCGCTCCCACAGAATCTCTCCTGTTCCTTTTTCGGTTGACATTGTTCCTGGGAAGACGATGGATCGGAGATGAAGAGGTGGTTTGTCGAGGAATGTATTAGGGCAAATGAGCTCCATCCTTGACATTCACTCTACTTATAGTGGGTGTAGGTGAAGGGGCGTGCACTCATTTTTGAGTTTATCGAGGAGTCAATGTATGGTGCATCGAGCGGCTCTGATTTATCTAATTTAATAATATTTACGTTATTTAGACGCTGTTCCGACGGTACTATTTTGTCGTTAAAACACATCTAGGATACCCATTCTTCCTAACGCATCTGCCTAAGGCATTCTTCCGCCCTGCTTGGGTGTTGTCTTTTGGTACCGACCCTGCACTAAGATGGTTAGTGAACAAATTTTGCTGTTCCAACCAATGGGCTAGAACAGCTACCTAGTCCAAGACCCAGATTTGCCTGGTAGGCACTTGGACTACCTGCAAAATATGATTACACGCCCTTAGGGACCCAGATGAATTTGGGTCCTAGGAAATCGTTAGCTTTGACAGGCATGCTGGATATAACTGTCCTAGGGTATGCATAGTGATTATGAAAAATTGCCATTCTAGCATTTGTTACCCTTTGTGTAGTTTGATTGTACCAATAATCAATCGTAAAGTGGCCCCTCTTGCCACAGCACAAACAATCAGATCTATAGTATCTTATCTTCTTGCTGTAGGTAGGTGTCTGAATCCTCTGTGGACAATTGGAGGAGTACCTGTAGAAGACAGAGTTGTATTTGTTAGAAATATGATTCTTCCCGTTCACATTTCTCCTTTTGAAGTCAGTCCTTTGTAGGGGTTCCTTTATCCTCCTGTGTCTACTGAGCTCCTGTTTCTTTATGTCTCCCCTTTTAAGGCGTACCTTGGAAGCAGTAGGTAATATCTTTCTACCCCTTATGGAAGTCCCACCCATATGATACCCAGGGACTGATTCTCCTATGCCCTAGTTGAAGGGAGAGGTGAACTTCCTCAGATTGGCCTTTGTCTCACAAAGTGGATCTAAACCATTTTCTTTAAGGAATTTTTGTTCCCCTCTTGGAGTAGAGCAGCAACCGTTTACCAATGGGGAAGAGGTCTCTAGTTTGGTGGAGCTTGTTACTGGGTTTCCTTTGATAGAGAATTTGTTCTTCACATTCCTAACCCTTGGTTTCAGGGGGCCAGCCTGATCTCTATCCTTCTTTAGAAGAACAACCTCCTTGGTGAGGGAGTAGCATTGTTGACCCAGAAATCGGCGATCCTACCCTGGGAGGCCTCTTTTGCTACATTTTTGCAGATTATACGCCCGGGAAGGATTAGACCTCACGCGAAGGCACTTTTTACACCCGAATTGGTAAGAAGGGGCAGCCTCATCCTTCAAACCGCCCAAGTGGGGCGGCCTCTCCATTCAAACCGCCCAAGTGGGGCGGCCTCTCCATTCAAACTGCCCAGGTGGGGCGGCTTCTCCCTTCAAGTCGCCTAGGTGGGGCGGTCTCTCCCTTCAGACCGCGCGGGTAGGCGGCCTCCTCCTTCAGTCCGCGCGGGCAGGCGGCCTCCTCCTTCAGTCCGCGTGGGTAGGCGGCCTCCTCCTTTAGTCCGCGCGGGTAGGCGGCCTCCTCCTTCAGTCCGCGCGGGTAGGCGGCCCCCTCCTTCAGTCCGCGCGGGTAGGCGGCCTCCTCCTTCAGTCCGCGCGGGTAGGCGGCCTCCTCCTTCAGTCCGCGCGGGTAGGCGGCCTCCTCCTTCAGTCCGCGCGGGTAGGCAGCCTCCTCCTCGGGTAGGCGGCCTCCTCCTTCAGTCCGCACGGGTAGGCGGCCTCCTCCTTCAGTCCGCGCGGGTAGGCGGCCTCCTCCTTCAGTCCGCGCGGGTAGGCGGCCTCCTCCTTCAGTCCGCGCGGGTAGGCGGCCTCCTCCTTCAGTCCGCGCGGGTAGGCGGCCTCCTCCTTCAGTCCGCGCGGGTAGAACTCCTGTCACCGGCTCACCGGAGGTGACGACATCGACCCAGAGCCTATAAATAGGACCCTCGACCATGAAGAAGGGACAGGCAAGCTGGGGGCAAAACCGGCGGCTAGAAACAGTCAGACCGCACCAAGCTGCGACCTGTCCGGGCGACCTGTCCGGGCGACCTGTCCGGGCGATCTGTCCGGGCGAACTCAGCGAACAGCCCGCGCGGCTTACTCTTTTCTTACCCGCAACTCTCTTGTACTCATTCTATTTCCATGTACAAAACACGGCAAGCTGTAATGCAGATTATTAAATAAATGGAAAGCCCGCCGCAGGAGTGGCATTTGCCGCGGCGGGCGAAGTCTGGCCTCGCCGCAAGCTAGCGGCCCTCTCTTCTTCTCTCTCACTCAGCTCTTCATTTGCGACTCAAGTAACCAGCTGCTCGACCACTGCCCCCTCTATTTCCTCTGGGATAGAGCGTCGAGGGCGTGGGGACAATTTTGGATTCAACAGAAACACGCAGCCTTCAGATTGCGAGTGGTTGATGAACAACAGTTGCGATGAAAATGTGAGATTTGGCCTAAAATACACTCAATCTTAAAACGGCCATAACTTTTGATCCGGGTGTCGGAATTCAGAATTTCAAAGCCCGACGCGACCGGATCGAGCTGAACTATCCAAAAATTGAACCGGGTTCCCCGTTCAAGCACTTTTTAGCCCTCGGATTTCAAAAATTCGGCTCCGTTTGAAAGTTATTTCAGTTTTTCTCTTTCGACAATTCTTGTTTTCATGGATCATCCGTCAGAAGGCCTCGGGCATCCCCCGAGCATCCCCCCAATCATCTAGAAAAGCGTTTGCAAATCAACGACGTCCCTCTCCTATTAGCAGAGAACATTCAACTCAAAGGACAAGGGAATTCTCAACATAATACTACGTCATCTACTAACTCGGCTTGAAGCAGAAGAATTCTCTATTCCTCACCATGAGTTCTATAAGGTGAGTATGAATAATTCTCCATATCAAGTTGATGGGCTAACTTTTCTTGCAGGATAATAGCAAGACTCTTCCCATTATCAAACGAAATTGGTTGGGAGGTGGCTCCGAGTCGAACCTCGTCCAGCCATATAAGGGCCCATTGGGAAATTAAGTCCTAACTGGCCAGGCCCATTTATCATCAAGGAGTTAAGAAATAAAACTTATCATCTCTAGACAAGTGTAGTCAAGTGATGGTGAAAACATCTAGGAGCGGCGACGATCTCAAAACGGTTCTATCCTTAATGATAATGCTCTCATTTGTTTGCATTTTGATATCAAATGAAGTGGATACAATACTGACACTCTTCTTTGTGACTTGTTAATTCCTTTTTACTTATTATCAAACTCACTGAACCGCGGAGACATCGCCAAGTTCTGCTAGAACCCCCTCGGATTGTAGTCATTAGCGTAAAACCACGAAGATCATGTGTAGCGGGGAGTTTTCGCACACGTGTAGTGGTAGCTTGCCAATTCCCGTGCGGTGGTCTTCAGAATCTTGGATCCCGGCTGATATCTAACACACCCCTGCATCAAGGGAGGTCTAGGTGAATGTTAGCTCTATCATGCCCCGAGAGGGATATAGTTACAGCTTTGATGATCTTTCTGAGGAAAGCAATGTCGGTATAGCCTCCGCGGCATAACCACACCTGCCCAACTGATCATCTTAGTCTGTGACCATCGAATACTCCTGGGTACTCTCAAGTGATGCCTAAGCGGGACCCACAACTGAGTTGATCTCTCTGAGGAAAGCAATGTTCGCCGCCTAGGCCCACCTGCCCAATTGATCAACTCGGCTTGTAGCCCTAGGCAAGAGAGCAGTTGAGTCGTTTACAGCCCTTATGACCACTTGAGGAAAGCAATGTTCGCCGCCTAGGCCCACCTGCCCACTTGGTCATCTGGGTCTGCACTTACTTTTTCTTTATTTCTACAGCTCTTATGACCACTTGAGGAAAGCAATGTTCGCCGCCTAGGCCCACCTGCCCACTTGGTCATCTGAGTCTGTAGCCATTCCTTTTTCCTTACAGGAAAATTATCTCTCTTATGATCCTTGATCATTTGGAGAAAGTAGCATCTAACAGGTACAAATATTGGCCCACTTGATCATTTAAAAGTTGAAAAACTTTTAGACCAGGCGGTTTTATCTATCAAGCCGGTCGGTTTGAAAGAGTACTACAGGTTATGAAAAATGACTGCATAGTATGCTAGCCAAGTGGGTAAAATGTATCTGGCTTTAAAGCTGAAAAGCGGGCTACAACAGGAAGCCAAAAGGCAATATTTTCGACTCGAGATAATCAAGTCAAGGCTTTCATTCTAATGGTGGGGAAATGGACTTATTGATCCTTTGGGTTGCATTCTAACTGCACGACTCGTTGCTCACGATCAGAGCTTATGAAGATATAATCTTTGGCAGTTTCAGGCCGCGATTCATCTTCACTGAGGCAATTATTCTTTTGGAGATATCTTTTCCCTGGAAGTTTTTCAGAAAGGATTTGAAGTTTTATAAAGAATAACGCTAAAAGCAGAAGATCGCATATGAATATCCGCAAGTAAGTAAAATAGAAAAGACTAACAGTTATGAGTTCATTTATACCTGCTCTTGAGTTCTCTTTTGCAGAGATTAGCAGGTGCTCGCGGGTTCTCTTCAGGTACTCGCGTTATATATTCTTTTACCTGCTTTGAGTTCTCTTTTGCAGAGATTAGCAGGTGTTCGCGAGGTCTCTTCAGGTACTCGCATTATGTATTATACCTGCTTTGAGTTCTCTTTTGCAGAGATTGGCAGGTATTCGCGAGGTCTATTCAGGTACTCGCGTTATATTTAATACCTGTTTTGAGTTCTCTTTTGCAAGAGATTAACAGGTGTTCGCGAGTTCTTTTCAGGTACTCGCGTTATCTTTATGCCTGCTTTGAGTTCTCCTTTGTAGAGGTTAGCAGGTATTCGCGAGGTCTCTTCAGGTACTCGCATCATAGTGTATTTCATACCTGCTTTGAATTCTCTTTTGCAAAGATTAGCAGGTGTTCGCGAGTTCTCTTCAGGTACTCGCGTTGTTGTTTGCTTTACACCTGTTTTAAGTTCTCCTGTGCAGAGATTGACAGGTGTTTGCGAGTTCTCTTCAGGTACTCGCATTGTAGTTTGCTTTACACCTGTTTTAAGTTCTCCTGTGCAGAGATTGACAGGTGTTCGCAAGTTCTCTTCAGGTACTCGCGCTGTAGTTTGCTTTACACCTGTTTTAAGTTCTCCTTTGCAGAGATTGACAGGTGTTTGCGAGTTCTCTTCAGGTACTCGCGCTGTAGTTTGCTTTACACCTGTTTTAAGTTCTCCTTTGCAGAGATTGACAGGTGTTCGCGAGTTCTCTTCAGGTACTCGCGTTGTAGTTTGTTTTATACCTGCTTTTAAGCTCTCTTTTAGAGATTAGCAGGTGTTCGCGAGGTCTCTTCAGGTACTCGCATTATGTTTTATACCTGCTTTATGTTCTGTTTTTGCAGAGATTAGCAGGTATTCGCGAGGTCTCTTCAGGTACTCGCGTTATGTCTTTTACCTGCCTTTAAGTTCTCTTTTGCAGAGATTTGAAGGTGTTCGCGAGTTCTCTTCAGGTACTCGCGTTATATTTTATGCCTGCTTTGAGTTCTCCTTTGTAGAGGTTAACAGGTATTCGCGAGTTCTCTTCAGGTACTCGCGTTATGTTTTATACCTGTTGTGAGTTCTCTTTTGCAGAGATTAGCAGGTATTCGCGAGGTCTCTTCAGGTACTCGCGTTATATTATATTTTATATCTGCTTTGAGCTCTCTTTTGCAGAGATTAGCAGGTGTTCGCGAGTTCTCTTCAGGTACTCGCGTTATGTTTTATATCTGCTTTGACTTCTCTTTTGCAGAGATTAGCAGGTGTTCGCGAGTTCTCTTCAGGTACTCGCGTTATGTTTTATATCAGCTTTGAGCTCTCTTTTGCGGAGATTAGCAGGTGTTCGCGAGTTCTCTTCAGGTACTCGCGTTATATTTTATACCTGCTTTGAGTTCTCTTTTGCAGAGATTAGCAGATGTTCGCGAGGTCTCTTCAGGTACTCGAGTTTTATTTTATACCTGCTTTGAGTTCTCTTTTGCAGAGATTAGCAGGTGTTCGCGAGGTCTCTTCAGGTACTCGCGTTATGTTTTATACCTGCTTTATGTTCTGTTTTTGTAGAGATTAGCAGGTGTCGCGAGGTCTCTTCAGGTACTCGCGAGGTCTCTTCAGGTACTCGCGTTATATTTTATACCTGCTTTGAGTTCTCTTTTGCAGAGATTAGCAGGTGTTCGCGAGTGCTCTTCAGGTACTCGCGTTATGTTTATGTCTGCTTCGAGTTCTCCTTTGTAGAGGTTAGCAGGTATTCGCGAGTTCTCTTCAGGTACTCGCGTTATGTTTTATACCTGCTGTGAGTTCTCTTTTGCAGAGATTAGCAGGTGTTTGCGAGTTCTCTTCAGGTACTCGCGTTATATTTTATACCTGCTTTGAGTTCTCTTTTGCAGAAATTAGCAGGCGTTCGCGAGTTCTCTTCAGGTACTCGCGTTATGTTTTATATCTGCTTTGACTTCTCTTTTGCAGAGATTAGCAGGTGTTCGCGAGTTCTCTTCAGGTACTCGCATTATGTTTTATATCTGCTTTGACTTCTCTTTTGCAGAGATTAGCAGGTATTCGCGAGTTCTCTTCAGGTACTCGTGTTATGTCTTTTACCTGCCCTTAAGTTCGCTTTTGCACAGATTAGCAGGTGTTCGCGAGTTCTCTTCAGGTACTCGCGTTCTGTTTTATATCTGCTTTGGCTTCTCTTTTGCAGAGATTAACAGGTATTCGCGAGTTCTCTTCAGGTACTCGCATTATGTATTATACCTGCTGTGAGTTATCTTTTGCCGAGATTAGCAGGTATTCGCGAGGTCTCTTCAGGTACTCGCGTTATATTATATTTTATACCTGCTTTGAGCTCTCTTTTGCAGAGATTAGCAGGTGTTCGCGAGTTCTCTTCAGGTACTCGCGTTATGTTTTATATCTGATTTGGCTTCTCTTTTGCAGAGATTAGCAGGTATTCGCGAGTTCTCTTCAGGTACTCGCATTATGTATTATACCTGCTTTGAGTTCTCTTTTTGCAAAGATTGGCAAGTATTCGCGAGGTCTCTTCAGGTACTCGCGTTATGTTTTATACCTGCTTTGAGTTCTCTTTCGCAGGGATTAGCAGGTGTTCGCGAGTTCTCTTCAGGTACTCGCGTTATGTTTTATACCTGCTTTGAGCTCTCTTTTGCAGAGATTAGCAGGTGTTCGCGAGTTCTCTTCAGGTACTCGCGTTATGTTTTATATCTGCTTTGGCTTCTCTTTTGCAGAGATTAGCAGGTGTTCGCGAGTTCTTTTCAGGTACTCGCATTATGTATTATACCTGCTTTGAGTTCTCTTTTTGCAAAGATTGGCAAGTACTCGCGAGGTCTCTTCAGGTACTCGCGTTATATTTTATACCTGCTTTGAGTTCTCTTTCGCAGAGATTAGCAGGTGTTCGCGAGTTCTCTTCAGGTACTCGCGTTATGTTTTATACCTGCTTTGATTTCTCTTTCGCAGATATTAGCAGGTGTTCGCGAGTTCTCTTCAGGTACTCGCGTTATGTTTTATATCTGCTTTGACTTCTCTTTTGCAGAGATTAGCGGGTGTTTGCGAGTTCTCTTCAGGTACTCGCGTTATATTTTATACCTGCTTTGAGTACTCTTTTGCAGAAATTAGCAGGTGTTCGCGAGTTCTCTTCAGGTACTCGCGTTATGTTTTATATCTGCTTTGACTTCTCGTTTGCAGAGATTACCAAGTGTTCGCGAGTTCTCTTCAGGTACTCGCGTTATGTTTTATATCTGCTTTGACTTCTCTTTTGCAGAGATTAGCAGGTATTCGCGAGTTCTCTTCAGGTACTCGCGTTATGTCTTTTACCTGCCCTTAAGTTCTCTTTTGCAGAGATTTGAAGGTGTTCGCGAGTTCTCTTCAGGTGCTCGCGTTATGTTTTATGCCTGCTTTGAGTTCTCCTTTGTAGAGGTTAGCAGGTATTCGCGAGTTCTCTTCAGGTACTCGCGTTATGTTTTATACCTGCTGTGAGTTCTCTTTTTCAGAGATTAGCAGGTATTCGCGAGGTCTCTTCAGGTACTCGCGTTATATTATATTTTATACCTGCTTCGAGTTCTCCTTTGTAGAGGTTAGCAGGTATTCGCGAGTTCTCTTCAGGTACTCGCGTTATGTTTTATACCTGCTGTGAGTTCTCTTTTGCAGAGATTAGCAGGTATTCGCGAGGTCTCTTCAGGTTCTCGCGTTATATTATATTTTATACCTGCTTTGAGCTCTCTTTTGCAGAGATTAGCAGGTGTTCGCGAGTTCTCTTCAGGTACTCGCGTTATGTTTTATATCTGCTTTGGCTTCTCTTTTGCAGAGATTAGCAGGTATTCGCGAGTTCTCTTCAGGTACTCGCATTATGTATTATACCTGCTTTGAGTTCTCTTTTTGCAAAGATTGGCAAGTATTCGCGAGGTCTCTTCAGGTACTCGCGTTATATTTTATACCTGCTTTGATTTCTCTTTCGCAGAGATTAGCAGGTGTTCGCGAGTTCTCTTCAGGTACTCGCGTTATGTTTTATACCTGCTTTGAGCTCTCTTTTGCAGAGATTAGCAGGTGTTCGCGAGTTCTCTTCAGGTACTCGCGTTATGTTTTATATCTGCTTTGGCTTCTCTTTTGCAGAGATTAGCAGGTATTCGCGAGTTCTCTTCAGGTACTTGCATTATGTATTATACCTGCTTCGAGTTCTCTTTTTGCAAAGATTGGCAAGTATTCGCGAGGTCTCTTCAGGTACTTGCATTATGTTTTATACCTGCTTTGAGTTCTCTTTCGCAGAGATTAGCAGGTGTTCGCGAGTTCTCTTCAGGTACTCGCGTTATGTTTTATACCTGCTTTGAGCTCTCTTTTGAAGAGATTAGCAGGTGTTCGCGAGTTCTCTTCAGGTACTCGCGTTATGTTTTATATCTGCTTTGGCTTCTCTTTTGCAGAGATTAGCAGGTATTCGCGAGTTCTCTTCAGGTACTCGCATTATGTATTATACCTGCTTTGAGTTCTCTTTTTGCAAAGATTGGCAAGTATTTGAGAGGTCTCTTCAGGTACTCGCGTTATATTTTATACCTGCTTTGAGTTCTCTTTCGCAGAGATTAGCAGGTGTTCGCGAGTTCTCTTCAGGTACTCGCGTTATGTTTTATACCTGCTTTGAGTTCTCTTTCGCAGAGATTAGCAGGTGTTCGCGAGTTCTCTTCAGGTACTCGCGTTATGTTTTATATCTGCTTTGACTTCTCTTTCGCAGAGATTAGCAGGTGTTCGCGAGTTCTCTTCAGGTACTCGCGTTATGTTTTATACCTGCTTTGAGTTCTCTTTCGCAGAGATTAGCAGGTGTTCGCGAGTTCTCTTCAGGTACTCGCCTTATCTATTATACCTGCTTTGAGTTCTCTTTTTGCAAAGATTGGCAAGTATTCGTGAGGTCTCTTCAGGTACTCGCGTTATATTTTATACCTGCTTTGAGTTCTCTTTCGCAGAGATTAGCAGGTGTTCGCGAGTTCTCTTCAGGTACTCGCGTTATGTTTTATACCTGCTTTGAGTTCTCTTTCGCAGAGATTAGTAGGTGTTCGCGAGTTCTCTTCAGGTACTCGCGTTATGTTTTATATCTGCTTTGACTTCTCTTTTGCAGAGATTAGCGGGTGTTTGCGAGTTCTCTTCAGGTACTCGCATTATATTTTATACCTGCTTTGAGTTCTCTTTTGCAGAAATTAGCAGGTGTTCGCGAGTTCTCTTCAGGTACTCGCGTTATGTTTTATACCTGCTGTGAGTTCTCTTTTTCAGAGATTAGCAGGTATTCGCGAGGTCTCTTCAGGTACTCGCGTTATATTATATTTTATACCTGCTTCGAGTTCTCCTTTGTAGAGGTTAGCAGGTATTCGCGAGTTCTCTTCAGGTACTCGCGTTATGTTTTATACCTGCTGTGAGTTCTCTTTTGCAGAGATTAGCAGGTATTCGCGAGGTCTCTTCAGGTACTCGCGTTATATTATATTTTATACCTGCTTTGAGCTCTCTTTTGCAGAGATTAGCAGGTGTTCGCGAGTTCTCTTCAGGTACTCGCGTTATGTTTTATATCTGCTTTGGCTTCTCTTTTGCAGAGATTAGCAGGTATTCGCGAGTTCTCTTCAGGTACTCGCATTATGTATTATACCTGCTTTGAGTTCTCTTTTTGCAAAGATTGGCAAGTATTCGCGAGGTCTCTTCAGGTACTCGCGTTATATTTTATACCTGCTTTGATTTCTCTTTCGCAGAGATTAGCAGGTGTTCGCGAGTTCTCTTCAGGTACTCGCGTTATGTTTTATACCTGCTTTGAGCTCTCTTTTGCAGAGATTAGCAGGTGTTCGCGAGTTCTCTTCAGGTACTCGCGTTATGTTTTATATCTGCTTTGACTTCTCTTTTGCAGAGATTAGCAGGTATTCGCGAGTTCTCTTCAGGTACTCGCATTATGTATTATACCTGCTTTGAGTTCTCTTTTTGCAAAGATTGGCAAGTATTCGCGAGGTCTCTTCAGGTACTTGCGTTATGTTTTATACCTGCTTTGAGTTCTCTTTCGCAGAGATTAGCAGGTGTTCGCGAGTTCTCTTCAGGTACTCGCGTTATGTTTTATACCTGCTTTGAGCTCTCTTTTGCAGAGATTAGCAGGTGTTCGCGAGTTCTCTTCAGGTACTCGCGTTATGTTTTATATCTGCTTTGGCTTCTCTTTTGCAGAGATTAGCAGGTATTCGCGAGTTCTCTTCAGGTACTCGCATTATGTATTATACCTGCTTTGAGTTCTCTTTTTGCAAAGATTGGCAAGTATTCGAGAGGTCTCTTCAGGTACTCGCGTTATATTTTATACCTGCTTTGAGTTCTCTTTCGCAGAGATTAGCAGGTGTTCGCGAGTTCTCTTCAGGTACTCGCGTTATGTTTTATACCTGCTTTGAGTTCTCTTTCGCAGAGATTAGCAGGTGTTCGCGAGTTCTCTTCAGGTACTCGCGTTATGTTTTATATCTGCTTTGACTTCTCTTTCGCAGAGATTAGCAGGTGTTCGCGAGTTCTCTTCAGGTACTCGCGTTATGTTTTATACCTGCTTTGAGTTCTCTTTCGCAGAGATTAGCAGGTGTTCGCGAGTTCTCTTCAGGTACTCGCCTTATCTATTATACCTGCTTTGAGTTCTCTTTTTGCAAAGATTGGCAAGTATTCGTGAGGTCTCTTCAGGTACTCGCGTTATATTTTATACCTGCTTTGAGTTCTCTTTCGCAGAGATTAGCAGGTGTTCGCGAGTTCTCTTCAGGTACTCGCGTTATGTTTTATACCTGCTTTGAGTTCTCTTTCGCAGAGATTAGCAGGTGTTCGCGAGTTCTCTTCAGGTACTCGCGTTATGTTTTATATCTGCTTTGACTTCTCTTTTGCAGAGATTAGCAGGTATTCGCGAGTTCTCTTCAGATACTCGCGTTATGTCTTTTACCTGCACTTAAGTTCTCTTTTGCAGAGATTTGAAGGTGTTCGCGAGTTCTCTTCAGGTACTCGCGTTATGTTTTATGCCTTCTTTGAGTTCTCCTTTGTAGAGGTTAGCAGGTATTCGCGAGTTCTCTTCAGGTACTCGCGTTATGTTTTATACCTGCTGTGAGTTCTCTTTTCCAGAGATTAGCAGGTATTCGCGAGGTCTCTTCAGGTACTCGCGTTATATTATATTTTATACCTGCTTCGAGTTCTCCTTTGTAGAGGTTAGCATGTATTCGCGAGTTCTCTTCAGGTACTCGCGTTATGTTTTATACCTGCTGTAAGTTCTCTTTTGCAGAGATTAGCAGGTATTCGCGAGGTCTCTTCAGGTACTCGCGTTATATTATATTTTATACCTGCTTTGAGCTCTCTTTTGCAGAGATTAGCAGGTGTTCGCGAGTTCTCTTCAGGTACTCGCGTTATGTTTTATATCTGCTTTGGCTTCAATTTTGCAGAGATTAGCAGGTATTCGCGAGTTCTCTTCAGGTACTCGCATTATGTATTATACCTGCTTTGAGTTCTCTTTTTGCAAAGATTGGCAAGTATTCGCGAGGTCTCTTCAGGTACTCGCGTTATATTTTATACCTGCTTTGAGTTCTCTTTCGCAGAGATTAGCAGGTGTTCGCGAGTTCTCTTCAGGTACTCGCGTTATGTTTTATACCTGCTTTGAGCTCTCTTTTGCAGAGATTAGCAGGTGTTCGCGAGTTCTCTTCAGGTACTCGCGTTATGTTTTATATCTGCTTTGGCTTCTCTTTTGCAGAGATTAGCTGGTATTCGCGAGTTCTCTTCAGGTACTCGCATTATCTATTATACCTGCTTTGAGTTCTCTTTTTGCAAAGATTGGCAAGTATTCGCGAGGTCTCTTCAGGTACTCGCATTATATTTTATACCTGCTTTGAGTTCTCTTTCGCAGAGATTAGCAGGTGTTCGCGAGTTCTCTTCAGGTACTCGCGTTATGTTTTATACCTGCTTTGAGTTCTCTTTCGCAGAGATTAGCAGGTGTTCGCGAGTTCTCTTCAGGTACTCGCGTTATGTTTTATATCTGCTTTGACTTCTCTTTTGCAGAGATTAGCGGGTGTTTGTGAGGTCTCTTCAGGTACTCGCGTTATGTTTTATACCTGCTTAGAATTCTCTTTTGCAGAGATTAGCAGGTGTTCGCAAGTTCTCTTCATGTGCTCGCGTTATGTTTTATATCTGCTTTGACTTCTCTTATGCAGAGATTAACAGGTGTTTGCGAGGTCTCTTCAGGTACTCGCGTTATGTTTTATACCTGCTTTGAATTCTCTTTTGCAGAGATTAGCAGGTGTTCGCGAGTTCTCTTTAGGTACTCGCGTTATGTTATATTTTATACCTGCTTTGAGTTCTCATTTGCAGAGATTAGTAGGTATTCACGAGGTCTCTTCAGGCGCGTTATGTTTTATGTCTGCTTTATGTTCTCTTTTGCAGAGATTAGCAGGTGTCCGCGAGTTCTCTTCAGGTTCTCGCGTTATGTTATATTTCATACTTGCTTTGAGTTGTCTTTTGCAGAGATTAGCAGGTGTCCGTGAGTTCTCTTCAGGTACTCGCGTTATGTTATATTTTATACCTGCTTTGAGTTCTCATTTGCAGAGATTAGCAGGTATTCGCGAGGTCTCTTCAGGTACTCGCGTTATGTTTTATGCCTGCTTTATGTTCTCTTTTGCAGAGATTAGCAGGTGTTCGCGAGTTCTCTTCAGGTACTCGCGTTATGTTATATTTCATACCTGCTTTGAGTTCTCTTTTGCAGAGATTAGCAGGTGTTCGCGAGTTCTCTTCAGGTACTCGCGTTATATTATATTTCATACCTACTTTGAGTTCTCTTATGCAGAGATTAGCAGGTATTCACGTGTTCTCTTCAGGTACTCGCGTTATGTTTTATACCTGCTTTGAGTTCTCTTTTGCAGAGATTAGCAGGTGTTCGCGAGGTCTCTTCAGGTACTCGCGTTATATTGTATACCTGCTTTGAGTTCTCTTTTGCAGAGATTAGCAGGTGTTCGCGAGTTCTCTTCAGGTACTCGCATTATGTTTTATACCTGCTCTGAGTTCTCTTTTGCAGAGATTAGCAGGTGCTCGCGAGGTCTCTTCAGGTACTTGTGTTATAGTTTCTCTTATACCTGCTTTGAGTTCTCTTTTGCAGATGTTAGCAGGTATTCGTGAGTTCTCTTCAGGTACTCGCGTTATGTTTTATACCTGCTTTGAGTTCTCTTTTGCAGAGATTAGCAGGTGTTCGCGAGGTCTCTTCAGGTACTCGCGTTATGTTTTATATCTGCTTTGGCTTCTCTTTTGCAGAGATTAGCAGGTATTCGCGAGTTCTCTTCAGGTACTCGCATTATGTATTATACCTGCTTTGAGTTCTCTTTTTGCAAAGATTGGCAAGTATTCGCGAGGTCTCTTCAGGTACTTGCGTTATGTTTTATACCTGCTTTGAGTTCTCTTTCGCAGAGATTAGCAGGTGTTCGCGAGTTCTCTTCAGGTACTCGCGTTATGTTTTATACCTGCTTTGAGCTCTCTTTTGCAGAGATTAGCAGGTGTTCGCGAGTTCTGTTCAGGTACTCGCGTTATGTTTTATATCTGCTTTGGCTTCTCTTTTGCAGAGATTAGCAGGTATTCGCGAGTTCTCTTCAGGTACTCGCATTATGTATTATACCTGCTTTGAGTTCTCTTTTTGCAAAGATTGGCAAGTATTCGAGAGGTCTCTTCAGGTACTCGCGTTATATTTTATACCTGCTTTGAGTTCTCTTTCGCAGAGATTAGCAGGTGTTCGCGAGTTCTCTTCAGGTACTCGCGTTATGTTTTATACCTGCTTTGAGTTCTCTTTCGCAGAGATTAGCAGGTGTTCGCGAGTTCTCTTCAGGTACTCGCGTTATGTTTTATATCTGCTTTGACTTCTCTTTCGCAGAGATTAGCAGGTGTTCGCGAGTTCTCTTCAGGTACTCGCGTTATGTTTTATACCTGCTTTGAGTTCTCTTTCGCAGAGATTAGCAGGTGTTCGCGAGTTCTCTTCAGGTACTCGCCTTATCTATTATACCTGCTTTGAGTTCTCTTTTTGCAAAGATTGGCAAGTATTCGTGAGGTCTCTTCAGGTACTCGCGTTATATTTTATACCTGCTTTGAGTTCTCTTTCGCAGAGATTAGCAGGTGTTCGCGAGTTCTCTTCAGGTACTCGCGTTATGTTTTATACCTGCTTTGAGTTCTCTTTCGCAGAGATTAGCAGGTGTTCGCGAGTTCTCTTCAGGTACTCGCGTTATGTTTTATATCTGCTTTGACTTCTCTTTTGCAGAGATTAGCAGGTATTCGCGAGTTCTCTTCAGATACTCGCGTTATGTCTTTTACCTGCACTTAAGTTCTCTTTTGCAGAGATTTGAAGGTGTTCGCGAGTTCTCTTCAGGTACTCGCGTTATGTTTTATGCCTTCTTTGAGTTCTCCTTTGTAGAGGTTAGCAGGTATTCGCGAGTTCTCTTCAGGTACTCGCGTTATGTTTTATACCTGCTGTGAGTTCTCTTTTCCAGAGATTAGCAGGTATTCGCGAGGTCTCTTCAGGTACTCGCGTTATATTATATTTTATACCTGCTTCGAGTTCTCCTTTGTAGAGGTTAGCATGTATTCGCGAGTTCTCTTCAGGTACTCGCGTTATGTTTTATACCTGCTGTGAGTTCTCTTTTGCAGAGATTAGCAGGTATTCGCGAGGTCTCTTCAGGTACTCGCGTTATATTATATTTTATACCTGCTTTGAGCTCTCTTTTGCAGAGATTAGCAGGTGTTCGCGAGTTCTCTTCAGGTACTCGCGTTATGTTTTATATCTGCTTTGGCTTCAATTTTGCAGAGATTAGCAGGTATTCGCGAGTTCTCTTCAGGTACTCGCATTATGTATTATACCTGCTTTGAGTTCTCTTTTTGCAAAGATTGGCAAGTATTCGCGAGGTCTCTTCAGGTACTCGCGTTATATTTTATACCTGCTTTGAGTTCTCTTTCGCAGAGATTAGCAGGTGTTCGCGAGTTCTCTTCAGGTACTCGCGTTATGTTTTATACCTGCTTTGAGCTCTCTTTTGCAGAGATTAGCAGGTGTTCACGAGTTCTCTTCAGGTACTCGCGTTATGTTTTATATCTGCTTTGGCTTCTCTTTTGCAGAGATTAGCTGGTATTCGCGAGTTCTCTTCAGGTACTCGCATTATCTATTATACCTGCTTTGAGTTCTCTTTTTGCAAAGATTGGCAAGTATTCGCGAGGTCTCTTCAGGTACTCGCATTATATTTTATACCTGCTTTGAGTTCTCTTTCGCAGAGATTAGCAGGTGTTCGCGAGTTCTCTTCAGGTACTCGCGTTATGTTTTATACCTGCTTTGAGTTCTCTTTCGCAGAGATTAGCAGGTGTTCGCGAGTTCTCTTCAGGTACTCGCGTTATGTTTTATATCTGCTTTGACTTCTCTTTTGCAGAGATTAGCGGGTGTTTGTGAGGTCTCTTTAGGTACTCGCGTTATGTTTTATACCTGCTTAGAATTCTCTTTTGCAGAGATTAGCAGGTGTTCGCAAGTTCTCTTCATGTACTCGCGTTATGTTTTATATCTGCTTTGACTTCTCTTATGCAGAGATTAACAGGTGTTTGCGAGGTCTCTTCAGGTACTCGCGTTATGTTTTATACCTGCTTTGAATTCTCTTTTGCAGAGATTAGCAGGTGTTCGCGAGTTCTCTTCAGGTACTCGCGTTATGTTATATTTTATACCTGCTTTGAGATCTCATTTGCAGAGATTAGTAGGTATTCACGAGGTCTCTTCAGGCGCGTTATGTTTTATGTCTGCTTTATGTTCTCTTTTGCAGAGATTAGCAGGTGTCCGCGAGTTCTCTTCAGGTTCTCGCGTTATGTTATATTTCATACTTGCTTTGAGTTGTCTTTTGCAGAGATTAGCAGGTGTCCGTGAGTTCTCTTCAGGTACTCGCGTTATGTTATATTTTATACCTGCTTTGAGTTCTCATTTGCAGAGATTAGCAGGTATTCGCGAGGTCTCTTCAGGTACTCGCGTTATGTTTTATGCCTGCTTTATGTTCTCTTTTGCAGAGATTAGCAGGTGTTCGCGAGTTCTCTTCAGGTACTCGCGTTATGTTATATTTCATACCTGCTTTGAGTTCTCTTTTGCAGAGATTAGCAGGTGTTCGCGAGTTCTCTTCAGGTACTCGCGTTATATTATATTTCATACCTACTTTGAGTTCTCTTATGCAGAGATTAGCAGGTATTCACGTGTTCTCTTCAGGTACTCGCGTTATGTTTTATACCTGCTTTGAGTTCTCTTTTGCAGAGATTAGCAGGTGTTCGCGAGGTCTCTTCAGTTACTCGCGTTATATTGTATACCTGCTTTGAGTTCTCTTTTGCAGAGATTAGCAGGTGTTCGCGAGTTCTCTTCAGGTACTCGCATTATGTTTTATACCTGCTCTGAGTTCTCTTTTGCAGAGATTAGCAGGTGCTCGCGAGGTCTCTTCAGGTACTTGTGTTATAGTTTCTCTTATACCTGCTTTGAGTTCTCTTTTGCAGATGTTAGCAGGTATTCGTGAGTTCTCTTCAGGTACTCGCGTTATGTTTTATACCTGCTTTGAGTTCTCTTTTGCAGAGATTAGCAGGTGTTCGCGAGGTCTCTTCAGGTACTCGCGTTATATTTTATATACCTGCTTTGAGTTCTCTTTTGCAGAGATTAGCAGGTGTTCGCGAGGTCTCTTCAGGTACTCGCGTTATATTTTATATACCTGCTTTGAGTTCTCTTTTGCAGAGATTAGCAGGTGTTCGCGAGGTCTCTTCAGGTACTCGCGTTATATTGTATACCTGCTTTGAGTTCTCTTTTGCAGAGATTAGCAGGTGTTCGCGAGGTCTCTTCAGGTACTCGCGTTATGTTTTATACCTGGTTGAGTTCTCTTTTGCAGAGATTAGCAGGTGCTCGCGAGGTCTCTTCAGGTACTCGCGTTATATTGTATACCTGCTTTGATTTCTCTTTTGCAGAGATTAGCAGGTGTTCGCGAGGTCTCTTCAGGTACTCGCGTTATATTGTATACCTGCTTTGAGTTCTCTTTTGCAGAGATTAGCAGGTGTCCGTGAGTTCTCTTCAGGTACTCGCATTATGTTATATTTTATACCTGCTTTGAGTTCTCATTTGCAGAGATTAGCAGGTATTCGCGAGGTCTCTTCAGGTACTCGCGTTATGTTTTATGCCTGCTTTATGTTCTCTTTTGCAGAGATTAGCAGGTGTTCGCGAGTTCTCTTCAGGTACTCGCGTTATGTTATATTTCATACCTGCTTTGAGTTCTCTTTTGCAGAGATTAGCAGGTGTTCGCGAGGTCTCTTCAGGTACTCGCGTTATGTTTTATACCTGCTTTGAGTTCTCTTTTGCAGAGATTAGCAGGTGCTCGCGAGGTCTCTTCAGGTACTCGCGTTATGTTTTATTCCTGCTTTGAGTTCTCTTTTGCAGAGATTAGCAGGTGCTCGCGAGGTCTCTTCAGGTACTCGTGTTATAGTTTCTCTTATACCTGCTTTGAGTTCCCTTTTGCAGATGTTAGCAGGTATTCGCGAGTTCTCTTCAGGTACTCGCGCCACGTTCTTTCTTTACTTATTGAGTTCTCCTCAGAAACTAGTACGTGATTACTAGTCAACCTCAGAGGACAAAGTGAGCCGATGTTCGCAAGTTCCCTTCAGGTACTTGTGAATTGTGTTCTATATTTGCTATGACTCTTTTCCCTCACAGGAGAAAGAATAGGCATTCACTAGTTCCTTTGTGGAGAGGCATCAGGTACTCGTTCCCTCTTTGTCTTTCCCACTCTTTCAATAGTTTACCAGTAGCGGATCACGATTTTTGTGGGCCAATACCTACTTTTTCAAAGTTTCTTTGAAATTTGAAAAAGTGCGGGGATTATGTTGACCCAGAAATCGGCGATCCTACCCTGGGAGGCCTCTTTTGCTACATTTTTGCAGATTATACGCCCGGGAAGGATTAGACCTCACGCGAAGGCACTTTTTACACCCGAAGTGGTAAGAAGGGGCAGCCTCATCCTTCAAACCACCCAAGTGGGGCGGCCTCTCCATTCAAACCGCCCAAGTGGGGCGGCCTCTCCATTCAAACCGCCCAGGTGGGGCGGCTTCTCCCTTCAAGTCGCCCAGGTGGGGCGGTCTCTCCCTTCAGACCGCGCGGGTAGGCCGCCTCCTCCTTCAGTCCGCGTGGGCAGGCGGCCTCCTCCTTCAGTCCGCGCGGGTAGGCGGCCTCCTCCTTCAGTCCGCGCGGGTAGGCGGCCTCCTCCTTCAGTCCGCGCGGGTAGGCGGCCCCCTCCTTCAGTCCCCGCGGGTAGGCGGCCTCCTCCTTCAGTCTGCGCGGGTAGGCGGCCTCCTCCTTCAGTCCGCGCGGGTAGGCGGCCTCCTCCTTCAGTCCGCGTGGGTAGGCGGCCTCCTCCTTCAGTCCGCGCGGGTAGGCGGCTTCCTCCTTCAGTCCGCTCGGCTAGGCGGCCTCCTCCTTCAGTCCGCGCGGGTAGGCGGCCTCCTCCTTCAGTCCGCGCAGGTAGGCGGCCTCCTCCTTCAGTCCGCGCGGGTAGAACTCCTGTCACCGGCTCACCGGAGGTGACGACATCGACCCAGAGCCTATAAATAGGACCCTCGACCATGAAGAAGGGACAGACAAGCTGGGGGCAAAACCGGCGTCTAGAAACAGTCAGACCGCACCAAGCTGCGACCTGTCCGGGCGACCTGTCCGGGCGACCTGTCCAGGCGACCTGTCCGGGCGATCTGTCCGGGCGAACTCAGCGAACAGCCCGCGTGGCTTACTCTTTTCTTACCCGCAACTCTCTTGTACTCATTCTATTTCCATGTACAAAACACGGCAAGCTGTAATGCAGATTATTAAATAAAGGGAAAGCCCGCCGCAGGAGTGGCATTTGCCGCGGTGGGCGAAGTCTGGCCTCGCCGCAAGCTAGCGGCCCTCTCTTCTTCTCTCTCACTCAGCTCTTCATTTGCGACTCAAGTAACCAGCTGCTCGACCACTGCCCCCTCTATTTCCTCTGGGATAGAGCGTCGAGGGCGTGGGGACAATTTTGGATTCAACAAGCATAACTCCCTGTTATCTTCTAAGGCTTTCCGAGTTTTTCCAAACTTGCTTATTAAGTCCAGGTTGGAACTTGTACAACCCCGATATTCGCCAGACGGGGAGGCACGGTTTAAGAAGGCAAGAGGATGAAGTGATAAGAGAGAGAGACCCTAGGGCCGAAGACCTCGTGAGAGGGATCAGAGAGAAATCTCTCTCGGAGGGCTCGCGGAGAGGCGAGCGAGAAGCGTAGGCAAGATAAAACACCCGCATGCGATTTAAAGAAGTTCCCAGAGTTTGATGGAAGGAATGCAGCGTTCGACGAACTCTCCCGAGTTCGTCGAGCCCACCTATGGTCATCGAGCTCGCTCCCGTTCGGCGAAATCATCAGCAGTCGACGAAATGTTCTACGATCATTAAAGTCAAAGGGGTGGTCCCGCAAGAGGAGTCGCGAGATCCAGACCTCGGCAAATTACAGCAGGGAAGCAGCGGTCGGCGAGCCTCCCATCTCGGCGGATAGCGAGCAACTTAACGTTCGGCCTCCGTCGACCTCGTATGTGATCGGCGAAGTGACCTGAGTTCGGCGAAAGGCGTGTTGAGCTTGACGAAGTCCAGAGGCGGTCTCGCAGGAAGGCTTGCAAGACCGAACCCCGACAGATACCGCCAGAATTGGCAGCCGAGGTCCTCGCAGGTCGATCGCCTAGGAGAATCATCGCGAGTAGGACTCGCGAGAGGTCCCGCGAGAGCTTCAGCAGTCAGGTTCTCGCAGTTCCTTGCCCATAAGTTGATAAGGCCAAATTACCCTTTTACCCTTGGTGGCCTGCCTTTAGCCTCTCCAAACAGCGGAGTTTGGCAGTTAGCAGACCCATTTGTGGTGCAAATAGTAAAATCAGACGGCGGGATCCTGCTATTTGCAGGCCAGATCAGGAAACCTATAAATAAGACCTCAATGGCACCTTTGGAGAGGAGGTTACTTCAGCTCCTCTATCCTCAGGCTTTCTTTGGTTAGTGTTTTCAGAGCTCTCCAATGTGCCTGAGTCTCAGCTTTGGCTTGGGAGGGGAAGCGCTCAACGATCTTCCGGGTTAGTGGAGGGACCTCCTCGCTGTGGCTAAGGTCTTAGTCTTCTTTCTAGTCTTCGGTCTACTTTCTCCGAGGGATCAGTAAGGGCTAGCTGCCCCTCATTTCGGTGAGGGCCCGGAGCTCCACAAGAGGCTGGGAAATTGGTTTCAACATTTTGGTGCGGTGAGCGTGGAGTGCGGCTGGTCCAAGAAAATTCCAAGGAGGGGATGACAGGAGGCGAGGATCGAGGCGAGGAGTTCGGCGAGGCACCACAGGTGGTGACCCCGAGGATGTTCGCGGAGTTCAGGAGGGAGGTGCTTGACTCCTTCGGACTCACGGTCGCGGCACTGCGGAGTGAGTTCATGACCCCAGCACCTCAGGCGACCCCTCCCCCAGCAGCAGTTGGCGAGAACGCCCCGGGAGGAAGGGCCGGAAAGGAAGTCATCGGAGGATCAGTGCAAGACCTGGAGGGGCGAGTGCTGTTCGCCAGCCCGGCGATCTCTCTGTCGGCGAGCTCTGTGCCGGCGAGCATGACGTAGGCGAGCGCGCGCTCGGAGGACATAGCGACTGTGGGGGTGGTCCGGGCGAATACTATTCTTGTGAGCGCAGACCCCACGAGCCCGAGTTTGGCGAGAGAGCTTGGGGGTCGGGTGGAGCGAGAAAGGGTAGCAGAAGGGGGAAGTCCCTTCTGCGAGTTGGTACTTTCTGCACCTGTCCCAGCAGGGTTTGGAGAGTGGGACAGGGTGTACTACAACGGCAGGGATGACCCTGTCCAACATCTCCAGTCTTTTGAGGACTCGGTATCCATCAGGCCGATGTCGGATGCTTTCAAGTGTCGGCTCTTCGCCGTCACTCTTAAAGAAAAGGCCAGGGACTGGTTCCATCAACTCCCTACAGGGTCGATCTACGCCTTCGAGGACTTGCGCCGGAGTTTCTTGTTGCGATTCTTCACCTCCAAAAAGAGGAAGAAGGACGCCGAGTCCCTCTTCAAAGTGAAGCAGGAGCCAAAGGAGTCGTTGGCCCGCTACGCTGATCGGTTCCAAGAAGAAGTGTTGCTCACTCAGGATATGCCAGGGTTTGCACTCCAGCTCGCTTTCACCGTCGGGCTAAGGGAGAGTTTTTTCAAAATGGCTTTGAAGAGGAAAGCCCCCGTCTCCTACAAGGAGTTGATGGAGAGGGTGGCAGAATAAATTGAGAGTGATGAGGCCAACCCGGAGCTTACCAAGAGGCTAGCAAAGCTCAGTGAGTCGGAGGTCAGGCAGCAGGAAGTAAGGAGAAGGGAAGAGCCGAGGGCCCCGGAGGGGGAGTGGAGGCAACGTGCCGAAGGAATGCAAGGTCAGGGAAGAGGTTACGGCCCGGGAAGGGGTAACTTCTATGGAGGGCAAGGAAGACCCCACCAGTTGGGATGGAGGCAGGGTCCGAGGCAGCTGCCTCCCCCACCTCAGCAAGCAATGGCAATCAGGCGGGGAAGAGGAGGAAGAGGAAGAAGAGAAGAGGCTAGAGAGGAAGCAGGGGGAGGGAGAAGGAGGAATAGGGTGGCGGAAGGTGAAGCAGGGGAGGTGACGTTGCCGTATTATGACTTCCACGATGAGGAAGGCTACGCGACGGCCACCTGTCCAGAGTTCCTGGAAACAAAAAGGGGCCGAGCGCCCGCGCCGAGGCAAGAACAACAGGTAAGAATTGAGGAGGTCGAGCCTCGAGGGGAGGAGGAACAGAGGTTTGAAGACAGTGTTGATGTGGGGAGTAGAGGAGGGATCGGGGTGATCCATGGGGTGGGGGGGGGGGAGGGGGGGTGGGGGTAGGGGTGGAGGCCACCCGCAAGGCCAGCCTCCATACCATCTATCATCGGAGCGTGGCCTCAACATCCACTGCTCCTCCCCCGGCGGAGGGAATTACTTTCTCCCAGAAAGACATGTCAAGCTATGAAGACCCGTTCTGCGATGCCTGGTCATCCAGACCGCCATCGAGAACTTCACCGTCTCGCGGATTCTAGTCGATAATGGGAGCTCGGTCAATGTCGTCTTCAAGAAGGCGTTTGACGAGATGAAGGTGGAGGCCAAGAGGTGTTGGCCTCGGATGGTCCCCTATTTGGCTTTTCGGGAGAAAGGAAGGAGGTAGAAGGTGGAGTGAGGCTCCATGTGACCCTTGGAGGGCAGTCCCGGAACTGCCGCTTCGTGATAGTGGACGCCCCAAGCAGCTACAACGCCATCTTCGGGCGGCCTCTCATCAGCGCGTTCAGATGCGTCCCTTCCACCTTCCACCAGTGTCGCAAGTTCAACGCGGGTGGAGTCCACGTCCAGATCCGAGGAGACCCCAAGATGGCAAGACAGTGCTATGTGACGGCTGTCAACACCATCCCCTGGATGGGAGAAGCGGAGGAGTTCGATAAAAAGATGGAGGAGGCGTCAGAAGCCGGAGGAGAGAATGGAGTAAAGGAGAGGATGGAGGAAGAGGAGGTTCATGCCCAGGAAGGGGTCGCTAAGAGGCCCAGGGCGAAGAGAGGAGAAGAAGAGGGGAAAGGAGAGGGTGCCCGGGAAGGAGGGGAGGAAGAGTTGATGATGGTAGGAGGGGCAGAGACGGATGAAGGAGCCCAAGCGCTCGCTTGCGGTGGAGAGAAGGAAAATGCTTGGGGAGAGCAATCTAGGCTGGAGGCCGTGGATGAGGTCGTGGAGCTTGAAGTCACCACTCGGCTTGGGGTGGTGTGATAAAGTAGTTTTTATATAAGTTTTTAATAGAAATTTTTGTAATTATTTAATATGATTTTTCCTTTTTATGTCAATTTTAGGTTATAAGTAGTTGTTTTTGTAATTTTGATTCTAACTTAGCCTAATTTTAATATTTGCAGATTTTTGGACAAATTGGGAAAATATTGCATTACACGCCCTCGGTCACGCCCGTGACCAAGGGCGTGTAACTTGAAGACCAGTCCAGGTCGATGCCGTGCTGTTGAGCTAGTCCACACCCAGTCACGCCCCAGGTCACGCCCGTGACCCAAAGTCACGCCCGTGACCATGGGCGTGTAATATTAGAATCTGCCACGTGGAGCTGCCATCGAGACGAGAAGTTGCCGTTGAGAAGTCAACCAAAGTCACGCCCGTGACCCAAAGTCACGCCCGTGACCTTCCCGCGTGATCCAAGCACGCCGCCGCGCGGTCTGCCTAGCCCATGCCGCATTAAATGAAGCTGTCCTGAGTCACGCCCGTGACCCATATGTCACGCCCGTGACATGTCCGATTTTCTCCCGCCGTCACGCCAAGCCCACGCCGCTGCCGGATCCAATGTTACAGTGATTACACGCCTTTGGTCACGCTCGTGACCGAGGGCGTGTAACTTGAAAATTTCGCCTATAAATACAGAGGCTCTCCTTGAGTCCAGGGTTCAGATTTTTGGAGATGGGGAGGTGCTGTTAGAGCTGAGAGTGAGTTTTTCAAGTTAATGTTCATGTTTCTTAAGGCTTTCATGTTCTCCTCCTTCCCTTTTTCATGCAATGTTGTAGTGTAACTTTTGTGTACTAGTTTTCTTAAGCTTGCAACTTCATTTTCCTTAGCCTTGCACTCTTAATTTAAGGCTTGTAATAGTTCTTTGATTTTCAATAAAATTAGTTTTCTCTTTCATGTTCTTTTTCTCCTTAAGTAATTTCTTCCTTTTCATGCAAGGTTAAATTTTTCTCTCCTTAGTAATGTTCTCTTTTTTTATGCAATGTCAATTTCTCTTTCTTTTCATGCAATGTTCAAGCTTTTCATTTAGTTTGAATTTAGTTTTAAATTTTAGTTAAGCGAAAACAAACCACCTCAAATTTTCATCGATAAAATAATAGTGATTCTCCTCGAAGTAGAAGTAATCAACGCGCCTCGTGGAATACGACCTTGATATTCCTAAATATCCTATACTATAGACGATAAGGTACACTTGCCTTTATCGGATATAGTTTTGGAGAAAATCTTAACCCTTCACTAAATTTCAAAACCTACCAAATTAAATATCAAGTTTTTGGCGCCGTTGCCAGGGACTTTGCGTAGATATTTTGAAAAGAGGATAGCTATTAATTTTATCATGCTTCTTTCTATTTTAATTTGCTTTTTCTAACTTTCAAAAAGAAAAAAAAAATATTTTTAGTTTTTCTTCTTCCTTTCTTCTCTTTCTAGTGTATGACCCGAGGTAGCACTTCGATTCTTCCTTTTGATCCGGAGATCGAGCGAACCCTTTTGAGGCACCGCCGTTCTCGTGATCAGGGAAATCAAATAGAATTCGAAGAGTCGATCGGGGACACTAACGCAGCAAATATGGATCATAATCTTAATCCTCCTAATCTTAACGAGCCAAATCCTAATGAGGACGCGCAACGGACCATGTCCTATTATGCGCGGCCGAATTTGGAAGGCACACAATCGAGTATTGTTCGCCCCACGGTGGCGAACAATAATTTTGAGATCAAGTCCAGCATCATACACATGGTGCAACAATCGGTGACCTTTGATGGTCAACCGGACGAGGATCCAAATTCACATATCTCTTACTTTCTTGAAATTTGCGACACTTTTAAGATCAATGGCGTCACCGATGACGCCATTCGATTACGTCTTTTTCCTTTTTCTTTGCGGTCTACGACCAAGCAGTGGCTGGGCTCCCTACCTAGGGGATCCATCACTACATGGGCCGAAATGGCGGAAAAATTTCTTAATAAATATTTCCCGCCTTCAAAGACCGCTAAATTGCGCACGGATATTGCATCGTTCATGCAAATCGACTCGGAGACTCTCTATGACACATGGGAGCGCTTCAAGGAGCTTTTGCGTCGATGCCCTCACGATGCACTTGCCACTTGGCAACAAGTGCAAGTTTTTTATAATGGCTTAAATCTCCAAACGAGGCAAATGATTGATGCGGCCGCCGGGGGGACATTAAATAATAAAACCCCGATCGCCGCTCAAGAGCTTTTCGAAGAGATGGCCACAAATGCGTATCAATGGAACATGCCCCGAGCGCGGCCTAATAAGCCGGCCGGAATTTTTGAAATAGACGCAAACGCAAATTTGGCTTTACAAGTTGAGCGCTTAACAAAGCAAGTGGCGGAGATGTCTGCTTCCTCCGCCACTCCTCCTTGGGCCAATAACGTTTTAATTGAAGAACATGTTGACTACATGGGAAATCCACCTCGGCCTTCCTATAACCCGAACACCGCTCCGTATAATAACACCTACAATGCGGGCTATAGGAATCATCCGAATTTCTCATGGAGCAACCAAGGAAATGCTCAGCGTCCTATGAATTTAAATCAACCCCCACCCCCCCCCCCCCCCCCCCCTAATCAACTTCTTAACTTAACTCCGCCTCAAAATTTGATTTCTCAAAATTATAATCCACCCGGTTTTCCACCGCAACAGCAAAAACTCTCTCCGATTGAAGAGGTTTTTGCAAAATATGTTGCTACAAATGAAACGACCATCCGGAACCTTACCGGATCAATCAAAAATTTAGAGAATCAAGTGGGCCAACTCGCAAAGATGATTTCTGAGCGTCAACAAGGAGCACTACCGGGGAACACCGAGCAAAATCCAAAGGAGAGCGCGCACGCGATTACACTCCGAAGCGGGAAGGAGGTGGTTCAAAAACAGGACGAACCCAAGGTAATTTCCTCTCCTCTTCCTCCTACTTTTAATTCATCTTCGAATTTGCCCGCTACGATAGCTCCGCACTCTTCTATTTTAAATCCGCGCGCTCCTACTTCTAATATTCCGTATCCATCGAAATTTAAAAATGAAAGCGCCGAAAAAAATTATAAAAAGTTTTTAGATGTTTTAAAACAAATCCATATTAATGTTCCTTTCTGCGAGGCTATCTCACAAATGCCTAAATATGCGAAATATCTTAAGGAGTTGCTCTCTAATAAAAAAAAGTTAGAAGATATTTCGCATATTTCTTTAAATGCAGAATGCTCCGCGGTTGTACTCAACAAATTGCCGAAAAAAGCAAATGACCCGGGACGGTTTTCCATCCCATGTCTTTTTGGCAATTCGTTAGTAAAACACGCCTTAGCGGATCTTGGAGCAAGCATCAACCTTATGCCGTTTTCTTTGTTCAAAAAGTTAGGTCTAGGAAATCCAAGGCCCACTCGAATGAGTATCCAATTAGCGGATCGTTCTTTAAAATATCCGATAGGAATAGTGGAGGACGTGCTCGTCAAGGTTGACAAATTCATCTTCCCGGTGGATTTTGTCATTCTTGACATCGAAGAGGATGCCGAAGTACCCCTCATACTCGGCCGCCCCTTCCTTGCCACCTCCCGCGCTATTATCGACGTAAGTAACGGAAAGCTCCTCCTACGGGTTGGAGACGATGAAGTTACTTTCGGCATAAATTCCTCGATGCGGAACACGCTAGAAAATGACGATTCATGTTTTTACTTAGAAAAGTGTTGTGAGTTCGATTCATCCCTCGAGTTAGTTTCATCGGCGAATAGTGATTCCGAGCCCGTAGAGCTCTTTTGCGATGAAGAAGAAGTCTCTCACCCCACACCACCCGAACCATTATTTTTAGAAAAATTAAAAATCAAGACTTCTTATGAAGAACCACCTGAATTAGAGTTGAAACAACTCCCCCCTCACCTTAAATACTTGTTTTTGGAAAAAGAGTCTAAGCTACCCGTCATCATTTCATCCGATCTTAGCAACTCAGAAATTTCTGAGTTGACTATAGTCTTAAGAAAGCACAGCCACGCAATTGCGTGGCAATTATCGGAGATTAAGGGTATAAACCCATCTTTCTGCACTCATAAAATATTTCTCGAAGATAATTCCCGAAATTCAGTCCAGCCTCAACGACGGCTAAACCCTAACATGAAAGAAGTCGTTAAGGCTGAAGTTATAAAACTTCTGGACGCGGGAATCATCTACCCGATATCGGACAGTACTTGGGTTAGCCCAGTACAAGTCGTGCCAAAGAAAGGTGGTGTTACGGTAGTTGCGAACGAAAATAACGAATTGATCCCAACCCGTACTGTTACGAGTTGGCGGATGTGCATCGACTATCGGAAATTAAATGATGCCACCCGTAAGGATCATTTCCCTCTAGCATTTATCGACCAAATTTTAGAATGCCTTTCGGGTCACTCCTACTACTGTTTTCTCGATGGTTTGTCGGGATACTTCCAAATTCCGATTTCGCCCGACGACCAAGAGAAAACCACTTTCACTTGTCCCTTTGGCACCTTCGCTTATCGAAGGATGCCATTCAGTCTTTGTAACGCGCCAGCTACATTCCAAAGATGTATGCTGGCAATTTTTGACGAGTTAGTGGAGGAGGTGATGGAAGTATTTATGGACGATTTTTCCGTATACGGGAGTTCTTTTGAAAATTGTTTAAAAAATCTCGAGCGCGTGTTGCAGCGATGTGAGGAAACAAATTTAGCGCTTAATTGGGAAAAATGCAATTTTATGGTCAAGGAAGGACTAGTCCTTGGCCATAAAATTTCGGGCAAGGGGATCGAGGTCGACAGGGCCAAGATTGAAGTAATTGAAAAACTCCCCCCTCCCACAAACGTAAAAGCTATTAGGAGTTTCCTAGGCCACGCGGGGTTCTATCGGCGCTTTATACAAAATTTTTCCAAAATCACAAAGCCGTTAACCCATCTTCTTGAAAAGGAATCCTCATTTATTTTTAGCAATGAATGTCATTCCACTTTTAAACTTATTAAAGAAAAACTTATGAACTCCCCGATTCTAGTCGCGCCGGATTGGTCGCTCCCTTTTGAAATCATGTGCGACGCGAGTGACATTGCGGTTGGTGCCGTTTTAGGCCAACAGGTGAGTAAATATTTCCACCCTATTTCTTATGCGAGCAAAACACTCACGTCGGCACAAGCGAATTACACCACTACCGAAAAAGAGCTTCTAGCGATCGTTTTTGCCTTCGATAAGTTTAGGTCATATATCACCCTCTCGAAAGTTATCGTCTTCACGGATCACTCCGCACTTAGGTATCTTTTAAGCAAATCGGACGCCAAGCCTCGTCTTTTGCGATGGATCCTCCTCTTGCAGGAGTTTGACTTAGAGATCCGGGACAAAAGAGGAGCCGAAAACTTGGCGGCCGATCACCTTTCTCGTTTAGAAAATCCCTCCTCGGAAGTATTGATAGAATCTGACATCGATGATAAATTTCCCGAAGAGCGCCTCCTCGCTCTCGAAAATATTAATTCATCGTCTACCCCCTGGTTTGCAGATCTGGCTAACTATTTAGTAGCCAGGGTCCTGCCGAAAGAATTCTCGAGTCAGCAAAAGAAGAAATTCTTTTCTGATTTAAAGAATTACTTTTGGGAGGACCCCTTTTTATTCTGTGTATGCGCAGACCAAGTGGTGAGACGATGCGTCTCGAGTGAGGAGGGTCTTAAAATTTTACGACATTGTCACGAGGGACCATCCGGTGGCCATTATCATACAAACCGAACCGCGAGGAAGGCACTGGAGGCGGGCTTTTATTGGCCCTCGCTCTTCAAAGATGCTCACACCCTTGTGAGTACTTGCGACAGCTGCCAGCGGTCGGGCAACATCTCTCGCCGGGATGAGATGCCCCAAAATATTTTCTTAGAATGCGAAATTTTTGATCTTTGGGGCATTGATTTCGTTGGTCCTCTCCCTCCTTCATTTTCAAATAAGTATATTCTAGTAGCGGTCGACTACGTGTCGAGGTGGGCGGAAGCGCAAGCTCTCCCCACCAACGATGCGCGAGTCGTCGTTAACTTTTAAAAAAAATTATTCTCTCGATTTGGCACTCCGCGTGCTATTGTGAGTGATCAGGGCACCCATTTTTGCAATACTCAATTCACAAAAATCTTAGCAAAATATGGTGTCACGCACAAATTATTCACTGCATATCACCCACAAACGAGCGGCCAAGTTGAAGTTGTTAATCGAGAATTAAAACGCATCTTAGAAAAAACGGTTTCTATTAATCGGAACGATTGGGCAATAAAGCTCGATGACGCGCTATGGGCCTATCGAACGGCGTACAAGACCGCTATCGGTTGTACATCGTATCGAATGGTTTATGGCAAGGCTTGCCACCTTCCGGTCGAATTAGAACATCGCGCATTTTGGGCGCTTAAATTTTTAAACCTCGATTCCACTCTAGCGGGAGAACAAAGAAAATTTCAAATGAACGAATTAGATGAGTGGAGAGCGAATGCGTATGAGAGTAACAAATTATATAAGGAGCGAACAAAGTTTTATCACGATAAGCATATAAAATTTCCAAAAACTTTTTCGCCGGGCGATCTCGTCCTCCTTTATAATTCCCGCCTTCGCCTTTTTCTGGGAAAACTAAAATCCCGATGGACCGGACCCTTTATTGTTAAAGAGGTTTGGTCCTATGGGACAATTTTAATTTCCCACCCGGAAAAAGGTACCTTCAAAGTTAACGGGCACCGCCTTAAATTATATCTTCCGGGAGAGTTACCAAATGAAAAGAGTGATTCAATTGTTTTTCAACCTTTAATATGACCGGCAAGTGGGTCAAGCTACGCGACCTTAAACAAAGCGCTTTTGGGAGGCACCCCAAAGTTATCTTTTTATTGTCTTCTCTTGTTCTTTAATATATTTTGTAGGTAATCGTCGCTTCCCCGCGCAAACTTCAAAAATCAGGGAAGCCCCTTCTCTTTCTTCCTTCTCTTTTATCATGCATTTCCTTTTTATTTTGTTTTGCACTCCTTTTTTTTTTCCTTTACTTCATACTTAGTTTTAAACATTGGGGACAATGTTTAACTTTAAGTATGGGGGTGTAAATAGCTTTTTTGTAAATAGTTGTTAAATCAGAAAATTTTCAAAACAAAAAAATATATATTTTTTCTTATGTTTTCTTCTATTTTAGCACTTGTAAAACCCAAAAACTCAAAAAAAAAATATAGAAAACAGAAAAATTTAAATCTTGGAAAGGGACGTTTGGGATTTTATCCCATCACACCTCCTAGTACCTTGCGAACCCTTCACCGGGTAGCCCTTGGGAAGTCCAAGACTTGCAAAAAAATTGTTTTTAAGTTTTAAAGCTAGTTCCCTTTCTTTGTAAATAGTTTTTAATGAGAAAAATTCAAAAAAAAAGATAATATCAAAAATTCCAAAAAATTCTTATTTCCCTCCTTGTTGTTTTTGTGATTTCTTAGAAATCTAGTTGAGAATGTTTATAAGCATGTTTAAGTTTTTAATTGGCTGAAATTTTGCTTATCATAGTTTGTTAATTTTAAATTTGAGGTAATTTTGATTTAAGAATCATCTTATGATTTTAAATTGATTAGAGAATTTTGTTAGCATGACTTCTCTTTTTATTTTTAAATGGCTTCATTTTGTAGTAAATTTCCTAAACCTCTTTAGATTTTAATTATATTTTCTTCTAACTTCTTAGATCTTAGGAATTTTTAATTTTACTAGAATTTGCTCTCAATATGATTTAAAGCTAGCTAGATTTTTTTCCCCTACCCTACCCCTTTGATGACATAAAAAAAATGTATTAAAAGATCATATGTCATGGGAATAAGAGGATAAAATTCATTATTCCCTAAAACATATGCACCCAAAATATTTGAAAAGAATATATGGCATGGAGTAAGAGGATAAAATTCATTACTCCTAAACCATATACATTTTGGGTTTTTATTAGAAGAGAAAAAAAAAGAGTAAGAAAAAAAAAAGAGAAGGAAATTTCATGATAAATTCCATTTCCTCCATTCAAAAATTTCTCTTCTTATGCCAAATTTTATGAAATCCCCCTTAGCCAATTATCATTGTTCTAGTTTTAGTTGAAAATTATGGAGAGAGCAATATTTTGTAATTTACTTTTCCTTAAGATTCTTTTAAGATAGAGTTCTTATAATTTTAATTTAATTTAGTTTTATAATTTCTACAATTTTGTCAAACTACTTAATTTTCTTGAGAAGTTATTGCCTAAACATTTTTCCCTCTTTTCAAATTATCATCATAATTTAGGACTTAACTCCCCCTTGAATTTACTCTTAACTTAACTTTTGGTTAAATGAAATTTTAGTTTTAAATTAAAAATTTTTTAAGGATGTCTTATAAATAATGTCTCACACTTTTGCTCTGGAATAGCAAAACCTCAAGTATGGGGGTATTTGATAAAGTAGTTTTTATAAAAGTTTTTAATAGAAATTTTTGTAATTATTTAATATGATTTTTCCTTTTTATGTCAATTTTAGGTTATAAGTAGTTCTTTTTGTAATTTTGATTCTAACTTAGCCTAATTTTAATATTTGCAGATTTTTGGACAAATTGGGAAAATATTGCATTACACGCCCTCGGTCACGCCCGTGACCAATGGCGTGTAACTTGAAGACCAGTCCAGGTCGATGCCGTGCTGTTGAGCTAGTCCACACCCAGTCACGCCCCAGGTCACGCCCGTGACCCAAAGTCACGCCCGTGACCATGGGCGTGTAATATTAGAATCTGCCACGTGGAGCTGCCATCGAGACGAGAAGTTGCCGTTGAGAAGTCAACCAAAGTCACGCCCGTGACCCAAAGTCACGCCCGTGACCTTCACGCGTGATCCAAGCACGCCGCTGCGCGGTCTGCCTAGCCCATGCCGCATTAAATGAAGCCGTCCTGAGTCACGCCCGTGACCCATATGTCACGCCCGTGACATGTCCGATTTTCTCCCGCCGTCACGCCAAGCCCACGCCGCTGCCGGATCCAAGGTTACAGTGATTACACGCCCTTGGTCACGCCCGTGACCGAGGGCGTGTAACTTGAAAATTTCGCCTATAAATACAGAGGCTCTCCTTGAGTCCAGGGTTCAGATTTTTGGAGATATGGAGGTGCTGTTAGAGCTGAGAGTGAGTTTTTCAAGTTAATGTTCATGTTTCTTAAGGCTTTCATGTTCTCCTCCTTCCCTTTTTCATGCAATGTTGTAGTGTAACTTTCGTGTACTAGTTTTCTTAAGCTTGCAACTTTCATTTTCCTTAGCCTTGCACTCTTAATTAAAGGCTTGTAATAGTTCTTTGATTTTCAATAAAATTAGTTTTCTCTTTCATGTTCTTTTTCTCCTTAAGTAATTTCTTCCTTTTCATGCAAGGTTAAATTTTTCTCTCCTTAGTAATGTTCACTTTTTTTATGCAATGTCAATTTCTCTTTCTTTTCATGCAATGTTCAAGCTTTTCATTTAGTTTGAATTTAGTTTTAAATTTTAGTTAAGCGAAAACAAACCACCTCAAATTTTCATCGATAAAATAATAGTGATTCTCCTCGAAGTAGAAGTAATCAACGCGCCTCGTGGAATACAACCTTGATATTCCTAAATATCCTATACTATAGACGATAAGGTACACTTGCCTTTATCGGATATAGTTTTGGAGAAAATCTTAACCCTTCACTAAATTTGAAAACCTACCAAATTAAATATCATGGTGGAAAAGGTCCGAGTCAGCGGAGAGCTCAGTTCGAAGGAGCAGGCCGAGATCCTGGCCTGCGTGCAAAAGAATGTGGATGTCTTCGCTTGGAGCACCGCGGAGATGCCCGGGATCGATGCGGATATGGCTTGCCACCACCTCAACCTCGACCCCGTCACCCGCCCCATCCATCAAAAGAGGAGGGCCGTGGCGGACAAGCTTGAAGGACCCATCCGAGAGGAGGTGGGTAAACTCCTGCAGGCAGGTTTTGTGTTGGAGATCCAGTATCCAGGCTGGGTCTCCAACGTGGTCATGGTAAAGAAGGGAGGAGTTAAGTGGAGAATGTGTATCAATTTTTCACTGCTTAATAAATCATGCCCAAAAGATTGCTACCCTCTGCCTAGAATCGACACGCTGGTTGACTCACCCATCGGTTTTTCTGTAATGTCTTTCTTAGATGCTTTTTCAGGTTACCACCAAATTCGCATGCACCCCCCGGACATCAAAGATGTCTCTTTCATCATGGGGGATGGATGTTACTGTTATAAGATGATGCCCTTCGGGCTCAAGAACATAGGTGCCATGTACCAAAGAATGATGGATAGGGTCTTTCGCGAACAGAAAGGAAGAAATTTGGAGGTCTACGTTGATGATCTCATGGTGAAAAGTCCGGACCTTGGGTCCCACCTCCAAGACCTCGAGGAGACGTTCAGAACTCTACAAAAATACAAGATGAAACTCAACCCCCTGATGTGCATCTTTGGGGCTAGCCGAGGGAAATTTCTAGGTCACTTGCTCACCCTAGCGGGGGTGGAGCCCAAACCGGCAAGGTCAAGGCAATAATGGAGTTGGGGTCGCCAAGAAACCCGAAGGAGGTTCAGAGCCTCACAGGGAAGCTGGTCGGACTCAGCAGGTTCCTCTCCAAGGCGGGAGAGAAGTGTGCGCCCTTCTTTAAGGCGCTAAGCGGCAACAAAAAATTTGAATGGACTTCGGAATGCGAGGGAGCCTTCCAAGCCTTGAAAGAGCAACTCACCCAAACCCCCTACTTCAAGGGCCGAGATCGGGAGAAGACCTATACCTATACCTGGGAGTAGGGTCTGAGTCAGTGAGTGTAGTGCTGATCCGGGAGGAGGGGAGAAAACAATTCCCTATCTACTATGTCAGCCGAGTGCTGAAGAAGGCAGAGCTCCGATACCCAATCTTGGAAAAGTTGGCTTTCGCATTGGTGGTGGCGGCTCGGAGGCTCCGGCCCTACTTTCAGGCACACTCCATCAGGGTAGTGACAGATCACCCGCTTCACAAAATCATGGAAGGGGTTGAACACTAGGGAAGACTGGCAAAGTGGTCCGTGGAGCTGAGCGAGTTCGATATTACGTTCGTGCCCAGGACATCAATCAAGGCCCAAGCGGTGGCGAACTTCATGGCCGACTACACGACCGAGGTGGGGGAACATGAACCGCCTCCCCCAGTGGCATGGAGGATGTTGGTGGATGGTGCCTCAGGAAAGCACTCCTATGGGGGAGGAATCATCCTAGTGAGTCCCCAAGGGACAAAGATCGAGCAAGCCTTGAACATCCATTTTCCAAGTACCAACAACCAAGCGGAGTACGAAGCAGTGATAGCGGGCCTGCGGTTAGCTCGAGAATTGGGAGTGCAAGATGTGGAGGTCTCGACGGACTCCATGGTGGTAGCATGCCAAGTCAAGGTAGAGTTTGAGGCAAAGGACCCGACTCTTCTGCGATACTTGGAAAAGGTCAAGGTAGTCATCGGGAATTTCCACACTTTCTCCATCAAATACGTGCCAAGGGAAGAGAGCACCTCCGCGGACTTCCTGGCCAGGTTCGGTCCTCGAACAGGAGGGACGGTTTCAGAACTCTTCCGACCCTCCATCGAGGAAGGAGAACTGATGGAGGTGGATCAACGGGTCTCGTGGATGGATCCCTTCATCTCCTTCCTAGCATCAGGGAAGTTTCCCGAAGGAGACATAGACAGGCGACGCTTTAGGTATAAGTCGGCTTATTATTCTTTGCATGCAGGAGGGTTGTACAGGAAGACTCTCTCGGGACTCCTGGCTCGTTGTGTTTCAGAGGAGGAGGTTCCGAGAGTCCTAGAAGAAATTCACTCCGGGGAGTGTGGGAGTCACTCTGAAAGCCGAACTCTGGAAGAGAGGGTGTTGACACAGGGCTACTTCTGGCTCACCCTCAGCAAGGATGCGGCGGAGTTCGCGAGGAGGTGTTCAAAGTGCCAGCTCTATGTTCCACTCCAACTCCTCCCAGCTCAAAGGCTACGAACCATCACCGCTCCCTGGCCCTTCGCCATATGGGGCTTGGACCTAGTTGGCCCTTTCCCTCAAGCTAGCGGCCAAAGAAGGTTCTTACTGGTCATGATCGATTATTTCTCCAAATGGGTAGAAGTGAAGGCGCTCGCCAAGGTAACATCTCAAGTTGTAAGGAATTTTGTATGGGGATAAATAATTTGCACGCACGGCCTCCCCCTGACTATAGTAACGGACAATGGGACACAATTTGCTAGCGAAGAATTCGTTAGCTTCTGCACCCAGCTTGGCATCGACCTCAGGTTCGCATCGGTTCACCACCCAAGAAGCAACGGCCAGGTGGAAGCAACAAATAAAGTAATCGTCAACCTACTGAAGAAGAAAGTGGAGAACCTCCGAGGGAACTGGGTAGAGCAACTACCATCCGTTCTCTGGGCCCTGAGGACTACCCCTAACACCGCCACCGGGGAGTCCCCATTCAAACTTTCTCATGGGTCCGAAGCAGTCCTCCCCATAGAATTCGAAGTGAAGACCACCAGGGTGATCGCCGCAGGTGAAGGGAATGAAGAGTGGCAAGTGGCCAATGATGAGGAACAGAGGCTATCTTTGGACATGGTGGAGGAACTCCGGGACCAGGCCACCATCAGGCAAGAGGAAATCAAGCGGCGAATGGCCCGATATTTTGACAAGCACATCCGAGTAAAACACTTTCAAAAAGGGGACTTGGTCTTGAGGAAGGTCGACGCGGCCGGAAGAGCGGCCGCGGTATGTAAGCTCAACCCCAATTGGGAGGGTCCATACATTGTAAGCGAGGTGCTCAAGTCAGGGGGGTACCACCTCCAAGATGTGGAAGGGATACCTCTCGGCCGAGCCCGAAGTGGAGATGATTTGAAACGATTTTATCCTTAAAAGTTTTATTGCAATATTAGTTGTGTATTTTACTTCTCCACTTGATAGTTACAACTGCTATGCGGGGACAGGCAAGGTGACAAGTTTAGGTGCTGGAATGCCCCTGATCGATTCCGCTCCCGGGCTCTCACAAGATGGGGGGTTCAGGTTGATCTCTGGAGAAGCTGGCAAGGTGACAAGTTTTGGTGCTGGAATGCCCCAAATCGATTCCGCTCCCGGGCTCTCACTAGATGGGGGGGGGGGGGGGGGGTTCAGGTTGATCTCTGGAGAGGCTGGCAAGGTGACAAGTTTTGGTGCTGGAATGCCCCAGGTCGATTCCGCTCCCGGGCTCTCACTAGACGGGGGGTTCAGGTTGATCTCTGGAGAGGCTGGCAAGGTGACAAGTTTTGGTGCTGGAATGCCCCAGATCGATTCCACTCCCGGGTTCTCACTAGACGGGGGGTTCAGGTTGATCTATGGAGAGGCTGGCAAGGTGACAAGTTTTGGTGCTGGAATGCCCCAGATCGATTCCGCTCCCGGGCTCTCACTAGACGGGGGGTTCAGGTTGATCTCTGGAGAGGCTAGCAAGGTGACAAGTTTTGGTGTTGGAATGCCACAAATCTATTCCGCTCCCGGGCTCTCACTAGACTGGGGGTTCAGGTTGATCTCTAGAGAGGCTGGCAAGGTGACAAGTTTTGGTGCTAGAATGCCCCAGATCGATTCCGCTCCCGGGCTCTCACTAGACGGGGGGTTCAGGTTGATCTCTGGAGAGGCTGGCAAGGTGACAAGTTTTGGTGCTGGAATGCCCTAGATCGATTCCGCTCCCGGGCTCTCACTAGACGGGGGGTTCAGGTTGATCTCTGGAGAGGCTGGCAATGTGACAAGTTTTGGTTCTGGAATGCCCCAGATCGATTCCGCTCCCGGGCTCTCACTAGACGAGGGGTTAAGGTTGATCTCTGAAGAGGCTGGCAAGGTGACAAGTTTTGGTGCTAGAATGCCCCAGATCGATTCCGCTCCCGGGCTCTCACTAGACGGGGGGTTTCAGGTCTATCTCGGGAGAGGCTGGCAAGATAACAAATATCGCTGCTAGAATGCATCATGACCACTCTGCTCCCGGGCTCTCACTAGACGGGAAACCCTAAAGTTGATCACTAGAGAAGTTGGCAAAGAGAAGTTCTTCATAAGATCAGGATGATATGCCTCATGTTGGCGAGTCTTCGACACTGACCCAGGCCTTCTCGCTCGGCGAGCCTGCTCGCTCGGTAAGAATTAAGGTTTCGCACGATAGTATGCGGGCGACAAGAACCAACCCTAAGCACCGGTGTATCCGGTGCTCGGCAGAGAAGTCGCCTACACAGGGCCGGAGGCGAGCTCTCGCCGAGAAGGAAAGTACCCTGCGAAGCTTAGAAGCAGGTGCATACCTAAAAGGTGATAATCCCAAGGGAAGTGGCGAAAGGCCAGAGCAGCCAAAAACGTCTTATCCCTATCTGTTCGATAACGTGATATGCGAGAACGAACACCGCGAGAACAACTTTCGCGAAGGTGAATATTGAGGTAAGCAACAACGAGATATCAACACAAAAACGATATAGCGAAATGGGCGAACACAATATAAGGCTAAAAATATGCATCCATGCATTTCACAGTTAAATTACAGAAGGCGGCGATCTCGCCAGCCCAAAACAAAACAAAAAATAAAATCAAAAATCTATAAGCCTCATTAATCGCTCGCGGACCCTTCCTCGTCATCGCTGCTCTTCACTGGCGGAAGCGGGACGAAGAGCTCGGGGATGATATCCTCCAGAATCAAGTCGGCCGCATCGGCGGTTTGGACCCCGGCCGCCTTCATCATCTGGAAGATGTAGCGAGCCGACTCAGTAGACTCCAAGCGGATCTCCTCGTCTCGCGCTCGCCGCTCTTCCTTCAGACAGCGGGGGGAAGGGGGAACAACGACACGGGTAAGGTCGCAGTTCAAGGCTTTTAGCCAGGCCACCTCGCTCTCCAATCCCTGAATGCGAGCGTCGGCTCTTCCGGCGGCCTCGACATCCTGCAAGAAAAACAAGTTAGGAAAACGAAATGGCCGAAGGAAAGGGGGAGTGACGAGGTCTCGGAAACTCACCACACTGCCCTCTGCGGCGAGTAGCTTCTCCTTCAGCTGCGTGTTCTCGGCAAGGAGCCCCTGATAGGCCCCCGTGAGCTCCACGTTCTGAAGCTCCAGCTGTAAGCAGCTCCTCCCCGTCATATGGGCGAGCTCGGCAGAGCGCAACTGCGACCTCGCGCTCTCGAAAGCGAGGGTTCTCGCAGTCTCATCTTTATAAGACCCCGCGTCCTCGCGCCCATAGAGGGCGAATGAGAGGTCGAAGGCATGACCACTAACAGTCTCCTTCTCCACCCAGGAGGGAAGGATGGTGGAGATGTCCACCCAGTTTGTCTCCGGTTTCCAGTTTACCAAGAGCTCGCTGGTCTCATCCCGACGCCTCTGGCCGAGGCCGAAGTTGTAATGGTTGACGGGGATGGGCAAGACGGAGGTTCTGGGAGCCTCCTGGTAGGGCTCATCGTCCTCACCCCCCGCGGAGAGGCCGGTGAGATCGAACTCATCGAAAGCTACCGGAAGCCCCTTTCCCTTCGAGGAGGTGAGCGAGACCCTGCTCTTCTTACTCTTCTTCTTCGACGGAGATTTCGGAGGAACGACAAGGCTACCGGAAGCCCCCGGTCTCTTGCGAGAGGAGGGCTCACCTGGAGTGACGGCGCCTCGGCAAGCCTCCGCCCACATGGTCGCGAGAGCCAGGGTAGCGTCGGTTTTCCGATTGCTCGCGTAGGGGGGATGGATGGGAAGATCCCGCTCGCCTAGAAAAGGGTTGAAATTACAATAAGTACGGGGTTACTGAGAAAGAAGTTAATAGTGATAGAGCGAGATCTTTACCTTCCCCGGCGAGCACTGGAAGCAGCTTGTCGAGGTTGCGGCGAAGATGGACAACCTCAAAGTTCTTCTTGCAGAAGAACTGATAGAGGAGGGCGTCGTGTCCTCCGAGGGCAGTGGGCCGGTTGGTGGTCTCGCCTTGTTGGACTGGCGAGATCAGGATGTTGTCGAAGTTCCCCTTGACGAGAAGGAACTTTTGGGCCCAGAAGTGGGCTTTGTTGACAGTCTCGTCAACCTTGGGACCCGAGCCCACGAAGTAGGCAGTCCCATCCCTGAAGGCACGGAACGAGAACAGCTTCCGAAAGACCGGGAGGCTGAACTTGATGCGCTCCTCGCGAAGGTAGCATGCGAAGGCTGTGATCACCGCCATGGCATTAGGGGTGAGCTAGCCCGGAACAACGCCATAGTGCTTGAGCACCTGACGAGCAGCGAGAAGATCAGGATTAGTCCACATAATGAGAGAGAGCCGACCTGCAGAGAATAAGGAGCAAACGAGAATGATCATTACCTGGCGAACTTCCGGCCACAGGGGAAGGCGCAGGCCGACCGCGAAGTGAGCGGTGGGGATGTCCAACTCGTCGACAAACGGGGTGTTGATCACGTCGTTCTTGCTGGGATGGCGTGCCTCGAACGGGGGGGGGGGGTGACGTAGTCGGCGACCGCGCTGAAATATTCCTCGTCGGTCAGGTTGCAGTGGTAGAAGGTGTGCTCCGCGAAAGCCTTCACAATCTTTCGCCGACCCTCCGACTCATGGACCTCGCCGCCCATCTTCATAACCTACGAGAAAAGAAGTAAAGCGAAAACGGGAAGGATCGAGAGCTCTAAAGCAGAGGAGGAAGAAGGTTGACAGTAAATGCGGTGGTTGACACAGTTATGGCCGCCTATTTATAGCCAAAGCTAAAGGGCGGGAAGAAGTCCAAGCGCCGGCGGGCGCGGGTAGCAGCAAAAACATCACATCAAGGCCACGAGCGAGAAAGACCTGCAGAGTTAGTACGAGCAACATTTTCGCGAGATGTATTTATCGAAAACAGAGGGCCCTCGCGAGCATAATATAACATGAAAATGAAACGGATTTATTAGCAGCGAGCGAGAACTAAATAAAAGCTAGTGATACTTATTGTCAGACGAAATAAAGCCAACATATAAGTGGCGAGTATACAGATTACAAGCCAGTGCAGGGTTGTCTAGAATAACAGCACTCATTAGCAGGAATTAAGAGTCCGCGACGACGAAAAAGTTAGCGAGAATCATGGGGCAACCACTTCCATCTACCCCCACCCCGCGACCCGGACCGCGGCGGCACACTAGAGTTATAATAATCCTCGGCCAAGAGACCCTCCCGGTCCATGAGATAAGCATAGTCTTTCATCCTAGCTATATGCACCTCCGGCGTCGTGGCGTTCTCATCCTGGTCACGCTGCCTCGCTTGCCGTAGTCTCTCGCACTCCTCCATCAGGACAGCGTGTCTATCCTCGGCGGCTTCCCTATCACGTCTCGCCTGCATGTTGAGGTCCATCAGCATCCACCCATGTTTCCACAGCAACTCCGCGGCTCGTTGCTTCATCGTCTCAGGATCTCACGGATCCCCTAAGAAGTCCTCCACCTGGTCAGGAAGGGGGGGGACATCTCGTCGTCGCCCAACTCGGAATCGGTAGGCGGATTTTCGTGATTCTCTGCGAGATATTATGAAGAGGTTAGATGGCATGCTTGAGTTTGCGCAGGGAAGGGGGTCATCAGAATGCTTACCCAGTGGGGGGCGAGAGGTCGAGGGACGGCCCTGTAACACGTTGCCGTAGTGAGGGTAGAGAGATTTACCTAGGCCGGGAGGGTAGGCTCCGCTATTGGTCGGAGGGATCTTTGGCGGCGCAGAGACACCGGTCTCCTCGCTCGTCAGGAGTTGGAATCCGGGCCTATCTATAATTTTGTCAGGAGGAGGCGGAGGAGGAGACGGAGGCCGCGATGCCTGGCGGGCTGGGGACTTCAGAGGCGAGACTGTAAGAAGTAAGGAACGAAGGTCAGGTAGTTGACAAGGAACATTTTGGCATGCGAGATCAAGATCATACCGGTGACGTTTTTCCCAGCGAAATTAGTATCCGCCGGCGGACTTTTGCGAGACCCATCGACAGTTCTCCAGCGTTCTCATTCGGCAAAACATCCTGCGAGTAGGTATGAAGCACGGGCAAATTTATTGACGTGAACTAGACGGGTAGCTCGTACCTTCTCGCGACGGCGATCGTCCGAGGAGGAGTCTAACAACACGGAGTCATCCCCGGTTCGACGAGCCGTCTTCGCCTTCTTAATTTTCAGCGACTGAGCCGGGGGAGGCCGATTCATCCAGGCGGGGACCCTGGTCGTGGAGTGTAGCCCACCGACTCTCACCGCCCTCAGGCGAGCCTCGGCTTCTTCGAAAAGAGGCATCTCCAGGCAGCTACAGTACCAGGCAAAGGGAAAGGAAAGGAAGTGGCGGCGCACGCCACTGGGGACTCGGGAAGATATTTATAGCCCACGATGTTGGTCCCACAAAAGATTCCTGACAGATCATCAAGGGACTGGCGAATGCCGGGGGTTGGATGTTTCTTCGCGAGCCCAAATAGCCTCACAAAGAGCGGGGATTGTGTACAACCCCGATATTCGCCAGACGAGGAGGCACGGTTTAAGAAGGCAACAGGATGAAGTGATAAGAGAGAGAGACCCTAGGGTCGGAAACCTCGCGAGAGCGATCAGAGAGAAATCTCTCTCGGAGGGCTCGCGGAGAGGCGAGCGAGAAGAGTAGGTGAGATGAAACACCCGCATACAATTTAAAGAAGTTCCCAGAGTTCGATGGAAGGAATGTTGCGTTCGACGAACTCTCCCGAGTTCGTCGAGCCCACCTATGGTCGTCGAGCTCGCCCGTGTTCGACGAAATCATCAGTAGTCGACAAAATGTTCTACGATCATTAAAGTCAAAGGGGTGGTCCCGCAAGAGGAGCCACGAGATCCAGACCTCGGCAAATTACAGCAGTGAAGCAGCGGTCGGCGAGCCGCCCATCTCGGAGGACAGCGAGCAACTTAACATTCAGCATCCGTCGACCTCGTCTTTGATCGACGAAAGGCGTGTTGAGCTCGGCGAAGTCCAGAGGCGGTCTCGCAGGAAGGCTCGCGAGATCGGACCCCGGCAGATACTGCCAGAATTGGCCGACGAGGTCCTCGCAGGGCGATGCCTAGGAGAAGCATCGCGAGTAGGACTCGCGAGAGGTCCCGCGAGAGCTTCAGCAGTCAGGTTCTCGCAGTTCCTTGCCCATAAGTTGATAAAGCCAAATTACCCTTTTACCCTTGGTGGCCTGCCTTTAGCCTCTCCAAACAGCGGAGTTTGGCTGTTAGCAGGCCCATTTGGGGTGCAGATAATAAAATCAGAAGGCGGGATCCTGCTATTTGCAGGCCAGATCAGGAAACCTATAAATAAGACCTCAAGGGCACCTTTGGAGAGGAGGTTACTTCAGCTCCTCTCTCCTCAGGCTTTCTTTGGTTAGCGTTTTCAGAGCTCTCCAAGGTGCCCGAGTCTCAGCTTTGGCTTGGGAGGGGAAGCACTCAATGATCTTCCGAGTTAGTGGAGGGACCTCCTCGCTGTGGCTAAGGTCTTAGTCTTCTTTCTAGTCTTCGGTCTACCTTCTCTGAGGGATCAGTAAGGGCTAGCTGCCCCTCATTTCGGTGAGGGCCCCGAGCTCCACAAGAGGCCGAGAAATCAGTTTCAACAGAACTGGCATTGAAATCCTTCTTGAGTTGGCAGAACTCTGCATTTTGTAGTGTAAGCTTCTCTGCCTTTTCTAAGAGATCAAAGTTTCTGGCTTGAAGAACTGAGATTTCATCAGCTTGTTTTTTGCAAAGTTCCCTGCTCCTTCTGAGATCTTCTATAAGATCCTCATAACTTTTTGAGAGGCTCATTTCAGAATCTGAATCAGTGTTCGACAGGGGAGCCCTTATTCCACCTTGTTCAGAGATGACTTCATTCTGAACTTCTTCCTCTGATTCAGATAGGACAGTTAGTCCAAACTGAGCTTCCTCCTCTGCATCTGATTTGCTTGAGTCGCTATCACTTAGGGTTTTATTCTTCCCCTCAGCCGCAATACTTTTAACTTCGGAGGATCCTTCCATGAGGACTATCAGTGAGTTCCACATCTCCTTAGCTGTTGTGCAGTGGATCAACATTTGGAGTATAATAGTATCAACTGCATCAGCTATGATGTTTCTGGCTTTCTTGTCCAAGTTGACTAGAAGAGTCTCATCTTTTAACATTGTCATGGGGGGACCTTCTTGAATAATCAAGAACATTCGGGGATCCATTGCCTCCATGTATATTTTTGCTCTTATTTTCCAAAGGGAAAAATTCTCCCTGGAACAGATAGCTATTCTTGACTCCATAGCTATGATACTTAAACACCCACTAGCAGATCTGTTCAAGCTGTTAAGCTTTTCTTTGAACAACCTCGCTCAGATACCACTTGTTGTTTATGGGGTGTCTACTTAATCACCTAGAGGGGGGGGGGGGGGGGGGGGGGTGAATAGGTTATTTTAAATTCTATTTTGATTCTTGATCATAACCTAAGTGTTTGTGAGTTATAATCAGAGCTTTCAAGAAACAAACACAACCACACAGAATTTTCTAGTGGTTCCCCTATCTTGGGTACTCCACTTTCCCCCTTCTCCCCTCTAGCAGTGTGCCAGATAGGGATTATATCTTCTCCAGATCTCAGACCACAAAAGGTCTTACAGCTCAGATCTCAACAGATCTTACAGTCTCAGATCTCAACAGATCCTACAATCTCAGACTTAACAAAGTCCTACCTCAGCCTTTATAATAATAGGCTTACACTCAGATTCACCCCTGAATCTTACAACTCAGATCACAACTGATCCTAGAACTCAGATCCTTGAAATATCCTACACTCAGATCTGACAACTCAGATCCTACGGGAATTGAAAGAGATAGTAAAATCACTTAGACTCAGATTCTTCAATGTATTGAGTCTTCTTGATCTACCTGAATGATTAGACAGAATTCTTCAACAGATCAGCAACAACAAAATGGTCTTCTTGAATTGCACAGGCTGTGATGACTGTTCTTCTTTAGTAAGACAGATTCTTCCTCCTTGACCTTCTCTCTTCAGAAATAATATCAGCACCAAATTGCTGAAAGAATTTCTTCAAGTTAGAACGATTCTGAAAGAGAAGATGGCTTCTTCATATTCTTCCTCTAATTTCACCTTGAACAACGGAGAAGATAATGGCTTCGATTAGGAATATTGAACTACTCAAATCATAGTTCATGCCTTCTATTTATAACCCGCCATCCGCGCCATCTGAGACGCTCCTTCATGTCAGCGTGACGTTAGATCCTCAACGATCTTTAGTGGCTTCAGAATTGACGAGGAGTTGAGACATGGTCATCGTCTCGTCATGGCTCAGCTTGCTGTAGATGTACCGTTACACAATTTTTAACTCAGAGCTTTTCAGGAAGAGGGCGCTGAGCAATGTGTATCTGTTTCGACGCTTTTTCTATAAGGTGTCGAGCGGTGTGTAGAAGCTCGACACTTTCTTCTTAGACTGAAACTCTCAAAGCCTCCTTCTTAGGCGACGAGCAATCTTTAGTCGTTCAACGCTTTTTATCTGTAGGCGTCAAGCAATGTGTAGGAGCTCGACGTTTTTTAACTTTGCCTTCTTATCTAGACTCTTTTTGCTGACGTTGAGCTAACTGAAGTTGGTCGACGCTTTTTATTCCACGACGTCGAGCGATATTCCTTGGCTCGACGCTTCTTGACTTGGTCTCAGATCTTCAGTCAGCGACCTTGCCTTTTGAGACAACATACATGGGTCGACGCTTCTGGGTCACAGGCGTCGAGCGATGTGTGGTGTCTCGACGCTTGTGAACTTATGAATTTCTTGAGCACCTAGCTTGACCTGATCTCCTGCATAGTGATTCTAGATAATATATCAAATACATTGTGAGGTATATCTTTGACTTAGGAATGGACTTCTCCAAATCTAGAACATTGTGGGCAATGGTCCCAACAAAAAGTACCTCAGAAACATGCTAATTCCTTGGAGGAAGACTGATTTCTTGGAGCAGCAAGAAGCAGACAAGTGTAGCAATCTCCATAGCAGAATCAGAGAACATCTCTGCTGGGAGTTGTTGTGATCAACTGCTACGGATTCAACATCAACTTGAAGACAACAATCTAAAGTTGACCAAACCACCCTTATTTTGTGACTCTTCCAGTGCTATCTCAATTGCTAAGAACCCTGCCCCACACAACAGGACTAAGCACATTGAGATTAGGTATCACTTCATCAGGGAGCATGTGGAGAATGAAGATATCACCCTTGAGTTTGTTCTCACAGACAAACAAGTGGCTGATATATTCACAAATCCCCTAGATAAAGCTAAGTTTAACTTCTTCAAATTCCAATTGGGGATGTTAAAATTAGAGTAATTCTCAACTTGTTGATAACTAATCTCCCTACATATGATAGTAAGAAGAACTTGCAGGGCAAGTGCCAAAGTCAGACAGATATTGAACCATACTCATGACGACAACAGAAGGATCGTCGATAAAGGATCAAGCACATGCACATAAAATCTACATGGACTATTATGAAAAAGTCAGAAAGGGGGGAGAAAAGAATAACCTAGAATGAGAAGATGCATGAGTCAAGGGGAAGCTACCTGCTCAAGAAGATATAGAGTAGATGCATGAGTCAAGGGGGAGAAAAGAGACATCACATCTAGGGGGAGCTACTAGCTCAAGAAGATGCAAAATCTAAGGGAATGGTAACTATGTTAACATTGACCGCACAAACTCATATTATTGGTAAGTGAAAGTAATTTTGAATTGGGGTTCTAACTTCTTCAAATAGGGCGAGATTGTTGGGAATCTTGCCCTCACGATTCCTGATTTGGAGAAGTCACCAATTCAATAGAACTTCAATAAGTATTTGATTCTCTTCTTAGTTTTATCATCTCAGTAGAAGACAAGTTCAAAGCATTTGAGCTGGCACATATCATCGAAAAGAATTGGGCACATCGTCGAAACGTTTATGCATGTCGCTGAAAAGATGTGCAGAGCAAAGCAGAATGATCATATCGGCTATCGTCGAGACAACATGCGTATGAAAATATCATTGTGACATTGACACTACAACATCTCACAGCGATATCAGAAAGCCGAGATAAGGAAGAAGACTCAAGCACAAAAATAAGTCAGATGTCGATGATATCGTCGTAAAGAAGCCATGTCGTAGATAAGGCTAAGTAAGACAGATATCGTTGTAAAGTAGCCTTATAATTGGAAAGGCTAAGTAAGACTGAAGTCCACGATATCGACGCAAAGAAGGCTTGACGTCGAGAAGACAAAGAAAGGTAGCAGTTGCTGAAGAATTGTCTGTCGACATGATACCGATTATGTCGTCGACAAGTTAAGGTGGTTACAACGATATCGAGCACTCAAGAAGATTACGCCGACATCAGATAGATGACTTCATGGCGTCTTAAGTGCAAGTCCAAGACATCGACAAGTCTTGTCATCAAAATATTGTCTATATCATCATAACGATGGAAATATCGTCGAGCCAGATTCAAAAGTTGCTAGAGGCGCTGTCAGCAATTAATGCCACCGCCTGATTGTCCAATCAGCGTGTGCTCTTAAGGTATGAGCGTCTGTCAGTGAAAGAAATCATAGAAGACCGTTAAGTGGCTCCTCAGTCTTATAAAAGGGATAAGTGTCTGCCCTAAAAAAAGAGCACCGGGTATGCAAAATGTTTTTTCGCAAGAACTAATAGAACAGTAAAATAATGGCGTAAAAGAAGAAAAAGGAGAACAGAGAACAAATAGATGTTAATCCAGTGTTCCCAGAGAATCAATCCATCCTCATCGATTGATAAGTAGAATTCCAGATAGAAGAAAAGCTTGAAGAAGATCTGTGCGATCAAGATTCAAATAAGAAGTATCTTCTTCAAGAAAAGAAGCCGATCTCCACCAGGAAGAAGAATCCTTATTCTAACTCTCCTTGTTAGGCTTGCGGGCCAAAACTGTAAGATCTGTTTTCAAATATAAGTGTCGAGCTTGAGGGCTTGGGGTACGTGAGGCTTGAGGGCCAGGGGCAAGACTTGCGGGTCTGTGCTGTGTAGGGCTTGAGGGCCTGAGTGTCAAGCTTGCGGGCTTGGGTGCAGTGAAGGGGCTTACGGGCATAGGCTACAAGGACTTGTGGGTCCAAGGGGCAAGACTTGCAGGTTTGTGCTGTGTAGGGCATGAGGGCCTGAGTGTCAAGCTTGCGGGCTTGGGTGTAGTGAAGGGGCTTGCGGGCCTAGGCTATAGGGACTTGCGGGTCCAAGGGGCAAGAATTACGGGTCTGTGCTGTGTAAGGCTTGAGGGCCTGAGTGTCAAGCTTGCAGGCTTGGGTGTAGTGAAGGGGCATGCAGGCATAGGCTGTAGGACTTGCGGGTCCGAGTTGTAAGGCTTGCGTGCTAGAGAGATTGGCGGAGTTAGTTGAGTCTAGCACACTGTAAGGTAGGCGCATGGGGACAGAGGACTACTGAAGACACCCTATCTTGAGGAACCTCTATACATCTTGTGTTGTGTGCTGAGATTTTCTATGTGATTTTTCTGTGATGTGCTTACACTATATACGTTTATGTCAAGAATACTTCAAAACAGCCAAATTTACCTACCCCCCTTTAGGTGATCGTTCCATTAACCTACAACAATCACATGAAGATCTACTTTATCGTGATACCCCTTCATTAAAAAAGGCTTTTCAAACCAAGATAAACCTTACGAAAAATAGATTGGGAGGGGGAAGAGCTTAGTAGGAGAAAAGAATACAAAAACCTTTCCACAAAACTTAAAAAAACAACAAAACAAACCCAAATCCTTTGAAAAGTCCCAAGAACCCTCATGCAAGAGCTCTTGCATCATCTTCAAAAATAGAACCATGACACAAGGGACTGTTTTTTTAGATGTAAGAAATGTAAAGTGAAAAACCATTTCGGTAAAAAGTGTTGGAGTAAAGCAAAGGAGGAGGCAAATGACACAGAAATAGAGCAACCTCACTATCTCTACACCCGTAGAATGAATGAAACCGAGAGCAATAATTTCCTATGGGTCATTGACTCGGGTTTCTCAAGTTACATGGTGAACAACCATCTTTTCTTCACCCAGCTTGACGAAAATTTTAAATCTGAAGTAATTCTTGGTGACTGTAAGACTGAACAGATTGAGGGGAGAGGTATTATTTCTGTCCAAAATGATGAAGGTGAGCACAGAGTAATAACTAATTTTCAGTTTGTGCTCAACTTAACACAAAACTTGTTAAGTGTTAGGCAGTTTTAACGAAGGGATACAAGGTCATTTTTGATGAAAAATCATGCCATATAATTGAAAGAGAAATATGAACTACAATAGCCTCAACTGTTATGAATCACAATAATATATTTACTCTATATTTAAATCATTCAAGATCCAGTGCACTCACTGTTGTGAAGAAGGCGCTCAACCATTAGAAATCTTCTGACATCATCGGCTCGGGCATGTAAATTACTCTTCACTTAAAACTATTCAACAATTACTACTAGTTGAAGGAATACCATCTCTTAGATTTTAGCACACTCATTATGACAATTGTGCAAGATGCAACTCACATTGTCTTCCCTTCCCTTCCCTCCAACGGCTCAAAGGCGTGCAACCTCACGGCTTGAATTGATTCATGTGGACCTTTGGGGACCTGCAAGAACGCCATCACTTGGAGGAAAACAATACTTTATGCTTCTAGTTGATGATTTTAGCAGGTTTATGTGGATACATTTCCTGGAGTACAAATCTGATGCTCCCTCAGAATTTCAAATCTATAATCAACAAATAGAAAATCAGTTACAGAGAAGAATCAAGACATTGAGGAGTGATAGGGGAGGAGAGTTTCTCTCCAAAAATTTCATCCAATACTGTCAAGAGCAAGGCATTCGAAGGGAACTGACAGCACCTTATACTCCTAAAGAAAATGGCATTGTCAAAAGACCCAATCGAACAATCGTGGAAATGGTAAGGACAATGCTTCTCACCAAATCCTGCCCCAAATCCTTCTAGGCAGAAGCAGCCACTACAACAACGTACATCATCAATAGAGTTCCTACAAAGGCTATTCCAAACTCTGCACCATATCAAGCTCTCTAAAATAAGGTACCAAATCTGTCCCATCTTAAATTTTTTGGCTCTATTGCTTATGCACATAGGTCTAAAGAAAAGAGAGACAAGTTATAAGAAACAAGCCTAAAATGCATTTTGCTCAGATATTGCGATCAAAGCAAAGCTTATCATCTACTGGAGCCACCACAAAAAAACTAATCATCTCTCGGGATGATAGTTCCAATGAATACAAGAGTTGGGACTGGAACTCGCGCTCATAATCCATAACTAACACCTCTACCTTGCCGATTGAGTTTTGGAATTCTCCCACCTCCTTCCAAGGTAATGAGTCACAAGAGTTTGAAGACTATATCTCAGAGGAACTAGATTCATCACCGCCCAGACGGACTCGATCCATTAAAGACTTCTACACCAATGGTGAAATTGCTTTCACCATATCTACACCTGTGAGCTTTGAGGATGCAACAAAACTAAAGGAATGGGCATTGCTATGGAAGAAGAAATAACATCAATTAAGAAGAATGGCACTTGGTCACTAGTGATAAGACCCCCCAACAGAGAGGTCAAAGAACTCAGGTGGGTGTACAAGGTAAAAGAGAATGAAGTAGGTGAGGAAGATAAGTATAAAGCACGACTTGTAGCCAAGGGGTACTCTAAGAGAGCAGGTGAAGATTACGATGTAAAGTACACCCATGTTGCCAAAATGACCACGATTCATTTGCTGCTTGTATACTCTTACAGTACCAATATCCAGTGTTCTAACTGGAAGTGAAATCAGCATTCTTAAATGGAGAATTAAGTGAGGATGTGTATATCACTCAGCCCTCTATGGCCTTAAACAAGCCCCTCAGGCTTAGCATGAAAACAGAACCACCTACTTCTTCTGCCATGAAGGTTTCAACCAAAAAAAATGAACCTTCCATCTTCCTAAAGAAAGAGGCTCACAATATTATCATAATATGCTTATATGTTGATGATCTCCTAGTTACTGGCAACAACATTGTTCTCATTGAAGCTTTTAAAGAAAAAAATGAAGATTGCTTATGAGATGATTAACCTTGGTCTCATCAAGTTATTTCTAAGGATGCAAACCATCCATCTTCTGGACGAGCTCTTTATCTCACAGGAACGGTATACAACGAATATATTGAAGATGTTCAAGATGACAGACTGCTATCCGACACTTTAACCCATGTATATGACTAAAATATTAAGCTCAAAGGTGGAAGAAGGTGAGGAAGTCAACAAAGAAGAATTTAGGAGCTTGGTTGGCTCCCTAATTTATCTCACAAACACTCGGTCGGACATTGAGAATGTCGTCGACATCATTGCCCATTTTGTAAGCAACCCTAGCAAGTCACATCTTGCAGCCGAAAATTGAATACTTCGCTACCTACAAGGGACTAAGTCTACTGGTTAATTATTTCAGAAAGAATTAGAAGATGAGCTACTAGGTTTCGCTGATGCGGATTGGGCAGGCAATATCGACAATAGGAAAATTACAAGTAGTTTATCTTCTTCTTCAGATCGAAACCTATCTCTTGGAGTTCATGGAAACAGCAGAGCGTAGCTCTATCAGCCATAGAGGCTAGATACTGTTGGATCGATTGGCGCCCTTAGAGGGGGGGGGGGGGGGGTGAATAAGGGAATAAAAAATTATTTGTAATAATGTTATGAAAATTACTAAATTGTTTTATAATATGAGAAAGGCAAAATAACAATTTAGATAATTTGTGAGAATATCATAATAACCAAGTTTAGAAACAAGTAGTAAATTGTTTTATGATGAAAGAGATTGAACTAAACAATTTAGATAAAGTAATTAGAATTGAAAACTTAGTAACCAATATTTTAGAGATAACGCCAAAGGAGAGAAATCAAGTAAACACAAATAGAGACATGATTGTATTTATATAAAAAGGTGTTTACATAAATTTGATTTCAATATCGCTAGAAATCGGAGGCGTACAAATGTAAATATATTTTCCTTTTCTATACCGACTTGTATCCCCAAAAACCGGTTGGATTTAGCCTATCCTTCCCCGGATAAGGCCTCAAGCCGCTCTAGCCAATCCTTCCACGGATATGGCCTCGAGCACCCCCTAGATCTAATCACCTAGAACTAGTCGCCAACATAAGGCGAATTCCCCCCTAAGTCCTACCCAGACCTAGTCGCCAACACAAGGCGAATTCTCTAAACGGTTACAAAAATATATGGAATGAAAGTAAAGACAATAATAATAAAACTCCCTATATGATATTTCTGAAGATGAGGATGAAGGATCGCTGTAGTATGAGCGAGGTCGAAGCGATCGTCCTTCGGATGTAGCATGACGTAGTCCTCCTCCAGAATTCTCCTTAAGCTTTTTGTGGGAGATCCATCTTCGACAGCATAACAGCAATAGAGTTGTGGCACTTGTAATATCTCTGGGATGGATAGCAAAAATGAGAAAGAGCCTATCAATTTATAGAACTTGAAGATAGCGCCTGCGGTAGTATGTAGCGCCTGCGGTAGAGATCGTGTGGAGCGGTTGCAAAACCGTCGGCGGCGTGGCGCTGTGCACGAACTTTAGCTAGCGCCTGACGGTAACGCTAGCGCTGGCGGTAGTGCTAAGGAACCGCTGAGATGAAACTAAACCGCTGATACGGATCCGCTGAGATGAAACCGCTGAGACGGAACCAAACCGCTGAGACGAAACCGCTGAGACAGAAAGATCTACCGTGGAGCGTTAGCACTAACGCTGGTGGTAGTGCATTTCTCCAGATGTTTGAATTCAGCTGCTTTCTACCCGTGGAGTATTGCACCTATAATTCCTGCACACTATTAACACACGACAAGCAAGATCTGATACAATTTGAGGTTTGTTATTCTCAAACAAAGGGATGTGACACACATGTCCAACAATCTCCCCCTTTTGATAATAACAAACCCTCTTAGCAAGAAATCAACACTAGTGTTTATAGTATATGATAAGCATGATAAATAGTGCAACTATAGAATATGATAAGAATGAGAAATGTGCATACTCCCCCTATCTTAATGCTCCCCCTACATAAATGCAATTTATGTTTTACTCCCCTTAAATGATAGATTACATGAATTAATCTCCCCTTAATCTTCTATATTTCTCCTATATAGATTTCTTCAATTAATCTCCCCCTTTTGGTATTATCAAAAGAAGGTAGGGTGATGGTATTAAGGAAGCATTTCTTATAAATGATAAAGCATGATCGAGCTTTTGTAATATAGATAATGATAAAGATTTTAAGCATAGTATATATAAGAGATTTCAAATAAAAAGATCAGAGTTGTGAGCAAGCGGAAGATTATAAGAAACATCTTTTTGTAAGCATGAAAAGCATAAGTAAAAATATGAGTTTTAGTTCAAAATTGAAAGATGTTTTAACCTTTTTGAAATCTCAATGTTTTTCATAAAGATACCAAGCATGAAATGAACATATCAAAGAGAGATTATACTATAATGTTACTTAATTTTGAGTTCAAGAGGTACCAAAATATTGTAGAGATCATGCTAGGTTATCTAGTGCATTTCTTATATAAAGAGTAGTATAGATAAAACATTAGAATCCAATACTCATGAGAAGAAGTGTTATGAAAGATAATGATGTGCACATAAGTGTATTTTGAGCAATGTTAACAATTGATTTAAATCACAAAATACAAGACATGTAGAGTAAAGTGCATAATAAAACACAAGTATATCAACTTTCACACACTTTTAATGCACATAATTTTTAACAAAGTGGTGTAGTAACCAAGGTTTGCACAAGACACTTTACTATTCTTTCCAAGGTGCTCAACCTCACAATGCTTATGAAGACTTATCAGGAGGTTCAAGTAGTGCTTGGTGGAGTTATATTTGTCTACATATATAATTTGTTTGTTCACAATTGTGAGACAACATTCTCCGAATACACTTGTTTTGCAAACCCAAATCTTTTAACTTAACCACTTTTCTAAATTTCATAAGTGCAATTCAAATGTAGTGTAGGCAATAAACTTATGCAAGTTTTAATTCATTGTACAAATACAATACACAAGCAATCATTTTAGATTTAAACACACATGTTGATTATCAAAATAAGTGAGTGAAATGTATCATTATCAATCATAAAACATTTACTCATACTTAGAGGCATGCTAAGCTTGGATCTACACATATTTTTAATACAATTGATGCTCTTAAATAGATATATCAAAGCATGATAAACAAAGCAATGTTCATAGTAATTTGAAGGAATAAATTATGACATTGTAAATAATTCTAAATAATAGAATTCATTCATGTTTGATATTAGCAATAAAGATCATACAGTTTTTTTGTTGTTTTATCATTTTTTAATGAGATAAAAACAGAAAATCACAAAAACATATTTTGTATTTTTGAATTTTGAACTTTTGTAGTTGATTTTTCATAATATGAATAAGACACAAATCTCAAAAACATATTTTTGAATTTTGAACTTTTGTAGTTGATTTTTAATAATATGAATAAAACACAAATCTCAAAAACATATTTTTGTATTTTTGAATTTTCAATTTTTGCAGTTGATTTTCTTAAATATAAATTAAAACAAAGATAATAAATGTCAGAAATTCAAAAAATAAATTAGTTAATATAAACAAACATATTTTTAAGGATTTTTTGAAATTTTAAAAATAAAACAAAATCAACCACCCACGCTAGCGCCGACGCTAGTGCTAGCGCGGCAAACAGTACTTGATTTTATGAGAATTTTAAAAATCTTATTTTTGATATTTATTAAGTGTCCTTAGAGTAGTTTTATACAAAAATTTTGTAATTTTGGAGATGTCTTGATTGCTCAAATTTGCATAAAACTTCAGCTTTTTTAAATACATGTGTTTAACAAAAACATTTATGCTCAAAAATATAAATTATGCAAACACAAGAGGACAATTTTTATTAAACAACCCAAAATATGCATGATTTAAGCGATAAGTAAATAAAATGATCATGCAAAGAATAATATAAGTATGTCCTAAGATTAAAAACCACCCCGACTAAATGTCTACACCCTAGCCCCGTACTAAGTGACAGATGGGCATGAGGAGCTGCACACATGCCGTAGGTTGGCGTGTTAATCCCATATGCACACACACTAGAGAACGCTCAACCTAGCACTCTTTCCCCCCAATGCCTCGCAAGGCCCCACTGGAACCCTCCCCGGTTAAGGACAATATATGACTTAGAGGTTAGGTCTTTAATGCATACAACCCTATGCCCCCGCTATTGTGAGATATGAAGTCATAGGTGAATAATCCGTGGACAACCTATGCTTTTAAACTATGGGTTGATTTATAAACTATGGGTTTTGTTTAATGTGATGAGTTATATAAAGCCGCATAGTTTTTCTACTTTTATGAGATGACGATATGAGATAACTAGCACAATTACTAATATTCAATAAGTGACAATGCTAGTATGATGACTTTTGGGTTTAATGTCATGTCATAAGATTTATATTAATATTGCATGTATTCCAAAATAGAGTTTCAAATTATAGATCTAGGATAAAGTGATGATTTAGTTTGATTTATTCGTTCATTACAAAGTTGATTCTAGAGTCTACAAATATGAGAGATACATGCAATCACTAGCAAAGCAAATCAATACATCAAATAATGTAAAGAAAACATTATTCATATTTTTATCATAAGATTCATAATTCCTAGGTGATAAACATTATTGTTTTGAGATATTTCTTGATAAAACATGAATTATGATTTATGATTATAGAGAATTTTGCATAGAATATATGTTAGATCATCATGATAAATGTGAATTCTATTCCTTCTAAACTTATGACAAAATGATTTGGTGATTTTCTTTTGAATGAGCATGTTTGAATTGTAAGTCTAGAAAATGATGATCATGCTATCATATCAAAAGCAAAGATCACAAATATATAGTTTTGAAATAAAATTGCATTCAATAATTGAATTTATTGATCTTTGGTTTTGCATGATAATATATGATTCATGAAACAATATTCATAAATATTCTAATGATTAATCCATAAACTATGTGTTTGTTGGAATTTTAGAATTCTATATAATTTCAAATCACATAGTTATCATGATATTTTAATAACATTGTAAATGTTATACCTAGCATATAAATTTAAGCATAAACTAAGAAGTAGTGCTAGAATGATGAGTTTGAGTGCAATGTTATTATATATGATTTAATGGAGATAATGTTGCATGTAATATGAGAGGATTTCAAATTAATTTTCTTTAGACCTAGTATGATGATTAAACTTTTGATTTGATCTAAATGATACAAGATGATTCTAAGGTCTAAATTGCATGCAAATAATGGTGAGACACATCACACACATAATATCTAAATTAATATATGAAACAATTATATAAAGGATATCATGTGATGGAAAATCCATAAACACAGAAATTTTAGACTCAAGCAAACTAAGATAGCTTTTAAAATGGAGTTGAAATTGGGCAAATTGACAGCACCAAACGAACTCAAATGGGCAAGTCTAGTTCGTCGCTGGATGGAGATTTCTGTGCTCTTTCTGAAAATATATTAAACGCGAAAATCGGATGAGCGGATCAAAAGATATGGCTGTTTGAAGTTTTGATCGTAAACTCGCATTTTTGAAAGATTAAACATGCGTTTAGATGAATTTTTTATTTCAAATTTTCTATCTAATATTCTTCATTATAAGGGCTATCATATGCAGCAAACTAAAATGGAAAAGAATCAAAAACATTGCGCATTTTAATTTTTAGTTTAGGCCCTTTAATAAACAATTTAAATCCAATCTTTAAAATAGTTTCAATAGTCTTGATAATAATTCCGATATTTAATTTATCATGATAATTCAAGACAATTAAGGGGAAATGATTTAAAAGGATAAAGAACTAAGAAGATTAGAGATAGGTCACTTTGAAAAATATATGACTTAATGTTCAATTTTAATTCAATTTGATTTGTTAAATATTAGGCTTAAAATGTGTAAGTCATATCCCATGAAATATAAAGAGACCAAAAACATTTTGGATCAAAAACACAAACTAAACAAAAGAAAAGGAAATAAAGCACATCATGAAGTAGAGTAGTGATATTTCATTTTTATTTGTTTCTACTTCATGCAAATGAATGGTTATTAATGAATGAGAGATTTAGGTATCCAAAGGTGACCAAGTGGGATGGTTCCTTTGGGTACCCAAATACATCGTGGTGGCTTTTGGGAAGATAATGATGAATGGGCTTTTTTAATTAAAGATGATATGTCATTTTTCTTTATGGGTCTCCATTCATACATTGGTTGTTTATCACTTAAATCCATATAATGATTATGTGACATCTTTATATGATGATAGTTGTTTGAAAAATAATTCATTATGGGTTTATGTTTATTCAAATTATTTTTCAAAATAGCTTGATGTTGATAATCATAAAGAATTTTATTATATGGATTCTTTGAAAGTTTATAAGAGTGATTGTCTTTCTTTAGAAGTGATTGTTGAAAGAGTGGGTTACAATATGTTTTAAAAGATTGATTCTTATTTTGATGATTTTCATTTCCACTCTTTCTTATAGACATACTCTTATAATATGAAGGATAATATTTTATAGTTTGATTTTCATGAAAAGGAGTTTTTAAATATGAGTCATGATTGAAAATATATTGAGACTTATAATAGTGACTCTTAAGAATTTTGTGAGGATCATAATTCCTTTTGAAACTAAACTCCTTTTGATTTGATGTGAGAAAATGATCCTTTTTAGAAATGATTTTGTAAGTTAATTTATCTTTGTTATTCAAAATCTTATGATGAATGACATTACTAGAAAATATAACATTTTCAACAAAAGATTTTAATTGTCTTAACTTACAAGTTAGAGCATCAGTTTCAATTATCAATTTTTCATTATGCCTTTTTGAAACTAAGAGCCCTTTTTCAATATCCTTGAATTTTTCTTTTAATAGATTGCAATCAAAACAAGGAGTAGGAATTTCAACTAAAGAGCAAGATGGAGAAGCCACATCATAATTAGATTCTACATTAACATTAGCTTTTAACCTTTTATTTTCTAAACATAATTTATCATTTGTAATTTTCAATTTCTTAATTTTATGTTTAGCAATTTGTAGCATATGTAATTTGGAAATAGAATTAGTCACAAAGATAGAAGAATTTGATTTACTTACATTGCTATCGGGAGAAGCAAGATTTGAACATAAAGTTCCTTTAACATCTTTTTGGCACTCCTCTTCCTAAGACAACATTTCTTCTTCTCTTCCACTTGATGTGTTCTCCATGGTTTCATCCTGAGAGATTCTTTCTTGATTGCTTGTGCCAATTTGAATGTTTTCCAAATGTTATGCATGCTCCAAACCTATACACGGAAGATCAAACATTTCATCAAGAAATTTCCAAACTTTGTAAGCATTAGTAAAACAATAAATCAGTTTGGAAATATCTTTTGATAAGGCACAAAATAAAGTATTCATAGCCTTCGCATTTAAATGACATTCCAATTTATTTGATTCATCCGCTGGTCTTATAATTGACGTATTCCAAATTTTGATATCATATGAGTTTAAAAAAGATTTCATTAATATTTTCCACCCTTTATAATTTTTGCCTTCAAATAAAGGTGGTGCCAAAGAGTTTTCATTTATATAAAAGTTTTTCCCATTAGTAGAAGCGAGATCATGAGATGCCATTATTCCCGGTTTTTAAGCCGTTTGGAATAACCTCGCTTTGATACCACTTGTTGGATCGATTGGCGCCCTTATAGGGGGGGTGAATAAGGGAATAAAAAATTCTTTGTAATAATGTCATGAAAATTACTAAATTGTTTTATAATATGAGAAAGGCAAAATAACAATTTAGATAATTTGTGAGAATATCATAATAACCATGTTTAGAAACAAGTACTAAATTGTTTTATGATGAAAGAGATTGAACTAAACAATTTAGATAAAGTAATTAGAATTGAAAACTTAGTAACCAATATTTTAGAGATAACGTCAAAGGAGAGAAATCAAGTAAACAAAAATAGAGACATGATTGTATTTATATAGAAAGGTGTTTACATAAATTTGATTTCAATATCGCTAGAAATCGGAGGCGTACAAATGTAAATATATTTTCCTTCTCTATACCGACTTGTATCCCCACAAACCGGTTGGCTTTAGACTATCCTTCCCTGGATAAGGCCTCAAGACACTCTAGCCAATCCTTCCCCAGATATGGCCTCGAGCACCCCTAGATCTAATCACCTAGAACTAGTCGCCAACACAAGAAGAATTCCCCCCTAAGTCCTACCCACACCTAGTCGCCAACACAAGACGAATTCTCTAAACGGTTACAAAAATACATGGAATGAAAGTAAAGATAATAATAATAAAACCTCCTATATGAGATTTCTGAAGATGAGGATGAAGGATCGCTGTAGTATGAGCGAGGTCGAAGCGATCATCCTTCGGATGTAGCGTGATGTAGTCCTCCTCCATAATTTTCCTTAAGCTTTTTGTGGGAGATCCATCTTTGGCAGCATAACAACAATAGAGTTGTGGCACTTGCAATCTCTCTGGGATGGATAGCAAAATCGAGAAAGAGCCCATCAATTTATAGAACTTGAAGATAGCGCCTGTGGTAGTACGTAGCGCCTGCGGTAGCATTCGTGTGGAGCGGTTGCAAAACCATCGGTGGCGTGGCGCTGTGCACGAACTTGAGCTAGCGCCTGGTGGTAGCGCTAAGGAACCGCTGAGACGAAACTAAACCGCTGATACGAAACTAAACTGCTGAGACGAAACCGCTGAGATGGAACCAAACCGCTGAGACGAAACTGCTGAGACGGAAAGATCTATCGCGGAGCGTTAGCACTAACGCTGGCGGTAGTGCATTTTTCCAGATGTTTGAATTCAGCTGCTTTCTACCTGTGGAGTATTGCACCTATAGTTCCTACACACTATAAACACACGACAAGCAAGATCAAATACAATTTGGGGTTTGTTATTCTCAAATAAAGGGATGTGACACACATTTCCAACAGATACATCATCCTTAATACTGCCACATGTGAAGCCCTTTGGATGCAGCATGTCAAGAAGGAAATAGGTAGTAAAGGAAAGCTCGAGATGAAGGAGGAAAAAGGGGTCAAAATATTCTATGACAACACCTCTACAATCTCTCTCACGAGGAATCCAGTTCATCACAGCCGTATTAAACATATTGACATCCGATTTCACTTCATCTGCGAGCTCACAGAGAATAATATTGAGATAGAGTTTTGCCCCACAAAGAATCAACTCGCTGACATCATGACCAGGCCTCTCCCTAGGGATCGGTTCATCGACCTAAAGCTGAAAATTGGGATAATGGAATGCACTGATTTAGGGAGGGTGTAAAAATATATCAACACTTAATGACATAAATAAGAGCTGTGACAATCAGTCAATCCTCATGTAATTAGCATTAATATAAAACCATCAACTGCTTCTATAAAAAGGAAGTAAAATGTAACATTTGAGAAAAGTGAGTAAAAGCAGTAAAACCCTTCAAGTAAATCCTTCTTATTTCTCATTTTGCCTCTCGATCTCTATCATGAACTTTGTAGAAGAGTGAATTAGTGCAAATAACAATATATGATTGTCACCTATTGCAGAACACCATACAACACAAATATTGTTTGGTGTTCCCTTCTTTTGACATATATACACCCGCCTGAATGTGGGGGAAGCAAAAGCATTGCCCAATTTTGCATCACTCAAGAGAAACCAAATAGCATATTAAGTGTGCGCAGTTCTCCTTAGCATAATACTTCCTGGTTTCAAACAAAAGAGCAGTAATCCTTTGTAGGGCTGGAGAAATAGGGTGGAAATATCATATTATTATGACGTCTTAAGAAAAAAACACAAATATGATAATGATCCAATAAATGAAAATATTAGCATGCATTATCAGATAGTACGCCATTGTGCAAGCTCTTGTTCAAGTACTCATATTATTTTTGTAAGTGTGTTTCTCTTTGGTACGGATTATAAGATAGTATGCCATGATGCAAGCTCTTGTTCCAGTACTCATATTTCCCAAAATAGAAAGGATAGTAAATCCAAATTACCTGCTTCATCATTGAAGTGAATGAATCCTTTGGAAGGTTATAAGGCAAAATAGAATTACAGGATCAACAGATAATGATTGGTGTAGAAGCATCACTAAATACTCAATTATGTATGATTCCACTGCCTAGTTTGGTGGATGGAAGGTCTACACGAAATTATTGTTGGTATTTCCAAGGTGATCTCAAAACAATCAAGCAATTAGTCTCACTGCCAACGCGATATGAGCCTATAAGGTCGCACATAAGAGCATTTGGATAAGTTGGAGGAATTATTGTGTTGGCCTTACTTATATTGGATATGAGTGAAGGACCAATCCAATGGCTCGTTGTAGTTAGGTCGAGTCGGCTAAATGTTCCACAGATATTATGAATATTGTATGGAGCATGTTGGCATGTGTTCAAGAAGATAATGCATGTATCGTCAAGATCATTACGATGATATTGTGAATATCGTCGAGTGGTCACGACAATATGACAACATCAGGATTGTGTACATCAGGATTCTGTACATCAGGATAAAGGAGATCGAAAGTCTACATTAGGATTCTGTACATTTGGGGGGCGTGTTATTTGGAAGATCAAGAAACAAGTTGTGGTCTCAAGATGTAGTGTTGAAGCAGAATATAAAAGTATGATTCAGACTACTTGTGAATTAAAATGGTTACATGCACTTTTGTTAGACTTGGGATAAGTGTACAACTATACTCTACCTATGTTCCACAATAACAAAGTTGTCAACTACCTATCATAGAATCCAGTCTTCTATTAGAGGGTTAAGCATAATGAAGTTGATCATCACATCATTAGAGAATAAATCTTGAAGAAACAAGTCTGCAATCCATTCGTTACTTCTGATCAAGAGTTGACGGACATCTTCACCAAACAACGGTCGTCATCTTTTATAGAGATATGTAGCAAGCTGGGAATGATTGACATATACGCTCCAGCTTGAGGGGGAGTGTTAGAGCATGGAGTATGGGCAGATGCTTATTGAGTATCCGCATTTTGTCTGCATAGTGTCCACAGGAACCCGAATGTGTCGATGGTTACTAGTGGAGTGTCCGCAACTGTCCTTATGTGTTCGGCCATTGTGTTTTGTCCCACACTGTCTATTATATATTCTCTCACATCCACATTTCTATATAAAGTGGGGTTTCCCCATATAATAACTAGATTTTTTGGAAATAAAATAATAATTATTATTTTTAATTACTCTCAAGTTTTTTCAGTTTTCACATATATTATTAGAATAGTCTGTTATAGCTATATATATGTAGAATAAGAAGACTATAACTTGCATATAAATATATATATAAAAGCTATCATAGCATAAGCATATTGACTATAAGCCTTATAAGGAGAGTATTCTAGAAGCTATAATATGGAATCCTATATATTCTTCTTCTGGTAAGACCGTATATATATAGACTATATAAAAGAATAAACATGCATATAGCCTATTCAAAAGAAGAAGAATCTATAAAGCAGAAAAAGAATAGCCTAAAGTCAATTATATATTATAGGATAATATTAAATAAGCTCTACAATATATATTCTAGAAGAAGAATAAGATGAAGAAAAACTATATATAAGAATAATATATAGCCTATATAGAAGAATGTTTTTCCTATATAGCCTAAGAAGAATATATAAGTATATGCTATCATATATAGCTATATATAGTCCTCTTATTCTTCCTATATAGGCTATATATTTAGTCTATAGACTATATATATAGGCTATATAGGCTTATATATTATACTATATAAAGCTTATATAGGTTATACATAATATATAGTATGACTATATAGCTATTTAGTAAGAAGAAGCTATTATGGGAGAAGAATATATAGAAGCCTATAGGAATAAAGCTATATAGAATAAGTATAACCTATATTTAAGAAGAAGAATAGGCTATAAAGAACAAAGCTATATCTAACCTATATATTAGCATATAGGCTATATATATCAGAAAACAATATAAGTTATATAGTCTATAATAGAAGTATAGACGCTATATATAGAGGCAATATTATATAGCTTATAGCTTATTCTTCTTTTTCTATATATAGACTATATACTACATAGGCTAGTCTATACATATGACATATATTCTTCTCCTTCTATATAAGGTTCTTCCTATGTATAGTCTATGTATATATATATATATATTTATAGGCTTATATATGCCAATATAGCCTATATCTTCTTCAATATAAGCTTATTCTTCTATATATCTATAGGCTACATAGGCATAGGCTATTAATATAATATAGCTTATTCAATATTAGCTTATATATAGCCTTTATTATAAGAATAGCCTATATATTCTGTAGCTATAAAAAGAAGAATAAGTTAAGTTGAATAAGCCTATTATATAGGCTATATATAGTCTTTTATGTAGGCTATATAGAATATATATAGGTATAGGCTATAAGCTATATCATTTCTTATATGTTATAGTCTATAAGCCTATATAGCTATAGCCTATCTTAATCTATATAGGCTATATATATAATCTCTATAGGCTATATATAGCAATAAGAATATGCTTCTATATATTTTATAGGCTATGTTATAAAGACTATATATAAGAAGAAGAAGATTACTACATAGAAGAATCCTAATAGGCATGCATATAAGAGAAGAAGAATATATAAGGAGAATAAGAAGACTATATAAGAATATCTAGTATAGGAAAGCAGGTATCAGCAAATTGACTTAGGTACCTGACATGTCTCTTTTTTAATATACATGTTCTTAATATCTTTTGTAGATAGAAACAGGTGTTCGCGAGTTTTCCTTCAGGTACTCGTGTATTATATTTCATATACCTATTCTTTATATCTTTCGTAGATAGAAATAGGTGTTCCTGAGTTTTCCTCAGGTACCTGCGTATTATATTTCTTATACCTATTCTCTATATCTTTTGTGGATAGAAATAGGTGTTCGCGAGATTCCTTTAGGTACTCGCATATTATATTTTATATTCCTGTTCTTTATATCTTTTGAAGATAGAAACATGTGTTTGCGAGTTTCTTTCAGGTACTCGCGTATTATATTTCATATACCTGCTCTTTATATCTTTTGTAGAGAGAAACATGTGTTCGCGAGTTTTGTTCAGGTACTCATATTTTATATTTCGTAAACATGTTCTTTATATCTTTTTCAGATAGAAATAAATGTTCGCAAGTTTCCTTTATGAACTCGCATATTATATTTCATATACCTATTTTTATGTCTTTTGCAGATAGAAACATGTGTTCGCAAATTTTTCTGTAGGTGCTCGCGTATTATATTTCATAGGTGTTCTTTATATCCTTTGCAGATAGAAACAGGTGTTAGCGAGTTTCCTTCAGGTACTCGCGTATTATATTTCATATACCTATTCTTTATATCTTTTGCAGATAGAAACAAGTGTTCGCGAGTTTCCTTCAGGTACTTGTGTTATATGTTTCTTTTATACATTCTTTGACTACTCTTTTGCTGAGATAAGCAGGTGTTCGCGAGCTCTCTTCAGGTACTCACGTAATATGTTTCTTTTATATCTGCTTTGACTACTCTTTTGTAGAGATAAGCAGGTGTTCACGAGGTCTCATTAGGTACAAGCATAATATATTTCTTTTCTACCTACTTCAACTACTCTTTTACATAAATAAGCAGGTGTTTGTGAGTTCTGTTCAGGAACTAGCATGTTCCCACAGATACTTCCACTCTTTATACACATGTTCTGTCATGACAAAAAAGGCAAATCTCGATTCTCGTTGGTAAGTTCTAATTTTTCAAAGTTCTTTCAAAACTTTAAAAAATGTTGGGATCATGTTTACCCGAAAATTGATGATCCTCTCCAAGGAGACTGATCTAGGTGCCCAACTAGAATGAGGGATCCTTCTAAACCTTACCACCTGAAGAAGGCCAGGGTGGTCCGGCGAGACCTGACGGCGAGGGAGTCTGTGTCAGAGACTCCCCCCTCTATAACATCCCTCCTGACAACACTGCCGAGGTAATATAATCTATCTCGCCTTTAAAGCTAACCACGGTGACGCGATACCTCAACAACTTCAACCACTCGCAGAACCTGCATGTGATGGAAGGTGGCCCTAGAATCAACCAAGCAAATGCCGACATTCCCCCACCTATTCTGGGAGAAGTTCCACCAGCCCAGGAGCCCGCCCTTCAAATTACTCCTGGCTGGAACATGCCCGCGCCTGATAAGCACTTCATTGCCTTCTCGCCTACCTTTTACCATTCACCCTCTTTCTGACCCTAACTTTCGTAGCCCTCACTTTTGGGACCACGTGGTTATCCTCCACCGTGCGCAACTCTCCTACCCCCGAGACCATCGTAACCTCCCCAGCACCGGAGCGGGAACACTCGGCGGGAAAAAACCCTGACCATAACTCTCCCGTCGTGGACCCGACCATTACTTCCGCTGCTGCCGACCAGGTACACCACCCTGCGAAGGGGAAATTGCTCCACCCCCAGTCAACCATTTGCAGGGCAGCCCATCACCTCTCGTCGGTCCCCCATCGAAGAATATGTACCTGGTTAATTACCCTTCTCTCCACAAACTCAATATTTGTATAACTGGAAAAGACTAACCTTCACTCCCGCTGGCTACCGTCAGGTCCCGCTGGTGTACCCTCATGATGAGTAGGAGATGATCTTGCCGCCTCCTTCTGCTGGCAACCTCTCAGACTTTCTCGGCGATCTCGAAGATACTATGACCATGAAGGAGCGAATGATGGAGGTTCTCGACAAGCTGATCTGGATGCAGTGAGACCTAGCCAACTAGACGGAGGAACACCGGGCAACCTTTGAGCGTCGGTTGAGCATCCTCGAGCGAGATTACAGGCACCTTATCGGGGAGATGGAGCGCCAGGGTGGCGGGTGCGAGGAGACTTCTCCTGGGAGGGACATTGCGCGAGCTAGGGACCAAATGCACCTAGTTTAACAGGAGAATACCACAATGAGCGCGTATTACTACCCGCGAGTGCCTCCGAGGACAGGGAGGCGAGGCCGGGGTCGATGGCAGTGGGTATAGTACTAAGCAAACCGGCTCTCGCTCCCTATATTCTCCTGCACCCTTTTTATTCCCCTTTTCCTTTGTATTTACTGAATCAAGACGAGACCTGCTGCGTCTCGCGAACAATTTCTGATTGTATGTTATTTATTCTGTCCTTTACTATTTTTCTTAATGCTATCTTGCAGATGCTTTCATTCTCGTTGTACTTTTTAGTTTGATGTCGCCTGAAGAATCTCATGCATTGCTTTCGCCATCTACCGGTGACTGGGGTGTATGCTGGATGGCTCGCACTCCGAGGTGCCAGGGTAGTGCGGTCGTTATCCGCACCCTGTGCGTAGAGAACTCCACTCCTTTTTATTTTTTCTGTAAATAGTCAGCCCACCCACCGCCTTTATTATGTTTTCTTCTCTTTCCTCCCTTGCTCTCGAACCAGCACTCGCACCTCTCTCTAGACTTCCTGCCACTTTCCTTTCGTGCGAGATGGCCCCCAAACCCGATGGTAGGAGCAGGTTCACCCAGTCATTCCTTAACCACCACTTTGATACCTGCGACCTATCTGAAGAAGATTTTGCCGCGACTGTTGCTGACTACACTCTGCAAGGATTCACTGCGCACTGCCCTGGAGGCCGCGATATCATCAACCAGATCTCGCCTGACGCTCTCTCCATTCCACTTGACCATTTCGAGGTGGTACTCCGTCTCCACCTCTGGCCCAAACTGCGCCAGGCGTTCCTCTATGTCGGCATAATTCTCGCTCAGCTGAACCCAAATTCAATCGTAATGCTGGTAGCATTCGCCTGCTACTTACGGGAGGAGGGGGTTGAATTCTCCCTTCCTGTCTTCCACAGGCTTTTCAATTTCCAGGTGAAGAGCAGGGTGGCCTTGTTCTCGGGCCAAAGCCCGCTCAAGGTCACCGGTACCGCAAACAAATTCCATGAATGGACACGGCGGTTCATCTTCGTGACTGGGAATTTCGGCAACACTCTCCTCGCGCCGGTGCAGGAGGACAAGTCGACCTTCAAGCCTCCAACGCTGGATGGTTACCGGGCCAAGCTCCATGCAATCATCCAGTAGCATGGAATGTATGTCGTGCACATGTGGAAGCATGTCAACTCGTTTCCGCCGATTCCGCTGGAAGAGGGTAACCTTACAATTTCAACCCCAGCTCCCGCTTTCTTTCACTCGCTTCCATCTTCTTACTAACTTTCTTGATGCAGGGGTTCGAAGACTTCCCCTCCACTCGCCGAATGCGGTCGTGGATCTCACTCCCGATGACTCCCTTGCCCACACTCAGTTCGCCGCTGTAGCCTGCCATAAGGATCCATCTCTAGCAAAGTCCAGCAGGCAGAAGCGGATGCCCGACACGGCCACCAGCTCCCCCGCCAAGCGAGCGAAGCCTTCTTCAGCTGCTAAGGGAAAGGCGGTAGCGGACGAGACACCTGGATCGAGTTTTCCTGCTATGGAGGACTCAGCGGTCCATACCGTCATTGCACCGGCAGAGCCCTCTTTGGGGCCGGTGCTGAGAGGGCATTGAAACTTCTCTCTCGGCAAGAGATATACGGATGCGGTCTGCGACCCCCTACTGCAATGGGACCGGCGGGCCAACCGAGTATCCATCTCAACCCTCCATCCATCCTGGAAGGAGCAATAAACTACCAGCGGCCAAGCCTACAACCTCTCCTATGTGCTTTACAGCTGCAAGGACGCCCCCATTTATGATGCAGACACCACTCAGACACTTGCGCATGAGGGCTCGCGGGCTATGATGTGCGCTCTCAAGTTGACTCACATGTCTTCTTACCGCAGCATGACCCTCGTGCGAAACCTGGCTGAGGTTGAGAAGACACACTCTCGCACCTCTGCCGAGGTCCTGGCCATCAAACAGGAACTGGACTCTGTCGAGGCCCTTCTCTCCAGCCGCCCAGATCAAGAGGTGGGCGTGTCTCCTCGTATTGACTTAAGCTCTCGCATTTCCTTCCTTTCTTGCGCTAACCATCATTTTTTCTCGCAGGACATAGCCAACTATGATACCCTACTCGTGTGGGCGTGCATCCTTGAGGAATAGGTCAAGGAGCTGGAGGCCGAGAACCAAAGGTTGCAGGATACCGCCGCTTAGCCACCTCCCGAGGAGAGGGAAACTCGGCACCTTTACTCTAATGCCGAGTTCAAATGGCTGATGCAGAGGTCCGCCGATGGAGTAACAAAGCACATGCTGGAGGTGCTTTGAAGGTATGGGCTTTTGAAGGAAGAGGGAGAGAGGATTCAATCCCACCATGTGCTTCCTGAGCTATTCGCCTGGGTGGATGACCCCGCGGATGATGCTGATCTAGGGCTGTAGTTCTGCGGCCTCCATTCTCCGAGTGGGAGCAATGTGCATTCCAGCGAGAAGACCGGTGACCACCCCTGAAGACCCTTGCTCATTTAACCCTTTTTCTTTCAGATGTAATGCGAGAACCCTTTTGTAATTTCCTTATACTAAGATGAAATGAAATATTTTGCCTCTTGTGATTTGTATCATATATTTTCTTTTTATGCATCTCGCTATAATCAGCCGATAGCTTGTGCGCTCGTACACTATTTTACATGTTCTCGCACTTTCGCGCGTGCGCTTGCATATCACTCGTCTGCTCTAATACCAATGACCTTAAGCCCTAGGCCGTGATCGAGACGCTCTCGCCGCGCAGGCGCGCCACGCAATCACAACCTTTTCGTACTTGCCCATGCCTTTCTAGGACTTATACGATTTTTTGATTTCTACCGAGAGCGCAACTGCGCCGAGAACCCACTTTGTCTCGCTCAATTGTCACATCCCTTGGCGGCTGGCTAACGCCCCACTGCGCATTCATCAGGTGAGTGCCCTTTTCGAATGATGTCATTCGCAGCGAGTGCCCATTATGATGGACATTATTCGCCAACCTTATACTGAGACTTACCCTATGTTGATCTTCCCCTCATTGGATTTTCCGTTCTTACCTTGCCTTCCTCATGGATTACCACCGAGTGAGCCTACGACCCTGCCAGCTAGGTGTGAGCCTGGTTATAGCGGGTCTGCTCAGGGCTAATTGTCTTTGAAACCTGCCACCAAGTGAGCCTATGGCCCTGCCAGCAAGGTGAGATCCTGATCAGCGGGTCTGCTCTGGGCTAACTTTTGAACTTTCCTTCCACCGAGTGAGCCTACGTCCCTGCCAGCTAGGTGACAGCCTGGTCAGCGGGTCTGCTCGGGGCTAACTGCCTTTGAAACCTGCCACCGAGTGAGCCTACGACCATGCCAGTTAGGTGAGAGCCTGGTCAGCGGGTCTGCTCGGGGCCAACCCTTGAAACTTTCCTGCCACCGAGAGAGCCTACGACCCTGCCAGCTAGGTGAGAGCCTCTTGGGGCTAACTGCCTTTGAAACCTGCCACCGAGTGAGCCTATGGCCCTGCCAGCTATAGGTGAGAGCCTGGTTAGCGGGTCTGCTCGGGGCCAACCTTTAAAAGTTTCCTGCCACCGAGTGAGCCTACGACCCTGCCAGCTAGGTGAGAGACTGATAAGCGGGTCTGCACGGGGCTAACTGCCTTTGAAACTGCCACCAAGTGAGCCTATGGACCTGCCAGCTAGGTGAGAGCCTGGTCAGCGGGTCTGCTCGGGGCCAACCTTTGAAACTTTCCTGCCACCAAGTGAGCCTACGACCCTGCCAGCTAGGTGAGAGTCTGGTCAGCGGGTTTGCTCGGGACCAACCTTTTAAACTTTCCTGCCACCGAGTGAGCCTACGACCCTGCCAGCTAGGTAAGGGCCTGGTCAGTGGGTCTGCTTGAGGCTAACTGCCTTGGAAACCTAACACCGAGTGATCCTATGACCCTACCAGCTAGGTCAGAGCCTAGTCAGCGGGTCTGCTCGGGGCCAACCTTTGAAACTTTCCTGGCACCGAGTGAGCCTATGACCCTGCCAGCTAGGTGAGAGCCGTCAGCGGGTCTGCTCGGGGCAAACCTTTAAAACTTTCCTGCCACCAAGTGAGCCTACGACCCTGCCAACTAGATGAGAGCCTGGTCAGCGGGTCTACTCGGGGCTAACTTCCTTTGAAACTTGTCACCGAGTGATCCTACAGCCCTGCCAGCTAGGTGAGAGCCTGGTCAGTGGGTCTGCTCGGGGCCAACCTTTGAAACTTTCTTGCCACCGAGTGAGCTTATGGACCTGCCAGCTGGGTGAGAGCCAGGTCAATGGGTCTGCTCGGGGATAACTACCTTTGAAACCTGCCAGCGAGTGAGCTTACGACACTGCAAGCTAGGTGAGAGCCTGGTCAGCGGGTCTGCTCGGGGACAACCTTTGAAACTTTCCTACCACCAAGTGAGCCTACGACACTGCCAGCTAGGTGAGAGCCTAGTCAGCGGGTCTGCTCAGGGCCAAACACTTTGACACTTTTCATCATCACCTTGCAAGCTATTGTACCACATATATAAGAAAAATGAATTTGTAAAGAATAGGTATTTTCATTACATGAGCTTAAGGATAGAAACGCTTCAAGTCATCACCACTCTATGTGTGACCGATGGACTCGCCTTCCACATTCTGTAGGCGATATCCCCTGACTTTAAGGTTTCTTCAACGACATTGGGCCCCTCCAAATTGGGATTGAGCTTCCCTACCGCGGCTGACCTTCCAGCCACGTCGACCTTTTTTAACACGAGATCACCCTTCTCGAAATGCTTGATCCTGACATGCTTGTCTAAATATAGCACTACCACGCCACCTTTGCATCACCACGCCACGCCACCTTTGAGCGCCATGTCAAAATATAGCACGCCACGCCACCTTCGCCACACCACGCCACCTTTGAGCACCACACCACGCCACCTTTGAGCACCACGCCACGCCACCTTTACATTGCCACACCACCTTTGAGCGCCACGCCACGTCAAAATATAGTACTGCCACGCCACCTTCCCGCCATGCCATGTTAAAATATAGCACTGCCACGCCACCTTTGAGCCTGGTCAGCTTGTAAAAATATAGCACTGTCACATAGCACTGCCTCGCCACCTTTGCATCCCCCCGGATTCGGATCTGGACTCCTCCGTTGTGGAACTTCAAGCACTAGTGAAAGGACGAGGGAACGCATTGGAAGGTGCTGATGAGAGGGCATCCGAAAATTGCATTATAGCAGCACGGAGCATCGACAATGATGAACAGGCAGTTCCTCGGGACCCCTCCCAACATCAGCTGGAGGACGACTCCTCCCTCGACCTCCTTCCTCTCCCCTAAAAATACAAACAATGGCCGATACGAGGCTTTCACCCTCTTGGCCTCCACCTCCATCGCGTCAAAGTCCTTCTTGAAGATTACATTCACGGAGCTCCCATTGTCGACCGAGATCAGGGAGACCGTGAAGTTCTCTATTGGCGTCTGCATCACCAAGGCGTCACAGAACGGGTCTTTATAGTCTGGCATGTCTTCTGACAATAAGGTGAGCTTCTCTGAGGGGGTGGGTTTGGGAGGTCGATGTGATGATCCTCAAAAACATCGCTTGTAAGCTTCTCTTGCGAGTGGCCTCTATCCCAACCACGCAATTTATCACTCCAATCCCCCCTGGCTCCCACGTCTGGGATGTCTTTGCACCTATCTTCCCCCTCTCCGGGTAGCACTTCCTTGATTATTACTGGCCGCTGCTACTACGGACCTCTTGCCTTCATCTGTAGAAACTCCGGGCAGGTGGTCGTCGCGTGACCTTTCTCTTGGTGGAAGTCACAATAGGGCAACACCACCCTGCCTCCTCTTCCTCCTCTTCCTCGGTCTACTGCCATGGTTTGTTCCTGAGGGGGGTGAGGGGGTCAGGGACTCTGCCTCCATCACTGATGATTGACCCTCCCTTCCCCCTTCCCAGGTAACCTCTTTCCTAACCTCGTGACGATCCCTCCTGGGGTCTCCAAGACTGTCGATAATTGGGCTTCTGATACCCCCAATCCCATTGCTGCCCCCGAAACCCCTGACCTCTGGGTTCATCTCTCCTCCTCCCTTCCTGCTGCCTTGCCTCTGGCTCACTGAGCCTCGCCAATCTTTTTGCGTACTCTGGGTTGGCGGCCTCCCCTTCAATCTCTTCTCCCGCTCTCTCCAACAATTCCTCGAAGCATAGGGGGGCCTTCCGCTTCAGGCTCATTTAAAAAAAAAAACCCTCTCGCAACCCCACTATGAAGGCTAGCAAGAGGGTGAACCCTGACACCTCCTGGACGAGCAGGACCTCTTCCTGGAACTTATCTACATAGTGGGCCAGCGACTCCCCTGGCCCTTGCTTAATCTTGAAGAGCGCCTCCGCGTCCTTCTTCCTCTTATTTGACGTTGAGAAACATAGCCAGAAGCTCCGATGCAGATCCTCGAATGCGTAGATAGAACCCACGGGGAGCTGGTAGAACCAGTTCCTCGCCTTCTCCTTCATGGTGGTGGCAAAGAGCTGGCAATGGAAGGCATCCGACATTGGTAGGATCGAGACCATGTCCTAGAATCACTGCAGGTGCAGGACTGTGTCATCCTTGCCAGTATAATATGACATTTCCCTCCCTCTGAACCCCTCTGGAACTGGGGCTGAGAGGATCAACTCACAAAAGAGACTCCTCTCCCCTGCTCGGCGAGTGGTCCTCTCTCGCGGAGTCAGCTCATAGACCTCTGCACTCACCGGGCTACTGAACAGGTGCCACTTAGGGAGATCTCGCGCACTTGCTTCCGCCTCCACATCCTCCCCGGGCCGCTGGCCGAGGGCATTCTCGCCTATCAGTTGGGGAAGATCCACCAGAACTGTGGGTGTCTCGCACTCGCCTCTCATGGAGAAAGCTAACTACAAGGTCTGTAGGACCTCCCACTTGAAGTCTTCGAACATCCCCATCGTCACCCGACTCGCAGGTGGTTACGAGTGGCCTGGGTTAGATCCATCTCCTCCATCTCCATCCATTGAGCTCAGCTTGAGATTTTCTTGCACAGGCTACGGTCTATGCTCACCGCACCAAAAATGTTGAAACCGACAATCGGTCTCTTGAGTTCGGACCCACAGGGGTGTGCAGCATACTCCTACTTGCCCCTCACTTGTGCTCTTGACTATGGATGAAGAATTTGGAACAGACCCAAAGCTGTAGTGAGGAGGTCCCGCCGCACACCCGGAAGATCTTAGAGAGCTTCCCCTCCCAAACCAATGCTCAGCCGGGCACCTTGGAGGGCACTAACAGCCAACCCCAAAACCATCCTGGAGGAGAGAGCTCAAAAGATCGGATCTCCTACAATGTGCCCTTAAGGGTCTATTTATAGATTTTCTAGTATGTCCTACAAATAGCCTAAATCTGCCTTCTGGTTTTACTAATCGCACCCCAAATTGGTCTGCTAACAGCCTAACTCCGTTGTTCTCAAGGGCTATTGGCAGCACAAGAAGGGTATCTAGGTTATTTCCCACTAAAGCCTTCTTGGTGAGTGGTCCGTGAAGGCACCATTCGCTTGGCCCCTCGCACACTAAGTTCCACTGGGCGAGTGGTTCGTGGGGGCACCACTCCCCTGATACCTAACTTGCTGGGCGAGTGGGGTCCCACCCTCACTCGCCTGAGCTTCAGCGCATTCGCGCTCCTATGTGAGCGAGTGCTTTGCGGAAGAGGCTCGCACTCGCCCCGAGGCTCCCCTGCCTCTCCTGACCTAGGCGAGTGCCATTCTTGACCTATCTTGCCTTCCTTTACCCTCTTGGGCATGGGTGGCCCACCCAACGAATATGGGGTTGTACAATGTTGATGATGGCCCAAATTCTGAAGGTGTTCAAACAGTTACTCAGCCTGAAGATTTAGTTCCTGATAAGGAAGAGGTTGTCCAAGAAAAGTAAACCCCTGCGAACTCTGAGGGGGAGAATGTGGAAGAAGAACAAGCTCAAGCAACAGAGATTTTACCTGATGATGCAGAAGGAGAGGATGTGTAGTCTTCACCTCCTACTCAAGAGAATGCATTGCTTCAGAATGTGCCTTCTCTAGGGGGAGTTCAGTCAAATGAGCTTATGTTCAATGATGAGAGCTCTGGCACACCTTCTAATCGTAGTATTCATGCTCCTGTTGCTTCCACCTCAAATTATGAGCAGCTATAAACAATTGAAGCCTTGCTCAAAACTCAAGCAGAGCATTTTGATTTCTCCATGAAGCAAGTTTTTGACAAGGTCAAAGAGGTTGAATCTGATATAAACAATGGCCTAGTTGAGGTCTAGCATAATCTATCTAACATGAAAAATGAGTTAGATAATTACTTCTCCAATGGTGTTAAAGCTGTGAGCTACACTAATGAAGGACTTAAGTAAGTTTATGAAAATTCAACAACTCTTATAGAAAGTCAAGGCAAGATATATCAGCAAGGAGAAAGCAGCAGAGATCAAGTCATTGCTGATTTGACTGGCTTTAAGGAAGAAATTCTCCAAACCCTTAATGAAGAAGTCAGAAAGGGGGAGGAGAAGATTCTATGTCAAATGCATGATTTAAGTAGAGAAGTTGAAAGCAAATTCCATGAGACAAATGTCTACAACCATCAAAGCTTCCAATGGCTGTATGAAGGGTTGATGGGAAGACCTCAAGATCAAACCCATCCTGAGCAATTTTATGAGGATGTACCTCCTTTCCCTCTAATTCAATATACCCAGGTTTGGTCTGATCAAGAAGATGTTGCTGAACCATCATAGCTTGCAACAAAGAAAAGGAAGTATGGGGAAGGTCCTTTTGCAAGTAGATCAGATCCTTCAGTAAGAAGATATGATGGGATAGTGATCAGAGAACCTGTTGCAGACAAAATAGCTGTCCAGGAAGTTTGGAGTCCAATCTCGAAGGCCATTATCTTGTATACCTACAAGCTTCTTAACATCTAAAATATAAATCATCAGGATTATTACAGCCAAGAAGAATATAACAAGTATAAAGCTGCCTTGCTGAAAAGAAAAATTCACTTCAGAATACATGGCAATAACAATCTAGAAAAATCCCCACCTCCAAAGTACTACCCAAAGCCAATGGAATATTTTGATAAACAATTGGAGAAAAGAAGAAAGGAAAAGTACAAGATGCCCTGAACCTATGTGTGACCTGTGACAAACACTTAAAACATTTATATATATATATATATATATATATATATATATATTAATGTTTTGCTGTTTCAGTTCATATTATTAATTTCTTTATGTCATGGTCTTTGATTGTGATTATATTTATTATCTGTGCAATTCACCTTAGTAGATAGAGTTCTAACTTCTTCGAATAAGAGGAGATTGTTGGGTATTGTAGCCATAATAACCTTGATTTGAGGATGTGTCCCTTGAACTAAGATGAAATCATATTGTATTTGATGTGGCATCATAATTTTGTGTTTGCAGGATATTAATTGCTAAGTACAAACCAATGTCAGGTTTCAATGAGTCATAAAACACAGGCATGTGCAATGCAATTCCTCATTGTGTAGACCAAGGTGTTGCCTCATGTGAAATCTCTCTATTGGGGTGTACTTCAGATTCAAACACTGAGGAGAAGTCAAGAGAATGTAATTGCTGTTTTCAGGATTGGAAGAAAATTCGTCAAAGTCATTTTCGTCGAGTACTCTCAAGAATTTTCGTCGAATTCGTCGAGACATCTCGTGAAGACTTAGTTAATTCGTCGAGTTTACTCGAAAGGTCTCATAGAAAATTGTTAAGTATTTTTGTCGAGTAAAGTTGTGTTCACTCGAGAACACTCGACGAATTCGTCGAGTGGTTTGCTGATTTCTCGTGAACACTCGACGAATTCGTCGAGTGCTCTCAAGAAGTTCTCAAGTGGTCTAAGTATTCTTTCTTCCCATCTCAGCTCTTTTTGCTAAGTCCATTTCGTCAAGTCATTAAGTGAATTCGTCGAGTAATCATTGATTTCACGAGTTCACTCGACGAATGTTGACAGAGCGCCTTCTGTTCAAAATCACAGCCGACTTTCCTTTTTAAGTCTTCTCCATGTACAATACACGTGGAGGTCCCTACTTAAGCTTCATTTATAGTTGTTTGAGAAGGATAAATAAACACCTAAAGGTTATTTTGTTCAACCCTAATCGTGCTCATTTTAAGAATGATCACAAATCGCCATGGGTTATTATCGTTCTCACAAAGAGCCTTTTTGTCGTCGACAAGTCTACAACACGATTCTTCTCCAAGTTTCGATTCAACAAGATCACAGATGTAAGATTCATTCAAGTGCCTTTACAGATTTTGTTGTCTCAATAAGGTTTCAGATCAAGTTCATTCAAGTCAAGATTTCTTCTTCCCCTTTCAAGATCATCATCTCAATCAAGGAAGAAGAAGATCTCCTTTCTCAGATCTGAAGAAGTTGAATCTCTTTGAGATTCTAAGTGATAGATTTTTCAATCTAGAGTGTTGTAAAATCCCTTTACTATTTCTTGTAGGAAGTTTATCTTCTGAGTTCTTGTAGATCCTAGTTTAGATGATCGAGAGTAGGAGAGGTTGTTCTCCAAGATTGTGTAGTAGAGTTTGTTCTCCGAGTTTGTAGGAGTTGTATACTCCGAGTTGTAAGATTATTTTAATCTGCGATTAGTGAAGTAGCCTAGTCTAGCCGGACGTGCTAGATAGGTGAGGAGGGAAAGTGGACGTTCCCATTCCGGGGAACCACTATAAATCCTTGTGTTTGTGTGTGCTTTTCTCTCATGTTTTTAATTCGGTGTAAATCCATAGAATTCAGCTATTCACCCCCCTCTAGATGATTTAGGTAGCAACTAGATACTTTCAATATATAATAGTCTATTTAGTTATATATATATTTATATCCTAAATAGTCAATATTCTAATAGAAGCTTATGCACTTATAATAGTTTATTATAATAATAGCTATTATATTGGCTAATATATTCTTATAGCCAATTATGTTATATATGCAAATATATAGATTTATAGCATATATAAGTCTATAAATAATAGCTATTATATATAATAAATATAAATAATATATATATATATAAATAGACTATATATATTATAGGGCTATATATGACTATTATATATTATTGACTATTATATAAAAATATAGGCAATATAGAAGAGGCATGTATATAGAATAAACATTTAGGCTATATAGAAGAGGCATATATATAGAATAGACATATATGCTATATAGAAGAGGCTTAGAGATATACAATATCTATAGAATCATATAGGGTATTCTTATATCAGCTATTCTTCTTATGCCTAAATATACTTATGCGTTTCTTATATATAGGCTTATATATACCTATTTAGCATAAGAATTTACCCCATATTCAATATATAGTCCATACAGTATTTTTTTCTATATATATATATGTTATATAGGCTTATTCATCTTCTTCTATATGCTAAATATTCTATATATGCTACAAAAGAATAAGAAGAAGACTTTTTATAAGAATGCCTATATAAAAGAAGAAGAAACCTATACATTCTATATAGGCAACTTCTTTTCCGATATAAAATACATTTTTTCTTCTATTATATATTATCTATTATAGCTCAATATATCGAATAGGCTAGATATAGTTATAGGCATATTAGTCTATAATGCATATTCTTCTTCTTCGTCTATATAGACAATTGTATAAGAAAAATAGTAAGATGTCTACATAGGCTATTATTTATATATACTATATAGGCTATTTTAAGAATATAACTTATATATATAAAAAGAAGAATATATATAAATATATATCTTTACACTATAAAGAAACCCTAAAACAGCCATGGTGTAACATTTGGCTCCCCAAAATACCCCCTCCTATCCTCTCATTATTTCAAAATATCTGGTTTTAGGGTAATATCATCTTTCCCGCTAACTTTTCCCGCACACATTTCATTTCCCCTACTCCTGTCAAAGCTGTCATCTGTGTCTCCTCCTTTCAGTCCTTCTACACCTTTCCGCGCCTAGACTTCTGAACACAGGGATAATGAACCTCCCTTACGCTAAAGAACCCAGGTCGGCGCTTCAACCTCACCGAGAAATCTCTCTTCCATCCAAAGATCGATCACTACACATCGATCTCATCAGCAACTCTCCTCCCCTCTACTTTGATGCACCCCGCTCCGCACGAAGAAGTATGCACAAAGCATCGATGCACTGGCCCAGAAGTCGCTCAAGCTTGCATCTTCTGGTAAGTTTCTGCTACTCCCCTCCCTCTCGATATCTTCACATCAGCCATTCCCCTTTTCTATAAAACCCCATTTCCATTTGCTTCCCTACCTCCTCTTCTTTGGCGTAGCTCATGTATTTGGGTATGACAACAAGACTTCCTTGGTGGCATCGGTTCCAGCTTCCCTGGCAGTAACGGCTCAAGATTCTCATTGGCAACAGTTCCGGCTTCTCTGGAAAAAACGATTTCAGCTTCTCTGGCAACAACGGTTCCAACTTCTCCAGAGCAACTATTCAAACTTCTCCGGTGGCAAGGACTCTAGTTTCTCCAGTGGAAACGGTTCCAGCTTCTACCATATTTCCTTTTATTTTTTCCCCGTATATCCTGCACATTATTTTTGAAATATTTGATGTTTGTAGTTATATAATTTAACATTTGTTTAATGATGCATTCCATGTCCAGTGAATTTTATTCAGAGGTAGGTGCAGGCTTTGATGATAAATTATTCAGAGGAAGGTGCGGGTCATTATAAATCCCTCTATCACAGTATTAATTCTTTTTCCCTCTTAAATTTTTTTCTCCTGCTCGAGCTGTTAAATATGGAGAAAATATTGGAGAGAGATCATATCCACTATTAAAATCTAGAGAGAATTTTGGGGAGAAATCACGACACCAGGTGATAAAGTGCATGAAAGTTTTTCTTTTCTACTATTTCTCCTTTCTGCATGCGGTTCCTTCTATTTTCTTTTCTGCAGGTGGATCACATGAAAGGATGATCATGCTTTAAAGTTGGGAAGGTGGAGTACATTGACGTTGAATCAAGATGATCAATTTTCAAAAGTTGGGAAGGTTTTTTCATCATTCGTATGCAAATAAAAAGTTACAGTTTCTCAAGAAGCAGAGCACAAATTAAAGATGAGCACGAAGAGAATTTGGTGGTATCTTCTTCTGCATTGGTGTTCTTTTTTCTTGCAAGGGCATTTTCTCCAGTAAAAGACAAGGGTAAGTGTTATATCTATTATTTTATGAAAAATTCTATTGATATTATTTCATGAGGATGGATTATTATGCTAGGATGGAGCGTGATTTTGAGGAAGTTTTTGTTCTTTGGAATCACGTTATGTTCAAGAAATGCAGTTGTTGGGATTGATGTGTTGGTGTTATGATGGTGATGGTGGCGAGTGCTAGAAATCATGGGGTTCAACGTGCAGTAAACTAATAGCTCTTTCACTACTCTCCAATGATGTGTAGGTGATGTTTGGTATGATTAACCAAAACCTTAATATCTCAATAAATTATGCTCATTTTTAATCGCAATTAGTCACTCCCTTCATGCTTATTTGGATAGATGCTACTTGCTAATCAATTATTCACTCCTTCATGTTTTTTGGAACCTTTGGGTAGCTGAATAGAATAGTGAGGAAGTATTGTTGTTGCTCTAACATGTCAACCAGGCGTGTTTAAAAATGTTTTTAATATTTCTCTAAGAATGTTTTTTAATATCTTATGTATGTTGATTCTATGCTTCCCATTGCAAGATGTCTTTGATATCATTTGGAATTGCACACCATTTATATTTGTATAGAAGCTATGTAATCAAATTTTCTTTATTATGGCATAGAAGCCTCGCCGAGTGTCACCCCCGCTGATTTAATAAAATAGGCATGGACAATTATTTGGGATGAGGCGCCAATGATTCATAGGAAGGCATCGAAGCTGTAGATCGAACTTTCAATGATGTGCTTGATGTGAATGAGCCATTCAGTGGCAAGGTTATGATCTTCGGTGGTGATTTTCGTCAACTAACGCCCGTTGTTGTGAATGGAACAAAATCTCAAATTATTGACGCAATCATCGTTGAATCGTATCTTTGGAAGAACGTCTGCATTCTTAGTTTAAGTGTGAACATGCGAGCTCCTGATGATCCACAATTCTCGGACTTCTTATTGCGCATTGGTAATGGAGATGAACCAACTTTGCTAAATGATATGATTCAAATTCCAAACTCAATGGTCATTCCTTGGGAAGATGAACGCTCCATAAATATAATAATCGATGCGATATTTCCTAATCTAAGTTCACAAACTGATGTCAGATATATGGAAAGGAGGGCAATAATAACACCTTTGAATGAGGATGTCAACAAAATAAATGAAAAATTTCTTGAGATATTTTCGGGGGAATGCAAAACCTGCTACTCTTTTGACTCCGTTGTGGATAACACCCATAATTTATATTTGCCAGAATTCCAAAATTCAATAAATCCTAGAAATCTTCCACCTCACGAGCTCAATCTCAAGAAAGGTTCACCAATAATGCTTCTTCGGAACATTGATCCAAAAATTGGGTTGTGCAACGAAACAAGACTTACATGCGTATCTTTTTCAAGAAATTTCATTGAAGCTGAAGTCTTGAGCGGGGAATTTAAAGGTCATAGGGTATTCTTACCATGAATTCCTTTGAAGAGTGCAGAAGATGTTAAAATTCCATTCGAGCTCACAAGGAAATAATTCCCAATACATTTGAGCTTTGCTCTAACGATCAACAAATCGCAGGGCCAAACAATTTCAAATGTTGGGGAATATTTGCCTAATGAATTTTTCAGCCATGGTCAGTTGTACGTGGCATTATCAAGAGGGGTTTCAGCAAATAGCACCAATGTGAAGGTTAAAAAGGTTAAATTGGAGGAGCAAGAAGGTGTATATACTAAAAATGTTGTATTCAAGGAAATATACTCAAGATTACATCCATCAAACAAGAATATATAGATTGACAAACTGTCATCTGCAGGTATACACAAACTGTAATATGTTTAATATTCATGTGCTTCACAACTTTCTTTTTCTTTCTATATTTTATGAATTTTCATGAATACTACGATGCCCCCACTATGTTATGCGTTTTAGTTTATTCCCACTCTGTTATGCACTTTTATGAATATCGATTGCATTCTCTAATTTGGATCCCTAATTTATCTCAAACATATGCAGATGACAAACCAAAATAAAAACTGCAATACCACTGCCAACACCGACAATGATTATGACTACTATGATGAATTTTGTACGGGAGGTACATATAGGTAGTCTGATGGCCCGCGTACTAGAGTTGAAAGATTTAGGCTAATTATCCCGACAGTGCGAAGAGGCCTGAGTGCGAAAGAAGAGTGGAATTTTGTTTTCACAATGATTAAAAGGTAACACTTAACAAAAAATATATACTATGATTTGAATATTATTGTTTTAACATATTACAAAGCTGTTATTTATTGATTTTTATCTTTACATTATGTATGAAACAGAATCTCCCAAGGACACTGAATGAAATCTATTACTGCATCAGAAGGGGACCCCGATATTTTAATATGGATTAAACTTCTGGATTATGTTGGATTTTTTTGCTTGTTTGCAGATTTTAATTTTTTGGGGTAAATGTGTGCATGTTTTAATTTTCGGAATGACTATTTGTAATCTATGCGACTATTATATACATCTTACTGTGAATAAATTTTTTAATGCGAAATGCTCCTTTGATATATTTTGGTACGTATTTTCTTCTGAGATTTATTCATTATAAGTATGAACTTCATCCTGATTTTTCATTGCAAGTGTGAACTTCGCATGTATGTGTGTTACATACAGGTTTCGTTTTGCCTCGACCATTCTTCCCGCCCCAACCGTTGTCGCAGCCCCGATCAATGTCGCTGCCACGACCATTGTCGCCCCCCCCCCCCCCCCCCCCCCCCCCCCGACCAATGTCTCCCCGAAGACTAATGTCTCCCCCCGAAGACCAATGTCGCCCCCTGACGACCATTATCGCCCCCGACCAATGTCTCTCAGAAGACCAATCTCGCTCCACGATGACCAATGTCGTCCCCACGACCAATGTCTCCCCCACGACCAATGTAGTACCACGACCAATGTCTCCCAAATGACCAATATCGCCCCGACGACCAATGTCGCCCCAACGACCAATGTCACCGCCACGACCAATGTCGCCCCTACGATCAATGTCACCCCGGCGATCAATGTCGCACCGAAGACCAATGTCGCCCTAGCAACCAATGTCGCCGCCGCAACCAATGTCTCCCCAACTACCAATGTCGCCCCCACGACCAATGTCGCCCCAGTTCCATTGTTGCCCCCACGACCAATGTCTCACCCACAACCAATGTTTCCCCGACGACCAATGTAGCCCGGATGATCAATGTCGCCCCCACGACCAATGTCGCCCCCACGACCAATGTCGCCCCGACGACCAATGTCGCCCCGACGACCAATGTCGCCCCCGCGACCAATGTCGCCCCCACGACCAATGTCAACCCGACGATCAATGTAGCCCTGATGACCAATGTCGCCCCTACGATAAATGTTGCCCCACGATCAATGTCTCCCCCATGACTAATGTCGCCCCCACGACCAATGTTGCCCCACGATCAATGTCTCCCCCATGACTAATGTCTCCCCCATGACCAATGTCGCCCCCACGACCAATGTCTCCCCCACGAAAAATGTCGCCCCCCGCATAGGGTCCCCCATGCATGATTGCTCGTATATATAAATATATATATATATATACATATATATATATATATATATATATATATATATATATTCTTCTTCATATATATATAGAAGGAGAATCTTATATAGAAGAAGAAGCATATATAGAAGAAGAAAATATATGATACTTATATAGGCTTATATATAAGTATATGTGTTGAAACCGGCAACCGGTCTCTTGAGTTTGGACCCATAGGGGGTTGCAGCCCATGCCTACTTGTCCATCACTTACGCTCTTGACTGTGGACGGAGAACTAGGAACAGACCTAAGGCTGTAGCGAGGAGGTCCCGCCACACACTCGGAAGATCTTAGAGAGCTTCCCCTCCCAAACCAAAGCTCAGCCGGGCACCTTGGACCGTACTAGCAGCCAACCAAAACTTGCCTAGGAGGAGAGATCCAGAATGATCGGATCTCCTCCAAGGTTCCCTTAAGGGTCTATTTATAGATTCTCTAGCCTGGACTGCAAATAACATAAATCCGTTTTTTAGTTTTACTAATCGCATCCCCAAATTTGTCTGCTAACAGCCTAACTCCGCTGTTCGGAGAGGCTATTGGCAGCCCACGATGGGTATCTAGGTAATTTTAACCCCAAAGCCTTCTGGGAGAGTGGTCCGTGAAGGCACCACTCGCCAGGCTTCTCGCATACTTGACTCTTTTGGGCCAGTGGTCCCTGGGGGCACCACTCGCCTGACCTCTCGCGTACTCGCACTTCTGAATGTGTGAATGCCTCGAAGATGAGATCCGCACTCGCCTTAAGGCTCCTCTGCCTTCTCATGACCTAGGCGAATGCCCTCCTTGCTTGTTCTCCTGCTCATCTCAAGTCGGGGGCCCCACTCGACAAATACGGGGTGGTACAAAATCCCCGCTCTTTTCGAGTGAGGCACTCGCTCGGAAAGAATTTCCAACACCATGTATTTGGTGAGCTCATGCTGACATGGGGGAAATCTTTTGTGGGATCCTCCACTTTGCTATAAATATGTCCTCGGTTGCTGCCTTCAGAGCGTCTATCCTCCAATCATTGTTCCCTTTTTTCTCCTCAAAGCTCTCGCTGTTTAGATGACGTTCATGAGGCCGACGACAAGACAGCTCTCGCAAGGGCTGATGGACCTCCTCGCTGCCGCGCAGGGGGAGATCACTTCTAATTCCGCCGATACGCCCCCTGGATCTCGTCAACGAAGGATCCTTCCAAGCCCTATCGGCTGAAGAAATCCAGTGTGATCCGGCGAGAACTGTCGGCGGTAGAGTCAGCGTCCGAGACTCCCCCCTCCTAACATTCCTCCTGTGAACACTGCCGAGGTAAAATAATCCCTCTCGCCTTTTAAAGCTAACATGGTGACGCTATTCCTTGGCCATTTCAACCACTCGCAGAACCTGCAGTTGACCGGAGGTGGCCCCAGGATCGGTCAGGCGGATGCCGCCATTTGCCCACCTGTTCTCGGAGGCGTTCCACCGTCCCAGGAGCCCGTCCTCATAACTACTCCTGGAGGGAGCCGGCGTGCGCCTGGTAAGCACTTCACTTCCTTCTCACCTACTTGTCCTTTCTCCTTTTTCTGACTTTGGCTTTTGTAGCTCTCACCTTTGGGACCATGGGGTTACCCCCTGCCTCACGCAACTCTCCTGCCCCCGAGACCACCGTCAACTCCCCAATTACTGAGCAGGAACGTTCAGCGGACAAAGGCCCCGGGAACAACTCTCCCTCCGCAGATTTGGCCATTACCTCTGGTGTCGCCGACCAGGTTCAGCGCCATGGGAAGGTGAAATCGCTCCACCCCCCCCCCCCCCCAGCCAAACATTCGCGGGGTAGGCCAGGACCTCTCGCCAATCCCCATTCGAACTGTATGTACCTGGTTAGTTTTCCTCACCTTAGTATCAAAATTTGAATTACCGGGAAAGGCTAACTTTTGCTCTCGCAGGCTTTCGCCTTGTCCCACCGATGGATCCTCAAGAGGAGGAGGGACTGATCTCGCCACCTCCCTCTCCCTGCGACGTTTCAGATTTTCTCAGCAACCACGAAGATGCCAGGGGCCTGAAGGAGCGGATGACGGAGCTTTTCAGCAAGCTGATCTGGATGCAGCGAGATCTGGCTAATCAGATGGAGGAGCACCGGTGGACTTTGAGCATCAAATAAGAATTATAGAATGAGACTACACGCATCTCATCAAGGAAATGGAGTGCCAGGGAGGCGGGTGCAAGGAGACCTCGCATGGGAGTCATATCGCGTGGGATAAGGACCAAATGCGCTTGGTTAACTAAGAGTTGATGGCATTTAACACGTTCCACTACCCGTGGGTACCTCTGAGGACAGGGAGGCGAGGCCGGGGTTGATGGTAGTGGGTACAGTATTAAGCCTACCGTCTCTCGCACCCTGTATCCTCCTGCACCCTCGTTATTTTTCTTTCTTTTATGCACTGAACCAAGACGAGACCTGCTGCGTCTCGCGAACTATTTCTGTCTGTGTTGTTTATTCTATCTTTTATTGCTTTTACGTTTGCATTCTTGCGAGTGCTTTCATTCGCGTCGTGCCTTTTGCTTTCGCCGAGAGGGCCTTGCATGTCTCTTTTGCCTTCTATCGGCGGCTTGGTGTAGATGGGCTGGTCCGAAATCTGAAGTGTCAAGATAGCGCGACCGCTATCTGCACCCCGCGCATAAATAATTCCCTTCATTTTCCTTTTTTTTCTATAAATAGTTAGCCCAACTACCGCCTTTATTAAGCTTTCATCTCTCTCTTCTTGCTCTCGCGATACCACTCGCCCTTCTCTTTAGATCCCTTACGAGACCTCCCCATCCTCCAGCGATGACGAAAGAAGCTGATGGCAGGGCCAATTGCGCTCAAGCATTCACCAACTGAGATTTCGAGACCTGCGACCTCTCGGAAGTTGACTTTACACATGCCATCGAAGACTTTGTTCTGCCAGGATTTGTCACGCGCCGCCCGGGGAACCGAGAACGTATTATCCAGTTCTCACTCGATACCCTTGCCATCCCTTTCGGATATTTCGAGGTAGGGCTCCGCCTCCCGCTGTGGCCAGAGGTGTGCCAGACCCTGCGCTACTTCGGGGTTGTCCCTGCGCATCTCAATCCCAGCTTCATCGCTATGCTGGTGGCATTCGCCTACTACCAATGTGAGGAGGGGATTGAGTTCTCGCTCCCAGTGTTTCGAAAGCTCTTCAACTTCAGGGCGACCCACGGAGTGGCGTTCTTCTCCAGGCAGTCCCCCCTCAGCGTGACCGACACTGCGAATAAGAACCACGACTAGGTTCGGCGGTTCATCTTTGTCATAGGGAAATTTGGCAACGTGCTTTTCGCACCTGTGCAGGAAGATGAGTCGACCTTCCGGACTCCAGCGCTGGGGGATTATGAGGCCAAGCTCCATACCTTTATCTAGAAGCATGGAATGGATGTCGTGCATCTACGGAAGCACGTCACATCACTACCGTCGGTTCCGCCGGGAGAGGGTAAACTAAAACATTTCGACCCTAGCTCCCACTCCTCTTTCACTCGCTTCCACTCTTTTAACTTACTTTTCTTGATACAGGAGTTCGGACCCTTCCCCTCCACCTGCAGAATGCGATCGTGAAGGTTGCTCCCAACGGCGCCCTTACACTCGCGAGGTCCGCCGCCGCGGCTTGTCGCAAGGATCCACCTTCCGCAAAATCCAGCGGGAAGAAGCAGAAACCCGACACGTCCACCAGCTCCCACCCCCCCAAGCGGGCGAAACCTTCTGCAAACTCCAAGGGGAAGGTGGTCATGGATGAGACCTCTGGCTCGAGTGCTCCTGCAACAGAGGACTCAGCTGTTCAGATCACCGCTGCGCTGGCGAAGCCCTCCTCGAGTCCGGTTCCGAGAGGGCACTGAAATTTCCCTCTCGGCGAGAGGTATGCGAATGTGGTCGGTGAGCCTCTGCTTCGCTAGGACCGCGGGGGGGGGGGGGGGGGGGGGGGGGGGGGGGGAATTTGGTCTCCATCTCCAGCCTCGTTCCATCCTGGATGGAGAAGGAAACCACCAGCGGCCATGCCTATGGCCTTTGCTACGCGCTTTACATCCGCGAGGGAGCTTCCATCTACCATATCGAGTTTGCCCTGACTCTCGCGCACGAGGCTGTGCGAGCCATGATGCGTGCTCACGAGTGGACTCATTTGTCTTCTCGCTGCAGTATGACTCTCACACAGAACTTTGTCGAGGTCGAGAAGATCGGCGTCGGAGTCTTCGCTGAGCTTCTGGCCGTGAAGAAGCAACTGGCGACAACCGAGGCCCTTCTTGCCAGCCGCTCAGACTGAGAGGAGAGCGCGTCTCCTTGCGGTGACTTAAGTTCTAGCATTTTCCTTCCTCCTCGTGCTAATTTTCTTCTATTTCTCGCAGTACATAGCCAATTATGATACCTTACTCATTCGGGCGCGCATCCTTGAGGAGCGGGTCAAGGAGATGGAGGCTGAGAACCAAAAGCTACGAGATGCCGCTGATCGGCCACATCCCATGGAGAGGGACACCCGACACCTCTACTACAATGCCGACTTCGAGGGGCTGATGCAGAGGTCCGCCCAAGGAGCAGCGAAGCATACGCTAGATGTGCTGCAGAGGGATGGCCTTTTGAAGGAAGAGGGCAAGAGGATTCTCGTCCACCATGTGCTTCCAGAACTCTTCACCCAGGTTGACCCTATGGATGAAGCTGGCGATGGGCGGGAACTCGGTGACCTCCCCTCTCCGGGCACGAGTAGCGGATACTCCGACGATGGAGCTGACCACCCCTAAAGACTCCCTTTTCTCTCTTTTTGATGAAATGCGAGAACTGTTATGGAATCCCTTTTTTCACTGAAATGAAGAGAAATGTTTTGCCTCTTGCGCCATGTGATATATATATATATATATATATATATATCTTTTTTTTATTTTTTGTGCATCTTGCTATTATCAGTTGATAGTTCGCGCGTCCGTAAGCTTTTTTACATGCTTTCGCACTTTTGCATGCGTGCTTGCCTATCGTTTGTTCATTTTTAGCATCGCTGGCCCTTAGACTAGGTCGTGACCAAGACTCTTTCGCCGCACAGGCGAGCCACGCGGTCGCAACCCTCTCGAACTTGCCCCATCCATTTTAAGACTTAGGCAATTTTGTTGATTGTCTGGCGGGATCGGAACTGCGCCGAGAACCCACCTCATCCTGCTAAATTCTCGCGGCCCATGGGTCTGGCCATCGTTCCACTGCGCACTCTCCGGGCGAGTGTCATTCTGGGTCGATATCATTTGCCTGCGAGTTGTTGGACATGTGTGTCACATCCCTTTGTTTGAGAATAATAAATCCCATATTGTATTTGATGTTGCTTGTCGTGTGTTTATAGTGTGCAGGAATAATAGGTGCAATACTCCACAGGTAGAAAGCAGCTTGGAACCAACAAACTGAACTAAAGCACTACCGCAAATGCTAGTGGTTACCGCGGGCTGTAGCGCTACCACCAAAGCTAGCGCTACCGCCAGGCGCTAGCTCAAGCTCGTGCACAGCGCCACGCAATGACAGTTTCGTAACCGCTTCTACACGATTGATACCGCAGGTGCTAGGAGCTACCGCAGGTGCTAGGAGCTACCGCAGGCGCTAGCGAGAAGGTCTATAAATTGATGGCTTCTCTCTCGTTTTGGCAAGAGCTTTCAGAGAGATTACTTGTGCCATAATTCCAGAGCTGCTACTCTACCGAAAGTTCATCTCCCACTCAAAGCCAAAGGAGAATTCTGGAGAAGGTAGCCATCACGCTGCATCCGAAGAAAGATCACTTCAACCTCGCTTATGCTACAAATGATCCTTCATCATCATCTTCAGAAATCTCATATAGGGAGTTCTTGTTATTTACTTTATTTCTTTATTGTAAATTTTTGTAGTAAAATCGCATTGTGTTGGCGACTAGGTCCTTGCGCGGCTTAGGGGGTAATTTGCCGTGTGAGTTGGCGACTAGGTCTAGAAGATTAGATCTAAGGGGTGCTCGAGGCCATATCCGGGAAAGGATTGGCTAGAGTGGCTTGAGGCCATATCTGGGGAAGGATAGGCTAAAGCCAACCGGTTTGTGGGGATACAAGTCGGTATAGAAAAGGAAAAGAAATTTAATCTTGTATGCCTCCGATTTCTAGCGATATTGAAATCAAATTTATGTAGACACTTTTTATATAATACAATCATGTATCTATATGTGTTTACTTGATTTCTTTCATTTGGGGTAAATTTTAATATTGCAAATTACTTTTTGCTAAATTGTTATTTTGATCGCAACTATTCCTAAACAATTTAGTAACTTCTTTAAAATTATAAAAAGAATTTTTATTCCCTTATTCACCCCCCCCCCCCCCCTCTAAGGGTGCCTATCGATCCAACAAGAGGTATTAGAGGCAGGTTATTCCAAACATCTTAAAAACCAGGAATAATGGCGTCTTATGATCTCGCTTTTTCCTAGGGACAAGGAATTAGTAGACCTCCACTATTTAATTGGTGAACCATCCATCGGGGTAAGAACTCACTCTTCTCTTCATGAATCTAATTCAAATATTTGTTTGTTTCCGAAATTGAACCAAAAAACATTTCAACCGCTTTAAATTATGTATTTTGGTTTTTGGCTATGAATGAAGAGTTAGAACAACTTGAGCAACATAATGTTTAGAAATTAGTAGAAAGACCATCTAATCACCAAGTTGTAGGTGTAAAATGGATTTTTAAAAATAAATTAGATGGTGAGTCTAGAATCATTAGAAATAAGGCACGCTTAGTAGCACAGGGATATTCACAAATCGAGGGGATAGATTTTGATGAAACCTTTGCACCCGTTGCTAGATTGGAATCTATACGAATTTTTCTAGCATTTGCAAGCTTTAAAAGAATAAAATTATTTCAAATGGATGTAAAAAGTGCTTTTCTAAACGGGTTTGTAAAAGAAGAAGTTTATGTTGAACAACCCCCCAGTTTTATTATTGAAAAATTTCCCAATCATGTTTATAAATTAGAAAAAGCGCTTTATGGTTTAAAATAAGCGCCTCGTGCATGGTATAAAAGACTTACATCATTTTTATTAAAGCACGGTTATATTATGGGAAGTGCCGATAATACTCTTTTCATTAAGCACAATAATTATGATTTGATTATTTTGCAAATATATGTTGATGATATAATCTTTGGATCTATTAATGAAGAGTTGTGTAATGAAGTTATTTTAGTGATGAAAAATGAATTTGAAATGAGTCTAGTAGGAGAACTTTCTTATTTTCTTGGTTTTCAAATATCACAAAGAAATGATGGTATTTTTATATGTCAAACTAAATATGTCTTTGATATGCTTAAACGCTTTGGATTTGAAAACCTTAACCAAGCTTCTACTCCAATGAGTGCATCACTAAAATTAGGAAAAGATGAATCAGGAATTTCAATTGATCAAACTTTATATAGAGGTATGATAGGATCTCTACTCTATCTTAGTGCAACTAGACCCGATATTATGTTTGTCGTATGTTTATGTGCTTGATTTCAAGCCAATCCAAAAGAATCTCACTTAAAAGCGGTTAAACAAATTTTTAGATATCTAATTGGGTCAACTAGATTAGGATTATGGTACCCGCATAATAATACATTTACACTTCACGACTATTCCTATTCGGACTACGCCGGTTGCTCACTTGATAGAAAAAGCATTAGCGGTACTTCCCATTTTCTAGGACCTTCATTAGTTGCATGGTCTAGTAGGAAGCAAAATTCGGTTGCACTCTCCACCATGGAGGCCGAATACAATGCATTAGGGAGTTGTTGTGCACAAGCACTATGGATGAGCCAAACTCTAGAGCACTTTGGTTTTCATCTAAAACATATTGAATTGAAATGTGACAACAAAAGTTCCATTGATCTTACAAATAATCCAGTACACCATTCTAGATCCAAACATATAGATGTACGTCATCATTTCATAAGGGATCACATTAAAAAGGAAAATGTTAGAATAAGTTTAATTGGCATGGACTCTCAACTTGCTGATATATTCACTAAACCTCTTCCCGATGTAAGGTTTCAAATGTTAAGGTTGGAATTAGGAGTCTTAGACATCTTAGGATGAGTTATTTGAAAAACGCAAAAGTTTTATGCAATTTGAGCAATCAAGATATCTCCAAAAATTACAAAATTTCTGCATAAGACTACTATTAAGACTCTTAATAACTATCAAAAAAAAGATTTTTAAATTTCTCAAAATTTCTCTCACTGTTTGTCGCGCTAGCACTAGCGCCAACGCTAGCGTGAGTCTTCAATTTTTCTATTTTTTAAAATTTCTAAAAATCTATAAAAACATGTTAGTTTATATGTACTACTTAATTTTTGTATGTCTGACTTTTGTTATTTTTGTTTTATTTATATTATGAAAAATCAACTACAAAACTTGAAAATTCAAAAATACAAAAATATGTTTTTGTGGTTTTCTACTTTTTCTTTCATTAAAAATTTTTAAGCACAACAAAAAAAACTGTATGATCTTTATTGCTAATATCAAGCATGTATGTAGTACATTATTTAGAATTATCTACAATGTTAAAACTTGTTTCTTCATACTACTATAAACATTGTTTTGTTTATCATGCTTTGATATATCTAAATAAAGTGTATCAATTATATTGAAAAATATGTGTAGATCTAAGCTTAGCATGCCTCTAAGTATGAGTAAATGTTTTGTGATTGATAATAATACATTTCACTCACTTATTTTGGTAATCAACATGTGTGTTTAAATCTAAAAGATGCTTGCTTGTATATTGTAATTGTACAATGAATTAAAACTTACATAAGTTTATTATCTACACTACATTTGAAATGCACTTATAAATTATGAAAAGTGGTTGAGTTTAAAAATTTTGTTGGGTTTGCAAAACAAGTGTATTCAGAGAATGTTGTCTCACAAAAGTGAACAAAAAATATAGACAAATATACTCCACTAAGTACTACTTGGAAAGAATAGTAAAGTGTCTTGTGTAAACATTGGTTATTACACCATTTTGTTAAAAATTATGTGCATTAAAAGTGTGTGAAAGTAATATACTTGTGTTTTATTGTGCACTTTACTCTACATATGTCTTGTATTTTGTGATTTAAATCAATTGTTAGCATTGACCCAAATACACTTATGTGCACATCATTATCTTTTATAACACTTCTTCTCACGAGTATTGGATTCCAATGCTTTATCTATACTACTCTTTATATAAGAAATGCACTAGATAACCTAGCATGATATCTACAATGTTTGGTATCCCTTAAACTTGAAATTATGTAACTTTGTAGTATAATCTCTTTTTGATATATTCATTTCATGTTTGGTATCTTTATGTAAAACTATGAGATTTCAAAGAGGTTAAAACATATCTACATTTTGAACTTAAACTCATATTTATACTTATGATTTTCATGCTTACAAAAAGATGTTTCTTATAATCTTCCGCTTGCCTACACTCTTATTTATTTATCTGAAATCTCTTATATACTATCCTTAAACTCTTTATCATTCAATATATTACAAAAGCTCGATCATGCTTTAAGATTCCTAAGGAATGCTTCCTTACTTCCCTTACCCCAACTTCTTTTGATAATACCAAAAGGGGAGATTAATTGAAGAAATCTATATAGGAGAAATATAGAAGATTAATGGGGAGAATAATTCATGAAATCTATTATTTAGGGGGAGTACCTCATCAAATTGCATTTATGTAGGGGGAGCATTAAGATAGGGGGAGTATGCACTATTCTCATACTTATCATATACTATAGTTGTACTATTATCTCGCTTATCATATACTATAACCACCATTGTTGATTTCTTGCTAAGAGGATTTGTTATTATCAAAAGGGGGAGATTGTTGGACATGTGTGTAACATCCCTTTGTTTGAGAATAACAAATCCCATATTGTATTTGATCTTGCTTGTCGTGTGTTTATAGAGTGCAGGAACTATAGGTGCAATACTCCACAGGTAGAAAGTAGCTTGGAACCAACAAACTGAACTAAAGCACTACCACCAGCGCTAGTGGTTACTGCAGGCGCTAGCGCTGCCGCCAGTGCTAGCACTACCGCCAGGTGCTAGCTCAAGTTCTTGCACATCGCCATGCCGCGACAGTTTTGTAACCGCTTCTACACGATTGTCACCGCAGGCGCTAGGAGCTACCACAGGCGCTAGCGAGAAGGTCTATAAATTGATGGCTTCTCTCTCGTTTTGGCAAGAGCTTTCAGAGAGATTACTTGTACCACAATTCCAGAGCTGCTACTCTACCCAAAGTTCATCTCCCACTCAAAGCCAAAGGAGAATTCTGGAGAAGGAAGTTGTCACGCTGCATCCGAAGAAAGATCGCTTCAACCTCGCTTATGCTACAAGCGATCCTTCATCCTCATCTTCAGAAATCTCATAGAGGGAGTTCTTGTTATTTACTTTATTTCATTATTGTAAATTTTTGTAGTAAAATCGCCTTGTGTTGGCCACTAGGTCCTTGCGCGGCTTAGGGGGTAATTCGCCGCATGAGTTGGCGACTAGGTCTAGGAGATTAGATCTGGGGGGTGCTCGAGGCCATATCTGGGGAAGGATTGTCTAGAGCGGCTTGAGGCCATATTCGGGGAAGGATAGGCTAAAGCCAACCGGTTTGTGGGGATACAAGTCGGTATAGAAAAGGAAAAGAAATTTAATCATATACGCCTCCGATTTCTACCGATATTAAAATCAAATTTATGTAAACACTTTTTATATAATACAATCATGTCTCTATTTGTGTTTACTTGATTTCTTTCATTTGGTGTAAATTTTAATATTGCAAATTACTTTTTGATAAATTGTTAATTTTATCTCAATTATTCCTAAACAATTTAGTAACTTCTTTAAAATTATAAAAAGAAATTTTATTCCCTTATTCACCCCCCCCCCCCCCCCCCCCTCTAAGGGAGCCTATCGATCCAACACGAGTGTCCCTCATGATGGGCACCACTCGCTGACCTTATGCTGGGACTCACCCTGTATTTATTCTTTGTTTTTAATTTTTCTCTTACATTGCCTTCCACCTGAGTCAACACCAAGTGAGCCTTTGGCCCTGCCAGCTAGATGAGAGCCTGGCCAGTGGGTCTGCTCGAGGCAAACCTTTGAACCTTTAGAACCTACCACCGAGTGAGCCTACAGCCCTGCCAGCTAAATGAGAGCCTGGTCAGCGGGTCTGCTCGGGGCCAACCTTTGAACCTTTAGAACCTGCTACCGAGTGAGCCTACGGCCCGGCCAGCTAGATGAGAGCCTGGTCAGTGAGTCTCCTCAGGGCCAACCTTTGAACCTTTAGAACCTGCCACATAGTGAGCCGATGACCCTGCCAGTTAGATGAGAGCTTGGTCAGCAGGTCTGCTCAGGGCCAACCTTTGAACCTTTAGAACCTGCCACCGAGTGATCCTTCGACCCTGCCATCTAGATGAGAACCTGGTCAGCGTGTCTTCTTGGGGCCAACCTTTGAACCTTTGGAACCTGCCACCGAGTGAGCCTACAGCCCTGCCAGCTAAATGAGAGCCTAGTCAGCGGGTCTGCTCGGGGCCAACCTTCGAACCTTTAGAACCTGCTACCGAGTGAGCCTACGGCCCTGCCAGCTAGATGAGAGCCTGGTCAGCGGGTCTGCTCGAGGTCAACCTTTGAACCTTTAAAACCTGCCACAGAGTGAGCCTATGACCCTGCCAGCTAGATGAGAGCCTGGTCAGCGGGTCTACTCGGTGCCAACCTTTGAACCTTTAGAACCTGCCACCGAGTGATCCTACAGCCCTGCCATCTAGATGAGAGCCTGGTCAGCGGGTCTTCTTGGGGCCAACCTTTGAACATTTAGAACCTGCCACCGAAAGAGCCTACGACCCTGCTAGCTAGATGAGAGCCTGGTCATTGGGTCTGCTTGGGGACAACCTTTGAACCTTTAGAACCTACCACCGAGTGAGCCTACGGCCCTCCCAGCTAGAAGAGAGGGTCAGCGGGTCTGCTCGGGGCCAACCTTTGAACCTTTAGAACCTTCCACCGAGTGAGCCTACAGCCTTGCCAGCTAGATGAGAGCCTAGTCAGTGGGTCTGCTTGGGGCTAACCTTTGAACCTTTAGAACCTGCCACCGAGTGAGTGATGCGCAAAACTATATCCGCAAACGACAACAACATGTGTATCGTATCGAAAGTAGTGTAGGTTTATAAAACCAAGGTCGTATTAGACTCAAGGCGATTGAGTACTTTACTTCAAGAATGTCTCTATTATTTTATTAATAAATCTTTGAGTTGGATTTACCGAAGGAAAATTAAAATAAGATTGATCGATGAGGAAGATTAGCACTCGATCCTTGAATCACCTCGAAGATAAAAATAAGACGAAATAATAAAATCACATTCCCTTACTAAAATAGCCTAGACCATGGAGATTCCTGAATTATTAATGCACCTCTCTCGAGGAATACGTTCACCTAAGATTAGGTTGGTCAATCGAACTTTCGTTCTACAATCGAAACCCCTAAAGCTCGCTTTACGAGGTGAATCCCGCTATTGGCTTTTACTCCAATCCGGAAGGGTAACGTTGTCCTCTCTCGAGGGTTACAGTCTACTCTTTTTTATCCTTGAGCGATCGATTCGTATTACTAGCCTCTCGGCTAACTAAAGTACGAAAACAAGAACAAGAATTATATGTCGAAGATATAATCTCGTTATCTTAAAATCAAGGATAAATCTTAAGCTTTTTAGAAAAGAGAAAGAGTAACTCTAAATTAATTCATGACTTATATTATTCCTTGGATAATCTCGATCGAGTACTAATAGAAATTTAGTTACCCATTGAGATGGAGGAATCAAAGAAAGTAAAAGAATATATGAAGAAGGAAGAGGAGAATGAGAGAAATAAGAATTATTTTATTAATTGATGCAAAGGAAATTACAACTAAGAAAAAGGGATTACAAGCTATTGAATTGAGATTTACAAATACTAATAAGAAAAAGACATATAAGAACTACTAAAATGCTAAAAACAATAAAATAAAACAGGAAAAGGAGATTTGAACTCCCAAAATTTTGTCCTTGATCAGCTGGAGAAGCTCCCTTTAAATAGCTGAAAATTTGGTGTTACACGCCCTTGGTCACGCCCGTGACCAAGGTGCGTGATCGAAGCAGCAGCGGAGAGGGCGCCTTCTGGAGTATTTGCGGGCGTTACGTGCGTGTCAGGCCCCTAAGTCACGCCCGTGACCTAGGGGCGTGTAACTTTAAAACAGGCTGCTGGCGGGAAGCTTCAGTGGGAAGTTGCACGGGATGAGTCACGCCCGTGTGCTGGATGACACGCCCCATGGTCACGCCCGTGACTGGGGGCGTGTAACTTTAATTGACGTGGCAGGCGTGCTCTAGATGCTGAAGGCGGGTCGCGGCTGTGTCACTAGGTCACGCCCTTTGGTCACGCTCGTGACCTGGGGGCATGTACTTGGCGAATCTCCACGGAATGACCCTGGGGTGGCGGAAACAGGTCTGGAACACCTCGTAGGTTACACGCCCATTGGTCACGCCCGTGACTTTGGGCGTGTACTTGCACTTTTTGCTCAAAATGCCCAGAAAACCTGAAAACATAAGATCAACCTAAGTTAGTTCATGGAATTGAGAAAGGAGTAATTTTCATGATATAATTTATATAATTTATGTAATTTCATGTAAAAATTATATTAAAACTATACTAAAGGATAAGTATAAAAACTACTCATCAAACACCCCCATACTTGAGCTTTTGTTATTCCAAAGCAAAAGAATGAGAAAAGAATTATAAGAAATCGATATTATTTTTAATTAACCAAAATTTTATTAAACCAAGATTAAGTTAAAAGCAAATTCTAGTAATTCAAGAATTAAGTCATAAGTTATGGTAGTAATTTAAAAAGAGAAAGATGTTTAGCTAAGTACTTCTCGAGATAACTATTTAGCAACGAAATTATAGAAATTATAAAACAAGAATAGATTAAAATTATAGACACTCTAACATAAAAGAAACTTAAAGGAGAAGACACCTACCAAAATATTGCTCTCTAAATAATTTTATTTAGGACAAGAATCAATAGAGATGGCTAAGGATTGGTTTTAACGAAATGGCAAAATGAAGAGATACTTAAATAAAGGTGATGAATTTTATCCTCTCACCTTATTTGAATATGAAAATGTATATGTTTAGGAAAATAATGAATTTTATTCTCTTATTTTCCATGCCATGTATTTTTTTTTTAATTTCTCTTCAATCAAAAACCCAAAATGTATATGTTTTAGATGTAATGAATTTTATACTCTTACATCATGACATATAATCTAATAAATGATTTTGGGTGCATATGTTTAGGAAATAATGAATTTTATCCTCTTATTTCCATGACATATGATCTTTTTTCTACACATTTTTTTTATTTTGCCAAAAAAGGGTTGGGGAAAAAGAAATATTTCTAGTTAATAAATTAAACTATTTTGAGAGCAACCTTTTTAGTGGAATGAAATTTCCTAAGCTCTTAACGTTAAAAGTGAATATAATAAAACTCTAGAGATGTTTAGCCAATTTATCAAAAAGTGAAGCTATTTAAAATTAAAATGAGAAGTAGTGCTACATAAATTCTCTAATTGAATTAAAAACATAAAATGTTTCTTAAAACTAAATTACTTCAAATTTAAGTTTAACAAATTTTGATAAAACAAAATATTAGCTAAATCAAAAATGTAAGAATACTTATAATCAACCCTCAAACTAGATTTCTAGAAAGATAAAACAAATGGCTAGGCGTATTTATTATTATTATTATTTTACGGCCATTTTTTATTAGTTCTTGGACTTCCCGAGGTCTACCCGGTGAAGGGTTCGCAAGGTACTAGGAGGTGCGATGGGAGTTCAAGCCCAAACCTCCCTTTCCAAGAAATTAGATTTTTATAAATTTTATAAATATTTTTTTCTTTTTATAAATTGAGACGAAAATCTAAAAAACTACACTACACCCCCATACTTAAAATTAAACATTGTCCTCAATCTTTAAAACTAAAGATGAGGAATACGTGAAAGGGAAATGCATAAAAAAGTGCATGAACATTTAAAGATAAGCTAGGGGTGCCTCCCAAGAGCGCTTTCTTTTTCCTGTCTTTAAGCTAGACGGTTATTGTTAGCTAAATGGAAATTGAAAAGAGAAGTGCGCATGCAACTCCCTTAATTCACATTTAGGTGAATGTGTCATCATCACTCGTCCAGCTACTCCTCTGTTTATCTTGTGATTCTCCTTTTGTATTTGAATTTGAATATGTAAATCCAAATCACCTATACATACCTGAGGTGATTTGGATATATAAAGATGAGCAACATATGGATCATTGATTATTTGGGGTGGCAATGCCTCATTTTCAACCTAAAAATTATTAATATAAAGATAATCACAAATAAACGAGTCAGAAAATTTTTTGCAAGGAGGAGGTGCTTGCGAAAATATATGATCAAGCTTGAAAAAACATTTTCATCAAAGTTTGAAAAATTATTTTCATGAAAAGAGGAAAAATTATGATCGTAATTATTATCATAATTATTTGCATAATATTGAGAAAAATTATTTTCATAATAATTATTATGAGAATACGAATGTAAATAACATTCCTCACTTTGATGAGACGCACCACAATAATAACAACTATTTTGGCGGTTTCGTGCGGCTTCCAAAAGATTGACTTTGTTTTGAAGCTCAACAACTTTTACGGCCAATTCAGATTACTTCATTTAATAAAATAAAAAGAGAACAACCTTCACTTAAATGAATGGAATTTTAGAAAAATTATTATAATATAAAAAAAAATTTATATAATTTTTTTCAAAAAGTGGGTTAAGTTATTCCCGGACTTCCCGAGGTCTACCCTGTGAAGGGTTCGCAAAGTACTAGGAGATGCGATGGGATTTCAAGCCCAAATCTCCCTTTTCGAGAATTAAAATTACACCTTTTAAGATTTTTTTTAAAAATTTTTAAGAGAAAGGGGTGAGAAGAAAGAGAACGATAAAATTAATAGATATTTATTTTTTCAAAATATCAACCGTAGTCCCCGGCAACGGCGCCAAAAACTTGATGCGCAAAACTCTAACCGCATACGACAACAGCAAGTGTACCGTACGAAAGTAGTATATGTTTATAAAACCAAGGTCGTATTAGACTCGGGGCGGTTGACTACTCTTACTTTAAGAAAGTCTCTATTATTTTATCAATAAATCTTTGAGTTGGATTTGCAGAAGGAAAATTAAAATAAGATTAAACGATGAGGAAGATTAGCACTAGATCCTTGAATCACCTCGGAAATAAAAATAAGACGAAAGAATAAAATCATATTCTCTTACAAAAATAGCCTAGACAGTGCAGATTACCGAATTATGAACGCACCTCTCTCGAGGAATACATTCACCTGAGATTAGGTTGATCAATCGAACTTTCGTTCTATAATTGAAACCCCTAAAGCTCGCTTTACAAGCTGAATCCCGCTATTGGCTTTTACTCCAATCCGGAAGGGTAACGTCGTCCTCTCTCGAGGGTTGCATTCTACTCTTCATAATCCTTGAGCGATCGATTCCTACTACGAGCCTCTCGGCTAACTAAAGTATGAAAACAAGAACAAGAATTATATGTCGAAGATATAATCTCGTTATCTTAAAATCAAGGATAAATCTTAAGCTTTTTAGAAAAGAGAAAAAACAACTCTAAATTAATTCATGACTTATATTATTCCTTGGATAATCTCGATCGAGTACTAATAGAAATTTAGTTACTCATTGAGATGGAGGAATCAAAGAAAGTAAAAGAATACATGAAGAAGGAAGAGGAGAATGAGAGAAATAAAAATTATTTTATTAATTGATGTAAAGGAAATTACAACTAAGAAAAAGGGATTACAAACTATTGAATTGAGAATTATAAATACTAATAAGAAAAAGACATATAAGAACTACTAAAATGCTAAAAACAATAAAATAAAACAGGAAAAGGAGATTTAAACTCCCAAAAATTCGTCCTTGATCAACTGGAGAAGCGCCCTTTAAATAGCTAAAAATTTGGTGTTACACACCCTTGGTCACGCCCGTGACCAAGGGGCGTGATCGAAGCAGCAACGGAGAGGGCGCCTTCTGGAGTAATTGCGGGTGTTACGCGCGTGTCACGCCCCTAAGTAACGTCCGTGACCTAGGGGCGTGTAACTTTAAAACATGCTGCTGGCGGGAAGCTTATGCTGGAAGTTGCGCGGGATGAGCCACGCCATGAGCTGGATGACACACTCCATGGTCACACCCTTGATTGGGAGCGTGTAACTTTAATTGACGTGGCAGGCGTGCTCTGGATGCTTGTGGTGGGTCGCGGCCGTGTCACTGGGTTACGCCCTTGGGTCACGCCCGTGACCTGGGAACGTGTACTTGGCGAATCTCCACGGAACGACCCCGAAGTGGCGGAAACAGGTCTGGAACACCTCGTAGGTTACACTCCCATTGGTCACGCCCGTGACTTTGGGCGTGTACTTGCACTTTTTGCTCAAAATGCCCAGAAAACCTGAAAACATAAGATCAACCTAAGTTAGTTCATGGAATTGAGAAAGGAGTAATTTTCATGATGTAATTTATATAATTTATGTAATTTCATGTTAAAATTATATTAAAACTATACTAAAGGATGAGTATTAAAACTACTCATCAGTGAGCCTGCGGCCCTGCCAGCTAGATGAAAGCCTGGTCAGCGGGTCTGCTAGGGGCAAACCTTTAAACCTTTAGAACCTGCCACCGAGTGAGCCTACGACCCTGCCAGCTAGATGAGAGCCTAGTCAGCGGGTCTGCTCGGGGCAAACCTTTGAACCTTTAGAACCTGCCACCGAGTGAGCCTACGACCCAGCCAGCTAGATGAGAGCCTGGTCTATCCAGCACGTAGTAGGCAGACTTGTACCAGAAGCGCCTTTGGTCTGAAACCTCTTCCGAAAACTTGCTTGTTGGCAGGAAGGTCAAGAAAGGGTCCTTCCATGAGGGCCGCTGTTCTATATCCATGAGTTCCCCTTCTTCGATCGATGGGTGGAACAGATCTGTCAAGGTTCCTCCAGCCCGAGGATCGACTTTGGCCAACCGATTCGCAGAGGCACTCTCTTCCCTTGGTATGTGCTTGGTGAAGAAGGTCTTGAATGTTCCGATGAGACCCCTCACTTTGGTTAGATACCTCATGAGGGTGGGCTCCTTTGCCTCGAACTCACCCTTGATCTGTCAGGTTATTACCATTGAATCGTTGAGGACCTCCACATCGTGATCCCCCAATTCCTGGTACAGATGAAGGCCGACGATCACTGCTTTGTACTCTGCCTGGTTGTTTGTGATGGGGAAATGTATCACCAGTGCTTGCTCAATTTTCATCCCATGGGGGCTTTCCAACACCACTCCACCTCCTAGAGAGTTCCTTCCTGAGGCCCCGTCCACCAGCAACTTCCAGGGGTCGAGGCGGAGGGCTTGCTCCTCTTCCATCTCAACTATATAGTCTGCCATGAAATTTGTTACAACCTGAGCCTTCATCGATAGCCGCGGGATGAAGATAATGTCAAATTCACTCAGTTCCACCGACCATTTTGCGAGCCTCCCTGAATGCTCTACCCCCTCGAAGATTTGGTGAATGGGGTGGTCGGTCAGCACTTAGATCGAATGGGCATGGAAGTATGGCCTGAGCTTCCTAGCCGAGATGACTAGAGCGAAGGCCAGCTTTTCTAAGATTGGGTATCAGAGCTCCGCCTTCTTCAAAACCCTGCTCACGTAGTAGGTGGGTAGCTGCTTCTTACCCTCTTTCCAGACCAGGACGGAGCTCACGGCCTCAGCCCCTACTCCGAGATACAAAGCTAGACTCTCCCCCTCCTTAGGACCCTGGAGCAGCGGGGTCTTGCTGAGCTGATTCTTTAAGGCTTGGAAGGCATCCTCACACTCCTTTTTCCACTCAAACTTTTGCTGGCCCCTCAACACCTTGAAAAAGGGGAGCATTTCTCTCCTGATCGGGAGAGAAACATACTCAACCCTGCTAGCTTTCTGGTCAGGCGCTGGACTTCCTTAGCATTTCACGGCGATTCCAATTCCATTATGGCTTTCACTTTATCCGAGTTAGGCTCCACCCCTGCTGGGGTAAGGAGGTGACCCAGAAACTTCCCCTTGCTGGCGTCGAAGATACACTTTAAAGGGTTCAACCTCATCTTGAACCTGTGCAGGGTGGCAAAGGTCTCTTCCAGGTCCTAGATGTGGGAGCTCACATCCTTGGTTTTCACCATGAGGTCATCCACGTACACCTCTAAGTTCCTTCCCCTTTGTTCCCGGAATACTTGATCCATCATCCTATGTTATGTTGCCCCTGCATTTTTTAGCCAAAACAGCATCATCTTATAGCAATAGCACCATTCTCTTGTGATGAAAGAGATGTCCTTAACGTCTGGCGGGTGCATCCTGATCTGATGATAACCTGAAAAAGCATCTAAGAAACTCATTACAGAAAAACCGACAGCTGAGTCAACCAGCGCGTCGATCCGAGGCAAAGGATAACAATCCTTAGGGAAGGCTTTGTTTAAAAGAGAAAAGTCGATACACATTCTCCAGCGACCATCACCCTTCTTTACTGTACAACCCCTGCGTCCTCCATGAGAAAGGCAAAGAAAAAGGAATCAACAAATGAAAGATGTAATAAGGAGGGCGAGCCAGAAGGCTGGACGAGCCAGGCTCTCGCCGGCCGCTCGTGAAAGGGCGAGCGGGCCGGGACCTCGTAGGTCGATTCGCGGGGAGACGAGCGAGCCAAACCTCTTGGCTCGCGAGAGATATCCTTGCGGGCGACTCGCTCAAGAAGGGTTCAGGAGTGTTTTTATGTGGAAGCCCCTGGTGGTCTGCAGTTAGCCCCTCCGAACTTCGGAGTTTGGCTATTAGCAGGCCACTTTGGGCTGCGTATAGCAAAACTAAAAGGCGGAATCCCGCTATTAGCAGACCGGACTCAAAAAACTGTAAATAGACCTTGAAGAGCACCTTGGCAGAGGCATTCCAATCTCAGTATTCTGAGCTTCTTCCTCCCTAGATTACTTTGGATTAGCTCTCAGGCTCTCCAAGGTGCACAGTCTCAGCTTTGGCTTGGGAGGGGAAGCGTTCAAAGATCTTCCGGGTGTGTGGTGGGACCTCCTCGCTGCGACCAAGGGTCTGTTCTTAGTTCTGAGTCTCTGACCGGTTCCTTCCGAGGAATTAGTAAGTGTTAGTTGCCCCTCTTCATTGAGGGCCCGAGCTCCACAAAGAAGCCAAGTCCTGGTTTCAACATTTTTGGTGCGGTGAGTATGGAGTGCAGCTAGTCTAAGAAAACTCCAAGGAAGGGATGGAAGGAAATAACGAGCGAGAGGAGTTCAGTGGCTCGCCCCACCCGGCGCGCCAACAACTGTGGAGATGTTGGCCGATCTGAAGAGGGATTTGCTAGGGGCCTTTCAGTGTGCCCTCGCCTCTGCACTTGGGGGGCTTGCGACTCCTGCGCCTTAGGTGGTCCATCCCGCAGGTGTAGGCGAGCGCGCCCCATATCAAAGTCTTGGGGAGGAGGCAATGTACCAGGCGCTGGACCGAGATCTCGCAGGACGGGAGCTCTTCCCCAGTCCACTACAAGCGAGTGGGGTCCTGGCGAATGCCCCCCAGGAGAGCGGGGTCCCAACTAGTGGGATCCCGGCGAGCTTCCCTTCGGCAAGTGCGAGGTCGGTCGGAGCCGGATCGCCAGGGGAAGTCGCGGGGCGAGTGGTGCAGAGCAGGGGTGTGAAGGGGTGAAGTGTCACAACCCGCATTTTCCCAACATTAAAAATGCTATCAGAGTAAGGAAAGCTACGCGTTGTGATGCCACGTCACGTAGGGGACACCTACTGACGTTAAGACAACTTATCCTTCATCGCAGTTCAAGCAATTATTGTTATCAAATCAAAGTGATTCAAAAATTGTTTATGCAGAAAATTAACAAGCCGCGTACCTCGGCTAGGTGGATCAACTAGTCCACGCTTTTAAAAATATAGTTTTACGCAGCGGAAATAAAATACTTGATTTAATTACATAGTGGCCTAAGTGAACATGAAGACCTAGTGAGGTGCACCATGCAAGATCGAATGTGTGGATATACTATATATAAAAGTAGATTCATCACGCACAAAAAGTAGTGAGATTAACATTTCAAAACATCATATGCAATGCAACAATTACCTTAACATACCTAACAAGTGCCAGAAAGACAACCAATATCTAACCATTCCAGAACAAGTGTTCAAAAGTGAACCACAAGTAACAGCAGCAGTGAAACAAAAATCTAACTAAACGGCACCACGGGCGTCAACACCTGACATGAACCCATGGGCCGACAAGTCCACAGAATACTCTACCTCAAGAGAGTCAGAAGACGACAGCTAAAGAAGCTCCGCACTAACACCTGCTACTGTCCAGAACCTGAGGCATTCAAAGAAAGAACACCTCAGAAACAAGTACAAGTGGTGTAGAAAATAAGAAAGTAAGCAAACCTCCGCGAGACCGGAGGGAAACAGAAGCTGCAAGGGTCAATGATGACAAAGCTAGCAGCTAATAATCAACAGGAAAGAAATAGCAGAAGTATCTAATCATCAGCAGAAAAGGGAAACAGCAGAGCAACTAAAAATCAGCAGAATATGCTCACCAAACAAAGGTGAGAACACAGGCGATGACAAAACTCGCCATAAGCAAAAGAAAAGCCATCCGTTTTCAAATTATTAATCATGTTACTCTTGTTCAGAATTATAGAGACTGATCAGCTCATCCAAAAGAAGAGCACCGCACCGGGGGCAAAAACCACACCGCGTACGGCCTCCCAATCAAAAGCTTAAAAGAGCACCGCACCGGGGGCAAAAACCACACCGCGTACGGCCTCCAACAGAATGTATTAAATTAAAGAGCATCGCACCGGTGGCACCGCCAACATCGTGTATGACCTCCAACAGAATTCATATTTTCATGTAATTTCAAAGGAATAGGGGCGAGGCCCAACAGAACATATCATACCATAAGGCAAGTAGCAAATGAGAAAATCAAGGAGATATGAAGCTAACAAAAATCTTTTTGTTTTTCTTTTATTAACTGGCATAATATCAAATTATTAGCAGCAATAATAGAGAATAAAATGGAGATATGGCGCAGTTAGATAAAGAGCGCCGGCTTGGAGCTGTTATAAGGCAAAGAGAAAGAGCAAGGGCAAGAACACCACTTGCCTTAGGTTTTGCTGGAAAAACTCTCTGAATTCTCTCCGTTGTAGATCGGGTTACGAGAAGGCGAGAGGAGTCAAGATCTACAAGAGATCAGGCTAGAAAAGGTTAGGGTACAAAAGACCTAACGAAAAAATTTCACGAAGCAGAAGGAAATTACCATGAGGACGAAGCTCTCATCGAGAGCTTTCCGAATCTATGCTCGGCTCGCGATTTCGACCACCGGAGCTCAGTCGGCGGCGCCCGAAAGATTTAAGAAAACGCCACTCCCGTCGCGGCGTTCAGACAGAATGAGGAAGACAAATGGTGAACGTAGCATCATATATATATATAAATATATACATATATATATGAATATATATATGTATATATCCGCAAAGGGGAGTCGACGCAAGGCTGCAAGGGGAGAAATCGACGCATGCTTTGAGAGGGGAAGAAGAAGTCGACACATGCTTCGAGAAGGGGAAGAAGGAGTCGACGCATGCTTTGAGAAGGGGAGAGTAAATCGACGCAGGGGGAGAAGTGACGTCGACGCAATCATGCAAATGGAGGAGGGAGGTCGACGCATAAGTTGAAAGGAATGTATATATATACACGTTCTGAATTTTTTTATAATAATAAAAATAATAATATTATTATTATTATTATTTTATCACTAAAAATAACGAACGCTGAATCCAACGAAAATTTCGCCTAAAGTGAACGGCGGCGCTACGAACCCAATGGCGAAGTTGGAATCAAATTCCGACGTGCCGTTTTCGAGATATGAATGGCGGAAGTTACGGCGAGCTTTAAATATATACAAAACTTCTAAAATGCGCCGATGCTCCAAAATGGCTCGGATCGAGACGAAACTTGATAGACAAGTCTAAAATTAAATAATCTAATTTCCTAACGTAAAATTTTCAATTCCGGGTCGTCGCAAATTTTGGTCGACTTGACCCAAACGGACGTGAAAACGCGCAAACGGCAACGCGCCGCTAACTCGACGTTAAAAGTAATGCCCCGACGTCATTAACACGCCATTACTGAATTAAACAAACACCGTAAAAATCAGGGGCGTTACAGCCACTCCCCCAAAAAGAAAGTTTCGTCCCGAAACTTGACATAAGGGCAGAAAACAACATTAAGATAGGTACATGGTGTAGGAAAGGAGATTTAAGATGAACAATTAATTGTGCAGGAACAACACTTGGGCAAGACAAACAGCACAGGAAAATAAATCCATCTGAGCTATTTAAATGAGAAGATGAATGGTGCAGGAAGAAAATTTACCTGGGCTAATTAATTGAAAAGGTGAGGATGAGACTCTCGCATTGCTGACTCCAGCTCCCATGTTGCGCTCTCGACGTCATGATTCCGCCAAAGAACTTTCACCATGGGAATGGATTTCCTACGCAACACCCACTCTTGGGTTTCCAAAATGCGAACAGGCTCCTCAACATAAGATAAATTGGGCTGAATCAGAGGCACCGAATCGAGACCTTGACGATTGCTGCGGACACACTTCCTTAACTAACTCACATGGAAAACATCATGGACGCCAGGGAAGGTAGCAGGTAACTCCAATCTATAAGCGGACACTCTGATGCGCTCAACGACCTGAAATGGCCCAACATATCTGGGATCCAACTTGTGGTTCTTCCCAAATTTTTTAACGCCTGGCATCGGAGAGACTTTCAGAAGAACACTGTCCCCAACCGCAAACTCCAGATCTGCCCTTCTTTGATTGGCATACTTTTCATACCGCTCATGAGCAACGCGGAGGTTCTCCCGAATATTAGTCACAGCAACGCTCATTTCTTCCAAAGCTTCTGGGCCTAACAACGGACTCTCACCAACCTCGGCCCAAAACAAGGGAGTCCGGCTACGCCTCCCATATAGAGATTTAAACTCCCAACTGATTAAGCATAACAGCCCCCGAGCATAACTTTAAGTATAAAATTTCAGGAAGGGTAAACCAACCACCACCAACAGCCAACACATTCCAAAATGATGAGGTTTATGTGTGTAAATTCCAAACAACCACTATAACCCAAGATGGTGATACTTCTAACGAATATAATTCCTGGAGCATAAACCCAAACAACAAGCAATGAATAGTGAGATTGCCAATAACAACACTTTCCTGATAACTGTTATTGTAGGCAAATTCCATCAATCCAAGACGCTTATCCCATGCTCCACCATGCTCCAATGTGTAACATCTGATCATATCTTCCACGATCGGATTAACTTTCAGACCCTGAAGCTTCTACCAAGCTCATCTAGATACGCGACACAAAAAAAAAACAAATCCTGGGGTTTCGATCTGACTCCAACCTTAAGGACATATTTTATCCATTTATTCACGATAGCTCACACAATTTGTCTTCGGAAAAACCTCATCAAACCGATAACTAAACTAATAGCAGCGAACAATATGTTTCAAATTTCTATACATCCTAGTGGAATCCGGGTGGTAACGAATGCCAATGCCAGAATTCGCAATATATTTTATTCATTTTCTCTGGCGCAGAATCAACTCCTTCTGAGCGAAGATATGCTTCAATTCTTATGGTCCGTAAACCTTACACAATACGTCGTACCAAAATAATCTCCAAGGCTCAATACCTAGATTACTGGGGTAAATTCCAAATCACGCGCATGAAAATTCGCTTCATGCATCTTCGATTGCCCCAAACCATATGCGATCACCCCTTTTTTATCTCGAGACATATCTGGGCTCAACGTACAACTTATCAACATAAACAGTGCACCACTCCTTCGGTAGATATGATCCAAAGCTGGAGCAGTGCTCAATCTTCTCTTCAATTCCTGAAAGGCTCCTTCGCACTAGTCACCCCGAACCAAAAATTGGATTATCCTACATAAACCTAACCAAAGACGCAAATAATCACAGGAATCATTACACAAGCCTTCTATATCATCCTGCCAACCCTACAAAATTCCCTATTCTCTCAGATGTTGTAAATCTCTTCCCAATCAATCACTCAACGATCTATACTGGGTCCGTCGAAAACTCATCCTCATTAATAACATTACCCAAATAGGTAACTAAAGACATCCAAAACTTGTACTTGCTCATCTTGGCAAACGAACTTGCTCTCTCACAACGTAGACCGCACCAAATCACAAATGCTCAGCAAGATCCTCTGCACTCTTACAGTGTATCAAACACCACTTCTAAGGACGGACACAAGATGGTTTCGAAAATCTCTTAACACTCTATCCACAAAATTCATGAAGGCAGAGAAGACATTAGCTAAAACAAAGGTCGCCACTAAGATCTCAAAGTAAAGCCCATAACGGGAACGAACAGGCAGTCCATGGAGCATCCGACTCACGGATCCTTTACAGACAAAAGTCTATACGGAGGCCGATCTCCGAGAACACGGATCCATCTCGCAACTGATTAAGCAAATCATTAATTTGAGGTGATGAACATTTATCTCGATAGTCACCTCATTCAACTATGCTCAATTTGCTCATAATCTTCTAGAAACATTCTTCTAGCTCACGCAGGGCCATGCAGCAAGGTGCCCTCGCAAAAAGACAAGTATCTGGCTCAAGACCTTAAAACAAACTCCGCCTTTTTCTCAAGGGGAAGACCGAGAAGACTAGCCGGAGAAGCATTTGAAGCTCTCACACAACAGAATGTGCGGCACAACGAGAGCATTTTTTTTCTAGAACAAAAATAGAGACGAGAAAAGACTCGCTGCCAGACTCTAAGGATTGACGAGCACGAACCGCAGAAATAACCAGAGAATCTTGATACGGGAATCCAACACTCAAGGGTTGGTCAATATCCAACGAGAAGTCCAGGCGCTTATCCTCTCACCGGTATACAACGCCAAAATAGATCTCCAATCCATGCCCAAGAAATCATACTAACCTCTTCCAAATCTGGCACTTTCAATCGACATACTACAGAAATCAAACCAAGGAAAGGTTCAACGCTACTGATTCACCCGAGGGAAAACTTAGCACGAAACAAATCACTAACTCGATCAGGAGTCAAGAAATGGCCATTACAAAATCCTAGCCACGAATAAGTGGATAACACCAAAATCAAAAGAACGTGTTCTCATCGGTTAATTATTATAACTTCCATAAAAAATCGCATGCATAGCCAGCTGAACAGAAATCGAGATAGCGAGGAACTATTAATTGAATCAGAATCTAACCTAAGATCACCATGGTTGAATATTGAGCTTCTCCCTCGCTCACCACGATCAATTTATCCTTCCCTTCATCCGACACCGGATCTCATCGTGCCCTTCTTTATTACTTGTAATGCAACCCAAATCACTTTTAGGTGCATCTTGAATTATGATTACCCATTGCTGCCTCTGAGCTTCTAGTTTCTTGAAACATTTTCCAAGGGAATGCCCTGACCAGCCACAGAAACTACACACTTTCTCCCATCCTTCCCTTTGGGGGTGGGGCCAGATGCCTATAGGCTTTCGCCATCCCCAACCTTTCTCTTTTCCTGTAACGAGGACATACCGCGATCTTTGGCATTTCCAATAGCCTCAAACTTCAAGGCAGCTTCAACTGCTTTCGCATCAGTCTCAGATTGGTAGGCGTTAGTAAACTGCTGGATGTTACCTTGAGGATCACCCAAGAAATTTCTGACTTTGCACTCCTTAGCAGCTGTCAACTCAGGAGCGAATCTATTCGATTTACCGATCTCACTCTGGTATTCAACCAACACAGGAAACTGCACACCAGGCTGCTGCCTCAAGGTGGCAGTAAGCAATGCCTGCAAATGTGTTTGCATTAAAAACATCTGCCTTGACATTGTTTCAATGCTCTGACGCAGTGCATCTAGTATCGCTTCGATATGAGAATCCGAAGACTCACCCTCAAACTGGGAAACGCCCCATTGCAAAACGCTTCGGGGGCATCTTCTACAATTACAAACAGCGACTCATCAAGACCTAGCTTAAGACACAAAAGCTAGCAAACTCGACCACGTCACTCTCCTATGAGGCATGTCTACAAGATAGATGGACATCCAATCAGAAACAGGCTTAAGATGCTTAAGCCAAATAGACTCGAAAATATCCCGGATCAATTCGGAACAGGAAAGAAAACAACCTGCTATTGCTGTTACCTTGCTCTAGAATTTCATGAAATGATGCAATGATTAAACTTAGGATGATGCACCATCAGCCTATTGACTCTTGTACTATGACATGAGTGCATGAACATTTAAATTCCTTTTTCAAAACATGTGTGTACATATGTCATCTGGTATGTCTTTAACTTGGCACGCGTGCTTATGCGATGATATGAATGTATGCAGTGCTATGCATTCTAGAAAGAGGTCTTAATGCATGTTATGAGCGACGTACACATGTAATGTTATGCATCCCATACTACATAACATTACATGTAACGAAAAAGAAAATGTGCTAATGGGCATCCAAGTAATGGTGGTTATGCATCCCATACTACATAACCGTCACATGTTGCCACCTATGGTGGATCCATATACAAACACATATTATGCATCCCATACTACATAATATGCCCCGTATACTTCTTATCATGCTATGAGTGTAGTGACTATGCGTCGGTCAAGACATATTGATGACATATCAGTGTGTGTATACAATGAAATGATCTTATGAGGTTCTGCTTAGGATAGCGGTCGTTTGGCTCACACTCCAAACCACCCAACTACCTTTTTCACAGAACCTCGCTTTGATACCAACTGTCACAACCCACATTTTCCCAACATTAAAAATGCTATCAGAGTAGGGAAAGCTACGCGTTGTGATGCCACGTCACGTATGGGACGCCTACTGACGTTAAGGCAACTTATCCTTCATCGCAGTTCAAGCAATTATTGTTATCAAATCAAAGTGATTCAAAAATTGTTTATGCAGAAAATTAACAAGCCGCGTCCCTCGGCTAGGTGGATCAACTAGTCCACGCTTTTAAAAATATAGTTTTACGCAGCGGAAATAAAATACTTGATTTAATTACATAGTGGCCTAAGTGAACATGAAGACCTAGTGAGGTGCACCATGCAAGATCGAATGTGTGGATATACTATATATAAAAGCAGATTCATCACGTGCAAAAAGTAGTGAGATTAACATTTCAAAACATGATATGCAATGCAACAATTACCTTAACATATCTAAAAAGGGCCAGAAAGCCAACCAATATCTAACCGTTCCAGAACAAGTGTTCAAAAGTGAAGCACAAGTAACAGCAGCAGTGAAACAAAAATCTAACTAAACGGCACCACGGGCGTCAACACCTGACACGAACCCATGGGCCGACAAGTCCACAGAATACTCTACCTCAAGAGAGTCAGAAGACGGCAGCTAAAGAAGCTCCGCACTAACACCTGCTACTGTCCAGAACCTGAGGCATTCAAAGAAAGAACACCTCAGAAACAAGTACAAGTGGTGTAGAAAATAAGAAAGTAAGCAAACCTCCGCGAGACCGGAGGGAAATAGAAGCCGCAAGGGTTAGTGATGACAAAGCTAACAGCTAATAATCAACAGGAAAAGAAATAGCAGAAGTATCTAATCATCAGCAGAAAAGGGAAACAGCAGAGCAACTAAAAATCAGCAGAATATGCTCACCAAACAAAGGTGAGAACACAGGCGATGACAAAACTCGCCATAAGCAAAAGAAAAGCCATCCGTTTTCAAATTATTAATCATGTTACTCTTGTTCAGAATTATAGAGACTGATCAGCTCATCTAAAAGAAGAGCACCGCACCGGGGGCAAAAATCACACCGCGTACGGCCTCCCAATCAAAAGCTTAAAAGAGCACCGCACCGGGGGAAAAAACTACACCGCGTACGGCCTCCAACAGAATGTATTAAATTAAAGAGCATCGCACCGGTGGCACCGCCAACATCGTGTACGACCTCCAACAGAATTCATATTTTCATGTAATTTCAAAGGAATAGGGGCGAGGCCCAACAGAACATATCATACCATAAGGCAAGTAGCAAATGAGAAAATCAAGGAGATATGAAGCTAACAAAAATCTTTTTGTTTTTCTTTTATTAACTGGCATAATATCAAATTATTAGCAGCACTAATAGAGAATAAAATGGAGATATGGCGCAGTTAGATCAAGAGCACCGGCTTGGAGCTGTTATAAGGCAAAGAGAAAGAGCAAGGGCAAGAACACCACTTGCCTTAGGTTTTGCTGGAAAAACTCTCCGAATTCTCCTCATTGTAGACCGGGTTACGAGAAGGCGAGAGGAGTCAAGATCTACAAGAGATCAGGCTAGAAAAGGTTAGGGTACAAAAGACCTAACGAAAAAGTTTCACGAAGCGGAAGGAAATTACCACGAGGACGAAGCTCTCGTCGAGAGCTTTCCGAATCTATGCTCGGCTCACGATTTCGACAACCGGAGCTCCGTCGGCGGCGCCCGAAAGATTTAAGAAAACGCCACTCCCGTCGCGGCGTTCAGACAGAATGAGGAAGACAAATGGTGAACGTAGCATTATATATATATAAATATATACATATATATATATTAATATATATATGTATATATCCGCAAAGGGGAGTCGACGCAAGGCTGCAAGGGGAGAAATCGACGCATGCTTTGAGAGGGGAAGAAGAAGTCGACGCATGCTTCGAGAAGGGGAAGAAGGAGTTGACGCATGCTTTGAGAAGGGGAGAGTAAATCGACGCAGGGGGGAGAAGTGAAGTCGATGCAAGCATGCAAATGGAAGAGGGAGGTCGACGCATAAGTTGAAAGGAATGTATATATATATACACGTTCTGAATTTTTTTATAATAATAATAATATTATTATTAATATTATTATTATTATTATTATTATTATTATTATTATATCACTAAAAATAACGAACGCCGAATCCACCGAAAATTTCTCCTAAAGTGAACGGAGGCGCTACGAACCCAACGGCGAAGTTGGAATCAAATTCTGACGTGCCGTTTTCGAGATATGAATGGCGGAAAAAAGGACCTTTAAATATATACAAAACTTTTAAAATGGGCCGAGGATCCAAAATGGCTCGGATCGCGACGAAACTTGATAGACAAGTCTAAAATTAAATAATCTAATTTCCTAACGTAAAATTTTTCAATTCCGGGTCGTCGCAACTTTTGGTCGACTTGACCCAAACGGACGTGAAAACGCGCAAACGGCAACGCGCCGCTAACTCGACGTTAAAAGTAACGCCCCGACGTCATTAACACGCCATTACTGAATTAAACAAACACCGTAAAAATCAGGGGCGTTACAGGAAGTCCCTTCTATGAGTTGGAGCTCTCGGCACCACTCCCCGAGGGGTTCATAGACCGGCCATGATGCTCTACACCGGCAAGGATGACCCCACCCAACACCTGTAGTGGTTCAAAGATATGGTCTAGATCAGGCCTATGTCGGACTCTTTCAAGTTTCGACTCTTCGCCACCACTCTAAAGGAAAAAGCAAGGGACTGGTTCCACCAGTTACTTCCAGATCGATCTATGCCTTTGAGGACCTTTGGAGCGACTTCCTAATGCACTTATCGACCTCGAAGAAGAGGAAGAAGGACCCAGAGGCGCTCTTAAACTTCAAGCAGAGGCAAGGGGAGTCGTTGGCTCAGTACGTGGATCGGTTCCAGGAGGAGGTCCTCCTCACCCAAGAGGTGCCAGGCTACACCCTCCAGCTCACTTTCATCGTGGGGATACAGGGGGGTTTCTTCAAGATGGACCACAAGAGGAGGGCTCCTTTGTCCTTTGAGGAGTTGATGGAGAGAGCAGCGGAAGAGATAGAGGGGGAGGAAGCCAACCCCTAGTTCACTAATAGGTTGCCACGGCTAAGCGAGCCGGAGGTCAGGCATCCGGAAGCAAGGAGAAGAGAAGAAGCAAGGGCCCCGGAGGTGGGTGGAGGAAGCCTTAAGGGGGAGACAAGGCCCGGGAAGGGATTTCCATTAGGGAGGGGGCAACTTCCAAGGAGGCCACGGAAGACCCCATTAGTTGGGATGGAGGCATGTCCCGAGGACACCTCATCCTCATCCGAATCAGCAAGCAATGACGGTAGGTCGAAGGAGACCAGGAAGGGGAAGAAGAGAAGGAGCTGGAGAGGCCGGTCCAAGGAGGAGGAATAGGGGGTAGAGGCCGAGAGGAGGGAGGCGACTTTGCCTTACTGTGACTTCCACGATGAGGAGGGTCACGCAACGATCACTTGCCCGGAATTCCTGGAGATGAAGGGAGGAAGGGGGTCAGTGCCGTGGGAGCAGCGACCAGTGAGGATCGAGGAGGTCCTGCCTCAGGATGAGGAGGACGATAGTTGTGAAGATCGGGCCGATGTGGGGGCTCGAGTGGGGATCGGGGTGATCCATGGGGGGGGGGGGGGTAGGGATTGAGGCGACCCGGAAGACAAGCCTCCACACAATGTACCGTCGTAGCGTAGCTTCGATGTCCCTATCCCCGCCCACGGAGGAGAAAATTTCGTTCACTCAGAAGGACATGCCGGGTCATGAAGACCCGTTCTGCGATATGCTGGTCATTCAGACCGCGATCGAGAACTTCACCGTTTCCCGGATCCTGGTAGATAATGGGAGTTTGGTCAACGTCATCTTTAAGAAGGGGTTTGACGGGATGGGGGTGGAGGTGCGAAGGGTGCTGGACTCAGATGGCCCATTATTTGGGTTCTCTGGGGAGAGGAAGGAGGTAGAAGGAGGAGCAGGACTCCACGTAGTCCTGTGGGGGCAGTCCCGGAATTGCCGCTTTGTCATAGTGGAGGCTCCCAGCAGCTACAACGCCATCTTCAGACGGCCACTCATCAGCGCTTTCCGCTGTGTCCCGTCCACCTTCCACCAATGCCTCAAGTTCAATGATGGAGGAGTCCAAGTCTGGATCAGGGGAGATCCCAAGGTGGCCCGGCAGTGCTATGTGACCGCCATGAACACCATCTCCTGGATGGCCGAGGCAGAAGAATGAGACCGAGAGACGGGAGAGCCGACAAGGCTCGGAGAGGAAGGAGTGGAGGAGGAGAAGGCCCGGGAGGAGGGGCGGAGGATCCAATGGAGGAGGAGAAGGAGAGGGAAAAAGAGAAAAAGAAGGTTCATGAGGAGAAGGAGGAAGAGGTGATGGAGGTCCGGGAAGGGAGAGAGGTGGAAGAGGCCTCAGCGCAAGCTCAGACGAGGAAAAGGAGGGAGATTGGGGGAGCATTCGCGGCTGGAGGCAGTGGATGAGGTCGTAGAGCTCGAGGTCACCACCCAAGCGGGGGTGGTGTAAAAAGTCAAGATCAGCGGCGAGCTCAGCCCAGAAGAACAGAAGCAAATCCTGGCCTGCGTGTAGGAGAACGTGGATGTCTTTGCCTGGAGCACAGCAGAGATGCCCGGGATCGACACAGACGTGGCTTCCCATCGTCTCAACCTTGACTCAAGCACCCGACCCATCTGACAAAAGAAAAGGGCCATAGCGGACAAGATGGAAGGGCCCATTCAAGAGGAGGTGGGCAAGCTTCTCCAGGCAGGCTTTGTATCGGAGATCCAGTATCCACGCTGGGTCTCCAACATGGTTATGGTATGGAAAGGTGGAGGTAAGTGGAGGATGTATATCAACTTTTCATTGCTTAATAAATTATGCCCCAAAGATTGCTACCCTTTGCCCTCGAATCGACGCGCTGGTTGACTCTGTCGTCGGTTTCTCTGTAATGTCTTTTTAGATGGTTTTTAGGTTATCATCAAATCCGCATCCCCCCCCCCCCCCCGACATCATGGATGTCTCTTTCATCATGGGCGATGGATGCTATTGTTATATAATGATGCATTACAGGCTTAAGAATGCAGGGGCGACTTACCAACGGATGATGGACCGGGTTTTCCGAGAACAAAAGGGTAGAAATCTAGAAGTCTATGTGGACGACCTCATGGTAAAGAGTCAAGACCTTGAGTCCCACCTTCGCGACCTCAGAGATACCTATAGGACATTGAGAAAATTCAAGATGAAGCTCAACCCCCTGAAGTGTGTCTTCGGGGCTAGCCGGGGGAATTCCTTGGCCATTTGCTCACTCCAGCAGGAGTGGAGCCGAATCCAGACAAAGTCAGGGCCATCATGGAATTGGGGTATCCAAGGAATGCAAAGGAGGTTCAGCGTCTGATAGCTAAAATTTAGGATATAAAATTTCTCCAAATTCTACGAACTATAGGCAAGAGCACCTATCATTCATAGTATAGGATATTTAGAAATAAATATCAAGTGTCGTATTCCACGGGGTTATTGATTACTTCTACTCACGCAAATTAATATTATTTTATCTAGATTTAAAAAAATTACTAGAATAATAAAAGAGAAAAGAAAGAAAAGAGCATTTGATCGGAAATCCTTCTTGAGTTAAATAAATTGTAAAATCTAAATTCATAACCAAAAGCGATAGAATAATTCGACCGTGGAGGTTCCCAAATTATGGTAGAGCCTCTCTCGAGAGAACTACCACCTAACCTTAGGTTGATCGATTAAGACCCCTCGGCCAATCGAAACACCTAAGCTTGCTTTATGCGGTGAGCCCCACTATTGGATTTGACTCCAATCCGGAAGATTTGTGTCACCCTCTCTCGAGGAATGCATGCAACTCTTTCCACTAATGAATGATCTACATAAATTCATGGATCTCTCGATCACTAGAAAATGGATCAAGAATTGATATTCATATACCGGCAATAAGAGATCAATCGAGAAAAATCAAAAGTGGATCGTAATAATTCTTAAACTAAAGCTCCAAAAATGAGAGATTACAAAATAAGAAAAGCTTAAGAATTCATCCGATCAAATGCTATAAATTCAGCTAAACATATTTGAAAAGAGAAACATTTTTATAACTAAGTAAAGAGAATTACAATTGCAGGAATTGGAAATCTAAACTATGAATTGAAATTTGCAAGACATAAAGTAACTCTGCATAAAGAAAATACAATAAGAAAATGCTGAAAAAACTAATATAAAAATGACCCAATCTAAGCTAGGATCGGATTCCCATCACTTTGGCAGTAGCTGGCTTTTATAGGCAGAAAATTGGTGAGTCACGCCCTTGGTCACGCCCGTGACCAAGGGCGTGTAAGCTGCGTAATTGCGTCTTGAAAGCCCGGGAACGTTGGGGAAGAAAAACCGCCAAAATTAATCATCTCGACGGGTCACGGCCTCGGTCGCCCCCGTGACCTAGGGCGTGACTTGACCGAATCTGGAAACGGCGGGAAACAGCGCGATCTGAAGTTATTCTGGCAGTTGCGGGAAGAGTCACCCCCTAGGTCATGGCCGTGACATGGAGTCACACCCGTGACAGAGGGCGTGACTTGACCGAATCTTGAAACGGCGCGATCTGGAGTTATTCTGGCAGTTGCGGGAAGGGTCACCCCCTAGGTCATGGCCGTGACATAGAGTCACGCCCGTGACCTGGGGCGTGTAGGCTGGAAATGATGTGACGGCGTGTTCTGGCAGCTAGAAGATGGCTGGGTTGAGTCATGGTCGTGACTTGATGTCACGCCCTTGGTCATGACCGTGACCGAGGGCGTGTAATACTAAATTGGGCTGGCGGCATGATCTGGCAGATGTAAGATGGCTGGGTTGAGTCATGGCCGTGACTTAAAGTCACGCCCTTGGTCATGGCCGTGACCAAGGGCGTGTACTGAAGATTTTTGCATACTTGTTCCATTCTTTCCCCTGAACATGGCTGTGAGCTTAAATTTGCTATTAGCAGCCCCAGATTACCTGAAAACACAAAATAAAGCGAATTAGATATATATTAAACTAAAATTATATAAAAACTAATTAATTACTACTAAAATACTATATAAAAATAACTATAAATAATGCACTATCAAATACCCCCATACTTAAGCTTTTGCTATTCCAGAGCAAAAACTAATTTATAAGTACGAGAAGAATTTATAGGACATTTCCAAAAAGTTTTACTTCTAATTATGTACTCCAAATCTTATAAAACTCATGTCAAAATAAGTTAAGAAATTAAAATTCAGATTTATAAGAAATAATTTATAATTCATAAATTGAGATGAGTAGAATAAATATTAGTTTCAAAATTCTCTAACTAAATCTTCATAAACAAAATTGCATTGAATTAAGTAAAATAACCAAGATTAAAATTATAGAAACTTTAAACATCATTAGAAACTTTTAGAAAACTACAAAATATTAACTATGCTCTCTCAAAAATATCTTAGGATAAGCAAATAAACTTGGCTAATTGGGGTAGAGTTGGCATTGAAGAAGTTACTTTGCATATAGGAAATGATGAATTTTATCCTCTCATTTCCATCTTTTTTTAATTTCTTCTTCTTTTTTTTATATCCCAAATGAATATGTTTAGGAGTGATGAATTTTATCCTCTCAACTCCATGCCATATAATCTTTTACTAATTTGGGTGCATATGTTTAGGAATGATGAATTTTATCCTCTCATTTTCATGACATATGATCTTTTCAAATATTTTTTTTATATGCCAAATAAAAGGGTTAAACAAAAAGGTAGGGGAAGGGCTAGGGTTTAAAGGCTACAAAAATTCCAAAGAAATATTTTAAGAGCATAGAAAATAAATTGAGCAATCTATAAGAAACTATGAGTTCAAGTTAATATAAGTAAAATCTAAAGATATTTAACACAATTACTACAAAATTGAATTATGATATTTTAAAGAGAGAAAGTAAAACTAAGAAATATTCTAAACAAATCAAAATAATGAAAAACTCATTAAATCAAATTCATCTAAAAATTAAATCTAACATATTTTGAAGAGAAATATATGATTTAAAAATTCATAAAAAGAAAACTCTTAAAAAAAACCTATAAAGACAACTCATAATTAAAATTAATTTTGCATAAATAAAGTTTGGAGAATTTTAATATTACAAAATTTATCTTATTGGAAAAATAGTTTTTTTTTATAAGTTTTTTTTTAAACATTTTAAAATAAAACAATTTTTTTTTGTATTTTTCATATTTTTAAATCAAAATTGCAACAGAAAACAAAGAAACAATTTTTTTATGATTTTTAACATGTTTTCAAAAATTTTATTTTGATTTTTTTATAAAAATAAACATTAGAGAACACCCCCCCATACTTAAAGATAAACATTGTCTCCAATGTTTATAAATAAGAATGAAAGGGCCAAACAGGAAAAGAAAATGCATAAAATAAAAGAAAAATAGCAAAAATATAAAGATAAGCAAGGGGTGCCTCCCAAGAGCGCTTTGTTTAACGTCTTTTAGCTAGACGTTAAGGGTTAGCTAAAAGGATATTCAAATTGAAAATGCACAGGCAACTCCCTTAATTCACGCTGAGGTGAAAATGCCGAAAACTGTTGCCCGACGACTCCTCCGCTATAATCCTGATTCTTTTGTTTTCCGTTAGCGCGAAATTGTGAATCCAAATTACCTATACATACCTTAGGTAATTTGGATTGCTGGAGATGAGCGACAAATGGATCGGTGAAGACGTTTGGTTACACCGACTCATCCTCTACATGAAAATCGTTAGAAGAAAAAGAATCAAAATTAAGCGAGTCAGAAAATATTTCACAAGGAGGAGTTTCTTGTGAAAACACATGATTAAGCTCCGGTTGTTCATTTTCAAAAATAAAATTCGTATCCAAAAATTTATTTGAAATTCCAAGTGGACTAAATTCATGGGACACAATATTTTCATGAATTTCACTTTCAAAGTGAATAATTGGCGAGAGAGAAAATTCATGAAAAATAGGAGGAGATTCGGGCGGAGAAGGTGAAGAAACATGTTCTTCATCAATTTCGTCCGGTGTCTCCATGACTCTTTTAAATTCGTGGTAAAGAAGTTCTTCTTGAGCTTGGGTATAAATATTTAAATTTTGATAAATAGAATCTGGAGAATACCCAAGAGTAGAAGAAAAAGAATTTTGTGGGGTAAAAGAGGAGGAATGAAAATCTTGATTGACTGAATTTCCTTCATCGCACCGAAAACTATCCGAGTGATCTTGCCACCATGAATAATTAATATCGGAGCAAGAAGAAATATTATTAGAATCGGAAAAATCATTCGCATGAAAACTAGATGAATTATTTTCATCAAAGTTTGAATAATTATTTTCATAAATAAACTCAAAATTATTTCCATAAGAAAAATTTTGAGAGTAAAAATTAATATAACAATCCTCACTTCGATGCGGTGCTCCACAAAAATTATAATTAACTTGGTGCTTTCGTGCGGCTTCCAAAAGATTGACTTTATTTTGAAGCTCGGCAACTTTGGCGGCCAATTGAGATAACATTTTTGAAGAAAGAAAATTGAACAACCGTCACTTAATAGAATGAAATTTGAAAATAAATCAAAAAGAGAAATGGGGGCGGAGAAAGAGATTGATAAAAGTAATAAAATTCACGCTTTCAAAATATCAACAAAAATATGTCCCCGGCAACGGCGCCAAAAACTTGATAGCTAAAATTTAGGATATAAAATTTCTCCAAATTCTACGAACTATAGGCAAGAGCACCTATCATTCATAGTATAGGATATTTAGAAATAAATATCAACTGTCGTATTCCACGGGATTATTGATTACTTCTACTCACGCAAATTAATATTATTTTATCTAGATTTAAGAAAATTTCTAGAATAATAAAAGAGAAAAGAAAGAAAAGAGCATTTGATCGGAAATCCTTCTTGAGTTAAATAAATTGTAAAATCTAAATTCATAACCAAAAGCGATAGAATAATTTGACCGTGGAGGTTCCCAAATTATGGTAGAGCCTCTCTCGAGAGAACTACCACCTAACCTTAGGTTGATCGATTAAGACCCCTCGGCCAGTCGAAACACCTAAGCTTGCTTTATGCGGTGAGCCTCACTATTGGATTTGACTCCAATCCGGAAGATTTGTGTCACCCTCTCTCGAGGAATGCATGCAACTCTTTCCACTAATGAATGATCTACACAAATTCATGGATCTCTCGATCACTAGAAAATGGATCAAGAATTGATATTCATATACCGGCAATATAAGATCAATCGAGAAAAATCAAAAGTGGATCGTAATAATTCTTAAACTAAAGCTCCGAAAATGAGAGATTACAAAATAAGAAAAGCTTAAGAATTCATCCGATCAAATGCTATAAATTCAGCTAAACATATTTGAAAAGAGAAACATTTTTATAACTAAGTAAAGAGAATTACAATTGCAGGAATTGGAAATCTAAACTATGAATTGAAATTTGCAAGACATAAAGTAACTCTGCATAAAGAAAATACAATAAGAAAATGCTGAAAAAACTAATATAAAAATGACCCAATCTAAGCTAGGATCGGATTCCCATCACTTTGGCAGTAGCTGGCTTTTATAGGCAGAAAATTGGTGAGTCACGCCCTTGGTCACGCCCGTGACCAAGGGTGTGTAAGCTGCGTAATTGCGTCTTGAAAGCCCGGGAACGTTGGGGAAGAAAAACTGCCAAAATTAATCATCTCGACGGGTCACGGCCTCGGTCACCCCCGTGACCTAGGGCGTGACTTGACCGAATCTGGAAACGGCGGGAAACAGCGTGATCTGGAGTTATTCTGGCAGTTGCGGGAAGGGTCACCCCCTAGGTCATGGCCGTGACATGGAGTCACGCCCGTGACAGAGGGCGTGACTTGACCAAATCTTGAAACGGCGCGATCTGGAGTTATTCTGGCAGTTGCGGGAAGGGTCACCCCCTAGGTCATGGCCGTGACATAGAGTCACGCCCGTGACCTGGGGCGTGTAGGCTGGAAATGATGTGACGACGTGTTCTGGAAGCTAGAAGATGGCTGGGTTGAGTCATGGTCGTGACTTGATGTCACGCCCTTGGTCATGGCCGTGACCGAGGGCGTGTAATACTAAATTGGGCTGGCGGCATGATCTGGCAGATGTAAGATGGCTGGGTTGAGTCATGGCCGTGACTTAAAGTCACGCCCTTGGTCATGGCCGTGACCAAGGACGTGTACTGAAGATTTTTGCATACTTGTTCCATTCTTTCCCCTGAACATGGCTGTGAGCTTAAATTTGCTATTAGCAGCCCCAGATTACCTGAAAACACAAAATAAAGCGAATTAGATATATATTAAACTAAAATTATATAAAAACTAATTAATTACTACTAAAATACTATATAAAAATAACTATAAATAATGCACTATCAGCGTCTCACAGGGAAGCTGGCCTGGCTTAGCTGATTCCTCTCCACAGTGGGAGAGAAGTGTGCACCTTTCTTCAAAGTACTCTGGGGAAACCAAAAATTTGAGAGGACCTCCGAATGCGAAAGAGCCTTTCAAGCACTGAAAGAGTAGTTGACCCAAGCGCCTTTGCTGCAGGGGCCGAGACAAGGAGAGGATTTGTCCCTGTACCTAGGAGTAGGACCTGAGGCAGTGAGTCAGTACTAGTCCAGGAAGAAGGCAGAAGGCAACTCCCAATTTACTATGTAAGCTGAGTACTACGAAAGGCAGAACTCCGATATCCAATCCTAGAGAAGCTGGCCTTCGCCTTAGTGGTGTCGTCTTGGAAGCTCTGACCCTATTTCCAAGCACATCTGATCAAGGTAGTGACCGACCACCCCCTTCGCAACATCATGGAAGGGGTAGAGCACTCTGGGAGGTTGGCTAATTGGTCGGTGGAACTAAGCGAGTTTGATATATCATATGTGCCGAGACTATTCATAAAGGCCTAGGCGGTGGAGGACTTTCTGGCGGATTACGTAACTGATGTGGAAGTGTTAAAGCTGCTCAGCTCGGTGGCTTGGAGGATATTGGTGGGCGGGGCCTCGAGAAAGCATTCATTCAGAGGAGGAGTGGTTTTGGCGAGCCCCCAAGGGACGAGGATCGAGCAGGAAATCAACTTTCATTTTCCCCTCACCAACAACCAGGCCGAGTATGAAGCAGTGGTAGCAGGCCTCAACCTGGCCCTAGAGTTGGGAGTACAAGACGTGGAGGTCTCGATGGACTCCATGGTTGTGGCTTGCCAGGTTGGAGGAGAGTTCGAAGTAAAGGAATCGACTCTTCAGCGGTACTTCGAAAAGGTCAAGGGGCTTGTGGGACAGTTCCAGACCTTCTCAATCTGTCATGTGCCGAGAGAAGAGAGTGTCGCGGCGGACCTTCTGGCCAAGTTTGGTCCCAGAACAGGGGGGACGGTGTCGGACCTTTTCTGACCATCCATCGAAGAGGGGGAGTTGATTGAAGTGGACCAGCGGGCATCGTGGATGGACCCCTTCATCACTTTCCTAACATCTGGGAAGTTCCCTGAAGGAGACGTAGATAAAAGGCGCTTCAGGTATAAATCGGCCTATTATTCCTTACATGCAGGGGGATTATACACGAAAACACTCTCGGGGCTCCTAGCCCAGTGTGTGGAAGAGGAGGATTTTGCAAGGGTTCTGGAGGATATCCACTCAGGAGAATGTGGCAGCCACTCGGGAAGCCGAACCTTGTAAGGGAGAGTGCTGAGGCAAGGCTACTTTTGGCCTACCCTCAGCAAGGATGCGGCGGAATTCGCAAGGAAGTGTTCAAAGTGCCAGTTGTTCACCCCTCTCCAGCTCCTACCCGCCTAAAGGCTTCGGTCCATCACATCGCCCTGGCCCTTTGCAATATGGTGATTGGTCTTGGTGGGTCCCTTCCCCCAAGCGAACGGCCAAAAAAGATTCTTGTTGGTGATGATCGATTATTTCTCCAAGTGGCTGGAGGTAAAGGCGCCGGCCAAGTTAACCTCACAAGTAGTTAGAAATTTTGTATGGGGGGAGATAATTTGCAGGCATGGACTCCCACTAGCTATAGTCACGGACAATTGGCCGCAGTTCGCCAGTAATGAGTTTGTCAGCTTCTGCACCCAGCTGCACATAGACCTTCGGTTCACGTCAGTCCACCACTCAAGGAGCAATGGGAAAATCGAGGCGGCAAACAAGATTATCGTGAACCTGTTGAAGAAGAAGGTCAAGAACCTCCGGGGTAACTGGGTCGAGCAGTTACCCTCAGTCCTCTAGGCCCTGAGAACCACTCCGAACATGGCCACAGGGGAGACCCCATTCAAGCTCTCCCATGGTTCCGAGGTCGTCCTCCCCGTAGAGTTCAAAGTGAAATCCCCCGGGGTGGTCGTTGTGGGCGAAGGGGATGAGGCATGGCTGGTAGAGAACGGAGAGGGACAAAGGCTATCTTTAGACCTGGTGGAAGAGCTCCGGGACTTAGCCACCGTCCAGTAATAGGAGGTCAAGCGGCGGAGAGCCCAGTATGTTGACAAGCATATCCAGATAAGGCAATTCGAGAAAGGAGACCTAGTACAAAAGAAGGTTGACACGGCCAGGAGGGGAGCCACGGTAGGAAAGCTTAATCCTAACTGGGAAGGGCCATATATTGTAGATAAGGTGCTCAGGTTAGGGGGATACCAACTCTGAGATGTGGACGGGGTACCCCTTAGTCTGGACAGGAGTGGGGATGACTTAAAGTAATTCTTTCCTTGAAGTTCTTGTAATTGACCCATAATGTGTTTTATTCTTCATATGTTATTCTTGAAACTTTTTCTAAGCAGGAATTCCCAGGTATATATGTGGATTGCCCCGGACGATCCCATTGTCGCGCTCTCACTAGCCAGTGGGTTCGGTAGATCTCGCGGAGAGGCTGGCAAAGTAACAAGTCTATGAGTTGGATTGCCCCGGACGATCCCGCAGCCGGGCTCTCACTAGCCGGTGAGTCAGGTAGATCTCGCGGAGAGGCTGGCAAAGTAACAAGTCTATGAGCTGGATTGCCCCGGACGATCCCGCTGTCGGGCTCTAACTAGCCGGTGGGTCAGGTAGATCTCGCGGAGAGGCTGACAAAGTAACAAGTCTATGAGCTGGATTGCCCCGGACGATCCCGCTGCCGGGCTCTCACTAGCCGGTGAGTCAGGTAAAATTTGCGAAGAGGCTGGAAAGGTAACAAGTCTATGAGCTAGAATGCCCCAGACGATCCCGTTGTCGGGCTCTCACTAGCCGGTGGGTCAGGTAGACATCGCGGAGAGTCTGGCAAAGTAACAAGTCTATGAGCTGGATTGCCCCGGACTATCCCGTTGCCGGGCTCTCACTAGCTGGTGGGTCAGGTAGATCTCGCGGAGAGGATGGAAAAATAACAGGTCTATGAGCTGGATTGCCCCGGACGATCCCGCTGTCGGGCTCTCACTAGCCGGTGGGTCAGGTAGATCTCGCGGGTTTGGCTGGCAAAGTAATAAGTCTATGAGCTGGATTGCCCCGGATGATCCCGCTGCCGGGCTCTCACTAGCTGGTGGGTCAGGTAGATCTCGCGGAGAGGCTGACAAGGTAACAGGTCTATGAGCTGGATTGCCATGGACGATCCCGTTGGCGGGCTCTCACTAGCCAGTGGGTCCGGTAGATCTCGCAGAGAGGCTGGCAAAGTAACAAGTCTATGAGCTGGATTGCCCCGGACGATCCCGCTGTCAGGCTCTCACTAGCCGGTGGGTCAGGTAGATCTTGCGGAGAGGCTGTCAAAATAACAGGTCTATGAGCTGGATTGCCCCGGACGATCCCGCTGCCGGGCTCTCACTAGCCGGTGGGTCAGGTAGATCTCACGGAGAGGCTGGCAAAGTAACAAGTCTATGAGCAGGATTGCCCCGGACGATCCCACTGCCGGGCTCTCACTAGCCGGTGGGTCAGGTAGATCTCTCGGAGAGGATGGCAAAGTAACAAGTCTATGAGCTGGATTGCCCCGAACGATCCCGCTGCCGGGCTCTCACTAGCCGGTGGGTCAGGTAGATCTCGCGGAGAGGCTGGCAAAGTAACAAGTCAATGAGCAGGATTGCCCCGGACGATCCCGCTGCCGGGCTCTCACTAGTCAGTGGGTCAGGTAGATCTCGCGGAGAGGCTGGCAAAGTAACAGGTCTTTGAGCTAGATTTCCCCGGATGATCTCGCTGTCGGGCTTTCACTAGCGGTGGGTCAGGTTGATCTCTGGAATGGCCGGAGAATAAACCATTCATGTCAAAGGGGGGCCGGCCCGCCGAACCCCTCAAGAACTTGACAGGCGAGCCCTAGGGCTCGCTCGCAAGAAGAATGGAACCGCCCTTGACGTAAGACACCAAGCCCAAGGTTACCTGCGAGACGGTTAGATGCGAGGGCCATACGGCTCAGCAAGCCGGGTCCTAGATCGTAGAAGACGCCTGGAGAGTCCATATGTAATGTCTAAAAATTGTTGGATCGGTAGGCGCCCTTAGAGGGGGGGGGGGGTGAATAAGGGTTTTAAAAACTTTAGATATATTTTGAATAACTTTGAAAAAGCTTTTATTATTAAACTAGAGAAGATCAAGACAAATCAAGTGAAGTAAAAGTAAAGACATGATTTTATTAACTTGAGAAGCATGATTACAAACTTGATCTCTTATCGAAGCTAGAAATCAAAGCGAATAGAAAGACTCTTTTTGTTTTCTATACCGACTCGTATCCCCATGAACCGGTTGGCTTTAGCCGATCCTTCCCCGGATACGGCCTCAAGCCTCTCTAGCCAACCCTTCCCCGGATAAGGCCTCGAGCACCCCCTAGACCTACACCTGAGACCTAGTCACCAACACGAGGCGAATTTCAGCCCTAAGTCCTACCCAGACCTAGTCGCCAACACGAGGCGAATTCTCTAACAGTTACAAAAGATATGAAATAAAATAACAACAACAATATTAAAACTCCCTCTAAGAAACTTCTGAAGTCGGAGATGAACGATCGCTGTAGAATAAGCGAGGTTGAAGCGATCCCTCTTTGGATGTAGTGTGATGAAGTCCTCCTTCAGAAACTCTCTAAGCGTTTGGTGGGAGATCAACTCTCGGTCTTATAAGGCTTTGGAATTCTGGCACAAGACCTCTTTCAGGAATCAGCACACCACACAAGAAGAGAAGGGTCCATTATATAGCCTCAGCGCTAGCGCCTGTGCTAGTGGTACCGCCGGCGCTATCCCATATTAGGACATATTCTGCGCGACAGAATCTTTAATCCAAGGAAACAATTCTCTCTTGCCTACTGTGCTCCTCGCTATCGCATGCGCTATCAGATACCGCCTGGCGCTATCTCCTTCTATAAGTACACCCGGCATCTGCGCTTAAGCAAATATTTCGTCGATCGGAATTTCGTCGAACGCAGCTAAGAGCTTGTTGAGCGAAATTTCGTCGAACGCATTTCTGAGCATTTCGTCGAGCGCCGCTAACAGTTCATCGAACGACAGCTAGCGCCTGCGCTAGTGGGAGATTTGGATTTGATGGCTCAACATTGGGGGCAACCTTCTTAGGTAATCCTTGAGTCATGTGGACTTTGTTATCATGCACACTTAAAGACACAAGATCAAATACACATAGGATTTGTTATTCTCAAACCTAGGAGATGCGGAAGACCATGTTCCCACCAAAATGACAAGCTGGGGAAGGTCCGTCAGCGAGGCAGGGTAACGAGACTATGGGAAAATACTGTGAAATTGTAAGTCTTGTTACAACCACCCTATAAGGGGAATGCGAATGCGAGCACAAATAACAGCGTTGAAGGTGCGAGCACGAAATAAAGTAAGAGTGTAAGCGTATCACAAGCATATTCATGCGAGCCTAGAAAAGCGTATTTGTGCGAGCAAGATAAAAGGATAATCACAAGACAGAAAAATACTCCATGTTCATTTCTTTTCAAAAAGGTCACAAAACAACGGTGAACTCGCCAAACAAAAATTTTACATTGAATTGAGAAAAGTTAATGCTAGTCGCTAGATGGCTCTCCCTCGCTCCCACGGTCGTCGGGCTCTTGGAGCGACGCAAACAGATCTGGGATGATGTCCTCGATGCTGAACTCCAAGGCATCTGGAGAGAGCAGGATGGCCCCTTTGAGGGTCTCGAAGAAAAGGTCAGCCACGCCCATAGAATTCAGGCGGATCGACTCCTTCTCAGCTTGCGAGGTCTGGCGATCCCCGGTCCGCGGAGGGGGAGGTGGGAGCACCACCCTGGTCAGCTCACAGTTGTGCGCTTTAAGGAATGCGACCTCTGCTTTCTGATCGGCGTTCCGCGAGAGTAACTGGCTTGTGGCCTCAGCATCCTAAAAAATAAGATAAAATGTAAGTCAAGCTAAAGGTAAGGCAAGCGAGGTAGGGGGTGTATGAAGGGCTTACCATTCCCCCTTGAAGGCTGGCGAGAAAACCTTCATTAATGGACTCTTTTCCCTTGAGGCTCGCAATCGCCTCAGAGGCCTCCTTGAGCTCGCGATGAAGCTCCTTAGCATCCCTATCCGCGGTGAGGTACCATCGGGCCACCATGTGGCTGAGCTCCAGGGATCGGAAATGGGCTCGTATGGCCACGTTGACCAGCAGGAGGGTACGCAGGGCGCTGAAGTTAGCGGCGTCCTCGCGACCGTATAATCCAAAGGCAAGGGTGAATGCCTCGCCTCCCACCTTGTCACTCTCAACCCAGGAAGGGAGGAGTGACGAGCATGAGATCTTGTTGAGGTCAGGAACCCACGCGAGCACAGGCTCGCCCAGGGCATCTGGGAACTTTGCTCCCAAGCTGAAGTTTTTGTGGCTGTAGGGGTTGGGCATGCCGGGGGTCCCCCTCAGCTTGCTTCCTTCCTCGGCGGCCTTGTGACCCGCGGGCGGAGGGAGCAAAGCGTCATCCTCGCTGAGGTCCACGACCTCTTTCCCCTTAGTGGAGGAAGGGGCTTCCTTGTTTCTCTTCTTGGCGGACGGCTTCACAACTTGTGGGCCCGCAGACGACGACCGCTTCTTGCCCAAAGTTGAGGCGAGGGGTTCTCGGCAGGCATCAGCGGCCACGGCGATGAGGGTGCCAGAGTAGAGTGTGGCGCTCTTCGCATGCGGGGGATGGATGGGAAGATCCCGCTCCCCTTCGAGCACAGAAAAAGTTAGCGGATAAAATGAAGAAAATATATAAGAACTTGTGAATGTGAGCCGAACCTTCCCCTTGTGGGACAAGAAACAGCGATTCCACCCTCCACCGGAGGTGGGCGACCTCGAAGTCTTTGCCGCTCAGGTATTGGTAGAAGGGTGAGGGCGGTAGGGTAGTAGGTCGCGTGATCCCGTTGGAGGGGGGAGAGAGGGATGTTGCCGAAGGGTCCTTTCACCAGGACGAACTTTTGGTTCCAGTAGTGGGCTTTGTTCACCGTCTCGCAGACGGTGACATGCTGGCTCGCAAAATGAGTCGTCCCATCCTTGTACGCGCGGAAGGAGAAGACTTTGCGAAAGACGAGCAGGCTGAACTCGATCTTCTCCTCCCGTATGTAGGAGGTGAACGCGACCATCACAACAATCGCGTTCGGCGTCAGCTGGCTCAGTAGAATGTCGTAGTACTTGAGTACCTGAAAAATCCCCCACGATACGGTTAGCATGCTCCCAGCGTGGCAAGTGAGAGTGGTGAGGATCAAATGATTTACCTGGCGAACCTCTGGGCAGAGTGGGAGTCGCATCCCATTCTCAAAGTGAGCAATGGGGATGGCGAGTTCATCGGTGGACGGATCGTTGAGGGCGGCGGACCTCGGCGGGAGGAGAGAAGTATACCCCGAAGGGATATACTTATCTACGACGGAGAGGAACTCGTTGCTAGTTAGTGAGGCACCAAAGAAGCAGTGCTCGCGGAAAGCTCCGGCGCACCTGGCTCGCCCTTCGGCTTCACCCTCGACAAACATGTTTGCAATGTTTGCGAACCGAGAAAAGAGACGCGAGCGTGAGCCAAAACTTGCGAGAGGGCCTTGAAGGAAAAAGAGAGGCTGGATGGCAGTTAAGGCGGTAGTTGAGAAGATAAATATTGGCACGTATTTATAGAAGTAAACGGGGGGGGGGGGGGGGGGGGAGGGGATAATTCGAAGCGCCGCGGTTGCGGATAGCGGAATCACGTGGTAATTTTCCGACCTTCCGAGGCCTTATACGCTCCAAGTGGGTTGACTTTCCGGCCCAGTCCTTTGATTCGCTTCCAGCGAGCCAAACCTGTAAAAAGAAAAAACGAGAGAAAAGCGAGGGCGCGGCGATATCTCGCAAGCCAGACACATCCAAACAAGAAAGCAAGACGCGAGCACTCTTAGCATTACAATAAAAATTATATGGCGCGAGAAAAGAAAAAAGCCCGCGAGCGGGCGAGAATATCCTTATTATAAATAACCATTGTCGTTCGTAACCCGCAGAGGCGGGAGAAAGTAGTTGCAAGAGTGAGAGAGGAGTAATCAAGATGCAGCTATTTAATAGTAGGGCCATTTCCAGCGACCGCGGCCTCGCACACCGGAGCGAGGTGGAACCCTTGGGTACTGATACTCACATACCGACTGGACCTTGCACTGCATCAACCACATGTAGTCTTCGATTCGATCGAGGTGCACCCCAGGTGAGGTGACCTCGTTGCAAGCGACCTGCTGCACTTCGGCGAGGACACGGGCATTCGCATCCTCCTTGGCGCAAACCTCTCTTCATACGCAATCCGGTCCATCCGGTTCTGACCATATAGCTCTCGCAGCATAGAAGTGTGTTTTTGAAATATATCTGTGACACACCTCTTCATCTGCTCCAGGTTGCTGGAATCCCCCAAGAAATCCGCGATCTTATCCGGCGAGGGAGGGGGGACATCTCCACCTCCCTGTGCTCTGACTCGGTGGGCGGGGTTGGAGGAACACCTGAGAGTGAAGAACTAACCTAAGAAGTAATATAAGAGGCAACGAGCGAAAATTGTTTGCCCGGCGGGGTAAGAGAGATACCGGGCCGCACGCGAGAAGAACCTGGATGGCCAGTGAAGGCTTCGGTAAAGGCCGGAGTGAGATTCTTCCCTAAGCCGAGGTGATGTACCGACACACTCACGACCTGAGGCTTGGCAAGCAGCGAGCCGTCGGGGCTCCGTTGGCCCAGGCTGCCGAACCCCGGAGTGATGATATTTTGTTTTGGCGGATGGGGCGAGCCCATGGGGGTAGGGACTCGCCTCTCTGGGGTCGGGGGGCGAGACCCTGCAGAAAGGAATAATGCGAGTCAGTGCCCAAAGAAGTGTAATCGAGGACAGGACCAAACAACTTACTAGGAGGCGGGGGAGAGGCTTGCAAGTTAGTTGTCCTCACATCCGGTGGTGGATCATCCCTCCCGGTCGATGCAGGGCGAGACCCCGTCGGAGATGGCCTGATGAGGTTTTCATCGGCAGGATCGTCCTGCGAGCAGGAAAGCAGAGTTAAGAAAATACCGTTGACACCATCGAACATTTTGCGGCAGAACCTATGGGGCGAGCTCGTGGCGGGGAGGTGAGGACAAAGGCGATGACCCGTCCTCTCCCGGCGCTCGCCGGATGGTCTTCGCCTTCTTAGTCTAATGCGGAGGCGGAGGCAGAGTAGGTTCCAGAGAGATCCAAGATGCGAGCGCAGTAGCCTTGGATTTTTGGCCCTCCTGCGAGGCTTTAAGGCGAGCCAATATCTCTTCCCTCTTAGACATCTTGAGTGGGACCGCAGGGAGCAGCGAGACAGGAAGGAATGAGAAAAAAGCTCATGTATCGGTCTGGGAGGATGATATTTATAGCTGTGGGCATGGGACCCACCAAAAGATTCTTACCACGTCATCAAGAAGTTGGCGAACGCCAGGGGTTGGACGTTTCTTCGCGAGCCTAAGATAGCCTCGCAAAGAGAGGGGATTGTGTACAACCCTGGTGTCCGCCATAAGGAAGGCAAAGACAAAGGAATCAACAAACGAAAGATGTAAGAAGGAGGGCAAGCCAGAAGTCCGGGCGAGTCGGGCTCTCGCCGGCCGCTCGTGAGAGGGTGAGCGGGTCGGGACCTCGTCAATCGATTCTCAGGGAGACGACGAGCCAAACCTCTTGGCTCGCGAGAGACATCCTTGCGGACGACTCACTCAGAAAGGGTTCAGGAGTGTTTTTACCTGGAAGCCCCTGGTGGTCTGCAGTTAGCCCCTCCGAACAACGGAGTTTGGCTATTACAGGCCACTTTGGGCTGCGTATAGCAAAACCAAAAGGCGGAATCCCGCTATTAGCAGAACAGACTCAAAAAACTATATATAGACCTTGAAGGGCACCTTGGGAGAGGCATTCCAATCTCAGTATTCTGAGCTTTTTCCTCCCTAGATTACTTTGGTTTAGCTCTTAGGCTCTCCAAGATGCCCAGTCTCAGCTTTGGCTTGGGAGGGGAAGCGTTCAAAGATCTTCCGGGTGTGTGGTGGGACCTCCTCGCTACGACCAAGGGTCAGTTCTTAGTTCTGAGTCTCTGGCCGGTTCCTTCCGAGGAATTAGTAAGTGTTAGCTGCCCCTCTTCATTGAGGGCCCGAGCTCCACAAAGAAGCCAAGTCCTGGTTTCAACATTTATCATGAAGACATTGGAGACCCATCCTGGATACTGGATTTCCGATACAAAACCTACTTTAAGGAGCTTTTCCACTACCTCGCGGATCGGCTCCTCCAACTTCTCTGCAATGGCCCTCCTCTTCTGTCGGATGGTGCGGGCTCCTGGCTCGAGGTTGAGTCGGTGGTAGGCCACGTCCACATCGATGCCCAGCATTTCCGCCGCTCTTCATGCGAAGATGTCCATGCTCCTTTGGATGCACAACAACATCTTCCTCATGTCCTCTGTGTTGGAACATGCTTTCCGCATCTCTTGGCTTGACAATTACAAATCCTATTGTATTTGATCATACTTGCATTGTGTTTATAGTGTGCAGGATCTTCAACATTCAATCCCCAAAGGAGTGTGAAAAAGAAAGACGTCGAAGCGACATCAGGATGATTCTCTGTTGATACCGCGACGCGGTAACACTACCGCTTGCGCTAGCGGTTCGACGAAATGAAAACAGCGCTCGACGAAATGGTGTTCGACGAAAGTAGATGCCGTCCGACGAACTAGTGTTCGACAAAATTGAGTTCAACGAAATTGATGTAGGGATGAACGAGACACGTGGACGTTACGCTAACGGAAAAACATTCATCACAGAAATTAAAATAACATAGGAGGGCTCCGACCAAAAGCGAACGAAAAGTGGTCGGTTGGATCCCAAATCCGATGGATAAAATTATGCGGGACTCGATACAACGTCCTTAGGACCTACCTCTCCAACAAGCACACAACTCACCGTAAGCCGGACTCGATACAACGTCCTTAAGACCTACCTGTCCAACAAGCACACAACTCACCGCACCTACACAAGCATCTATTCCATCAATCGATTCGTTTCAAACTGCAGCAACAATTTTCTTGGAGCGGCGGTGAACATTCAAGCGGCGATAAAGCTTTAGTTGAGATTAACTCCCTTGTTAACGCCAAGTGCGCCAAACTTGGAGAGCAAACCAAGGCTAGGCCGAGTTTCGCTCCTGCAACGGATCTACCCGATCCGGACAATAAGAGATTCAATAACAACACTATTATTTCAGATTTTGCAAGCGAGAAGATTAAGATCACGGATAAAATGATTCGACAAAACCTCCACAAAAATAACGAAGATGAATCACTAGAAAGGGGAGGAGTTACCCAACCAAGAACATGCATGCACTCAAGATAGATGTGGGAGAATCTCTCTCCACGGTTCCACCGGCGTCGCACCGAATGGAGTAGCACACTTTCTTCCTTGGAGTCGCACCGCGGAAGTCTCGCCGGAGTCGCACCGAAGAGGATGGAAGGGGGGCGGCCTTGGAGTCACACCAAGAGGGGGGGGGGGGGGGGCGGCGGCAAGGAGGCTCTCCTTCTTGGCCGAAATTCTCACAAGGAGGGGATTAGGGTTTTGGTCTTCAATGTCTACTTTACTCTCATCAAGCCTCCTTTAAATAGGAGTTTACAAAATACATCAAATCATGATGGCTAACTAATCCACCATCAAAACGGCTAAACGCACACTATTGTTCAAAATTAGGAAATGAAAAATAAGCAAGAGCAAAATGAATATAAAATTATTTCCACGACATGAAATAATTTTATATCCGCAAATATGAAATAAATGATATAAAATAAATAGAAGTCTTCAAGCGGGTTTGGTAGGCCGCGGGCGGAGGTTGTAGCTCCGGTTTCCGTTAGCATCTTCACGGCGCCTCAAGTCCTTATAGTGTTGCGCTTCGGCAACCGGGTCGTCATCAGAAAGTGGTGGCGGGGTCGCGCCATCAATCCTCCCCCACTCATAATCAAGAATCTCCGATGCGTGGTCCGAGAGGTAGCTGCGGAGAAGATCGGCATCCAGTCGTTAAAGCTCCGTCGCGAGGACCCATGAATCGTCTGAAGGAGGGCGATCACGCCAACGGATGAGGAATCGGTAAGTAGCACCCTCCGAGATAGTAAGTGGCTCCGCAGCAAGTATCATGTCCGGAGTGAGAAAAGTCTTCGGAAACCTGGGGAACATATCAGCAGTAGGAATAAAAGTATGTGACTTACCATCCGGTGAAATACCTGTGGGAACCGACAGAGAGAGGTCATCCGTACTACCACTCCCCAACCCATTAGAAGATTTGTTGGAAGGAGAAGACGTCAAAGAATTCAACTCATGTGGAGGCGATACGAACATCGTTAAATCCGAGACGTTAAAAATAGGGGAGATTCCCCATTCGGCAGGCAAATCCAAAACAAAAGCGTTGTCACCTATTTTCTTGATGATCCGAAAAGGGCCGGCGCGCTTAGGTGCTAACTTTTTAACGGTGCCAGATGGCAAACGCTCGGGAACTAATCGTACTAAAACCAAATCGCTAACCTTGAAGTGTGACACTCTCCAATGTATATTGGCGTGCGCCTGATAAGAATCGTATTGAGCAGTCAAGATAGCTCGTATACGTGCATGAAGGTCGTGAATATGTTGGGCGAAGGATTGTGCAAATTGACTTGCCTTGTATGTTGGGGGCAAGGGAACCAAGTCAAGAGGCACGGGGGCCTTGTACCCGTGGACAATCTCATTTGGTGACAGACCGGTGGGCCGATTTTTGGAATTGTTATAGGCTAACTGAGCGTGGGGAAGAAGAAAATCCCATGTGCCTTTATGATCACTCACGAGGCATCTAAGAAGGTTCCCTAGGCTCCGGTTAACCACCTCAGTTTGCCCATCGGTTTGAGGATGATAGGCGGAGGAAAACAATAGTTTGGTACCCATTAGGATCCAAAGTGTCCTCCAGAAGTAGCTCGTATACTTAACATCCCTATCCGAGACAATTGTCTTCGGCACTCCCCAGTGACTAAAGACTTTCTTAAAATATAGCTTTGCAATATGAGAGGCGTCGTTGGTTCTAGTGCACGGTATAAAATATGCCATTTTGGAGAACCTATCCACAACTACGAAGATGGAATCGTGACAACGAAAAGTGGTGGGTAGGCCTAAGACAAAGTCCATGCTCACGTCCTCCCAAGGTACAGATGGTATAGGCAACGGAGTATATAACCCGACGTTGGTTTTGGTGCCCTTGGAAACTTGGCAAGTACGGCAACTACTCACTACCCGTCCTACCATTGCCTCCAAATTTGGCCAATAAACTTTTCCTCAACCAGGGTGATAGTCTTATCTCTACCGAAATGGCCACTCAACCCGCCACTATGCAGTTCCCAGATGATATGGAGACGTAGAGATGACTGCAGAATACATAATTTCCCATGCCTAAATAGGTAACCATCCTTGATAACGAATGTAGTAATAGTGGCGGGGGAACTATCCTGGGCAGATAGGTAAGGATCCTGAAAATCCGGGCATGTAGCGTACTCATCTTTGATTCGCTCGAACCCGACAATGTTAACCTCCATAGTGGTGACTAAAAGGGCTAGGCGACTAAGAGCGTCCGCAACCCGATTGTCCGCTCCCTTAAGGTGTTTGAGATTAAAAGTGTAACCCTGTAGGAAGGATACCCACTTGGCGTGACGCGGACTGATTTTATGTTGTCCATTGATAAATCGTAATGCTTCGTGATCGGAGAGGATCACGAACTCCTTAGAGAGGAGATAATGCCGCCAGTGGTGTAAGCATCTAATGACCGCATAAAATTCCCTATCATAGTTGGAATAATTCAATTTAGCGCCCGCCAACTTTTCACTAAAGAAACTCACAGGATGCCCTTCCTGACTCAAGACACCTCCTATTCCCACGCCCGAAGCATCACACGTAAGCTCAAAGACTTTCGAGAAGTCAGGTAGACGTAAGACGTGTGCCTCAGTCATTAGCTCCTTGATGCGTTGGAAAGCGAAGGTGGCGGACTTCGTCCAAGTAAACTCACCTTTTTTCATGCAGTCACTAATGGGGGCCATGATGCTGCTAAAGTCTTTGATGAAACGGCGGTAGAAAGTTGCCAACCCATGGAAGCTCCTCACCTCACGTATCGTGGTCGGCTCGGGCCAGTCCTTAATCACCTCAACCTTGCTAGGGTCAACTCTAATGCCCTCCGTTCCAACGATGTAGCCTAAAAACTCCACTTCCGTAACATGGAAAGTGCATTTCTTGAGATTCAGAAATAAAGTTTCCTTCCGTAGGGTGGAAATAACCACACTCATGTGGGAGACATGCTCGGTGGTAGTAGTGCTGTAGACCAAGATGTCATCGAAGTAGACTACCACAAATTTCCCGATGAATGGCTGAAAGACATGCGTCATCATTCGGGAGAATGTGCTGGGGGCATTGGATAGCCCGAAGGGCATCACAAGCCACTTGTATAACCCGTCCTTAGACTTAAACACCGTCTTCCACTCATCTCCCTCGCGGATCCTAATCTGGTGATAGCCGCTTCGTAAATCTAACTTAGAAAATATGGTGGCGCCAGACAAGACATCTAGGAGGTCATCTAAGCGTGGTATAGGAAATCGGTACTTGATGGTGATCTTGTTGATAGCGCGGCTATCAACACACATCCGCCACGTACCATCCTTATTGGGGGCAAGAAGGGCTGGCACCGCACAAGGACTCATGCTAGTCCTAATGAATCCTTTTTTCATCAAATCCTCGATCTGAGTCTGTAGCTCTTTGTGGGCCGCGGGATGAAGCCTATAGTGGGGTTGGTTCGGCAAGGACGAACCCAGAATGAGATCTATCGCATGCTGTATGTTTCTCAATGGAGGTAACACAGAAGGCAACTCTTCTGGGTACACGTCCTTATACTCGTCCAAAAGTGCTTGTAACGCCCTAGGCAACTCATTTAACGCTTCCAACTCAACCTTCGCACCCATGAGAACTAATGCGTACATAACTCCCTCAAGAAAAGGATCTCTCACAAACTCTCTCCTACCAACTAGGCTCAAAGCCTTCTGCTCGGCCGGGACGGTAGTGTCTTTAGCCAAAGCTACCGCCTCCTTCAGAACGGTCGGTCTCAATGTGATGGTATTACTGTTGAATTTGAATTCATAAGTATTGGCTCGACCGAAATGTGTGACGTCACAGTCATAAAGCCAAGGGCGGCCTAATAACACGTGGCACGCGTCCATGGGGAGGACGTCAAACCAGACCTCATCCGTGTAAGATTTAAAGGTAAGAGGGACCAGGCAACGCTTGCTAACCGGGACGGTAACCTTGCTAATCCAAGCTACCTGGTAGGGTGTTGGGTGTGGTTCCGTGGTCAGATTCATACATTTAACAGCGTTCTCAGAGATAGCATTCACAAAGCTACCGCTATCTATAATGAGCTTGCCAGCTTTTCACCACTCTTAAAGATCAGAGAGAAGATACTCGTCCTCCTCCAGTCATCTAGCGGACGTGGAGTGGTCAGAATACAACGCATCACCATGAGGGGGGATCGTCTTCCAAATCGCTTGGGACCCCTTCGGGGTCGCTCTCCTCGGCGGCCTCATACACATAGTCAGTAGAATCAGCGGTCATGTCTAAGAGGGCAACAGCCTTAGTCTTAGTTGGGCATTCAAAGGCATAGTGGCCTTGAACACCGCAAGAATAACAAGTGTTATTGGCCTTGATAACTTTCCCAATGGGAACATGCTCACTCGTGGGGTTCCTAGTGTTCCTAGCAGTGATCACGACAGACTTAGACTCGGTGGTTCTAGACCTTCCCTTGTCCGGGTAGGTGGAAGAAGACGCTCCAACGGTGGTCTTATTCCTCGTGTGGAATAACGGGAGTGAGCCTTGGCGGCTAAGTGTTTTTCAATGTCTAGGGCGGCATTGAAAGTCGTGTTCAGATCTGTGTGCCCATAGGGCAAGAGCTTCCGCTGGATATCGGGTTTAAGCCCCTTACGAAACCTGGATATATAATGTGACCTCTGGGAGTTCCCTAAGCTCGCAACGCACCATACGGTCTTTCAACTCCCCCATATACTCGGCCACTGAATTTGAACCTTGCCGCAGGGTGGGTAGTTCATCGAACATCTGCATTCGGTGGTAAGCGGGAACGTATTGGTCGGTGAGTAAATTTTTCATCACCGCCCATCCGATAGGTGGGACTCCCTGTCCGGCTCCCAACCTCCTTTCCTCATTCAGCCAAAAGGTTTTCGCACGATCTGTCAACTTCATGCGGGCGACTTGGACCTTTTGGAGATCCGTGAGATTGTGCCACTGGTAGTAACATTCCATATCAACTACCCAGCTAAGGAAGACCTGGGGTCTCCCATGCCATCGTAGGTGGGGGCATGAATCTTAATGGCTCTAGTGATATCGAAACCACGCTCAGGACGGTGTTCTTGAGGGGCACTAGGGGATGGTCTCCATCAGAATCCGACTCATGGACCTGGTCGTGAAAGTCGGGCTACCCAACATTAACGGGTGGTGGAGGTGGTGGTGGTGCTCCTCCTTGGTTCAGCAGGATTTCGGATAACATGGCCCTAAGTTCAGTCATATCGTTACGCAACCCTTCTATAGCCTAGATGTTGGGATCATCATACTGATCGCAGCCATCCTAGACGTAGACGGTGTCGTGTACTCCGTTCCTAGCCTAGTGCGCATTCAGGTTCAGGAAAGCTTTGGAAAGATGATTTTTCCTAGTGTTGTAACTAGAGTGAACATAGAATATTTTTATAGATTCCTGATATGCATAATACGTAGATCGTTAAAATTTTTTTTTCTGAATTTCGCTGAAAAAATGACAATTTTAGCCCGCTATTCGCAGACCAAATGGACAGAATTACGACGTTCCCAATTTTTAGGCCAACCTAACGAGGACGAATCGAAAAATTTTCTGTTTTAATGTTGCTGGAAATACGTGCAGGAAGCTACAGAAAAAATTTCAGACTTTTTTGACAAGTTTAAAATTCTGAGGTTTTACTAAACGCAGACCAATCCGAAAATTTTCAGATTTTCTAATGATCCGAACGACCAACAAGGAACGCAGCGAGGATGTTTGCAACGTGGGAGTTGAAACGACCGGCTTTGATACCAAATTGATGTAGGGATGAACAAGACACGTGGACGTTACGCTAACGGAAAAACATTCATCAAAGAAATTAAAATAACATAAGAGGGCTCCGACCAAAAGCGAACGAAAAGGGGTCGGTTGGCTCCCAAATCCGATGTATAAAATTATGCGGGACTCGATACAACGTCCTTAGGTCCTACCTCTCCAATAAGCACACAACTCACCGTAAGCCGGACTCGATACAACGTCCTTAAGACCTACCTCTCCAACAAGCACACAACTCACCGCACCTACACAAGCATCTATTCCATCAATCGATTCGTTTCAAACTGCAGCGGCAATTTTCTTTGAGCGGCGGTGAACATTCAAGCGGCGATAAAGCTTTAGTTGAGATTAACTCCCTTGTTAACGCCAAGTGCGCCAATCTTGGAGAGCAAACCAAGGCTAGGCCGAGTTTCGCTCCTGCAGCGGATCTACCCGATCCGGACAACAAGAGATTCAATAACAACACTATTATTTCAGATTTTGCAAGCGATAAGGCTAAGATCACGGATAAAACGATTCGACAAAACCTCCACAAAAATAATGAAGAAGAATCGCTAGAAAGGGGAGGAGTTACCCAACCAAGAACATGCATGCACTCAGGATAGATGTGGGACAATCTCTCTCTCCACGGTTCCACCGGCATCGCACCGAATGGAGTAGCACCCTTTCTTCCTTGGAGTCGCACCGCGGAAGTCTCGCCGGAGTCGCACCGAAGAGGATGGAAGGGGGGCGGCCTTGGAGTCACACCAAGGGGGGGGGGGGGGGGGGGGGGGGGGGGGGGGCGGTGGCAAGGAGGCTCTCCTTCTTGGCCGAAATTTTCACAAGGAGGGGATTAGGGTTTTGGTCTTCAATGTCTACTTTACTCTCTTCAAGGCTCCTTTAAATAGGAGTTTACAAAATACATCAAATCATGATGGCTAACTAATCCACCATCAAAACGGCTAAACGCACACCATTGTTCAAAATTAAGAAATGAAAAATAAGCAAGAGCAAAATGAATATAAAATTATTTCCACGACATGAAATAATTTTATATCCGCAAATATGAAATAAATGATATAAAATAAATAGAAGTCTTCAAGCGGGTTTGGTAGGCCGCGGGCGGAGGTTGTAGCTCCGGTTTCCGTTAGCATCTTCACGGCGCCTCAAGTCCTTGTAGTGTTGCGCTTCGGCAACTGGGTCATCATCAGAAAGTGGTGGCGGGGTCGCGCCATCAGAAATGGAACTATGTTAGCACTACCGCTGGTGCTTGCGATCGACGAAATGAAAATGGCAATCGACGAAATGTGACGATGTTCGATGAAAACGGAGTTCGACGAAATGTGAAGCCGTAAGACAAAATGTGTTTGATGAAAGGAGAGGTCGTTCGACGAAAATGGGGTTCGACGAAATATGTTGCCGTTCGACGAAATGCTCTGCTGTCTGTCGAAAAGAGGTGTACTCTACCGCGGAGCGTTAGCACTACCGCTGGCGCTAGCTTAAATGGAAACAATTGACGAGAAGGAAACAGTGGAGAAAAAGGAATGTTGAAGGGACGCAATTTTGGCAAGTACTATCGCGACGCATTAAGGACTAACGCCCGATGGTAGCTTTTGGAATCCTCCCATCTGCATGTGATTGAGGAGCAAATTTGGAAGGAGATATTGGCTGATGGAAAGTTATCTCGCTATCGCGGAGCGTTAGCGTTACCGCGACGCGCTAGTTGGAGTTCAAAGTTTGGCGCTCAAACGTTGCCTAAACTGCCACGAGCTGTATGTCTGATCATTTCCTAATGTGGCTAACGTATCATTGTAATCGGTTCGTGAATTCGCCACACGACGACTAGGTCTAGGTAGGACTTAGGGAGGAATTCACCTCATGTTGGCGACTAGGTCTAGGGAGTAGATCTAGGGGGTGCTTGAGGCCTTTCTGGTGATAGATTGGCTAGAGCGGCTTGAGGCCGTATCTGGGGAGAGATCAGCTAAAGACAACCGATTCGTGGGGATACGAGTCGGTATAGAAAACAAAAAGGGTTTTTCGTATTATTCGCTTCAATTTCTAGCGTCATTGAAATCAGATTTTGTAATCAATTTTATAAATGATAATCATATCTTTTCTTGTTTAATAAAATTGATTTCATTTCTAATTTCATTATCTCTTTACTTTTGATTTAAATTACTTCGACCAAAATATCAAAGTTTTCTATTAAAGTTTAAAGTTTTTAAAACCCTTATTCACCCCCTCCCCCTCTAAGGGCGCCTACAGATCCAACAAGTGGTATCAGAGCGAGGTTATTCCAAATCGGCTTAACAACCGGGAATAATGACGTTTCTTGATCATGATCTCGCTTCTACTAGTGGGGAAAATTTTAATATAAATGAAAAAGTATTATCACCACCTTTATTTATGGGCAAAAATTATAAAGGGTGGAAAATATTAATGAAAATTTTTCTTAAGGCCTTAGATGAAAAAGTTTGGAATATTACTATTGAAAAGCCACCTAGCATACTAACTAGAAATGAAATTGTTTTAAATGAAAAATCTATGAATAGTATATTTTGTGCGTTAAACCAAAATATTTGTAAACTTATGTATACTTTATCTACCGCTTATGAGATTTGGAATTTTCTTGAAAGAACTTATTTTTCTCCTTTTGCAGGTGTGGAACAAACGCAAGACTTGGACAACATACAAGCTTGCACAAAAGTTCATGAAAGCTCCTCACGGGATGGATCAATGGAGTGCACATCTAGTGAAAGAGAAGAAGAAATCTTATCTTCGGAAGAGGAGTGCCAAAAAGATGTCAAAGGAACTATATGTTCAAATCTTGCCTCATCCACAAGCGCTGTAAGGAAATCAAAATCTCTTATTGTATGTAATTCTATCTCTACATTACAATTGCTTCAAACTACAAAGCGCAAAATTAATAAATTAAAAAATGCTAATAAACATTTGCGCTTAGAAAATAAAAATTTAAAGGCAAAAATTAATGAAGAATCAAATTCTAATTTAACTAGTTCTACCCATGGCTCCTTAGTTGAAAACATTACACCTTGTATAGAATTTGATGATTTAAAAGAAAAATGCAAGGAACTTGAAAAGGAACTTCTTTTTATAAAGGAACAAAATGAAAGATTATGTTTAGAAAATTCATCTTTGAAAAATGATTGTGCTAAGTGTAAAGACTATAAAATTGAAATTAAAGAGATGGATGAAACATTTGATGAATATAGAAATAACTATCAAAATCATATTGATTCAATTGTTTCCACTTTTAAAAATAGCACAATCGCTTATAATAAAGCTAGACATAATTTAAAAATTAAGAATGATGAATTAAAAACAAAAATCAACTTGCTTATGAAATTTATAAATAAAAATTCACAATATCAAGAAATATCTAAAAACAAGTTGAATATGAATATGAATATTTTGACTAAGACAAATAATAGGAGTAAGAAACACAAAGTATTTGTAAATCAAAGTCAAAATCACCATTATTTACAAAATCATGTTTCTCCCAACATAAAATTGAATGTTCACAAATTTCCTATAAACAATGTTTTACAAAATCATCATGGAAATTTGACAAATAAAAACAATATTAAACCAATGTTTGAATGGAGGCCCAAAGTTAAAGACGAAACACTAACTCCACTCAAAAGGGCCCATTCATCACTATCTCCCCAAAAGCAAACACGATGTATTTGGGTACCCAAAGGAACCGTCACACTCGGTCATCTTTGGATACCTAAATCTCTCATTCATTAGTATCCAATCATTTGCATGAAGTAGAAATCAACTAAAAATGAAAGATCATCATTCTACTTCATGATATGCCTAACCTATTTTTTTTGTTTATTTTCCTTTTTGTTGAACCATCATGATATGATCACTTTATATAACTTGTGATATGACTTTCACATATTAAACCAAAATTCATAAATAAATCAAATTGAATAAAGTTGAATAAAAAGTCATATTTTTTTCAAGTGATCTACTTATCCTTTGTTTATCCTTCTAGATCCATTTTCTATGAAAGTCATATATAAATTAAATCCTAAATTTGTTATGCATTTTTAAGATGAATGAAATAATTGTCGAAATGGATTTAAAAGGTATTTTAGGGGTATTAGGCTAAATTTATAAAATGCGCAAGTTTTGCTTAGGTATTTAATATATTTGCGTCATTTTGATTACCCCTAGTATGTTTAATCATAATCATGTCAAACCGGAATTGAAAAATTGAATGAATATTATTTCACTTATTTATGATCATTTCACTCATGCATATGTTGTGCAAAACTCAACAATTAAGGTTTAATGAATATGGAGTTTTAATGAATATGAAACCCATGTACTAAAATTTTAACTTCCGTAACTTTTTGCGATTTCTTCTCGTCTCTTCACTTCATTAGATAGGCCTTACATTGCACAAACATAATTAAGCAAAATCACAAGCATAATCGAAGAAAATCTAGGCTATATAATTAAAATAAGCACTCTCTGTGAGCTAACGCAGATGCTAGTACCTAACGCCGACGCTAGTTCAAGTATCTGATTTTCTGTAATTTTAAAAATATGAAAAATCACTAAAAATATATTATTTTATATGTACTACTCATTTTTGCATTTCTGCCTATAATTGATTTTTGAAAAATTAAAATACAAAATTACAAAAGCCAAATTACAAAAAAAAAATTTCATACTTTCTTTGGTTATTTGTTTGATTTCTATTCCTATATGCAAAAATCAAATACAAAAATATAAAACAAAAACAAGTATCAAAAATTATTATTTTGAACTTAACTTTTCTATTTATATGTATCTTGCGAAAGGGAGATTTGGGCTATCATCCCATCACATCACCTAGTACTGGGCGAACCTCTCACAGGGTAGACCTCGGGAAGTCCAAGATCAAATTATAAGAGTTCAAACTTTAAAGTAAAATTATTTTTCAAAAAATATCAAAATAATGTATGAACTTTATTGTGAAACTCAAGCATGATTTAATCCATCATTTAGACCTTCTACAATGTTACAATTCATTCCTTTAAAACTACTTTGAACAATGTTTGTATCATGCTTTGATACTTCTAAACACATATGCATAAATTATATTATAAAAGTTGTGTAGAACCAAGCTTAGCATGCCTCTAAGTATATGTAAATGTTTTATGTTTGATAATGATATTTTTTCACTCACTTATTTTGGCATTGTCTACATATGTTTTTAATCTTAGAATGCTTGTGTATGTTTTTTAATAGTATAATGAATTAAAATTGCACAAGTATCTTACCTACACTACCTTTATTTGCACTTTTAAAAGTTAAGAAAAGTGGTTATGTTTTCATAAATTATATTGGTTTGCAAAACAAGCGTATTCGGAGAACTTTGTACAAAACTAAAATCATAAAATAATGTGACAAAGATAACTCCACCAAGCACTACTTGAACCTCCTAATAAGTCTTAATAAGCGTTGTGAGGTTGAGCACCTTGGAAAGAATAGTAAAGTGTCTTGTGCAAACCTTATCTTTCTCTCAAAAATAAACCACTTACTCTTAAGTACACCGGATCACTAGTCTCAATATTAAAATAAAATAAAATATGTGATCCCCCAAGCACTACTTTGCACCCTGATAAGTCTTAATGAGCATTGTGTGTGCAAATCACCTTGGTAGTTGTACAACTTTTTGTGCATTGAAGTGTGTGGAAGTAAAATTATTTGTGTTTTATTGTGCTCTTTACTTTACATATTTCTTGTATTTTTTATTAAAACATTTGTTTACTTTATTCAAAATACACTTATGTGCACATCATTATCTTCCATAACACTTCTTCTCATGAGAATTGGATCTTACTGCTAATTCTATACTACTCTTTATTTATGAAATGCACTAGATAACCTAGCATGCTCTCTACAATGTTTGGTATGTCTTGAATTTTAGAATTATAATAACATTGTAGTAGTCTCTTATTGATATATTTATTTCATGCCTGGTTACTTTATTGTCAAAAGTTCTTACAATAACTTGATTTGCAAAAATCATCTTCTTTTTGAATTTAACTCATATTTCTTCTTATGAATAATCATGATTACAAAAAAAAGATGTTTCTTGTATCACTATAAGTCTTCTGCATCATCACCATATATTTTTACCTTGCGCTTTCATGCTTATATCAAAGTCTTAAATATCAAAATTACTTTTTCAACAAATGGTAGACTTGCTTGGTAAAATTTATATTTGTTATTCTAACACATATGTCACTTTTATGCTAAAAACTCTGATCTATTTCAATGAAAATTTGTATGCTAAAAACACTCCTCTAAACATGAAAATATTGTAATGCTAAAACTCTGATTCATTAATGGATTTCAAAATAGCTACGTGAGTTGTTTGTTTAAAAATTCAAATAAAAATATAAATCCATAGGCTATGTACCTATCATTAGAGTTAAAACGCGTAAATGTTTTCAATAATTATTATCCATGACTTCATATCTCACCATAGCGGGGGCGTAGGATTGTAGACATTAGATTACCTGACCTCTAAGTCATGTCTTGTCCTTAAATAGGGAGGGTTCCAGTGGGGCCTTGCGAGGCACTGGGGGGAAAGAGTGCTAGGGTGAGTTTTGTCTAGTGTTTGCATATGGGACTAACACCACAACCTACGGCATGTAAGCAGCTCCTCATGCCCATCCGTCACTTAGTACGGGGCTAGGGTGTAGACATATTGTCTGGGTAGATTGGTTACTTGGAAATCATTACCTTTTTATGCTTAAAACTTTTATAAAGCAAAATCCTTTGTGAACTTAAATTGCTACAACATCTATTTTTGTTATACCTAAAACTCTTAATCATCTACTATGCTTCACCATTCTTATATAGATGTTCACTTCAAAAATATATTTCTTCATTCTTTCCACCTCTTTACTACATGTACGCTCGATCATGAATACGTTTTTCCAACAAGTGGTTTCCTTATGACAATTTCTTCACATTCCCTTTTTCACTCCTATATATTGTATTTTTTCCTAAGCGTTTAACATGTTCATTCCCTCTCTACAAATTTATTGCACACATTAACATTTGACTTTCTCTCCACCCTCTTTTGATAATACTAAAAGGGGGAGAATAAATTTGAATGAATTTCACATGTTTGGGGAGTCAAGTTCATAGGAAGTTTTGTTGTAGGGGGCCTTCACTTAGGGGGAGCATTCATTTAGGGGGGAGCATATGCACATGTCTTAAATTTCATGCTTATCCTTTTTAATAAACACAATTCCTATCTTTTGAACTATGTCTTTCTAAAGGGATTTGTTATTATCAAAAGGGTGAGTTTGTTGGAACATGCTTTCTGCATCTCTTGGTTGTGATCATACTTGCATTGTGTTTATAGTGTACAAGATCTTCAAAATTCAATCCCCAAAGGAGTGTGAAAAATAAAGACATCGAAGTGACATCAGAATGATTCTCTGTTGATACCGCGGCGCGGTAACACTACCGCTGGCACTAGTGGTTCGACGAAATGAAAACAGCGCTAAACGAAATGGTGTTCGACGAAAGTAGATGTCATCCGACGAACTGGTGTTCGACGAAATTGAGTTTGACAAAATGGAACTGCATTAGCACTACCGCTGGCGCTAGCGATCGACAAAATGGAGTTCAACAAAATGAAAATGACGTTTGATGAAATGTGAGGACGTTCGATGAAAACGGAGTTCGATGAAATGTGAAGCCATATGACGAAATGTGTTCGACGAAATGTGTTCGACGAAAGGAGAGGCCGCTCGACGAAAATGGGGTTCGACGAAATATGTTGTCGTTCGACGAAATGTGCTGCTGTTCGATGAAAAGAGGTGTGCTCTACCACGGAGCGTTAGCACTACCGCTGGCGCTAGCATAAATGGAAACAATTGATGAGAAGGAAACAGTGGAGAAAAAGGAATGTCGACGGGACGCTATTTTGGCAAGTACTATCGCGGCGCATTAAGGACTAACGCCCGGCGGTAGATTTTAGAATCCTCCCGTCTGCATGTGATTGAGGAGCAAATATGGAAGGAGATATTGGCTAAAGGAAAGTTATCTCGCTATCGCGGAGCTAGAGCGTTACCGCGGCGTGCTAGTTGGAGTTCAAAGTTTGGCGCTCAAACGTTGCCTAAGCTGCCACGATTCTCGTGCCTGATCATTGCCTAATATGGCTAACGCAGGGTGGTAGTACTACCGCAGGCGGGTAGCGACTGATTCTATTTAAAGAGGCGTGCTGCCTCCGTTGTTGCTTGCTGATAGAGAAGGAATTGAAGCCATATATTCAGAGCACTCGTGAGAGCCTTCGCCAAGCAGCCCAAAGAACTCCATCAATGTTCGTGAACGTAAAGAACTTGAAGACCAATCTGATCGCATCTGCATCGACATCAAGTTCTTCTTTTGAGGGAGTTTTTAGTTTTTGTTTTGTCTTTGTCTTTTATTTTATCATTGTAATCGGTTCGTGAATTCACCACACGACGACTAGGTCTAGGTAGGACTTAGGGAGGAATTTGCCTCATGTTGGCGACTGGGTCTAGGGAGTAGATCTAGGGGGTGCTCGAGGCCTTTCTGGTGATAGATTGGCTAGAGCGGCTTGAGGCCGTATCTGGGGAGAGATCGGCTAAAGCCAACCGGTTCATGGGGATACGAGTCGGTATAGAAAACAAAAAGGGTTTTTTGTATTATACGCTTTGATTTCTAGCGTCATTGAAATCAGATTTTGTAATCAATTTTATTAATTATAATCATGTATTTTCTTGTTTAATAAAATTGATTTCATTTCTAATTTCATTATCTCTTTACTCTTGATTTAACTTACTTGACCAAAATATCAAAAGTTTTCTAATAAAGTTAATGTTTTTAAAACCCTGATTCACCCCCCCCCCCTCTAAGGGCGCCTATAGATCCAACACTCTGGGCCAAGGCCCCCGCTGACCCGCACTTTCTCCACCTTCCCCTCCTGGGTGGTGATCTCCATCTCGACTACCTCTTCCGCCTCCTCAAGCCGGGGCGGCACTTCCCATCTGCCCCTTGCCCCTCTTCCTTCTGTTAGGGTCTCCTCTTCCACCGCAGCCTGCTCCAACGGCTCGGCCTACTCCCCCTGAACTTCCTCCATCTCCTCTTCCCAGATGCTGCTCTCTTCTTCTTCTCCTGCCTTCTTTTCTTCTTCTGGCCCCTCCGTCCCCATCATCTCCCTATCCACCTTCTCAGCTTCCGCCATCCAAGAGATGGTGTTGACGGCAGTCACGTAGCACTGCCTCGCCACCTTTGTATCCCCCCAAATTCGGAACTGGACTCCCCCGCTATGGAACTTCATGCACTGGTGGAAGGATGAGGGAACTCCCCAGAAGGTTCTGATGAGAGGACTTCCGAAGATTTCATTGTAGCTATTCGGAGCATCGACAATGATGAACTGGCAGTTCCTGGGGACCCCTCCCAACATCACCTGGAGGCCAACTCCTCCCTCGACCTCCTTCCTTTCTCCAAAAAATCCGTACAATGGCCCATCCGATGCATGTACCCTCTTTTCTTCCATCTCCATGGCGTCGAAGACCTTCTTGAAGATTACATTTACAGAGCTCCCATTGTCGACCAAGATCCGGGAGACCATAAAGTTCTCGATTTCCATCTAGATCACCAAGGTATCACAGAACGGGTCTTCAAAGTATGGCATGTCCTTCGATGAGAAAGTGAGCTTCTCCGAGGGGGGTGGGGTTTGGGTGGTTGACACTACGCTCCTCCGAAACATCGCTTGGAAGCTCCTCTTGCGAGTGGCTTCTATCCCAAGCTCACCATGGATCACCCTGATCCCTCCCCTGGCTCCCACGTTTGCCCTGTCTTCACACCTATCTTCCCCTTCTTCGGGTAGCATTTCTTCAATCCTCACAGGTCGCTGCTGATAATGGCCTCTTCCCCTTACTTCCAAAAACTTTGGGAAGGTGGCTGTCGCGTGACCTTCCTCCTAGTGGAAATCACAATAGGGCAATGCCATCCTACCCCCTCTTCCCATCTCACTCTCCCATCGATCGGCCCGATCTCGCAGTCCGTTGTTTTGAGCGGAACGTAGGTGCTCGCCCCCGCTCATGTGGTCCTCTGGCGGGTTCGACGCTGTCGTCGATCATTGAGGAGGCCGCCGCCGCCCTCTCGTGGTGTTGCCGTTGTTTTTGTCATCTTTGCTCTGTTTCTAATCGATCCAACCTGCTCCCTGTCGCCGTCGATCCTTGTCTGAGTTCCATATTCTGTGTCGATTGATCCTGCTCTAGCTTGCTCCATCGTCTATGTCGATCAAGCCTGCTCCTTTAGATCCATCCTGCTCCTGTCGATCCAGCTTGCTCCTGTTTACGTCAATCCAGCTTTCTTTCTACAGATCCTGTCCTGATCTAGCCTTCTTCTGTTGTTCCTGTCTTGATCCAGACGTCTTCTGATGTTCCTGCTGTTGTCGATATTCTCCGTTGCTGTTCCGACAGAGATATGGATCGCCATCGACGATCTCTTCCCGTTCCTGTCTCTATCGGTTGTTCTCTGCCGTTGTTGAAAGTTTCCTCTGCTGGTCTCACCGGTGTCATGGATCCCCCTGCTCGCTTCTCTCGTCGATGATGGTGATGCTGATTTTTGGTGGTTGTTGGTCGTTTTATTTTTTTATCGTCTTTACGTGTCCTAATGTTTGTTTTGTTATTGTTATGCATGCATTCACGTGTGTTTCATGTGAGGGGGATTGTTTGGGATGAAGGCGATGCGAATGATATTTCCCGCCTTTCGCCTTCCTCTTACACGCCCTCCAGGCTTCTGTCGTGTGTTGTTTGTGTCTCCCCAAGTTTTTCCTTGATGATTAGTAGTTATGGTCTTTGGTGGTTGACTTTCTCCCTGTCCTCGGTAACCTCTTTCCTGACCTCGCGCCGACCCTTCATGGGGTCTCCAAGCCAGCCGGTTATGGGGCTCTTGACACACCCAATCCTGTTGCTGCCCCTGAAACCCCTGACCTCTGGGCTCATCCCTTCTTCTTCCCTCTTGTGGTCTCACCTACGGTTCGCTCAGCCTCGCCATCCTTTTTGCAAACTCTGGGTTGGCAGCCTCTCCTTCGATCTCTTCCGCCGCCCTCTCCATCAATTCCTCGAAGGATAGAGGGGCCTTCCGCTTCAGGTCCATTTTGAAGAACCCCTCCCGCAGCCCGACTTTGAAGGTCAGCTGGAGGGTGAACCATGGCACCTCCTGGACTTGCAGGACCACTTCCTGGAACTTATCCACAAAATGTGTCAGTGACTCCCCTAACCCTTGCTTGATTTTGAATAGGGCCTCCGTGTCCTTCTACCTCTTCTTTGACGTTGAGAATCGCAACCTGAAGCTCCGATGCAGATCCTCAAAGGCAAAGATAGACCCCACTAGGAGCTGGTGAAAGCAGTCCATCTCCTTCTCCTTTAGAGTGGTGGCAAAGAGCCGGCACTGGAAGGCATCCGACATCGGGAGGATTGAGACCATGTTCTCAAACCACTGCAGGTGTAGGACTGGGTCATCCTTGCCGGTATAGTAAGTCATCTCTGTCCATCTGAACCCCTCTAGAACCGGGTCCGAGAGGATCAGCTCACATAAGTGACTACCTTCCCCTGCTCTGCGAGTGGTCCTCTCGCGCGAAGTCAACTCGCATACTTCGGCACTCGACGGGCTACCGAACAGCTTTCGCCCTGGGAGATCTCGCGCATTCACCTCTGCCGCTACCTCCTTCCAGGACCACTGGCTGGGTGCGTTCTCAGCTATCTGCTGGGGCGGGACCACCGGCAGTGCGGGTGTCTCGCACTCTCTCCTCGTGGCGAAAGCCAACTGCAAGGTCTACAGGATCTCTCGCCTAAGGCCTTCAAGCATTTCCAGTGTCACCTCTTTCGCGGGTGGCTGCAAGTGGCCCTGGTTGGATCCTTCTCCTCCATCTCTAGCCATGGAGCTCAACTTGAGATTTTCTTGCATAGGCTACGGTCCACGCTCACTGCATAAAAAATGTTGAAACCAGCAACCGGTCTCTTAAGTTCGGACCCACAGGGGGTTGTAGCCCGTGCCTAATTGTCCCTCACTTACGCTATTGACTGTGGTTGGAGAACTAGGAACAAACCCAAGGCTGTAGCGAGGAGGTCCCACCACACACCCCGAAGATCTCAGAGAGCTTCCTCTCCCAAACCAAAGCTCAACCAGGCACCTTGGAGGGCACTAGCAGCCAACCAAAACATTCCTAGGAGGAGAGAGCCAAGAAGATCAGATCTCCTCCAAGGTGCCCTTAAGGGTCTATTTATAAATTCTCTAGCCTGGACTGTAAATAGCATAAATCCGCCTTTTAGTTTTACTAATCGCACCCCAAATTGGTCTGCTAACAACCTAACTTTGTTGTTCGGAGAGGCTGTTGGGAGCCCACGAAGGGTATCTAGGTAATTTTACCCCCAAAGCCTTCTGGGCGAGTGGTCCATGAAGGCATCACTTGCCAGGCTTCTCAGATACTTGACTCTATTGGGCGAGTGGTCCTTGGGGGCGGCACTCGCCTGGCCTCCCGCGCACTCGCTCTCCTGAATGGGTGAATGCCTCGAAGATGAGATCTGCACTTGCCTTGAGGCTCCTCTGCCTTCTCATGACCTAGGTGAATGCCCTCCTTGCTTGTTCTCTTGCCCATCTCAAGCCGGGGGCCCCAGTCGACAAATACGAAGTTACAATATGCATTCTTCTTCTATATAAGCTTCTTCTTCTATACATAGTCTTATTCTTCTATATTGTCTATATAACCTATATGCTATTATATAAATTATTCTATATATAGGATAGACTACCTAATATTCTATATATAGTAAGTTATATAATATAGAATATAGCTATATATAGCGTATAATATATAGAGACTTCTATATATGTATTATAATATATCCTATAAAGGAATATAAACAATATAGACTAGTATAGAAGAAGTTTAAGCCTGAATAGATAGGCTATATATAGTATAGACTTATGGGATACACTATATGGTCTGTTTGCTATAAGCCAATAAGAATGCAATATAAACCATTATAAGCCTATATAGAAGAAGAGTAAGAAGTCTATATAGCTATATAGCTTATTATATATCTCATAGTCTATTAAGAATATACTACTCTTCTACTTTTAATAGCCTATATTCTTCTGTATATAGGCTATATAGCTATTCTATTGCTATATAGGCTATAACTTCTTTTAGTTTATATGAAGTCCATTCAGGTTTCTTCTTCTTATATAGGATTCTATTTAGCCTTCTTTTATATAAAAGCTTATATAGACTTCTATATAACATGTATTGGTTTCTTCTTCTTCAATATATGCATTCTTATATAGGCTATATAAGAGAGGAAGAATATATAGGCTTCTATAAGAAAAAGAAGAAACCTATATAGTCTATATATAACATATATAAAATATTTATATAGAAAAGGAAGGAGAAGCATATAGTATTCTATATTATATTCACAAAATATAATATCAAAGAAGAATCTTATATATATATATACGAAGCATATATGTTCTATATAGGCTTCTTATTCTTCTATATAGGCTACATAGTAGAAGCTTATATATAGCCTATATATAAGCTTCCTCTTCTTATTCTATATTGCTTATATAGAATATATAGGTTATACAACCTATACATCATATATAGGACTCTTATTCTATATAGACTATATATATTTAGCATATATAACATTATTCTATTACGCCTATATTCTATAGTAGAAGAAGTATATATAGTCTATATTGAAAAAGAAGAAGAATAGCCTGTTAGGCTATATAATATATTGAAGAAAAGGAAGAAAAGAAGCTTCTTATATGACAAGAATATATAGGACTTTATATTATAGTAGGCTATAAAGCTATATATAAGCTATATAGCTATAGAAGAATAAGCATATGTTATATATAGACTATATATAGGCTAATATAGACCTGTTTAGTCTTCTATATATAGCTTATTCTATATAAATATTGACTATACATAATAAGTCTACATATCTTCTATATAGTCTATATAGCTTGCTCTTATTCAATATAGGTTATATAGGCTTCTTCTATGTAATAAAAAGAAGAAAATAGTTATTAAGGAATCATATGCTTCTAATGCTATATATTAGGCTATATTGGATAGTAGACTATAAGAAGAATATCACTAATATATATGTCTATATATATATATATGAGTGACAGGGCACGGGGGCCCCCCGTGCGGGCGACGACATTCGGCAGTGGTGGCGACATTCGACAGGGATGACGACATTCGGCGGGGGCGGCGACATTCGGCAGGGGTGACAGTCGACAGGGGCGGCGACATTCAGCGGGGGTGACATTCGACAGGGGCGGCAAATTTCTGTGGGGGCGATCTATATTTATATCAGTAGATATAAATCTTAATTTAATTTTGTTCAACAAAAACCATATGGTGTGATGGTTATCATCTTTGGTTGACATAGTGGAGACATTGGTTCAATTCTCACCATTGACAAATTTTGTTAGATTATAAAATAGGTCATATGACGCTCATTTTTCAATAAATTTAGGGGTAAAATCATTATTTCATGTTGTAGGGTACTCTACACCTTCATAGTTTTAGGTAACCCCCTAGTAGGTTTAGGAGACCTATGAAAAAGTGGAGAGAGAGGGAGCAGTTTGATCCGATGGCTGATAAAATATCATGCCAGATTCAACGGCCGTAATCATTTCAATGGTTTTAAAATTCATGGGTTTGATATTTCTTTATATATGGTAAAGATATATATATATTCTTATAAAGATTCTACATAAGCTTATATAGGCTTATATATAGAAGAAGCATTTGCTATAAAGAAGAAACAGACTATTAGAAAAGCATATATTGCATATATATAGAAGACAATAAAACATATATAAGAATATTGCTATATATGATATATATATAAGAAAAATACTATAGCTATTTATAGAGCATATATATAGGCTTATCCTATAATATAGCTATCTATATATGCAAAATAAGTAGCCTATATAGCAATATTCTTCTTCTTCTACATAAACTATAATAGGCTTATATGCTAAAATAAGCCTATTTAGCATAAACTATTGTCTATCTATTTAGACTATAGTATATATATAGAAAATATAACCCATATAGATATTCTTCTTCTTCTTCTTCTATATTGAATAATCTTCATATATATAGACTATAGAATAAGCTATATAGGCCAAAGAAGTAGCCTAGAAGAAGAATAAGCCTATAAGCCTAATATAAATAGATAGGCTATATAGGCCTACATACTAGATTTTTATTCTTCTATATTGGATAATATAAATATTCTTCTACTTCTTCTATATAGTCTTGTATATAAACTTATTCTTCTTCTTCTAACTATTTAGGCTTCTATATTGTTTTTTCTTCTTCTTATATAGCCTATATAATAAGCAATATAAATGAAGAACCAGTCTAGAATGAGAAAAATAGTCTATATAGAAGAAGAATAATCCTATATAGCTTATATAGACTTCTTCTTCTTCTTTTTCTTCTTCTTCCAATATAGATTCTATATATAAGGAAAAAGAATATAGTATAGCTTATATATAGAAGAATAGTCAACGAATAGGATATACCTATATAGAATATAGTCTTTATTACTATATAGAAGAATAATAGCTATATAGGCTATTTAAGCCATAAAGACTATAGTCTAAATAGATAGCATATAGTCTATGCTAAATAGGTTTGTTTTAGCATATAAGCCTATTATAGTCTATATAGAGGAAGATGAATATACCTATATATGCTACTTCTTTTGCATAGACTATTGGCTTATAGAATGGCCTTATTCTTCTATATATAGCCCATATTGTCTATATATTAAGTATATATTACCAAATATAGTATATAATAGCATGTAATTATATCCATATAGGCTACATATAGCTTATATATGGTCTATATATAGGCATTCTTCTTCTAATATAGCCTAATATATGTCTATATACAGACATATAGAATATAACTTTTATAGATTCTTCTTCTTCTGCATATAAATTCTTCTTCTTCAACTTCTTCTTCCTCTTCTATGTTATTACTGTATAGTCTATATATAAGCTAGATAGAATATATATATGAAGCTCAAAGAAGTCTATAGGCTATACGAATAAGTCTATATAACATATGTATATAAGAAGATGCTATATTGGCTTCTTCTATATATAGGCTTATTCTATATAGCCTAATATTCTATATTGCATATAGGCTATGTATATAGCCTATTATTATAGCCTACGAGCAATCGTGCACGGGGGACCCCGTGCGGAGTGACGACATTTGGCGGAGGCAACTACATTCGGCTTGGGTGACGACATTCGGCGGGGTGGCGACCTTGGTCGTGGGGGGCGATATTCGGTGGGGGCGGCGACATTAGTCATGGGTGGCGACATTAGTCATGGGCAGTGACATTCGGCAGGGGCAGCTACACCTCTATGTTAGTGCAAGCTACAATTTGATACACTTGCAAGATCATGGAGCTTAGCTCCTTTGTGAGTGATGCAAGCAGGCTACTTTTACATAGTGTGGCATGCATGCAATCATTATTCTCAAGAAAACAATACATTGAAGTATTTTTAAGGAAAATATTGAAGATCAAGTGCAAGAAATCACTCACAAATTAATAAAGTTAGTTAGTTTAATTTTTTAAAATAAAAGTAACCCACTCACTGTTATGGCTAAATGTAGAAACATTACAACATTATGCTCTCAAAGGAGAAATTCTTTGCAAAGATGGATAGGAGAGTGATATTCGAAAAAAAAGTTACTTAGGAAACGCGAGTTGGATAAGGATTGACCTGGCATGAGTCAAATGATGAGCACATTTTTTGTGATGAGTGGATGCACTTAGGAAAATGTCATAGCTCACTTATGCGCCACATTTCATATTTTTTATCCTTCACCTACCAACAAAGCAGCAAATTCAACATCATTGTGAAGCATGATCATCAAAAACCTGAACCACTTAAAATTAAAAGTAATACCATAATATAAATTAGGATGTTTAGGAATAATATACTTATAAAAACACTAAGGCAAATTACAGTCAAGCAAATTGGCGTAGCAAAAAATTTAATTGATAGGAAGAGTTGGTCAATTTTGTTTTTTGACAGCTTCTAACCCCAAACTCTAAATGTTATCAACAATACCGGGCAAAAGATAAAATCATAAAAACTTGGCGGGAATACCAAAAGATAAAATCAATAGAGCAATATATCCATTAAGGTTTGTACAAAATGAATGATAGGTTTTCGTTTCCTATGATAAAAAAATTAGGAGGGAGACATGATTGAGAGATTTGCAGAGTGCACCCATCATTTTCATAAAAACTCATGTTCAACACATCCTTCATTGTCTCCCCAACAATAATATTCAAGTAAAACTACATATTAATATTCAACTCATATTAATGGATGATGTGGGGAGGACAATAATGATAAATGACTCTTTCAAAATTTTGTATCCACCAAACAACATTGTTGTCTTCAAACATACTTGTTCGCATGATCCAACTTTATCCTTACATCCCACGTCATGTGAAGGGACACGAATCATGGGAAAAATATTAATGGGACAAAATTTATTGGGTTGTCATCAAGACTTGTAGGAGAAACCCTCACTTTAAATCAACAACATATTTTTGAGATACAAAGCATAAAATATCTGAAACTAAAAACATTGCATGTCTTGGACATAAATTAATATTCAAAATTAAGCGGGTTCATTTATCACGGTGTTGAAGTTAAAATTCAAAGTGCAATGTTATTCAATCATTTTCACAAACACCTTATGATCATGCATGATCCAATTTATTCTCCAAAATGACCAGCACACCTAATCCATCACCTTCACTTGTAATGCTATCAAAGCATATATAGGCCACTAAGTATGAAGAGAACTCGCAAAAAATCACAAAAAGCCTTAACACTGAGGTATACAGGTTGAGGTGAAGCATACATAGGCCACCAATAGTAAATGACGGAAGAAGAATATAAACCTTAAGATAGAGGTATCAGATTCTTTCAACCACAAAAAGCTGATTCTGTCAAAAAATAACAAAAAAAACTAATCGCAATCACACATCATTTGATGCTTGCTATAATCTGTGGAACTGTCTTGACTGGATCCATTTTTTCATCCATCCTACCTTGGCCGGTTAAAACTTTTGATGCAGATGGTTGTTGGATCTAATGGTGCCCTTAGAGGGGGGGCAGGTGAATAAGGGGTTTACTGTTTTGGAGTAAACTGATAGATTTTAAATAACAGAAAAACTTTTTGGCTCAGTCGCTGACGCCTGGTGTTATGAGTCAACGCTGGGCGTTAGCTCTCAGATAATAATTTTCACAGAAATATGTCAAGGTGATTTTACTTATGAAAACTTCAATAAAATTCAATTCCAGAAAATCAGAGATAATGAAAAATGATTATTGTATTGCAAAGATAATTACAAAGATAATATTTCAATAACGCATGAAATTAAAGGCGACAAAGTAAAATCAATTTTTGTTCCTTCACCGGTCTTTCTTCCAAGGACCGGTTGCCTATAGCCTATCTATCCCCAGATAAGGCCTCTAGCCACCCTCTAGATCTACCCTAGACCTAGTTGCCACGCACAAGGCGATGAATTTTCCCCCTAAACCGAACCCGGTCTAGTCGCCACACGCAAGGCGGCGATTTCACTACCGTTACAAGAAAAAATGAAAAGATAAAGATAAAAATCAGAACAAAAAACTCCCTAGATTGAAGAGTGTTGATGGAGATATTGAAGATACGCAATGACCACGTTAGAGTTGAAGCGAGCATCCTTCTTCAAATTTGTCATTGGAAATCTCCTTCCAACTCTTGTTCCTCAATGTTGGTGTTGGGAGTGCTCTGTTGGACATGTGTGTCACATCCCTTTGTTTGAGAATAACAAATCCCATATTGTATTTGATATTTCTTGTAGTGTGTTTATAGTGTGCATGAACTATAGGTGCAATACTCCACAGGTAGAAAGTAGCTTGGAACAACTTTTTGAAGGGAGCAGCGCTACCGCCAGCGCTATCGCTAACGCCAGCGCTATCGCTAGCGCCACCGCTACCGCTCGGTGTTATCTCGAGTTCGTGCACGCGACGGTTCCGTAACCGCTACTGTTACCGCTACCTCCAGCGCTACCGCTACCGCCAGGCGCTATCTCGATTTTGTGCAGAACGCCACGCCGCTGCCGGTTGCACAACCGCTGGACACGAACGCTACCGCTAGCGCTATCTACTACCGCCGGCGCTAGCTCCAAGTTCTATAAAAGGGTGGGCTCTCTCTCGTTTTTTATTAGACCTTCCAGTGAGACTACTTGTGCCCATACTCTCGTACTGCTACTCTGCCAAAAGGTCATCTCCCACTCAACGCTAAAGAAGAAATTCTGGAGAAGGAAGCCATCACGCTGCATCCGAAGAACGATCGCTTCGACCTCGCTTGTGCTTCAGCGATCCTTCATCCTCATCTCCAGAAATCTCAAGAGGGAGTTTGCTTGTTATTTACTTCATTTCTGTATTTGTATCTTGTAGTGAAATCGCCTTGTTTTTGGCGACTAGGTCCTTGCGCGGCTTAGGAGGAATTCGCCACGTGAGTTGGCGACTAGGTCTAGGGGATTAGATCTAGGGGGTGCTCGAGGCCATATCCGGGGAAGGATTGGCTAGAGCGCCTTGAGGCCATATCCGGGGAAGGATAGGCTAAAGCCAACCGGTTTGTGGGGATACAAGTCGGTATAGCAAAGGAAAAGAAATCTTCATTTGTACGCCTCCGATTTCTAGCGATATAGAAATCAAATTTTATGTAAACACTTTTTCATATAATATAATCATGTCTCTTTTGTGTTTACTTTGATTTCTCTCTATTGGCGTATAATTTCATTATTGTAAAATTGTTTTTACTAAATTGTCTTTATTATTTCATATTAATCAAAACAACTTAGTAATTATCATAAAATTATAAAAAGAAGTTTTATTCCCTTATTCACCCCCCCCCCCCCCCCCCTCTAAGGGCGCCATAAGATCCAACAAGTGGTATCAGAGGAAGGTTATTCCAAACGGCTTAAAAACCAGGAATAATGGCATCTTATGATCTCGCTTTTTCCGAGGGTCAGGGAATTAGTAGACCTCCACTATTTACTGGGTCGGATTATAATTATTGGAAAAATAGGATGCGTTGTTTTCTAATGACATTAGATATTGAGGTTTGGAACATGGTAGAAGAAGAATACACTCCTCCTACATTTGTAGTTGGAGAGGTTATGTTAGAAAAACCCAAGGATAAATGGGATGATCGGGATAAACTCAAATGTAAAAATAACGCAAAAGCCATGAATGCTCTATTTTGTGCGTTAGATAGAAATGAATTTAATAGAATTTCTGCTTGTACTACTGCATATGAAATTTGGAATCATTTGGAAGTTACTCATGAAAGTACATCGCAGGTTAAAAATTCCAAGCTTTTCCAACTGGAGTCGGAATATGAAAAATTCTGAATGGATGAAAGCGAAGATGTTGATGGTATGTACACGCGCTTCACCAAGATCGTCAATGCCTCAAAAGCTCTTGGAAATACCTTCTCAAATGGCGACTTGGTCCGTAAGATCCTTCATTCTCTTCCTCCAAAATTCAACCCGAAGGTGACGGCTATTTCGGAGTCGCTGATGAGTCCTGATCATATACACTTTTATGGACTCATCTGGGCCATTTACTTAGTCATTTCACCGCACTTTAGCCCTGTTATAGTTCATATTGATCAGTCTATGCTAGGTGCACTTCTAGGCCCATTTTGGTGTGTTTTCATGTTTATCTTCATTAGTAGTTTTCATGCACTGTTAGGTGCCACTTTCAGTAGCTAGATTCGTGGTTGTACGCTAGAACAGGAGTCGTGCAGGTGCTTCCGGTGCAATTCTGCACAGGAACACTGCGCACGATCACTGGTTCTATTGCGCACGACCACTGGTCGTGCGCCACTGATCGTGTGCACTTAACACTTTTTCATGAGTTCTGTTTGGTGCAGTGCGCACGACCATCTACGATAGTGCGCACGACCACCGGTCGTGCGCCACTGTTCATGCGCACTCATTATCAATTTCAAGCGTTCTGTTTTAATCAGTGCGCACGACCACCTACGATAGTGCGCACGACCACCGGTCGTGCGCCACTGGTCGTGCGATCATGTTATTCCATAATTTCTGTCTTTGCAGGCTCCGTCCAGACAGAGCGCACGATCACCGAATTCTAGTGCGCACGACCACTGGTCGTGCGCCAATGACCGTGCGCATTGTTTACTCCAGCGCCTATAAAACGACCTGCTCGCGATTTTAGGTCGGATCCCGAATTTCAACCGCGGTTTTCTCGCCCTGCTCCGCCGTTTCGCCCCCTTTCGCTGGTTCTCCGCCCCCCTAGGCCTCCTCCATCATCCAAGAGCTTCAAGGAGGAGATTCCACGCATCTTCATCGCCAAGCAAGGAGTTCTTCGCATCAGACGTGGCCGGATTGTAAATCGCTGGAGAAGACGGGTCCATTGGGAGGTGTGACAGCCCTCCTCTACCCCGGACACAGTTGGGACCGAGCTAGGATGTGGATTGACAACCCAACGATTCCTACCGTGAATCTACAACGAGACTCCGGATTCGGTCGTATCTCTTGCCTTTTTCTTCTACTTGTGTGGTTGTAGTTGTTTGTAATCTCTGTATTTAGATGATGAATGCTATGAACTATGTGTATTATTGTTTATTTCATGTTTATGGAATTATTTAGTTCATATGTGTTAATGAGGTGCGCCCCCATCCATTTTCCACTCCACCACCGTGTGCGGTGCCGCACTAGCAATTGCTAGTGGCGTGCTTGTCGAAGAGGTGCTTGCGACCCTCACTCCGCTAGCCTACTCGTCCATCCGCCTACCGAAGCGTGGCATCGCGGCCCGTATTCCATCCCGCCTAACGAAGCAGTGCGCTCAAGGCCTGCATAGTTCGATCCGTTTGCCTACTCGTCCATCCGCCCTTGCGACGCACCGCGCTCAAGGCCTGCCTAGTCTCCATCCCGCCAAGCGAAGCATTGCATAGCGGCATTGCATAGGAGTAGTCGTAGTATTTTCTCTTTATTTTTCACAAACCAAATCCCTTTCTTCCGCACTCCACCTATCACTGGACTTCGATCTCAAGTCCTTCCTCGAACCCTAACTCCACCTTACTGTGTTCCTCAAGAGACCGACACTCGGGGATTTTCCCCATTATTATTACTTGCGCGACCGGTGCACTTGCCGAATCATCGCATCAAGTTTTTGGCGCCGTTGCCGGGGAACACAGACGTGTGAGTTTTCTTGAGAGGGAGAGCCGAGAGATAGTAGTTCTTCCAGTGTGTATAACCGCCTTTTTATTTTTTTGTTTGCTTTTTACTTATTTACTGCTTGTTTTTATTTCTTTCCCTCTTATTTTTAAGTCTTAGGCAAGTCTAATCCAAGAAGTTTTATTAGTTTGTGTAAATTTTCTTGCAAAGAATTTCAGTCTCGTTATATCTGCTTTAATTGTCAAATATGTCGTCATGGGATATTTCACCTAGCTTTAATGATAAGATGGTTTATTATTTAGACCAAATGAATGAGTTGAATACTAGGCAGTGTAGGAACATTGTTTGCTTGTTGTGTCGAGGAGAGGGTCATGAATTGAAGGACTGTCCTAGTCTTTTCAAGCCTGACCGCTGCTCCTCCACTCAGGACAACATTGTCCCTATCGCTCATTCTTTACCCATGGAGGCAATTGTACCCTCTACCCCTGAGCTTGTCTCGTGCACAGACTCCTCACTCCCTGTTTATGGCTTCACTCCTAGTGATGATGATCACTCATCTGTTAGCCAACAAGGAGAGGAATGGGAGCTCCTTGATGCACCTGAGTATGATGAGGAAAGTATTCTTTCCATCGGGGAGGCTTTAGCAGATCTTTTTGCGGAGGAACTGAATATTTTTGTCCCTCCAGTTTCTTTGCAAGATTTTTCTACACATATTCTTTATGATCCTATCGAAGTAAAGGAGCTGGGTGATGCTTCTGACTCGGAGAGTGCTCCAAAGTGGGATGAGGATGTCATTTTCCCTGATGGAGAGAATGAATACTTTGAACACGATGATGCACCTCGGTGGGATGAGGAGGATACTCTCTCTGATGAGGAGGTTTGCACTTCTTCATGGGACGAGGAGGTCCAAATCACTACTGAGGGTCCTGAGTTCTCAAGTCCCCCTTGCTATGATATTTACGATGATGATAGTGATCTACCCTTGGATCCTGCCGGGAGTGAGACCGGGATCACTCCCCCGATTGATGTTTATTTATGTTCTTCGTCTTCTTTATTTCTTGATCCCCTTTCTTCATCTGAGCCTGTGCAGGTTGAGTCTTCACAGGTATCCCCGGAGGACTTGGAGCTTTTTGCTCAAGTCAATGATGAGAGTATCCTCTCATGTGAGGAGGTTTATTCCCCCTCCATAGAGGAAGCTCCACTCATTGCCTTTTCCTCCTGCTGCCTCCCTGTTGACGATACCTTGCTAGGCAAGGATGTGTTTTGTTAGATGAGTGAGGACCAGGCCTCCTCCTTTTCTTACATTCTCTACCCTCTACCTGTGAGGAGCAGGTATCTATATTTAGGTAGAGGGGTGACTGTTCTGTCTCCGTATCGGTACCCGTTACCGATGCGCATATTAGAACAGTTACCTGTGCACTTTTCTTTTCATAGGCCCATTAGCTAGAACTGTACAAATGCTAAATAAGTCGTGCTGGGAGGACAATAACCCCAGTAGTTATCTTACTTTTCCTGCATTTTTATTTCTTCTAATCATGTTTGGTTAGCTGTAGTTTATTTTAGTTTGTCTTTTTCTGTTTCTTTTGTTTTGCGGAGCTGACCCCTGCAGGTACTTCTTCTGGATGGCGGATGCTGCAGCTTAGTCGTGGTTTAAACGCCAATCTTCTGGTGTGCTCATTTCTGAGCACTGGGTACTCTCTATCCCTAGCCTTTTCTGATTTTCATGTCATATATTCTGTGGAGTGTTTAGTTTAAGTCTGGGGGAGAGCAGTTTTTGCACCCACTCACGTGCACTCATGCATAGCATGCCAGAAGTATTTTATTTTCAGTTTTATTATTTGTTCATTTTCATTGCACACCACATCACCCACTTGAGCGCGTACTCGTCTGTATGCGTGCTCTGTAGTGAATTTAATTCTTCTGCTTATTTGGGAAAATCTAGGTGATGGCTTAGGACTATGTAGCAGAGTAAAATGTTGACTCCAGTAGTGCTCCTAGTCGAGTGCTCAGTTGCATAGAAATTTGTGTAGATTAGACTTCTTTTTATATTTATGGTTTTATATTTTTCTTATTAGTGTAAATGTTGTTTACTCTACTCAAATGGTGAATTCGGTGGAATCAAACGATAGCATAGGGTTGTGTGTAAACGATTGTTAGATTCGTATTGCTGAGTCGGGAGAAAGGAGAATCTTTCTCGGTGGCTAGAACTTGCCCCAAGCGATTCTTGAAGCATTGGCATAGGATAGTTCTAGTGCGTGAGAATGACGTAGGCCATTATTTTGGCTCGGTTGAACTTTTTATTTCATGCCTATCGTCTACCCTTGCTAGCCCCTTTGTGCCTACCCTTTTCTTGATTTAGCTCCACATTTTTCTCACCAAAGCCTAAAAGCCTAGCCTAGTCACACACCCAAATCTGAGCTTTTGTTGTTGTTTCATTTACATTTTGGGGGATGTTGATTGTGGTGTCTATTTTGTGAATCTGTGGATGTGCTCATTTGAAAATTTTGCTGAAAGAAAAAAAAAAGACAAGAAAATGAAAGATAGAAAGAAAAATGAAAAAAAAAGAGAAGAAAGAAAAATGAGTTTTATTGAAAAATCTTTTAGAAAAAAATATGTATTGGGAGTAGGCGGTGCACACACCTATGATTGCAAAAGTTCAAGTCTGGGGGTGTGGTGCACTTGCATTCGATTGTGGTGCGCAGGTAGTTTTTTTTAAAAAAGCTCATTTGGGTTATGTGTTTAAGCCATTTTGTTTATCATCATTTACCTCACCGTAACCCAAGCCCCATCTCTAACCTAAAGTCCTACCGACTCACGCTATGAACCAATCTAGTGTCGTGGAGAGAATGTGACCGGGTGAGCCTATGGTCGCCGACACCGATGGATTTCGGTGGAGTTTGTCCGGCATCCCGATCTTGGGCAATGCTCGTCTCAGCGTTTAGTTTACTTTCTCCGTATGCATGACCGAACGATTCACCGTTGTTCACCATTTTGAGTAGTTGTAATATGCTTTTACTCTTTTAGAAATATATAAACTGTTGTGTATATTGAGAAATCTTCTCTACTATTCTTCTTATGCACATGAGCATGCGACTTCGCATAGTACTCTATATTGTAGTTTTAAGCCATCTACTTTTCTTTCCCGTACGCTTAAAATTTGTTTGCTCGGGACGCGCAAACAGGTAAGTCTGGGGGTGTGATGAGTCCTGATCATATACACTTTTATGGACTCATCTGGGCCATTTACTTAGTCATTTCACCGCACTTTAGCCCTGTTATAGTTCATATTGATCAGTCTATGCTAGGTGCACTTCTAGGCCCATTTTGGTGTGTTTTCATGTTTATCTTCATTAGTAGTTTTCATGCACTGTTAGGTGCCACTTTCAGTAGCTGGATTCGTGGTTGTACGCTAGAACAGGAGTCGTGCAGGTGCTTCCGGTGCAATTCTGCACAGGAACACTGCGCACGATCACTGGTTCTATTGCGCACGACCACTGGTCGTGCGCCACTAATCGTGTGCACTTAACACTTTTTCATGAGTTCTGTTTGGTGCAGTGCGCACGACCATCTACGATAGTGCGCACGACCACCGGTCGTGCGCCACTGTTCATGCGCACTCATCATCAATTTCATGAGTTCTGTTTTAATCAGTGCGCACGACCACCTACGATAGTGCGCACGACCACCGGTCGTGCGCCACTGGTCGTGCGATCATGTTATTCCATAATTTCTGTCTTTGCAGGCTCCGTCCAGACAGAGCGCACGATCACCGAATTCTAGTGCGCACGACCACTGGTCGTGCGCCAATGACCGTGCGCACTGTTTACTCCAGCGCCTATAAAACGACCTGCTCGCGATTTTAGGTCGGATCCCGAATTTCATCCGCGGTTTTCTCGCCCTGCTCCGCCGTTTCGCCCCCTTTCGCTGGTTCTCCGCCCCCCTAGGCCTCCTCCATCATCCAAGAGCTTCAAGGAGGAGATTCCACGCATCTTCATCGCCAAGCAAGGAGTTCTTCGCATCAGACGTGGCCGGATTGTAAATCGCTGGAGAAGACGGGTCCATTGGGAGGTGTGACAGCCCTCCTCTACCCCGGACGCAGTTGGGACCGAGCTAGGATGTGGATTGACAACCCAACGATTCCTACCGTGAATCTACAACGAGACTCCGGATTCGGTCGTATCTCTTGCCTTTTTCTTCTACTTGTGTGGTTGTAGTTGTTTGTAATCTCTGTATTTAGATGATGAATGCTATGAACTATGTGTATTATTATTTATTTCATGTTTATGGAATTATTTAGTTCATATGTGTTAATGAGGTGCGCCCCCATCCATTTTCCACTCCACCACCGTGTGCGGTGCCGCACTAGCAATTGCTAGTGGCGTGCTTGTCGAAGAGGTGCTTGCGACCCTCACTCCGCTAGCCTACTCGTCCATCCGCCTACCGAAGCGTGGCATCGCGGCCCGTATTCCATCCCGCCTAACGAAGCAGTGCGCTCAAGGCCTGCATAGTTCGATCCGTTTGCCTACTCGTCCATCCGCCCTTGCGACGCAGCGCGCTCAAGGCCTGCCTAGTCTCCATCTCGCCAAGCGAAGCATTGCATAGCGGCATTGCATAGGAGTAGTCGTAGTATTTTCTCTTTATTTTTCACAAACCAAATCCCTTTCGTCCGCACTCCACCTATCACTGGACTTCGATCTCAAGTCCTTCCTCGAACCCTAAATCCACCTTACTGTGTTCCTCAAGAGACCGACACTCGGGGATTTTCCCCATTATTATTACTTGCGCGACCGGTGCACTTGCCGAATCATCGCATCAGTCGCACAACTTAAGGACGCTCCAAGTTGAGAGCCTCATTGGGAATCTCAAAACCCATGAGGTAGAACTCAAAATCCAACATGATGAATACAACAAGGAGCCAAAGAAGAAGGCGTTGGCATTAAAATCAAAGAAGGAGTGCCAAGAGGATGAGGATGAAGATGAAGAGAGTCTTTTGGTAAAGAACTTCCGAAAGTTCATGCGCAATCCGGAAAGGAGAAACACCTTTCGAAAATATTTCCAAAAGGGTGAAAGATGGAAAGGATCATCTTCAAAGAAGGAAAAAGAGAGCGACAATGAAGAAGAGAGACCTCCACCGGAATGTTATCATTGTAGGAAGACGGGGCACATTCGGAGCCAGTGCCCAAAGTTCTTAAAGGAGAAGAAAGAAAAACGGCACAAAGAGAAGGAGAAGAAGAAAGTACTAAAAGCTAGAACATGGGATGACTCTTCCTCCTCCTCCTCCGAAGAATGAAGAGGGTCTTCATCAAGCGAAGATGAGGAAGCAAACATGTGCCTCATAGGACATGAAAATGACGGCGATGACACCAGTGTTCCTAGTGACACTAAGGTAACTCCTCCCACTTATGATGAATTGTATTATGAATTTCTTGAAACTTGCAAAGCTTTTGATAAAAATATGAAAGATAGTATTTTATTAAATCGTGAAAATGAATCTCTTATTAAAGAAAATCAAAAGCTTTCCAAAAAGGTAATTGCTTTAGAAAAGAGAAAGGTTTCGTGCCAAGAATGTGATCACTCCACAAAATTGGCAAAAGATATAAAAGAGTCACTTTCTAAAGCCCTCTCTCATGCCAAAACTCTTACAAAAGAGAAGGGGGAATTAGAAAGGAAATTGGAAGCCTCTCTTTTACAAATCAAAAATAATAAAAAAGGTTTTGAAAATAGGTATGTCATGCTTGTGAAAGAAAATTCATCACTTAAAGCACAAGTACATGATCTCACCATGGCCATTAAAAAATTTGGTATAGGCCAAAAATCACTGGAAATGATTCTAGGGTACCAGTGCCATGGATCTGGAAAGTTTGGGCTCGGTTATCGAGGTGAGAGCTACCGCCCAGCGCTAGCCACTAACGCCGGCGCTAGCACCTCATACCAGAAACCTGAATTTTCTTCAAAATATTTTCCTCCTGTAAATCAAAATTATTCCAGCAAGAAAATTTTCCAAAAAAGGGTCTCAACCCCCTTTATTTTGTGTGCAAACTATTATAGGTTGGGTCACACAACTAGTTCTTGTAGGAAAATAAAACGAAATACTTTAAAGCAAGTCTGGGTACCTAAGGCTTCTACTTACTCTATGGGTGGTTCCACTTGGGTATCCGGATCTTTACTCTCATCTTCTTTCTAGATGTGCAGGCAGGCTAAGGACAATAAAGACGTGTGGTACTTGGATTCAGGATGCTCCAAGCACATGACGGGCAATAAATCAAAGTTCCTTAGCCTAGAAAGGAAGAAGGGAGGGATTGTGACTTTTGGCGACAACGGAAAAGGAAGAATCATGGGAATTGGTACAGTTGGTAACGAATCCTTCACTATATCAAATGTTCTTTATGTAAAAGGGCTAAAACATAATCTTATTTCAATTAGCCAATTATGTGATAAAGGATTAGATGTTTTATTTGAATCTTCTACTAATCTATGCAAAATATCTAATCCTATTACAAACAATATTTTACTAACTGCACCAAGAATACACAATGTTTATATTGTTTCATTTCATGATCTTTCAAAATCATCTTTAAAATGTTTTATTACCAAAAATGATGAACTTGATCTTTGGCATAGAAGGCTAGGACATGCTAGCACAAAGCTAATTGTAAAACTTGCCAAAAGAGATTTAATTAGAGGATTGCCTAGATTAAATGGAAATTTACCTTCACTTTGTTCACCATGTCAAAAAGGTAAAATTACTAGATCCTCTTTCAAAAGTGAAAATGTTATTTCTACTACAAGACCTTTGCAATTAATTCATATGGATCTCTTTGGACCCGTTAGCACCGTAAGTCTTGGTGGTAGATTGTATACATATGTTTTAATAGATGATTTTTCTAGATTTTGTTGGACAATATTTCTCTCATCCAAATCTGAAGCATTTTGTGAGTTTTCAAAATTATGTACTCGTATCCAAAATGAAAGTGATTTAAAAATTAAATACATTCGCTCGGATCATGGAGGAGAATTTGAAAATGAAAAATTTACTTCTTATTGTGATATGTTAGGCATAAAACATGAGTTCTCCGCACCACGCACGCCACAACAAAATGGTGTTGTAGAAAGAAAGAATAGGACACTTCAATAGCTAGCACGCACTATGCTATGTGAATATAAATTACCTAAGTCCTTTTGGGCCGAAGCTGTAAACACATCATGTTATGTTATAAATAGAATCATGCTTCGCCCATCTTTAAATCTCACGCCATATGAACTCTATTTTCAAAAGAAGCCTAATGTGTCTTACTTCAAAGTCTTTGGTTGTAAATGCTTTATCTTAAATACAAGAGATAGCTTGGGAAAGTTTGATGAAAAATGTGATGAAGGAACATTTCTTGGATACTCTTCAACTAGTAAAGCTTATAGAGTTTTTAATAAAAGAACTAGAAAAGTTGAAGAGTCAATTAATGTGAAATTTGATGAGCTTCTTCCTTGTATAGAAAGACTTTCCGCAGGTAAAGAGGATGATCTATTACCTCCTTTGGAGCATGGTGATGAAGAACCTTCCAAAGAAGAAGAAGAGGAGGCCAAGAAAGAAGAATATGTACCTCCAAGTGTCTTAAAATTCACAAAGGATCATCCACGGGAATTGATAATTGGTGAACCATCCATCGGGGTAAGAACTCGCTCTTCTCTTCATGAATCTTTTTCAAATATTTGTTTTCTTTCCGAAATAGAACCAAAAACCGTTACTACCGCTTTAAATGATGAATTTTGGTTTTTGGCTATGAGTGAAGAATTAGAACAATTTTAGCGACATAATGTTTGGAAATTAGTTGAAAGACCATCTAATCACCTAGTTGTAGGTGTAAAATGGATTTTCAAAAATAAATTAGATGGTGAGTCTAGAATATCTAGAAATAAAGCACGCTTAGTAGCACAAGGATATTCTCAAATCGAGGGGATATATTTTGATGAATCTTTTGCACCCGTTGCTAGATTAGAGTCTATAAGAATTTTTCTAGCATTTGCAAGCTTTAAAAGAATAAAACTATTTCAAATGGATGTGAAAAGTGCTTTTCTAAATGGGTTTGTAAAAGAAGAAGTTTATGTTGAACAACCCCCCGGTTTTATTAATGAAAAATTTCCAAATCATGTTTATAAACTAGAAAAAGCGCTTTATGGTTTAAAACAAGCGCCCCGTGCATGGTATGAAAGACTTACTTGATTTTTATTAAAGCACGGTTATATAATGGGAAGTGCGGATAATACTCTCTTCATTAAGCACAATAATGATGATATAATTATTTTACCAATATATGTTAATGATATTATTTTTGGATCTACTAATGAAGAGATGTGCAAAGAAGTTATTTTAGTGATGAAAAATGAGTTTGAAATGAGTCTTGTAGGAGAACTTTCTTATTTCCTTGGTTTTCAAATATCACAAAGAATTGACGGTATCTTTGTATGTCAGACTAAATATGTCCATGATATGCTTAAACGTTTTGGATTTGAAACCTTAAACATGCTTCTACACCAATGAGTGCATCACTAAAATTAGGAAAAGATGAATCAGGAGTTTCTATAGATCAAACTTTATATAGAGGTATGATAGGATCTCTACTTTATCTTAGTGCAACTAGACCCAATATTATGTTTGTCGTATGCTTATGTGCTAGATTTCAAGCCAATCCAAAAGAATCTCATTTAAAAGCGGTAAAACAAATTTTTAGATATCTCATTGGGTCATCTAGATTAGGACTTTGGTACCCACATAATGATTCATTTACATTGCATGGCTATTCCGATTCGGATTATGCCGGTTGTTCACTTGATAGAAAAAGCACTAGTGGTACTTGTCATTTTCTACGACCTTCATTAGTTGCATGGTCTAGTAGGAAACAAAATTCGGTTGCACTCTCCACCACGGAGGCCGAATACATTGCATTAGGGAGTTGTTGTGTACAAGCTCTATGGATGAGCCAAACTTTAGAGGACTTTGGTTTTCATCTAAAAAATATTGAACTAAAATGTGACGACAAAAGTGCCATTGATCTCACAAATAATCCGGTACACCACTCTAGATCCAAACATATAGATGTGCGTCATCATTTCATAAGGGTTCACATTAAAAAGGAAAAAGTAAGGATTTGTTTCATTGGCACGGACTCTCAACTTGATGATATATTCACTAAACCTCTTCCCGATGCAAGGTTTCAAATGTTAAGGTTGGAATTAGGAGTCTTAGACATCTTAGGATGAAAAACATATAAAATGCTAATGTTTTATGCAATTTGAGCAATCAAGACATCTCTGATAATTACAAAACTTCTGCATAAGACTACTCTTAAGACCCCTAACCAATATCAAAAATCAAAAATTTAAAATTCTTGAAAAATCGTGTACTGTTTCAGGCGCTAGCACTAGCGCTGGCGCTAGCGTGAGGGTGTGAATTTTCTGATTTTTAAAATTTCAAAAAATCCATAAAAATATGTTGGTTCATATTTTCTACTTATTTGTTGTGTTTCTGACTTTTGTTATTTTTGTTTTATTTATATTATAAAAAATCAACTACAAAAATTCAAAATTCAAAACTTACAAAAATATGTTTTTGTGATTTTTCTGTTTTTATTTAATTTAAAAAATGATAAAACAAAAAAAACTGTATGATCTTTATTGCCAATATCAAGCATGTATGAATTCTACTATTTAGAATTATTTACAATGTTAAAACTTATTCCTTCAATTTACTATGAACATTGTTTTTTTGCTTATCATGCTTTGATATATCTATTTAAAGTGCATCAATTATATTGAAAAATGTGCAGAACCAAGCTTAGCATGCCTCTAAGTATGAGTAAATGTTTTATGATTGATAATGATACATTTCACTCACTTATTTTGGTAATCAACATGTGTGTCTAAATCTATAAATGCTTGCTTGTGTATTGTATTTTGTACAATAAATTAAAACTTGCATAAGTTTATTGTCTACACTACATTTAAATTGCACTTATGAAATTTAGAAAAGTGGTTTAGTTAAAAATTTTGGTTTGCAAAACAAGTGTATTCGGAGAATGTTGTCTCACAAATGTGAACAAAAAAAAATTATATACGTAGACAAATATAACTCCACCAAGCACTACTTGAACCTCCTGATAAGTCTTCATAAGCATTGTGAGGTTGAGCACCTTGGAAAGAATTGTAAAGTTACTTGTGCAAACCTTAGTTATTACACCACTTTGTTAAAAAATTATGTGCATTAAAAGTGTGTGAAAGTAATTTACTTGTGTTTTATTGTGCACTTTACTTTACATATGTCTTGTATTTTGATGATTTAAATCAATTGTTAACATTGCCCAAAATACACTTATGTGCACATCATTATCTTTCATAACACTTCTTCTCATGAGTATTGGATTCTAATGCTTTATCTATACTACTCTTTATGTAAAAATGCACTAGATAACCTAGCATGATCTCTACAATGTTTTTGGTATTTCTTGAATTTAAAATTAAGTAACATTGTAGTATAATCTCTCTTTGATATGTTCATTTCATGCTTGGTATCTTTATGAAAAACTTTGAGATTTCAAAAAGGTTAAAACATCTTTCAATTTTGAACTAAAACTCATATTTTTTACTTATGCTTTTCATGCTAACAAAAAGATGTTTATTATAATCTTCCGCTTGCTTACAACTCTTAAACTTTATATTTGAAATCTCTTATATATGCTATGCTTAAAACTCTTTATCATTTCATATATTACAAAAGCTCGATCATGCTTTATTATTTCTAAGAAATGCCTCCTTACTACCCTCACCCCACCTTCTTTTGATAATACCAAAAGGGGGAGATTAATTGAAGAAATCTATATAGAAAAAAATATAGAAGTTTAAGGGGAGAATAAATTCATGAAATCTATCATTTAGGGGGAGTAACACATAAATTGCATTTCTGTAGGGGGAGCATTAAGATAGGGGGAGCATGCACATTTCATCATGCTTATCATATACTATAGTTGCACTATCATCTTGCTTATCTTATCTATAAACACTATTGTTGATTTCTTGCTTAGAGGATTTGTTATTATCAAAAGGGGGAGATTATTGGACATGTGTGTCACATCCCTTTGTTTGAGAATAACAAATCCCATATTGTATTTGATATTGCTTGTAGTGTGTTTATTGTGTGCAGGAACTATAGGTGCAATACTCCACAGGTAGAAAGAAGCTTGGAACAACTTTTTGAAGGGAGCAGTGCTACCGCCAGTGCTATCGCTAACGCCAGCGCTATCGCTAGCGCCACCGCTACCGCCCGGCGTTATCTCGAGTTCGTGCATGCGACGGTTCCGTAACCGCTACTGTTACCGCTACCGCTACCGCTACCGCTACCGCCAGGCGCTATCTCGATTTCGTGCAGAACGCCACACCGCCGCCGGTTGCACAACCGCTGGACACGAACGCTACCGCCAGCGCTATCTACTACCGCCGGCGCTAGCTCCAAGTTCTATAAAAGGGTGGGCTCTCTCTCGTTTTTTATTAGACCTTCCAGTGAGACTACTTGTGCCCATACTCTCGTGCTGCTACTCTGCCAAAAGGTCATCTCCCACTCAAAGATAAAGAAGAAATTCTGGAGAAGGAAGCCATCACGCTGCATCTGAAGAACGATCGCTTCGACCTCGCTTGTGCTTCAGCGATCCTTCATCCTCATCTCCAGAAATCTCAAGAGGGAGTTTGCTTGTTATTTACTTCATTTCATTATTTGTATCTTGTAGTGAAATCGCTTTGTTTTTGGCGACTAGGTACTTGCGCGGCTTAGGGGGAATTCGCCGCATGAGTTGGCGACTAGGTCTAGGGGATTAGATCTAGGGGGTGCTCGAGGCCATATCCGGGGAAGGATTGGCTAGAGCGGATTGAGGCCATATCCGAGGAAGGATAGGCTAAAGCCAACCGGTTTGTGGGGATACAAGTCGGTATAGAAAAGGAAAAGAAATCTTCATTTATACGCCTCCGATTTCTAGCGATATAGAAATCAAATTTTATGTAAACACTTTTTCATATAATATAATCATGTCTCTTTTGTGTTTACTTTGATTTCTCTCTATTGGCGTATAATTTCATTATTGTAAAATTGTTTTTACTAAATTGTCTTTATTATTTCATATTAATCAAAACAACTTAGTAATTATCATAAAATTATAAAAAGAAGTTTTATTCCCTTATTCACCCCCCCTCTAAGGGTGCCATAAGATCCAACATGCTCTCTGAATTCGGGATGAAATGAACTCTCTGAAGTATAGAATTAAGGCTTGGAATGCATCAATCTTGATCAAATGAAATCAACTCTTTAAATAGGTACAGAAACTAATGCGCGGCGTTAAGAGTTAATTCCAGTGTTGGTGTTTTTGTCTAGAAACCGCTGACATCGTGCAATCGTCGAGAACGTGGTGGTTTGTGGACTCAATGCACGCGTTAAGTGTCAACACTGGCGCTAAGTGTCAACGCTGGCATTAGGTGTCAACGCTGGCATTGTCACTTAGTAACCACCTATTTTTCATCTCGACGCTAAGATCCGTTGAGAAATCATCCATATTCGACGAATATTTATGTCAGGCGTTAACTACTAACGCTGGGCGTTTGCTCACTTTTCAGAGAATCTTCATCACTCAGTATCCTGTTTATAGGGTTATTTACCTATAATACCTGCACATTATAAACACAAGCAAGATCAAATACATAGTGTGATTTGTTATTCTCAAACTAAGATATGTGGAATACAAGCTCCAACAATCTCCCCCTTTTTATAATAACAAATCCACTTATAAGAAATAAAACATAATTAAAGTAGTGTTTATAGTAAATGTTAATCGTGAAAATCATGCATACTCCCCCTATGTGGATACTCCACCTACTTGAATGCATTTCCTAATGTACTCCCCCTAAATAATAGATTTCCTTATTTCTTCAATTTATTCTCCCCCTTTTGTTATAATCAAAAGGAGGTGGGATAGAGTAATAACAATATGAAATAAGATGCATTAAGTAGAGATAATAGCAACTTTATTATAAATAGTGAACACAGCGAAAGCAATTTGTAACATCTTTTAGAAATTTTAAGTACAAAATATAATAAGCATTTTAAATCAAATAAGTAGAAGTTTTGAAACTTAGAAACAAAAGTTGCAATTTCATTTGTAATTTGTAACAAAAAGTAGCAAGCAAGATTATAAAAATATCAAGTAAAGATATTTTTACAATGTAAATAAATTTGCATTTCAAGTATGCACAAACATTGTTAAGATCATGCGTTGCTATCTAGTGCATTTACTCATGATTGTAGAGAATTGAATAGATAAGCTTTAAGTCCAATTCTCATGAGTGAAAGTATTATAAATGATAATGATGTGTTCAATAAAGGTGTTTCATCAAAGTATACAAGTGTATAAATCAAACCACATGATAGTGTATAATTTTAAGAACATAACTTGAATTAAACATAAATAACTGTACTTCCACAAATTTCAATGCACATAGAGATTTACATTTTTTAAGAGAAGTGGTCAAAATTTTGTTTGCACAAGACACTTTACAATTTATGGAGGAGTTTTCCTTGTCATATATATATATTTTTTACTTGATTTTGATTTTTATGACCAAGGACTCCAAATTCACTTGTGTTTGCAAACATATAAATTTAAATTCTTAATACCACATTTCTCTAATCACAAGTGCGTGAAGAACAAAGAATACAAGAAAGAATTCAATGTAGTGTAAGTAAACTATTTATCAGATTCAAAGGAAATCCATATAATACATAATCATGCAATATGATTTAAAACACATGTAGAATAATAATTATCAAAGATAAAAACTTTACTCATACTTAGAGGCATGTAAAAACATTTCTACACATATAATCTACAACCAAATTCTTTGCTCATTTTAAGATATTATTCAAGGCATGATAAAAGCAAAAAGATTTTTTTTTGAAACTTAATGGTTTAAATTAACATTGTAAATAATCTTTAAACAATATATATAATCATCCTTGAAATAAACATTTAAGCACATATTAATTTTTTGTTTTTAATTTTTGAAAGTAAATAACAACAAAAAACTGAAAATTGTTTTTTTTAAATAAAACAAAATACTGCAATAAAATAATACCCAGAATTTTTCAATAAAGTAAAAAACAAATTTGGTGCAAAGAGGCTAACGCCATGCGTTAGGTTTTTAACGCTGAGACAGGTTACTAAATTTTGATTCATTTGTATTATAATGAGACCTTCTTACATTTGAAATTTCAGACATTATGGAGTTGATTTGAAATCTCTTTTAGTATGTTTTTGTTTTTTTTATATTTTTATTGATTTTGAAATTTAAAAAAAATACAAACAAATATAACAAAGTATATAAGATAATTTTGATAGCTTTTTATAAGGGTTAAAGTGACATTTCTAAGACATGTAATTCTAACCTAAGCATGTGAAAACATACATCGGGTAGAGGTTTGGTAAAAATTTCGGCAAGTTGTGATTCAGTCCCTTTAAAGCTAATTTTAACATGTTCCTTCTTAATATGATCTCTAATAAAATGATGTCGGACATCTATATGTTTAGATCTAGAATGATGTACGGGATTATTTGTGAGATCTATACTCACTTGTTGTCACACTTTAATTCTATGTTATTTAGATAAACACCAAAGTCCTCTAACATTTGGGTCATCCATAAAGCTTGTGCACAACAACTACCTAGTGCGATATATTCAGCCTCGGTTTTGGAGAGGGCAACAGAATTCTGTTTCCTACTCGACCATGATATGAGTAAGGGGCCTATAAAATGACACGTGCTAATAGTGCTCTTACGATCTAATGAACATCCTGCATAGTCTGAATCAGAAAAGCCGTGTAAAATAAAACAATCATTATGAGGATACCATAAGCCTAATCTAGATGTTCCGATTAGATATCTAAAAATATGTTTAACCACTTTTAAATGTTATTCTTTTGGGTTAGCTTGAAATCTAGCACATAAGCAAATAGAAAACACAATATCGGGTCTAGATGCGCTTAAATATAGCAATGAGCCTATCATTCCTCTATATAATATTTGATCAATAGAAATACCAGCTTCATCTTTTCCTAGCTTTAGTGATGCTCTCATTAGTGTGTTAGCTTGCTTTAGGTTTTCAAATCCAAATCTATTTAGAATATCTTGAACATATTTAGTTTGACAAATAAATATACCATCTTGTTTTTGTGAGATTTGAAATCCTAGAAAATAAGTGAGTTCTCCTACCAAGCTCATTTCAAATTTATTTTTCATCACTAAAACTACTTCATTACATAACTATTCATTAGTGGCTCAAAAAATAATATCATCCACATAAATTTGCATTATAATCAAATCATTATTTACTTGTTTAATGAAAAGTGTATTATCCGCAATACTTATTTTATAACTGTGTTTTATAAAAATAAAGTTAATCAATCATACCAAGCACGTGGCGCTTGCTTTAATCCATAAAGTGCTTTTTCTAACTTATACACATGATTAGGAAATTTTTCACTCACAAAACCGGGGGGTTGTTCTACATAAACTTCTTCTTTTATAATCTCGTTCAAAAAAGAACTTTTAACATCCATTTGAAAAATTTTAAAACTCGCAAATGCAAGAAATATTCTAATTGATTCAAGGAGAGCAACGGGTGTAAAAGTTTCATCAAAATCTACAGCTTCGATTTGTGAATATCCATGTGCAACTAGTCTAGCTTTATTCCTTGTTATCCTAGAGTCACCATCTAGCTTGTTATTGAAAATCCATTTGACTCCTATAACCGGATGATTAGATGGCCTCCCTACTAAATTCCAAACCTTATTACGTTCAAATTGATTTAATTCATCATTCATAGCTAAGAACCAAAATTCATCATTTAGAGAGGTTGAAACATTTTTAGGTTCTATTTCGGAAACAAAACAAAGGTTTGAAAAAGAATAATGTAAAAAAGAACGAGTACTTACCCCTTTTGACGGTTCTCCTATCACAAGCTCCCTTGGATGATCTTTAGTAAACTGCAACACACTTGGAGGAACATATTCTTCTATCTCATCCTCTTTCTTTTCTTTTTCTTCTTCTTTTTCTCCAAGCGATTCATCATCCTCATGCTTTAAAGGGGAAAGCGGTTTGTCTTCGTTTCTTGTACGATTAGAATCTACACAAGGAACAAACTCATCAAATCTTACATGTATAGACTCTTCAACTACTTTAGTTCTTTTATTATATATTATATAAGCCTTACTAGTTGAAGAGTAACCAATGAAAATTCCCTCATCACATTTTTCATCAAATTTTCCTAGTGCATCTTTAGTGTTTAAAATGAAACACTTATAACCAAACACATGAAAATAAGATACATTAGGTTTTCTTTTAAAGTAAAGCTCATAAGGTGTTTATTTTAAAATAGGACGAAATATGACACGATTAATAATATAACATGAAGTATTAACCGCTTCGGCCCAAAATGATTTAGGCAACCCATATTCATAAGGCATAGTGCGTGCTAGCTCTTGAAGGGTTCTATTTTTCCTCTTCACTATACCATTTTGTTGTGGGTTCGAGGAGCGGAAAATTCATGTTTAATTCCTAAATCATCACAAAAACAAGAAAATTTATCATTTTCAAATTCTCCTCCATGATCCGAACGTATGCATTTAATTTTTAAATCAATTTCATTTTGAATACGAATGCATAGTTTAGTAAATTCAATAAATGCATCGGATTTGGAAGATCAAAATAAAGTCCAACAAAATCTAGAATAATCATCAATTATTACAAAAATACATTTTCTACCTCCTAGACTAGAAGTGCTAACTGGTCCAAATAAATCCATATGAATTAATTGAAGTGGTCTAGAAGTAGAAATTACATTTTTGCTTTTAAACGAATTTTTTGAAATCTTTCCTTTTTAGCAAGTCGTACAAAGAGAAGACAAATTACCATTAAGCATATGTAAACCTTTAATTAATTAATCTTTTAATAATTTTAAAATAAGCTTGGTGTTAGAGTGACCAAGGCGCCTATGCCAAAGTTCTAATTCTTCATTTTTAGAGATAAAACATTTTAAAGAAGAATTTGAAAGATTATTAAAAGTAATAATATAAACATTATGCATCCTAGGTGCGGTGAGTACGACATCATTTATTTTAGAATTTATAATTTTACAAAGATTTGTAGATGATTCAAATAATACATTTAAAACTTTATCACATAATTGACTAATTGAAATTAAATTATGTTTTAAACCATCTACAAATAAAACATTTGAGATTGAGAAAGAATCGTTACACACCGTGTCGATGCCCATGATCCTTCCTTTTCGGTTATCACCAAATGCCACCATCCCTCATTTCTTCATCTCAAGGCTAAGGAACCTTGCTTTGTTTCCCGTCATGTGTTTGGAGCATCTTGAGTCCAAATGCCACACGTCCTTTTTGTCCTTATCCTGCCAACAGACCTAAAAAGGAGATGAGAGTAACGATCCGGATACCCAAGAGGTTCCTCCCATTGAATAGGTGGAAACCTTAGGCACCCAGATTTGCTTTATAGCACTACGACCCTTTTTCCTACGAGAGTTTGAGGTGTGTCCAAGTAAATGACATTTGGCACATGATATAAATGGGGATGAGACCCTTTTTGGAGTTTTGGATAAACTCTTGCTGGAAAATGAGGTAACATTTGAATTTTTGAATTTATTTTTAACAGAATTAATGTTTCTGGAATTATTGCTAACGCTGGCGTTAGGAGTTAATGCTTGGCGATAGCTTCCAGTAACATATCCAAGGCCATATTTGGCACTTCCATAGCATTGGTTGGCCAAGATCATATCCAGAGATCATTGCCCAACTCCAAACTTCTCAATAGCCTCATTTAAATCATGAATACGAGCTTTGAGAGCAGTGTTTTCTGTTACCAACATAACTCACCGATTCGCAAAACTCTTCTTTCCCTCTTTTATTTGAGAAAGAGAGGTTTTTAAAGTTCTTTCTAAATCCCCCTTCTCCTTAGTAAGAATTTCAATATTGGAGTGGGACTTAAAATGACCTTCTTCTTCTCTTTTCCCATGTTCCACTTTTCTTTACGCTCTTTCAGATATTTCTGGCACTGGCTTAAGATGTGACCAGTCTTTCTACAATGATAGCACTCCGGTGGTGGTTGCTCATTATCTTCCTGTCGCTACCTCTTCCTTTCTTCGATGAAGATCCCTTCTTGATGAAATATTTTCGGAAGGTGTTTCTCCTTTCTGGATTCTTCATGAACCTTTTGAACTTCTTCACAAAAAGGCTCTCCTCGACCTCTTCATCATCATCTCCATCAACCTCCTTCTTCGAATTCAACACAAAGGCCTTCTTCTTTGGCTCCATGTTGTACTCTTGTTGTTGAATCTTGAGTTCAACCTCGTGGGTCTTGAGGTTCCCAATGAGGCTCTCAATTTGGAGCTTATTTAGATCGTGTGACTTCAAGATAGCCGTCACCTTTGGATTGAACTTTGGAGGGAGAGGTCTTAGGATTTTTCTCACCAGGTCGTCGTTGGAGAACACTTTTCCAAGCACTTTTGAGTCGTTGACGATCTTGGTTAAGCTTGTGTACATTGAATCAATGTCTTCATCCGACTCCATCCGGAATTTCTCGTATTCAGATTCAAGTTGGAAAAGCTTTCAATCCTTGACCTGCGAAGTACCTTCATGAGTGATTTCTAATAATTTCCATATATCATATGCAGTTTTGCAAGCACAAGTTCTATTAAATTCCGTTTTATCTAAAACGCAAAATAAAGCGTTCATAGCTTTAGCATTGTTCTTGCATCTTAACTTGTCATTATCATCCCATTTGTTTATTGGTTTTTCCATAGTGACTTCTCCAACAAAAATTGTTGGTGGAGAGTTGCATTGTTCCACCATACCCCACACATCATTATCTAAAGCATTTAGAAAACAATGCATTCTAGTTTTCCAATAATTATAATCAGTACCGGTAAATAGTGGAGGTCTACTAATCCCTTGACCCTCAGCGAAAGCATGATTAAAATGCGCCATTATTCCCGATTATGAAACTGTTTTGGAATAACCTCGCTCTGATACCAAGTGTCGGATCTGATGACGCCCTTAAAGGGGGGTGAATAAGGGGTTTACTATTTTTGGAATAAACTGACAAATTTTAAATAACAGAAAAACATTTTGGCTCTGTCGCTAACGGCTGGCGTTAAGAGTCAACGCTGGGCGTTAGCTCTCAGAAAATAATTTTCACAGAAATATGTCAAGGTGATTTTATTTATGAAAACTTCAATGAAATACAATTCCAGAAAATCAGAGATAATGAAAAATGAATATTGTATTGCAAAAATAATTAAAAAGATAATATTTCAATAACGCTTGAAATTAAAGGCGGCAAAGTAAAATCAATTTTTGATCCTTCACTAGTCCTTCTCCCAAGGACCGGTTGGATATAGCCTATCTATCCCTAGATAAGGCCTCTAGCCACCCCCTAGATCTACCCTACACCTAGTCGCCACGCACAAGGCGACGAATTTCTCCCTAAAACAAACTTGGCCTAGTCGCCACACGCATGGCGGCAATTTCACTACCGTTACAAGAAAAAATGAAAACATAAAGATAAAAATCAGAACAAAAGATTGCCTAGATTGAAGAGTGCTGAAGGAGATGTTGAAGATACGCATTGACCACGTCGGAGTTGAAGCGAGCATCCTTCTTCAAATTTGACGTTGGAAATCTCCTTCCCACTCTTGTTCCTCAATGTTGGTGTTGGGAGTGCTCTCTGAATGTGGGATGAAATGATCTCTCTAAAGTATAAAATCAAGGCATGGAATGCTTCAATCTTGATCAAATGAAATCAACTCTTTAAATAGGCATGGAAGCTAAGGTGCGCCATTAAGAGTTAATGCCATGGTTAGTGTTCATTTCTAGTGTTGAAACTAGAGAACTGGTTTTGACGTTCGAAAGAGGGATGCAGCTAACCCTTACTTGAACCGAGCTAGAACCCTTGACCAGTTGCTAAGAACCGAAAGACCTTCCCTTGAAGAACACTTGAGTCTAAAAACGGACCCCTTAAACTGCAGCGTAGAGGTTGTTGGAACATGGTCTTCCGCATCTCCTAGGTTTGAGAATAACAAAACCTATGTGTATTTGATCTTGTGTGTTTAAGTGTGCAGGATAACAAAGTCCACATGACTCAAGGATTACATAAGAAGGTTGCCCCCAAAGTTGAGCCATCAAATCCAAATCTTCCACTAGCGCTGGCGGTAGCACTAGCGCAGGTGCTAGCTGTCGTTCGACGAACTGTTAGCGGCTAAGTCTATTCGTCGAATGTTCTCGAGAACTCCCGACGAATTCCGACGAATCCAGACAGAAGCCAAATCTCTAGCTTGAAGAAGAAATTTCTGCGGCTAAGTCTATTCATTGAATGTTCTCATGAACTCCCGACAAATTTCGAGGAACGCAGACAGAAGTAAAAAAGGCAGTCTTGTGAAGGAAATTGTGCGACTAAGTCAATTCGTCGAATGTTCTCGAGAACTCCCGATGAATTCCGACGAATGAAAACAGAAGACAGTACTCCCACTAGCGCCGGCGGTAGCACTTAGCGCCTGGCGCTAGCAATGATAGCGCAATTCCGGGAGCACATATGGAAGGAGATAGCGCCTGGCGGTAGCTGATAGCGCAGGCGGTATCGTTGCACACAGTTAGCAAGGAGGAATTGTTTCCTCGGATTGAAGATTCTGCCGTGCAGAATGTGTCCTAATATGGAATAGCGCTGGCGGTATCTACTAGCGTTGGCGGTAGCTCGGAGCATAAGAGGAATGGCGAAATTGTTTCCCCAGATTAAAGATTCTCACGCGCAAAATATTACTTAATATGGGATAGCGCCGGCGGTAGCACTAGCGCAGGCGCTAGCGCTAAGTCTATAAAAAGGACATCTTGGCTCCGTATTCCAAAGCCTCTAGACATCCAGAATTCCAGAGCTTCGTGCCACAGAATAGAGAGGAAGGTTCAGAGAGATACTCCCATAAATCCATAAAGACTAAAGGAGATCTGTGGAGAAGATTTCAACACGCATCACCATCGTGACGAAAGACCGCATCGACTACGATCATACTCTACGTCTTCGTCTACTTCTTCAAGAGATCCACATAGAGGGAGTTTTTATATTATTGTATTCTCATTTCATATTCTTCTTATAAACGGTCAGTGAAATCGTCTCGTGTTGGCGACTAGGTCTGGGTAGGACTTAGGGCTGAAATTCGCCTCGTGTTGGCGACTAGGTCTCGGGTGTAGGTCTAGGGGGTGCTCGAGGCCATATCCATGGAAGGGTTGGCTATAGCTGCTTGAGGCCGTATCCAAGGAAGGATCGGCTAAAGCCAACCGGTTCGTGGGGATACGAGTCGGTATAAAAAACAAAAAGAGTCTTTCTATTAGCTTTGATTTCTAGCTTCGATAAGAGATCAAGTTTTGTAATCATGCTTCTCAAGTTAATAAAATCATGTCTTTACTTTTACTTCACTTGATTTGTCTTGATCTTCTCTAGTTTAATAATTAAAGCTTTTTCTAAAATATTCAAAATATATTATAAGTTTTTAAAACCCTTATTCACCCCCCCCCCCTTGTAAGGGCGCCTACCGATCCAACAAGTGGTATCAGAGCGAGGTTATTTCAAATCGGCTTAACAACCAGAAATAATGGCGTCTCATGATCTCGCTTCTACTAGTGGGGTAAATTTTTATGAAGAAGAAAAATCTCTTAAACCACCGTTATTTGAAGGAAGAAATTATAAAGGATGGAAAATTGTAATGGAAAATTTCTTAAACGGTTAGATGAAAAAGTTTGGAATATTACTATCAAAAAACCACCTAGTGTATTAAATAAGAATGAAATGGTTTTAAATTCAAAATCTATGAATAGTCTATTTTGTGCGTTAGATCATAATATTTCCAAACTCATTTATACTTTTCCTACTGCATACGAGATGTGGAACTTTCTTGAAATAACTTATGATTCTCCTTCTGCAGGTATGGAACAATTACAAGAACCGGAGAATATGCAAGCCTGCACAGGTATTCAAGAAATCTCCACACATGACGGATCCATGAAGTGCACATCAAATAAAAGAGAAGAAGAAATCCCATCTTTAGAAGAAGAGAGCAATACATTAAGAGAAAAAAAGATGAAAATGCATCAATAGAAGAGGAGTGCCAAAAGGATGTCAAAGGAACCATTTGTTCAAATCTTGCCTCTTCTAATAGCACTGTAAGGTAATCAAATTCTCTTATTGTTTGTAATTCTATTTTTACTCTACAATTACTACAAATTACTAAGCGCAAAATTAAGAAATTGAAAAATGCAAATTACAAATTGCGCTTCGAAAATAAAAGTTTAAAAGCAAAAGTTAAAGAAGAATCAAATGCTAATTCATCTAGTCTTACCCATGTCTCTTTGAATGAAACTATTACACCTTGTTTAGAATTTAATAATTTAAATGAAAAATACAAGGGACTTGAAAAAGAACTATTAATTCTAAAAGAACAAAATGAAAAATTATCTTTAGAAAACTCATCTTTGATAAATGATTGTGTTAAGTGCAAAGACTATAAAATTGAAATTAAAGAGATGGATGAAACCTTTGATGAATATAGAAATAACTATCAAGATCATATTGATTCAATTGTTTCCACTCTTAAAAATAGCACAATCGCTTATAATAAAGCTAGACATAATTTAAAGATTAAAAATGATGAATTAAAATCAAAAATCAACTTGCTTATGAAAATTGTAAATACAAATTCACAATATCAAACTTTATCTAAAAACAAGTTGAATATGAATATGAACTTCTTACCTAAGTTTAAAAATGGGAGTAAGGAACATAAAGGATTTTTAAGTCAAAATCACCATAATTTACTAAATCATGTTTTTCCCAACCTAAAATTAAATGCAAACAAATTTCCTTCAAATTATAAATTCAAAAATCTTTTTGATCCAAATGTTCAAGTAAATGATTATGGAAATTTAAAAACTAAAGATAATGTTAAACCAAGATTTGAATGGAGACCCAAAGCTAAAGATGAAACACAAACTCCACTCAAAAGGGCTCATTCACTTCCATCTCCTCAAAAGCAAACACGATGTATTTGGGTACCCAAAGGAACCATCACACCCGGTCCTCTTTGGATACCTAAATCTCTCATTCATTAGTATCCAATTATTTGCATGAAGTAGAAATCAACTAAAAATAAAATATCAATTATCTACTTCATGATATGCTTAATTTCTTTTTTATTATTTATTTTTATTTTTGTTGAACCATCATGATATGATCACTTTATATGACTTGTGATATGACTTTCTCATATTAAACCAAATTTCATAAATAAATCAAATTGAATAAAATTGAATAAATAGTCATGTCAATTTTCAAGTGATCTACTTATCCTTTTTATTTCTATCCTTCTAAATCCATTTCCTAAAAGTCTTATAAAATTTGAAAAACTAAATTTGTTATGTGATATTATTAAGACTAAATGAAATAAGTGTTAAAATGGATTTAAAATGTGTATTTTAGGGTATTAGGCTAAATTTACAAAATGCGCAAATTTTCCTTAGGTAGTTAATATATTTGCGTCATTTTCAATTACCCCAAGTATGTTTGATCATAATCATGTTTAAATCGGAATTGAAAAATTGCATGAATATTATTTCACTTATTTATGATCATTTCACTCATGCATATGTTGTGCAAAACTCAATAATTAAGGTATAATAAATATGAAACTCTAATGAAGATGAAACTCATGTACTAATTTTAACTTCTGCAACTTTTTGCGATTTCTTCTCATCTCATCACTTCATTAGACAGGCCTTACACTGCAAGAACATAATTAAGAAAAATCGGAAGCAAAATTGAAGAAAATCTAGGCCATATGATTAAAATAAGCAGTCTCTGTGAGCTAACGCAGGCGCTAGTACCTAACGCCGGTGCTAGCTCGAGTCTCTAATTTTCTATAATTTTAAAATTCTGAAAAATCAACAAAAATATATGTATGTGTTTAATATTCAAAAACCAAAGAGAAAATTAACAAAACTCTTCAAAATAAACATATTTTCTCATATTCACTATTCACTTTACAACGTTTCTATCTAATAATTTGAAAAGGTTGAATATGAATTTTCTTTAAAAATTCCTCATGTACATTATCATGAATAATCAGTTACGAGTTCTTATTCACTATGAATTAATATTAATGATCATATATAATAGTCATGCAAAATCATATGATCTTCTAAGTCAAATTCAAATATAACTACAAAAGATTTTATTTATGTTTTGCATAGACCATAGAATCAACTCTATATCCATATGAATAAATAAATTAGAATCATCACGTTATTCTATGTCTAAAACTTGAATCTTTATTGTTACATAAATGCAACATTGTATCAACAAACATTGGTATAACATTAATCTCAAACTTATCATACTAACATTATCGACTAAAGAATATTTGTGTCTATGTTAGGCTTTATATGTTTACCAAGACATAAAGGCTAGGTATTCTCATCTAGGGCTTATCTATGATATTCTTATGCATGAACATTATCTTTAATCACTAAATTCATGCATATTTGATTTCTTCATTCATGTCCAATCATGCTTACATTTCCTATCATTTTCAAACTATATTGGTAAATATAAGCCTTAAAATATTAAAATGGAGATATACTGAAATATATCACTTGCAAAGTTTATTTGGAAAAGTCATATACAAAATCGCTAATGTTTCATGCAATTTGGACTATCTAGACATCTCCTAAAATTCTGAGATTTCTGCATGAAACTACTATTTGGACACTTAATCAAGATCAATAATTACAAATTTCAAAATCATCAAAAATAGTGTATTGTTTCCCGCGCTAGCGCTAACGCCGGCGCTAGTGCACCTATGTGTTTTTCTGTATTTTTAAAATTTTGAAAAATCCCTAAAAATATATTAATCTATATGTACTATTTGTTTTTTTTGAACTTCTGATTATATTTTATTTTTGAAAAATCAAATACAAAAATACAAAAGTTAAAATTACAAAAAATATATATATATGTTATGTTTAAAGTCTATTTTTGAAAAATCAAATACAAAAATACAAAAGCTAAAATTAAAAAAAATATATATGTTTTGTTTAAGGTCTATTATTTTATGCAAAAACAAATACAAAAATTACAAAATCCAAATTACAAAAAATATGTCTTGCTTTTTGTTTGAAGTTTATGTTTTTTTTTTAAAAAATAAAATCAAATACAAAAATAGAAAACACTAAAACTATAAAAAAAACTGTATGGATTATCCTATGAGAATCAAGCATGATTTAATCTATTCCTTAGAACTTCTATAATGTTGCAATTTATCTTTTCAAACTCTTTGAACATTGTTTTGATCATGCTTTGTTATATATATTAATATGTGCATCAAGTATCTTTTAAAAGGTTGTGTAGAACTAAGCTTAGCATGCCTCTAAGTATGAGTAAATGTCTTATGTTTGATAATGATCATTATTCACTCACTTATTTTGGCATTGTCTACATTTGTGTTTAATCTAAGAATGCTTGTGTATGTTTTATATTAGTACAATGAATTAAAATTGCACAAGTATCTTACCTACACTCCTTTATTTGCACTTTAAAAAGTTGAGAAAAGTGGTTATGTGTTTATAAATTATATTGGTTTGCAAAACAAGTGTATTCGGAGAACTTTGTACAAAACAAAAATCATAAAATATAGTGACAAAGATAACTCCACCAAGCACTACTTGAACCTCCTGATAAGTCTTAATAAGCGGTGTGAGGTTGAGCACCTTGGAAAGAATAGTAAAGTATCTTGTGCAAACCATAACTTTCTTTCAAAATAAAAACCACTTACTCTTAAGTACACCGGATCACAATAAAAAATCAATATTGAAGAATAAAATTATGTGATCCCCCAAGCACTACTTTAAACCCTGATAAGTCTTAATGAGCATTGTGTGTGCAAAGCACCTTGGTAGTTGTACATTTTTGTTTGTGCATTGAAGTGTGTGGAAGTAAAATTATTTGTGCTTTATTGTGCTTTTACTTTACATATTTCTTGTATTTTTGATTAAAACATTTGTTTACTCTATTCAAAATACACTTATGTACACATCATTATCTTCCATAACACTTCTTCTCATGAGTATTGGATCCTAATGCTAATTCTATACTACTCTTTACTTATGAAATGCACTAGATAACCTAGCATGCTCTCTACAATGTTTAGTATGTTTTGAAACTATGAATTAACATAACATTGTAGTACTATCTTTCTGATATCATTATTTCATGCTTGGTTACATTATTGAAGATTTTAATTGAACAATGTTTTACAAAAACATCTTCTTTATGAAATTTAACTCATATCTTGTTATGGATGATCATTGATTATAATAAGATGTTTCTTGTATTCCGATAAATCTTCCGCATCATAACCATATAATTGTTTTACCTTACACTTTAATGCTTATTTAAAGTCTTTTATGTTGTGTGCATCATCACTTGAATCTTCAAAATTCCTTTCTTGCAACAAGTGGTAGACTTGTTTGGTAAACTTTATATTGGTTGAATTTTTTTTGCTATAAAACTCTGATTTATTTCTATGAAAATATTATTACGCTAAAAACTCTGATTTATTAATGGACTTCAAAATAGCTATGTGAGTGCTTTCATAAATTCAAATAAAAATATAAATCCATAGGCTATGTCATTAGATTTAAAACGCTTAAATATTTCCAATAATTATTATCCATGACTTAATATCTCACCATAGCGGGGGCGTAGGGTTGTAGACATTAGATAACCTTATCTCTAGTCATGTCTTGTCCTTAACCGGGGAGGGTTCCAGTGGGGCCTTGCGAGGCACTGGGGGAAAGAGTGCTAGGTTGAGTTGTGTCTAGTGTTTACATATGGGACTAACACCCCAACCTACGGTATGTATGCAGCTTCTCATGCCCATCCGTCACTTAGTACGGGGCTAGGGTGTAGACATATTGTCTGGGTAGTTTAGTTACTTGGAAATCATTACATTTTGTTTATGCTACAAACTATAATTTACGAAAATGTTGAGATACTCAAACTCTGATCTATTTAAATGAAAAGTATTCTAAAACTCCTTATCATTTCCTTCTCTACAAGCTCGATCATGCTTTTATCCTCTTATCAACTTTTTAGTGATGTCTCCTTACCCGCTTTTGCTAATAACAAAAGGGGGAGAACTAACATGATAAATATTAATCTACTATCAAACTATAATGCTTAATAAAGATGATAGCTTACATATTAGGGGAGCATTCACTTAGGGGGAGCATGTATTTAGGGGGAGCAATTCTAAATGCTAAAATCGATAATTATCCTAAGTCATCACTCTCACACACACACAAGTATGTTTCTTCTTGGTTATATATATTAATGCTCTGATTTATCATTAATGGTTTTGTTATTATCAAAAGGGGGAGTTTGTTGGAACATGGTATTCCTCATCTCCTAGGTTTGAGAATAACAAAACCTATGTGTATTTGATCTTGTATGTTTAAGTGTGCATGATAACAAAGTCCACATGACTCAAGGATTACATAAGAAGGTTGCCCCCAAAGTTGAGCCATCAAATCCAAATCTTCCACTAGCGCTGGCGGTAGCACTAGCACAGGCGCTAGCTGTCGTTTGACGAACTGTTAGCGGCTAAGTCTATTCGTCGAATGTTCTCGAGAACTCCCGATGAATTCCGACGAATCCAGACAGAAGCCAAATCTCTAGCTTGAAAAAGAAATTTCTGCGGCTAAGTCTATTCGTTGAATGTTCTCATGAACTCCCGACAAATTTCGACGAACGCAGACAGAAGTAAAAAAGGCAGTCTTGTGAAAGAAATTGTGCGGCTAAGTCAATTCGTCGAAAGTTCTCTAGAACTCCCGACGAATTCCGACGAATGAAAACAGAAGACAGTACTCCCACTAGCGTCGGCGGTAGCACTTAGCGCCTAGCGCTAGCGATGATAGCGCAATTCTGGGAGCACATATGGAAGGAGATAGCGCCTGGCTGTAGCTGATAACGCAGGCGATAGCGTCGCACACAGTTGGCAAGGAGGAATTGTTTCCTCGGATTGAAGATTCTGCCGCGCAGAATGTGTCCTAATATGGGATAGCGCTGGCGGTAGCTCGGAGCACAAGAGGAATGGCAAAATTGTTTCCCCAGATTAAAGATTCTCGCGCGCAAAATATTACTTAATATGGTATAGCGCCGGCGGTAGCACTAGCGCAGGCACTAGCGCTAAGTCTATAAAAAGGACATCTTGGCTCCGTATTACAAAGCCTCTAGAGATCCAGAATTCCAGAGCTTCGTGCCATAGAATAGAGAGGAAGGTTCAGATAGATACTCCCACAAATCCATAAAGACTAAAGGAGATCTGTGGAGAAGATTTCAACACGCGTCATCATCGTGACGAAAGACCGCATCGACTACGATCATACTCTCCGTCTTCGTCTACTTCTTCAAGAGATCCACATAGAGGGAGTTGTTATATTATTGTATTCTCATTTCATATTCTTCTTGTAAACGGCTAGTGAAATCGCCTCGTGTTGGCGACTAGGTCTGGGTAGGACATAGGGCTGAAATTCGCCTCGTGTTGGCGACTAGGTCTCGGGTGTAGGTCTAGGGGGTGCTCGAGGACATATCAAGGGAAGGGTTGGCTAGAGCGGCTTGAGGCCGTATCCGGGGAAGGATCGGCTAAAGCCAACCGGTTCGTGGGGATACGAGTTGGTATAGAAAAAAAAAGAGTCTTTCTATTAGCTTTGATTTCTAGCTTCGATAAGAGATCAAGTTTTGTAATCATGCTTCTCAAGTTAATAAAATCATGTCTTTACTTTTACTTCACTTGATTTGTCTTGATCTTCTCTAGTTTAATAATCAAAGCTTTTTCTAAAATATTCAAAATATATTATAAGTTTTTAAAACCCTTATTCACCCCCCTCTAAGGGCGCCTACTGATCCAACAGAGGTCCCACCACACACCCGGAAGTTCAAAGAGAGTTTCCCCTCCCAAGCCAATGCTTAGCCTGGGCACCTTGGAGGGCACTAAGGACCACCTCACCGTCAACCTTCACTGACAGGGAGGGGGTAGTACTTGCTCACATTACACACACGAGGTGGGGGAGTCCAACCCTTCCCAAGGTGCCCATGGGGGTCTATTAATAGACTTCCCAAAATTGGGTTGCGAATAGCCGAAATTCTACTATCCGCAACTCAACCACGAGCCTGAATGACGAGAATAAGAGAGGGGGCGAGTGGAGGTTGAGACGTCCACTCCACCCAAGCTGGGGTCTAGAGAGTGGATCAAGGTCCACCACCCTGACTGGGCGAGTGGACATCAAGTCCACTTCAACCTTATTTTATGCCATTTAAGCCACCCACCATGGGAAAAGTCATGGGTATAGAATTAGTCGCTACCGCCAGCGTTAGCAGGAGCTAACGCTGGCGTTAGCTCCAAGCTGAAGGCAATGATCCGCGGGAGCTCCCGTCGATAGACCGGATGGTCTATCGATCGACCGAATGCACAGTCAACTTTGACTTGAAAGATTAAAAGGCCACCTCTCCCAGCCGATGGCAAGGATCGACGGGACGACCAATCGATTTTGACTTAAAAGATTTCTTTTCCCGAATTTTCTAAACTAACCTATCCTACCTTTGCCAAAGCCTATTTCTAGACTGCCAGGACATACTTACACTTACAACACTATAATTAGAGTGGAGCAAATCAATCATCACTTGCCAACCGTGACTCAAACCTGACCACCTCAGGGCCTTAGGGCTTCTACCGAGCCCGAGTCAACTCTCGGCGACACAACACACTCACGAGGAGTCTAACTCAAACTGGGATGTTACAAATCCAATAAACGAAGAAACAATTTCATCGTCGAAATTTAGGTGGAGGCTATGGGGATTGAACGTCGGAATATGTAAATCAAGTCCGGAGTACACTTGACGAGGATATTAGTTTAGTATGTCCTGACACCCACTAAACACTTGTGCATAGCATTACTTATCCACCTCGCATCGCGCATCACCCCAAACTTCCCCAAGTGTACCTTTATTATACTTCGAGACACTTATAATCAACTTGTGCACAGAGAATTCTTAAGTGTCTCTCAACCTGATAAAGACATAAGTATGGTGGTGAAAATATATGGTTGGGTTTATAGCCACGCTCCCACCGCGTGCAGGTTGGAAACCACCGAAACCCATAATCCTTTGTTCCCTCAACTTAATAAACCAACCTTCATTGCACCCTTGATCTAAAATCTTTTAAGATAGTGGACCCGATACGCAAAAGGTTGCCACTCGTGTTTCCAGATAAAATTTAGAATCCTCCTTCAAGAGAAAAATGTGCTACCAAATTTTTCAAAAATAAATTGATTATTCTAACTCCAGACATCGTTATCCAAATAATGTGTAGCACTTTCAACATCATCATTTAAATGTTTCCAAAATTTAACATTCACGGAGGCTGGCCTCAAATTCAAGCGGGTTATTAACCATAAAATTCACGATGTCATATCCTTGGGTCAGACAACAAATACCCAAACTGTTATTGTACCCGCAAGATCATCTCTCTTATGTATTAAATATGTAGAAGCAAGCTTTAATCTCATCTTCTAGTACAAACCATCATTGTACATATCATTATCAATCGATTCCATCAAAGTTATCTCATTCGAGGCAATCATTCGTACAACACATCTTTTACCCTTAACACGACATTCACTTGATATTAAGTTTCAACAATTGTTATGATCATGTAGCTTAACTGAATGAGTTAAGTAGGGTAAAAATCTTCGTACCTCCGCCTTCTAATATGTAATAATCATGTACACACTTTATACATTCAAAGTGTTTAACATTTCCTATACATGGGCATTCATGCAAAAACCACCAACCAAGCCCAGTCAAATTCTGAGTGCCCCAACCTTCAACCATCTCGTGCCCGTTCTCCTAAGAGTCATCGATCGCATGATTTACCATGGGGTTATCACAATTCTAGACCCTCTGATAGATTATCAAATTCTTACCAACAAGAGGAGGGAATACTCATTCAACCTTGAAGTGTATGTATGAATTTATTTCTTGATTTCATAAAGTGTTTCTAAACATCAAGAAACTCTACCAACGATATAATGTCGAGGTACTCATGCCTTTTGGTTTTTGAAACCATTTAAACCATATTCCAAGGATCATACTTGTAGTACCCCTCTTCCAAACATAGTATGATGCCTACTCGGTTTTACGTTTTCGAGGGTACTTTATTTCCAATATCAAGTCATGGCAAGATAATTAAAATGGTCAAACACCATCGATGTTTACCGCTTGACTTCAAATTCACATAATAGTCGAGTTCCGCAATCACCCCACCTCATTTGCCATGACATTATGCCCTTTCAATCCATCAATTACCAAGCATAATGTTACTACCTCATGTGTTTATACTAAGGAAGCTTTTATGTTTCCAAATAGTTCCCAAATTCTGCATGTGATCATCTGATGATGCCTATCAAATTGTTATGGTGATATTACTAATCTTTATCATGGCTCAAAGTAGGGTGAATCCATGGCTCTACACCTCGCATGGGTTATTATCACATCATTCCCTTCTAATAACATGTGACTTTGAGTCAAGTGTTACTTTTGTCTACTTCCGGTCCTACTTAGATTTGCACCGAATTCAAAAATTATTGCACTTTTATCTCGTGATGTAAGTCATTTCATTTAAGGGCTCCTCAACCGTGAACAAAAACCTTATTCAATGGTTGGGTTACGATACAGAGTATTTGGAAATCTACCTTGTCGAGGTAAAACGTTACATGTACTCTTACTTGTTTTGTGCTTTCTCCCAAAATTTTGATGCTTCAGAGGTAATTGGCTACCTCTCTTGCTAAATTTACAACCGATCCTTACACAAGAGGTCACCGCGCATCAATACGTCATAACGTCATCTCATGTGGGTGTTAAATAATTACCTCCTTTTCCAACATAAACATCTGAGACAACCCATATTGTCTCTTTGTGAGTAGCATATCATTGATGTGCATGACACATTCATCCCCTACCAAATATGGTCATCATCGTTCATGTATTATTTAAACAAAACTTTGATGTCATACGTCTGCAACATTCCATTTCAAAATAAGATTTTGGGGAAAAACTCAATTCGGTACATGACTAGTCTAATCAACGAAGCGATAAGCCCCAATACAATTGGACTAGGTTTCTTCCACCACCTAACACTTATTAATTTCCCAATGTCAAGTAATTATAACATTAAAGGGAATGTTAACCAAGAATTTCCAAACCCAGGGGTATTTTATCATCATACCAGCAATGCGTGCACAAAATTTCATTAGCTTCCCAGTTATAATGTTATCACAACATAGTTGCACATCCCCAAAGTGTTAGTTTACTACTCTCCTCGTTACTTATCCACATAATCTTAGAATAATATAGAGAAAATTATCATGTTCAAAATATTTTCTTCTCCTATTTCGCTAATAAAATTCCTATCAACCCAAACATGGCCTTAGCAGTCCGCCTTGCTTAAGGGGAATTAACTCTTCAAGGATCCCAACCTCCAATGTCAAAAATTAAAAAGATTTTAAATCCTCCAAGAAACCCAAGACGGTACATAACTAGCCCAATAAACGAAGAGATAATCCCCACATATTTCTTTGGCTGAGTTTCTTCTACCACCAATATAATTCATTCATCCCAAAATGGGCCTTCTCTGGATACGAATTCTTATCATATCTTCTCCATATGAAACCTTCTACATAATTAGAAGTGGGAGGTATCCACATATAGTATAAAAGACAAGCTTAGTGGTCTCTTATTAAGCTGATGATAGACTACAGGCACCAATCTCATTGAGATTGTCCTAATATTTTGGGTAAGGTGATAATATTACTCCATATTTGAGATAGAAATCTCAGGGTGTGAGTCTCTAACATTTACACTCACGTTGAACTATTCCCTTAATCACTTGAGGTCACTTATTGATTGGCCCCATCATCCCCGAGCTCGGTATAAGGCTAGGATACATCACGACAAATCCTACTAAGTCAACCGAAATGGCATCCTAGTTAGGTTGGCATCAATCCTATGCCAAACCAACTCTGACTGTTGGAATGGGAATACTAATTACTATCTCGGAAGGAGCCAGCATCTATACGTAAGGGTACGAGTTTGGCTTAGGTTGGCACTTGCTACAAGAAAAAGTGGACATACTTACTGTGAATCACACATGGGCACACCACTGCTTCCGCTGCATTAGTTTGTCCTCAAATTGATCTAGCTAGCAGGGGTGGCCAAGTGGTCTAATGGACTTCTTTTATCTCAGGATCGTTGCAAGTTGATACCATTTGTAAGACCCCACTACCAGAACACAAGACACGGCCGATGGGAGTCCTATGCCCAGGACAGCTGCCTTGCGAAAGTGCCAACACACGGGCTAGCCCCCTCCACAAGGGGCCTATACTGCCGGCTGTAAGACCCCCTTTTTTGCAACAAAACTGGGTCTTATGCCCAGAACCACCGCTTTGCGGTGACACCTTCCCTCGGGAAGCTCGCCACTACAAAACGCCGATCCTGCCGGCCATATCGATCACAGAAGAAGAAAAGTATAAACGAACAAGAAGAAGTTCAAGTCCACAATCACAGGCTATATATAATAAATGTCCACATTGTATAACTGAAATAACAAAGTTACAATAATAAAAGGGCTCATGCCCTGTACATCATGTCCTCACTACAAGATCACTCGCGGAAGCTAACTACTAATCACGCCCTGATCCGGAATCTGGTGCTCCTGTAATTGACTGGCCCGCCTCCGTCTGCACCGGCCTCTGGTGCTGCAGCATCTCCTCGGTCCCCTAAAATGATATGGTCCACCGACCGTTATTCAAAAAGACTACACCTTATGTTCCCCACCCCCAATGGCTCCTAGGCACCGTGTGGGAGGATGAAGCGGAGGACAACAAGGGGTATAACAAGAGAAGATGACGGTGAATCTAACTACGGAAGGTTCTACCACTACACATGTGTATACAGATAATTGAAGCAGCAATAGAGCATGGTAAAGAGAAAGTAAAGAACAGTAAGTAAAGCAGGTACATAATAGAAAAGTAACCATTGATTTATAGGAATGCCCATACAAACCTATAGACCAAGGGGTCGTCTAGCAAGGCCTATTGTATAAAAAGTCCCATAACTAATTTATACGATAGGGGTAGGTGTTGAAATGCAATGTTTATGCCATGACATGCAGAGTTATGCAGTTTATGCTATATTCACACAAGTGCAACTCACACACCTCGACTCTATGTGCATTGACCTTAAGTTCCACCGTTTTGGAGCTAGCAAGACTCCTAGGATACTCCCGTAGTGGCAAACAGAAGCGGTGGGTTGGGCCTCGCCCACCTCTAGGTTGGTATTCACAGTACCTAACCTAGACCTATAGTACGCCTCAATGCAAAACCGCAGAGCATCTGCGTACTCTTACTGGCTGGACCACCAAACTTTATGGCTAAGTGCAAATTCCACACTTGCCGAGTCAACGTATTGACGTCAGTGTGAACGACCGTCTAATACCGAAGACCCACCACCTTCATGCACATGCAAACATATTCTACTATATCCCGATCCATAAACTCCCCGGCCTAACCTGCCCGTCAACATAACCTTCCGGGCCAACAGCTCGCCGGACCAACCCGTCCGTACTAATAAGCATTACTGAGTCACAAGCTCACCATACTAACTAGTCCGCTGCTTCAACCACTGAGCCTACCGCTCGTACAACCAAACCAAATAACCTCCCGTAAGTACAGGGTGTGGGTGTGCGTATTATTATGTTAATCTTGTACATCAACTTATCCCTACAATTTATGGTTAACCTTGGACTTCCTGAGGATTACCCTGTAAGGGGCTCGCTACGGTACTAGGAACTATAATGGGATGACACCCCAAAGCTCCCTTTCTCAAGACACTTAATGTTATTGGTAGCTACCCGTAAGAATACCCTCCTTGTCATTACACTTGGATTAACCCTAAGTGGTTTATGACACGCTAGGGGAAAGACGATCTTTCATCAATCCCAAGCACGACCTTACCCTTAGCTCACCTAGCACACCCTCATCACCTAAACTCCTTTTGGTGACCTTCAATCTTCTCAACCAATCTAGGTCCAACCTCTACCTTCCATTCCCTCCTAATGATCTATAAAGTTCTCAGGTTTTACAGTTTTACTATACGCAGACCAAACTAACTATATGAAGCTAATAGGTAGAAGTACTCCAAATAATCATCCAACTGACTCAAGATATTTACTGGAGGTCTATCATGATGTTTCAAAACTAAATCCAGAGAATCATATTTTTCCTTAATTATTTGCATTTATTATCATTTCTCCAATATTTGCCAAGTATGAATATGAGCATGAAGTGTAAGGTATTCTTATGATATGGCTCCCATAAAATTATGATAAATCTATCATGCCAAAATAACAGTAAGTAATGAATATCACAATTTTACAGTAAGGAAATGTCCTCTATTTTTAATATTTATCTTCTATCCAAATTTGACGATTTATGAAGGAACTACCAAGAATACTTATGCCAAAATTAGGGAAAATTACCAGACCTCTATATTGATCAGAAAAGTTCTCAGGACAAATTTTAGAATTTATAAAGGCATATTAACCACTCAAATAAATATTACAAAGAAATCCTATTATGAGCATGTTGTGAAGTAGCCTACTGATAACAATCTCCAAAAATTATATAAAAATTCACAGAGATTCCTAGTGCTCTGAAATGTCCTATCACCAAGTTGCACATTTTTCCAGAGAGTTTTGGACCCTTAATTATATTTCTTAAGATTAAGGTAAAATAAGTGCCTTGTAAATGAAGTACTGGTTAAATCATCTAATAAATTTTACAAAAAATACCATAGGTCAAAAATATGATTATAAAGGCACTACCAAGATTTCATCTTCATCCAGGATCATTTGTGCATGTAAATATCTCTTACAAGAAGTTTACCTAAAGGGGTTATGACCTAATTTAGGGGGAATAAATTCTCCTAAAATTCTCTCAAAAGTTCCTAGGGCATAATTACATCCCATGAACACATCTCCTAGGTTCCATGGCCATTCTATAGATTTTGACCATATATCCTTCACAAGCTCTATCTGCACCCCAAGGGGCAAGACTAGGGTTCTAAGGCATATCCACCTCCACACCACCCCATCTTACTCATGAAGGTGTTTTAGGTGAACCTAAACCAGTGGAAAAGGTTTCAACTCATGGCCGAGGAGATTTGACCACAATATCCCAAGATAAACACCATGCCCTAACTTTGACCCAATTTGACCTAACTTGGGTTGACAAATTACCCAAACAAATCAGTCCCAATTGAGCTGAGATTTTTACCAATGTCATACAATAACCCCAAGGAGCACCCACCAAAATTTGGAGGTCATTGGAGTTCATTTGACCCACTAATTAATTAATATTTGATTTATGAAATTATTTCAAAAAACTTAGAAAAAGGTTCTCCTAAAATTCCCATCTGTGGGTATGATGTGTGGGTAGGTGTAAATAGCCTAGGTTTCAATTTTTAAGTCAATCTCATAACCCAATCAAAAGTTATTTAAGAAATGGTGATTGTCATACACTAGGGACCAGTCCCACCTGTTTACCCAGAGGACCGCATCCGAGTAGCCTTTCTCACAGACCGGGCGGTCTGAGAATGCAAGTCGCCCGGTTCAGACTCAACAGGGTCTATCAAAACCAGCAAGCACAAACCGTGCGGTCTGATAGTGTTCAGATCGCCTCCAAGGATTGAAGATTACCAAGGCTCATGTCCAGAAGGCAAGCCGCGGTCTCAAGTCGGAGACCGCATGGGGTGCACCACGAAGATTACTAAGGCTCATGTCTATAAGGCAAGCCGCGGTCTAAAGTTGGAGACCGCATGGGGTGCACCACGAAGATTACCAAGGCTCATGTCCAGAAGGCAAGCTGCGGTCTCAAGTCGGAGACCGCATGGGGTGCATCACGACGATTACCAAGTCTCAAGTCCAGAAGGAAAGCCGCGGTCTAAAGATGGAGACCGCCCGGGTTGCATCATGAAGGTTATCAAGGCTCATGTCCAGGAGACAGGCTGCGGTCTTAAGGCGGAGACCTCCCATGCTGCATCATCGCCTTGACCGCAGCATCTTCAGTCTCCGGCCAGGGCAGACCGGGAGCTCAAGCCGCCAAGCCGCGCGGCTTCTTTCTTTTCTTTTCTCTGTATCCCGTCATAGCCTGACCAATTCTCCCGTACCCGGGCAGGCGGTTATTTTACCCATGCCCGTTCGGGCATGCCTCCGAGCCTATAAATAGGGGGCGGCAACGTTCCCAAGACACGCACACTCGAATCCAGGAGCTCGCTTGTCTGAGCTGCGGTCTCGAGTTTCCCGTCTTGCAACCTGTCTGACCGGCCGGCTTCTTCTTTTCTGCTCTTGCTGCCCGCTATAATCTCTTCTCTTCAATCAAAGGAAAGCCTGTCACAGGAGTGGAATTCACTATGACGGGCGAAGTCTAGCCTTGACCGCTGCCAGCGGTCTCGATTTCTCTAACTAAAAAGTTACCGGCAGCCCGCAGCCTCCGATTTCCTTTGGAGGTGCGATTTTGGATTCAACAAAAACACGCGACCTTCAGATCGCGGATTGTAGGTGAAATCCTTGCAACAATGTCAGACCACCAGTTCCCTCTTGGAGACCGCTCCGACCACAGTGAAGACTCCTTATGGGAAGGTTTGGAACAGTCAAGAAGAGAAGCCAAACGGTCTCAGAAAGCGACTGATCAATGTTTGGACGCAATCAGTCAGACCTTAACACTATTAACCGAGCGGTTAGTCCCACAACAAACCGCGGTTAACCAGGCGGTGACTCCGGTCCCTCCTCCACCTCCTCCTTACCCGCTTGCACAAATCGCCAACTTCCAACCACTATAAGAAGGTTTTGCGGCCAGGCAAAACTTTTACCAGGAAGCCGCGCACAGCATGCCGGCCCGAGTCCTTGATTTCCAGGGGGCGACTTCTCACGCCGCCCGCCTGTCCTATCTGCCAGAGGGAGCAACTCGCCTTTCCTACCCACCTTAGGTCTCTTCTCGCCTTTCCTACCCACCTGAGGTCGCTGCTCATCATTCCTCCCTGCCAGAAGTCGCTGCCCGTTCCTCCTACCAGGCGACTTGTCCACGAGTAGCTGATAGATAAATTATAGGATATAAAATTTCTCCAAATTCTACGAAATATAGGCAAGAGCACCTATCATTCATAGTATAGGATATTTAGAAATAAATATCAAGTGTCGTATTCCACGGGGTTGTTGAGTACTTCTACTCACGCAAATTATAATTATTTTATCGGAAAAATAGTTAAAAGGTTTTATAAAAGAAATGAAACATTTGATCGAGAATTCTTCTTAAGTAAAATATTTCCTAAACATCATAAATCGATTTGGACAAACTTGACCATGGAGGTTCCCAAAATATGATTGAGCCTCTCTCGAGAGAACTACCACCTAACCTTAGGTTGATCGATTAAGACCCCTCGGCCAATCGAAACCCCTAAGGTTGCTTTATGCGGTGAGCCCCACTATTGGATTTGACTCCAATTCGGAAGATTTGCATCACCCTCTCTCGAGGAATGCATACAACTCTTTTTACCGATGAGCGATCTACTCGTATTTACGGATCTCTCGATACACTAAAATACGGATCAAACTTGATTATCATACCCTAGAAATATGAAACCAATAATTGCAAATCAATGGTAAATCTTAGTTTTCCAAAACTAAACTATGAATAAGAGATTACGAAATATAAAAGCTTAAGATTTCATCCGATCAAATGCTATGAAAATTAGCTAAACATAATTGAGAAGAAAAACATTTTTATTTCTATGTAAAGAAAAGTACAATTGCAAGTAAAGTAAATCTAAGCTAGGAATTAAAAAGACAAGACATAAAATAAAGTTACACTAAGAAAAATGCAGAAAAAATATACTAGAAATGACCCAATCGAAGCAAGGACTGGATCTCCCCTTCAAGGCAGCAGCAGGAATTTATAGGCAAAAGTTCTGAAAGTCACGTCCTAGGTCATGCCCGTGACCTAGGGCGTGTAAGGTACAGAACCGGCGTCTTGAAAGCCCGGGAATGTTGGGAGAAAAACTGCCAAATTTCATCAATAGGCGGGTCACGGCCTCGGTCACGCCCGTGACCTAGGGTGTGTCTTGACCGAGTAAGGAAATGGCGGGAAACGGCGCGATCTGGAGTTAATCTGGCAGTTGCGGGAGAGGTCACGCACCTTGGTCACGCCCGTGACCAAGGGCGTGTAAGCTGGAACAGCTCGGCAACGGAAACTGCTTGTATTGAATGCTTGTTGGGCGAGTCACGCCCGTGACCTGAAGGTCATGCCCCAGGTCACGCCCGTGACCTGGGGCGTGTAATCATAAACCGACGTGGCAATGTCATCCGGGAGTTGAAGGCGGAGCATGGCCGTGACCAAGGTTATGCCCCCAGGTCACGCCCATGACCTGGGGCGTGTACTTAGGAATTTTGCAAATTTGTTCTGGAATTTCCCCTGAACACGGCTATGGGCTTGAATTTGCTATTAGCAGCCCAGATTACCTAAAAACACAAAATAAAGCAAATTAGATATATATTAAACTAAAATTATATAAAAACTAATTAATTACTACTAAACTATTATATAAAAATAACTATATATAATGCACTATCAAATACCCCCAGACTAAGTATTTTGCTTGTCCCCAAGCAAACACATACGAGCTAGCAAAAATAAAATAAAATAATCAATCAATTTGGCTATGTCGTACACGAGTACGATGCGAAATTAAAGGTAGGAAAACTATGAAAAACAAACTAAAAATTATTACTTAATCTTAGCAAATAATTTTATAAATTCCACTTGCATAAAATAAATCATCCCATATTTTAGCAAAAGTAAAAACTGAGTAATATGACGAATGAGAATCGCATTGAATTGCCACTAAAATCTTAGAGACATGTTATAATGATATCAATTCAAGTCAAAAATCCATATTCCTACCTAAAAAATTTACCCAATTTACTTTCTCGCTACCGTACTAAAAATAAACTTAAGAAGCACAAATCAAAAGGACTTTCATTAGGCGTAACGCTTTGGCTTGAGTTTAAAGGTGCGAAAATCAAAAGATAAACATGAAGGGTTCAAGCACACTTAAACATAAGGGAGAGCTTTGCATGAAATAATGCTGCTAAAAATAATTTTTGTTACCCCAAATTATTTTTGATATATAGAATTGGGATCAAAATTAGCTTTTTTTCATAATCTTTTTCACATAAATTTTCAAATATTTTTTCATCAATTTTTTGTTTGCTTTTTGCTATTTATTTCCATCTTTTGTAGCCATCGTGAGATAATTGTAACTTCCACAATCTTCACAAAATGTAGTACACACTAGCAACATATAAAGCTCAAAATAATTTTGTGTGCAACAGAGGTAGGCTATTTAGCTTTGGTGAAAAATAAGTGGAGCTACCAAAAGGAAGGGAAAAAGCACAAAGTGGCTAACAACGATTAAACTTTTAAGGTTTGGAATACAAAGGCTCAATCTATTCAATAAAAGTCCTTGATCATATTCTTGCTTCTAAGTCTATTTTAGCAAAGTATTGAAAAATTCAAGAGAAGCAAATTCTAGATAGAAAATAAAGAGAAATGACTTTTCATGAAAATGAAAATAACAAGCATCTAGATCGGTTCGCATCTACTACACTCAACACTAATCAACATTACAAAGATTTTTAAAAAAAGAAAATAAGGGATGTTAGATTTTATAAAAGTGAAAAATATAAAAAAAAAATAGCTATGAAAAAGTGCAAATATTCAAGAAAGTCAAAAATAACATGCTACCTTAATTAGAAACACTGCATGAGTCAACATATTACTCGTGAAACATAGGCAAAATGAAAATTAGAGAAATTTATTCTAACTAAGCAAGTATATAATTGATTAAAAACAAGAAAAGACATAGTCATGGGGTACTAAAGACAACATAAAAAAAACTGATAAGAAATATGAAAATATTTTTTTTTTGAATTTGCTTTTAAAATAAACATGAAAAACAATATCCCCCCAGACTAGAGGGAAACATTGCCCTCAATGTTAAAAAAAAAACTAAGTAAGAGAGAAAACAATAAAAAGAAAAATGCATAGGACAAAAAAAACAAAAAAGGAAAAGATAAACAAGGGGTGTCTCCCAAGAGCGCTTTTCTTTTTCCCGTCTTTAAGCTAGACGGTTATTATTAGGAAAAAGGAAAATAAAATTGAAAATGCACAGGCAACTCCCTTAATTCACGCTCAGGTGAGCATGCCGAAGTCGGTCGCCCGGCTACTCCTCCGCTACAGTCCTGATTCTTTCGTTGTCCGTTAGCTTCCAATTGTGAATCCAAATTACCTATACATACCTTAGGTAATTCGGATTGCTAGAGATGAGCGGCAAATGGATCGGTGAAGACATTTGGTTGCAACGGCTCATCCTCTACATGAAAATTGTTAGTATCAAAAGAATCAAAATTAAGCGAGTCAGAAAATTTTTCACAAGGAGGAGTTTCTTGTGAAAATTCATGATTAAGGATCGGTTGTTCATTTTCTAAAATAAAATTTTTATCAGAAAAATCAATACCAAGGGGAGTAAATTCATGGGCGATGAAATTTTCATGAATTTTGATTCCAAAATATTTATGTGTTGGGGTTAAAAATTCATGAGAAAGCGGGATAGAGTCGGGCGGAGGAGAAGATGAAACATGTTCTTTCTCTATTTCGCTCGGCACACCCATTATTTTAATAAATTCTTGGTATAGAATATTATTTTCTTCTTGAGAATGACTATTCAAATTTTGAATAGGAAGATCCATAGAATCACCAAGAGAAGAAATTTGATCAAAAGAATTTTGCGGATAAAAAGTGGAGGAATAGAAATTTTGATCAATAGAAATTTCTTCATTGCACGGTAAACTATCCGGGTGATCTTGCCACCACGAATAATTATTATCGGAGCAAGAAGGAATTTCAGAAGAATTATAATCTTGAGAAAAATTATTTTGATCAAAAATATTTTGAGAATAAAAATAAGAATAACATTCCTCGCTAGAATGATTTGCACCAAAAAATAACAAATAAGTTGGCGCTTTCGTGCGGCTTCAAAAAGGTTTACCTTATGTTGAAGCTCAGCCACTTTTGCGGCCAACTGATATATCATCATATTTTTTTGGAAAAAGAAAATTAACAACCGTTACTTAATAGAAAAGAATTTTAAAAAAAAAAACAAAAAGAGAAATGGGGGCGGAGAAAGAGAATGATAAAAGTAAAAAAATTTACGCTTTCAAAATATCAACAAAAATTTCCCGGCAACAGCGCCAAAACTTGATAGATAAAATTTAGGATATAAAATTTCACCAAATTCTATGAACTATAAGCAAGAGCACCTATCATTCATAGTATAGGATATTTAGAAATAAATATCAAGTGTCGTATTCCACGAGGTTGTTGAGTACTTCTACTCACGCAAATTATAATTATTTTATCGGGAAAATAGTTAAAAGGTTTTATAAAAGAAATAATAAAAGAAATGAAACATTTGATCGAGAATTCTTCTTAAGTAAAATATTTCCTAAACATCATAAATCAATTTGGACAAACTTGACCGTGGAGGTTCCCAAAATATGATAGAGCCTCTCTCGAGAGATCTACCACCTAACCATAGGTTGATCGATTAAGTCCCCTCGGCCAGTCGAAACCTCTAAGCTTGCTTTATGCGGTGAGCCCCACTATTGGATTTGACTCTAATCCGAAAGATTTGCGTCACCCTCTCGAGGAATGCATACAACTCTGTTTACCGATGAGCGATCTACCCGTATTTATGAATCTCTCGATACACTAAAATAAGGATCAAACATGATTATCATACCCTAGAAATATGAAATGAATAATTGCAAATCAGCGATAAATCTTAGTTTTCCAAAACTAAACTATGAATAAGAGATTACGAAATATAAAAGCTTAAGATTTAATCCGATCAAATGCTATGAAAATCAGCTAAACATAATTGAGAAGAAAAACATTTTTATTTCTATGTAAAGAAAAGTACAATTGCAAGTAAAGTAAATCTAAGCTAAGAATTAAAAAGACAAGACATAAAATAAAGTTACACTAAGAAAAATGCAGAAAAACTATACTAGAAACGACCAAATCGAAGCAAGGACTGGATCTCCGCTTCAAGGCAGCAGCAGGAATTTATAGGCAAAAGTTCTGAAAGTCACGCCCTAGGTCACGCCCGTAACCTAGGGCATGTAAGGTAAAGAACCAGCGTATTGAAAGCCCGGGAACGATGGGAGAAAAATTGCCAAATTTCATCAATAAGAGGGTCACAGCCTCGGTCACGCCCGTGACCTAGGGTGTTTCTTGACCGAGTAAGGAAACTGCGGGAAATGGCGCGATCTGGAGTTAATCTGGCAGTTGCGGGAGAGGTCATGCCCCTTGGTCACGCCCGTGACCAAGGGTGTGTAAGCTGGAATGGCTCGGCGGCGGAAACTGCTTGTATTGAATGCTTGCTGGGCGAGTCACGCCCGTGACCTGAAGGTCACGCCCGTGACCTGAAGGTCACGCCCCAGGTCACGCCCGTGACCTGGGGCGTGTAATCATAAACCGGCGTGTCAATGTCATCCGGGAGCTGAAGGCGGAGCACGACCGTGACCAAGGTCACGCCCCCAGGTCACGCCCGTGACCTGGGGTGTGTACTTAGGTTTCTTGCAGATTTATTCTGGAATTTCCCCTGAACACGGCTGTGGGCTTGAATTTGCTATTAGCAGCCCCAGATTACCTGAAAACACAAAATAAAGCGAATTAGATATATATTAAACTAAAATTATGTAAAAACTAATTAATTACTACTAAAATATTATATAAAAATAACTATAAATAATGCACTATCAGTAGCCGCAGCTCAGGTGGTTTATTTTTCTGCTCCTCTGCTGTTTGAAGATGTCGAAGACAATTCTCCCTTCGTGGACGAAGTCCGAGGGGAGCCAGCTCCAAACAACTTCTGAGAGCCGCGTCTGCCGGCGTATAATGGGGAAACTAATTTAACTGTTCACCTTCAGGCCTTTGAGTCAACCATTGCTCTTAGGACCCAAACGGATGCAACCAAATGTAAACTCCTTATGACCTCCTTCGAAGGACAAGCAAGGGAGTGGTTTTATGGGTTGCACCCCCGATCGATTAGTTGTTTTGCTGAGCTGCGTAGGGAATTCCTGCTCAGGTTTTCCACTTCAAGAAAGAGGAAAAGTGGCCTGGCGGCCCTTTTTGACATAAAGCAGCGAGAAGACGAGATATGGGCTCGTTTCGTGGACCTCTTCCAGAAGGAGATCATGGAAGTTCAAATGTGGATCCGGAGCTGTACAGGGTAGCCCTCATGCATGGCTTGGGGGAAGGCCCCCTGAAATTCGAGGCAAACATAAGGGAGCCAAGGACTTATCTGGAGATGATAAGTTTGGCTAATATGTTCATCAGGGGAGAGAAAAGCAATCCTGGTTATGTCGCAAAATTGGTGAGCGACAAGGAGCAGTCTAATCCATCTTTCCATCATCCACCATCAAATCACCCCACTTTGAGCCCCGTTCCTAGAGGGGAAGAAATTTCAAAAACAAGCAACCCTTCATCAGCCATCAACGCTTTCAGGATCAGAAACCGCCGTTGGCCATCACATCCGTTCCATCCGTTCCTTTTACACAAATAATGCCGGTATACCTGCTGCAATATACCGCGCATCCACCTCCAGTCATTCCATCCACCCAATATGATGACTCGCAAGAGTCATTAACTCCTCTGAATGTCACTATGGACGAAGTCGTCCAAATCCTCTAGAAAAGGTCGGACTTCAAAAGGCCTGCTCCTCTGAAATCGTATGTTCGTAATCGAAATCCGAATCTATGCTTTGAATATCATAAGGATGGAGGGAATCTGACCGAAGATTGTCTGGCCCTCTGCTTGTTGATAGAAAGGCTCTTGGGAGAGGGAAAACTCTGAGGCCTAATCTAGAAGGAAGCAACCGCTAATCCAGCCACTGAGAAGAAGAAAGAAACATCAGAGGTAACTTGGGAATGCACCGACATTGAAGACGTTGGCTGTTATGGAGATGTTCACCCCTCGAACGAATGCATTGAGGTCAATGATGTGGGCCCCCTGGGGGACATTTATTGCATTCATGGAGGGGCTGGAGCTGAATCGTCTCGCTAATCCAGCATTGCAAGAGTTCTGAAACAAGAAGTGGCAGCGACCACAACTTCTCCCCCTGAAAGCACCGTCGTCACCTTCGGTCAAGATGACCTTCCTCCGAATGCTAATCCCTTTGACGATGCCATGGTCATCAAGGTCGTCATTGAGAACTATACCGTTCATAAGATCCTCATCGACACGGGCAGTTCTGTTAACCTCCTCTTCCGCTCAACCTTTGAGGCCTTGAAGACTGGGAAGCCTTTACTTTCCACCGATGGGCCCCTCTACGGCTTTTCTGGGGAGAAGAAAGAAGTAGAAGGTTCTGTAAAGCTCCTACTTTCTCTGGGGGGAGTAATAAAGCTAATCAACTTCGTGGTGGTGGATGCCCCAGGCAACTACTGCGCCATCTTCGGGAGGCCAATTCTTAATGCCTACAGGGCAGTAGTGTCCACCGTCCATCTTGCTCTTAAGTTTGCTGTCGAGGGAAGGCAGTATCGAATCAGATGCAACCCAAAGGTGGCTCGGGAGTGTTACGTGCGAACCGTCAATATGATCACCGACGTTCCATTTCCCGAGGCCACGACTGAAGTGCTAGAAATTGCTGAATCTTTGATAGTTGTTGAGGATAGGAAAGATCGAGAAGGTGCTCACTTGGAACCTACCCAAGTGACCCAGGAAGTCCCCATTTCTGAGGGAGAATGCAAGAAGCTGATCATGAATGCGGAGCTGCTGGAAGAGGAGAAAGTGGAACTGATCTCTTGTCTTTTGGAGAACCTGGATATCTTCGCCTGGTCAGCGGAGGATATGCCATGAGTAGATCCGGACGTGGTGTGCCATCATCTAAACATATCTCCTGAGTTCAAGTCAGTTCAACAAAAGAAGAGAGAAGTGGCAACCAAGCTGGTGGTGCCCATCAAAGAGGAGGTGGCCAAACTCCTGAAAGCGGGCTTTATTGCTGAAATTCAATATCCCACGTGGATGTCGAATGTTGTAATGGTTAAAAAACCTGGTGGGAAATGGCGTATGTGTGTGGATTTTACTAACCTCAATAAAGCATGACCCAAAGATTACTACCCCTTGCCTCGGATAGATGTTTTAGTAGATTTTGCGGTTGGGTATAATTTTATGAGCTTTCTTGACGCATTTTCGGGGTATCACCAAATCAAAATACATAAACCCGATATCCCGCATATTCTTTCATCACGAACGATGGGTGTTACTGTTATCTTGTAATGCCCTTCGGACTTAAACACACGGGTGCTACATACCAGAGAATGATGGATACAGTTTTTAAACATCAAAAAGGCTGGAATCTTGAAGTTTATGTTGACGATCTCCTCTTGAAAAGTAAAACATTCTCAATCTATTTGAAAGACCTCGTAGAGACGTTCGCTACTCTACGGAGGTTCAAATTAAAATTGAACCCGTTGAAATGTGTGTTCGGAGCAAACAAGGGGAAGTTTCTGGGGCATCTCCTCACTCCCGATGGCCTTGCACCGAACCTAGATAAGGTGAAGGCCATCCTCGATATGATTCCACCTTGTAATACAAAGGAGGTCCAGCAACTTGGAGGAAGGTTGGCGGGCCTGAGCAGGTTTATCTCCAAATCCGGAGATAAAAGTGTTCCATTCTTTAAAATACTCTGCTGGGGATCAAAGTTCGAATGGAACGAAGAATGCAGCAAAGCTTTCGAACAGTTAAAAGTACAGTTAACTTCAACTCCACTGCTTCAAAGTCCTCATGAGGGGGAGATATTATTCTTATATTTAGGGGTCGGCCCAGATGCAGTGAGCCATGTCCTCGTCCGGGAGGAAAAGAGAAGCAGTTCCCAATATATTATGTCAGTCATATCCTCAAGGATGCAGAAATGAGATATTCAATCCTGGAGAAGCTAGCTTTGGCTCTGGTCATGTCATCGCGAAGACTCCACCTTTATTTTCAAGCTAATCTGATCCAAGTAATTACAAATCATCCATTGAGAAGCATTCTTGAAAAACCAGATCATGCAAGGAGATTGGCCAAGTGGGCTATTGAATTAAGCGAGTTCGAAATATCTTACACTCCCAGAATGACAATTAAAGCGCAGGTCTTGTCAGACTTCTTGGTCGACACAACCGAATCTGGTCCTGAACAAGTGGAGAGATCTCCTTTGGCTTGGGTCGTATATGTGGATGGGGCTTCTGGCAGGAACTCCATGGGAGCCGGAGTAGTTTTAATTAGTCCGAATGGCATTAAACTTGAGCAAGCTATCAAATTCTTCTTTCCAGTTACAAATAATTAGGCAGAATATGAGGCGCTTCTGGCTGGCTTAAGACTTGCAAAAGAGCTGGGCATCGAACATGTGCATGTTAAAACTGATTCATTGGTAATGGCTTCTCATGTTTTGGGGAATTACGAAACAAGAGAGCCAATACTAAGGAAGTATCTACTGTTAGCAAAAGAGGAGATTGGGAGATTCAAGTCATTTATCATCGAGCATATTCCTAGGACACAGAACGAGGAAGCAGATGTGTTGTCAAATTTCGGTCTTCCATCAGGGGGAGTGACCTCTGAACTTTTTCATCCGGCAACAAAGGAGGGCGAACTCATGCAAATCGATCAACATCCTTCTTGGAAGGATCCCTATGAACTATATTTATCAAAAGGAGAGTTCCATCAATCTATCAAAGACATAAGAAAGTTCAAAAGGAAGGCGACATATTATTACATGATAACGGGAATCTTATATCGGAAAATGTTGATTTCTCCCTAAGCGCGATGTGTTTCAGAGGAAGAAGTCCCGACTATACTTCAGGGAGTTCATTCCGGGGAATGTGGCAGCCATTCAGGGGCGAAGACTTTGGAGAAAAGAATCTTGAGGCAGGGGTATTTCTGGCCAACTATGAGGAAAGATGCCGAAGCATTTGCCAAGCGATGTGTTCAGTGTCAAAAGTTTGCTCCTCTTCAACATCTGCCCGCTCAGTCACTTAGATCAATATCTGCACCTTGGCCCTTCGCAGTTTGGGGAATGGATCTTATCGGACCCTTCCCAATGGCTAGTGGCCGACATCATTTTATCATTGTGATGATTGACTATTTCAGCAAGTGGATTGAAGCGAAGGCATTGGCAAAAACTACAACCCAAGTCATCAGGAACTTCATATGGGGGGAGATAATTTGTCGGCACGGAATCCCGCTGGCAATTGTCACTGGCAATGGCCCGCAATTCAACAATTCAGAAATGATAAACTTTTGTGATCAGGTTGGGATTGATCTTCGGTTCTCTTCATTACATCATCCCAGGATGAATGGCCAGGTGGAAGCAGCAAACAGACAAATCCAGCAGATTTTGATGAAGAGAGTCTTGAATCAAAGAGGGAATTGGTCAGAGCAACTTCCTTCTATCCTTTGGACTCTTCGTACTACTCCCATCCTCAGCTACAGGAGAAACGCCTTTCAAGCTAACTCATGGTTCATAGGCGGTTATTCCTATAGAGTTTGAAGTGGTTACTCCCAGAGTTGTGTACGCGAAGGAGGGAGAAGAAGCGTGGATAGAACATAATGACGAAATCATCAAATACAGTCTGGATCTGATCGAAGAACTTTAGGATGAGGCAACAATCAGACAAGAAGAAGTGAAAAGAAGAATGGGCAAGTACTTTGACAAGAATGTCAGGGTAAAGCATTTTGCAGTCGGAGACATTGTGCTAAAGAAAGTTGATGCAGCAGCCAGAACAGGCAACGTCGGAAAGCTAAATCTCAATTGGGTTGGACCTTTCATCATCAAGGAGGTGCTAAAAAGCAGGGCTTATCGCCTCCAGACAAGCGAAGGAGAGGACATCTCATGCACCTGGAGCGGTGACGACCTCAAATGGTTATATCCTTAAAATGTCTTCTTTATTCCTTGCATTTTTTGGATATTCAATAAGAAGCCCCATACTGAGACTTCTCCATGTCTGATGATTCTGTTTGAACCTTTTTATACATATATCCTCCTCACTGGACCACAGAGACATCGCTAAGTTCTGCCCGAACCCCCTTGGATTGTAGTCATTAGTGTAAAACCACGAAGATCATGTGTAGCGGGGAGTTTTCGCACACGTGTAGTGGTAGCTTGCCAATTCCCGTGCGGTGGTCTTTGGAATCTTGGATCCCGGCTGATATCTCACACACCCCTGCATCAAGGGAGGTCTAGGTGAATGTTAGCTCTATCATGCCCCGAGAGTGATATAGTTACAGCTTTGATGATCTTTCTGAGGAAAGCAATGTCGGTATAGCCCCAGTGGCATAACCACACCTGCCCAACTGATCATCTTGGTCTGTGACCATCGAATACTCCAAGGTACTCTCAAGCGATGCGTAAGCGGGACCCACAACTGAGTTGATCTCTCTGAGGAAAGCAATGTTCGCCGCCTAGGCCCACCTGCCCAATTGATCAACTCGGCATGTAGCCCTAGGAAAGAGAGCAGTTGAGTCGCTTACAACCCTTATGACCACTTGAGGAAAGCAATGTTCGCCGCTTAGGCCCACCTTCCCACTTTGTCATCTGGGTCTGTACTTATCTTTTTTCTACAACTCTTATGACCACTTGAGGAAAGCAATGTTCGCCGCCTAGGCCCACCTGCCCACTTGGTCATCTGGGTCTGTACTTATCTTTTTTCTACAGCTCTTATGACCACTTGAGGAAAGCAATGTTCGCCGCCTAGGCCCACCTGCCCACTTGGTCATCTGAGTCTGTAGCTGTTTCTTGTTATATTACAGGGAGTTATCTCATCTTATATGGTCACCCTAGACCATTTGGGAGAAAACACGAATTTTCATAGGTACATCGTAGACCGGTCGGTTTGATGTTTAAACCGGGCGGCTTGAAATAAGCGGGTACCTAGGTTATCGAGCGGCCTGGTTATTAAACCGGGTGGTTTGAAATAAGCAGGTACCAAAGTTATCGGGAGGTCTGGTTATTAAACCGGGCGATTTAAAAGCAGGATATCACAATGCCGTGAGGCCTATCAGGGTATCAAGCATAACCTTGACCGGTCGGTCTTATCATCTGGCTTATAATCTATCATCCTTATGAGTATTGGTCCTATCCATTCGGGTAGAAACTGGCTCTCCGCAGGAAAGTAATTATGGTTCTTGTTAGATGGAAATTATTACAAGTATCAAGCCATTAACCGCACGAGTTATATACAGATCGCACGGATTTATCAGTTAAAGCTTATGTTCAATAATGGAACTTACAGAAATCTTAAATTACAAGTCGCTCGAATTAAATACTAACCGCACGATCTATTGATATTCTTGTAACTTGGTATTCTCTATCTTGCGAAGTAATTATGCAAGGCCGGGAAGTAATCGCGCGGCTTAAATTCACATGTACCGAGACATCTAGTCACATGAGATACATTCAATTCGCACGGTTTGCGATCAGGATATAATCATCGCAGCGACTTAAGACTACATTCGGTTGGCTCAGGGTATTCATATTAAGAACCTACAGAGTTCGAATTTCTATCCGCCCGACTATATATTATGATCGTATCAAATTATTATCAAGGATTTACAGCGTTCGACTGGCTATCTAATTGGAATTCTGAAGGCTCAGTACCGAACCGGCTGGGTTATGGTTAAGTTGCACGACTTGATTAAAAGTAGGAAATTATCCAAAACAGAAAGAGATCACAAACGCAAGTAAGTCACAGAAAGCGAACAACTAGACAGGTAAAAACTTTCCATTTTATTAACAAAATATTTTTTACATTGTTTTATAACCGACCGGTTAACAAGACCAAACCGTCGGCTATTTAAAAAAAAAGAATGGGAACAAAATAAAGCTATTGCCCATCCGGCTTGACTTTTTTAGCTGCAGGAGTGCTTGAATGTTCGTTACCATCAACTGAAATGTTGGGAGAATTGCCCTCACTGCCTGACGAAGAGCCGCCCAGTTTGCCCGACTTACGTTCAGCTTCTTCTTCAGAACCACTGGACTCAGAGTCCGAACAGCTCTCTCCCTCCTTAGCCGCGGCGGGCTCTTCAGCTTCATCATCCTCATTACCGCTCTCCTCCGAACTGGTCCCGTCGACCTTATTCTTTCCTTTCGCTTTTCGCCTATGCTTTTCTAGCTTCTTTTGTAAGGTCGGATAGGCGTCCGAGAAAGTGAAGTTCTCAAAGCCGGTCGCCAACCCGCCATGCTCCCTTAGGCGGTCGAAAGCTCCATCAATCCCCTCAGCTATGTGGGGGAAGAGTTCTTCCTGATAGACTGGGTCGGTCTCATCGTACTTTTTCTGCAAAAAAGAAATAAAGGTAAGACCGCACGGTCTGGTAAATAAGAAAGCCGGCTAACAAGGTGATAACTTACCAACTCCGCTTCCTTTAGTCTTTCGACCTCTTTTTCCAATTCGGCGACCTTCTTTTCTAAATGATCATTTGCTCTGATTAACCTCTTGAAGGTCATGCCCATAAAGTGGTTGGTGATAAAACATTCAGCACCAACCCGCGCGGCCTGCCGGGCGAGCTCCTCTTCAGGAATCTTTCTTAACCGCCTGAAGTTCCGCCGGCCATAGATGGCAATGCCGGCGGCCTCTGCGTGTCGGCCAGATTTGTCATTTGTCCAGTGGGGGAGTGCAGTGGAGACCTGGACACCATCACCGTCCGGATGCCAAGACAGGACCATGCGGCCTTTCAAATACTTCACTTTGCTGAAGGATTGAAGAGAAGAGAAGTCGCCGGAGGAGGCCAAATCCTCGCAGTCAGACACCGGCGGCTTGTTTCTCTTTTGCCTTTTTTCTCTCTGGGTCAGGACTAAGCTGGCCGGACTGACCGACTTATTCTTGGGAACTACAGCCTCGGCTGGAAAAAAGTAGGAATATCAGAACAGGAGACCGCGCGGTCAATATCAAAGCAGGAGGCGGGTTGAAGGAAACTTACTGTCCTCAGGCCGGACATTCTCCAGCTCAGCAAGCAGAGGGATATAGTGGCATATGTTAAGCCGCTCATTCTCAAAAAGTTTGCAGATCTTCTTCTCAACCTCGCTGATGGCGATTTGCTGAAAGGCCTCCTCTGGCCACACCTGTGGGTTCGGATTCAATAGGCCAAGTGGGCCTTCAAAGATCAGGTATCTCTCTGGCCAGGCCGTGACCTTATTCGCAAGGTTAACCATCTTCAACCCCCGACAGCCGAAGTAGAGATGGCCCTTGAACACGTTCGACTCGGAGTCCAGGATAGCCCGCACCGAGAAGATTTTCTAAAAAGATCCATGGAGAAGCGGACTCTCTCAGACCGCAGGTAAGATATGAAGCTGCATATGCCCACCATCGAGTTGGGGGAGATTTGGCCGGGGACAACTCCGTAGTGGTCGAAGACCATGACTAGCTCAATCGATATGGGGAATTTAAAGTCGCAATCGAAGTGAACGATTGGGATGGCGATTTGATTCGGTCCAGAAGAATTCATCCGCTCATCATGGAACGGAAGTCATGCGAGCAGCAAACTCCCTTTCATATGCTTATCGACAAACTCATCCAGTTTGGCTTTAGTCAGGCGGCATTCCTTGAGGTCTGCCGAATGGAACGCTATAGCGGCTTCAGATCGGGTAGCGGATGTTTTCGCAGGTCGCTTCGGCTGGCGCTTTGCTCCCATTTTGAAATTCAGGTGAAAGGGTCTTCGGAAAGGCGCTACTTATAAGAATAGGTGATCTGCATTTAGCAAAGGTCAAATCGCGGCTAGCCTAATCAGCCCGCGCAGACAAATTTTTGTTCAGAAAGCTAGCAGCAAACCACAGGAAGTGAAATCCAATCAAGCGGTTTAAAAATAACAGCAGAAACAAGCCGCTCGGCTTGTAAAGCAATTCACAGGCATCAATCAATATACAAAGGAAGAAAATGAATGCATTCAAATACACAGACCGAATGGTCTGCAAGACAACCCGAATATCATAGAGTTAAAGACAAGCAATTAAGTTGTCCAAAGGACCGAATAAAATATTACAAATAATTGTCTTAAAGCCGCTCATAACTAGCGGGCATCACTCGACGCATCATCCCTATGAAGTCGCGCGACGTGGTCGCCAATTTGAAGAACAGTTCCTTGCATCTGGTTAATACTATGATTAAGGTGGTTGATCATGCTATGAAGCAGGCATCCTGCTCTACTCGCGCTGTCATGATCACGCGAGCAGGTAAGGCCGCCGCGGCCTCATTCACATTAGCAACAGGGTAGACCGTCCCAACCGCTGGAAGAGTCAAGCTCGTTCCAACAGCCGGGCGGTGTGACCCACGCCGACCTTCATCAACCGTATTAAGAGGACGCCGGCTTCCGCCGGCCTCCCTTTTCAGATGGAGATATTTGTCTCTGTAGTAAGCGCAGTCCTCCTCAAGCTTGTGGATTTCATTCTTTCCCCTATCAAGCCGGGCGGTCAGCACAGCAACCTGCTCTTGCTGCGCCTTCTCCTTCTCCCGGCGTTCTTTCCGCTCGGCCTCCAGCGCATCTCGATGCTCTTTCTGCTCTGCTTCCATCTCAGCCTGCATTGCATCCTTTTTGTCTTGGGCAGCTTTCTCTCGCTCTTCAATGGCCTTCAACTGCTTCTTAAGGATCTCTAAATTGCTTTGAAGAGCGGCCATCTCCTTTTCCATTCGGGTGTCCGGGTTGGATAAGGAGCTCGGAAGAGGTGAAATCATCGGAGGAAGGCTAGCCACTAAGTCGCCCGGCTTCGGAATAGAATCATGATCATCTGCAGAAAAAAGACATTCAGAAAGGTCAGGCGAACATAACTTTAAATAACAGGGAAATTGTAGAAAGAAGACCGCTCTTTCCAAATTTTCCTTGCTTACAAGCCGCAACAGTTCGGGTAAAATTCGGACGGATAGGCCGTCTCGCTTGCTCGGAGTCGATCTTTCAACGTTGCTCTCTCCATGACCTCTCGTTTTGCCTCCGCTTGGCAGCAGAAAATTGAGCAGCGGAGGGAAAGAAACTTGGTGACGGGTTCAGTAACAAGTCGTGCGACTTGTTTCGAGACCGCGTCTTGAAAAAATGAACAGGGCGGTAACCCGCAACCCCTTTACCTTGCATAAGAAGATTAGGTGGCGGTGGTGGCGGCTTGTTCAGTTGATCTCGTACTCTCTCCGCCTTCACCTTCATCAGCCGCATCCCGGCCCTCACAGAATCCTCGGAAGCCGATGCGGCCTTCTCAACTCTGGCCGCATCCTCAGCTCGGGCAGTCTCCTTAGCTCTGATTGCGTCTTATCCAAGGAAGTCAGCTGTATTCAGATCGGCAGAAGTCACAAGCAGTTCGTCCAGCCTCTTGAGGGAATCAAAATCCTTGATAATATCGCTCACAGATATGCTGTGAGCATCAGCAAGAACCTGGTCTCCCGGCTTGGGGGAGGGAGTTGTTAGGCCCTCAAAAACTTCCTTTTCCCGTGCCTTCCCTTGAAGACTACCCATCCCCGGCTTTCTTGAGGCCGCTTTATTCCTCGCCTTCAAACTCTTGGCTTTCCTCAAAAGCCTCTCCGAGGTTGACTCTGCTCTTTTCCGCTTCTTCGCCAACTCTTGTTCGGCTTGCTGCGAGCGGGCAGGGCTATCTTCAACGTTCACCGGCGGCACCGGGCTTTGTTGTTCGTTCGGTTTAGGAGAGTCAACTGCCTCTCCTTCATCCCTTATCTTTAGATTGAAACCCCCGGATGTGGTGATCTCCATATTAAAAGAGTTGTCGCCGTCGGTCTTCGAGAGGGCGGATTCGGACTTTATCTGGTCTGCAAGAACGGGTGGATTGTCCTCCTTACTAGGAGGAGGAGGCAAATCAGCTGGGGGCGGCTTGGATCCACCCGCCTCGTCCTTGGTCAAATCAATAGTTAATTCAGGAGGCGTGTCGGCCGTCTTGCCCTTTGAAGCGATCGTGACAGTCAGATCAATCTTTTCAGGTCGATGGGTCTTCTTCTTCTTACTTTTCTTTTCTTTCTCGCGGTCTCCGCGGTCTTTAGCGGACTTCTGGTGGTTTTCGAGATCAGCCATAACATTCACCATTTTGATCGGCCTTGTTAACCGGAGTGTTCTAAGAGCAAGAGGCGAGTAGCGATCCGTTATAAAACTTCAATTGTGCGGAAACAGAAGCTTCCAAAATATTTATAACCCACGAGGCAAGATGGGCGCGGTCTCCGGCTAGAACTAATATTTTCAAAATCTCTTCGGATTTGAAAATATGCGGGGATTATGTTTACCTAGAGGACCGCATCCGAGTGGCCTTTCTCACAGACCGGGCAGTCTGAGTATGCAAGTCGCCCGGTTCAGACTCAACAGGGTCTATCAAAACCAGCCAGCACAAACCATGCGGTCTGATAATTTCAGATCGCCTCCAAGGATTGAAGATTACCAAGGCTCATGCCCAGAAAGCAAACTGCGGTCTCAAGTCAGAGACCACATGGGGTGCACCATGAAGATTACCAAGGCTCATGTCCAGAAGGCAAGCCCCCGTCTCAAGTCGGAGACCGCATAAGGTGCACCACGAAGATTACCAAGGCTCATGTCCAGAAGGCAAGCCGCAGTCTCAAGTCGGAGACCGCATGGGGTGCACCACGAAGATTACCAAGTCTCAAGTCCAGAAGGCAAGCCGCGGTCTCAAGATGGAGACCGCCCGGGTTGCGTCATGAAGGTTATCAAGGATGAAGTCTAGGAGACAGGCCGTGGTCTTAAGGCGGAGACCGCCCAGGCTGCATCATCTATAAGACCCCATTTTTTTTCTGTCCAAACACCAGGTCTTAGGCCCAGAACTGCCGCTTTGCGGTGACACCTTCACTCAGAAAGGTCGCCACTACAAAATGCCGATCCTGCCGGCCAAATCGATCACAAAGAAAAGTGCATTAAAGAAGACAAGTCCACAGGATCAACATGAAAAATATTAAAATGTCCACATGATATAACTGAAATAAAAGATAACAAGGGTTACAATAATAAAGGGCTCATGCCCTGTACATCATATCCTCAATACAAGATCACTCGCGGAAGCTAACTCCTAATCACTCACTGATCCTGAATCATGTGCTCCTGCACTGCACTGGCCTGCCTCCGTCTGCACCGGCCTCTGGTGCTGCTCCGGCGCCGCGCTCTCCTAAAATGATAAGGTCCACCGACCGTTAGTCAAAAAGACTAAGCCAATCCCCCACCCCTCCCCCCGGTGACTCCTAGGCACCGAGCGGGAAGGATGAAGAGGAGGACAACAAGGGGTATATTCAAAAAGCAGATGACGGGGCATGATCTACAAGAAGAGTTCTACCACTACTCAAGTATATATGTACATAATCGAAGCAGTAAAGGAGCATAGTAAGAGCAGGTAAAGAGTAAGTAAAGTGCAGAAGTAAAGAAAGGTATATAAAATGAAAGTAACTATTGATTTATAGGAATGCCCATACAAACCTATAGACCAAGGGGTCGTTTAGCAAGGCCTATCGTATAAGAAGTCCCATAACCGACTTATACGATAGGGGTAGGGGTTGAAATGCAATGTTTATGCCATGACATGCAAGGTATGTGGTTTATGCTATGTTCACACAAGTGCAACTCACCCACTTCGACTCTATGCGCATTGACCTTAAGTTCCACCGTTTTGGAGCTAGCAAGACTCCTAGGATACTCCCGTAGTGGCAAACGGAAGCGGTGGGTTGGGCCTCGCCCACCTCTAGGTTGGTATTCACACTACCCTACCTAGACCAATCGTACGCCTCAACGCAAAACCGCGGAGCATCTGCGTATTCTTACTGGCTGGACCACCAGACTTTCAAGGCTAAGTGCAAATTCCACACTTGCTGAGTCAACGTTTTGACGTCGGTGTGAACGACCATCCAATACCGGAGACCCAGCACCTTCATGCACATGCAATATGTTCTACTATATCCCGAGCCATAAATTCCCCGGGCTAACCTGCCCGTCATCAATAACCTTCCGAGCCACCGGCTCGCCGGACCGACCCGTCCGTACCAACCAACACTACTGAGTCACAAGCTCACTGGTCTAACTAAACCGCTGCTTCAACCACCGAGCCTACAGCTCATAAAACCAAACCAACTAACTTCTCGTAACCACTGGGTGTGGGTGTGTGTATTATTAAGTTAATCTTGTATAATTACTTCTTACTCCTACGCCTTATGGTTAATCTTGGACTTCCCGAGGATTACCCTGTTAGAGGCTCGCTACGGTACTAGGAACTGTAATGGGATGACACCCCAAAGTTCCCTTTCTCAAGACACTTAGTGTTGTTGGTATCTACCCATAAGGATACCCTCCTCGTCATTACTCTTGGATTAACCCTAAGTGGCTTATGACTTTCCAAGACGATCTTTCGTCGACCCCGAGTGCAACTTACCTCTAACTCACCAAGCACACCTTTATCATCTATAATCCTTCTCGTTGACCATCATACCTTCTCAAATAAACTAGTTAAACCACTTACCTCCCATTCCCTCCTAAGAATCCACTTGATTCTCAAATTTCACAGTTTTACTATACGCAGACCAAATGAGTTATATGACGCTCACAACTAGAGGTACTCCAAATATTCATCCAACTGACCCAACCTATTTACTGGAGGTCTATCCTGATGTTATAAGACTAATTCCAGAGAATAATATTTTCCCTAATTAATTAATATTTATTTTAATTTCTCCAAACATCTGCCAAGTATGAAAATGAACATGAAGTGTAAGTAAATCTTATGATATGACTCTCCAAAAATTATGATAAATCTATGGTGACTAAATATCATCAGAAACAGCATATCATATTTTTACAGTAAGAAATTCTTCTCTAATTTAATTATTTATCATCTATCCAAAATCATAGTGTTATGAAGGAACCACCAAAAAGACCAACACTAAAATTATGGGAAAATTACCAAACTCTTGTATTCACCAGAAAAGGCTACTGACTAAGTTTTAGGATTTAAGGGAATCATTTTCTTACTTAAATAAATACTTTCAAAAAACCTCAAATTAAATAAATTGTGATGTAGCCTACTTATTTAAGTCTTCAAAAATTCTATAGAAATTCACAGAACTTCCTAATGCTCTAAAAGGTCCTATCTCCAATTTTCACAATTTAACAAAGAGTTTTGGACCCTCAAATAGTTTTCTTAAATTTAAATCAAAATAAGTGCCTTGTGAAAGAAGTACTGATTAAATCATTTAATAAAATTCACAAAAATTACCAGAGGTCTAAAACATTATTTTAAGGGCACAACCAAAGTTTCATCATCATCCAAGACTTTTTAAGCATGTAAATGTTTCTTATAAGAAGTTTCCCTAAAGGGGTTATGTCCTAATTCAAAGGGAATATTGACTCCTAAAATTCTTATAAAATTATCCAGTGGCTATTTACACCCTATGAACCTATCCACCAAGTTTCATAACCATCAAGGGATTTTTGACCATATGGCCTTCACAAGGTCCTAAATGCACACCAAGGAATAGAACTAGTGTTCTAGGGCTTATCCACCTCCACACCACCCCATATCACTCATGGAGGTGTCTTAGGTGATCCTAAACCAGTTACCAAGGTTTCACTTCATGGTGATGAGTTTTGACCACCATACCCCAAGGTAAACACCACACCCTAACTTCGACCCTATTTGTCCTAACTTGGGTTTACAAAATACTCAAACAAAACAGTCTGAGAGGACCCAGCACAACCAACTCGACCAAAAGACCAGTCTTTTGGTGAAGGTGCAACTTGATCTTTAGATCAACGGAAAGGCGCTACGGGTCAAGTGAAGGAACGCTGGACCCAACAATCCACCCCCCCCCCCCCCCCAGCGTCCAGCACGACCCGCAAGCTCAGAGGTGCTCCACATGGTTCAGAGGTGGCGCACCACATGACTCAGAGGTGGCTTGACACATGGTTGCAACCGCCTGACCCCGGGTTGAGAAATTTCAGGAATTATCAGCGCCCCCCCCCCCCCCCCCCCCCCCCCTCCCCCGGTCTCGAACCCGCAACCTCCTCTGATACCAATTGAGAGGACCCATCGCAACCAACTCGACCAAAAGACCGGTCTTTTGGTGAAGGCGCAACTTGATCTTTATATCAACGGAAAGGCGCTACGGGTCAAGTGAAGGAACGCTGGACCCAACACAGTCCCAATTGGTCTGATAATTTTACCAAGGTCATACAGTAACCCTAAGGAGCACCACCAAAATTTGGAGGGCATTGGAGGTCATTTAACCCACTAATTAATTATTAGATGATTTATGAAATTATTTCAAAAACCTTAGAAAAAGGTTCTCCTAAAAATCCCAACTTTTGATATGATGTGTGTGTAGGTATAAGTAGACTATGTTCCAAATCTCAAGTCCATATCATTTCCCAACCAAAAGCTATTCAAGAAATGGTGGTTGTCCTACACTAAGGACCAGCCCCACCAAAATGGTCCTACAGGGAGCTACAGAACTCCTTTTGGGGTGAAATTAATTTTAAAATAAAGTAGACTTCAAGGGCTACAAATTTGATGTTGACTACTTTTTTATCAGAGGGCCCTAAGTATTTTTAATAATTAAATCTAAGTACAACAAAATATATGACAGAAATCTTATAAACATTTAATTATATAACTGTTTCTGTGTTCGACGAAATTCAAACTCTGCGTTCGACGAAAGCAGATCAAATCTGTGTTCGACGAAAGCAGATTAAATCTGCGTTCGACGAAAGCTGAACGCAGCTGTGCTCGACTAATTTCTCTAATAACAGCGCTCGACTAATATTTCTAATAACAACGCTCGACTAAAGTTGAACACCGCCCGTTCGACGAATTATTCGTTCGACGAATTTCTTACATCGCTCGACGAAATAAATGATATAACCATAAACAATAATAAACAGATCTGACAGTTCTCCGTCATCGTCCACAATCGTTGGACGGCTCACGACAGCCCATCCTGGGCCTCTTTGCGGGGTGATTTCCCGGCCACCTATGCCTCTTTCCGGCCGGCAAATGCCACCACAACCTCTGTTGAGGTGTTGGCCGGCGATAGGAGGTGTTTGGCCGGCCGGAGGTGGTCGGATCTGAATTTTAGAGGAGGGAAAAGAGCTCGAAACGAGCCTTTTTTGGAAACGCAATCCGAGCCCTATTGGGCACCGATCAAGCCCCAAATTAAGAAATGATCTAGCACCAAGGGAGAAGAAGAGGATCGGACCTGTTTGGGTGCTTGGCTCCTTGCCGCTTTCTTGTTGGCCATGGCCGTCCTGGAGCTTTTGATGCCATGCCGATTTAGGCCTCCTCTGCACGATTCTCTCTGGAGGGTTGGGGAAACTCTTCCTCTCTGAATACTGAAGGAAATGGGGGGAGTTTCAATCGGGATGGGATGTGTTTATTCCTGATAGCCATTAATGGCCATTAACCCAGACATCAGTTTCTTCCAATTTTCTCTTAATACAGCCCCCCTAGCCATAGAAACCCCAGATTTCGTTTGTAACTGATGGGGGAAGGTGAATGCTCATAAATTGGGAGGGAAATGAAGGATCAATTGCAATAAATCTCCATGAAAGCTCTCTTTCCCTCTCTCCGATTTGGGGGAAACTTCTCTTTTCTCTCTCCTAGTCAGCAAACACAGATTCCAAGAGGTAAATTCAGAAATCAGCAAGCCCACTAGATGATGGATCTCCTTAATTGGGCCTAGCCCAAATAGATTGGGCTAGATTAGGTTAAATTGGGGTATTTTGACCTAAATTAAGCGTGAGTTTGACTTTGGTCAAATTGACCAATTGGGTTCCCCCAAAGGGTGGCTTGGGCTCCATTGACTTCCCTTAAAGGTTAGGAAGGTCTAGGTAGGGTCAATTTGACAAGGTGAGGGTGAATTGCCCCTTATTAGGTCACTTTGACCAATTTAGGGTTCAGAGCAAATTGGTCAAATTGGAGGCCCCATGATGGGGCTTTTTGGTCCATTAGGATCCTAGTACCCATACAAGGGTAGGGGCATGGTCAATTTTGCATGGTGGGGCCCAATTGACCTTAATTAAGCTAGTTTGACCAATTTAGGGTTAAGGTTGACTTTAGTCAAATTGGCCTCTTAGGTTGACCCCAATGGGTCACTAGTGCTTCAAGGAGATCTCTAATGGGTTAGGGATGATATTGTGGGGTCAAGGTTCAAGGTGGGGTCCTAAAGTCCAACCATAGGCTTGGAATCTGAAAATTGCTATTTGCAGACCACTTGGGTTTTCTCCTTCTCACCTATGTTCACAAGGTCTTGAGCTCTTCCTATGGTTTTGTCATGACCTAGTCATGACAAAACCAACTTAGGGGTCTAGCTGTTTGGGGGATGTTACAAATCAGGATAGGAATTTTTGTAACGGTCCAGGCCCGCCAACACGGGACCCAGCTGGACTGCCGACACCCTCCCGGCCTAAGCCCGCCAACACGGGACCCAGCTGGCACTAAAAGGGTTCAGCCTAACCAGATGATCTGCAGACCATGCACCCCAACCCCTCTCTGTCCCACCACAGGGCACAGCGGGTTGTTGGAGACTGCAGTCCCCCTTTGATGAGAATTGAGCCAGTTAAGCGGCAGCGCGTGGACTTCCCAGGAGGTCACCAATCCCAGAATTGCTCCAGCCCGAGCACGCTTCACTATGGAGTACTTTCACTTCTCATCACCCATTGAGCTGCAGCTGGAGCAATTCTGGGATGGGTGACCTCCTGGGAAGTCCACGCGCTGCCGCTTAACTGGCTCAATTCTCATCAAAGGGGGACTGCGATCTCCAACAACCCAATGTGCTCTGTGGTGGGACAGAGAGGGGTTGAGGTGCATGGTCTGCAGACCATCTGGTTAGGCTGAACCCTTCCGGTGCCAGCTGGGTCCCGTGTTGACGGGCCTGGGCCGGGAGGGTGCCGGCGGTCCAGCTGGATCCCGTGTTGGAGGGCCTGGACCGTTACATCATCGCCTTGACCGCAGCAACTTCAGTCTCCAGCCAGGGCAGACCTGGAGCTCAAGCCGCCAAGCCGCGCGGCTTCTTTCTTTTCTTCTCTCTGTATCCCGTCACCACCTACCCGATTCTCCTATACCCGGGCAGGCGGTTATTTTATCCCTGCCCGTTCGGGCAGGACCCCGAGCCTATAAATAGGGGGTGTCAACGTTCCCAAGACACGCACACTCGAATCCAGGAGCTCGCTTGTCTGAGCTGCGGTCTCGAGTTTCCCGTCTTGCGACCTGTCTGACCGGCCGACTTCTTCTTTTCCGCTCTTACAGCCCGCTGTAATATCTTTTCTTCAATCAAAGGAAAGCCCATCACAGGAGTGGTATTCGCCGTGACGGGCAAAGTCTGGCCTTGACCGCTGCCAGCGGTCTCGATTTCTCTAACTAAAAAGTAACCGGCAGCCCGCAGCCTCCGATTTCTTTTGGAGGTGCGATTTCGGATTCAACACCACCAAAATGGACCTACAGGGAGCTACAGAATCCTTTTGGGGTGAAATCAATTTTAAAATAAAGTAGACTCCAAGGGCTACAACTTTGGTGTTGACCACTTTTTCATTTGAGGGGTTCTAGTATTTTTAATAACTAAAATGAAAAACTACAGGAAGTATGACAAAATGTGTTGGAACAAGTCTCTACGTTCGACGAACTTCCAATCTGCGTTCGACGAATGTCCAATCTACGTTCGATGAACGCCGTACTTTAGTACGTTCGATGAAATCTGATCTGCATTCGACGAACGTTGTGCTTCAGTTCGACGAAATCAGTCCTCCAACCTTTTCAGCAGATTACCTCTCCGTTCGACGAACTCCAGATTCAGTTTGATGAATTAATTCGTTCGGCGAATTAATTCAGTTCGACGAACTCCGGGGTCAGCTCGACGAACTCAACTATCAGTTCGGTGAATTAATTCCGTTCGACGAACTCCGGGTTCAGTTCGTCGAACTTAACTATGAGTTTGACGGATTCCAGAGTGTGTTCGACGAATGAATTCTGGGTTCTGTTTGACGAACTCAACTATTAGTTCGACAAACTCCAGTGTGTGTTTGACGAATGAATTCCGTTTGACAAACTCCGGATTCAGTTCGACGAACTCAGGCTACCACTCGACGATTTCCTTCTACTCAGATCGACGAATAAATGAAATAACGATATAACATAATCATTTAAATCTGAAGATCTTGCACCGATCTTGAAGTAGAACGGACGACATCCGTTTGTCTTCTTCCTCTGGCCGATGACCAGGATTAACCACACCTGGAGCTCCTTCATCCTTGTTTTCCCGGCAACCTAAGTGCCGCCCCGGCCGGCCAATGCCACCACCACCTTCGTTGAGGTGGTGGCCGGCGATTTATGGTGGTTGGCCGGCCGGAGGTTGCCAGAACAGGGGTATGGAGGCGGGATTAAAGCTCCAAAAATGGAGCTCTTGGCCTACCCAATTGGGGACCAATTGGCCCAAATCCTTGCAGGCAACTTGATGGGATCTATCCACAGAGAGAGAGGAGAAGAACCAGATCTTTAATCGGGCTCGAGGGTGGTTGTTTCCCGGATTTGCCATGGCCGCCCCTTCAAGTTGTGCTCCTTGCCGATCTCTTGATTCTCCACCAAATGCAACGATCTAGGACTCGATTTCAACTGATATCCCCCTTCTGAAGGTGATGTGTTGGAACAACCCTATTACTGATTTGGTTTCGGATCACTATCTGTTTACTAGGACTAAGTTGGCCCCAATGTATAGTCTAAAGGGTCAAGGTCTTAGGATGATAGAACTAAGGAAAAGAATCAGTTTCTGCGTTCGACGAACTCCATACTGCGTTCTACGAACTCCACTCTGTGTTCGTCGAACGACATGCTCCTACGTTCGACGAACATTCCAAGGTTCTGCGTTCGACGAACTCATTCTGTGTTCGACGAAATCCTCTCTGGGTTCGAAGAAATGCTCACAGCGGTCGACGAACTTCAGTCTCAGAGGTTGATGAACTTTAGTCTCAGCGGTTGACCAAATCTCAGCGTTCGACGAACCTCCCAGTCTCAGCGTTCGACGAACTCAGCTCTGCGCTCGAAGAATAAGTAACAAGATGCTCAGATAGACGAACTCAGTTCTTCCATGCAGATTTAAGCAGTTTATGTTTGAGATCGACGAACTCTAGATTATGTTCGACAAAATTTATTCAGATCGACGAAATTTCTATTCAGTTCAGTATTTCAGACAGATTATTTTTATTCTATTCTTTGAACTCAGATTATCAGCAACGTCTCTATTTATTCCAGATAAGTCAAGGATATTATCTTTCCTTTTTATTTTATTCATTTTCATTCTCTTCCCGAGAAAATAGCCGTTTGGCGGAAAAGGATATCATTAATTAAAAAGGAAATGGAATTAAAGTCTTGGTTTGCAGTTCCAAGAAATAATCCTCCAGATTATTTCATTCCTTATTTCAGAGGATTTAAATTTCAAATCAGTTAGAGATTTCAAAAGAAATAAGGAAGAAGATTTTTACAGGATATTATTACAGTACAGCAGCACAACAAGATAGAAAGAAGAAGAAGAATACTGTCGAGAGATATACAAAAGGAAGAAAAGAAAAAGCTTTCAGAGTTCATCTTCCTCAAGCAGCACATCTCACTTTCTGAGAACAACAATACAAATCATCTCTCAGATTTCTGCTGCAAGTTTCTAGATCTTCAAGAGCAATAAACATTCTGAGAAACATTTGTCTTTTAGATTCATCAGCTATCAAGGAAGATCTACATTCAAGAGAAAGCTCCATCCTCAACTGTCAACTGCATTCAATCAGACAGGGGGAGCTTTACAACATCAATATCCACTAGTCTTCTCTCAGATTATTGACAGAGAAGAACATCTAATCCCTCTTTATCCCCTCTTGTACAGGGTTCTAACTCCCTTCAAAAGTTAACCCCTTGGTGGAAGGGCACCTTATCAAAAACCTGTGGTTGGTTTGAGCACCTGATCAAAAGCTCGTTGGTGTTTGGACACCTGATCAAAAATCCGTTGGTGATAGGGCACCTGATCAAAAACCTAGTGGAATCATACCAAGGGTGGTATAAGAGTAGATGTACCCAGGTTGATTGGGGAACTACTATCAAATCGTTGTGACCTCTGTGTTCTTATTTATTTTTCTATACTGTGCTGTGTGATCTCTTTGTGTTTGTTTTTATAACTTACTCAATACACATATAAGTATCACTATTTTAATTCCGCTATAAAATTAAGTGAAAAACTTTTTAATACTCTATTCACCCCCCCCCCCCCCCTCTAGAGTAAATCTAAGATCTAACCTCACTTTCAATTGGTATCAGAGGACTTTCAATTGGTATCAGAGGTTGGTTGATTGTATATAGGCTAAAACCTGAATCAAAAGATCAATTAGATCTTAAATTTATTTTAGAGTTTTCTTTTGCTTAAAAACTCATGGCACAGAACAAAGAATATTCAAGCACAAGACCTCCTATGTGCAATCTAAATAAGTTTGCACTATGGAAGGCAAGGATCAGATTATACATGAATTCTATTGACGAACATATTTTTAATGTTATTTTGACAGGACCTCCTACACCTACAACAACAACAAGTGCTGAAACAACAACAACAAACAATGCTATTCCACAACCTGAGTGGACAGATGCTCAAAAGAAGCAGAGAAGTGCAGATGCCAAGGCTATGAATATTTTGGCACAAACAATGTCTGATGACATTTTCCAAAAAGTTGTGGAATGCACTTCAGTAAGGGAAATCTGGAGGTCACTCAACAACATGGTTGAAGGATCAGCAGATGAAAGAAAAGATAGAAGATCCCACCTTATTTCTCAGTATGAAAACTTCAAGAAAGGAGAAACTGAGACAGTGGCTGATATGTACAATAGACTCAGTCTCATAATCAATGAGCTGAAATCTTTAGACAAAGTGATCTCCATCACTGAATTCAATGATAAGATCCTAATGTGCTTCCCCAGCACATGGGACTCTAGGATCTGGCCAATCAAGGAAGCCAGAAGCCTTAATGAGATCTCCACTGAGAGCTTGTTAGGCAAACTTAAATCCTATGAGCAGCTTATCAAAACCAGAGAAGCTGAACAATCTACTTCATCTCCAGCATCCAATGAGGAGAGAAGTATAGCTTTCCAAGATACTGAAGAGGAAGATACAGCTCCAAGAGATGTGGAGTTCATGAGTCTTCTAGCCAAAAGGTTCTACAAGATAGCTAGAAAAGATTTCAGAAAGAAGGATTCAAGATCAATAGAAAAGCCAAGGTATGACAAATCTAATTCTAAAGAAATTATTTGTTATGGCTGCAGGAAACCTGGACACATTCTACCCGAGTGTCCAGAGAATTAAAAGAAGGAAAAGAGAAAAATTAAAGAAGAAAAGAGGCACTACCTCAAGCCTTCCTCCCACAAACACAAGCATAAGGGAAGAGGGTTTGTAGCTGAAATATGGAGTGAAACAGAATCAGAGTCTTCATCCAGCTCATCTGAAGATAAAGAAAAATCAAAAGACAAGGACCAATGTTTGATGGCAATATATGACTCAAACAGTGAGTCAGAATATGGATCATCATCTAGCTCCAGTGATGATGAAGAAGAAAGGAACTTCTGAATGATGTCTATCAATGCCTCAGCAAACAACTCAGATGAATCATAGTCTGACAATGATGCTGATAAGGTAATCTCAAACTTTGATTTTAATTCAATTAAATTCAAAGATGAATTCAAAGTTCTTTGCTTAGATTTAATCAAATCTGAGAAAGAGATAATCTCTCTCAGAAATCAGATGGCTGAAATAAACCAACTAAGTGAAGAAAATGTTATTCTTAAGAAAGAATTGGCTGCCTCCAGAAAAACATATTATTCTCATTGAGAACAAACTATCTGAGGCTAAGAAATTTGAAGAATCCCTAAATGGGAGAAGTATCAAACTGATGGACATCACAAGCACAGTAAATGCCAAACTTAACGGCAAACTAGGCTTGGGTGCATCATCAAGTGAGCCACATCTGATTAAGAAGAACATAGTTTCTACACCAATAAAGTTCATCTCTGCCAAGAGCAAAGAGGTAGTAGAAGTTGATAAGAACATTTCAAGCAAGGCTGTTAAGAATAAAGGAATTCAGCAGAATTTGTCGAACGGAGCTCGACGAAATCAGACGAATTCGTCGAACGGAGATCGACGAACTCTGAAGACAGAATTTCAGTATATTCATTATTTAAACGGTGCTCGACGAAAGCACTTCACTTCGTCAAATGGCAATCGATGAACTCAGCCCAGTTCATCGAACGGAAAATATACAGAAAATCTGAAGAATTCTTATTCTCAATATACTAAGAATCCTTTCACTGAGTGGATAATTCCTCCAAGGAGATATCATCCACAAGGTTATAAGGATCAGCCTGAGATGTCTTTTATTTCAGAATTTTGTGGAAAAACAAAAGGACCCAAGGTAGTCTGGGTCAAAAACAACTAGTTTATTTTTTCTATTGTGTAGGTACAGGGCTATCCAAAATTAAATGAACAATGGTATTTGGATAGTGGATGTTCAAAGCACATGACAGGAAATAAGGCCAACCTAAGCAACTACAAGGCAAAGCTTGGACCCAAAGTGATCTTTGGAGACTCCAACTGTGGACAAACCAAAGGCTATGGACAGATCAAAGTTGGAGCAATCACCTTCAAAGAGGTAGCTAATGTCAAGGGTCTGAAGCACAACCTCATCAGCATAAGCCAGTTATGTGATGAAGGTTATCAGGTAACTTTTAACCATTCCTTATGTCTTATTACCAATAATAAAAACAAATTTGTATTATCTGGTATTAGACATGAAAACATTTATTTAGTCAATTTTGACTCTGCCAATTCAGATATCTGCTTATTTAATTATATAAGTAAAACAAATGAATTATGGCATAAAAGTCTAGGATATATTAACCTTAGGACTATATCTAAGCTCTCTAAGGACAATCTTGTTAGAGGACTGCCTTCTGGTTCATACAAGAAGGAAGGACTCTGCAGGGCTTGTCAATTAGGTAAGCAAACTAGAAGTAGTTTTAAATCTTTATCCAAGAGTGATTCACCTAGGATTTTGTATTTACTGCATTTGGATCTTTTTGGACCCACTGCAATACAAAGTCTAGGAGGGAAGCATTACTCTCTAGTTATTGTAGATGACTTCTCAAGATTCACTTGGGTGTTCTTTCTTAGGAACAAGTCTGACACCTTCAGTGTTATGACAGACTTTCTCAGGTCCATCAAGATTGAGTACTCTACTCTAGTTGCATTGATCAGAAGTGATCATGGCACTGAGTTTAAATCTCTTCTGATGAGAGAATTCTGTGGAAAAGAAGGGATCAGGCAGTGTTTCTCTGCTCCTAGAACTCCTCAAAAAAATGGGGTAGCTGAAAGGAAAAATAGAACCCTAATTGAATTAGCAACTACATTGCTTGCTGATGCAAACATGCCACTCTCTTTTTGGGCAGAGGCAGTGAACACAACAAATTATGTGTTGAACAGAAGCCTGATACATAAGCTTAAGGGCAAAATTCCCTATGAATTACTCAAGAATAAAAAGCCTAAGGTTAACTATTTTAAGATATTTGGCTGTAAATGCTATGTGCATAACAATGACAAGAAGTATCTAAAGAAGTTTGAAGCAAAAGCTGCTGAAGGCATATTCCTTGGATATTCTCTTTCTAGTAAAGCATACAGAGTTTACAACAAATCTACTCTTAAGATAGAAGAGTCCATGTATGTATCTTTTGATGAAACTAACATGTAAATTGAGGAGAGGAACACCACCTCTACCAAACATACTTTGCAGGTACCAGCTCTATGTGAAGAGCTTAATGGATTGAATCTACAGAATGAAGAATCACTACTTCCAGCAAATGAAATAATTGAAGACAATGAAGAAGAGGATAATCCAGATTTTGCTGACAACTCAAATCAAGTGACAGCTGAACAAGTCCCTCAAGTGGAAACAATTATTAAACCAACTCCAACTGTTGATCACATCACAGTTAGAGATCATCCAATATCTCAAGTGATTGGAGATATTTCAGCAGGTGTTCAAACAAGGCATCAACTACACCAAAATAAGATGCACACTTGTTTCCTATCCCAAATTGAACCTCAATCCATAAAAGATACAGAATAAGATCCAAATTGGATTCTTGCAATGCAAGAGGAGGTCAATCAATTTGGAAAGAATAAGGTATGGGATTTGGTTCCAAGACCAAAAGGCCATCCAGTCATTGGCACCAAGTGGGTCTTCAGGAACAAGCTAGATGATCAAGGCAACATAGTCAGAAACAAAGCACGATTGGTAGCCCAATGATATTCATAAGAAGAAGGAATTGACTATGATCAGACCTTTGCTTCTGTTGCAAGACTTGAAGCTATCAGGATTTTTTGGACTTTGGTGCATTCAAGAAATTCAAAGTATACCAGATGGATGTGAAGAGTGCATTCTTGAATGGAGACATCAAAGAAGAAGTCAATGTGGAACAACCACCAGGTTTCATCTCTCCAACTCACTCATCTTATGTATTTAAGCTTAATAAAGCTCTCTATGCTCTCAAGCAAGCTCCCAGAGCATGGTATGAGACCTTAGCTAATTTTCTTTTGGAGAACAATTTTTGTAGAGGCGTAGTTGATAAAACCCTATTTTTCAGGATACATAAAAATCAAACTTTACTAGTTCAAATATATGTAGATGATATCATATTTGGCTCTGCTGATTCAAATTTATGCAAAAGGTTTTCTAACATAATGCAATCTAAATTTGAAATGAGTAGTATGGGTGAGTTATCTTACTTCCTTGGTCTTCAAGTGAAGCAAACTCCAAATGGCATATTCATATCACAATCCAAGTATGCTAAGGAATTAGTGAAAATATTTGGTATGTCTGATGTTTCCACCATGAAAACAACCATGCCCTCAAATGTTGTTGTTGAAAATGATGAATCAGGGAAACCTGTTGATCAGAAAGTATATAGAGCAATTGTTGGCTCACTACTTTACTTAACAACTAGTAGACCTGATATAATTTTTGCTACATGAAAGTCTTTATTTAAGGGTAGCTAATCAACTAGAGGGGGGGGGGGGTGAATAGGTTATTTTAAATTCTATTTAAATTCTTGATCAAATCCTAAGTGTATGAGAGTTTATAATCAGAACTTTCAAGAAACAATCAAACACACATAATTTTATAGTGGTTCCCCTATCTAGGTTAGTCCACTTTCCCCCTTCTCCCCTCTAGCAGTGTGCCAGATAGGGCTTATATCTCCTCCAGATCTCAGACCACAAAAAGGTCTTACAGCTCAGATCTCAACAAATCTTATAGTCTCAGATCTCAACAGATCCTACAATCTCAGATCTCAACAGATCCTACAATCTCAGACTTGCCAAAGTCCTACCTCAACCTTTATAACAAGAGGATTACACTCACATCCATCCTTGGATCCTACAACTCAGATCACAAATGATCCTACAGCTCAGATCTGACAATTCAGATCCTACAGGGATTGAGAGATGATAGTAATAATACTATACTCAAGTTCTTCAATGTATAGAGTCTTTTATTCTATCTGAATGATCAGACAGAATACTTCAACATATCAAAAATAGCAAAAATCGTCTTCTCGAATCGCACAGGCTGTGATGACTGTTGTTCTTGAGGAAGATAAGATATTCCTCCTTGGCCTTCTCCCTTCAGAAAATATCAGCAACAGATTGCTGAATTGATTTCTTCAAAACAAAAATGATTCTGAAGGAAGAGAAGATTTCTTCTGATTCTTCTTGTGAGAGCCTTTGATTTGCAGGATGAAAACGTGCTTCTCTTCAATGGAAACCTTTCTTTTGTATCCTTGATTGCAACGGCAATATCTCTAGAATAGGAAATGAATGCCAGCTGCAGATCTTGATGGATTTCCTGGATATTCTTCCTTGTACACTTCCTCAGATTGCGCCTTGAAAGATAGAGAAGATAATGGCTAGAACTCAATTTGAATTACAGATCATGCCTTCTATTTATAACCCGCAATCCGCGTCATCTGAGACGCTCCTCCATGTCAGCGTAACGTCAAATCCTCAACGGTATTTAGCAGATTTACTGTTGACAAGGCGTCGAGACATGGTCGTCGTCTCGACGTAGCTTAGCTTGCTGTAGATGTACTATATCACCATCCTTTACTTAGAGCATCTAAGGAAGAGGGCGTTGAGCGGTGTGTAACTCAGTCGACGCTTCTTATTCCACAGCGTCGAGTGATGTTCCTTGCTTCGACGCTTTCTTATTCCACGGCGTCGAGTGATGTTCCTTGGTTCGACGCTTTCTTATTCCACGGCATCGAGTGATGTTCCTTGGTTCGACGCTTCCTTTTGACTTAGACTCAAATCTTCAGTCAGTGACCTTGCCGTTGAGACAGCAAGCATAAGTCGATGCTTTTGGATCATAGGCGTCGAGCGATGTGTAGTGTCTCGACGCTCGTGGACTTGGATGTACTTCTTGATCAGTTAACTTGACCTGATCTCCTGCACAGTGATTCTAGATAATATATCAAATACATTGTGAGGTATATCTTTGATTTAGGAATGGACTTCTCCAAATCTAGGACATTGTGGGCAATGGTCCCAACAATCTCCCCCTATTTGAAGAAGTCATAACCTTATTCAATGATATACCCCTTTTTACAAAGATAATCAACATTTTTACATAGGCAATCATGATATCATTAACAGTTTTCATAAAATCAGATTACCATATCAAACTAATAAGAGAGAACATCTCAGGCATTAGTTATGACATAAGCACAAAATCACAGATTACATGATATACATCACAAGCAGTTCAGAATTAATCATGTAGTTATAATGAGAAGATCACATCACAGGCATATATATTTGATGACAGTCAAAGAAAAATCAGTTTGCTCTGAGAGCTCATTAAGATTGTTCAATTTACACAATATATAAATAAAATTTCAAGTCCTATTGTTGTTCAGGTTCCCTGATTTCTGGTCCTCTCCTGGCTTTCTTGGTTAGAGCTTCAACAACTTTTTGCCTTCTTTGTAAGTAGCCAAATGACTTTGGGAAGTATCTGATTGGCTCCTTAGCATTTGCCTGAACACTCCCAGCTAGCTTGTCAGCTTTGAACTTTATAATCAGCTCCTCCTGATCACTGTATTTTCTCCACTCAGCTTCAGAGTACCACTTCTCTCTTTCTCCTAGATTAGTTTTAACTGCTTTCCATGCTGCCAGAATTATTTCCCTTGAGGAGGGAGACTAGTGTTCATAATCATCCCTTGCTTGAATTTCTTCTCTGAATTTCCTCTTGCTGGATTCTACTTGTTCATAAATAATATTCTTACTCTTGTTCTTATCTTCAGGACTATACATCTTAGCAATGTTCTTTTGAATTTGGGTAGGAGATGCGGGCTTGGATTCAGAAACTTGATCATCATAGTTTATGATAGGATGGCCTAAGGTTTCTCTGATGCAATTGGAGGTCCAAATATCATGATCAGAGCTGGCTTTAATTATTAACCTCTCCCCCTTTATGACTTCTTCTACTATATGATCTCTGAGGACATTTTTATGAAATCTAACCTGACCCTCCAGATGATTGACTCCTCCTTCAATAGTTTTCTTGACCTTGAGAAGGTGACCATCAATGATGTCTGTAGTCATTTTTACTTAATTTCCTAATGTAGAGGAGCTCTCATCAATCTTAGCAATCATAGCAGTATCATGTTGTTGCAACTTGGCATCTATTTTGGCAGTTCCTATTAAAATCTGTGCAACTTGTTCTTTATATAAAACCTGTATATTGTTGCTCAAAATGCCCTGATTGCGTTGAACATCATCTGCAGTCTTTTCAATACTTGCTTGTTTTGTTTTAATGATCTTGGAAGTCTCTTTGATTTCATTTAATTGGTCAGCTGTGTAATCCACAGAAGCAGTAGCTCTTTTGAAAAACTTGACAATTTCATCTCTCATTTCAGTCATCTGAAGGTTGACTTCAAACCTAACTAATTTCATTTGAAAATTTACTTCATTTTTCATTTTAGTATTTGAAAATTTACTGCTCCATTGATCTTCTTTGACTGTTAAGCAAATCCTCCAGCTGAGGTAGTATAGAACTTAGGCCCACATTATTTGCTCTTGCTTCACTAGCACTGCTACTGTTGTCTTCTTTAAACAAAGAATCTTTTCTATAGCTCATATGTGAACTGGAGGATGATTCTATTTTGATAATTTTCTCAGCCTTTTTCTTTTGGGTTTGAGATTCTCCTCCCATATCCATAGTATCAATATCAATGTTCTCTGGAGCAGGGATCTCAAGCTTAGACTCCCCCTCAACTTCTGCATTGTCTGGAGCAAGGTGTTCTGGAGCAAGGTTCTCTGGAGCAGGGATCTCATTATGAGACTCCCCCTCAATTAGAAACTCCCCCTCAGTTATAGCAGGGAATTCAGATGGAACTTCTCTCTCTTCTTCTTCTTTCTCTTTCTCATCTTGTTCTTTGTTGATCTCAGCACCCTCTTTCAATATTGGATCAGTACCTGTTTGTGTGTCAGGAATACTGTCCCTAGGAGGTTGTTCCCTTTTTTCATCCTCAGATGTTGTGAGATCAGGATTGTGGATTGGGGTGGATTTTGATTTCCTTCTGGAGGATGATGAACTTGAAGGGCTGGAAGAGACCTGCTTCTTCTTTTTCATTTGAATTTTCTTCTACTTGGAGGAGGCCTCTGCTTATGGTTGATTTGACAGAGTCCTTTCACATCGTTCCAGCATCTTTATGTCCATTTTCTTCATATGGTTTATTCTTGATCCAAGTCAGTTGTTCAATGTATCTGGGATCACCTTTGCAAGGTAAAGGGACAGTATCCTACCCATGTTGGGTGCTTGGATACATTCTATCACTCTATCAAAGACAACCCGTCCCCAGTCAGTTTTGAGAGTATAGATGATTCTGGTCAATAGGATGAACATTTTCCTAGAGATTTTGTCATGGGAGCATGTCTTACATAACAGTCCCTTTCCAATTATGTCTGATAATAGATTTCCTCTTGAATTCATTCCTTTCCTCAACACGCTTCCAGATATTTCGTGTGAAGTTTCAATCCCAAACCAAGCTTGAGCTAACCTGATTTGTTCAGAACTTACCTCTTCTTCTTCTTCATCACTCTTGAGTCTTGGCAATTGTAGTGCATTAGTAAGTCTTTTAGGTGTGATCTTAACTTTCCTTCCATTCACGGTATATTTGAGCTTCGAATTGGCGGTGTCTATTACTACCTTACAAAATAACTCCAAGAATTCTCGTTTCCAGATTAATGTCGATTCAGATAAGAGGTATTGTAGCCCTGATTTATGAATTAACTCGATAGAGTACTTGATTTCGTCTAGTACGGCTTGGAAACCATTTCGAACTAGTTCTCCTCCTTCGTAACGGTAATCGCTGTTCTTGGGAGGCATTGTTGTTGTAGCTTTTTAATTGAAGGTCTTGAGAATTAGATTTTCTAGGGCAGAGAATTTCGAACTGGGAATTCTAGGTTTAAGAAAGCATAGGTACTGCCGAAGTATCTTCCCCATATATAGAGTTTCTAGTTCTTGATATTTGAAACGCCACGCATAAGACTTTGTTTGACAAGATTGATCAAATGGTTCAGATTCACCCAGTCTCGAGACGGCCTTGCTCTTTCTGAAAAAGCATTGAGACCGCTAGACGCAAGTTATCCTCGCTCGACGCCAGTTATCCTTGCTTGACGCCAATTATCCTCGCTCGACGCCAGATATCCTCGCTCGACGCCAGATATAATTTTACTCACCTTTTTGGATTTAGTTCAATTATTATTTTTATTTATTTATTACATTTTCTATACTATTTGAGAATTGTTATTTATTCTAGCTTTATTTTGGATTATTGTATATTTCAAGACAAAGACAGGTTCATTCCATATTTAGCATTCCTAATTCAATTTTGAAGTTGTTGAATTTTGTTTCATCCAAGGGTTTAGTGAATATGTCAGCCACTTGTTTGTCTGTGGGGACATATTCAATCGTGATATCCCCATTTTCTACATGTTCCCTAATGAAATGATATCTAATTTCTATGTGCTTTGTTCTACTATGTGATACAGGGTTATTAGCAATAGCAATAGAACTAGTTGAATCACAATATAAAGGGGATTTACTTAGTTGGATTTTATAGTCTTGGATTTGATGTTGAATCCACAGTAGCTGAGCATAGCAGTTTTGAGTTGAGAGGTACTCATATTCTGCTGTAGAGATAGCTACACTAGTCTGCTTCCTGCTACTCCAAGATATTAGACTTTTGAAAAGGAAATGACAGGTGCCTGATGTGCTTTTCCTGTCCTCCTTGCATCCTGCAAAGTCAGCATCTGAAAATCCGGTCAGTTCAAAATCATTACTCCTAGGGTACCATAGGCCAAGATTGAGAGTACCCTTCTGATATCTCAGGATTCTTTTGACAGCAGTGTAGTGAGATTCGGGTTCACTTGGTACCTAGCAACACAATGTTTGGCCTACTAGCAGTTAGGTAGTGTAATGAGCCAATGATGCCTCTGTACAAGGTTTCATCAATAGGTTTCCCTTTGTCATCCTTGTCCAGAGACATGTTGGCTACCATTGGGGTTTTCATGACAGTGGAACTTTCCATTCCAAACTTCTTGATGATCTCCTTGGTGTACTTGGTCTGAGAAATGAAAATTCCTTCCTCAGACTGTTTTACTTGGAGTCCCAAGAAGTATTTGAGCTCTCCCATGCTGCTCATTTCAAATTTCCCTTGCATAAGGCTTGCAAACCTTTTGCAAAGTTTATTATCAGTTGGGCCAAAAATTATGTCATCTACATATACTTGTACTAGTAGGATATGACCTTTATCTACCCTAAGAAACAATGTCTTGTCTATCTTTCCCCTTAAGAATTTGTTCTCAATGAGAAACGTAGAAAATGTCTCATACCAGGCTCTAGGTGCCTGTTTTAGACCATACAAGGCTTTTAGTAATAGATAAACATAGTTTGGATGAGTAGAATCAATAAAACCTGGGAGTTGTTCTACATATACTTCTTCCAGTATTGTTCCATTAAGGAATGTTGACTTCACATCCATTTGATATAATATGAATCCAAGATGTGCTGCATGCAAAGGCCAGGAATAGCCTTATTGCCTCCAGTCTTGCCACAGGAGCAAATACTTGATCAACGTCTATGCCTTCCTCCTGTCTCTATCCTTGGGCAACCAACCTTGCTTTGTTCTTGATAATCACTCCACTTTCATCCAATTTATTCCTGAATACCCACTTGGTCCCTATGACTTTGTGTTTCTTTGGTCTTGGTGCCAAAATCCAGATCTTGTATCTTTCAAATTGATTTAGCTCTTCTTGCATAGCCAATGTCCATGAAGGGTCCCTATTGGCTTCTTCAAATTTCTTAGGTTCTATTTTGGATAGAAAGTTGTGATGCAATTCCTTATTTATTGAGTTTCCTCTTCTTGTTTGCACACCTTCATTGGGATTTCCTATAATCTGTTCTTTGGGGTGATCCTTCAGGTGCTTGGTTGCATTTCTCCACCTCTCATTCTCCCTTTGTGATTCTGGTGCAGCTATTTGAGTTGGTTGTTCTTGAGGTTCTGGATGTTGTGGTTCTTCAACAACAATTGGTTCTTCATGTGTGTATTCTTCTTGAGACTCATCCTCTCTAGTCACAGTCACAGTCCCATTAGTTTCATCATTGTTTTCAATGTGCTGTTCATTGATATTCAGCTCCTACAATTTCTGTGTTGGACCTGCATTACTAGAGAGACTTCCCAGATCCTTATAAATAAGGTTGGTTTCATCAAATACAACATGTATAGATTCTTCTATCTTATTAGAGATTTTGTTGTAGATTCTATAGGCTCTGCTTTGAGAGTTATAGCCAATGAAGATTCCCTCATAGGCTTTTTCAGCAAACTTAGTGAGGTGGTGCTTTCCATTAGTTAACACAAAGAACTTACTTCCAAATATTTTGAAGTAGGCTAGAGTGGGTTTTCTACCCTTCATCAACTCATAAGGGGTCTAATTCAGTTTCTTATTAATAAGTGCTCTATTCTGCACATGACATGCTGTGTTTACAGCTTCAGCATAGAAGTGCTCAGGAAGTGAGGAGTCACTCTGCATACTCCTACCGGCTTCAATGAGTGCTTTATTTCTTCTCTCAGCAACCCCATTTTGTTGGGGAGTTCTGGGAGATGAAAACTCTTGTGAGATGCCAAGATTTTCACAAAACTTGGTCATGGCACCTGACTGAAATTCAGTTCTATGGTCACTTCTGATTTTGACCACTGTATTTCCTATTTCATTTTGGATTTGCCTAATAAAGCTAGTAAATACTTATAGAGTATCTGACTTATGTCTTAGGAAGAACACCCATGTGAATCTAGTGTAATCACCAACAATAACAAGAGTGTAAACCTTTCCTCCTAAACTGTGAATTGGAATGGGGCCAAACAGGACCATGTGTAGGAGGTATAGACATCTTGTGGAATCCTTCTCACCAATTGGTTTGAAGGATGACTTAGTTTGCTTACCCATTTGACAAGCATGGCAGGGACCCTCCTGCACACACTTCCACTTAGGCCCTGCTCTCACTAGTTTTCCTGAAATGAGCTTATTTATAGTCATATAGTTTATATGAGCTAACCTTTTGTGTCATTGCACACTACTAGAGACTTTGTTTTCAGCTACTAAGCATATGGGATTTTCTTGTTCAGAACATATAAAATTTAAGCAGTAAATGTTGCCACTACTAGTGCCTGAGAGAATTATCTCATTCTCTTTCATAATTAGGCACTTATCCTTATGGAATGAAATGTCATACCCAAGATCACATAATTGACTTATGCTGATGAGATTGTGTTGCAATCCATCAACATAAGCAACTTTGGTGATGGTGACAATTCTAGTTGTGATCTTACCATATCCTTTAGTCTTACCTCTGTCAGATCCTCCAAATATAACCTTTGGTCCATCCTTCACAGAAGTATAATCATTTAGTAGACTTCTTGTTCCAGTCATGTGCATGGAACACCTACTGTCCAAATACCAAATAGGAGTTTGATTGGTCTTTGGACATACCTGCAGTAAGAAAATTACTTTTTCTTAGGAACCCACACAAAGTTGGGTCCTAGAACTTTGTTAGCATAAGCTGGTTTATTTACTTGTTGTTTGATCCTTTGTGCTGTGTGTGTTGCCATTGGTCTGAGTACTGGTTTTCCAGAATTAATTCTTGGGACAGTTGGGTTAAACCAGCAATCAAGAGCAAAATGGCCAACCTTTCCACAACACCAACATCCATATTTGTTATACCTCATTTGAGGTCTTTTCACCTCTTTGGATTCACTCACATTTTGTCTAGTTACCCCAATCAATGGAATTTTCTGAGATGATTTTCTGTAAAGTTTTTCAGTGAATTTTGCAGATTCAGATTGCTTGACAGCAGTAGTCCTCACTACTGATCTCAGTTCCTCTCCTTTGGATTTGGTGTTTGTTCCAAATATAAAGGGGCCATGATGAAATAATTCTTTTTCTTTGTGTAGAGATTTGGCAGCATTAATACTTGGTTGAATTGAGTAAGCTTTGCTAGTGGAACACTCATTCTTCCAATGTCCATGCACACCCTCTAGATCATACTCATTTGTGGTAAGCATGGCTTTGTTGAATTTTATGGGGTGCATGGGTGCCTTGTCATTATCTTTAGATTTATTTTCTGCCTTCCCTTTGTATCCTATGCCACATCTGTCTAGTGCAGAGAATGTGTCTATTATGGGAAGTACAGTTTGTGGTTTTGAAAATTCTGCGACAAGCTTCCTTTCAGCTAGGAGCTTTGTCTCAAGTTCTTTTATTAATTTCTCTCTAGAGCATATAGTCTCAACTTGAATGATGGACTCAACTCTCAATTTGCTAAGCTCCTTGCTTACCTGATTCAGCCTCTCAGCTGCCTCACTGTATTGGGAGTTAGTCTCTTTTAGTTCAGTTATTTCTTTATGTAGTTTCTTGTTATGCATTTTACTCTTTAGGGAGTGACTCATATTTCTCAACCATTTTATCTTCATGAAAGTTAAATTTTGAGTCACTCTCATCAGAAGAAAATGAATTTGCATCAGGTTTTGAAATGGTGTTATGTTCAGATTCAGAATCAGATAAAGGAGTTCTATCAAGTACCTTCACAGTGGAAATTGTCTCCTGATCCTCTTCATCCCTAAGGTCCATGAGTCCTATATTTTCTTCTTCATCCTCTTCACTATCAGACCGTGATAGTGGGGCTCTTATCATAGGTCTATAGTACAGAATGTCTTCACTTTCGTGGACAGCCATCAGTGCCAAGAGTGCCTCTTCACTGTCTGAATCAGTTGATTGAGACTCACTGTCACTAAGAGTGACTTTGCCTTTCTTGGCTATCAGGCTCCTCCCATGTTTCTTGTCAGACTTGTGCCTCCTCTCATCAGACTTCTTGTTGTTCTTTCTTTTTGATGGACAATCAGCAATCATGTGCCCAGGTTTCCTGCATTCAAAGCACACAGTTTCTTCTGAATTATATTTATTATGTTTAGAATTATACCTATCCTTCTTGGAATCTGATTTGAATCCTTCAGAATAGTTGGAGTGCTTCTTGGATCTGGATGACTGAGAAGGCCTAATTTCTAGTGTTGTTTTCTTTTGAGCATCCTTTTCAGCTGTTTGGTGAAGAGTGCCAGTTCACCATTTGATATTTCAGAGTCAGAATTGCTGGTCACTGATTCTTCAGATTCAGATGGTATCCTGGGGGGTGATGACATCCTCTCCTTGCTTCTCTTGGAACTTTCTGCCTTCAGAGCAATGGGATTCTCCTTGTTGTGTCCTTCTTCAGCTTTTCTGGTGTTCAGGTGAAGTTCATGGTACAGAAGTTTCCCATATAGGTTCTGGGGCTAAATGTTTCCCAGATTTCCCATTTCCCTGATAGCACAGATCTTGATGTCCCATTCTTTGTTAAGGGATCTCAAGAATTTATCATTCAGCTCATAGTCTGCAAATGTTCTTCCATAGGTTTTCAGACCATTGACAATTTTGAAGAATTTCTCATAACATATTGCTATTGTGTCCTTCTTGTCTTGTCTGAAAGCCTCATATTACTGATTCAGAAGAGACTTCCTGTCATCTCTGACTTCTTCAGTCCCTTCCATATAGACAATGAGTGAATCCCACATTTCCTTGGCAGTTTTGCAGTGCCCTAGATTCTGGAAAGTTGAATCCTCAATTGCACTAACAATGATGTTCTAGGCTCTCTTATCCATGGTGGCCAGAGTTACTTCATCTTTAGTCATCTCAGAATATGTTTTGGGAGTCTTGATGTTTCCATCTGTGAATGAGACCTTCATAGGAACAAAAGGTCCTTCTTGAACTGTGATGTATATCCTAGGGTCAGAGGCTTCCATGAATAATCTAACCATTTCCTTCCAAATCCCAAAATTCTCTTTTCTACAGATTGGTAATTTCATGGATGTGAATTCCGTGTTCCCTTCATTGTTTGCCATGAAGACTTAACAGATCTACCCTTAGGATGTCTTGTTCAGGCTGTTAAACATTTTCTAGAACAACCTTCCTCTGATACCACTTGAAAGTCTTTATTTAAGGGTAGGTAATCACCTAGAGGGGGGGGGGGGGGGTGAATAGGTTATTTTAAATTCTATTTAAATTCTTGATCAAATCCTAAGTGTTTGAGAGTTTATAATCAGAGCTTTCAAGAAACAATCAAACACATAGAATTTTATAGTGGTTCCCCTATCTAGGGTAGTCCACATTCCCCCTTCTCCCCTCTAATAGTGTGCCAGATAGGGCTTTTATCTCCTCCAGATCTCAGACCAAAAAAAGGTCTTACAGCTCAGATCTCAACAGATCTTACAGTCTCAGATCTCAACAGATCCTACAATCTCAAATCTCAACAGATCCTACAATCTCAGACTTGCCAAAGTCCTACCTCGGCCTTTATAACAACAGGCCTACACTCAGATCCATCCTTGGATCCTATAATTCAGATCACAAATGATCCTACAGCTCAGATCTGACAATTCAGATCCTACAGGTATTGAGAGATGATAGTAATAATACCAGACTCAAGTTCTTCAATGTATAGAGTCTTTTATTCTATCTGAATGATCGACAGAATTCTTCAACAGATCAGAAACAACAAAAATCATCTTCTTGAATCGCACAGGCTGTGATGACTGTTGTTCTTGAGGAAGATAAGATATTCCTCCTTGGCCTCTCTTCAGAAAATATCAGCAACAGATTGATGAATTGATTTCTTCAAAACAAAAATGATTATGAAGGAAGAGAAGATTTCTTCTGATTCTTCTTGTGAGAGCCTTTGATTTGCAGGATGAAAATGTGCTTCTCTTCAATGGAAACCTTTCTTTTGTATCCTTGAATGCAACAACAATATCTCTAGAATAGGAAATGAATGCCAACTGCAGATCTTGATGGATTTCCTGGATATTCTTCCTTGTACACTTCCTCAGATTGCGCCTTGAAAGATGGAGAATATAATGGCTAGAACTCACTTTGAATTACAGATCATGCCTTCTTTTTATAACCCGCAATCCGCATCATCTGAGATGCTCCTTCATGTCATCGTGACGTCAGATCCTCAACGGTCTTTAGCGTCTTTAATGTTGACAAGGCGTAGAGACATGGTCGTCGTCTCGACGTAGCTTAGCTTGCTGTAGATGTACTATAACACAATCCTTTACTTAGAGCATCTAAGGAAGAGGGCGTTGAGCAGTGTGTAACTCAGTCGATGCTTCTTATTCCACGACGTCGAGTGATGTTCCTTGGTTTGATGCTTTCTTATTCCACAACGTCGAGTGATGTTCCTTGGTTCGACGCTTTCTTATTCCATGGCGTCGAGTAGTGTTCCGTGGTTCGACGCTTCCTTTTGACTTAGACTCAAATCTTCAGTCAATGACCTTGTCGTTGAGACAGCAAGCATAAGTCGACGCTTTTGGATCACAGGCGTCGAGCGATGTGTAGTGTCTCGACGCTTGTGGACTTCGATGAACTTCTTGATCATTTAACTTGACCTGATCTCCTGCACAGTGATTCTAGATAATATATCAAATACATGTGAGGTATATCTCTGATTTAGGAATGGACTTCTCTAAATCTAGGACATTGTGGGCAATGGTCCCAACACTACATGTATTTGTGCTAGGTTCCAAGTTTACCCCAAAGAATCTCACCTAATTTTACTAAAAAGAATTTTGAGATATATAAAGGGTTGTCCAAATCTAGGACTATGGTATCCAACAGCTCCAGAATTTGAATTAACTGGATTCTCAGATTATGATTATGCTGGATGCAGAGTAGACAGGAAAAGCACATCAGGAACTTGCCAGTTTCTTGGTGATAGGCTTGTGTCTTTGTTTTGTAAGAAACAAACATCTGTGTCTAGATCAACAGCTAAAGCTGAATACATAGCTGCAGGCAGTTGCTGCTCACAGATATTGTGGATACAAAATCAGCTTCTAGATTATGGTATCAATCTAAATAATTCAATTATATTTTGTGACAATACTAGTGCAATATCTATAGCACAAAATCCAGTACTCCATAGTAGGACTAAACACATAGAAATTAGGCACCACTTTATCAGAGATAATGTGGATAAAAATAAAATTTACCTACAATTTATTCCTACTAACTTACAAAGAGCTGATATTTTCACCAAACCATTGGATGAAAAGAAACATATCTTCTTTATAAATCAGCTAGGAATGATAGATGGAGATTCAATCAATTAAAAATTAAATTTTCTACTTATCCCATCTCTTCATCGAACTGAGATCAACGAAATCTAGTCGTTCGTCGAACGGAGATCTACGAAGTCATCTAGATCGTCGAACTGAGATCGACGAAAATCTATTTTTCGTCGAACACAGTTTTGATGAAGCCTATTTTTTTCTGAATCTTTCCTTATAATGAAATCTTTTATTTTTGTATGCCTAAAGAATTGCTTCTCTTTCCAGTTCCTTTGCACTTGATCTCTATTTTATTTTGCAGGAACAATGACAATATTTCTTCAAAATGATTGCATCCTTCCCTACCTCCTCAACTGTCCCTTCTTCTAGGGGCCTATATTCAGGCCTTCCTGAAACTAGGCAGGGGGAGAAGTTTCATGAAGAAGCTCCTTTATGGCAGGGGGAGATGTTTTGAAAAAACTCTTTTTTGTCAGGGGGAGATGTTTTCCTTTTTGATAGGGGGAGATGTTTTATGAAGAAGCTCAAGTTTCAGGGGGAGTTGCTGTATGAAGAAGCAAAAATCATTCAGTTGATGAAGAAGCCCCTTTATGTTATTTGAACAAGGTCACAGCAGTTTGCAGTTTTAGTTTTGTTTCAGATTCAGATATAGCAGATTAAAATGCAGATTGGTAGCAAAGCAGATTAAGAAATAATTTTTGTTAGAGCAGATTCAATTCAGATCAACAAATTCAGAAAGCTGAAAAATGCAGATTCAGAACTATTGTTTGATATAGCAAATACATCTCAGATAATCAAATTCAGAAAGCTGAAGGCAATGTCAGAATTCAGAAAGCAAAAGGTTCTATTTATTTGTTTTTATTACTTTTGTTTTAAATGTAAAATTTCAAAACTCAGAGTATCATATTTTACATCTGCTGAAATATTAAAAATCTGTCAGATATATATGCTCTGTTGTTTTGTTGTTTGTTTTATTATTCAATTTTGTCAAATAGTGTCCTAACCCAAATAGGGGGAGATTGTTGGAACAACCCTATTACTAATTTGGGCTAGGATCACTATCTGTTTACTTGGACTAAGTTGACCCCAATGTATAGTCTAAAGGGTCAAGGTTTTAGGCTGATAGGACTAAGGAAAATAATCAGTTTCTGCGTTCAACGAACTCCATACTGCGTTTGACAAACTCCGCTCTGCGTTCGACAAACGGCATGCTCCTGCGTTCGACGAACTTGCCAAGGTTCTGCGTTCGACGAACTCATTCTGCGTTCGACGTAATGCTCTCAGCGGTCGACGAACTTCAGTCTCATAGGTTGATGCACTTCAGTCTCAGCGGTTGACCAAGTCTCAGCGTTCGACGAACCTCCCAGTCTCAGCGTTCGACGAACTCAGCTCTGCGCTCGAAGAATAAGTAACAAGATGCTCAGGTCGACGAACTCAGTTCTTCCAAACAAATTTAAGCAGTTTATGTTTGAGATCGACGAACTCCAGATTATGTTCGACGAAATTTATTCAGATCGACGAAATTTCTATTCAGTTCAGTATTTCAGACAGATTATTTTTATTCTATTCTCTGAACTCAGATTATCAGCAACGACTCTATTTATTCCAAATAAATCAAGGATATTATCTTTCCTTTTAATTTTATTCCTTTCCATTCTCTTCCAAAGAAAATAGCCGTTTGGCGGAAAAGGATATCATTAATTAAAAGGAAAAGGAATTAAAGTCAATGTTTGCAGTTTCAAGAAATAATCCTCCAGATTATTTTATTCCTTATTTCAGAGGATTTGAATTTCAAATTAGTTAGAGAATTCAAAAAGAAATAAGGAAGAAGATTTTTACCGGATATTATTACAGTACAGCAGCACAACAAGATAGAAAGAAGAAGAAGAATACTGTCGAGAGATATACAGAAGGAAGAAAAGAAAAAGCTTTCAGAGTTCATCTTCCTCAAGCAGCACATCTCACTCTCTGATAACAACAATACAAATCATCTCTCAGATTTCTGCTGCAAGTTTCTAGATCTTCAAGAGCAACAAACAATCTGAGAAACATTTGTCTCTTAGATTCATCAGCTATCAAGGAAGATCTACATTCAATAGAAAGCTCCATCCTCAACTGTCAACTATTTTCAATCAGACAGGGGAGCTTTACAACATCAATATCCACTAGTCTTCTCTCAGATTATTGATAGAGAAGAACATCTAAACACTCTTTATCCCCTCTTGTACAGGGTTCTAACTCCCTTCAAAAGTTAGCCCCTTGGTGGCAGGGCACCTGATAAAAAAACCTGTGGTTGGTTTGAGCACCAGATCAAAAGCTCATTGGTGTTTGGACACCTGATCAAAAATCCATTGGTGATAGGGCACCTGATCAAAAACCTAGTGGAATCCTACCAAGGGTGGTAGAAGAGTAGATGTACCCAGGTTGATTGGGGAACTACTATAACATCCTTGTGTCCTCTGTGTTCTTATTTATTTTTCTGTACTGTGCTGTGTGATCTCTTTGTGTTTGTTTTTATAACTCACTCAATACACATTTAAGTATCACTATTTTAATTTCGCTATAAAATTAAGTGAAAAACATTTTTTTACTCTATTCACCCCCCCCCCCCCCCCCCCCCCCCCTCTAGAGTAAATCTAAGATTTAACCTCACTTTCAATTGTTATCAGAGGACTTTCCACTGATACCAGAGTACTTTCATGATGAAAGGGTCAATTTGAGGAGGGAAAGGCTTAATGGTGGAGTGCCATTAATGGCCATTTTGGTTTCACTTGAAACCTCTTGAATCCTCCATCGGATGGCATGGTAAAGGTTGTAAAACATCTTAGAATTCAATGGGGACATGAATGGAGGGTATGGGGAGATGAATGGGGGTCAATTTGCCTTAAATGCCATGAATTCACCTTGAATGGCCACTTTCTCTCTCTTCAAATTGCGAGAAACTCCCAATTTCTCTCTCTTAGTCACCCCCTCCAGAAATTGGATGGCATTTCATGTAATTTCAGTGGTGACTTATCATTTGGGCCATTGAAATTGGGCTTAGCCCAAAGGGATTGAGCTTTGGGCTTAATTAACCCAAGTTTGGCAATATTGACCAAGTGTTGACATTGGTCAAATTGGTGAAATTAATTAGGCCCAATGGGTCAATGTTGACCCATTGGCCTCCCTTAGTGACCAATGGAACTTGGGGAAAGTCAATTGGTCCACTTGAACCCTAAATGACCCTAAATATGGTGGTTTGACTTATTTGAGGCTAGGGTTGACTTTGGTCAATTTGGCCTCTTTGGTTGACCCCAATGGGTCCTTAGTGCTCTAAGGGGACCCCTAAAGGGTTAGGTATGCTATGGTGGGGGTCAAAGGGCAAGGTGAGGCCCTTAAGTCCAACCCTATCCTTGTTAACTGGAAATTGTTATTTGCAGACCACTGTGGTTTCATTCTTCTTGGCTAAGGCCAAGTGGTCTCTTCAAGCTTCCTAGGGTTGTCATGACCTAGTCATGACAAAACCACTCTAGGGGTCTAGTTGTTTGGGGGATGTTACACCGGCTATTCTCAAATATCATCATGCCAACCCATCAATAATACAAAAACAACAGAAGTCATTTATTCACAACTAAGTAATAATGTCCATTACAGTACAAAAGAACAGCTAACTACATAAGCCATGTTAAACATCAGAGTACAAACTTGACCTAAGGCTAGATCTCAAACACTCGCTCACATCTACCACTAACGGTAGCCAAGGTATCGTAGTCACCAGCCTTGTCACCCTGGCCTGGATGTCCTCCTACGTCGTACGCTGCTGCTCCACCTGAGTGTACTCCTAAAAGTAATGGTGTAACAACCGTTAGTCATAAAGACTAAGTGGATTCACATCCTCTCCCCCGGCGACTCTAAGGCACTGGGAGGAAGGGAATGACGAGAAGCTGCAATATAATAAGTAATATAACAAGCAGGTGACATGATGTTCTTAATCCAGCATTTACTATATTAATAGTACAACAAGAAGACAGGTAACATCAAGAGGTATCAACATGTATATAAGAGCACATCTATACTATCAGTGTATCAGTACAGAAGTAAGCAGTATATTTGCAGTTTCAAAATGTAATTTAACTTATATGAATGCCCATAAAAACTTATTAGTTAAGGTTTCCAATTTCGAACCCATCATATAAAAGAGTCCATACTAATTTATATGATGGACTCGATGCTTTGCAATGATATCATCATGAAAGGATGGATGCAATGCAATGATTATGATATGATGACTCACCCATGCAGGTTTGCTATGTCGACATAGACCTGTAGTTTCCGCTTTTTGAGGGTAGCTAACCACTCAGGCACCTCACAACGTGGCCAGATGGAGACGGTGGAACGAGCTCCTCCACTACTAGGCGGGTATGAACACTACCAGACCTTGGCATATGTATGCCTCAACACTAAGAACACACAGCGGAGACCCTGCGTACTGCTCGCATCATGCTGAGTTCATAACACGGAAGGGGTCTTGGGAAGTGAACAACAAGAACACAGCCCAACTGGTCTAGAGTCTAACTGCCAGCTTATGTCGGTGTAACGACTAGCAAGTTCGTAGACCCACCACAAGTAATCCTCCAACCAGGATCATTACTCCACCATGTGTAACTCCCATGCATAATCTATGATATCAAGCACCCAAGGACTCACGGATGGAGTTTCTTACCTTTCACATCATACTAGTTCAACCGATGCTAATTAGAATCCAAGGCCTACAACAACCGGGCCCTAACATTTCACCATAAGATATAACCATATCTTATAACCCGCATCAAGCCATCAATTCTACCCCTAACGAGTTGTTATAACTCTTGTGTGGTGGCGTGCGTATAATATGGAAATTACTCTACAAGATCCTGCAGGACTACTTGTGCGTAAAGAGACATATTCATATTTTGCTACATAAGTAAGCCCGAACATTTCACCAATATTGATTCCTCATGCACAGATCACAGATTGTTCCAACACGGTAAAGCTATCAACCTTATTGAGAGGTTATCACCAATCTAGACATCTGATAGATTGTCAAACGATGTGCACATTTATATAAACATGTCCTTTTTACGATTCCACATAAAACTAACAATTGAAGGTTCATTTAAGGAGACATCTCAACAGAATAAATCTGAAATTATTATCACAGACCCATACTGGCATGTACATGATTCATACAAAATTTCGGCCCCATCGGCCTTCACATTCAGCATTTATATCTTCTTCAAGTTATCAAATGAAATGGCAATATCTCTATTACTACTTATCCAAAAATTATGAAATCCAACAGGGGTGTACATATTGTAATCACAAATCTAATCATCTGATAGATTATCAACCGATGGGAGAATTTATATAAACGAGTCCTATAAATTCTTCATTCAATTGTGCATCGAAATGCCTCATTTTAGGATCATAACATTCATCTACATCTTGTTGGGTTTTCTAAATACCATTCATAATGATATGAATACATCAAATGTGCGCAGCGGAAGAAGAAAAACTAGAACAACCCAAAGAGTAAGGATCTTGCGGATCTCATGAATCAAAAGATTAGGAAAGCAAAATGCAATATACCTTCGCGGGATTGAGTCAATACTCAACCAAGGTGCTCCAAGAAGAAGTCCGGTAGACTAAATCTGAGTTCCATGAACCGAAGTATATCGGCTGCTCTACAACGATCCACACGAACGATAGAGAACACCAACGCCTTGTCGAACAAGGAATGGGTCGGAGTAGGAAGCTCTTAGCATCCCCACGGACTGCTAGGTCCGAGATAGGGGAGGCGGCGACCGTCGGCGGCAGAACTCTGCGGACGGGAAGAACGAGAAGCCCTCTTGCGGAACTTTTCCGGACGGCTGTTCTCTTCTTAAATCGCAAAAGGTTCGGTAGACTCAAACCTAAAACCGTATGCCCTTTTATACCAAATACCATAACATAGGCTATCCGCAGACATAGGAAAAACAGAACTGTTCTGTCATGATTTATACATTTGCCGAATTCGACAATTTGACTAAACAGTATAACCGAATTCGACTATGTACAATAACCGGATTCGACTATATTCTATAGCCGATTCGACTATATGAATTCCGTTATATGATTTCGTCAAAACCATTTCGTCGAACTAACACATTTTGGCTAAACCCTTTAGTCGAATTTGTTACAGTTCGGCTAAACACTTTAGCCGAATCAATATCGCCGAATTTGATTAGTCGAATCAACATAATTCGGTTAAACACTTTAGCCGAATTTGACACAGTTCGGTTAAACACTTTAGCTGAATTTGTCTAGCATAAATCCATTCGTTTAAACCCTTTAAACGATTTCCCGTTGAGACATTCTCAAGTTAATTCCAAGCAGCCACAGGATTGGTCCTCCACTCATATCCAATATGAGTAAAGCCAACATAATCCTTTCTCCAACTTCTCCAAACGCTTTTATGTGCGACCCTATAGGCTCATATTGCGTTGGCAGTAAGACTAACTGTTGATTGCTTTGAGATCACCTCAGAAACTCCAACAGTCTCCCACTTGATCACAAAGTATCAACAAAAATCTCACAAACAATGAGCGGCATCTAGCAATACATCATTGCTACCCAAGCAATAAGAGTTCATAACTCAATAAGCCTGTCTTAACCAATGTATCAGTATTGTCTTGTTCCTTTATTCCTTACATCCGGATAGAACAAGATGCATGGACCCTATCACCCTCATAATTGTTCAATCCTAGTTTCCTGATCTAGATTAGACCTTAAGAAAGTAGTAAGCTCAATATCATATATTGGCTCAACCAAGCATGGCCATGCATTTCTCGGTCTCATTCCATCAAGGGGGCCCATGGATGTAACTCCTGTCATAAAGGAGGACAAATATCATATCTGTCCACACACAAACACCCAAATGAACCGTAACATACCCAATTACCATCCTTATCATCAACCTTTCTCAAGGAAGACTTTAGATGGCATCAAAGTACGCTCTTCCTCACTTGTTGAATGTTGTGACTTCAGGTCAAAGAACTACAAACACCATTGTCAGATGAGACCTACTTGTGACACGTTCATATAACAATCCACAAAGTAGTCTCATGGTGGGTCTGTCCAGTACAACTTGTTCACTAACAAGCACCCATGTGATGACTTGATATCACAATATCATGACATGTGAGAACCGGTCATCAGTCAACGCACATGCTAGTCTTAACGTATCATCATTGCCCTTCAACTTCTGTGATGATACTCCGACTATGGACCATTTAAGAATGAAGCTTCTGGTTACACATTGGCCCTCACATTCAAGTCACGTACTTGAATTCCTATGGAAGCAAACAGACTAAGGGCGTTTATTATGCTAATTAATTTATCAAATAAATACTATTGACATAATATTAAGAACTTGCCATAAATTTAAAATGAAAAACACAGTATACATTACAATTCATCAAATGAATAAACAACCAACAAACATACAATCCACAAGGCTCCCACTAAAGATGATCATTCAGGTATCTAATGCCCATTGATCTAACATGACCATCATGCTTCTTTTGCGCAAGAGGCTTTGTCAGTGGATCCGCTGTGTTTTCTTCAGTCGGTACTCTGCAAATGTTCACATCTCCTCGATCGACAATCTCTCGAATAAGATGGAACCGCCGAAGTATGTGCTTGGAGAGCTGATGAGATCTAGGTTCCTTAGCGTGGGCAATTGCACCGTTGTTGTCATAGTAGAGAACTACGGGACCAACAATGCAAGGAACTACATCTAGCTCGCCGATGAATTTCCTAAACCACACAGCCTCCTTTGCCGCGTTTGCAGCAACGATATACTCGGCCTCAGTCGTAGAATCAGCAACTATCTCTTACTTGGAACTCTTCCAGCTTACAACTCCTCCATTAAGGCAAAATATAAAACCTAATTGGGACTTTGAATCGTCCCTATCAGTTTGGAAGCTAGCATCCGTGTAACCATTTACAACGAGCTCTTCCTCTCTACCATACACCAAGAACATATCCTTAGTCCTTCTCAAGTACTTTAGGATATTCTTGACAGCTATCCAGTGACCATCACCAGGATCAGACTGATACCTGCTCGTCATGCTTAAAGCATAAGAGACATCGGGTCGAGTACACAACATTGCATACATGATTGATCCAATTGTCGAAGCATATGGAATCAACTTCATGTGGTCATTATCATCCAAATATTTAGGACACTGGTCCTTAGAGAGAATCACACCATGAGGCATGGGTAAGAATCCCTTCTTGGACTCAAGCATGTTGAACCGTTTCAAAACCTTCTCAATGTATGTACTCTGGGTCAAACCCATCAACTTCTTCGATCTATCTCTATAGATCTTAATACCAAGTATGTAAGTCGCTCCACCCAAGTCCTTCATAGAAAAGCAGTCCCCTAGCCTGTTCATAACAGCTTGCAGGGTTGGAATTTCATTCCCGATCAGTAGTATGTCATCTACATACAATATCAGGAAAATGACAATGCTCCCACTAATCCTCTTGTAAACACAAGGCTCATCCTCATTCTTGATGAAACCAAACTCTTTGATTTTCTTATCAAAACGAAGATTCTAACTTCGAGAAGCTTGTTTCAATCCATATATGGATCGATTCAACTTGCATATTTTAGTGGCTTCACTTGGAGATTTAAAACCCTCGGGTTGTGTCATGTACACTTCCTCAACTGGGTTTCCATTAAGGAAAGCCGTTTTGACATCCATTTCCCAGATCTCGTAGTCATAATACGCAGCAATAGCAAGTAGAATTCTGATGAACTTGACCATGGCCACAGGGGAAAAGGTCTCATCATAGTCAATACCATGAATTTTCCTGAATCCTTTAGCCACCAGCCGACCTTTGAATGTCTATACATTCCCATCCATGTCGGTCTTCTTCTTGAAAACCCACTTGCACCCTATGGGTCGTACCCCTTCTGGTGGTTCCACCAAGGTCCAAACTTGGTTTGTGTACATGGAGTCCATTTCAGATTTCATGGCCTCAAGCCACTTCTCCGAGTATGGTCCATTCATAGCCTCTTGGTAGGTCGTAGGCTCATCATCATGATCCATAAGCAACACATTACCTATCTGATTCATGAGAAATCCATATCTCTCAGGCTCAAATCTTGTTCTAGCAGATCTACGTAGGACTTGTGTTTCTTGAGCAGGCTCTCCAGCTACAACTTCTTGTAGTCCTTGCTCAGGTTCCAATTCCGGTTCGTTCATTGTTTGTGGCTCTTGAACTTCTTCAAGTTCTACCTTTGAAGTCTTTCTGGATAAGAACTCATTCTCCAAAAAGACACCAGTCCTTGCGACAAACACTTTGCCCTCAGACGGCAAGTAGAAGTAGTATCCTTTGGTTTCCTTAGGATACCCCACTAGATAACATTTATCCGATTTGGGTTCCAGCTTGTCAGGCATTTGACGTCGCACGTATGCCTCACAGCCCCAAATTTTGATGAACGACATACTAGGACGCTTCCCAGTCCATATCTCATATGGTGTCTTTAGAACTGTTTTCGTTGGAACTCGATTTAGTGTGAAAGCAGCAGATTCTAAATCAAAACCCCAAAAGGAAACGGGCAAATCTGCATGACTCATCATCGATCGCACCATGTCTAACAAGGTACGATTCCTCCTCTCAGAAACACCTTTATGTTGAGGTGTTCCGGGCGGAGTGAGCTATGATACAATACCACACTCTTTCAGATGATCACGAAACTCATGACTCAGATATTTGTGTAACGTCCCAAGACCCTGGACTTATCATCGGGACAACGTCCACCGACAGCCTCTCCTGGCGACCGTTACCGGGCTGCAGCCCAAGCACCCCAAGCCCTCTCCAGCCCACAGGCGGGTTATTTGTGGCCACAACCTCCCTTTGGTTAGAAGTGATCCAGTTAAGTGCCTCTACGGGGCCTTCCCAGGAGGTCACCCATCCCAGTACTACTCCAGCCCGAGCACACTTAACTATATAGTTCTTTCACTTCTCACCAAGTGAAAGAACTATATAGTTAAGCATGCTCGGGTTGGAGTAGTACTGGGATGGGTGACCTCCTGGGAAGGCCCCGTAGAGGCACTTAACTGGATCACTTCTCACCAAAGGGAGGTTGTGGCCACCAACAACCCGCCTGTGGGCTGGAGAGGGGTTGGGGTGCTTGGGCTGCAGCCCAGTAACGGTCGCCAGGCGAGGCTGTCGATGGACGTTGTCCCGATGGTAAGTCCAGGGCCTTGGGACGTTACAATAAAAAGTACACTTTTTTTGTAACGTCCTAAGGCCCTGGACTTACAATCGGGACAAAGTCCACCAACTGCCTCGCCTGACGACCAAATTTTTGAAATCCCACCACCAGAAACCACACAAAATACATCAAAAATGATGTTCCAAGAAGAAATCTATACATTTAGAATGATTCCAAATTTCTAGATTTGCACGCACTTGATCACAACCTCACTTTGATACCACTGTTGGGTTTTCTAAATACCATTCATAATGATATGAACACATCAAATGTGCGCAGCGGAAGAAGAAAAACTAGAACAACCCAAAGAGTAAGGATCTTGCGGATCTCATGAATCAAAAGATTAGGAATGCAAAATGCAATATACCTTCGCGGGATTGAGTCAATACTCAACTAAGGTGCTCCAAGAAGAAGTCTGGTAGACTAAATCTGAGTTCCAAGAACCGAAGTATATCGGCTCCTCTACAGCGATCCACACGAACGATAGATAACCCCAAAGCCTTGTCGAACAAGGAATGGGTCGGAGTAGGAAGCTCTCAGCGTCCCCACGGACTGCTAGGTCCGAGACAGGGGAGGTGGCGACCGTCGGCGGCGGAACTCGGCGGATGGGAAGAACGAGTAGCCCTCTTGCAGAACTTTTCCGGACGGCTCTTCTCTTCTTAAATCGCAAAAGGTTCGGTAGACCCAAACCTAAAACCGTATGCCCTTTTATACCAAATAGCATAAAATAGGATATCCGCAGACCCATGAAAAATAGAACTGTTCTGTCATGATTTATACATTCGCCAAATTCGACAATTCGACAAAACAGTATAACCGAAATCGACTATGTACAATAATCGAATTCGACTATATGCTATAGCCGATTCGACTATATGAATTCGGTTATATGATTTCGTCGAAACCATTTCGTCGAACTAACACATTTCGACTAAACCCTTTAGTCGAATTTGTTACAGTTCGGCTAAACACTTTAGCCGAATCAATATTGCAGAATTTTATTAGTCGAATCAACATAATTCAGTTAAACACTTTAGCCGAATTTGACACAGTTCGGTTAAACGCTTTAGCCAAATTTATCTAGCATAAATCCATTCGTTTAAACCCTTTAAACGATTTCCCGTTGAGACATTCTCAAGTTAATTCCAAGCAGTCACAGGATTGGTCCTCCACTCATATCCAATATGAGTAAGGCCAACATAATCCTTTCTCCAACTTCTCCAAATGCTTTTATGTGCGACCTATAGGCTCATATTGCGTTGGCAGTAAGACTAACTGTTGATTGCTTTGAGATCACCTCAGAAACTCCAACACACCTCACCCAATTGATATTGGAATCCAGTAACCCCTACCCCACCAAAGGAGGAGGATGTAAAATTCTCTATTTTCTAACGCCGGCGGTAGCGCTACCGCCATGCCTTATTGATCCAGACTCCACCTTCCCATCGATGTCGACGGGAAGCTAACCCTTCTCGTCGATGTCGATGGGAAGCTCACCCTTCCCGTCGACTGCAAGGGGATCGATGGGAAGTTGGCCCTTCTCGTCGACTATAATGGGATCGACGGGAAGTTTGCCCTTCCCGTCGACACCAACCCTTCCTATCGACACCAAGTGTCGACACGCTAATGCCGACAGTAGCGCTACCACTGGGCTTTAGCTGACAGAGAACAAATCCTCTGATAAACCCCTCCAGTTTTGTTCCCGTGAAATATCAGCTCCAATTTAAGATCAATTCCTTTCTTCCCTTAGTTGCTGGACTTTCACCACTATTCATGGGTCCCATTAATTATTAAGTGCCCAATTAAAATATCATAACCAAATTAATCATGGGACTATTCATCCAGGGCAATATTTTTAATATCAAACCCATTAAAATATCATAACCCACTATCCCTGGGACTATTCATCATCTTCCCCAAATAAGGGTTAGGTCAGTTCACCTTCTCTCCTCCAATACTCCCTCATTAGGCCACCGATCTTCACGAAATCAACCCCTTTAACTTCGTATTGAAGAGGGGAGTTGATCGAAGACATTTTCGCGGCGAACAACGCCATAGAACGTAAATTCTAGCGTGGCATCTTCCTACGAAACTCCATTAATCTTACAAAATTAGGCTCTTTTGAGCTCGATATCTCTCCTAATTAGATCTAAATATCTAGCACCAAGGGAGAGGGGTTGGAAGTCGGCTTATTTTTCAGCCATGGTTGGAGCTCATCTTCATGGCATCTGGGTGGTGGTCGACCAAGCTCCAAATCCTTCTCCAATCTTGCTCCTTCAAGAACCTTAAGTTAAAACCTTGAGGTGTGAGGAAGAAGATGAAGAAAAAGAAGGAGAAAAAAAAGGAGAAGAAGATGATGAAGAAGGAGATGCATCTGAGAAGTGATCAACCCTGTTGGCTTAAGAGAGAAGAGGATTTGTGATTTGATTTGCATTAATAAGCCTTCAAATGCAACCCAACTTTCCAAGCAATGCCTTGAAACTCCAAAGTTAGGTGTCATCTCCTTATTGGACAACAAGTCAACTACAGCCTTATTTTATGCCATTTAAGCCACCCACCATGGGAAAAGTCATGGGTACAGAATTAGCCGCTACCGTCTGCATTAGCAGAAGTAAACGCTGGCGTTTGCTCAAAGCTGAAGGCAACGATTGGCAGGAGCACCCGTTGATCGACGGGACGGTCTGTCGATCGACGGGACGCACAATCGACTTTGACTTGAAAGATTAAAATGCCACCTCTCCCAGCCGATGGCAAGGATCGACGGGAACTCCCGTCGATCGACCGGACGGTCCATCGATCGACGGGACGACTAATCGATTTTGACTTAAAAGATTTCTTTTCTCAAATTTTTTAAACTAACTTATCCTACCTCTGCCAAGGCCTATTTGTGGACTGCCGGGACATACTTACACTTACAACACTAAAATTAGAGTGGAGTAAATCAATCATCACTTGCTAACCGTGACTCAAACCTGACCACCTCAGGGCCTTAGGGCTTCTACCGAGCCCGAGTCAACTCTCGGCGACACAACACACTCCCGAGGGTTATAGCTCAAAATGGGATGTTATAGCTAGCCCATGTGCTGGTACTTTCGCAAGGCGCCTGTCCTAGGCATAGGACTTCCCACGGCCGTATTTTGTGTTCCGGGAGGGGGGTCTTACATGTTGTGTTATTTGATATATCCATGTTATTGTTGCCATATTCATCCATTTGTTTTCCTTCTCACAGTTTATATAAGTTCATTCTTGCTCTGATTTTTTTTTGATAGCTCACAATAAACTATGAGTAGGTTTTGCTCATAATATTTGATTGCTCACAATAAAGCTCACAATATTTTATGAATAAACTAATGAAGACAAGTCTTGGACAATATTTAAAATTAATCCTGAACTTATTAACAAAATTATTTTTTCTAATAATTTTTGTCCCGATTGATTGCGCCTTTTGCATACCAAGTTTAGTTTTTTTGTTTGATTTTTGATAGTTTTAAATGTAGCTACGAATAAAAGATAATTCAAATGTAGCCACTTTAAAAGTTACTCAAACATTGTAATTAACTAAAAAATTAACCTTGAACTTTGTTGCGGGTCGCTCGGGTGCTTTGGTAGACCTGTCGAATTGATCCACCTTAGCTCGGAAGCGAACTGAGCGTGCAAAGAGTCAATGAGTGAATTAGTAAGTGACACGAAGACTTTTAACGTGGAAAACTCGGAAAGGGTGAAAAACCACGCGGTCGGAGCTGTGTCGGCCAACATCCACTATCTGCTGGGGGGTTACAATTAGAAATTAATAACTCAAGCGCGACAGGCCGCTGCTCGTTACAATGATAGAGAGAGAGAGAACTCTGAGGGTGACATGCCACCTCTCGGAAAGCTAAGTATTTCTTCTCCTGAGAAAGAAAGTGTGAATAAAAGTGAGAACACTGAGTCACCTTTCGGGATTCGAAGGATTCCCAAATCACTTAGGAAGATGGTCTTCCGTAGCGGAAATCTCCAAGTCCATGAACGAGATCTTCGAAACCCGAAGGAGATATTTGAGCGCCGAAGGAGGACTCAGAGGAAATCTTCAACGAAGCTCTCTCAGGTGCAGAAAGCAAGGTATCTTGAAATGAAGGCCCTGGGATCCTTTAATAGCTTTGGCCGGGGGTAGCCCGGTAATTTTGCCGTCGTAATCACCATAACCTACTAAAGGTCGAATCACGTTAGCCGGATTGGAGCACACGGATCGTCATTTTTTGTAAATGACCGTCTCGCCCTTCGGGCAGTTCGGGCAGTTCGGGCAGCTTAGTTGAAGGTGATTAAGGCGACGAATGAAACCTACAAGATGGGAGCGTTCTGAATGCGCAACGAACACGTGAGCATTCTGAGCGCGCAAAAAACAAGGAAGCATTCTGAGCGCGCAACAAACACGGGAACGTTCTGAGCGCGCAATGAACATGGGAGCATTCTGAGCGCACAACGAACTCGGGAAATGAGATGCGTTTTGAGCATTCGGCGAACGCTGAGGCATTCTGAGCGTGCGGTGAACGCGGAGGTGTTCAACGCGTGACGTATACTTTGGGGTGTTATGTGCGTGTCGTGAATGCGAACTTAGGAGGTGAACACATCGTGATTGCGATGGCATGCCATTCATGGCGATGAGGGTATGACTGCAGAAGCGTCAAGCGTTCGAACGATGCCTCTACTGCACGGGAGGAAACTCCTCAATTGGGGATCTAGAAGCACTCCCCAATTGAGGAATCCCGTAAGAGGAGACTCCCCAATTGGGGAGTCCTGCACTCCCCAATTGGAGAGTACGGTTATGGTAAACTCCCCAATTGGGGAGTGCGGTTTGGAAAACTCCCCAATTGGGGAGTGCCACATGGGGGTGCTGACCAAGTCAGCCCCCCAAATGGGGCGCTGAATTGGTCAGCGCCCTGTTTGGCGTTGGGGGTGCGGCCTTGTCTCACCCCCTAGGTGCGTCAGTTGCCCCACCCCTAGGTGCGGCAACTGCCACACCCCCTAGGTGCGGCAAGTGTCGCACCCTTTTGGTGCGGCGGCTGCCGTGCCGCTTTGTCGCGGCGAATGCCGTGTCTCTTTCGCTTAGCGAATGTCATGCCTTTTTGGCGCGGCGAATTTTGCGCCGTAATTGCCGCGCCTATTGGCGTGGCAATTGACGTGTGACACTTACCGCGCGGCCCATTTTGATTTTCACGTCACGCGTGGCGCTTGCTGCGCAACACCTTTTGATTTTTGCGCCATGTGTGGCGCTTGCGTGCTCGGTGGTACCCGTCCGTATGGAGGGGCATGACGCAACATGCACGGAGGGGTATACCGGCGACCAATTTGGAATCCAGACTTACTCGAAATTGCACGAGACTGGGCTCGTTAGAATCGTATCGGTGGGCAGACCGAGGTCGCTGTGGAAAATTATGGGTCCGATCGAATACGCTTTTTGGGACCGCATCAAACTTATTAACTAAATTATTTTTAAAACAATTTTTCGTCCCGATCGATTACGCCTTTTGCATACCAAGTTTAGTTTTTTTGTTAGAGTTTTGATAGTTTTAAATGTAGCTACGAATAAAAGTTAATTCAAATGTAGCCACTTTAAAAGTTACTCAAACGTTGTTGATGGGTTGTCATATATTATGTAGAGAAATCTGGGCTGCGGTTAGACAAAAACACAACTCCTCCACTAAGATAATGGGGTCATAGGCGAGAAAGTGGGTTTAACCAAAAGAGAGTCAAAACCACTATCTTCGCAAACAACCGTGCGCAGTCGCGCTCGACACCACCCCCAACCACACACGCGCGACCGAATGCGCGCGACCGCGCACATGACCGCATCGCTGTCGCGCACAACCACACGCGTGTGGCCTGTGCGCTTGCGAGCGCGCGGCGCGCGCGCTTGCGCGCGCGTGCGGCCTGCGAGCATGCACGCGTGCGCTAGCATGCGCTAGGGCGCGCACACGCATCCTCTGCGCTAGCGCGCACGCGGCCTGCGCTAGCGCGCGGCCTGGACTAGCACGCGCGCGCGCGGCCTACGCTAATGCGCGCGCGCACGCATCCTGCGCGCTAGCGCGCGCGGCCTATGCTAGCGCGCGCCCTGCGCGATAGCACGGGCACGACATGCGCGGTGCCGGTCGTTCTCCCTCGCCGCACGGCATGCCCGCCGCCCCTTTGCGTCATCCTTGCACGGCTCCAATCGTGCTTTTACGGCGCTCCCGATCGGTGCTCAACGCGCGCTTAGCACCATTATGTTCGTAGCGTGCTTTTTCCTACCTCCGTAGCCTCCTACCCGTGTCTTATATCTCCATCGCCTCCTATATCCACCGCCTCCTGCCTCCATCACCCTAGCTCCGTCGTCTCGTTCAATGTCATCTATTTCTCCATTGTCTCATTCTCTGCTTTCTCCTTTTTTGTACTATCCAATTCCACACACTCTCCCGTCATCTCCTTCTCTGTCTTCTCTTGCTCCATACACTCCTTTTCTGTCGTATCCTTCTCCATCAATTCATTCTCCCTCATCTCCTTGTACACTTTCTCTTTCTATGTTGTCCCATTGTTCGACATTTACAACTCCATGCTCTCCTTTTCAGTCTCTTCTTCTCCATCGTCTCCTTCTCACTCATCTTGTTCTCTATGGTCTTTGAACTATTATACTCTTCATTATCATCTCATTCCTTGTTGTCTCTGAATCCATCATCAAATTCTCCATCATCACTAACAACGCTATCTCCTTCTCTGTAGTATCCTTTGTCATAACCTTCTTTGTTGACGCCCCCCTGTCCCACTCCATCTCGTCCTTCTCCATCATCTCCAAATGCATCTTATCCTTCTTTGCTGGCTCAAGAGGAGGCGACATAGGAGCACAAGGCGGTGGAGGAGCTGGAGCCCTCCGTCGCGTCCAACTCATACCCTCATCATGTCCAACCCCTACTTCTGTCGCATCTAGCTCCTACCTCCGCCGCATCCATCTCCTACCTTCGTCGCCTCCTACCTTCGTCCAATCGTACCTCTATCGACTCCTACTTCTGACCTTCGTGGCCTCCTACCTTTGTCTTCTCTTACCTTCGTCTCCTCATACCTCCATCGCCGCCGACCTCCGTCACCGCCGACCTCCGTCGCCTACGTAGTCCGTCGCGTCCTACCTCTGTCGTATCCTACCTCCGAACTTCATTTCCTTTTACCTATGAACTCCGCCGCCTCCTACCTACGAACTCTGTCGCCTCCTACCTCCGACCTCCGCCGCAACCTACCTCTGCCGCATCTTACCTCTGTCTCCTTCTAACTGTGTCTCCTATCTCCATTGCCAACTACATCTGTCGCCTCATACTTCAATCGCCCTACCTCCGTCGTCTTATTCTATTTTGTCTACTTCTCTGTTGTCTCATTCTCCATTTTCTCCCTTTTTGTAGTCTCTAATTTCATCCACTCCTTCTTCGTCATTTCCTTCTCTGTCTTCTCCAACTCCATACTCTCCTTTTATGTCATATCCTTCTCCCTCATGTCATTCTCATTCACCACCTCTACGTTTTTTTATCTATGTTTTCTCATTGTTTGTCATTGACAACTCCATGCTATCATTCTCAGTCTCTTCTTTCCATAGACTCCTCCCTCGTCTTATTCCCGACAGTCTTAGAAGCTATCATACTCTTCTCCATTATAATTAACATGCAATCTTCTTCTTTGCAGTCTCCTTTACCGTAATCTTCTTTGTTGACTCCCCTGCAGTCATACTCCATCCTGTCCTTCTCCATTTTGTCCTCTTTTGTAGTCTCCAGTTCCACCCACTCCTCTATTTTCTCCTTCTCTGTATTCTCCTGCACCATACTGGGGGGAAGGGGGCGAGAGGGGCGGGGGATGACGAATGGAGTGGGGGGAGAGCCAAAGCCTTGAAGGGTGGGGGGACGTCAGAGGGGGACGTGTGAGGTTTATGGTTTATGGTTTGGGGATGACAACGAGGGAGGGGGGACGATGGAGGGTGAGGGGACATATGATGGAGGGGGATGTCAGAGGAGGGGACCACTGAGGAGGGGAGGAGGAAGGTTTATTGTTTGGGGTTTGGGGGATACGTAGGGGGTATTTGGAGTTGGAGCATTCACCGTATGGAGTTGAAGTTCTATCCGTCGCATCCAGCTCCTACCTCCGTCACATCCAGCTCCTTCCTCCACCGCATCCAACTAGTAACATTCGCGCCATCCAGCTCTTACCTTCGCCGCATCCATCTCCTACCTCAGTTGTATCCTACCACTGTCGCATCCTACATGTGTCTCCAACTATCACCATCGCCTCCTACCTCTGTCGCCTCCTACCTATGTCACCTCCTACCTCTGGTGCCTCCTATCTCCATTGCCTCCTACCTCCGTCGCCTTCGTCCTCCGTCGCCTTCATCCTCCGTCGCCTCCGACCTCTGACCTTCATTGCCTCATACCTCCTACCTCTGTCGCATCCTATGTCTGCAGCATCATGTCTTTGCTGCATCCTATCACTACAACATCCTATCTTTGCGGCATCCCATCTCTCCGTTTCCTACCTCTGTCGCCTCGTACCTATGTCTCATATCTTCATCGCCTCCTACCTTCACCGTATCCTACCTCCAACGCCCTACCTCCATCATCTCGTTCTATGTCGTCTACTTCTCCATTGCCTCATTATCCGTTTCTCCCTTTTTGAAGTCTACAATTGCACCCGCTCCTTCTTTGTCTTCTCTAGCACCATACACTCCTCTTCCGTTGTATCCTTCTCTGTTATGTTATTCTCACTCATCTCCTTCTACACTTTCTCTTTCTATGTTGTCCCATTGTTCGACATTTACAACTACATGCTCTTCTTCACTGTCTCTTCTTATTATCGTCTCCTTCTCCCCCGGCTCGTTCTCTACGGTCTTAGAGCTATCATACTCTTCTTTATCATCTCATTCCTTGTTGTCTCTGAATCCATCATCATTAACAATGTTATCACCATCTCTGTAGTCTCCTTTCCCGTAACCTTCTTTGTTAACTCCACCGCTGTCCGTCTCCATCATGTTATTCTCCATCATCTCCAAATGCATTTTATCCTTCTACGTTGGCTCAGGAGGAAGCGGCATAGGGGCAGGAGACCGTGGAGGAACTGGAGCCCTCCGCCGCGTCCAACTCATACACCCAACCGCATCCATATCATACTTCTGTCGCATATTCCTACCCCCATCGCATCCATCTCCTAGCTCGGTCGCCTCCTACCTTCGTCGAATTGTACCTCCATCGACTCCTATTTCCGACCTTCGTTGCTTCCTACATTTGTCGTCTCTTACTTTCGTCTCCTCATACCTCCATCACAATATACCTCCGCCGCCACCGACGTCCGCCGCCGCCGACCACTGTCATTGTCGACCTCTGTCGCATCCTACCCACCTACCATTGATGCCTCTTACATTCTACCTTAGTCGCCTCCTACCTCATTCCCCTCTTACCTTTGTTGTATTCTACCTTTATTGACTTCGTCGTCTTCTACCTCTGCCCCCACCACCCTCGTTGCACTCAGGAGGTGGCGACACAGGAGCAAGAGGAGCAGGATGTGGGGGAGGACCTGGAGCCCTCTGTCGCACTCGCATCCAATTCATACCTCTGACTTCCGTCGCCTCCTACCTCTGTCTCCATCATCATGTACCTTCATCCCGTCCTACCTGTGTAGCCACTAACCTCATTTGCCGCCGACCTCCATTTCTGCCCACCTCTATCGCGGCCTACCTCCATCGCCTGTTTCTTCTGTTGTATCCCACCTCTTACCTTCTACCTTAATCGCCACATACTCCACCGCCTTCTACTTCCCTCATCGCCTACCTCTGTCGCTTCCTACGTCCGTTGTCTCAAACCTTTGTCGCCTCTATCCATCGTCGCTCCTACCTATGCCCCCCCCCCCCCTGTCGCCTCCTACCTCTGTCCTTCGTGCCTCCTACCTCCTCCATTCATCGCCTCCAACCTCCGGGGATGATAGAGGGGGGCAACATATGTGGGTACGACGGAAGGGGTGGGGGCATAAGGCTTTAGAACTTCATGAATGATAGAGTGTGTGGAGGGGGGGGGGGCGAATGATGGGGGAAGAATAATAGGGTGAGGGACACTGAAGCCCCGAAGAACAGGGGGACGACGGAGGGGACCACAAAGCAGGCGATGAGTGAGGTTTATGGTAAGGGAGGACGACTAAGGAGGAGAGAAGGACAGAGTGGGGCACTAGAGGAGGGGACCACTGAGGAAGGGACGAGGAAGGTTTGTGTTTAGGGTGAGGGGGACGACATGGGGCAGGGGGCGTCCGGAGCTGGAGCATCTGGAGTGCCTTCCGTCGCACCCAACTCCTACCTCTGCCGCATTCAGCTCCTACCTTCATCGCTTTCTACCCCCGTCACATCCTACCTCTACTGCATCCTACCTCTGCTGCATCCTACCTTCGACCTCCGTTACATCATACCTGCTACCTCTATCGCCTTCTACCTGGTACCTCTGTTGCCTCCTACTCGCTACCTTCATTTCTTCCTACTTCATCGCATCCTACCCCTGTCGCCTCCTGCTTGTGTCTTCTTCTATCTCCATTGCCTCCTACCCCTACCTTTGTATCCTCCACCTCCATCGCCTTCGTCCTCCGCTGCCTCCTGCCTCTGTCGTATCCTACCTCCGAACTTTGTCGCCTCCTTCCTCTGACCTCCGTCGCCTCCTACCTCCGCCACATCCTGCCTTTGTCGCCTCTTACCTTCATCTCATATCTTCATCGCCTCCTACGTCTACCACCTCATACCTTCATTGCCCTACCTCCGTCGTCTCGTTCTATTATGTCTACTTATACGTTGTCTCATTCTCCATTTACTCCATTTTTGTTGTCTCCAATTACATCCTCTCCTTCTTCGTTATCTCCTTCTCTGTCTTCTCTGACTACTTGCGCTCCTTTTCCGTCGTATCTTCTTCATTATGTCATTCTCCATCGTCCCCTCTATCTTTTCTCTTCTTTGTTTTCTCATTACTCGTCATTTACAACTCTATGCTCCCATTCTTGGTCTCGTCTTCTCCATAGAAGCCTTCTCCCTCATCTCATTCTCCACAGTCTTAGAAGCTATCATACTCTTCTCCATCATCACTTACAACGCTATCTCCTTCGCAGTCTCCTTTACCGTAACCTTCTTTGTAGACTCCCCTGCTGCCAGACTTTATTATGTTCTTTTCCATTTTCTCCTTTTTGTAGTCTCCAATTCCATCCGCTCCTTCTCTGTATTCTCCAGTTCCATACTCTTATTGTTCGCATATCCTTCGTATTCTTCTACACCATGTCATTCTCCCTCGTCTCCTTCTTCATTTTCTCATTCTATATTTTCTCATTGATCGTCATTTATAACTCCATGTTGTCCTTCTCAGTAACTTCTTCTCCTTCGTCTCCTTATCCCTCTCTCGTACCCTCATTTTTGTTTTTGTTAGCAATATTATAGTATCAAGCATCTAACGTTATCTTAGTAGATGTATTTCTCACTTTTCTTCTCAGGTAGCTTTATGTTGATTCAATTATTTTGTGTTGTAGGGCCTTTTTCTATTTTAAAATACTATTATGTAATATTGGTATTTTACATCCACTTATTAATATGTGATTGTCATGATAGATATCTATTCAAAATAGACTGGTGTAATCATTAGTTTAATTGTGGAGCTTTAATTTATATTTTTTTGTCTAAGCCTGACAATGGATATAAATTTTATTCATATAAGGTTTCCAAAATCACAAAATTTGTTTATTGTTTGTCTCCTCGATACATCAAATCTTACTTTGAAACCAACAAATTACCATATTACAATCATGCATCATGAAATCGAAACATTATAAGTAATGATCCTTGATCGATACACATAAATCTCCAAGATATCACCCGCATAATGAGCAAGCCAAGTGACGTAGAAAAACAAATAAAAATAATCAATCTCTCAACATCATCACAATAATTTACATAAAATGAGAACATGCATTTAGAAGAATAAACAATTTACATGCATTTAGAATTATAATTTTACATAAATAATTATTCAATATTATTAGATTAATAAGTAAATTCACATGCTCCTTCTTTGTGTTCTCCAGTTCCATACTCTTATTGTTCGCATATCCTTCGTATCCTTCGTCTCCTTGTACACCATGTCATTCTCCCTCATCTCCTTCATTTTCGCATTCTCTATTTTCTCATTGTTCGTCATTTACAACTCCATGTTGTCCTTCTCAGTCACTTATTCTCCTTCGTCTCCTTCTCCCTCTCTCGTACCCTCATTTTTGTTTTTGTTAGCAATATCATGGTATCAAGCATTTAATGTTATCTTAGGAAATGTATTTCTCACTTTTCGTCTAAGGTAGCTTTATGTTGATTCCATTTTTTTGTATTGTAGGACCCATTTCTATTTTTAAATACTATTATGTAATATTGGTATTTTACATTCACTTATTAATAAGTAAATTAAAAGGGAGGGAATTATCTTTAGATTAATAAGTAAATACAAGGGGACGACTGAAGTGGGGGGTGGTACATGGCTTTAGACCTTCATTGGTGAATGGTTGTGTGTGTGGGGGAGGGGGGGCGGGGGGGGGGGGGGGGGGGGGGGGGGATGATGGGTGAAGACGAGCAGGGTGTGGGACTGACCGCGACACCAATCTTATGTTTGCCATGTGGTATGGAGGGCTATGAAATTTACAGCGATGCATCAGGGAGTGGCTTAGGCCGCGTTCTGCTTCAAAGTGGTCAAGTAATAGCTTATGCCTCTCGCAAGTTGAAAGTGCATGAGAGGAACTATCCGGTCCAAGACTTGGAGTTGGCGGCCATGATATTCACACTGAAATTGTGGCGGCACTAATTATATGTTGTGAATGTTGATATCTTTACTGACCATAAGAGCCTGAAGTATCTGTTGAATCAAAAAGAGTTAAATATGCGACAACGAAGGTGGATGGAGTTCCTTGGGGACTACATTTTCGAGATTCATTACACTCCTGGGAGGGGAAATATTGTCGCAGATGCTTTGAGCCGGAGGGCTTTTGCGCAAGCCGACTAGATTCAGATGCATGATCCGTGTCTAATCAGCGACTTGGAAGCCTTAATGATTTCCTATGTGGATAGAAGTTCTAGCACGAGTGCGTGCTTGAACTGGACAGAGGTGCAATACGACCTTGCAGACAGAATACGACAAGCCCTGGAGCATGATTCAAGCATGAAGCGCTACTTGGAGGAGACGGGGGATGAGTCTGCTACAAAGTAAATGTTAGACCACGGTATTTTTTGATGTTATGTTTACTTCTTTTCATGTGTGTCCGGCCTGCGAGCCGATGTTCGTAACCCACGTGTTGGTGTAAACATATGTTATAAAGAACTCTTGTTGTATTGTCATTCCTAGTGTTTATTTGACCCTTAAAAGCCAAATGTTGTGTTTACTTCTTTTCATGTGTGGCCGGCCTTCGAGCCGATGTTTGTAACCCACGTGTTGGTGTAAACATATGTAATAAAGAACTCTTATTGTATTGTCATTCCTAGTGTTTACTTAAATAAATTCTTCGGTTATGTATGAATCTGAGTATGCTTAGATGGTTTTATTTGAAACTATTTAATCTAATTACATAACTCTCTTTACTGTTCATTTAATATGGCGTGGGGTCCCGGTCGGACATACTGTTATATTCTATGTAACGGGGATGGTTTTACAAGTTGGTATCAGCTACGGGTCTCGTTGCCTTTCCACTGAATTCGTGGTCTATTTCTTTTAAGGGGTGGTGAGCACTTGTTTGCGTCGCCGTTAAATCATTTAATTAACCAGTAAATGTCCAATTTAGGAATGAAATACATGTTTGTTTGTAGCAATGTAGTGGGACTTGAGTGTTCCTTTGATTCTTGCTACAAGTGAGTTGATAATTGTGCTTTCTTGTACATGTATAGGCGACTAGGAGTGGAGTGGGGAAGTCTCGACCCCCGCGCTCTACTGCGAGTTGTGCAACAGCCGATGTGCCTACTCCTCCTTCTGCTGAGACAGTGTGGTTGGTTGCCGAGGCGGTATTCGCTATGTTTAATGCACAGCCTGGAAGGCCTGTTCCTGTACAGCCTCCTACCCTCGGGGTGGCCCCTGTGCCGGCTGTGGCAGTTGAACTGGTGGTCGAAAGACCAGTGCCAGTGAGGGCACGATGAGCTTCGGACCAACAACTGCAGCATTTTCTGAGTTTCCACCCTCCGACATTTGCGGGAGCAGGAACTCCAACTCAGGCTGAAGATTGGCTCTCGAGAGTTAGAAAAACCTTGACAACCACTGAAACGGAGGAAAGACTGAAAGTCACCTTAGCAACCTTCCTTCTAGATGCGGATGCGCAACTTTGGTGGGAGGAGTTGGAGTTGCACCAGTTGGCGGGAAGACAACTGTTGGATGTCTCGTTTGAGGAATTTTCGATACTATTTTTGGCAAGGTATCTCCCATCTGCTCAGCGAATTGAGATTGGGAACCAGTTCAACCGATTGAATCAAGGCGATAGTATGGTGGATGACAATCTACATGAGTTTATGAGGTTGGGGCGTTATGCAGACGCCACGTTTGCAGATGAAGAACGTAAGACCAATAAGTTTTATGATGGTCTATGGGATGACTTGCGGTTACTTTTGACTGGGCCTATGACGCAAGGGTTTATGACCTTGGTCAATACTGCTCGTTCCTTGGAGGAGGACATGAAGCGGGTCCATAAACGCCTTCTCCCTCGTCTCGTTCTCCGCAGTCTTAGAAGCTATCATACTCTTCTCCATCATCACTAACAACGCAATCTCCTTCGCAATCTCCTTTACCATAACCTTCTTTGTTGACTCCCATGCTGTCAAACTCTAGCCTGCCCTCCATTTTCTCTTTTTTGTTGTCTCTAATTCCATCCGCCCCTTTGTCATCTCCTTCTATGTCTTCTACAACTTCAAACTCTTTTTTTTCATTCGTATTCTTCTCCATCATTTCATTCTTCCTCGTCTCCTTCTACATTTCCTCCTGTTTTTTCTCATTGTTCGTCATTTTCAACTGCATGCCGTACTTCTCAGTCACTTCTTCTACTACGTCTCCTTCTCCCTCTCTTGTACTCTCCTTTTTGTTTTTATAACAATATCATAATATCAAGCATCTAACGTTATCTTAGTAGATGTATTTCTCACTTTTTGTCTCAGTTAACTTTAAGGTATTTAATTTTTGTTTATTGTAGGGCCCATTTCTATTTTTAAATACTATTATGTAATATTGGTATTTTACATGCACTTATTTAATATGTGGTTTTCATGACAGATATCTATTCAAAATAATCTGGTGCCATCATTAGTTTAATTGTGGAGCTTTAATTTGTATTTTCTTTGTCTTAAGCATGACTGGATATAAATTTTATTCATATAAGGTTTCCAAAATCACAAATTTTTTTATTGTTTGTCTTCTCGATACATCAAACCTTACTTTGAAACCAAGAAATTGCCATATTAAAATCATCCATCATGAAATCGAAATATCATAACTAATGATCCTTGGTCGATACACAAAAATCTCCATTGATATCACTTGCATAATGAGCAGACCAAGTGACGTAGAAAAACCAATCCAGAAAATCAATCTCTCAGCATCATCGCAACAATTTACATAAAATGAGAACAAACGTTTAGAAGAATAAACAATTTACATAGAATTAGAATAAGCATTTTAGAAGAAAATTTTCATATAATTAATTCTTCAATATTATTAGATTAATAAGTAAATTATGCAAAAATCCTTTGATGATTCTAAAAGATACATAAATCCATAAGAAAATTGAATTAAGAGGGATGGGATAAATCAAAAATCATCATCAATGGAGAGGCACGATTCATAACCTTGACCCGTTTCATGGCCCTCCACACAGAAGAGGATGTCTCTGTTCTGCTTCCATTGACTCTGCACACTTGGATCACCTGGAATCTTGATTAGAAGATCTCACGCTTCTGGTCCACGAGCTCGCTGCTACTGCTGTCAACTATCCACCGCGCTTCCCTCCTCCCCCCTAATCTTCCCTCCAGTGACTACATGGTGTTCCTACACCCCTGCCAAGGACATCCACCTGACTCATCTCCGCTGAATGAGATTTCGATGTTTGACGACACTGACCCCATTTTTTTAATCACTCGCACCAAATAATTTTTTGACGAAGGGGGACGTCAGAGTAGAGGACCACTGAGGACGGGATGAGGGAGGTTTATAGTTTAGGGTTAGGGGCGATGGAGGTGTCATTTGGAGTTGGAGCATCCACCTTATGGAGTTGGAGTGCCCTCCATCGCATCCAACTCCTACCTCCGTCGCATCGAGCTCCCACCTCCGCCGCATCAAGCTCCTACCTCCTCTTCATCAAGTTCCTACCTTCGCCCCATCCAGCTCTTACGTTCGCCGCATCCAGCTCCTACCTCAGTCGTATCTTACCTCTGTCGCATCCTACCTGTGTCTCCAACTATCTCTGTCACTTCCTACCTCTATCGCCTCCTACCTCTGCCACCTCCTAGCCATGTCGCCTCCTATCTCCATCGCCTCCTACCTCTATCGCCTTCATCCTTCGTCGCCTCCGACCTCCGTCGCATCCCACCTTCGACCTTCATCGCCTCATACCTCCCACCTCTGTCACATCCTATCTTTGCTGCATCCTATCTCTCCGCGTCCTACCTCCGTAGCCTCCTACCCGTGTCTTATATCTCCATCACCTCCTATCTCCACCGCCTCGTGCCTCCATCGCCCTAGCTCCGTTGTCTCGTTCTATGTCGTCTATTTCTCTATTGTCTCATTCTCTGTTTTCTCCTTTTTTTTGTAGTCTCCAATTCCACACACTCCCCCGTCATCTCTTCTCTGTCTTCTCTTGCTCCATACACTTCTTTTCCATCGTATCCATCTCCATCAAGTCATTCTCCCTCATCTCCTTGTACACTTTCTCTTTCTATGTTGTCCCATTGTTCGACATTTACAACTCCATGCTCTCCTTTTCAGTCTCTTCTTCTCCATCGTATTCTTCTCAATCATCTTGTTCTCTGTGGTTTTTGAACTATTATACTCTTCATTATCATCTCTGTTGAGTCCGAGATCGCATCTCCGAGGGAAACCGGAGGCTGCGGGTTGCCGGTTACTTTTTGTATAGAAGAATGAGACCGCTAGCAGCGGTCAAGGCCAGACTTCGCTCGCTGCGGCAAATGCCACTCCTGCGACGGGCTTTCCTTTGATTAGAAAGAAGTGGTTACAGCGGGCTGCAAGTGCAGGAAAAGAGAAGCCGGCCGGTCAGACAGTCCGCAAGACGAGAAACTCGAGTCCGCAGCTCAAACAAGCGAGCTCCTAGATTCGAGTGTGCGTGCCTTGGGAACAGTGCCGCCCCCTATTTATAGGCTTGGGGCCTGCCCGAGCGGGCAGGGATAAAATAACCGCCTGCCCGGGTACAGGAGAAACGGGCAGGCGGTGACGGGATACACACAGAAGGAAAGAAAGAAGCTGCGCGGCTTGGCGGCTTGCCCCTCCGAATTGTCTGACCAGAGGCCGAAGATGATGCGGCCAAGGCGACGATGCTACCCGCTCGATCTCTGTCTTGAGACCGCGGCTTGTTCTTTGACTTTGGACCTTGGCTTATCTCCATGGCATAAACCGCGCGACCTCCGACTTGAGACCGCGACTTGCCCTACTGGACTTGGGCCTGGACTATCTTTAGTACTTGGCGGCGGCCTGAGTTATGCCAGACCGCCTGACCTGTGCTAGCTGGTGTCGATGGATCTCGTTTAACCTGAGCCGGGCGACTTGGAACCGCAAACCGCTCGGTCTGCGAGTAGTCCTCTTGAAAGCGGTTTCCCGGGTAAACATAATCCCCGCATATTTTTAAATTTCCGTGAAGATTTCAAAAATATCAGTGCTAGCCGGAGACCGCGCTGTCTTCACCCCGTTGGTTATAAATGTTCCAGAAGCATCGATTCTGGCATAACTCCATTGTTACCACGAGTCACTACTCGCCTATTGCGGTTAGGGCTTTCGGATTGAACAGCCCGAAAAAGATGGTGAACCTGATGGCTAAGCTCGAAGTTCTTGAGAAGTCCGGAAAGAACCGCGAGAGAGACCGCTTGAAAGAGAAGAAAAAGAAAAAGACGAAGCGGCCTGATAAGACCGTAACAATTGCTTCTACGAGTAAACCGACCGAACTGCCTGCAGAGTTGACAATTGACTTGTCATCTAAACAGGAAAAGAACAAGCCGACCGAACTGCCTCCTGAGCAAATAGTCGTCCTGTCGACTGAAAATGAGGCGAGCCGTCTGAACTCGCCACCAGCTGACCCCCCGACCTTCTCTGACAAAGGAAACTGCCCGCCTTCTCCGCCGGGTAAGACAGACTTGGAGGCTGCTTCCCAGAAAGGCGATGGGGATGAGTCTTTCAAGTTGGAGGTCACTCCGTCTGGTGATTTTCATCTAAAAATTAGGGATGAAGGGGGAGAGGCAGTTGACTCCCCCAAGACGACCAGTTTGGAAGCTCCAGTTATCAACGTCGAGGACAGTCCGGACAAACCAACTGTCCTGAAGTCAAAAAAGAGAAAGAAGGAGGAGTCCGCTGCGGACAGACTTCTCAAGAAGATGAAGAAGCTGAAGGCCAAGAATAAGGCAGCATCTGGGAGGCCGCGAGCGGACAGCCTGCAAGGCAAGTCGCGCGAGAATGAAGTTTCGGAAGGCTTGATTACTCCTTCCCCCCAGCCGAACGACCAGGTTCCAATTGATGCTCATAGTATTTCCGTAAGCGACCTCCTCAAGGATTTTGATTCTTTTCAGAAGCAAGATGAACAACTGAGAACTTCTTCCGAACTGCAGGCTGCCAACCCGCCAGGAGAGAAGGGATCCGCCCTGTCTGAGGATGCCACCAGCCTTAAGGAGGCCATCCTTCCTGAGGTCGAGACTGAAAGAACCATACCGGTACCTGAAGATACCGTGACGGCTGGTCTGCGGTTTATGCAGGTGAAAGCGGAGCGAGTAAGAGATCAACTTGCCAGGCCGCCCCCGCCGCAACCCAATATTTTGCTGCAAGGTAAAAGGGGAGCGGACTACCATTCCGTTCGTTTTTTCATGCTGAGGCCTCGAAACAAGTCGCGCGCTTCGTTGTTGAACCCGTCACCCAGCTTCTTTCCCTCCGCTGCTCAACTTTCTGCTGCTAAGCGGAGGCAAAGTGGGAGATCGTGGAGAGAACAACGCCGAAAGTTCGATACCGAGCTAACAAGGCGACCTGTCCGCCTGAATTCAATTCAAACTGCCACGGCTTGTAAGCGAGGAAAATTCGATGAAAGCGGTTTCCTCTTGAATGTTCCTTGACTATTTTCTCTTATTGCAGATGACCGTGACTCTATCCCAAAGCCGGGCGAACTGGTGACCTATCTTCCCCCTCTTGATCCACCCCTGCTGAGTTCTTCTCGGCTGGATACTCGGATGGAGGACGAGATGTCCCGGCTTCAAAAGAATCTGGAAACCCTTGCTAAGCAGCTGAGGGCTATGGAGGAGAGAGAGAAGGTCGCCCAAGATGAGAAAGCTGCTCTTCGGGTTGAATTGGAAACCGAGCGGAAGGAGAGCCGAGCAGCGCTGGAGGCCGAGCGGAGAGAGCGTCGAGAGAAAGAAAAAGCGCAGCAAGACCAAGTGGCTGCGCTGACCGCCCGGATTGATCGTGGAAAGAAGGAAGTCCGCAAGCTCGAAGAGGATTGTGCCTATTATAGGGACAAATACCTTCATTTGGCAAAGGAAGCCGGCGGAAGTCGGCGCCCTATTAACGTAGTTGATGAAGGCCGGCGAGGGTCAAGCCGCCCGGATGCAGGGACGAGCTCGTCTCTTCCTGTAGCCGGGACGACCCGCCCAGTTGTTAGTGTTCATGAGTCCGCAGCGACCTTGCCTACTCGCGTGTTTCCCGCGTCGCGAGTAGAGAGAGATGTCGCGCGGATTCATAGCATGATCAACCGCCTTAATCATAATATGAACCAAATGCAGGGAACTGTACTTCAAATCGGCGACCATGACGCGCGGCTTCACAGGGAGGATGAACCGAGCGATACCCGTCCATAATGAGTGGCTCTGAGATATGAACTTTTGTAATAATATTTCTATTCGGTCCCTTGGACAATTTGCTTGAATCTGACTCTATGATATTCGATCTGCCATTCAGGCCGTGCGGCTTAAATATTTGAATTTACTTTTTTGCCTTCTTGCTGTGTTGATTGATGCCTGAGTTATTTTACATAAACCGATCTGCTTGTTTTCATGATTCTTCAATTCGCTTGTTTGAATTATACGGTCTTTGTGTTTGACTTCTGTGATGATGTACCCGCACGAGTTGACCGGTCTAGCCGTGATTTGACCTTTGCTAAATGCAGATCATTCGTTCTTATAAGTAGCGCCCTTCCGAAATTCCTTTTACCGAAATTTCAAGATGGGAGTAAAGCGTCAGTTGAAGCGACCTGCGAAGACCTCTGCTACACGCTCGGAAGCCGCTGTGGCCTTTCACTCTGCCGACCTCGAGGAGTGCCGTTTGACAAAGGCTGAGATGGACGAATTCGTCGAGAAGCACATGGTCGATAGCCCGTTGCTCGCGCGGCTTCCGCTTCGTGATGAGCGGATGAATTCGTCTGGCCCAAACCTAATCGCGATCCCAATCGACCATTTCGATTGCAGATTTAAATTCCCGATTTCAATTGAACTTGCCATGGTCTTTGACCATTATGGAGTTGTTCCCGGCCAGATTTCTCCCAACTCGATGGCCGGGATATGTAGCTTCATCTCTTACCTGCGATCTGAGAGAGTCCGCTTCTCTATGGACCTCTTCAGGAAGATATTCTCAGTGCGGGCCATTCCGGACTCTGAATCGGATGTCTTCAAAGGCCACCTCTACTTTGGCTACCGCGGATTGAAGATGGTCAATCTGGCGAACAAAGTCACAGCCTGGCCGGAGAGGTACTTGATCATCGAAGGCCGACTTGGCCTGTTGAACCCGAATCCGCAAGTGCGGCCTGAGGAGGCTTTTCAACCGGTCCCAATAAGCGAAGTGGAGAAGGGAATCTGCAAGCTTCTCAAGGATGAGCGGCTTAACATAAGCTACTATATCCCCCTACTTGCCGAGCTAGAGAACGTTCGGCTTGAAGATAGTAAGCTTCCCTTTGCTTCCGACTTCAATGTTAACCGCTCGATCTCTCGTGCTGACTCTTCTCCTTTTATAGCCCAAGCCGTTGTTCCTGCTAACAAGCCGATCAGCCCGACCGGTTTAGTCTTGACTCAGACAGAGAAGAGAAAGAGGCAAGCCAGGAACAAGCCGCTGCCGTCTGATGGGGAGGATTCGGGTTCCTCGGGCGACTTCGCCGCCCTTCGCTCCTTCAGCAAGGTGAAGGATCTAAAAGGCCGCCCGGTCTTGACCTGGCACCCGGACAGCGATAGTGTCCAGATCTCTACCGCGCTTCCCCACTGGGCGAACGAGAAGTCGGGCCGGCATGCTGAGGCCGCCAACATCGCTATGTTCGGCCGACGGAACTTCAGGAGGTTGAGGGAAATTCCTGAGGAAGAGCTCGCCAGGGAGGCCGCGCGGGTTAGTGCTGAGGGCTTCATCACCAACGCCTTCATGGGGATGACCCTTAAGAGGTTGATTAAAGAAAAAGCTCTTCAAGAGAAGGAAATTGCCGAACTGAAGAAAGAAAATGCGCGGCTAAAGGAAGCCGAGTCGGTGAGTCATCACCTGGCCAGCATCAACACCAATGTTCTCAGTCCGCACGGTCTTACCTTACTCTTTTCTTTTGCAGGCTAAGTATGATGAAACCGACCCGGTCTATCAGCAGGAACTCTTCCCTCATGTTGCCGAGGGAATTGATAATGCTTTTAACCGCTTGCGGGAGCTCAACGGGTTCGCGCCCGGTTTCGAGCATTTCACCTTCTCGGATGCCTATCCGATTTTGCAAAAGAAGTTAGAAAAGATCAGGCGGAAAGCCAAAGGAAAGAATAAAGCCGACGGATCCAGTTCGGAGGAGAGCGATGATGGAGATGATGAGGTCGAAGAACCCGGAGCGTCTAAGAGTGATGAGAGTGGCTCGGAGTCCGAATCCAGCGATTCTGAAGAAGATGCTGGTCGCAAATCGGGCGAATTGAGCAGCTCATCCTCGTCGGGTAGCGAGGGTTATTCTCCTGACGTTTCGATTGATGGCAGCGAACATTCAAGTGCTCCTGCGTCTAAGAAACTCAAGTCGCAAGATCAGTAGCTGTATTTTGCCTTTTATTTTGAATAGCTGTCGGCTTGATGTTGTTAGCCGGACGGCTTAAAACATGATGTAAACAATATTTTGATAATGAAATGAAAAGCTTTTACCTGTCTATCTGTCTACCTTCTGCGACTTACTTGCGATTGTTTGCAATCTCTTTCTGTGTTAAATCTAACCAAGTCGTGCGACTCAATGTCAACTTTATCCGGTTAGGATAGCGATCTTCATAAGATTCCGGTAAAGTATCTAAAAACCCACTCGCATAGCTTGCTTTTTTTAATCCGAATCGAATTTATCCGATTTATTCTGAGAAAATGCTAACTTATTACGAATGTATTACGACATCCCGGAGACCGGACACAATTGAGCCGCGCGGTTACTACTAGACCCGGCATACTTGCTTTCCAGGATAAAGGACAAGTCATGAGAACAATTTTCAGACCGAGCGGTCAGCGTTTTAACTCAGGCGACTTGCAGCTAACATTGCTGTAAATCCCACCTCCGTGAATGCAATCAGATAACCGATCCAGAATTTGAAATAATCAAGCCATGCGACTGATGAGTCCTGATCATATACACATTTATGGACTCATCCGGGCCGTTATTTAGTCAATTCACCGCACTTTAGCCTTGTTATAGCTTATATTTGATAATCCATGCTAGGTGCACATCTAGGCCCACTTTGGTGTGATTTTCGTGCTTATTGTCATTAGTAGTATTCATGTGCTGTCAAGTGCCACTTTCAGTGGCTAGATTTGTGGTTGTGCCTGGAATAGGAGTCGTGCGAGTGTTCCCGGTGCAATTCTACACAGGAACACTACGCACGATCGCCGGTTCTATTGCGCACGACCACTGGTCGTGCGCCACTGATCGTGTGCACTTAACCCTTTTTCACGAGTTCTGTTTGGTGCAGTGCGCACGACCACCAAAGCTAGTGCGCACGACCACCGGTCGTGCGCCACTGCTCGTGCGCACTTACCATTTAATTTCCGAGTTCTGTTTGTTGTAGTGCGCACGACCATCAACTCCAGTGCGCATGACCACCGGTCGTGCGCCACTGGTCGTGCGAGCATTTTATTTTATAATTTCGTACCTTGCAGGTTCCACCCAGGCAGTGCGCACGATCGCAGAATTCCAGTGCGCACGACCACTGGTCGTGCGCCAATGACCGTGCGCAGTATTTATTCCAGCGCCTATTTAAACGCCTGTTGCGATTTTTAGGGCATTATCACTTCCGGGAGCGGGATTCCTGTTCCGTACGCCGCCGACCTCCACCGTGGGACGCCTCCACTTCATCTCCTACGCAAGGGGAAGCCTACTCCACCCATTCCAAGACTTCCTCCATTGTCCGTGAGTGTTCTCCATCGTCCGCAAGCCTCCAAGCAACCATTCTCTTATTCCGCCCGGTGAGAAGAAGAAGGAACCTGAAGTCGAAGACGACGGAGCTACGTAGGGAGATCGTGACAGCTCTCTACGCCGGAAGCATAGTCCGCCCGCGTCCGGAGGTAGCCCGACAACCTACCATTCTGGCCGTGAACGGCCGCTAGTCTTCACCATCGGTTATTTCTCTCCTCTTTTCTCCATTGTACTCATTGAACCGTGTAAACTCGAATATTATGATGACGTTTGTGAAATGAATGTTTCCTTGTTGTTCTTCATGGTTCGGTTGTGATTCACTCCATTTCCACTCACTCACTCGTACGCGCACGCAAGGTGTTTGTTCCGTGTTAGCAAGAGCTAACGACGGTTGTGAAGAGGTGTTTACGACCCTCACCCTTTCGCGCTAGAACACACTCCATTCCGCCTCACGAAGCACGGCATCGCGACCGTTGCATCCATCTCACCTTGCGAAGCGGTGTTTTCGACCCGCATCTCTTTTTGTTGTTGTTAAGATTAGGAAACCCAACCAAGAACCCCCCTTTTTCATGTGTGTTTTGCTTGTGTAACAAGAGTCACGCTACGCGTTTCGTTCACCCAACCTGCATTCCTCAAGAGACCGACATTCGGGGAGTCCACTCTCCACATTTATTACTTGACAGCGACCGGTGCACTTGCCGACACGCATCAAGTTTTTGGCGCCGTTGCCGGGGAATGCAGACGTGATGAATTCGTCTGCGTGAAGATTTGTTGCACGAGAATTTTCTTTTCTTTCACCTCTCTTGTTCACCCCTGGTATCTCCGTTTCTTTTCGATTCACGCTTCTGATTACTTTTGCCTTTTCCATCATTCGCTAATCGTTTTGTTTGCAAGTAGTCGCAGCATGACCTCCATTCAGGAATGCATCTATCAGGGAAGTTTAAATAATTTAAGGGATCAAGCAGAAAGAAACAATCATGACTTCGGGATCTCCCCCGACGTCATTGAGTACATGTCTGGGAACTGCAAGTTCAGCGAGGATGAGCATAAAGACGCGGTGCAACACATGCAGGACTTTTTAGCAATCTATTACACATGTGTATTCAGTGGAGTTGAAAACGACCTGCAAAAGATTCTGGCATTTTCATTCTCCTTGCATAAAAAAGCCAAAAGCTGGTATTGGGATATCCGGAAAACAGAGGTGATCACATGGAAACAATTCGAAGGGAGATTTTTGCAAGAGTTTCAACATCGTACTCAAGCCTTGGACAAGTACAGGGAACTTGTAACCTTTGGACAGGGGAAGGAGGAGACGTTAGTTGATGCTTGGGAGCGTTTCCAATCCTTGCATAGGGGATGCTACCGTGAAGATCTTTCAGAAGCTTTCTTAATTCAGATTTTTTATTTCGGAGTGCGGGATAATTTCCGTCTTCTATTTGATATGGCAGCTGGAGGGGCCCTGTTTAATAAATCGGGGAAAGACGCGTGGGAAGTGGTTGTGAATGTTGTTCACACCAGTCAGCACTGGAGTCATATCATTCGCTCCCCAAGTACTGCTGCTGTTAATGCCGTGACATTCAAAGGAGCAGCGGATTTTTCGCCGCCAGAGCAACCAGAACAGTTAGCAACTTTGGTGGTCGGGGTATTGAACAAAATGAATGACCAATCGGCCGCAATCCAACAGCTTCGCTCTACTATAGGGACTCTGTCCGATGTCGTTTCTGGGCTTGCAAGTCAGCATCCTGAGTTAGTGAACACCATGCGATTGAGGAGTGGGAGAAGTGTAGACAATCCTCCTCGACAGGAACCTCTTGCGTGTTCCACTGACAAGCATAATGAAGACACTCCCGAGAAGCTGACTCAGATTCATATTGAGCCGCATCCAGTGAGCGAGGCACAAACCTCGAAAAGTGCGGTTCACCCCCCATTCCCCCACAGGCTGCGAAACGAGAAATCCGAGAAGCAATTCCGCAGATTTTTGGAAATAATGAAAGGAGTGCAAGTGAGCATACCACTGATTGAAGCTATTTCTCAAATGCCGGGCTACTCCAAATTTTTGAAAGATTTGATCTCAAAGTGGAAGCAATTGGAGGGTCTCAAAACTATCGACCTCACCGAGGAGTGCTCCGCCATCATTTCCAATATGCCCACTAAGTGCAAGGATCCGGGCAGTTTTACGATTCCCTGCAGGATCGGCCATCACCGTTTCAGCCAGGCACTCTGTGATTTGGGGGCATCAATCAACTTGATGCCGCTCTCTATCTTTCGTGAACTTGGTGCTGGGATCTTGAATCCAACGCAGGTAATGCTGCAGCTTGCTGATCGGTCGATCAAGAAGCCGTCGGGAATCATCGAGGACCTCACAATAGTTGTAAACGGTCTCACCTTTCCAGCTGATTTTATCATCCTCGACATGAAGGTCGATACAAATGTTCCCATTATCTTGGGGCAGCCCTTTCTCGCTACTGCTCGTGCTATTATTAATGTAGAGCAGGGGGAGCTCACACTAAGACTGGGGGAGGATGCTATATCTTTCAACGTCCACAGCCCGTCGCAACTCTTTGAAATTACAGAGTGTGAACCAGCAGAGGCGCTTGAAGAATTCGATGGTCAGAACGATGTGGAGTTGGATGACCGCGAGGTGTGCTGGCAGCACGAAGACGAGGAAGAAGGGGGTGCACACTCAAATCACCCTGATTTGTCACATTCAAGCGGAGAGCCTTCCAACGATTCGGCTAATCCAAACCCATGTCCGGCTCTCAAACAACTTCCGGATTCTCTAAAGTACGTGTTTCTTGGGAAAAAAACACACATCCGGTGATTATTTCCGCAGCCCTGTCCGCCGCCAACGAAACTGCATTAGTGGGCGTGCTGAGAAGGTACCACAAGGTCTTCGGACGTTCTCTTGCTGACATTAAGGGAATCAGCCCCACGGTCTGCATGCATAAGATCCTCCTTGAAGATCAGTACAAACCGATAGCACAGCCCCAAAGGCGGCTGAACCCGAAAATGCAAGAGGTAGTAAAGGCTGAAGTGATAAAGCTTTTAGACGCTGGCATCATTTACCCAATCAGCGATAGCAAATGGGTCAGTCCAGTCCAGGTGGTACCGAAGAAGGGAGGGATTACTGTCGTTGCCAATGAAAAGAACGAGCTGCTACCGACCCGAATGATCACCGGGTGGAGAGTCTGCATCGACTATCGCAAGCTGAACGATGCGACGCGCAAGGACCATTTTCCGCTCCCCTTTATTGATCAGATGCTAGAAAAGTTAGCGGGGCAGGATTACTACTATTTTTTGGATGGGTACTCTGGGTACAATCAGATTTTAATTGACCCATCTGATCAAGACAAGACGACATTCACATGTCCCTCCGGTACCTTCGCGTTCAAAAGAATGCCATTCGGACTGTGTAATGCCCCCGCAACCTTCCAACGTTGTATGCTCGCTATTTTTGCTGACATGGTGGGGGACTTCCTCGAAGTCTTCATGGATGATTTTACTCTATTTGGCAGTAGCTTCGACATTTGCCTGGCGAATTTGGCCAAGACCTTGAAGCGGTGTGAAGACACCAATCTTGTCTTGAACTAGGAGAAATGCCACTTTATGGTGCGCGAAGGAATTGTGTTGGGGCATAAAGTTTCCCGCAAAGGGCTCGAAGTAGATCAAGCGAAGGTAAGTGTCATCAGAAACCTCCCTCCACCCATGTCAGTGAAAGGCATTCGAAGTTTTCTTGGTCATGTGGGCTTCTATCGAAGGTTCATCAAGGACTTTTCCTCCATTTCAAAGCCCTTATCTCGCCTGCTGGTTAAGGACGTCCCCTTCCACTTCGACGAAGCATGCATGCAAGCCTTCGAAACTATATGGGAACAACTCATCTCAGCCCCAATTTTGGTGGCACCCGACTGGACTTTACCTTTTATTATCATGTGCGACGCAAGTGATGTGGCCGTAGGTGCTGTGCTCGGTCAAAAGAAAGATAAGACCTTTCACACTATTGCGTATGCCAGTCGAACTCTCAACAGCGCACAAGCAAATTATACCACCACGGAGAAAGAAATGCTAGCCGTGGTCTTCGCCTTTGAAAAGTTTCACTCATATTTGGTACTTTCCGAAGTGATCGTGTACACGGACCACGCCGCTCTCAGGTATCTTTTCAGTAAGAAAGAATCCAAATCGCGTCTGATTCGTTGGATTTTACTTTTGCAGGAATACAATCTGGAAATCAAAGACAAGAAGGGGGTGGAGAATGTGATTGCTGATCATTTCTCGCGTTTGGAGTACGACACTCCTAACAGCGTTGTGGAGGAAACGGACGACTATTTCCCGGATGAAAAGTTATTCGCAATTACTACGTCCCCCTCAACCGCACCTTGGTACGCAGATATTGCTAATTACTTGGCTTGCAAAACGTTATCACGAGTCTGTCTCCTCAGCAAAGATGGAAGCTTGCCTCTGACTCAAAATACTATTTTTGGGAAGATCCGCTCTTATTCCACACGTGCAGCGATGGGATTATTAGGCGTTGCATTCCGGAAGCTGAGTTTCAGTCTATATTACAGCACTGCCATGACAGAGAAGCTGGCGGGCACTTCGGGGCCATTCGAACAGCACGAAAAATCCTGCAATGTGGATTGTTTTGGCCGACCCTCTTCCGGGATGCCCATGCCTATGTTACCAAGTGCGACGAATGCCAGAGTACCGGAAATATCTCCCGGCGTGACGAGATGCCCCTTAATAACATGCTAGTCTGCGAACCCTTTGATGTCTGGGGAATAGACTTCATGGGTCCCTTCCCGATGTCTCATGGTAAGCATTACATTATTGTGGCAGTTGATTATGTCTCAAAATGGGTGGAAGCTGAGGCGGTTGCCACGAATGATGCCAACACAGTGCTACATTTTATCCACAAGAATATCTTCTCCTGGTTTGGGACGCCGAGAACTATCATCAGCGACGGCGGTAGTCATTTTTGCAATAAGCAGTTTGTGCAGCTAATGAAAAAGTTTGGGGTCCATCATAAGATTTCTTTGGCATACCACCCCCAAACATGCGGGCAAGTCGAAGTTTCCAACCGCGAGCTCAAGCGAATAATTGAGAAATCAATACACTCAAATAGGAAGGAGTGGGCTAAAAAGGTCGACGATGCATTATGGGCTTACCGGACTGCGTTCAAAACACCCATCGGCATGACTCCGTTTCAATTGGTCTATGGCAAGGCATGCCACCTCCCTGTGGAGCTGGAGCATAAAGCACTATGGGCAACCAAACTGTTGAACATGGACATTGGAGCCGCGGCCGAGGTGCGTCGTTCCCAACTCAACGAGTTAGAGGAGCTCCGTCATTTCGCTTATGAAAACGCTCGTATCTACAAGGAGAAAACGAAGAAATGGCACGATCGGCATATCATTCCTAAGGAGTTCAAAATTGGGGACCAAGTGCTGCTCTACAACTCTCGTCTCCGCCTCTTCCCAGGGAAGTTAAAATCGAGGTGGAGTGGTCCTTTCTCCGTGACCGATGTCTCCCCCTTCGGTGCCATAGAAATATCTGGAGATAAGGGGGACAAGTTTAAGGTCAATGGACATCGGCTGAAGTTATACGACGGCGCCACTATAAACAAGGAGTGTCAGTTGCTGACATTGGGAGACGGACATCATACAAGCACTGGCAGCTGATTTTCCCTTCTTGTTTCTTATTTTTGCGAAACTCTATTTTTGAGAACTCCTCTTTTTAAGTTTTGCTCTCTTTAAACACTGCTAATACAGGTATTTGGTCCAGCTTAAGGACGTTAAATGAAAGCGCTACTGGGAGACAACCCAGATTTCCTGATTTCGTATTTCTCCTTATCTAACTTCTTTTAGTTCAGCTTTTGCATTTGCTTGTGTTGTTTTGAGTTTTTGCTTGCAGGTTTTGTGTTCGATGGTGCGGATGCTGCGGACTATTCCTGTTCATAAACGCCAATCGTCTGGTATGCTCAATTCTGAGCATTGGGTAACACTTCCTCCCCTCTTTTAGTTTCAAATTTCTAGATATATTGTTTAGCTTAAGTCTGGGGGAGCGTATGTTGTTATCCACTGTGCACGAGTTGCACTGCATACTAGAAGGTTGTTTCTTATTTATTCCAGTCATTATCATTGTTTTCATGCTTCACACACCACTTCACCCACTTGAGTGCGTGCCTATCTTTTTGTTGTTGTTCCGTTGTAAACTATCTTGGTTGGAGTATGAAATAGGTTGCTAACGTAGGAATTATTATTTGGAGTGCGATGTTGACTCATGTCGTGTTCTAGTCACTTCGCATGCTATGGTAGAGTTTGAGTAGAACTAGATTTTCTTTATGCATCTAATTTATGTTTAGTATTTCTGCGTAAATTTAGATTTAATATACTCAAGTGGTGAATTCGCATGAAATTGACGATAACCCGGTGTTGTGTGTGTGCGATTGCTAGTCGTGTGTTGCTCGAGTCGGGAGGAAGGTTTACCTTTCTCGTGGGCTAAGAACTTGCCCCAAGCGACTCTCGAAGCATGGGTGAGAGCGACTCGTCGAGTTAAACATGATGTAGGCCACCCTTTGGCTAGTTTGAGCTTTGTTATTCCATTTCCATTTCGTTCACCGTTGCAAGCCAAATTTGTGCCTACCAATCCTTTGTTCAGCTCCTCTTCATCCACCAAAGCCTGAAGCCTATCCTACCCGCAACCAAATTGTTTTTGACTGCGCTTATAAGTCTCAACTTGTGTGGTGTGTGGAATCATTGTGCCATGAAAGGAAAATAAAGTCTATTTGCTGATTTTGAACCAACCGGAGGATACATAAAAGAAGTAAAATATGTTAAAAGAAAAAAAAGAGAGTATTTTGAAAAAAATCCTTCCGAGCTAAAAAAAAGACAATCTGTTGGTATTTGTGAAGTAGGTCGTGTGCACACCTAGTTTTCATGATAAGTCTAGGGGTGTGTCACACGAGCATAGTTGTTGGTCTTGCGTGGTGCAGCGTTCCGTTAGCTCACTTGGGTTGCGTAGCCGCCGTGTTTAACTTTGAAATATCATACCGTAACCTAAGCCCCGTTTTAATCCTAAAAGCCCTACTGATTTGACTTGCGAGAGTGCTAGCGCCGTGGAGAGAGCGTGACCGGGCAAGCGTATGGTTCACGACGTTGATGGATTTCAGCAGAGTTATTCCTAAGCCCCGATCTTTTGCAACAACCGCCTCAGTGTCTCGTCACTTTCATACCGGGCATGATCGTCAAATTCTTCATAACTCACCAATTGAGTACATCTAAATCTTTAATTACGCTTTAATACTCTTGTAAATTAGTTAGCATAGTTAGAATCTCCTTCTACTAAATTCTCTACTTGCATGCGTATGTTACTTCGCACCGTACTCCCTTGTGTAATTCTCTATGTTAACTATCGTTTTCACACTCCGCCGGATTCGTTTGCTCGGGACGCGCAAACAGTTAAGTCTGGGGGTGTGATGAGTCCTGATCATATACACATTTATGGACTCATCCGGGCCGTTATTTAGTCAATTCACCGCACTTTAGCCTTGTTATAGCTTATATTTGATAATCCATGTTAGGTGCACATCTAGGCCCACTTTGGTGTGATTTTCGTGCTTATTGTCATTAGTAGTATTCATGTGCTGTCAAGTGCCACTTTCAGTGGCTAGATTTGTGGTTGTGCCTGGAATAGGAGTCGTGCGAGTGTTCCCGGTGCAATTCTGCACAGGAACACTGCGCACGATCGCCGGTTCTATTGCGCACGACCACTGGTCGTGCGCCACTGATCGTGTGCACTTAACCCTTTTTCACGAGTTCTGTTTGGTGCAGTGCGCACGACCACCAACGCCAGTGCGCACGACCACCGGTCGTGCGCCACTACTCGTGCGCACTTACCATTTAATTTCCGAGTTCTGTTTGCTGTAGTGCGCACGACCATCAACTCCAGTGCGCACGACCACCGGTCGTGCGCCACTGGTCGTGCGAGCATTTTATTTTATAATTTCGTACCTTGCAGGTTCCACCCAGGCAGTGCGCACGATCGCAGAATTCCAGTGCGCACGACCACTGGTCGTGCGCCAATGACCGTGCGCAGTATTTATTCCAGCGCCTATTTAAACGCCTGTTGCGATTTTTAGGGCATTATCACTTCCGGGAGCGGGATTCCTGTTCCGTACGCCGCCGACCTCCACCGTGGGACGCCTCCACTTCATCTCCTATGCAAGGGGAAGCCTCCTCCACCCATTCCAAGACTTCCTCCATTGTCCGTGAGTGTTCTCCATCGTCCGCAAGCCTCCAAGCAACCATTCTCTCATTCCGCCCGGTGAGAAGAAGAAGGAACCTGAAGTCGAAGACGACGGAGCTACGTAGGGAGATCGTGACAGCTCTCTACGCCGGAAGCATAGTCCTCCCGAGTCCGGAGGTAGCCCGACAACCTACCATTCCGGCCGTGAACGGCCGCTAGTCTTCACCATCGGTTATTTCTCTCCTCTTTTCTCCATTGTACTCGTTGAACCGTGTAAACTCGAATATTATGATGACGTTTGTGAAATGAATGTTTCCTTGTTGTTCTTCATGGTTCGGTTGTGATTCACTCCATTTCCACTCACTCACTCGTACGCGCACGCAAGGTGTTTGTTCCGTGTTAGCAAGAGCTAACGACGGTTGTGAAGAGGTGTTTACGACCCTCACCCTTTCGCGCTAGAACACACTCCATTCCGCCTCACGAAGCACGGCATCGCGGCCGTTGCATCCATCTCACCTTGCGAAGCGGTGTTTTCGACCCGCATCTCTTTTTGTTGTTGTTAAGATTAGGAAACCCAACCAAGAACCCCCCTTTTTCATGTGTGTTTTGCTTGTGTAACAAGAGTCACGCTACGCGTTTCGTTCACCCAACCTGCATTCCTCAAGAGACCGACATTCGGGGAGTCCACTCTCCACATTTATTACTTGACAGCGACCGGTGCACTTGCCGACACGCATCAGCGACCGTAAGCAGAATATCCAGTCTCAAGAAGATCAGTTGATAGACCGTGCGATTAACATTTAATCCGATCAATCTATATGATAGTTATATATAACATTGACTGACAAGCCGTACGAGCTGTATATAGAATTCGTGCGATTAGCAGATTTAATACTTGCAACGAGAATCATAACCTGACGAGCTGTATATAGAATTCGTGCGATTTAGCAGGTTTAATACTTGCAATGAGAATCATAACCGCCCGATTGAAAAGGTCCTGTGATTATCCGATCGGATTGAATGGAAACTCATAAGGATGATAAATTAATAATCCGGATAATAAAGTCGGCCGGTCATGATTATGCTTGCTTCCCTGATATTTACCTTGATACCTTAATGATACCCTGCTCACTTCAAACCGTCCGGTCTAAAAACCGAACCGTATGATATTTTTGGAACCTGCTGATTTTAGACCGCCTGGTTTAATAACCAGACCTCCAGGCTTAATAACCAGACCGCAAGGATTAATAACCAGACCGCCTGGAAGCCTTGGTACCTGCTTATTTCAAACCGCCCGGTCTAAAAACCGAACCGCATGACATCTTTGGAACCTGCTGTTTTTAGACCGCCTGGTTTAATAACCATACCACCAGGATTAATAACCAGACCGCCAGGTTTAATAACCAGACCGTCTGAAAGCCCTGGTACCTGCTTATTTCAAACCGCCCGGTTTGAGTATTAAGTCGTCCGGTTTATGCTGCACATAGAAATCCTGCTTTTTCCTCCAAATGGTCTATAATGACCATATGGGACGAGATAATCCCTAGTAATGCAATAAAGATGATTACAGACTCAGATGACCAAGTGGGCAGGTGGGCCTAGGCGGCGAACATTGCTTTCCTCAAGTGGTCATAAGAGCTGTAGAAATAAAGAGAAACAAGTACAGACCCAGATGACCAAGTGGGCAGGTGGGCCTAGGCGGCGAACATGGCTTTCCTCAAGTGGTCATAAGGGCTGTAAGCGACTCGACTGCTCTCTTGCCTAGGGCTACAAGCCGAGTTGATCAATTGGGCAGGTGGGCCTAGGCGGCGAACATTGCTTTCCTCAGAGAGATCAACTCAGTTGTGGGTCCCGCTTAGACATCGCTTGAGAGTACCTTGGAGTATTCGATAGTCACAGACTAAGATGATCAGTTGGGCAGGTGTGGTTATGCCGCGGGGGCTATACCGACATTGCTTTCCTCAAAAGGATCATCAAAGCTGTAATTATATCCCTCTCGAGGCATGATAGAGCCAACATTCACCTAGACCTCCCTTGATGCAGGGGTGTGTTGGATATCAGCCGGGATCCAAGGTTCTGAAGACCACCGCACGGGAATTGGCAAGCTACCACTACACGTGTGCGAAAACTCCCCTCTACACATGATCTTCATGGTTTTACGCTAATGACAACAATCCGAGGGGGTTCGAGCAGAACTTGGCGATGTCTCCGTGGTTCAGTGAGTATGATATGTGAGAAAATGCAGAAAGGAAACATCAAACATGGAGAAGTGTCAGTATGGTGCTTCTTATTAAAATATCTCAAAAATTGCAAGAAAGTAAAGAAGACATTTTAAGGATAGAACCGTTTGAGATCGTCGCCACTCCAAGTGCGCGGGATGTCTTCTCCTTCACTTGTTTGGAGGCGATAAGCCCCACTTTTTAGTACCTCCTTGACGATGAAAGGTCCGGCCCAATTAGGATTTAGCTTCCCGACATTCCCTGTTCGGGCTGCTGCATCAACCTTTTTTAGTATGACGTCGCCGACCGCAAAATGCTTTACCCTGACATTTTTGTCAAAGTATTTCGCCATCCTCCTTTTAACTTCCTCTTGCCTGATTGTTGCCTCATCCTGAAGTTCTTCGATTTTATCCAGACTATACTTGATAGCCTCGTCATTGTATTCTACCCATGCTTCTCCTCCTTCTTTTCCGTACACAACTCTTGGAGTGACCACCTCAAACTCCACAGGAACAACAGCCTCCGAGCCATGAGATAATTTGAATGGTGTCTCCCCTGTAGCTGAAGATGGAGTGGTACGAAGAGTCCAAAGGATGGAGGGAAGTTGATCTGCCCAGTTTCCTTTCTGATTCCAAACTCTTTTCATCAGGAGCTGCTGGATTCGCTTGTTGGCTGCTTCTACCTGACCATTGGTCCTTGGATGATGTACTGAGGAAAACCGCAGGTCAATTCCAACCTGATCGCAAAATTTTATCATCTCGGGATTATTGAATTGTGGACCATTATCAGTGACAATCGCCAGCGGAATTCCGTGTCGGCAGACTATTTCTCCCCAGATGAAGTTTTTGATGATTTGGGTAGTAGTTCTTGCCAGTGCCTTAGCCTCGATCCACTTACTGAAGTAGTCACTCATCACTATGATAAAGCGGCGCTGACCGCTAGCCATTGGAAAGGGCCCGATGAGATCCATCCCCCATACTGCAAAAGGCCACGGCGCAGTTATTGATCTGAGTGACTGAGCAGGCAAATGCTGAAGAGGGGCGAACTTTTGGCACTGCACACACTGCTTGGCAAATGCTTCAGCATCCTTTCTCATAGTCGGCCAAAAATATCCTTGTCGCAGGATCCTTTTTTCCAAGGTTTTTGCCCCTGAATGGCTACCACATTCCCCAGAATGAACTTCCTGAAGTACGATAGGGATCTCTTCTTCTGAAACACATCGTGCTGAGGGGGAAATCAAAGTTTTTCTATAGAGAACTCCTGCTATTAGATAATAATATGCCGCCTTCCTTTTGAATCTTCTCCGATCTTTGATGGAATGGTGGAACTCCCCCTTTGATAGGAATAGCTCGTAAGGATCCTTCCATGAAGGATTATGATCAATTTGCATGAGTTCTGCCTCATCTATTGCCGGATGAAAGAGTTCAAAGGTCACTCCCCCTGATGGAAGACCGAACTTCGACAATTCATCTGCCTCCTCATTTTGCGTTCTTGGGATGTGCTCGATAATAAATGACTTGAATCTTCCGATTTCCCTTTTGGCTAATAGCAGAAATTTTCGCAGAATCGGCTCTCTTGTCTCATAATTCCCCAAGACCTGGGAGGCCATCACCAGTGAGTCGATTCTAACATGTACATATTCTATGCCCAACTCTTTCGCAAGCCTTAGCCCAGCCAGAAGTGCTTCGTATTCTGCCTGGTTATTTGTAACTGGAAAGAAGAACTTGATAGCTTGCTCCAGCCTGATGCCATTTGGGCTGATCAACACTACTCCGGCTCCCACGGAGTTTCTGCCAGAAGCCCCATCCACATAAATGATCCAAGCCAGAGGAGATCGTACCACCTATTCAGGACTAAGCTCTGTTGTATCTACCAGGAAGTCTGCCAAGATTTGCGCTTTGATTGCTGTTCGGGGGATGTACGATATCTCAAATTCACTTAGTTCAATAGCCCATTTTGCCAATCTCCCTGAATGATCTGGCTTTTCAAAAATATTCTTTAAGGGATGATCTGTAACAACTTGGACGGAATGAGCCTGAAAATAAGGGCGAAGCCTGTGTGCGGACATAATCAAAGCCAAGGCCAGTTTCTCCAGGAGCGAATATCTGGTTTCTGCATCCTTAAGGATGTGGCTGACATAGTATATTGGAAACTGTCTCCTCTTTTCTTCCCGAACGAGGACGGAACTCACCGCTTCTGGTCCGACTCCCAGATATAAGAATAGCTTTTCTCCCTCATGGGGACTTTGGAGTAGTGGAGTCGAAGTTAACTGACCCTTCAGCTGGTCGAAAGCCTTGTTACACTCCTCGCTCCATTCGAACTTTGATCCCCCTCGCAATGTTTTAAAGAATGGGCACTTTTATCTCCGGATTTGGAGATAAACCTGCTCAATCCTGCCAATCTCCCCCCAAGTTGTTGAACTTCTTTAGCATTTCGAGGAGGGGTCATATCAAGGATGGCCTTCACCTTATCTGGATTTGGTGCAAGGCCGTCAGGAGTTAAGAGATGCCCAAGAAATTTTCCTTTGCTTGCCCCGAACACACATTTCAATGGGTTTAATTTTAACTTGAACCTCCGTAGAGTAGCGAACGTCTCTACGAGGTCTTCCAAGTGCAATGAGAATGTTTTACTTTTGAGAAGAAGGTCATCAACGTAAACTTCGAGATTCCTGCCCTTTTGATATTTAAAGACGGTATCCATCATTCTTTGGTATGTTGCACCCGCGTTTTTAAGACCGAAGGGCATTACGAGATAGCAGTAACACCCATCGTTTGTGATAAATGAGGTATGCGGGATGTCAGGTTTGTGCATTTTAATTTGATGGTACCCGGAGAAGGCATCGAGGAAACTCATAAAACCATACCCAACCGCGGAATCAACTAAGACATCTATCCGAGGCAAAGGGTAACAATCTTTATGGCACGCTTTATTAAGTTTGGTGAAGTCCACGCACATGCGCCACTTCCCACAAGATTTCTTAACCATTACAACATTCGACATCCACGTGGGATATTGAATCTCAGAAATGAAACCCGCTTTTAGGAGTTTGGAAACCTCCTCTCTGATGGGCAACGCCAGCTTGGTCGCCACTTCTCTCTTCTTTTGCTGGACGGGTTTGAACTCAGGAGATACATTTAGATGATGACAAGCCACGTCTGGATCCACTCCTAGCATATCCTCCGCTGACCAAGCGAAGATATCCAGATTCCCCAACAGACAGGAGATTAGCTCCACTTTCTCCTCTTCTGACAACTCAGCGTTGATGACCAGCTTCTTTTCTGCCCCCTCAGCAATAGGAACTTCTTGGGTCGCTTGGGCAGGTTCCAAGTGAGCCCCTTCTCGATCTTTTCCTTCCTCGACGGCCTCTGGAGACTCAGCAACCTCCAAAACCTCATCCATGATCTTGGGAAGTGGAGCGTCGGTGACCATGTTGACAGTTCGGACGTAGCATTCCCGAGCTACCTTTGGGTTGCTTCTGACCCGATACTGTTTTCCTTCAGCAGCGAACATGAGGGCAAGATGAAAGGCGGACACTACCGCCCTATACGCATTGAGAATCGGCCTCCCGAAGATAGCACAGTAGTTGCTCGGGGCATCTACTACCACGAAATTGATCAACTTTATTATTCCTCCAAGAGAGACCAGGAGCTTCACTGAACCCTCTACTTCCTTCTTCTCCCTAGAAAAACCGTAGAGCGGTCCCTCGGTGGAGAGCAGATGCTTTCCAGTCTTCAGGGCCTCGAAAGTCGGACGGAAAAGGAGATTGACAGAGCTGCCGGTATCAATCAGAATCTTATGGACTGTATAGTTTTCGATGATGGCCTTGATAACCACCGCATCATCGAAAGGATTAGCATTGGGGGGAAGGTCATCCTGACCAAACGTGACAATAGTGCTTTCGGGAGGAGAACTTGTAGTGGCTGCCACTTCCTGCTTTAGAACCCTCGCAATGCTGGATTTGCGAGATGATTCCGCTCCAGCTCCCCCATGGATACAATAGATGTCCCCTAAGGGGCCCACATCATTGACTTCGAAGCATTCGGTAGAAGTATGGATGTCACCATAGTAGCCGGCGTCCTCGACGTCGGCGCATTCCCAGGTCACTTCTACTGTTTCCTTCTCCTTTTTCTTCTCGGTAGTTGGCTCAACAGTTTTATCTTTCCGAACTAGACCCCGGAGCTTTCCTTCTCCCAGGAGTCTTTCTATAAGTAGACGAAGAGCTCGACAATCTTCAGTTAGATGTCCCCCCTCTTTATGATATTCACAATAAAGGTTCGGATTTCGATTGCGAATATCCGATTTCAGAGGAGCAGGCTTTTTGAAATCTGGCCTCTTTTGCAGAATCTGGACTACTTCGTCCATGGTGACGTTTAGGGGAGTGAATGACTCTTGCGAATCATCGTATTGAGTTGATGGAACGATGGGAGGTGGCTGCGCGGCATACTGTTGTAAATATACCGGCATGATTTGCGGAAGGGGAGCGGATGGAGCGGGAGCGACGGCCAACGGTGGTTTCTGATCTTGAAACCACTGATGGCCCATAAATGGTTGCTTATTTTTGTAGTTCCTCCCCCTTTGGGAACGGGGTTCAAAGTGGGACTGATTCGATGGTGGATGATGGAAGGATGGATTTGACTGTTCCTTGTTGCTAACCAGCTTTGCGACGTAGTCCGGATTGCTCTTCTCTCCTCTGATAAACATATTTCCCAAACTTATCATTTCCTGATAAGTCTTAGGCTCCCTTATATTTGCTTCGAACTTTAAGGGGCCCTCTCTTAGGCCATGGATGAGGGCAACCCTATACAGCTCCGGGTCCACATTTTGGACTTCCATGATCTCTTTCTTGAATCGGTCCACAAAGCGAGCCCATATCTCGCCTTCTCGTTGTTTTATATCGAAAAGGGCCGCCGGGCCACTCTTTCTCTTCCTTGAGGTAGAGAATCTCAGCAGAAATTCTCTTCGCAGCTCCGCGAAACAACGGATCGACTTGGGGTGCAAACCGTAATACCATTCCCTCGCTTGTCCTTCAAAGGAGGTTACAAGAAGCTTGCACTTAGTTGCATCAGTCAAGGTCCTGAGAGCAATGGCTGACTCGAAAGCTTGTAAATGAACCGTGGGATCAGTCTCCCCATTGAAAGCTGGCAGGCGAGGTTCCCTGAAATTATTAGGGGCAGGCTCCCCTCTGACTTCGTCCACTGATATAGAAATTCGGTGATTTTTAAATTAAGCGAAGGTTAAAGATTTTTTTCCAAACCATATCCGATAAAGGAAAGCGTACCTTATCGTCTATAGTATAGGATATTAAGAAATATCAAGGTCGTATTCCACGGGGCGCGTTGATTACTTCTACTTTGAGGAAAGTCACCATTATCTTATCTAACAATATTTTTGAGTTTTAATTACTTAGCTAGAAGAAAGGAAAATGCAAACTAATTGAAGGGTTGTGATGAAGATAAAAGAAGCTAGCACTCAATCAAAAGTCACCTTGGAGTGAGAATAGACAAGTAAAAGGAAATTAAATCTAATTCCGTTTAAATTGAACTACTTGACCGTGGAGGTTCCCGAAGCTCGAACATGCCTCTCTCGAGGTTAATGCCCAACTAAGATTAGGAAAAATCAACCGGACTCTCGTCCTATAATCGATTACCTAAAACTTGCTTTACGACGTGAACCCCACTATTGGATTTGACTCCAATCCGGGAGATTTACGCCATCCTCTCTCGAGGGGTGCGTGCAACTCTCTTTACCCTTGAGTGATCGATTCATACTTTGAGCCTCTCGGCTAACTAAATATGAAAACATAAGCGAAAACCATATATCGAAAATATGGCCTCACCAATTAAAAATCAAGGGTAATTCAAGTGTTTATAAAAACGAAAAAAGAAAACTTTAGAAGATCATAACTTGTCTAACTCATCCTCGGATCATTTTGATCGAGTACTAATGAGGATTAGTTAATCATGGTGGAGGGGGAAGAGAAAGAAAGATAAAAATGCATATTAAGAAAATTTAACTAAGTAAGGAGGAGACAAAAAGAAAGAGAACAAACTATTTTTATTTAAATGAAAACTATTACAAGACTTAAGAGAGGAAATTGCAAGCTAGGAAGAACAAGATTACAAGCTTAAACTAAACTATTGCATTGAAGGAAAAATAATACATTGCATTAGAAAAGGAAGAGAGCATGAAAGTAAAGAGACATGAACATGAACATGAACATGAAAAGAGAAAAATACTCAAGAATGGTTCTAGCAGCACCTCCCCCACTCCAAAATTCTGAACCCTGGACTCAAGGAGAGCCTCTGTATTTATAGGCGAAATTTTCAAGTTACACGCCCTCGGTCACGGGCGTGACCAAGGGCGTGTAATCACTGTAACATTGGATCCGGCAGCGGCGTGGGCTTGGCGTGACGGTGGGAGAAAATCGGACATGTCACGGGCGTGACATATGGGTCATGGGCGTGACTCAGGATGGCTTCATTTAATGCGGCATGGGCTAGGCAGACGGCGCGGCGGCGTGCTTGGATCACGCGGGAAGGTCACGGGCGTGACTTTGGGTCACGGGCGTGACTTTTGTTGACTTCTCAACGGCAACTTCTCGTCTCGACGGCAGCTCCACGTGGCAGATTCTAATATTACACGCCCATGGTCACGGGAGTGACTTTGGGTCACGGGCGTGACCTGGGGCGTGACTGGGTGTGGACTAGCTCAACAGCACGGCATCGACCTGGACTGGTCTTCAAGTTACACGCCCTTGGTCACGGGCGTGACCGAGGGCGTGTAATGCAATATTTTCCCAATTTGTCCAAAAATCTGCAAATATTAAAATTAGGCTAAGTTAGAATCAAAATTACAAAAAGAACTACTTATAACCTAAAATTGACATAAAAAGGAAAAATCATATTAAATAATTACAAAAATTTCTATTAAAAACTTATATAAAAACTACTTTATCAAATACCCCATACTTGAGGTTTTGCTATTCCAGAGCAAAAGTGTAAGACATAATATATAAGACATCCATAGGATTTTTAATTTCAAACTAAAATTTTACTAAACCAAAAGTTAAGTTAAGAATAAATTCTAGGAGGAGTTAAGTTCTAAATTATGATGATGATTTGAAAAGAAAGAAAGTTGTTTTAAGCAAGGACTTCTCAAGACAATTAATTAGCTTACCAAAATTGTAGAAATCATAAAACAAAATTAAATTAGAATTATAAGAACTCTATTTCAAAAGATACTTAAGGAAAAGAAACTTACTAAATATTGATCTCTCCATAACTTAAGTTAATCCTAGATCAAAGATATTGGCTAAGGGGAGGGGGTTTACAAAGCTTGGCATAAGAAGAGATCTTTGATTTGAGGTGATGAATTTTATCCTCTCATCTCAATATATTTTTTTCTTTTTGTATATGTTTAGGAGTAATGAATTTATTCTTTTTTTTTTACTCCATGCCATATTTTTTTTTTTAAATTCTCTTCTAAAAAAAATCCCAAAATGTATATGTTTAGGAGTAATGAATTTTATCCTCTTACTCCATGCCATATAATCTTTTAAATGATTTTGGGTGCATATGTTTAGGGAATAATGAATTTTATCCTCTTATTCCCATGACATATGATCTTTTACACACTTTTTTTTATATGCCATCAAAAGGGTGGGGTAGAAAAAATTCTAGTTTATAAATTAAATTATGTTGAGAGCAAATTCTAGTAAAATTAAATTTCCTAAGATCTAAAGAGCTAGAAGAAAATATAATTGAAATCTAAAGTGGTTTAGCAAATTTACTACAAAATGAAGCCATCTAAAGATAAAAAGAGAAGTCATGCTAACAAAGATTCTCTAATCAAACTCAACTCATAAGATGGTTCTTAAAACAAGATTACCTAAAATTTAAAATTAACAAACTATGATAAACAAAATTTTAGCCAATTAAAAAAAACTAAAGATGCTTATAAACATTCTTAACTAGATTTCTAAGAAATCACAAAACAACAAGTAGGAGGGGTATAAGAATTTTTGGAATTTTTGATATTATCTTTTTTTTTGAATTTTTGATATTATCTTTTTTTGAATTTTTGAATTTTTCTTATTTACAAACTATTTACAAAGAAAGGAAACTAGCTTTAAAACTAACGATTTTTGTTAAGTCTTGGACTTCCCAAGGGCTACCCGGTGAAGGGTTCGCGAGGTACTAGGAGGTGTGATGGGATAAAATCCCAAACGTCCCTTTCCAAGATTTAAGTTTTTGATTTTTTTATAATTTTGTTTTTGTTTTTTTTTTGTTTGAGTTTTTGGTTTTACAAGTGCTTAAATAAAAGAAAACATAGGAAAGAAAGAAAAAAGAAATTTTTTGTTTTTGAAAATATTCTTTTAAAACTATTTACAAATATTTACAAAGGACTATTTACACCCCCATACTTAAAGTTAAACATTGTCCCCAATGTTTAAAAGTAAGTATGAAGTAAGAAAAGAAATGCAAGGAAAAAGAAAGAAAAGAAGGATAAAGAGCTTCCCTGAATTTTTTTTTTGAAGCTTTTGTGGGGAAGCCGCGATTACCTACAAAAGATATTAAAGAAGAAACAAGACAAAGAAAAACAAGAGAAACAATAATACAAAGATAACTTTGGGGTGCCTCCCAAAAGCGCTTTGTTTAAGGTCGCGTAGCTTGACCCACTTGCCGATCATGGTATATGATGAAGAAATATTGCATCACTCTTTTCATTAGGTAAGTCTCCCGGAAGATACAATTTAAGGCGGTGCCCGTTAACTTTGAAAGAACCTTTTTCCGGGTGGGAAATTAGGATTGTCCCATAGGACCAAACCTCTTTAACAATAAAGGGTCCGGACCATCGGGATTTTAATTTTCCCGGAAAAAGGCGAAGGCGAGAATTATAAAGGAGGACGAGATCGCCCGGCGAAAAAGTTTTCGGAAATTTTATATGTTTATCGTGATAAAACTTTGTTCGCTCCTTATATAATTTATTACTCTCATATGCATTCGCTCGCCATTCATCTAGCTCGTTCATTTGAAACTTCCTTTGTTCGCCCGCTAAAGTGGAATCGAGATTTAAAAATTTAAGCGCCCAAAATACGCGGTGTTCTAATTCGACCGGAAGGTGGCAAGCCTTGCCATAGACCATTCGATATGGTGTACAACCGATAGCGGTCTTGTACGTCGTACGATAGGCCCATAGCGCGTCATCGAGCTTTATTGCCCAATCCTTCCGATTAATAGAAACTGTTTTTTCTAAAATTCGCTTTAATTCTCGATTAACCACTTCGACTTGGCCGCTCGTTTGTGGGTGATATGCAGTGGATAGTTTGTGCGTGACACCATATTTTGCTAAGGTTTTTGTGAATTGAGTATTGCAAAAATGGGTGCCCCGATCACTCACAATAGCGCGCGGAGTGCCAAATCGAGAGAATAATTTTTTTAAAAAGTTAACGACGACTCGCACATCATTGGTGGGGAGAGCTTGCGCTTCCGCCCACCTCGACACGTAGTCGACTGCCACTAGAATATACTTATTTGAAAACGAAGGAGGGAGAGGACCAACAAAGTCAATGCCCCAAAGATCGAAAATTTCACATTCTAAGAAAATGTTTTGGGGCATCTCATCTCGGTGGGAGATGTTCCCCGACCGCTGGCATCTGTCGCAAGTACTCACAAGGGTGTGAGCATCTTTGAAGAGCGTGGGCCAATAAAAGCCCGCCTCCAACGCCTTCCTCGCGGTTCGGTTCGAATGATAATGACCACCGGATGGTCCCTCGTGACAATGTCGTAAAATTTTAAGACCCTCCTCACTCGAGACGCATCGTCTCACCACTTGGTCTGCGCATACACGGAATAAAAAGGGGTCCTCCCAAAAGTAATTCTTTAAATCAGAAAAGAATTTCTTCTTTTTCTGACTCGAGAATTCTTTTGGCAAGACCCGGGCTACTAAATAGTTAGCCAGATCTGCAAATCAGGGGGCAGACGACGAATTAATATTTTCGAGAGCGAGGAGGCGCTCTTCGGGAAATTTATCATCGATGTCAGATTCTATCAAAACTTTCGAGGCGGGGTTTTCTAAACGGGAGAGATGATCGGCCGCCAAGTTTTCGGCCCCCCTTTTGTCCCGGATCTCTAAGTCAAACTCCTGCAAGAGGAGGATCCATCGCAAAAGACGAGGCTTGGCGTCCGATTTGCTTAAAAGATACCTAAGTGCGGAGTGATCCGTGAAGACAATAACTTTTGAGAGGGTGATATATGACCTAAACTTATCGAAGGCAAAAACGATCGCTAGAAGCTCCTTTTCGGTTGTGGTGTAATTCGCTTGTGCCGACGTGAGTGTTTTGCTCGCATAATAAATAGGGTGGAAATACTTACTCACCCGTTGGCCTAAAACGGCACCAACCGCAATTTAACTCGCGTCGCACATGATTTCAAAAGGGAGCGACCAATCCGGCGCGACTAGAATCGGGGAGTTTATAAGTTTCTCTTTGATGAGTTTAAAAGCCAAATGGCATTCATCGCTAAAAATAAACGAGGATTCTTTTTCAAGAAGGTGGGTTAACGGTTTTGTGATTTTTGAAAAATTCTGTATAAAGCGCCGATAAAACCCCGCGTGGCCTAGGAAACTACGAATAGCTTTTACGTTTGTTGGAGGGGGAAGTTTTTCAATCACTTTGATCTTGGCCTTATCGACCTCGATCCCCATGCCCGGAATTTTATGGCCAAGGACTAATCCTTCCTTGACCATAAAATGGCATTTTTCCCAATTAAGTGCTAAATTCGTTTCCTCGCATCGCTGCAACACGCGCTCAAGATTTTTTAAACAATTTTTAAATGAATTTCCGAATACGGAAAAGTCGTCCATAAACACTTCCATCACCTCCTCTACTAACTCGTCAAATATCGCCAGCATACATCTTTGAAATGTAGCTGGCGCATTACAAAGACCAAATGGCATCCTTCGATAAGCGAAGGTGCCAAAGGGACAAGTGAAAGTGGTTTTTTCTTGGTCGTCGGGCGAAATCGGGATTTGAAAATATCCCGACAAACCATCGAGAAAACAGTAGTAGGAGTGACCTGAAAGGCGCTCTAAAATTTGATCGATGAATGGTAGAGGGAAGTGATCCTTACGGGTGGCATCATTTAGTTTTCGGTAATCGATGCACATCCGCCAACCCGTAACAGTACGGGTTGGGATCAACTCGTTATTCTCATTTGCTACTACCGTAATGCCACCTTTCTTTGGTATGACTTGTACTGGGCTAACCCAAGTACTATCCGATATCGGGTAGATAATTCCCGCGTCCAATAGTTTGATCACTTCGGCCTTAACGACTTCTTTCATGTTAGGGTTTAGCCGTCGTTGAGGCTGGACCGAATTTCGGGAATTATCTTCGAGAAAGATTTTATGAGTGCAGAAGGAAGGGTTTATACCCTTTATATCCGAAATTTGCCACGCAATTGCGTGGCGGTGCTTTCTTAAGACAATAGCCAACTCGGAAATTTCCGAGTTGCTAAGTTCGGATGAAACGATGACGGGTAGCTTCGACTCATTTTCTAAAAATAAATACTTAAGGTGAGGGGGAAGTTGCTTTAGTTCTAAAACGGGTGGCTCTTCATAAGATGTTTTGATTTTTAATTTTTCTAAAAATAGTGGTTCGGGTGGTGTGAAACGAGTGACTTCTTCTTCTTCCAGACAAAAGGGCTCGGCGAACTCGGACTCGTGACTCGAGGTGGAGACTAACTCGGGAGGGGAATCGAATTCCCAACACTCTTCCAAGTAAAAACACGAATCGTCGTTTTCTAATGTGTTCCGCATCGAGGAATTTATGCCGAAAGAAACTTCATCGTCTCCAACCCGTAGGAGGAGCTTTCCGTTACTTACGTCAATAATGGCGCGGGAGGTGGCAAGGAAGGGGCGGCCGAGTATGAGGGGTACTTCGGCATCCTCTTCGATGTCAAGAATGACAAAGTCCACCGGGAAGATGAACTTGTCGACCTTGACGAGCACGTCCTCCACTATTCCTACCGGATATTTTAAAGAGCGATCCGCTAATTGAATACTCATTCGAGTGGGGCTTGGATTTCCTAGACCTAGCTTCTTAAAGAGAGAAAAGGGCATGAGATTGATACTTGCTCCCAAATCCGCTAAAGCGTGTTTTACTAACGAATTGCCAAATAAACACGGGATGGAGAACCTTCCCGGGTCATTCACTTTTCCAGGCAATTTGTTGAGTACAACCGCGGAGCATTCTGCGTTCAAAGAAATATGCGAAATATCTTCTAACTTTTTCTTATTGGAGAGCAACTCCTTAAGATATTTCGCATATTTAGGCATTTGAGAGATAGCCTCGCAGAAGGGTACATTAATGTGAATTTGTTTTAAAATATCCAAAAACTTTTTATAATTCTTTTCGGCGCTCTCGCTCTTAAACTTAGACGGATACGGAATATTAGAAGTAGAAGCGCGCGGAGCTAACGTAGCAGGTAAATTTGAAGATAAAATAGGAGGAGGAGGAGGGGAGGAAGTTACCATCGGTTCGTCCTGTTTTGAAACCACCTCCTTCCCGCTTCGGTGTGTAATCGCATTTGCGCTCTCCTTTGGGTTTGGCTCCGTGTTTCCCGGAAGGGCTCCTTGCTGGCGCTCGGAGATTATCTTTGCTAGCTGGCCCACTTGGTTCTCCAAATTTTTGATCGATCCGGTGAGGTTCCGGATGTTCGCTTCATTTGTAGCAACATATTTTGCAAAAACCTCTTCAAGCGGAGAGGGCTTTTGCTGTTGCGGTGGAAAACCGGGTGGATTAAAATTTGGAGGGGGAGTTAAATTAAGAAGTTGATTTGGAGGTTGATTTAAATTCAAGGGACGCTGAGCATTTCCTTGATTGCTCCATGAGAAATTCGGATGATTCCTATAACCCGCATTGTAGGTGTTATTATACGGCGCGGTGTTCGGGTTATAGGAAGGTCGAGGCGGATTTCCCATGTAATCAACTTGCTCTTCAAGTAAAACATTATTAGCCCAAGGAGGAGTGGCGGAGGAAGCAGACATCTCCGCCACTTGCTTTGTTAAGCGCTCAACTTGTAAAGCCAAATTTGCGTTAGCGTCTATTTCAAAAATTCCGGCCGGCTTATTAGACCGCGCTCGGGGCATGTTCCATTGGTACGCATTTGTGGCCATCTCTTCGAAAAGCTCTTGAGCGGCGATCGGGGTTTTATTATTTAATGTCCCCCCGGCGGCCGCATCAATCATTTGCCTCGTTTGGAGATTTAAGCCATTATAAAATATTTGCACTTGTTGCCAAGTGGAAAGTGCGTGGTGAGCGCATCGACGCAAAAGCTCCTTGAAGCGCTCCCATGTATCATAGAGAGTCTCCGAGTCAATTTGCATGAATGACGCAATATCCGTGCGCAATTTAGCGGTCTTTGAAGGCGGGAAATATTTATTAAGAAATTTTTCCGCCATTTCGGCCCATGTAGTGATGGATCCCCTAGGTAGGGAGCCCAGCCACTGCTTGGCCTTAGACCGCAAAGAAAAAGGAAAAAGACGTAATCGAATGGCGTCATCGGTGACGTCATTGATCTTAAAAGTGTCGCAAATTTCAAGAAAGTAAGAGATATGTGAATTTGGATCCTCGTCCGGTTGACCATCAAAGGTCACTGATTGTTGCACCATTTGTATGATGCTGGACTTGATCTCAAAATTATTGTTCGCCACCGTGGGGCGAACAATACTCGATTGTGTGCCTTCCAAATTCGGCTGCGCATAATAGGACATGGTCCGTTGCGCGTCCTCATTTGGATTTGGCTCGTTAAGATTAGGAGGATTAAGATCATGATCCATATTTGCTGCGTTAGTGTCCCCGATTGACTCTTCGGATTCTACTTGATTTCCTTGATCACGAGAACGGCGGTGCCTCAAAAGGGTTCGCTCGATTTCCGGATCAAAAGGAAGAATCGAAGTGCTACCACGGGTCATACACTAAAAAGAGAAGGAAGGAAGAAGAAAGAGAGAATTTTTTTTTGTTCTTTTAGGCAGATTAAGTTAGTCTTGGACTTCCCAAGATCTACCCGGTGAAGGGTTTGCAAGGTACTAGGAGGTGAGATGGGATGACACCCCAAACGTCCCTTTCCAAGATTTTAATTTCACCCTTAAGATTTTCAAAAATAGAAAAACTAAAATAAAAACATGATAAAATTAATAGCTATCCTCGTTTCAAAATATCTACGCAAAAGTCCCCGGCAACGGCGCCAAAAACTTGATATAGAAATTCGGTGATTTTTAAATTAAGCGAAGGTTAAAGATTTTTTTCCAAACCATATACGATAAAGGCAAGCGTACCTTATCGTCTATAGTATAGGATATTAAGAAATATCAAGGTCGTATTCCACGGGGCGCGTTGATTACTTCTACTTTGAGGAAAGTCACCATTATCTTATCTAACAATATTTTTGAGTTTTAATTACTTAGCTAGAAGAAAGGAAAATACAAACTAATTGAAGGGTTGTGATGAAGATAAAAGAAGCTAGCACTCAATCAAAAGTCACCTTGGAGTGAGAATAGACAAGTAAAAGGAAATTAAATCTAATTCCGTTTAAATTGAACTACTTGACCGTGGAGGTTCCCGAAGCTCGAACATGCCTCTCTCGAGGTTAATGCCCAACTAAGATTAGGAAAAATCAACCGGACTCTCGTCCTATAATCGATTACCTAAAACTTGCTTTACGAGGTGAACCCCACTATTGGATTTGACTCCAATCTAGGAGATTTTCGTCATCCTCTCTCGAGGGATGCGTGCAACTCTCTTTACCCTTGAGTGATCGATTCATACTTTGAGCCTCTCGGCTAACTAAATATGAAAACATAAGCGAAAACCATATATCGAAAATATGGCCTCACCAATTAAAAATCAAGGGTAATTCAAGTGTTTATAAAAACGAAAAAAGAAAACTTTAGAAGATCATAACTTGTCTAACTCATCCTCGGATCATTTTGATCGAGTACTAATGAGGATTAGTTAATCATGGTGGAGGGGGAAGAGAAAGAAAGATAAAAATGCATATTAAGAAAATTTAACTAAGTAAGGAGGAGACAAAAAGAAAGAGAACAAACTATTTTTATTTAAATGAAAACTATTACAAGACTTAAGAGAGGAAATTGCAAGCTAGGAAGAACAAGATTACAAGCTTAAACTAAACTATTGCATTGAAGGAAAAATAATACATTGCATTAGAAAAGGAAGAGAGCATGAAAGTAAAGAGACATGAACATGAACATGAAAAGAGAAAAATACTCAAGAATGGTTCTAGCAGCACCTCCCCCACTCCAAAATTCTGAACCCTGGACTCAAGGAGAGCCTCTGTATTTATAGGTGAAATTTTCAAGTTACACGCCCTCGGTCACGGGCGTGACCAAGGGCGTGTAATCACTGTAACATTGGATCCGGCAGCGGCGTGAGCTTGGCGTGACGGTGGGAGAAAATCGGACATGTCACGGGCGTGACATATGGGTCACGGGCGTGACTCAGGATGGCTTCATTTAATGCGGCATGGGCTAGGCAGACGGCGCGGCGGCGTGCTTGGATCACGCGGGAAGGTCACAAGCGTGACTTTGGGTCACGGGCGTGACTTTTGTTGACTTCTCAATGGCAACTTCTCGTCTCGACGGCAGCTCCACGTAGCAGATTCTAATATTACACGCCCATGGTCACGGGCGTGACTTTGGGTCACGGGCGTGACCTGGGGCGTGACTGGGTGTGGACTAGCTCAACAGCATGGCATCGACCTGGACTGGTCTTCAAGTTACACGCCCTTGGTCACGGGCGTGACCGAGGGCGTGTAATGCAATATTTTCCCAATTTGTCCAAAAATCTGCAAATATTAAAATTAGGCTAAGTTAGAATCAAAATTACAAAAAGAACTACTTATAACCTAAAATTGACATAAAAAGGAAAAATCATATTAAATAATTACAAAAATTTCTATTAAAAACTTATATAAAAACTACTTTATCATCCACAAAGGGAGAAGTTTCTTCCGTGTCTTCATATAGAGGAGCAGAGTAATAAGCCGCCGGAGCTGCGGCTATTCGCGGACAAGCCGCCTAATAAGAAGACCGGGCAGCAGCTTCTGGCGGGTAGGAGTGATGAGTAGGAACTTCAGTCGGGTAGGAGAGACGGGCCGCGCCCTCCTGCGGGTAGGAAAGGTGGGCAGCGTGAGAAGTCGCCCCCTGGAAGTCGAGGACTCGAGCTGGCATGTTGTGCGCGGCTTCCTGATAGAAGTTTTTCCTAGACGCAGGGTCTTCTTGGTGGAGCTGGAAATTAGCGTCTTGCGGTAGCGAGTAAGGAGGAGGTGGAGGAAGGACCGGGGTCACCGCCTGATTAGCCGCGGCTTGCTGCGGAACTAGTCACTCAGTTAGCATTGCTAAAGTCTGACTGATCGCTTCAAGTCTCTGATCAGTGGCCCTCTGAGCCCGTTTGGCTTCTCTCCTTGATTGCTCCAGGGCTTCCCACAAAGATTCCTCGCTATGATCGGAGCGGTCTCCAAGGGGGAACTGACGGTCTGACATCGTGGCGAAAAGGATTTCACCGACAATCCGCGATCTGAAGGTCGCGTGTTTCTGTTGAGTCCGAGATCGCACCTCCGAGGGAAACCGGAGGCTGCGGGTTGCCGGTTACTTTTTGTATAGAACTATGAGACCGCTAGCAGCGGTCAAGGCCAGACTTCGCCCAACGCGGCAAATGCCACTCCTGCGACGGGCTTTCCTTTGATTAGAAAGAAGTGGTTACAGCGGGCTGCAAGTGCAGGAAAAGAGAAGCCGGCCGGTCAGACTGTCCGCAAGACGAGAAACTCGAGTCCGCAGCTCAAACAAGCGAGCTCCTAGATTCGAGTGTGCGTGCCTTGGGAACAGTGCCGCCCCCTATTTATAGGCTTGGGGGCCTGCTCGAGCGGGCAGGGATAAAATAACCGCCTGCCCGGGTACAGGAGAAACGGGCAGGCGGTGACGGGATACACACAGAAGGAAAGAAAGAAGCCGCGCGGCTTGGCGGCTTGCCCCTCCGAATTGTCTGACCAGAGGCCGAAGATGATGCGGCCAAGACGACGATGCTACCCGCTCGATCTCTGTCTTGAGACCGCGGCTTGTTCTTTGACTTTGGACCTTGGCTTATCTCCATGGCATAAACCGCGCGACCTCCGACTTGAGACCGCGACTTGCCCTACTGGACTTGGGCCTGGACTATCTTTAGTACTTGGCGGCGGCCTGAGTTATGCCAGACCGCCTGACCTGTGCTACCTGGTGTCGATGGATCTCGTTTAACCTGAGCCGGGCGACTTGGAACCGCAAACCGCTCGGTCTGCGAGTAGTCCTCTTGAAAGCGGTTTCCCGGGTAAACAATCTCATTCCTTGTTGTCTCTGAATCCATCATCAAATTCTCCATCATCACTAACAATGCTATCTCTTTCTCCGTAGTCTCCTTTGTCATAACTTTCTTTGTTAATGCCCCCTGTCCCACTCCATCCCAATCTCCTTTATTGTAACCTTCTTTGTTGACTCCCATGCTGTCAAACTCTATTCTTTGATGATTCTAAAAGCTAAATAAATCCTTAAGAAAATTGAATTAAGAGGGATGTGATAAATCAAAAATCATCATCAATCGAGAGTCACGATGTCTATCTTAAATATAAATAATTGAAAGTATAATTTTTATTTTAAGTTCAAAATCAAAGTCAAAAGTTTTTCAAATGCTTGGTGTTAGAATTCAGCTATTAAAAATTTTTTGGTCGAAGATGAATCTTTTGGAAACTCATAAAAGCCTTTTCTAGAGTAATGTTAGAATGTCATACTATCTCATACATTTTATTATTAATATTAATGAGAACCTAATATAGTGTGTTTCTTTCAAGAAGAGATTCATCTATGAAGTGTTATATGCTATTTAAACCTTATGTGTTGGCCTCTAATCACTGTGTATTGACCTCTTATTACCATATGTAAGTTATTAACATAACAATATATTATTAGTTATTTAATTAACAATTCTAATCACTGCATAAAGTATAGGTCTCGTAGCTCACATAGAAGACAATTGAGAGTTTTGAATTAGTAATTTATCACTTCACAATTCTCTTAAAAAGGACAATAATACATGCACGTGGAATCACATTCTTTAATAGTATTTACCCTTCATCCTGTCCTTCTCCAAATGAGGTTGATTGAGCTAATTGGTCGCTCAATTTTTTTAATAATATTTCTCTTATTAATTTCACCGCAGAAATATATCGAAGCGTCGCCTAACATTCAAGCGAGTCATTGCACTAAGTCTCCAACAATCCTTTATTAATAAGAAGATGAGTAACTCACTTCATCTTGCTATTTTTTGAAACTTCATTATGTATGATTATCTAATTTCTTAGTTCTCATGGTTAATTGTAAATACTAATAATTTTAAAAAAGAGAAAATTCATTATTTAATTTGATAATTGATTCTTTTTTCTTTAACATGGTTCTTTAAGTGCTAAGTTAGGCTAATTAGGTAACCTAGTGTTGTAAAAAAAATCACAAATTTTTGTTGTCTCCTCTATTGTTTTCTTATCCGTCATCTCTAAATCTATCGTCTTCTCCATTCTCTCCTTCTCACAAATTTTTGTTGTCTCCTCTATTGTTTTCTTATCCGTCATCTCTAAATCTATCGTCTCCTCCATTCTCTCCTTCTCCGTCATTTTTGAAGCCCTCGTTTCATTATCTGTCATCTCAAAATCCATCTCCATCTTCGCTGTCACGAATCCATCAACCCCTTTGTTGAATCCTTCTTCATCGTCTATGGCTCCGTTGTAGTTTATGGTTTAGGGTTTGGGGGCGACAAAGAGGGAGGCGGCGGACGACCGATGGGGAGGATAAATGAGGGGGATGTCGAAGGAGGGGATCACTAAGGAGGGGAAAGGAAGGTTTAAGGTTTAGGGTTAGGGGACGACGGAGGGGCACGTCTTGAGCTGGAGCATCCACCGTCTATACTTGGAGTGCCCTCCACCACATCCATCTCGTACCTCCGTCGCATCCATCTCCTACCTCCGCCGCATCCAACTCCTAAACTTCGTTGCATCCAGCTCATACCTCTGTCGTATCTACCTCTGTCGCATCCTACCTTTGTCTCCTCCTATGTCCATCGCCTCCTACATCTTTTACATCCTATCTTTGTCGCCTGTTATCTCCGTTGCCTCCTACCTCCGACGCCTTCATCCTCTGTCGCCTCCGATCTTCTTTGTATCTTACCTCTGACGTTCGTCGCCTCATACACCTACCTCCGCCACATATTATTTCTGTCGCACCATACCTCTGTGTCCTCCTACCTCTGTTGCCTCCTACTCGTGTCTCATATCTTCATCACCTCCTACCTCCGCCGCCTCCTACCTCCATCGTCCTATCTCTGTCGTCTCGTTCTATTTCGTCTACTTCTCTGTTTTCTCTTTTTTTTAGTCTCCAATTTCATCATCTCCTTCTTCGCCATCTTCTTTTCTGTCTTCTCCAACTCTATGCTCTCCTTTTCTGTCGTATCATTCTCCATCATGTAATTCTCCTTCGTCTCCTTCTAAGTGTTCTTCTTCTAAGTTTTCTAATTGTTTGTCATTTATAACTCCATGCTCTCCTTCTCAGTCTCTTCTTCTCCATCCCCTCCTAACTCGTCTTGTTCTCATGCCTTTGTCACATCTTCCTCCTATCTCCATTGCCTTTTACCTCCGTCGCCTTCGTCCTCCGTCGCCTCGGACTTCTATCACATCCTACCTCCAACTCATTAATAGTTTCAGAAAATTATTTGCTTTTTTATAAATGCATAAATATATTTAAAATATTTTATTATTTTATAGAAATTATATAAAAATAAAATGCAATGAATCAATTGCCTGTGTCAACCGTAAACTGGGTATATTAAAATTCAATTTTTTTGTTATTATTTCACAATATTTACTTTTGTTTTGTGTATAGTACGATTTATTGAATATTCAAATAGGCAGTTGCAACTTGCAACTATTGTAAAGTCATGATTTATATATTATACATAAATATATATGAGCAGTTTGGTTCGGGGAATCCTCGTGCACAGCGCAACCCTATCCGTACAGTCATTGTGAGCATGTGTTGTGACCGAACTCCCGGTCTCGCTCGACGCCCTATCATGTGCAAAATAATGTTAAATTTAAATTTAATTAAATATTTTATGCACGATAAGATATTGAGCGAGGTCGGGAGTCTGGTGTATCATTCTCAATGTTATGGGTCTATTATGCTTGGGTGAAAACTAATGTTCACCTCTTAACCAATACTTATTTAATAAATTATTTTAATAACTACATTTTGTTCACTTGTTATTCTTTTCAGGCAACATTATTTCCTTGATGGTGTATCTTGCTCCAGTGTAAGCATCTTGTCCGGTTGTCCCAAAAAATATGATTTAAAATTTGGACACAAAAAATTTACTGAATTTATATATGCGCAGACATACTTTTTATACTATTTACAAAGAAAAAAATTTAGGTTAGTTACTCTCACCTAAAAATAGGTGCGAGAATAAATAGCACATTTCATGTCAGCGGTCCCCACCAGTGTCTCTTTCGTTTTCGAGCAAGTGGCTCCCCTCCTCTGAAACATCGTTTCCCTCGACGATGATTTTGATCAAGCTGCCGCCCTCTTCGTTTTCCTTCTCCCACAGCGGCAGTGTACGGACCGCCGTACGCATTTCCATTCTTTGGCGAGCAACTCATTTAGCAGAACATTATCGGTCGGCGAACGCCTGCTTGGATTTTCCCTTCTTCGTCAACCTAATTCTGCGCTGATACCCTAGAGGCCCTACAATGTATGCTTGTCCAAAAGCATGGCCGCCCCTTTGTTCCTTCCTATCTGCTGCGAGAATACTGACCACCAAACTGTCATAATTTATGATATTTGACTACAATACTGTCAGAATTTACTGTTTTTGACCTATATACTGCCAGAATTTACAGTAATTGACCAAATTACTGACGTGTAAATATCATACTTGCGCACAGTAAGCTATCATCCTCAAGCAACAAGGACTGTGCTGTATAGCCGCAACACACCCGCAACTGAAATACTGGTGCATAGAAGAAACTACAACTGGACTATTGGTGCTGCCACAAGGTTAGTTGCGTAATACTGATGTATTTTTGTCCTGAATCTGTCATTTGTTTGAGATAAATTGGGCAATACGTCCGTTATTCACATTATTCATAATCCAATCCAGGGTAAATATGTGCTTATTTCATAAGATATTAATGTGTTTTTTTATGTGTTCCTTGTGCTTTTTTTTTAAATTTAATAGTGTGTTCAATTCAGGGTTGTACACGTTTATCTCTTTGCAATTGGAAGAATGATGTTTGATTTTTACGTGTTCATAGTGCAGGATATAAACATAGAGTGTGTTCAATTAGCTGCAGGCTCATGTGAAAATTGTATTTGCAGATGGGTAGTTCTCAAACTCTAAATTGCAGGTGTGGGGTATCTTCGTTCAAAGAACGTGCAAAGCCACTACTAAACGTCCTTAATGAGAACTCTAAGAATGATCTTCGTCTCGCTGGTATACTTCAATTGTTTTCGATCCCGGACCTAAAGCAAAACATCCCACTTCTCAGTACCTTGCTGAAATCTTACTCGGCGAAGAACCGAGAATTCCTACTTGGCAATGTTTATGTTAGGTTTACGACCAATCAAGTAGCAATGCTTTTAGGATTGCCGAATCGTGGAGTTGAGTTTAATTTCTAACGACGTCCTTTTTCTTCCTTGCAACAAAAGGATTTAATAACGGATATGGATCGACTAGCCGCTACGGAATTTTATGCAATCACAGTTCAAGGTGTTAAGTCAAAAAGCATATACAAAAGGTATAGAGGATAATATAGGCTACTTGGAGGGATGTTCGGTGTTGCTAGTGGTTTGTATGTGCATGATCGTTTCAAATTTTTAAAAAATGAAACTTATGGTACATCTTAACAATTTTTATCTCTAGGTATGGTTCCTAGCTGTTTACCCGGGAAACCGCTTTCAAGAGGATTACTCGCAGACCGAGCGGTTTGCAGATCCAAGTCGCCCGGCTCAGGTTAAGCAAGCTCCATCGGCACCAGCTAACACAGGCCGGGCGGTCTATAATAATTCAGGCCGCCTCCAAGAACCAGAGGTAATCCAAGCCCAAGTCCAACAGGGCAAGTCGCGGTCTCAAATCGGAGGTCGCGCGGTTTATGCCATGAAGACAAGCCAAGGTCCAAAGCCAAAGAACAGGTCGCGGTCTCAAGACAGAGACCGAGCAGGTAGAATCGTCACCTTGGCCGCATCATCTCCAGCTTCTGGTCAGACAAGTCGGAAGGGCAAGCCGCCAAGTCGCGCGGCTTATTTTCTTTCCCTCTTTGTGTATCCCGTCACCGCCTGCCCGTTTCTCCTGTACCCGGGCAGGCGGTTATTCTATCCCTGCCCGCTCGGGCAGGCCCCCAGGCCTATAAATAGGGGGCTGCACTGTTCCCAAGACACGCACACTCGAATCTAGGAGCTCGCTTGTTTGAGCTGCGGACTCGAGTTTCTCGTCTTGCGGACTGTCTGACCGGCCGACTTCTCTTTTCCTGCACTTGCAGCCCGCTGTAACCACTTCTTTCTAATCAAAGGAAAGCTCATCGCAGGAGTGGCATTTGCCGCGGCGCCCGAAGTCTGGCCTTGACCGCTGCTAGCGGTCTCATTCTTCTACACAAAAAGTAACCGGCAACCCGCAACCTCCGGTTTCCCTCGGAGGTGCGATCTCGGACTCAACAGAAACACGCGACCTTCAGATCGCGGATTGTCGATGAAATCCCCTCTCGCCATAATGTCAGACCGTCAGTTCCCCCTTGGAGACCGCTGCGATCATAGCGAGGACTCTCTGTGGGAAGCCCTGGAGCAGTCAAAGAGAGAAGCCGAGCGGGCTCAGAGGACCACTGATCAGCGACTTGAAGAGATCAGTCGGACCTTAGCAATACTAACTGAGCGACTAGTTCCGCAACAAGCCGCGACTAATCGGGCGGTGACCCCGGTCCTTCCTCCACCTCCTCCTTACTCGCTACCGCAAGCCGCTAATTTCCAGCTCCATCAAGAAGACCCTGCGGCTAGGGAAAACTTCTATCAGGAAGCCGCGCACAACATGCCAGCTCGAGTCCTCGACTTCCAGGGGGCGACTTCTCACGCTGCCCATCTTTCCTACCCGCAGGAGGGCGCGGCCCATGTCTCCTACCCGCCTAAAGTTCCTATTCATCACTCCTACCCGCCAGAAGCAGCCGCCCGGTCTTCTTATCAGGCGGCTTGTCCGCGAACAGCCACAGCTCCAGCGGCTTATTATTCTACTCCTCTATATGAAGACATGGAAGAGACCTCTCCCTTTGTGGACGAAGTCAGAGGGGAGCCTGCCCCTAATAATTTCAGGGAACCCCGCCTGCCATCTTTCAATGGGGAGACTGATCCCACGGTTCATTTACAAGCTTTCGAGTCAGCCATTGCTCTTAGAACCTTAACTGATGCAACTAAGTGCAAGCTTCTTGTAACCTCCTTTGAAGGACAAGCGAGGGAATGGTTCTACGGTTTGCACCCCAGGTCAATCCGTTGTTTCACGGAGCTGCGAAGAGAATTCCTGTTGAGATTCTCCACCTCAAGGAAAAGAAAGAGTGGCCCGGCGGCCCTTTTCGATATAAAACAACGGGAAGGCGAGACATGAGCTCGTTTTGTGGATCGATTCCAGAAAGAGATCATGGAAGTCCAAAATGTGGACCCGGAGCTGTATAGGGTTGCCCTCATCCATGGCCTAAGGGAGGGCCCTCTAAAATTCGAAGCAAATATAAGGGAGCCTAAGACTTATCAGGAAATGATAAGTTTGGCAAATATGTTTATCAGAGGAGAGAAGAGCAATCCAGACTACGTCGCGAAGCTGGTAAGCGACAAGGAGCCATCAAATTCATCCTTCCGTCATCCACCATCGAATCAGTCCCACTTCGAACCCCGTTCCCAAAGGGGGAGGAACTACAAGAATAAGCAACCATTTATGGGCCATCAGCGGTTTCAAGATCAGAAACCACCGTTGGCCATCGCTCCCGCTCCATCCGCTCCCCTTCCGCAAATCATGCCGGTATATTTACAACAGTATGCCGCGCAGCCACCTCCAGTCGTTCCATCAATGCAATATGATGATTCGCAAGAGTCATTCACTCCCCTAAACGTCACCATGGACGAGGTAGTCCAGATTCTGCAAAAGAGGCCAGATTTCAAAAGGCCCGCACCTCTGAAGGCGGATATTCGCAATCGGAATCCGAACCTTTATTGTGAATATCATAAAGAGGGGGGACATCTAACTGAAGACTGTCGAGCTCTTCGTCTGCTTATAGAAAGACTCCTGGGAGAAGGAAAGCTCAGGGGTCTAGTTCGGAAAGATAAAACTGCTGAGCCAACTACCGAGAAGAAAAAGGAGAAGGAAACAGTAGAAGTGACCTGGGAATGCGCCGACGTCGAGGACGTCGGCTACTATGGTTATATCCATCCTTCTACCGAATGCGTCGAGGTCAATGATGTGGGCCCTTTAGGGGACATCTATTGTATCCATGGGGGAGCTGGAGCGGAATCATCTCGCAAGTCCAGCATTGCGAGGGTTCTAAAGCAGGAAGTGGCATCCACTACAAGTTCTCCTCCCGAAAGTACTATTGTCACGTTTGGTCAGGATGACCTTCCCCCCAATGCTAATCCTTTCGATGATGCGGTGGTTATCAGGGCCGTCATCGAAAACTATACCGTCCACAAGATTTTGATTGATACTGGCAGCTCCGTCAATCTCCTTTTCCGCCCAACTTTCGAGGCCATGAAGACTGGAAAGCATCTGCTTTCCACCGATGGGCCCCTCTACGGTTTTTCTGGGGAGAAGAAAGAGGTAGAGGGTTCAGTGAAGCTCCTGGTCTCTCTTGGAGGAATAATAAAGCTGATCAATTTTGTGGTAGTGGATGCCCCGAGCAACTACTGCGCTATCTTTGGGAGGCCGATTCTCAATGCGTATAGGGCGGTAGTGTCCACCTTTCATCTTGCCCTCAAGTTCGCTGCTGAAGGAAAACAGTATCGGGTCAGAAGCAACCCAAAGGTTGCTCGGGAGTGCTACGTCCAAACTGTCAACATGGTCACCGACGTTCCGCTTCCCGAGATCATGGATGAGGTTTTGGAGGTTGCTGAGTCTCCAGAGGCCGTCGAGGAAGGAAAAGATCGAGAAGGGGCTCACTTGGAACCTGCCCAAGCGACCCAAGAAGTTCCTATTGCTGAGGGGGCAGAAAAGAAGCTGGTCATCAACGCTGAATTGTCAGAAGAGGAGAAAGTGGAGCTAATCTCATGCCTGTTGGGGAATCGGGATATCTTCGCTTGGTCAGCGGAGGATATGCCAGGAGTGGATCCAGACGTGGCTTGTCATCATCTAAACGTATCTCCTGAGTTCAAGCCCGTCCAGCAAAAGAAGAGAGAAGTGGCGACCAAGCTGGCGTTGCCCATCAGAGAGGAGGTTTCCAAACTCCTAAAAGCGGGTTTCATTTCTGAGATTCAATATCCCACGTGGATGTCGAATGTTGTAATGGTTAAGAAATCCGGCGGGAAGTGGCGCATGTGCGTCGACTTCACCAAACTTAATAAAGCGTGCCCTAAAGATTGTTACCCTTTGCCTCGGATAGATGTATTAGTTGATTCCGCGGTTGGGTATGGTTTTATGAGTTTCCTCGATGCCTTCTCCGTGTATCATCAAATTAAAATGCATAAACCTGACATCCCGCATACCTCATTTATCACAAACGATGGGTGTTACTGCTATCTCGTAATGCCCTTCGGTCTTAAAAATGCGGGTGCAACATACCAAAGAATGATGGATACCGTCTTTAAACATCAAAAGTGCAGGAATCTCGAAGTTTACGTTGATGACCTTCTTCTCAAAAGTAAAACATTCTCATTGCACTTGGAAGACCTCGTAGAGACGTTCGCTACTCTACGGAGGTTCAAGTTAAAATTAAACCCATTGAAATGTGTGTTCGGGGCAAACAAAGGAAAATTTCTTGGGCATCTCTTAACTCCTGATGGCCTTGCACCAAATCCAGATAAGGTGAAGGCCATCCTTGATATGTCCCCTCCTCGAAATACTAAAGAAGTTCAACAACTTGGGGGGAGATTGGCAGGATTGAGCAGGTTTATCTCTAAATCCGGAGATAAAAGTGCCCCATTCTTTAAAACATTGCGAAAGGGATCAAAGTTCGAATGGAGCGAAGAGTGTAACAAGGCTTTCGAGCAGCTGAAGGGACAGTTAACTTCGACTCCACTACTCCAAAGTCCCCGTGAGGGGGAAAACTATTCTTATATCTGGGAGTCGGACCAGAAGCGGTGAGTTCTGTCCTCGTTCGGGAAGAGAAGAGGAGGCAGTTTCCAATATACTATGTCAGCCACATCCTTAAGGATGCAGAAACCAGATATTCGATCCTGGAGAAACTGGCCTTGGCTTTGGTTATGTCTGCGCGAAGGCTTCGCCCTTATTTTCAGGCTCATTCCGTCCAGGTTATTACAGATCATCCTCTAAAAAATATTCTTGAAAAGCCAGATCATTCAGGGAGGTTGGCAAAATGGGCTATTGAACTAAGTGAATTTGAGATATCGTACATCCCCCGAACAGCAATCAAAGCGCAAATCTTGGCAGACTTCCTGGTAGATACAACAGAGCTTAGTCCTGAACAGGTAGTGCGATCTCCTCTGGCTTGGATCATTTATGTGGATGGGGCTTCTGGCAGGAACTCCGTGGGAGCCGGAGTAGTGTTGATCAGCCCAAATGGCATCAGGCTGGAGCAAGCTATCAAGTTCTTCTTCCCAGTTACGAATAACCAGGCAGAATATGAAGCACTTCTGGCTGGGCTAAGGCTCGCGAAAGAGTTGGGTATAGAATATGTACATGTTAGAACTGATTCATTGGTGATGGCTTCCCAGGTCTTGGGAAATTATGAGACAAGAGAGCCGATTCTGCGAAAATATCTGCTATTAGCCAAAAAGGAAATCGGAAGATTCAAGTCATTTATTATCGAGCACATCCCAAGAACGCAAAATGAGGAGGCAAATGAATTGTCAAAGTTCGGTCTTCCATCCGGGGGAGTGACCTTTGAACTTTTTCATCCGGCAATAGATGAGTCAGAACTCATGCAAATTGATCATAATCCTTCATGGAAGGATCCTTACGAGCTATTCCTATCAAAGGGAGAGCTCCACCATTCCATCAAAGATCGGAGAAGATTCAAAAGGAAGGCGGCATATTATTATCTAATAGCAGGAGTACTCTACAGAAAAACTTTGATTTCCCCCTCAGCACGATGTGTTTCAGAAGAAGAGATCCCTATCGTACTTCAGGAAGTACATTCTGGGGAATGTGGTAGCCATTCAGGGGCAAAAACCTTAGAAAAGAGGATCCTGCGGAAAGGATATTTTTGGCCGACCATGAGAAAGGATGCTGAAGCATTTGCCAAGCAGTGTGTGCAGTGCCTAAAGTTCGCTCCTCTTCAGCATCTGCCCGCTCAGTCGCTTAGGTCAATAACGGCACCCTGGCCCTTTGCAGTTTGGGGGATGGATCTCATCGGACCCTTTCCAATGGCTAGCGGTCAGCGCCGCTTTATCATAGTGATGATTGACTACTTCAGCAAGTGGATCGAGGCTAAGGCACTGGCAAGAACTACTACCCAAATCATCAGAAACTTCATCTGGGGAGAAATTGTCTGCCGACACGGAATTCTGCTGGCAATTATCACTGATAATGGTCCACAATTCAATAATCCCGAGATGATAAAATTTTGCGATCAGGTTGGAATTGACCTGCGGTTCTCCTCAGTACATCATCCAAGGACCAATAGTCAGGTAGAAGCAGCCAACAAGCGAATCCAGCAGCTCCTGATGAAAAGGGTTTGGAATCAGAAAGGAAACTGGGCAGATCAACTTCCCTCCATCCTTTGGACTCTTCGTACTACTCCATCTTCAGCTACAGGGGAGACGCCATTCAAACTGCTCATGGCTCGGAGGCTGTTGTTCCTGTGGAGTTTGAGGTGGTCACTCCAAGGGTTGTGTACGGAAAAGAAGGAGGAGAAGCGTGGGTAGACTACAATGACGAGGCTATCAAGTATAGTCTGGATCTAATCGAAGAACTTCGGGATGAGGCAACAATCAGGCAAGAAGAAGTTAAAAGGAGGATGGCAAAGTACTTTGACAAAAATGTCAGGTTAAAGCATTTCGCGGTCGGCGACGTCGTACTAAAAAAGGTTGATGCAGCAGCCCGAACAGGTAATGTCGGGAAGCTAAATCCTAATTGGTCTGGACCTTTCATCGTCAAGGAGGCATTAAAAAGTGGGGCTTATCGCCTCCAAACAAGTGAAGGAGAAGAAATCCCGCGCACCTGGAGTGGCGACGATCTCAAACGGTTCTATCCTTAAAATGTCTTCCTTACTTTTCTGCAGTTCTTTTTGAGATATTTTAATAAGAAGCTCCATACTGACACTTCTCCATGTCTGATGTTTCTTTTCTGCATTTTCTCATATATCAAACTCACTGAACCACGGAGACATCGCCAAGTTCTGCTCGAACCCCCTCGGATTGTAGTCATTAGCGTAAAAACCATGAAGATCATGTGTAGCGGGGAGTTTTCGCACACGTGTAGTGGTAGCTTGCCAATTCCCGTGCGGTGGTCTTCAGAACCTTGGATCCCGGCTGATATCCGACACACCCCTGCATCAAGGGAGGTCTAGGTGAATGTTGGCTCTATCATGCCCCGAGGGGGATATAATTACAGCTTTGATGATCCTTCTGAGGAAAGCAATGTCGGTATAGCCCCTGCGGCATAACCACACCTGCCCAATTGATCATCTTAGTCTGTGACTATCGAATACTCCAAGGTACTCTCAAGCGATGCCTAAGCGGGACCCACAACTGAGTTGATCTCTCTGAGGAAAGCAATGTTCGCCGCCTAGGCCCACCTGCCCAATTGATCAACTCGGCTTGTAACCCTAGGCAAGAGAGCAGTCGAGTCGCTTACAGCCCTTATGACCACTTGAGGAAAGCAATGTTCGCCGCCTAGGCCCACCTGCCCACTTGGTCATCTGGGTCTGTACTTGTTTCTCTTTATTTCTACAGCTCTTATGACCACTTGAGGAAAGCAATGTTCGCCGCCTAGGCCCACCTGCCCACTTGGTCATTTGAATCTGTAATCATCTCTATTGCATTACAAGGGATTATTTCATCCCATATGGTCATTATAGACCATTTGGAGGAAAAAACAGGATTTCTATATGCAGCATAAACTGGACGGCTTAATACTCAAACCGGGCGGTTTGAAATAAGCAGGGGCGAAGGTTTTCAAGCGGTCTGATTGTTAATCCGGGCGGTCTGGTTATTAAACCTGGCGGTCTAAAACCAGCAGGTTCAAAAGATGTCATGCGGTTCGGTTTTATATCGGGCGGTTTGAAATGAGCAGGTTCCAAAGGGAAGCAAGCATAGTCATGACCGACCGACCTTATTATCCGGATTATAAATTCATCATACTTATGGATTTCCACTCAATCCGATCGCATAGTCACAGCTCGTCGGGTTATGGTTCTCGTTGCAAATATTAAATCTGCTAATCGCACGAATTCTATATACAGTTCGTCAGGTTATGATTCTCATTGCAAGTATTAAATCTGCTAATCGCATGAATTCTACATACAGCCCGTGCGGCTTGTCAGCCAATGTTATATTTTGCTGTCATATAGATTGTTCGGGTTAAATGTTAATCGCACGGTCTATCAGCTGATCTTCGAGAGACATTCCGTTTTGCAAGGCAATTACGTAGGACCAGTTTATGGTCGCACGACTTGATTATTTTAAATTCCGGGTCGGTTATCTGGTTACATTCCCGGAGGTGGGATTTACAGCGGTGTTAGCTACAAGTCGCCTAAGTTTAAAAACTGACCGCTCGGGCTGATGATTGTTCTCATAACTTGTATTTCTTTATCCTAAAAGAGCAAATATGCCGGGTCTAACAGTAACCGCGCGGCTTAATACATTCGCAATAAGTTAGCACTTTCTCAGAATAAATCGGATATATTAGATTCGGATTAAAAGAAGCAAGCCATGCGAGTGGTTTTCTAGATACTCTACCGGAATCTTATCCTAACCGGGTGAGTTAACATTTAGTCGCACGACTTGGTTAAATTTAACACAGAAAGAGATCGCAAACAAATGCAAGTAAGTCGCAGAAGGTAGACGGATAGACAGGTAAAAACTTTTCATTTCATCATCAAAACATTGTTTACATTATGTTTTAAGCCGTCCGGCTAACAACATCAAGCCGACGGCTATTCAAAATAAAAAGTAAAATACAGCTACTGATCATGCGACTTGAGTTTCTTAGACGCAGGAGCACTTGAATGTTCGCTGCCACCAGTCGAAGCATCAGGGGAATAACCCTCGCTACCCGACGAGGATGAGCTGCTCAATTCGCCCGACTTGCGACCAGCAACTTCTTCAGAATCGCTGGATTCGGACTCCGAGCCGCTCTCGCAACTCTTAGCCGCTGCGGGTTCTTCGACCTCATCATCCTCGTCATCGCTCTCCTCTGAGCTAGATCCGTCGGCTTTGTTCTTTCCCTTGGCTTTCCGCCTGATTTTCTCTAGCTTCTTTTGCAAAATCGGGTAGGCGTCCCAGAAGGTGAAATGTTCAAAACCAGGCGCGAACCCGTTGAGCTCCCGCAAGCGGTTAAAAGCATTATCAATTCCCTCAGCGACATGAGGGAAAAGTTCCTGCTGATAGACCGGGTCGGTCTCATCATACTTAGCCTGCAAAAGAAAAGAATAAGGTAAGATCGTGCGGTCTGAGAACATTGGTATTGATACTGGCCAGGTGACGACTTACCGACTCGGCTTCCTTTAGCCGCGCATTTTCTTTCTTCAATTCGGCGATTTCTTTTTCTTGAAGGGCGTTTTCTCTAATCAACCTCTTTAAGGTCATTCCCATGAAGGCGTTGGTGATGAAGCTCTCAGCACCAACCCGCGCGGCCTCCCTGGCGAGCTCTTCCTCAGGGATTTTCCTCAGCCTCCTGAAGTTCCGTCGGCCGAACATACCGATGCTGGCGGCCTCAGCATGACGACCCGACTTCTCGTTCGCCCAGTGGGGGAGCGCAGTAGAGATCTGGACACTATCGCTGTCCGGGTGCCAAGTTAAAACCGGGTGACCTTTTAGATCCTTCACCTTGCTGAAGGAGCGAAGAGCGGCAAAGTCGCCCGAGGAGCCCGAATCCTCCCCATCAGACGGCAGCGGCTTGTTCCTGGCTTGCCTCTTCCTCTTCTCCGTCTGAGTCAAGACTAAACCAGCCGGACTGATCGGCTTGTTAGCAGGAACAACGGCTTGGGCTATAAAAGGAGAAGAGTCAGCACGAGAAATCGAGCGGTCAACATTGAAGTCGGAAGCAAAAGGAAGCTTACTATCTTCAAGCCGAACGTTCTCTAATTCGGCAAGTAGAGGGATATAGTAGCTTATGTTAAGCCGCTCATCCTTGAGAAGCATGCAGATCCCCTTCTCCACCTCGCTTATTGGGACCGGTTGAAAGGCCTCCTCCGGCCGTACTTGCGGATTCGGGTTCAACAAACCGAGTCGGCCTTCGAAGATCAGATACCTCTCCGACCAGGCTGTGACCTTGTTCGCAAGGTTGACCATCTTCAACCCGCGGCAGCCGAAATAAAGATGGCCTTTGAAGACGTTCGATTCAGAGTCCGGGATGGCCCGCACCGAGAATATCTTCCTGAAGAGATCCATAGAAAAGCGGACTCTCTCAGACCGCAGGTAGGAGATGAAGCTACATATCCCGGCCATCGATATGGGGGAAATCTGGCCAGGAACAACTCCATAATGGTCAAAGACCATGGCGAGTTCAATCGAAATCGGGAACCTAAATCCGCAATCGAAATGGTCGATTGGGATCGCAATTTGGTTTGGGCCAGACGAATTCATCCGCTCATCCCGGAGCGGAAGCCGCGCGAGTAGCGGACTGTTGGTCATGTGCGTCTCGACGAATTCGTCCAGCTCGGCTTTTGTCAAGCGACACTCCTCGAGGTCCGCAGAATGAAAGGCCAAAGCGGCTTCGGAGCGGGTAGCAGAAGTCTTGGCAGGTCGCTTCGGCTGGCGCTTTACTCCCATCTTGAGATTTTGGTAAAAGGACTTCCGGAAGGGCGCTACTTATAAGAACGGCTGATCTGCATTTAGTAAAGGTCAAATCACGGCTAGACCGGTCAACCCGTACGGGTACATCACCACAAAAGCCAACCACAAAGACTAAATATACCCAAACAAGCGGATTAAAGGATCACAAAAACAGGCAGATCGGTTTATGTAAAGCAACCCGCAAGCATTAATCAACACAACAAGGCAGAAAAAATAATAAGTTCGAATACTTAGGCCGCACGGCCTGAAAGGTAGATCGAATATTACATAATCAGAGTCAAGCAATTGTCCAAAGGACCGAATTGAAATAATATTACAAGCTCGTACTTTAGAGCCACTCATTACGGGCGGTTTTCACCCGGCTCGTCCTCCCTGTGAAGCCGCGCGACGTGATCGCCGATCTGAAGGACAGTTCCCTGCATTTGGTTCATGTTATGATTAAGGCGGTTGATCATGCTATGAATCCGCGCGGCATCTCTCTCTACTCGCGACGCGGGGATCACGCGAGTAGGCAAGGCTGCTGCGGGCTCATGAACACTCATAACTGGGTGGGTCGTCCCGGCTACAGGGAAAGACGAACTCGCCCCTGCATCCGGGCGGCCTGACCCACACCGGCCTTCGTCAATCATGTTGGTAGGGCGCCTACTTCCGCCGGCTTCCTTCGCCAAATGGAGGTATCTGTCCCTATAATATGCGCAGTCCTCTTCGAGCTTGCGGACTTCTTTCTTTCCCCGGTCAATCCGGGCGGTCAGCGCAGCCACTTGGTCCAGCTGCGCCTTTTCCTTCTCTCGGCGCTCTCTCCGCTCGACCTCCAGCGCTGCACGGTTCTCCTTCCTTTCGGTCTCCAATTCGGCCCGAAGAGCAGCTTTCTCGTCCTGGGCGGTCTTCTCTCTCTCCTCCACAGCCCGCAACTGCTTGGAAAGGGTTTCCAAGTTCTTTTGAAGCCGGGACATCTCGTCCTCCATCCGGGTATCCGGCAAAGAGGAACGCAGCAGGGGAGGATCCAGAGGGGGAAGATAATTCACCAGTTCGCCCGGCTTCGGAATCGAACCACGGTCATCTGCAATAAGAGAAAATGGTCAAGGAGTGTTCAAAAGTAAACCGCTTTCATCGAATTTTCCTCGCTTACAAGCCGCGGCAGTTTGAATTGAAATCGGGCGGACAGGTCGCCTTGCCAGCTCGGTATCGAACTTTCGGCGTTGTCCTCTCTACGATCTTTCACTTTGCCTCCGCTTAGCAGCAGAAAATTGAGCGGCGGAGGGAAAGAAGCTAGGCGACGGGTTCAACAATGAAGCGCGCGACTTGTTTCGAGGCCGCGGCATGAAAAAACGAATAGAGGGGTAATCCGCTCCCCTTTTACCTTGCAGCAAAAGATTGGGTTGCGGCGGGGGCGGCCTGGCAAGTTGATCTCTTACTCGCTCCGCCTTCACCTGCATAAACCGCAGGCCAGCCGCCACGGTATCTTCAGGTACCGATATTGTTCTTTCAATCTCGACCTCAGGAAGGATGGCCTCCTTAAGGCTGGTCGCATCCTCAGATAGGGCGGATCCCTTCTCTCCTGGCGGATTGGCAGCCTGCAGTTCGGAAGAAGTCCTCAGTTGTTCATCTTGCTTCTGAAAAGAATCAAAATCCTTGAGGAGGTCGCTTACGGAAATACTATGAGCATCAATTGGAACCTGGTCGTTTGGCTGGGGGGAAGGAGTAATCAGGCCTTCCGAAACTTCATTCTCGCGCGACTTGCCTTGCAGGCTGCCCGCTTTCGATTTCCCAGATGCTGCTTTATTCCTGGCCTTCAGCCTCTTCATCTTCTTGAGAAGCCTGTCCGCCGCGGACTCTTCCTTCTTCCTTTTCTTCGACTTTTGACCGGTTGTTTTTTCCGGACTATCCTCGATGTTGACTATTGGAGTTTGCTGTTCGCTCGGCCTGGGGGAGTCGACTGTCTCTCCTTTATCTCTAATCTTTAAATGAAAATCCCCGGACGGGGTGACCTCCATCTTAAAAGACTCATCCCCGTCGCCTTTCTGGGAAGCAGCCTCCAAGTTTGTCTTATCCGGCGGAGAAGGCGGGCTATTTCCTTTGTCAGAAAAGGTTGGGGGATCAGCTGGGGGTTAGTTCAGACAGCTCTCCGCATTCTTGGTCGACAAGACGACTGTTTGCTCAGGAAGAAGTTCGGTCGGCTTATTCCCCTCCTGTTTAGATGACAAATCGATTGTCAACTCCGCAGGCAGGTTGGTCGGGTTACTCGCAGAAGCAATTGTTACGGTCTTATCAGGCCGCTTCACCTTTTTCTTCTTCTCTTTCGGGCGGTCTCTCTCGCGGTTCTTCCCGGACTTCTCGAGAACTTCCAGCTCAGCCATCAGGTTCACCATCTTTTCCGGGCTGTTCAATCCGAAAGCCCTAACCGCAATAGGCGAGTAGTGACTCGTGGTAACAATGGAGTTATGCCAGAATCGAAGCTTCTGGAACATTTATAACCAACGGGGTGAAGACGGCGCGGTCTCCGGCTAGCACTGATATTTTCGAAATCTTCACAGAAATTTAAAAATATGCGGGGATTATGTTTACCCGGGAAACCGCTTTCAAGAGGATTACTCGCAGACCGAGCGGTTTGCAGATCCAAGTCGCCCGGCTCAGGTTAAGCAAGCTCCATCGGCACCAGCTAACACAGGCCGGGCGGTTTATAATAATTCAGGCCGCCTCCAAGAACCAGAGGTAATCCAAGCCCAAGTCCAACAGGGCAAGTCGCGGTCTCAAATCGGAGGTCGCGCGGTTTATGCCATGAAGACAAGCCAAGGTCCAAATCCAAAGAACAGGTCGCGGTCTCAAGACAGAGACCGAGCGGGTAGAATCGTCACCTTGGCCGCATCATCTCCAGCTTCTGGTCAGACAAGTCGGAAGGGCAAGCCGCCAAGCCGCGCGGCTTATTTTCTTTCCCTCTTTGTGTATCCCGTCACCGCCTGCCCGTTTCTCCTGTACCCGGTCAGGCGGTTATTCTATCCATGCCCGCTCGGGCAGGCCCCCAAGCCTATAAATAGGGGGCGGCACTGTTCCCAAGACACGCACACTCGAATCTAGGAGCTCGCTTGTTTGAGCTGCGGACTCGAGCTTCTCATCTTGCGGACTGTCTGACCGGCCGGCTTCTCTTTTCCTGCACTTGCAGCCCGCTGTAACCACTTCTTTCTAATCAAAGGAAAGCCCGTCGCAGGAGTGGCATTTGCCGCGGCGGGCGAAGTCTGGCCTTGACCGCTGCTAGCGGTCTCATTCTTCTACACAAAAAGTAACCGGCAACCCGCAACCTCCGGTTTCCCTCGGAGGTGCGATCTCGGACTCAACACTAGCGATAACAAAGGTTATTGAAAGCTCTAATGACTTAGCTAGACCCCGACTATCCCGGTGGTGTTCTAAGATGAGCTTTACTGCTAAGTTTTGTTTACCCTTAAAGTCCAACCTAATAGGTGCTCGTAAGGTTAATGTTATCTTCTTTTACATTAATATATGATTTAACAATTCCACTACATTGTCTCAACACTGTGTAGGTTTGTACCTCCTTCGAGAATGTTCTTCCAACTGAGAAGCAACTTCTTGGAGTAGAAGACGAAGAAATTTCTGACTTCGAGAGTATTTTGAAAGAAGAAGAGGTGGCAGAGGAGGGGGCGAGGAGGAGAATGAGGAGGACGAGAAGGAAGAAAGTATTAAGAAGCATATCATGAGATTTGTTTGTAGTAGATTTGAGAAGAGAGGAAGAGGAAGGAAAGTAAAGAACTAAAGAGGAAGGAAATGGAGAAGGCATTACAAAGAGAGTGCCAAAAAATAGACATTTAAATGGATTCTAGAGTAAGACAATGCATTATCGAAGTACGTATGGTCACTAGAGTGTGAACGAGCTTTTGAGGAGTTAAAGAGTCGTCTGACCACGACACCAATCTTATGTTTGCCATGTGGTATGGAGGGCTATGAAATTTACAGCGATGCGTCAGGGAGAGGCTTAGGCTGCGTTCTGCTTCAGAATGGTCAAGTGATAGCTTTTGACTCTTGCCAGTTGAAAGTGCATAAGAGGAACTATCCAATCCATGACTTGGAGTTGGCGGCCGTGATATTCGCACTGAAATTGTGGCGGCACTACTTATATGGTGTGAAGGTTGATATCTTTACTGACCATAAGTGCCAGAAGTATCTGTTGAATCAGAAAAAGTTAAATATCTGACAACGAAGGTGGATGGAGTTTCTTGGGGATTACATTTTTTAGATTCACTACACTCTCAGGAAGGGAAATGTTGACGTAGATGCTTTGAGCGGGAGGGATTTTGCGCAAGCCGACTGGATTCAGATGCATGATCCGCATCTAATCAGGGACTTGGAAGCCTTGGAGATCTTCTGTGTGGATAGAAGTTCTAGCGCGAGTGCATGCTTGAACTGGACGGAGGTGCAATACGACCTCGCAGACAGAATATGACAAGACTAGGAGCTTGATTCAGGCATGAAGCGCTACTTGGCGGAGACTGAGGATGGGTCTGCTTCCGAGTTTGTGTTGGACGACAGTCTTTATTGAGGTTGTGTTTACTTCTTTTCATGTGTGGCCGGCCTGCGAGCCGATGTTTGTAACCCACGTGTTGGTGTAAACATATGTAATAAAGAACTTTTGTTGTATTGTCATTCCTAGTGTTTATCTGGCCCTTGAAGGCCAAATGTTGTGTTTACTTCTTTTCATGTGTGGCCGGTCTGCGAGCCGATGTTTTGTAACCCACGTGTTGGTGTAAACATATGTAATAAAGAACTCTTATTGTATTGTCATTCTTAGTGTTTATAGTGGTTATATATAATCTGGTTTGAACTTAAATAAATGCTTCCATTATGTATGACTCTGAGTATGCTGAGATGGTTTTATTTGAAACTGTTTAATCTAATTACGTAACTCTCTTTACTGTTCATTTAATATGGCATGACGGACCTACTGTTATATTCTATGTAACGGGGAGGGTGTTACAAATTGGTATCAGCTACGGGTCTCATTCCCTTTCCGCTGAATTCGTGTTTGAATTCTTTTAAGGGGTGGTGAGCACGTGTGTGCGTCGCCGTTAAATCATTTAATTAATCAGTAAATGTCCACTTTAGGAATGAAATACATGATTGTTTGTAGCAACGTAGTGGGACCTGAGTGTTCCTTTGTATTCTTGCTACAACTGAGTTGCTAATTGTGTTTTCTTGCACATGTATTGACAACTAGGAGTGGAGCGGGGCAGTCTCGACCCCCGCGCTGTACTGCGAGTAGTGCACCAGCCGATGTGCCTACTTCTCCTTCTGCTGAGACAGTGTGGTTGGTTGCCGAGGCAGTATTCGCTATGTTCAATGCACAACTCGGAAGGCCTGTTCCTGTACAGCCTCCTACCCTCGGGGTGGCCCCTGTGCCGGTTGTGGCAGTTGAACCGGTGGTCGAAAGACCAGTGCCAGTGAGGGCACGACGAGCTTCGGACCAACAACTACAACATTTTCTGAGTTTCCACTCTCCGACGTTTGCTAGAGCAGGTACCCCAACTCAGGCTGAGGATTGGCTATCGAGAGTTAGAAAAACCTTGACAGCCACTGAAATGGAGGAAAGACAGAAAGCCACCTTAACACCCTTCCTTCTGGATGGGGAGGCGCAGCTTTGGTGGGAGGAGTTAGAGTTGCACCAGTTGGCGGGAAGACAACTGTTGGATGTTTCGTTTGAGGAATTTTCGAGAATATTTTTGGCAAGGTATCTCCCATCTGCTCAGTGAATTGAGATGGTGAACCAGTTCAACCTATTGACTCAAGGCGATAGTATGGTGGATGACTATCTGCAATCAGTTTTATGATGGTCTACGGGATGACCTGCAGTTACTTTTGTCTGGGCCTATGACGCAAGGGTTTATGAACTTGGTTAATACTGCTCGTTCCTTGGACAAAGGACATGAAGCGGGTCCAAAGCAAAAATTACGTAGCTCTGAAGAAGCTAGAGTTCAAAGAACTGGAATCTGCAAATTTGGGCAGGGCAGGTGGAGAAAGAGAGCTAGACCTTCGGGGCCAGCTTAATCTTCCGTTTCAGGAACGACCACTGGACGAGGTCCAGTCATATGTTACAATTATGGCAAAGTGGGCCACTATGCTCTGGAGTCTCGCAACGACAAAAAGGCTGTTGGGTCATATGCGACACAGAAAGGGAAAGCGGTGGAGTCAACTGCATCTCATACTGCCCAGGGTATACAATCTTGGACATCAGGAGGCCATTAAGCAAAGTGATGTGGTGATAGGTGATATAGATTTTTCGTGTTTTGAAATTAAGTGAAGGTTTGAAGATTTTCTCCAAAACTATATCCGATTAAGGCAAGTGTACCTTATCGTCTATAGTATAAGATATTTAGGAATATCAAGGTCATATTCCACGGGGCGCGTTGATTAGTTCTACTTCGAGGAAAATCACCATTATCTTATCGAACGATTTTTTGGAGGTTATTTTACTTAACTAAAAAAACAAATTGCAAGCTAAATGAAAAGATTAAACATTACATGAAAGGAAAGAAAAATTACCATTGCATGAAAGAGAAATTGCTAAAGAGAAAGAGAACATGAAAGAGAGCAAACTTAAATTTATTGAAAACCAAAACTATTACAAACTTTAATTAAAGAGTACAAAGCAAGGGAAATTAATATTACAAGCTTAAGAAAAACTAGTACATGAAAGTTACATTAAAACATTGCATGAAAGGAAAAGAGAGAACATGAAAGCTTAAGAAAAACATGAACATGAACTAGAAAACTCACTAACAGCTCTAGCAGCACCTCTCCATCTCCAAAAATCTGAACTCTGGACACAAGGAGAGCCTCTGAATTTATAGGCAAAAATTTCAAGTTACAAGCCCTCTGTCACGGGCGTGACCTAGGGCGTGTAAACATTGCTGACATTGGATCTGACAGTGGCATGGACTTTGCGTGACGGCGGGAGAAATTCGGACATTACACGCCCGTGTAACTTGGGTCACAGGCGTGACTTATGACTGCTTCATTAAATGCAGCATGGGCTGGCTTTCGGCGCGGCGGCGTGTAGGGATCACCCGGGAAAGTCACGGGCATTACATTGAGACACGGGTGTGACTTTTGTTGACTTCTCGACGACTGCTCCACATCTCGACGGCAGCCCGCTGGGACGATTCTTCGGATTACACGCCCTTCGTCACGGGCGTGACATTGGGTCACGCGCGTGACTTTGGATGTGACTCATGTTGCATCTCCACGTCTCGACGGTCAGCCCGCTAGGACGATCTTCAGGTTACACGCCCTTTGGTCACGGGCGTGACCAAGGGCGTGTACTTGTCAATTTCTCCAATTTGTCCCAAAATTCTGCAAAAATTAAAATTAAGCTAAATTAGAAACAGGATTGCAAAATAAATACTTATGACCTAAAAATGACATGAAAAAGGAAAATACACATTAAATATTTACAAAATTTTCTATTAAAAATTTCTACAAATACTACTCATCAAATACCCCAAACTTGAGGTTTTGCTATTCCAGAGCAAAAGTGTGAGACATATATTATAAGACATCTTTAAAAAATTTTAATTTTAAAATAAAATTTCATTTAAACCAAAAGTTAAGTTAAGAGTAAATTCAAGGAGGAGTTAAGTCCTAAATTATGATGATGATTTGAAAAGAGGGAAAAAATTTTAGGCAAGGACTTCTCAAGAAAATTAATTAGTTTAACAATATTGTAGAATTTATAAAACGAGATTAAATTAAAATTATATGAACTCTATCTTAAAAGAAACTTAAGGAAAAGTAACTTACTAAATATTGTTTTCTCCGTAATTTAAATTAAATCTAGATTCATGAAATTGGTCAAGGGGTTTCACAAAATTTGGCATAAGAAGAGATCTTAGAATGGAGGTGATGGATTTTATCCTCTCACCTCACTCAATTTTTTTTTCTAATTGTATATGTTTAGGAGTAATGAATTTTATCCTCTTACTCCATGTCATATAATCTTTTAAAATCCTCTTCTAATAAAAACCCAAAATGTATATGTTTAGGAGTAATGAATTTTATCCTCTTACTCCATGCTATATAATCTTTTAAATGATTTTGGGTGCATATGTTTAGGGAATAATGAATTTTATCCTCTTATTCCCATGACATAACAAAGGGGGTAGGAAAGGAAATTAAATCTAGCTAGCTTTAAATTATATTGAGAGCAAATTCTAGTAAAATAAAATTTCCTAAGATCTAAAAAGTTAGAAGAAAATATAATTGAAATCTAAAGAGGTTTAGCGAATGCACTACAAAATGAAGCCATTTAGAAATAAAAAGAGAAGTCATGCTAAAAAAAATTCTCTAATCAAGTTAAAATCATAAGATGATTCTTAAAGCACAATTACCTCAAATTTAAAATTAACAAACTATGATAAGCAAGATTTTAGCTAATTAAAAACCTAAACATGCTTATAAACATCCTCAACTAGATTTCTAAGAACTCACAAAAATAACAAATAGGAGAGGTATAAGATTTTTATAGTTTTTTTTTATATTTCAAGTTTTTCATATTTTTTTGAATTTTGATATTATCTTTTTTTGGATCTTTTGATAAGAAATAAACAATAAAAACATATACTAAAAAGCTTAAATTTTTTTTGTTAGTTCTTGGACTTCCCGAGGTATACCCCGTGAATGGTTCTCACAGTACTAGGAGGTGAGATGGGGTGAGGTCCCAAACGTCCCTTTCCAAGACTTAAATTTTTTGATTTTCTAAATTTTTTTGAGTTTTTGGGTTTTACAAGTGCTAAAATAGAAGAAAACATAAGAAAATATTTTTTTTTAAATTTTCTAATCTAACAACTATTTCCAAAGAACTATTTACACCCTCATACTTAAAGTTAAACATTGTCCCCAATGTTTAAAACTAAGTATGAAGTTAAAGAAAAATAGAAGAAGTAAATAAAGTGCAAGACAAAACAAAAAGAAATGCGTGATAAAAGAGAAGGAAGAAGGAGAAAGGGCTTCCCTGATTTTTTTTTTTGAAGCTTGCGCGGGGAAGCGGTGATTACCTACAAAATATGTTAAAGAACAAGAGAAAACATAAAAAAGATAAATTTGGGGTGCCTCCCAAAAGCGCTTTGTTTAAGGTCGCGTAGCTTGACCCACTTGCCGATCATATTATAGGTTGAAATAAAATCGAATCACTCTTTTCGTTAGCTAACTCTCCCGGAAGATATAACTTAAGGCGGTGCCCGTTTACTTTGAAGGTACCTTTTTCCGGGTGGGAAATTAGGATTGTCCCATATAACCAAACCTCTTTAACAATAAAGTGTCCGGACCATCGGGATTTTAGTTTTCCCGGAAAAAGGCGGAGGCGAGAGTTATAAAGGAGGACTAGATCGCCCTGCGAAAAAGTTTTTAGAAATTTTATGTGTTTATCGTGATAAAACTTTGTTTTCTCCTTATATAATCTATTACTCTCATACGCATTTGCTCGTCATTCATCTAATTCGTTCATTTTGTTGGGAATAGGGCCCTACAATGTTCCTGATTTGAAGAAGTGTTCAGCTCAATGATAAATGCAAGTTGTATTGACATTCTATCTAGTTCATGCTTGCAGGAATTGACAATATGTCATGTACTTTAGTTATTTTACTAAGTACTATATCGTCGAGAAGAATAGGCGATATCGTCGACAATGCGTGCTTGTCGTCATAATGACGGACAGAGCAGCAGCCGCTGAGAAGCAAAGTATTCATCGACCGCTGAGACATGGCGAGATCGTCGAATGAAGAATGCTGATCGTCGAAACGCTGAGACATGGCGAGATCGTCGAACGAAGAATGGCGATCGTCGAACGAAGGATGGCAAGTTCGTCGATCGCATAATGTTGTTCGTCGAACGCAGAGAAGACACAGGACATCGTCGTGTGGAACTCATGTCGTCGAGAGAACAATATGATTACGACGACATGATGCATGAATAAAGCTCAAGACGACAATGTCAGAGAAAGAAGATCATCGTATATACAGAATCGCCAGGATATCTTGTATCATCGAGATACCACCATCAAAGGCAGAAGGAAGATCGCGACGACAAAGTCAGAGACAGCTTATCGTCGTAATGATGCATATATTTTCAAGACAGAATTCAAATCTTGCCGACGTGATGTCAGCAATTAATGCCACCGCCTGATTGTCCAATCAGGGCCTGCTATGATGGATGGGCTTCTGACAGTAAAGGAAATTGTATGTGACCGTTATACGGCTTGTCCGTCCTATAAAAGGAAATAGTGTTGCCCTAGAAAAAGAGAGGCTTGCTGTGCAAGAAAAAGAACGAGAAAAAGAATCCTGCCGCTCTTCAATAGAACAGTATTTTTCAGCGGAGAAGAAAGAGAACAAGATTCAAGAGTTCTCATAAGAATCAGTCATCTCCATTGACTGAGAAGTCGCCGTTCAACATCAGGCAAAAGAAGCAGAGGCTGAAGAAGATCTAGAGCTGAAACTCAATATCAAGAAGCATCTTCTTCATCCTTAAGAAGCTGATCTTCATCAAGGCTAAGTTGTCAGATTTCATCTGGCTGAAGAAACAGTTTATTGTGTTACTGTAATTTTTTTGTAAGGCTTGCGGGCCTATTTGTCTAGCTTAAGGGTTGGAGAGCTGTGAGGCTTAAGGGCCAGGGCAGTGGACTTGCGGGTCCTAGTTGGTCTATCTTGAGGGCTGGAGAGCTGTGAGGCTTGAGGGCCAGGGTAGTGCACTTGCAGGTGCGACTTGTCGAGCTTGAGGGCTCGGGGGCAGTAGGGTCTTGCGGGCCTAGGATGTTGGGACTTGCGGGTCCAAGTTGTAGGGTTTGAGGGCCTGAGTGTCGAGCTTGCGGGCTCGGGGGCAGTAGGGGCTTGCGGGGGCCTAGGCTGTTGGGACTTGCGGGTCCGTGTTGTAAGGCTTGAGGGCCTGAAGTTTTTGGCGACGCTTGCCGAGCCTAGCACACTGCTGGGTAGGCGCAGAGGGAGAGAGTACTACTCAAGACACCCGGTCTTGATGAACCTCTATAGATCTCGTTGTGTGCTTTCTGTGGTTTGTTCATTATTTCTTAGATCTATTAACCAGAAAGTAAGAAAAACCTAAAGGGGGATATTATAAAAAGAAAAACCTATTCACCCCCCCCCCCCCCCCCCCGCCCCTCTAGGTGATTAAGTAGACACCCCATAAACAACATGTGGTATCAGAGCCAGGTAGTTCAAAGAAAAGCTTAACAGCTTGAACAGATCTGCCAGTGAGTGTCTAAGCATTATTAGTATGGAGTCAAGAATAGCTAGGTGTTGTAGAGAAAACTTTCCCCTGTGGAAAGTTAGAGCCAGAATATTCATGGAAGCTTTGGATCCCAGGATGTTTCAAGTCACTCAAGAAGGTCCATATGCTCCCAAGACCACATCCAAGACAATGACTGAGGATGAGATGATTCTAGTTAACTTGGCCAAAAGAGTTAGAGACATCATAACTGCTGCAGTTGATACTGTTCGAGTTTCTGAGGTGATCTCAAAGCAATCAACAGTTAGTCTTACTGCCAACGCAATATGAGCCTATAGGGTCGCACATAAAAGCGTTTGGAGAAATTGGAGAAAGGATTGTGTTGGCCTTACTCATATTGGATATGAGTAGAGGACCAATCCTGTGACTGCTTGGAATTAAGTTGAGAATGTCACAACGGGAATTCGTTTAAAGGGTTTAACCGAATGGGTTTATACTTGACAAATTCGGCTAAAGGGGTTTAACCGAATTGTGTCAAATTCGAAAAATGTGATTAACCAAATAAATGTTGTTTTCGACTAATGAGATTCGGGTAATGTGATTAACCTAATTGTAACAGATTCGACTAAAGGGTTTAGCCGAATCAGGTCAGTTCGACGACAGGGTTTCGCTGAATTTATATAGCCTAATTTATATAGACGAATTCGTCGAAATGGTTTCGCCGAATCTGAGTCGAATTCGGTTATATCGAGTAGTCGAATTCGGCGAATGTAAATCTGGATAGAAATGTTCTGTTTTTCCTATGGTCTGCGGATAGCCTATTTTATGCCTTGCGTATAAAAAAGAACGTGATTAGGGCTTCAGAATGACATGGTTTTAGATCGAGCCTCTTCGCGATTTCTGGAGAGCCGAAGACGGAAGTGTTTCGATCGCTCTCGATCCGTCCGCCGCCGCTAGTCGCCGACGTCGGTCGCCGCCTCCTATGGATCGGACCTAGCAGTCCGTGAGGACGTTGAGAGCTTTCTTCTCCGACCTAGCTCTTGTGCGACAAGAAGCTAGGGTTCTCCTTTGCTTGTGTGGACTTCTGTAGAGGGATCGATCCATTTCGATTCTTGAAGAACTCAAATGAAGTATTCAGATTTCTCTTTGGAGCACCTTGGTTGAGTGTTGACTCAATCCCGCAAAGGTACTTTGTATTTCGATTTGCTTATTCTCTTGAATCATGAAAACCGCAAGATCCGTTAATCTCTTTTGGGTTGTTCTTGTTGTTATTTCCGCTGCGCATATTTGATATGTCATCCCTTTCGAGGGGTATAGAAAACCCAACAATCCAAGACAATGACTGAGGATGAGATGATTCTGGTTAACTTGGACAAAAGAGTTAGAGACATCATAGCTGCTGCAGTTGATACATTTGTACTCCAGAAATTGATCCACTGCACAACAGCTAAAGAGATGTGGGATTCTCTGACAGTCCTCATGGAAGGATTCTCAGGTATTGGAGGTATTGCAGCTGAGAGTAAGAATAAAACCCTGAGTGATAGTTAATCAAGCAACCTAGATGCATAGGAGGAAGCTCAGTTTGGACAACTGTCCTATCTGAACCAGAGGAAGAAATTCAAGATGAGACAACACCAGAACAGGTAGGAATAAGGGCTCCATTATCTAATACTGATTCAGATTCCGAAATATGTCTCTCCGAAAATTATGAGGATCTTCTAGAATAACTCAGAAGGAGCAAGGAACTCTGCAGGACGCAAGCCGATGAGATCTCAATTCTCCAAACCAGAAACTCCGATCTTTTGGAAAAGGCTGACAGGCTGACTTTGGAGAACGCAGATTTCTGTCAGCTCAAAAGAGATTATAATGCTAGCTCAAACATGGACTTGATAACCAAGTTTGGGAAAACCATGAAAGCTCTGGTTGACAGCAGAGAACTATGCTACTCTCTAACCAAAGAAATTGTGCTTCTAAAGAAGGACACGAATCTGGCTGGACCGCCGAAACTCAGAGTCAATCAACTCAGTGGGGTGAAGAATAAATCCCCCACAAAAAGGAGAACAGGAGCAAGACCCTCTATGACAGAGCCAACTCCTCCACCGGATAAAGGCAGCAGTCTCAGTCAAGGAGGGAGAAAAATGTTGCCTGTCACCTCCAAAGTAAGTCACGAAAGAGGAATCACAAGGGAACAGGAGCTCGGGAGGTCCAGGAAAATAAAGGGATCTTTACAAAAGGCTGACCTTCATAGAAGAAGTGGGAATGGGAAGAATCACACCCCTGACCAATACAATTCTGTTTCCTACAAGTACTCCTCCCGCCCACAGAAGAATCATACACCAACCGGCAACAAGAGGATAAGGCACAACAAATTTGACTGTTGGTGCTGTGGTAAGACAGGACACTTTACAAGTGATTGTTGGCACAATCCAGCAGCTCCAAGGGTAACAAATACTAAACCTATAAACAATTTAGTTCACAATCCTTATGCATTTACGAGGGCAGTGAAATCCAGTATATCCTTCAGAGCTAATAAATTCCCAGGACCCAAATTCACTTGGGTTCCTAAGGGCTTGTAATCGTATTTTGCAGGAAGTCCAAGTGGCCACCAGAAGCAAATCTGGGCCCTGGACATAGTAGCTGTTCTGACCCAAAGGCAGAACAACAAAGGTTATTTACTAATAAAATTAGTGCAGGTTATTCTGCTAAAAAGGGGGCGGGGGGGGGGGGGGGGGGGGGGGGGGGGGGGGGGACCTAAAAGATGGATAGCTCTCGGAATCTAAAATTGTCGAGTGTTACGACGATACAATAGACGAAAAGATGACAAAGATACGAGATGAAAGAATTCGTATCCAAGGAACATTTCAATGACAATGAGCGCATCGGCAAAATACATTTGACCTATTCATCTCAGGATTAGATGGATCCATCGGAGCCGTCTGATCGCTTTTGAAAGGTACGCGCTTATCCACCTACCGACACTATAAATAGAGCGAATGTTCAAAAATAAAATTACGCTATCAATTGCCCTATGTCGTTCCGTCGACAAACCCTTGCCTGCTTCTTCGACGTTCCGCCTCTCCCACACACTCTGAATCATGGCTCCCAAGAAAGAAGAAGTAATCTTCGGCTGTGAACTCTAGCGAGGAGGCTTCAATGCCTGCTCCGACGAAATACGATCAGTAATAGGGTTGCTAGAGATGTCTGGACTGGAATATATTCTATGTGAACCGTCGGTCCTTCTCCACCAAGAACTAGCCGAGTTCTATGCGGAAGCAAGACTCAACCATACTGAATCACAGATAAAGACCAAGGTGGGAGGCAAGAAGATTAAGATATCTGCAGATAGCCTCGGTAAAGCACTGAATCTGCCAAGAATCGAAGGGGGGAGGTAGAGGATGAGCTAACCGGTGAAGAAATGTCCGCAAGTTACACATGGTGCGGACACACCGGGAAGACCTATGGGTCCATCAAGAGAGCTGAATTCAATCAGAAGGGGAAGCTGCTGGCCGACATTGTTGGCAAAGTGTTATTGTGCAAGCCTAGTTCCCACGACCGCATATCCAAAGACATGTTTGCTGTCATGGCCCGAATCATTCACTCTAAGAAAACCGACTAGAGTGAGTTCCTCTTCCAGAGAGTAAAGAACACCCTGAAGACCCCCTCCTATGGGAGAATATTGTCCCTTTTCTTTCTAAACATCCAGGGTGATGTGTTGCAAAAGAGAATGGGAGTACCTATTCACTACTCCAAGAAATTAGATGCAAAGATGCTGGACCGGTGGGACAGGTCCATCCTCAAACCATCCTCTGATGTACAGCCAGCTCCAAAGAAGCAGAAAAATCAGCAGCCCAAAGAAACCCCTCCTCCAAAGAAGAGTCATCAAGCAGCTCTGATGACATACCTCCACACCCACACCATTCCGCTCAATCCGGAGGTGAACCATCCACTGGTATTAAAGAACATATCCCTGTCTCAACTCCTGAACCTGCTTCCACAGATATTGGTGAAAATACGCGGAACCCCAATGGAGGAAATGAGCCCGTTGAGGGGGAGCCTCAATTCGGGGGCTCAGCCCAAAATGATGACATGATCCCTAAGAATGCTCGAGTTGAGGGGGAGATCGATCTGGAGCACTCTTGCCTAGAAGATCGAGAAACAATGCCTGAGCCAACATCAAACATCACTCTCTCTGATTGCCGAGAGTTAGCTATTGCAAGCAAAATTGTGCTCATAGCTCCAAGTGAGCCCCTGCCAGAAGTCCCTAAGGGGAAGGCCAAAGTTACAGCGCATATCAGTGAAGAATCATCTGAAGATGTCAGTAAAGCACACTCGCAGGGACGAGGAGATCAGGAGGGACAAACTGCTGAGACATCTTCGGCTAAGACAGGTTTGCTATTCCACATGATATCAGCTTTACTTAATGCTCAGCGACAACATCTAAAGTAACTTATTGTAAAAACCGTGGATAGTCTAAGAGAGGAAGTGAAGGGAGAAATTAAGAAGGTAAAGAGCGACATACATGACCTGAACACTCAATGCGCTCACTTCTATTCAATGGCAGATCCTGCTATAGATATGATGAATGAGGAGGTTAATAAAGTGGGACATCAAACCCATAAAATCTTAACCAGTCAAGAAACCTTCTCGAATAATATATATTATTGTTTTGAGCAGATGGAGACAGGTGCTGCAAATAACAGAGATCAAATTCTGACCAGGGTGAATGAGAATGTCACACCCTAGATGCTCATCTGCTTGAAGTAAGACATAATCTGGATGTCACTGAGCAGACCCTGGTTGAACGGCTTAATCTAGTCAAAGACAGCCTCGAAGAGTGCATATTTGAACAAGCCATAAAGGGGGAGGATACAATAATAAATGCCAGTTCACATCAAGCGATGTGGATCACAAATCAGATAAAGCAGACAATGAATCAACCTCCATCAGTATATGTAACTGCCGCTCCTTCTGCAAGCACTGACTCTAATGAGTATGGGATAGAATTTGGAGAATCAGCCACCTCAAGAAAAAGAAAGAGAATTCACAGCAACTAGTATAGGGAAAAGAGACTGAGGGAAATTGAGCTGGATCCCCAATCTAGAAGTTGGAGTCTAGCATCAAGACAAATAATAACAGAATCGTGGATTCAATTTGGACACTCACAGGAGGATTATCAGAGAGTATAACACTCGGTTGATTGGGATAGACATTTAAAGCAGCTGAAAAGGAGGAAGAACCACAAGCTAGCATTCCCACAAGGTCCTCCTCCTTCTCCTAAGAAGATTCCTCTACCCATCAACTACCATCAAAGTCGGAGGCAGAAAGCCAAAGGAGCAAGCGATAGTAGCAGACGCTGATGGGCAACAAATTAAAATCCTAAATTGTCTTGTTAGGGCAAAATGAATGCGCATGATTATTCTTGAACATTTAATCTATTTTGAAGAACACTTAACCCATTTATATGATTGTTGCTTTATGTGTGATTTCATTATCTGAAAGCGGGTCAGAGTTGGTCTAGCTTGAGGGCTGGAGAGCTGTGAGGCTTGAGGGCCAGGGCAATGCACTGCGGGTGCGACTTGTCGAGCTTGAGTGCTCGGGGGCAGTAGGGGCTTGCGGGCCTAGGCTGTTGAGACTTGCGGGTCCAAGTTGTCGGGCTTGAGGGCCTGAGTGTCGAGCTTGCAGGCTCGGGGGGTAGTAGGGGCTTGCGGGGCCTAGGCTGTTGGGACATGCGGGTCCTTGTTGTAAGGCTTGAGGGCCTGAAGTTTTTGGCGGCGCTTGCCGAGCCTAGCACACTGCTGGGTAGGCGCGGAGGGAGAGAGGACTACTCAAGACATCCGGTCTTGAGGAACTTCTATAGATCGTTGTGTGCTTTCTGAGGTTTGTTCATTATTTCTTAGATCTATTAACCAGAAAGTAAGAAAAACCTAAAGGGGGATATTATAAAAAGAAAAACCTATTCACCCCCCCCCCCCCCCCCCCCCCCCCTCTAGGTGATTAAGTAGACACCCTATAAACAACACATTTGAAATTTTCTTTGATCACCCGCTAAAGTGGAATCGAGATTTTAAAATTTAAGCGCCCAAAATGCGCAGTGCTCTAGTTCGACCGGAAGGTGGCAGGCCTTGCCATAAACCATTCGTTACGGTGTACAACCGATAGCGTCCTTGTACGCCGTTCGATATGCCCATAGCGCGTCATCGAGCTTTATTGCCCAATCCTTCCGATTAATCGAAATAGTTTTTTTTAAAATCCGTTTTAATTCTCGATTAACAACTTCGACTTGGCCGCTCGTTTGTGGGTGATATGCAGTGGATAATTTGTGCGTGACACCATATTTTGCTAAGATTTTTGTAAATTGACTATTGCAAAAATGGGTGCCCAGATCACTCACTATAGCGCGCGGCGTGCCAAATCGAGAAAATATTTTTTTTAAGAAATTAACGACGACTCGCGCATCGTTGGTGGGGAGAGCTTGCTCTTCCGCCCACCTCGACACATAGTCGACCGCAACAAGAATATACTTGTTTGAATAAGAGGGAGGGAGAGGACCCACAAAATCAATACCCCAAAGATCGAAAATTTCGCATTCTAAGAAAATTTTTTGGGGCATCTCATCCCGGCGGGAGATGTTTCCCGACCGCTGGCAGCTGTCGCAAGTACTCACAAGGGTGTGAGCATCTTTGAAGAGTGTGGGCCAATAAAAGCCCGCCTCCAGCGCCTTTCTCGCGGTTCAGGTTCGAATGATAATGACCACCGGTGGGTCCATCATGACAATGACGTAAAATTTTAAGGCCTTCCTTACTTGAGACGCATCTTCTCACCACCTGGTCCGCGCAAACACGGAATAAAAAGGGGTCCTCCCAAAAATAATTCTTTAAATCAGAAAAGAATTTCTTCTTTTGCTGACTCGAGAACTCTTTTGGCAGGACCCGGGCTACTAAATAGTTAGCCAAATCCGCAAACCAGGGGTTGGAAGATGAATTTATATTTTCGAGAGCGAGGAGGCGCTCTTCGGGAAATTTATCATTAATGTCGACTTCTATTAATGCTTCCGAGGTGGGGTTTTCTAAGCGGGAAAGATGATCGGCCGCCAAGTTTTCGGCTCCCCTTTTGTCCCGGATCTCTAAATCAAACTCCTGCAAGAGGAGGATCCATCGCAAAAGACGGGGCTTGGCGTCCGATTTACTTAAGAGATACCTAAGCGCAGAGTGATCCGTGAAAACAATAACTTTTGAGAGAGTGATATACGACCTAAACTTATCAAAGTCAAAAACGGTCGCTAGAAGCTCCTTTTCGGTAGTGGTGTAATTTGTTTGTGCCGACGTGAGTGTTTTGCTCGCATAATAAATCGGGTGGAAATACTTACTCACCCGTTGGCCTAAAACGGCACCAACCGCAATATCACTCCCGTCGCATATGATTTCAGAAGGGAGCGACCAATCTGGCGCGACTAAAATCGGGGAGTTTATAAGTTTCTCTTTGATAAGTTGAAAGGCCAAATGGCATTCATTGTTAAAAAGAAAAGATGATTCTTTCTCGAGAAGATGGGTTAACGGCGTTGTGATTTTGGAAAAATTTTGTATAAAGCGCCGATAGAACCCCGGGTGGCCTAGGAAACTTCTAATAGCTCTTACGTTTGTTGGACGGGGGAGTTTTTCAATTACTTCGATCTATGCCCTATCGACCTCGATCCCCTTGCCCGAAATTTTATGGCCAAGGACTAATCCTTCTTTGACCATAAAATGGCATTTCTCCCAATTAAGCGCTAAATTCGTTTCCTCACATCGCTGCAACACGCGCTCGAGATTTTTTAAACAATTTTTAAATGAGTTTCTGTACACGGAGAAGTCGGCCATTAACTCTTCCATCACCTCCTCTACTAACTCGTCAAATATTGCCCGCATACATCTTTGGAATGTAGCTGGCGCGTTACAAAGACCGAATGGCATCCTTCGATAAGCGAAGGTGCCAAAGGGACAAGTGAAAGTGGTTTTCTCTTGGTCGTCGGGCGAAATCGGGATTTGGAAATATCCCGACAAACCATCGAGAAAACAGTAGTAGGAGTGACCCGAAAGGTGCTCTAAAATTTGGTCGATAAACAGTAGAGGGAAGTGATCCTTACGGGTGACATCATTTAGTTTTCGATAGTCGATGCACATCCGCCAACCCTTAACAGTACGGGCTGGGATCAATTCATTATTATCGTTTGCAACTACCGTGACGCCACCTTTCTTCGGCACGACTTGTACTGGGCTAACCGAAGTACTGTCCGATATTGGGTAGATGATTCCCGCGTCCAGAAGTTTTATAACTTCGGCCTTAACGACTTCTTTCATGTTCGGGTTTAATCGTCGTTGAGGCTGGACTGAGTTGCGGGAATTTTCTTCGAGAAAGATTTTATGAGTGCAGAAAGAAGGGTTTATACCCTTAATATCCGATATTTGCCACGCAATTGCGTGGCGGTGCTTTCTTAAGACTATAGTCAACTCAAAAATTTCTGAATTGCTAAGATCAGATGAAACGATGACGGGTAGCTTAGACTCTTTTTCTAAAAAGAAATATTTAAGGTGAGGGGGAAGTTGTTAAAACTCTAACACGGGCGGCTCCTCATAAGAAGTTTTAATTTTAATTTTTCTAGAAATAATGGTTCGGGTGGTGTGGGGTGAGAGACTTCATCTTCTTCAAGATAAAAGAGCTCGACGGGCTCGGAATCACTACTTGCCGATGAGACTAATTCGAGGGATGAATCGAACTCACAACACTCTTCCAGGTAAAAACATGAATCGTCGTTTTCTAAAGTGTTCCGCATCGAGGAATTTATGGCGAAAGTAACTTCATCGTCTCCAACCCGTAGGAGGAGCTTTCCGTTACTTACGTCTATAATAGCGCGGGAGGTGGCAATGAAGGGGCGGCCGAGTTTGAGGGGTACTTCGGCATCCTCTTCAATGTCAAGATTGACAAAATCCACCGGGAAGATGAATTTGTCAACCTTGACGAGCATGTCCTCCACTATTCCTACCGAATATTTTAAAGAACGATCCGCTAATTGAATACTCATTCGAGTGGGGCGTAGATTTCCTAGACCTAGCTTTTTGAATAAAGAGAACGACATGAGATTGATGCTTGCTCCAAGATCCGCTAAGGCGTGTTTTACTAACGAATTGCCAAATAGACGCGGGATGGAAAACCGTCTCGGGTCATTTGCTTTTTTAGGCAATTTGTTGAGTACAACCGCGGAGCATTCTGCGTTTAAAGAAATATGTGAAATATCTTCTAACTTTTTCTTATTGGAGAGCAACTCCTTAAGATATTTCGCATATTTAGGCATTTGAGAGATAGCCTCGCAGAAGGGTACATTAATATGAATTTGCTTTAAAATGTCAAAAAAAAATTTATAATTTTTTTCGGCGCACTCATTTTTAAATTTAGACGGATACGAAATATTAGAAGTAGAAGTGCGCGGATTTAAAATAGAAGCGTGCGGAGATAACGTAGCGGGCAAATTCGAAGATAAATTAAGAGTAGGAGGAGGAGAGGGAGTTACCTTGGGTTCGTCCTGTTTTGAAACCACCTCCTTCCCGCTTCGGAGTGTAATCGCGTGCGCTCTATCCTTTGGATTTTGCTCTGTATTCCCCGGTAGTGCTCCTTGTTGACGCTTAGAAATCATCTTTGCGAGCTGGCCCACTTGATTCTCTAAATTTTTGATCGATCTGGTAAGGTTCCAGATGTTCGTTTCATTTGTAGCAACATATTTTGCAAAAAACTCTTCAAGCGGAGAGAGTTTTTGCTGTTGCGGTGGAAAATCGGGTGGATTAAAATTTTGAGAAATTAAATTCAGAGGCGGAGTTAAGTTAAGAAGTTGATTAGGGGGAGGTTGATTTAGATTCATAGGACGCTGAGCATTTCCTTGGTTGCTCAATGAGAAATTCGGATGATTCCTATAACCCGCATTGTATATTGTTTACCCGGGAAACCGCTTTCAAGAGGATTACTCGCAGGCCGAGCGGTTTGCAGATCCAAGTCGCCCGGCTCAGGTTAAGCAAGCTCCATCGGCACCAGCTAACACAGGCCGGGCAGTCTATAATAATTCAGGCCGTCTCCAAGAACCAGAGGTAATCCAAGCCCAAGTCCAACAGAGCAAGTCGCGGTCTCAGGTCGGAGGTCGCGCGGTTTATGCCATGGAGACAAGCTAAGGTCCAAAGTCAAAGAACAAGTCGCGGTCTCAAGATAGAGACCGAGCGGGTAGAATCGTCACCTTGGCCGCATCATCTCCAGCTTCTGGTCAGACAAGTCGGAAGGGCAAGCCGCCAAGCCGCGCGGCTTATTTTCTTTCCCTCTTTGTGTATCCCGTCACCGCCTGCCCGTTTCTCCTGTACCCGGGCAGGCAGTTATTCTATCCCTGCCTGCTCGGGCAGGCCCCCAGGCCTATAAATAGGGGGCGGCACTGTTCCCAAGACACGCACACTCGAATCTAGGAGCTCGCTTGTTTGAGCTGCGGACTCGAGTTTCTCATCTTGCGGACTGTCTGACCGGCCGGCTTCTCTTTTCCTGCACTTGCAGCCCGCTGTAACCACTTCTTTCTAATCAAAGGAAAGCCCGTCGCAGGAGTGGCATTTGCCGCGGCGGGCGAAGTCTGGCCTTGACCGCTGCTAGCGGTCTCATTCTTCTACATAAAAAGTAACCGGCAACCCGCAACCTCCGGTTTCCCTCGGAGGTGCGATCTCGGACTCAACATATATGTTGTTACGGAGCGGTGTTGGGGTTATAGGAAGGCCGAGGCGGATTTCCCATATAGTCAACATGCTCTTCAATTAAAACGTTATTATCCCAAGGAGGAGTGGCAGAGGAAGCAGACATCTCCGCCACTTGCTTTGTTAAGCGCTCAACTTGTAAAGCCAAATTTGCATTTGTGTTGATCTCAAAAATTCCGGCTGGCTTGTTAGGCCGCGCTCGGGGCATGTTCCATTGTTACGCATTCATGGCCATCTCTTCGAAAAGCACTTGAGCGGCGTTCGGGGTTTTGTTATTTAATGTCCCCCCGGCGGCCGCATCAATCATTTGTCTCGTTGAGAGATTTAAGTCATTATAAAAAATTTGCAATTGTTGCCAAGTGGGAAGTGCGTGGTGAGGGCATCTACGCAAAACCTCCTTGAAGCGCTTCCATGTGTCATAGAGAGTCTCCGAGTCGATTTACATAAATGACGCAATATCCGTGCTCAATTTAGCGGTCTTTGAAGGCGGGAAATACTTATTGAGAAATTTTTCCACCATTTCGGCCCATGTAGTGATGGAACCCCTAGGTAGGGAGCCCAGCCACTGCTTGACCTTAGAACGCAAAGAAAAAGGAAAAAGATGTAATCGAATGGCGTCATCGGTGACGCCATTGATCTTAAAAGTGTCGCAAATTTCAAGAAAGTAAGAAATATGCGAATTTGGATCCTCGTCCGGTTGACCATCGCAGGTCACCGATTGTTGCACCATTTGTATGATGCTGGACTTGATCTCAAAATTATTGTTCGCCACCGTGGGGCGAACAATACTCGAGTGTGTGCCTTCCAAATTCGGCCGCGCATAATAGGACATGGTTCGTTGCGCGTCCTCATTAGGATTTGGCTCGTTAAGATTAGGAGGATTAAGATTATGATCCATATTCGCTGTGTTAGTGTCCCCGATCGATTCTTCGAATTCTACTTGATTTTCTTGATCACGAGAACGACGGTGCCTCAAAAAGGTTCGCTCGATCTCTGGATCAAAAGGAATAATCGAAGCGTTACCTCGGGTCATACACTAAAAAGAGAAGAAAGGACGAGGAAAAACTAATTTTTTTTTTCTTTTCGAAATTTAGAAAAAACAAAATAAAATAAAAAGAAGCATGATAAAATTAATAGCTATCCTCTTTTCAAAATATCTACGCAAAATCCCCGGCAACGGCGCCAAAAACTTAATATAGATTTTTCGTGTTTTGAAATTAAGTGAAGGTTTGAAGATTTTCTCCAAAACTATATCCGATTAAGGCAAGTGTACCTTATCGTCTATAGTATAGGATATTTAGGAATATCAAGGTCGTATTCCACGGGGCGCATTGTTTACTTCTACTTCGAGGAAAATCACAATTATCTTATCGAACGATTTTTTGGAGGTCGTTTTACTTAACTACAAAAAACAAATTGCAAGCTAAATGAAAAGATTAAACATTGCATGAAAGGAAAGAAAAATTACCATTGCATGAAAGAGAAATTGCTAAAGAGAAAGAGAACATAAAAGAGAGCAAACTTAAATTTATTGAAAACCAAAACTATTACAAACCTTAATTAAAGAGTACAAAGCAAGGGAAATTAAGATTACAAGTTTAAGAAAAACTAGTACATGAAAGTTACATTAAAACATTGCATGAAAGGAAAAGAGAGAACATGAAAGCTTAAGAAAAACATGAACATGAACTAGAAAACTCACTAACAGCTCTAGCAGCACCTCTCCATCTCCAAAAATCTGAACTCTAGACTCAAGGAGAGCCTCTGAATTTATAGGTAAAAATTTCAAGTTACACGCCCTCGGTCACGGGCGTGACCTAGGGAGTGTAAACATTGCTGACATTGGATCTGATAGTGGCGTGGACTTTGTGTGATGGCGGGAGAAATTCGGAAATTACACGTCCGCTTAACTTGGGTCACGGGCGTGACTTATGACGGCTTCATTAAATGTAGCATGTGCTGGCTTTCGGCGCGACGGCGTGAAGGGATCACGCGGGAAAGTCACAGGCGTGACATTGAGACACGGGCGTGACTTTTGTTGACTTCTCGACGGCTGCTCCACGTCTTGACGGCAGCCCGCTGGGACAATTCTTCGGATTACACGCCCATCGTCACGGGCGTGACATTGGGTCACGGACGTGACTTTGGACTTGACTCAGGTTGCATCTCCACGTCTCGATGGTCAGCCCGCTGGGATGGTCTTCAGGTTACACGCTCTTCGGTCACGGGCGTGATCGAGGGCGTGATCGAGGGCGTGTACTTGTCAATTTATCCAATTTGTCCCAAAATTCTGCAAAAATTGAAATTAAGCTAAATTAGAAACAGAATTACAAAATAAATACTTATGACCTAAAAATGACATGAAAAAGGAAAATACACATTAAATATTTACAAAATTTTCTATTAAAAAGTTATAAAAATACTACTCATCAACAGGTATGTGTTAGTATACTACTTTTGTTGCTTTTCATACTTCATATCTTGTGCATTGCTTGATAAATTCTGTGTATTAGGCTTTGTCCTAATCTTAAACTTTCCGACGGGAGAACTATTTGATACAGGAGCTTCGCATTCCTTTCTATCGGAGGCCTTCATACAACAAATTGGAGTGTCTTCGTCTCTGACAAAGGAAAAATTGGATGTGGTGCTACCGAATGGGTGCTCAATGCGTGTGGATCGAGTTTGTGTTGGTAAGGTGCAGATCGGTAGCCAAGACTTTGAGTTGGAAGCATCGATGCAGACACTCTCGGAGTTTGATGTAATCTTTGGTATGGACTCGCTGTCGGCGCAGCATGCATAAATTGATTGCACTTCAAAGTAGGTCACACTGGGGCATAATATCGAAGGTGCGACTACTTTTGATGGTTTGCGTGGATTGAGCAAAATGCTGATATCTGCGGTCCAAGTAGTCAAAGCAGTTCGGCAGGGTGCGGAGTTGTGCTTCGTGCTAGTGGGGGCTGCAAAGCCTTAACCCAGTTTAAGTGACTTTCTTGTCATATCGGAGTATCCAGATGTGTTTCCAAAGGATCTCCCTGAGGCTCCATGTCAGTGGGCTTGCGTGGATTGAGCAAGATGTTGATATCTGTGGTCCAAGTAGTCAAAGCAGTTCGGCAGGGCGCGGAGTTATGCTTCGTGCTAGTGGGGGCTGCAATGCCTCAACCCAGTTTGAGTGACGTTCCTGTCATATCAGAGTATCCGGATGTGTTTCCAAAGGATCTCCCTGGGGCGCCACCTCAGTGGGTTTGCGTGGATCGAGCAAGATGTTGATATCTGCGGTCCAAGTAGTCAAAGCAGTTCGGCTGGTCGCGGAGTTATGCTTCGTGCTAGTAGGGGATGCAAAGCCTCAACCTAATTTGAGTGACGTTCCTGTCATATCGGAGTATCTGGATGTGTTTCCAAAGGATCTCCCTAGGGCGCCACCTCAGCGGGAGATCGACTTCACGATAGAGCTGGTGCCTGGTGCCAAGCCTGTGTCACACTCGTCGTACCAAATAGCGCCAAAGGAGATGGAAAAGTTAAAAGTTCAGTTGCAGGAACTACTAGAGCAAGTCTATATACGCCCAAGTTCATCCCCTTGGGGTGCACCGGTCCTCTTTGTAAAGAAGAAGAACGGAAGCCTGCGTCTATGCATCAAATACTGTGAACTGAACCAGTGAAAAGAAAAGAACAAGTATCTGATTCCATGAATCGATAACCTGTTCGATCAGCTGATCGGATCAAATGTGTATTCGAAATTGGATTTGAAATTTAGGTATTACCAATTGAGAATTTAGGAATGCGATATTCCCAAGACAGCGTTTAGTACCCGCTACGACCACTATGAGTTTACAGTGATGCCGTTTGGATTGATGAATGCACCATCAGTGTTTATAGTTCTGATGAACAGAACTTTCAAAGAGTGTCTTGACCGGTTTGTGATCATCTTTATTGATGATATACTGGTGGACACACAATATGAAGAACACGCGATTCATTTGCACGTAGTTATGGAAACCCTGCGAAGGAGTCACCTGTATGCCAAGTTCTCCAAATGTGAGTTTTGGCTAGCCTTTGTGGCTTTTCTTGGTTATGTAGTTAGTGGAGAAGGTATTGCAGTGGATCCGGCAAAGATAAATGCAATCCAGGAGTGGCCTATTTTGACGACAGTAGCGGAAGTCAGGAGCTTCCTTGAACTTGCCGGCTACTATCGGCGCTTCGTAGAGAACTTTTCGCGGATCGCTCTTCCTCTCACTACGTTGACAAGGAAGGATCAGAAGTTCGTATGGTCACCAGCGTGCGCATGAGCTTTTGAGGAGTTAAAGAGTCGTCTGATTACGGCACCAATCTTATGTTTGCCATTTGGTACAGATGCCTATGAAATTCACAGCGATGCGTCAAGGAGCGGCTTAGGCTGCGTTCTGCTTCAGAATGGTCAAGTGATAGCTTATGGCTCTCGCCAGTTGAAAGTGCATGAGAGGAACAATCCGGTCCACGACTTGGAGTTGGTGGCCGTGATATTCGCACTGAAATTGTGGTGGCACTACTTCTATGGTGTGAAGGTTGATATCTTTACTGACCATAAGAGCCTGAAGTATCTGTTGAATCAGAAATAGTTAAATATGCGACAACGAAGGTGGATGGAGTTCCTTGGGGACTACATTTTTTAGATTCACTATACTCCCGGGAAGGGAAATGTTGTCGCAGATGCTTTGAGCCGCAGGGCTTTTGCGCAAGCCAGCTGGATTCAAATGCATGATCCGCATCTACTAAGCGACTTGGAAGCCTTGGAGATCTCCTGTGTGGATAGAAGTTCTAGCGTGATGCGTGCTTGAACTGGACGGAGGTGCAATACGACCTCGCAGACATAATACGAAAAGCCCTGAAGCCTGATTCAAGCATGAAGCGCTACTTGGCGGAGACTGGGGATGGGTTTGCTGCCGAGTTTGTGTTGGACGACGGTCTTTATTGATGTTGTGTTTACTTTTGTTCCTGTGGACGGCCTGCGAGCCGATGCTTGTAATCCACGTGTTGGTGTAAATATATGTAATAATGAACTCTTGTTGTATTGTCATTCCTAGTGTTTATCTGGCCCTTGAAGGCCAAAGGCTGTGTTTACTTCTTTTCATGTGTGGCCGGCCTGCGAGCCGATGTTTGTAACCCACGTGTTGGTGTAAACATATGTAATAAAGAACTCTTGTTGTATTGTCATTCCTAGTGTTTATAGTGGTTATAGTTAATCTTGTTTAACTTACATAAATGCTTCCATTGTGTATGACTCCGAGTATCCTGAGATGGTATTATTTGAAACTATTTAATCTAATTACGTAACACTTTTTACTGTTCATTTAATATGGTGTAGGGTCCCGGCCGGACCTACTATTACATTCTATGTAACGGAGAGGGTGTTACAAATTGGTATCAGCTACGGGCCTCGTTCCCTTTCCGCTGAATTCGTGGACGAATTATTTTATGGGGTGGTGAGTACGTGTGTGTGTCACTGTTAAGTCATTTAATTAACCAGTAAATGTCCACTTTAAGAATGAAATACATGTTTGTTTGTAGCAACATAGTGACCTGAGTGTTCCTTTGTTGATTCTTGCTACAAGTGAGTCGCTAATTGTGTTTTTTTGCACATGTATAGGCGACTAAGAGTGGAGCGGGGCAGTCTCGACCCCCGCGCTCTACTGCAAGTAGTGCACCAGCCGATGTGCCTACTCCTCCTTCTGCTGAGATAGTGCGATTGGTTGCCGAGATGGTATTCGCTATGTTCAATGCACAACCCGGAAGGCCTGTACTTGTACAACCTCCTACCCTCGGGGTGGCCCCGGTGCAGGTTGTGGTAGTTGAACCGGTGGTCGAAAGACCAGTGCCAGTGAGGGCACGATGAGCTTCAGACCAACAACTGCAGCGTTTTTTGAGTTTCCACCCTCCAACATTTGCGGGAGCAGGAACCACAACTCAGGTTGAGGATTGTCTCTCGAGAGTTAGAAAAACCTTGATAGCCACTGAAATGGAGGAAAGACAGAAAGTCACCTTAGCAACCTTCCTTCTGGATGGGGAGGCGTAACTTTGGTGGGAGGAGTTGGAGTTGCACCAGTTGGCTGGAAGACAACTGTTGGATGTCTCGTTTGAGGAATTTTTTAGACTTTTTGGCAAGGTATCTCCCATTTGGTCAGCGAATTGAGATGGAGAACCAATTCAACCGATTGACTCAAGGCGATAGTATGGTGGATGACTATCTGCACGAGTTTACGAGGTTGAGGCATTATGTAGGTGCCACGTTTGTAGATGAAGAACGTAAGACAATCGATTCTATGAGGGTCTATGGGATGACTTGCGGTTACTTTTGTCTGGGCATATGACACAAGGGTTTTTGACCTTGGTCAATAATGCTCGTTCCTTGAAGATGGACATGAAGCGGGTCCAAAGCAAAAATTACGTAGCTGTGAAGAACCCAGAGTTCAAAGTACCGGACTCTGCAAAGTCTGGGTAGGGCAGGTGGAGAAAGAGAGCTAGACCTTCGGGGCCAGCTCAATCTTCCCTTCGTCGAATCATACCTCCATCGACTCCCATTTACGACCTTTGTCGCCTCCTACCTTTACTGTCTCTTACTTCCATCTCTTCATACCTCCATCGCAATGTGCCTCCGCCGCAGTCGACCTCTGCCGCCGCCAACCACCGTCGTTGTCAACCTCTGTCGCATCCTACCACCTACCATTGATGCCTTCTACATTCTACCTTAGTCGCCTCCAACATGCCTCGCCACCTACCTCATTCTCCTCTAACCTTGTGTCTTCTACCTTTGTTGAATTCGTCGTCTTCTACCTCTACCCTCCCACCCCTCGTCGCACTCAAGAAGTGGCCACACGGGAGCAGGAGGAGCAGGAGGTGTGTGTGTGTGAGGGGGGGGGGGGGGGGGGGGGGGGGGGGGCGGACCAGGAGGCCTCTGTCGCACACGCAGGCAATTCATACCTCCGACCTCCGTCGCCTCCTACCTCTATATCCTCCTACATCCATCATCGTGTACCTTCGTCCCGTCCTACCTATGTAGCCACCAACATCATTTGTCGCCGACCTCCATTTCCACCCACCTCTTTCGCCGCCTACCTCCATCGCCTCCTTCCGTTGTATCCTACCTTCTAACTTAATCGCCTCATACTCCACCGCCTTCTACTTCGCTCACCACCTAGCTCCGTTGTCTCCAACCTTTGTCGCCTCTGTCCATTGTCGCTCCTACCTATGCCCCCCGTCGCCTCCTACCTCTGTCCACTGTGCCTCATACCTCCTCCATTCATCGCCTCCAACCTCCGGGGATGACAGAGGTGGGCAACATACGGGGGGACGACGGAAGGGATGGGGGCATAAGGCATTAGAGGTTCATGAATGATAGATTGTGTGGAGGGAGGGGGGTAACGAATGATGGGGGAGGACGAATAGGGTGAGGGACACCGAATTGGGTGAGGGACGATGAAGGGGACCACAAAGCAGGCGATGAGTGAGGTTTATGGTAAGGGAGGACGACTGAGGAGTTGGAGAGAAGGACAGAGTGGGGCACCGGAGGAGGGGACGAGGAGGGTTTGTGTTTTAGGGTCACGGGGACGACAGGGGGCAGGGGGACGACAGGGTGATGGGGGCGTCCAGAGCTGGAGCATCTGGAGTGCCTTCCGTCGCACCCAACTCCTACCTCTGCTGCATCCAGCTCCTACCTTCATCGCCTTCCACACCCATCACATCCTACCTCCGCTGCATCCTACCTCTGCTGCATCCTATCTTCGACGTCCGTTGCATCCTACCTGCTACCTCCATCGTGTAACAACCCGAAACCCGCCACAATCAACTTTATTATCAGAACATGCTTTCATATTGTATTAAACATTCAAAACGAGTATGTATACACGTACAAGTCCAAACATAGCACATAACATAACATGTTCATACTAACATGATTTCTAACTAAACATATAAACATGAAGTCATATAAATTCTACACAAGTTTTATTTTTTTTAAAGAACTATCTGCCTGAATTCACCAACCGCATCACTAGCGTTGACCGGCTTGCGAATTTCCTTTACCTGACATTTAGAATTTAAAACCATTAGTCTTTCATAAAGACTAAGCGAAACTTTACCTTTTTAACCTGCTGTACGTACAAACAAGAGATGTTACACATATAATAATATGTATAGATTTTAGCATTTATTTTCCTAAGTAGGAGAGACTTAGGAGAGAAAACTGAAGTCATAAATCTGTAGAAGTATTTCAATAAACAACAATATATAGTGTATTAACATCTGAACTTAGCATGTACATATCATAGTGTGCCCTATTGTTAACAGATGTATATGATGTAGAAGATTATGTCTTTCTATGAATGTTTCATTAACTAAGAATTATTAATGGCAATTGAATCTATATTCCGTATACTTTCTCTTATTTCAGCCTTTGGGCCCGACCCCTAAGGGTCATCAGTATCCAAAACCAGTACGTACAACACGCGTCTATGCCTTTCGGCCAACTGGTTTGGCAATTCATCAGTATCATTTCTTTCATATGCCTGAAATTCCATTAGCCATTAACATATTCTCGTGTCAATACAGTAATATCTACATATACATAAATTATTATTTACTTAATATTCCCCTCAGAACTTTTTTCGCCTGTTTGCCTTAGCTAAGGCCATACATTCTAGCGAGAATCATGATCAGTGATATACAATAATCTTTATAATTTCGCATGCGGTACCTTCTTTAAGCAACAATGTAGGTAAATGAAAATACGTGAACTAAGCAGAAACTAAAAAGATAAGTCTCACCATTAAATTTTCCTTTCCAGCGTCACACCCTATGTCATCGTTGTGTCTATGTTGGGATGCCATCCTCATCGATATCTGTGTAGAAATTGTTTTTATCATTAGGGACCATTTTTATTGGGGTTGCACCGCGCTATAGCTATGACGTTGACCTTTAGGGTTGACGTAGACCTTTGAGGAAATATTTGGGGAGACACAAAGGAAATATTTGTGCTACTGAAATAAAACCTAACCAACCTTCAACACTTTTAAAGCAACAAGTGTATTAAATGAAATCATTTGTTTTCCCCAATCTGGATAGAAATAGAGAGGCACCAGCAAAATTTTCTATAGTTAAATCCTCCCCCTACATAGTTCACTGAAAACAGCCCCATAACACCGAAACGATCCCATAATCCCTAGCTGGATTCAACTGAAAACCCCCTTCCATACACAGTTCAATGAAAACAGAAGTCCTCCAGGTTAAAAATAAATCATGTTCCCATCCAGAAAAAGTTTCGCAACTATCTAACATGTCCTCATTTCTTCGAAATTGAAATAGCCGGTAAATTTGGCCAAATGATTTATGAATACAAACAAAAAGTCGAGACTCTGGAGTGACCTATCCATGCTTCCAGCCTACATACATATTCAAAGATTATAGAGGAAGAATAGTGCTTACGATGCAAGTGAAACGATCTGGACAGAACTTGCGTATGGAAGAACCAACACCACATGGATCAGAGAAGTAGAAGAAATTAACTCTGCTCTTCGCAAGATCTCGCGAAGATTTAACCAAAGATTGCTGCAGGAAGAAGGGAGATTAGGAACCCTAGCGCCAGTTTTTTCCCCAAAAGCTCCAGGCGGTCCCAAATATCGAATATAGAAACTCAAAAGAATAATGACCCACATATATTGATATCACCGCTTCAGTAAAGCCACCTCCTCCTATAACCGAAATTTAACATTAATAAAACCAATTGACTCTCTTAATACTACTCATAATTAACCACGAAACGATACAAGCGCCATCCAGGCTTATTAGAACTTCAAACTTTCACACACATTTTTCTTTATATCACTATATATATATGACCATATAAATCAATTGTCCACCACAAAAACTATCGAACGTTGCGAAACAAAACCTCCAAAGAATGCGAATGAAATGCGACGTCAAAACTACATTGATTTTGTTATGTTCATCATAGGGGATAGTTTAATCATAATATTGAATATGTAAGAACATGTAAACAACTTACGAGAAATGTTGTGCGTCACAATTCTCCCCTCCTTAAAAACTTTCGTCCGCGAAAATGTTGTTTTTGATATTCTTCCAATAGTGAAGGATAAAGATTCAGCATAATGTCTTCTCGCTCCCATGTAGCATCATCTCGTGGATGACCCTTCCACCATATCTGCACATAATTTACATCTCGATTTCGTAATTTCTTGCATTGACGGTCGATGATTTGATACGGTTCTGTTGGGCTGGATAAATCAGAGTTGATTTCTACATTTTTAGCTGGTATAATCTTTTCAGGATCCTGTATATATTTTCGAAGTGCCGAAACATGAAACACATTATGAAGTCGTTGCAATTCTTCCGGTAGCTTTAAACGGTAAGCTAATTCTTCAACTCGCTCAATGACTGGAAATGGCCAGACATATCGTGGACTCAATTTCCAGAGTCACCGCAATCGCCTGGCTCCTTTAAATGGTTTAATTTTTAAACACACTTGATCGTTCCCTTGAAATTCTACGAGGCGATGCCTAGCATTATAATACTTTTGTTGGCGATCCTGTGCCACCTTCATTCTTTTCTGGATAAGCACAATTTTCTCATGCCACTTATCCACCTTCTCTTTATTATACAATTGTCTTTCACCATCTTCAGCCCAGCTTAACGGTGTACGACATCTACGCCTATATAACGCTTCAAATGGTGTCATTTGTATAGAAGATTGATAGCTATTATTGTACGAGAATTCGACGATTGCCAAGTGTTTCTCCCATAAGCACTTGAGGTAAAGCACTACCATGCGTAATAAATCTTCTAGAAACTGGATATTTCGTTCTGACTGTCCGTCTGTTTAGGGATGAAATGTCGTACTGAATAATTACCTCGTTCCGAACGAATATGAATTTGCCTCCAATTATCTGACGTGAACCGACCATCTCGATCAGAGATAATCGTTTGAGGAATCCCGTGCAGTTTGATAATGACATCAATATATAATTCGTTCAATTTGTCGGGCGGTCCATCTTGTCGAACTGCTATGAAGTGTGCATATTTCGTAAGCCGATCAATGATGACACATATACCATCATGACCTTGTTTATTACGAGGCAACCCAAAAACAAAGTCCATAGCGATGTCTTCCTATTTCCACTTTGGTATTGGTAAGGAATGTAAATAGCCTCCAGGCTTTTGATGTTCAGCTTTCACAACTTGACACGTATGACAAGACGCGATATACTTTATCACATCCTTCTTCATTCCAGGCCACCAAAAGTCTTCTTTTATACCATGATTCATTTTTGTTCGACCAGGATGGATTGAATATCGCGTGTTGTGAGATTCAAACAATATGTCTTTCCGCAAATTATCTACATCCGGAACGCACAACCTTCCATTCATCATTAATAAGCCATTCTGTTCCATGAAACTCTGAGCTTCTCCCCTCTTTACCTTTTCCAACAATTTAGTCAGATATGGATCTTTAGGCACCGCATCACGCATTTTATCTTTGAGCGTATACCGAATTTGCATCTGAAATAGTTGAGCTTGCTTATCCTCTATTGTAACAATTGGAACAATCCCCATCTTCTCAAGTTTAAGTAATAACCGTGAATTATACACTTTTAAAGTTGATCACTCAGCAACACTTTTGCGTCTTAAAGCGTCAGCAACTACATTTGCTTTGTCAGGGTGACACTGAATGTTCACATCATAATCTTTGATAAAATCTAACCATCGTCGTTGACAGAGATTTAATTCTTTCTGTGTAAAAATGTACTTTAAGCTTTTATGATCCGTAAAAATCTTGTTGGATCTTACGGCGCCCTTAGAGGGGGGTGAATAAGAGAATAAAAATTCTTTGTAATAAATGTTATGATTATTACTAAATTGTTTTGTAATATTAGAAAGGCAAAATAAAAATTTAGCTAATTTGTGAGACTATCATAATTTTCAAGTTTAGAAATAAGTACTAAATTGTTTTATGATTAAGAGATTGAAATAAACAATTTAGATAAAGTAATTTGAATTGAAAACTTTGTAACCAATATTTTAGAGATAACGCCAAAGGAGAGAAATCAAGTAAACACAAATAGAGACATGATTGTATTTATATAAAAAGGTGTTTACATAAATTTGATTTCAATATCGCTAGAAATCGGAGGCGTACAAAAGTAAATATCTTTTCCTTTTCTATACCGACTTGTATCCCCACAAACCGGTTGGCTTTAGCCAATCCTTCCCCGGATATGGCATCAAGCCGCTCAAGCCAATCCTTCCCCGGATATGGCCTCGAGCACCCCCTAGATCTAATCACCTAGAACTAGTCGCCAACACTAGGCGAATTTCTCCCTAAGTCCTACCCAGACCTAGTCGCCAACACAAGGCGAATTCTTTAAATGGTTACAAAAAGTATGGAATGAAAATAAAGATAACAATGATAAAACTCCCTATATGAGATCTTCTGAAGTGGGAGATGAAGGATCGCTGTAGAATGAGCGAGGTCGAAGCGATCGTCCTTCGGATATAGCGTGACGTAGTCCTCCTCCAGAATTCTCCTTAAGCTTTTAGTGGGAGATCCATCTTCAGCAGCATAGCAGTAGTAGAATTGTGGCACTTACAACCTCTCTGGGATGGATTGGCCAAAACGAGAAGCAAAGCTCCAATATATAGAACTTCTCTCTAGCGCCTACGGTATCGTTCGTGTGGAGCGGTTGCGAAACCATCGGCGTCGTGGCACTGCGCACGAATTTGAGATAGCGCCTGGCGGTAGCGGTTGCGAAACCGTCGGCGGCGTGGCAGAACAAACTTTTGTCGAACGGAATATTTGTCGAACGAAATTTTCGTCGAACGAAAATTTTCGTCGAACGGAGCTTCAAGTTCGTCGAATGGAATTTTTGTCGAACGAAATTTTCGTCGAACGAAAATTTTTGTCGAACGGAGCATGATGTTCGTCGAACGGAAATTTTTGTCGAACGGAGTTTTCGTCGAACGCAGGCAAGTTTGTCGAACGGAAGCTGAGCTAGCGCCTTGCGGTAGCTCTAATGCTGGCGGTAGTGCATTCTTCCAGATTTTTGAATTCAGCTGCTTTCTACCTGTGGATTATTGCACCTATAGTTTTTGCACACTATAAACACATGACAAGCAAGATCAAATACAATTTTGGATTTCTTATTCTCAAACAAAGGGATGTGACACACATGTCCAACAAATCTCACACCTCACTCCATATAAATAATGTCGCCAGATTTTCAATGCAAAAATCACTGCAGCTAATTCCAAATCATGAATTGGATAATTTCTTTCAGCATCTTTCAATTGGCGTGAAGCATAAGCAATTACTTTCCCGTGCTGCATTAACACACAACCTAAACCTTTATATGAAGCATCACTATAAATTTGAAATCCCTCCACACCCATTGACATTACTGAAACAGGGGCAGTAGTTAGTCTTTCTTTTAACATTTCAAATGCACTTTGGCAATCTGCACTCCACTGAAAAGGAAAATTCTTCCCTGTTAACTGTGTTAATGGTAACGAGATTTTTGAGAAATCTTTAACAAATCTTCGATAATATCCTGCCAAGCCAAGGAAACATCGCACTTCCGTCACATTGGTAGGTTGCGGCCAATTGAGGACCGAGTCATTCTTCACAGGATCAACTGACAAGCCCTTCTTATTTATTACATGCCCCAAAAAGGACACTTCTTTTAGCCAAAATTCGAATTTCGTAAATTTGGCATACAGTTGGTTTTCCTATAATATTTGCAAAACTATCCATAAATGTTGAGCGTGCTCCTCCTCCGACGTTGAATAGATTAAGATGTCATCGATAAAAATAATTATGAATCTATCCAGATATTCTTTAAAAATTCGGTTCATCATATCCATGAAGGCTGTTGGAGCATTCGTTAACCCAAATGGCATTACCATAAATTCAAAATGTCCATATCTTGTGCTAAAGGCAGTTTTGAAAATATCCTCCTCTTTAATCCATAATTGATGATATCCAGACTGTAAATCCATTTTCGAGAATACTTTTGCATGAACTAGTTGGTCAAATAAATCATCTGTGCAGGGAAGAGGGTATTTATTCTTTACCGTTAATTTATTTAATTCTCGGTAATCAACACATAACCACAAGGTCCCTTCTTTCTTCTTTACGAATAAGACTGGCGCTCCCCACAGAGAAGAACTTGGCCGAATAAAGTCTTTGTATATCAGTTCTTGCAACTGACATTTCAACTCTGCTAACTCCTTGGAGCCATTCGGTATGGTGTTTTAGCAACTGGTCTCGCTCCTTCCTCCAAATGAATTTCAAACACTACTTCTCTTTTAGGAGGGAGTCCTGGCACTTCCTTAGGAAAGATTTCCAAAAATTCTCGTACAACTGGAACATCCTTAATATCTTTCTTTTCGTCTAATGTTCCTTTCACTAATACTAATATTGCTTCACATCCCTTTCGGATTTTCAAGTGGAGTGGGGGAAGCCAAAGCCTTGAAGGTTGGGGGGACGACGGAGGGGGACGGGTGTGGTTTAGGGTTTAGGGTTAGGGGGCGACAGTGGGGGAGGGGGGGATGATTGAGGGTGAGGGGGCGAATGACGGAGGGGGACGTTAGAGGAGGGGATCGTTAAGGAGGGGACGAGGAGGCCTTATAGTTTAGGGTTAGGGGGCGACGAAGGGGGGGCATTTGGAGCAGGAGCATCCACCGTCTGGAGTTAGAGTGCCCTCCGTTGCATCCAGATCCTACCTCCGCCACATCCAGCTCCTACCTCGCCTCCTACCTCCGCCGCATCCAGCTCCTACCTTTGCTACATCAATCTACTACCTTCTCCCCATCCAGCTCTTACCTTTGCCGCATCCAGCTCCTACCTCAGCCGTATCCTACCTCTGTCGCATCCTACTTGTGTCTCCAACTATCTTCATTGCCTTCTACCTCTGTCGCTTCCTATTTTGTCACCTCCTACCTTCGTCGCCTCCTATATCCATCACCTCCTACCTCAGTCTCCTTCGTCCTCCGTCGCCACCGACCCCCATCGCATCGTCCCTCCGACATTCATCGCCTCATACCTCCTACCATTGTCGCATCCTATCTCTGTCGTATCCTATCTCTCCGCGTATTACCTCTGTCACCTCCTACCTTTCTCATATCTCCATCGCCTCCTACCTCCATCGCCCTACCTCTGTCATCTCGTTCTATGTCATCTACTTCTCCATTGCCTCATTCTCCATTTTTCTTGTCTCCAATTTCACCAGCTCCTTCTTCGTCCTCTACTTCTCTGTCTTCTCTAGCTCTATACACTCCTTTTTCGTCGTATCCTTCTCTATGTCACTCTCCATCATCTTTGTCTACACTTTTTCTTTCTATGTTGTCCCATTGTTCGGCATTTACAACTAAATGCTCTCCTACTCAGTCTCTTATTCTCTATCATATCCTTCTCCCTCGTCTCGTTCTTTGTGGTCTTAGAGATATCATACTCTTCTTTATGATCTCATTCTTTGTTGTCTCTGAATCAAACATCAAATTCTTCATCATCACTTACAATGCAATCTCCTTCTCTGTAGTCTCCTTTGTCATAACCTTCTTTGTTGACTCCATCCTGTCTGACTCCATCCTGTCCTTCTCCATCATCTCCAAATGCATCTTATCCTTCTTTGTTGGCTCAGGAGGAGGCGACATAGGAGCAGGAGGCAGTGGAGGAGCTGGAGCCCTCCATCACGTCCAGATCATACCCCCATCGCGTCCAGCTCATACCCCCATCACGTCCAGCTCCTACTTCTGTCGCATATAGCTCCTACCTTTGTCTCATCCATCTCCTACAGCCGCCGCCTCCTACCGTCATTGAATCGTACCTCCACGACTCCTACATCCGACCTTCCTAGCCTCCTACCTTTGTTGTCTCTTACCTTCATCTCATCATACCTCCATTGTTATGTACTTCCGTCGTCGCCGACCACCGTCATCATCGACCTCCAGCACCGTCGACCTCCGTCTCATTCTACCACCTACCATGGATGCCTCCTACCTATTACCTTAGTCGCCTCCTACTTCCCTCGCCGCCTACCTCATTCCCTCCTACCTTTGTTGCTTCGTGGATGATGGTGGAGGCGGTTTAGGGGTGGGGTTGGGGTGGGGGAGAATGGGATTTGAGATGCCGAAGGATGTGGGGATGATGAAGGAGGGGATGAGTGAGATTTAGGGTTAGGGGGACGACGGAGGGTGCGGGGGAGACGACGGAGTGGTACGCCGGAGGAGGGGACCACTGAGGAGGTGACGAGGAAGGTTTATTGTTTATTGTTAGGGAACAACAGAGGGGTCGTCTAGAGCTGATGCATCCTCCGTATGGAGCGGGAGTGCCCTCCGTCGCATCCATCTCCTACCTCTATCGCATCTAGCTCCTACCTTCGTTTCATCCTACCTCTAACGCCTCTTACCCCATTCACCTCCTACCTCCGTCGCATTCTACCTTCGACCTGCATCGCCTCCTACCTATTACCTCCATCACATCCTACCTTCGACCTGCATCGCCTCCTACCTATTACCTCTGTCGCCTCCTACCTTCGTCGTATACTACCTATAACATCTCCTACCCACTTCTCCTCTTATCTCCATCGCCTCCTACCTCTGTCACCTCCTACTTATGCCGCCTTCTACCTCTGTCGTCTCCTTTCTTCGTCGCCTCCTACCTTCGCTTCCTTCGTCCTTGGTCGCCTCCTACCTCCGCTGCCTTCCTCCTTCGTCGCCTCCTACCTCCGTTGCCTTCCTCCTCCGTTGCCTCCTACCTCTGTCGCATCCTAATTTCGACCTCCGTTGCCTCCTACAACCTACCTCTGTCACATTATACTCCATCGTATCCTACCTCTATCGCCTCCTTCCTGCGTCTCCTATCTCCATTGCCTCCTACCTTCGTTGAGTAATACCTTTATCGCCCTATCTCCGCCTCCTCCTACCTTCATCTCCCTACCTCTGTCATCTCATTTAATGTTATCTAGTTCTTCGTTGTCTCATTTTCTGTTTTCTCATTTTTTGTAGTCTCCAATTCCATCCTTTCCTTCGCAGTCACCTCCTTCTACATCATCTCCTTCTCTATCATCTCCAACTCCATACTCTCCTTTTCCGTTGTATCCTTGTCCATCATGTAATTCTCCCTCGTCTCCTTCTACCCTTTCTCCTTCTATATTTTCTCATTGTTCATCATTTGCTACTCCTAGATCTCCTTCTCAGTCTCTTCATCTACATCCTCTCCTTCTCCCTTTCTTGTTCTCCGCATTCTTAGAAGCTGATACTCTTCTCTATCATTTGATTCCTTGTTGTCTCTAAATCAATCATCATATTATCTATCATCACTAACAACACTATATCTTTCTCCGCAGTCTCCTTTACTGTACGACTCCATGTTGTCATTTTCTATCATCTCCATGTATATCTTATCCTTCTTGTCGACTCAGGATGCGGCGACACAGGAGCAGGAGGTGGGGGAGGACTTGGAGCCCTCTATCACACTCGCATCCAATTCATACCTCCGACCTCCGTCGCCTCCTACCTCTGTCTCCTCCTACCTCTATCTCCTCCTACCTCCATCCTCATGTACCTTCAACCCGACAACATACAAGGGGATGACTGAAGTGGGGGGGGGGGTACATGGCTTTAAACTTCATGGGTGAGTGTGTGTGTGTGTGTATGTGTGTGTGGGAGGGGGGGACAAATGATGGGGGACGACGAGTAGGGTATGGGACACCGAAGCCCCAAAGAACGGGGGGACGATGGAGGGGACCACAGAGCAGGGGATAACTGAGGTTTATAGTTAGGGAGGACGACTGAGGGGGAGGGGAGAACGACGAAGGGGGACACTAGAGAAGGGGACCACTGAGGAAGCGACAAGGAAGGTTTGTGTTTTAGAGTTAGGGGGACGACGGGGATGTTGAAACCAGAGAACTGGTCTCGACGTTCGAAAGGGATATGCAACTAATCCTTACTTGACACGAGCGAGACCCTTGACCGATCACTAAGAACTACAGAACCTAACCCTTGGAAAGTCTCTAAGTCTACCGACTGACCCCGTAAGCTGCAGCATGGTGGTCCCACCACGTACCCAGAGGCTCTCAAGGAACTTCCCCTCCTAAGACAATTCTGAGCCTAGGCACCTTGGAGGGCACTAAAGATCACCTCACCGTCCACCATCAATGACAGGGGGAGGGGGGGGGGGGGGGGTAGTGCTTGCTCTCAACACACGCGAGGGAGGGGGGTTTCAACCAACAACCTCTTCCAAGGTGCCCATGGGGGTCTAGTTATAGATTTCCCAAAAATTGGACTGCGAATAGCCAAAAATCTACTATTCGCAGTCCAAAAAGTAAACCGAACGACCGAAACAGAAAGTGTGGGGGGATAGGATAGGTGGACCAAGGTCCACCACCTGAACTGGGCGAGTGGACCTTAGGACCACTCGCCCAGCTGTTCGGGCGAGTGGACCACAGGTCCACTCGCATGTAGGCTTGGGGGTGAGTGGACCTTGGGTCCACTCGCCCTCCACCTTGGGCGAGTGGACCCGAGGTCCACTCGCCCCCCCTCTTGGGGGATTGGACCAGTGGTCCACTCGCCCGGGGCCTTGGGCGAGTGGACCCAAGGTCCGCTCCCCCAAGAGTATTTGCCCCCCAGGCCTTCTCTTTCTCGGTCCTTAACGGCCTCCGGTTGTTCATTTTGCTGTGTCACGGTCATCTATCCCGTCACGACCTTACCCGTGTCGGGTCACACCGACTCGGAAAATATGAGGGTTGTACACAATCCCCGCTCTTTTTGAGCTTGCCTTAAGCTCAGAAAGAAAGTCCAACCCACCTATTTGACGAGTCATGTGGGGTTTTGTGGGACTCTCTCGCGGGTCCCACAGGAAGGCTATAAAAAGCATATAGAGGGGGAGGAGAGGAGAGCACCCTTCCTGAGAGCTCGCCCTTCCCCCTTTCCTTCGAGCCTGATGGATCCTCCTCGAGACTTTAGAGCCCATTTCAAAGCCCTTGCTGGGAGGGATCAGAATGATCTGGCGAATCTCAGGTCCATAGTTAGTGGCCTTCCGTCCTCCCCTACTTGGCCAACGGTGCGATCACCGCGGAAGAAGCTCTGTCCTGATTTAGTGAAAGAGGTGGTGTCGTCATCCTCTCATGGGGTGACTGACTATGTCCAGGACCTGGAGCTAGACTTGGTATCAACTCGATTTTTGTCTTTGCCACTCTTTTGTGATCATATCATACCAACGAAGGCATGCTTTTTCCATGCCAACAACTTTTTCCTCCCCACCCCGAGAGGGTGCGGAGCGTGATGGAAACGTCAGATGTGGACGTTCGGGCGAGTCCTGCACCTCTTGCTCGGGATCTTACTGCCCTCTCTGTTGCCCCGGCCAACCCTTCCTCGAAGAGTCAAGGGATAGATGATTCGCACGGTAATGTTATTGCGAGTGCTTTTATCGAGATGATTGCTTCGGTATCTAAAGTCACGCTTTTTACAGGAGGGGACAAGACCTCGACGGATCAGTCGAGCCGGAGGGAGGTCTCCCTACCAATCTGATCCCCTACTGTGGTGGAGGAACCTGCTGAGGCCCAGCCCAGCATCCTCGAGCGTTTGAATCTTCTAGCTGATACGGTGCGGAGGCAAGAGGCAGGCTTCTTCTCGAGCTACGTGACGGGTGATGGTCCGCGGGACCTGACCCTCTCACCCGCATTTGCGCGTTGCAGCGGCGGATGGAGAGGTTACAAAACGAGCTTAATCTGCTAAGGGGGGAGGTTCGGCTTGCGTCCGGAGGCATAGCTGCTCCACTCGCAGAACACATATGCCGGGTTGAGGCCAGTGTCCGTACCGCGGGCGAGGAGATTGCCGCAACGAAGGAGTGCATCGGATCTATGCAGGGGGTGTCATCATGCACCCAGGATCAGGGTTTCTGGAAGTGGATGCCGCGCTGAACGGCTTTTATCCTCGCTTATTGATTTATCATGTAATAATAAAAACTTCCCCTGCGTGGTAGTCCCAACCACCCCGCGACCGAACGTTTTAATCCTACTCTATTTCTATTATAAAGTCTTGTTGCTTCCGCTCACCCATGATTCGCAGGTTGTTAAGCGTTGAACTATCAAATGCCAGCGTAAGAGACATGATATCGAGGTATTGCATCTGAGGACAGGAAGCATAAGCCTTACATAGGTGTCATCCAGAGAAGACTGGGGAGTGGGGTTAGGGAGGAGCATGGGCGAACTGACCTCGGGGTCTTCGCTCCTGGACCAAGTGAACGGACCATGGGGTCTGCATCCTTTTGCCAGGCGGATGGTCTGCGAGGACCACTTACGTGCACCGGGCGAGTGGACCCTAAGTTGCACTCACCCTTGCCCCGGGCGAGTGGATCCCATGGTCCACTCGCCCGTGCCCTAGGCGAGTGGACCTCAAGGTCCACTCGCCCATGCCCCGGGCGAGTGGACCACATGGTCCACTCGCCCATATCCGGGGTGGGTGGACCTCGTGGTCCACTCACCCATCTTGGGCTCCCCCTATAAATACCCCCCCCCCCTTTTCCTTCTTCTTCACCATCACACTCGCCTTCTTCCCCTACTTGGCCTTCTCCTTGAGGTTAGCTTTATTCCCTCTACCTTGCCCCTGAGATGGCTCCCTACCGCACTACTGCTGCCAGGAATGGCCGGGAACAATGCGCAGCTAATTTTTCTGAACATCCATTCCCCGAAGGAAAGGTGTCCAAGGAGGAGTTCACAGCATTCAAGAGCGCCTACCTTCCTGAGGGGTGGACGTCTCGTCGTCCGTCTCATGGTGAAGCCATTAACTCTTTCTACGAGAACTGGCTCGCCGTCCCGCTCGCCCACTTCGAAGCAGGCCTACGACTCCCTCTATGGCCTGAGGTGAAAGAGTTTTTGAATTACTTCGGCGTGGTCCCGGCCCAAATTAACTCTAACGCGATCTCGATGCTGACAGCCTATGCTTGCTATCTGCGAGAGGAACGGGTTGAATTCGACCTCAACGTGTTTCGCAAGGTCTTTGTCTTCCAAGCGACCTCCGAGGGGGTGTGCTTCCTCACCGGTACGCACATGAAGGTGTGCGAGACCTCCAACAAAGTCCATCATTGGAGTGACACATTTGTGTTCATCCAAGGTGACTGGTGTCATCCCCCTCTTGCCCATCCAGAAGCCCGAGAAGACATTCAAGGCCCCTCGCTTAAACGGTGAGGTGGTTGCACTTCACAGCTATCTGGAGGGTGCGAGCTTTGAGGTCGAGCACCTCAGGAAGGACATCGGTCTACTCACCTACGTTGAGCCTGGGACAGGTATCCCCTCCTCTCTGATGTCCCCCCTATTCTTCCTTCCCCCCTTGCATACATGGGTACTTACCTTATTCTTGGTTCACTCAGGTGAGCGCACCCGTCCATGGCACCCTCCCTTCGTAATGGGGAGCTCTTCATCTCCTCGCTGGTTCGTGAAGGAGGCTGCCGCTGCGTGTGCCTCCGCCCCTAGGGTCCCCGCGTCAAGGCAACAGAAGGAGAAGGAGCATGTGTTGGAGGAGGAATCGCCTCCTTCCCCGCCTAAAGGGCCAACAATGCGGCAAGGGAGAGCGGTCCATAGGGAGGGCCCGGTGGTAGCACCAAGGTAGAAAGGGCAACCAAGCGATCCTGACGCGTTGGCGAACCACCCTAACTTTGAGATGGGGAGGAACGCCACTGACCCCTTCGGTGACCCTGTCCTCCATTGGGACGAGGCCACAAACCGGGTCTCGATCACCTCCCACCAACCATCCTGGATAGAGAGTAAGCCACTCGGGGATGCTGCGTACAACCTCTCATTTGGCCTCTATGGCTGGCAGGATGCGGCCGCCTACAAGAAAAAATCTACGCGCGACCTTTCCTGTATGAGTTCGCAAGCCATGCTCCGTGCAGCCGAACTCTCGCACATGACCGCCGCAGAGGTCTTAGTCTCTCGAAGAGGCTGAGGCAGGTCGATGCGTCGAATTGGGCTGCCGAAGAGAAGGTTGCTGACCTCACCTCGCGCCTAGTTACCTCTGAGAGGCTCTAAGAACAGTCATCTGGGGGCTTGGTTCGTACTGTCTTTGGGGACTCCCCCTTTCTTCCTCACCTCTCTCTTCTCCACCATCCGTAACCCTTTTACTTTTTTCACCTGCAGGGGCCGGAGGCTGCTGACTCACTCAGAAGGCGATGCGAGGAGTCAGGTCAGGAGGTGCAGGACCTGAGAGCTCAGCTTGCTGAATCCCAGAGGCAGTTGCGGGATGGGGAGAGAGGCGGACCCTCGCGGACGGCGTCGTCCGTCCCTCCTTCTCCCATTATGGCTGAGGACATCAGGAGGGAGATCGCGAAGACGACGGCAGAGGCCTTGATGGTTTCCCTTCGTTGGGCAGAAGCTCTTCGTGACGGTTGGAGGGGGGTCGCTGCTAGTGATATCCTCTTTGACTTATACCCCTCACCCGTACGTCCCAGCTCGCCTCCTTCCAGCGGTGGCTACTCCCCTTGAACACCGGAGTTACTATCGACCTCCTCTCTTCTCTATTCCCTGCAAGCCAAGATAGCTTTGTATTTTCAATCGCATGTTAGTTACCAAGGGCGAAGCGCCTACTTATGTAACATGTATTATTGCTGAATATATAACAATTTTTGCGAACTTATAGCTTACTTGACCATTCGCTATTCAATCATAATAAACTCGTTTGGCTTGAGATTTTTCCCTATGATGAAGAAAGCTTACTATCTCGTCATACCTTGGACTAACTTGTTAGGACAACCAGGAGAAAAGAGAGCCAGTCCATGTCCTAGGGGCTTAGTTTACTTGGAGGTGGATGAATTCAACATCCTTCCCAACCACTTGGGGGTGGAGTGCCCATCCATGCCCTAGGAGCTCAGCTTGCCTGGTGGCGGAGGAAACACATACCTTCCCAATCCAATTAGGGCGGAGTACCAGTCCGCGTCCAAGGGGCCTAGCCTACCTGCGGGCGGAGGGACTCAACACTCTTTCAAACCAATCGAGGGTGGGAGGTCAATCCATGTCCTTGGAGCCTTGCTTACCCAGAGCTGGAGGTTCTCATCCTCTCTCTAGGTCACTTGGTTAAGTGGCGAGTTGACACAATGAGTCTCCCATCTGTCGGCATGACTGAGCCCGGAGAATGGTCTCTAGTTGGTGATATCACCAATCAGTCGACCCAATGAGTCTCCCATCTGCCGGCATGACTGAGCCTGGAGAATGGTCGCTGGTTGGGGATTTTACCCCTCAGTCGACCCAATGAGTCTCCCATCTGCCGGCATGACTGAGCCCGGAGAATGGTCTCTAGTTGGGGATTTCACCAATCAGTCGACCCAATGAGTCTCCCATCTGTCGGCATGACTGAGCCCGAAGAATGGTCTCTAGTTGGGGATTTTACCCATCAGTCGACCCAATGAGTCTCCCATCTGCAGACATGACTGAGCCCGGAGAATGGTCTCTAGTTGGGGATTTTACCAATCAGTCAACCCAATGAGTCTCCCATCTGCCGGCATGAGTGAGCCCGGAGAATGGTCTCTAGTTGGGGATTTTACCAATCAGTCGACCCAATGAGTCTCCCATCTGCCGGCATGACTGAGCACGGAGAATGGTCTCTAGTTGGGGATTTTTCCGTAGGCGCTACCTGAAAAAGAAAGGAGGAACATTTTCTTTCATAATCTAAGGGATACAAGTTTGTTACATTGCGCCTCCCCGCGCCTACTCGGACACATTCTCCCCGGCCCTCTCCTTTAACATCTCCTCCATTTCCTCCGACTTTCTCGCCCACTCGACTATGTTGACTGCTGTGACGTAGCACTGGCGCACCTCTCTGGGATCTCCCCGGACCCTGACTTGCACCCCTCCAGTGTTGTATTTCAAACACTGATGGTATGAGGATGGCACGCACTGATAAGGGGACGCCCGAAGATGGCGTAGTAACTGCTCGGCGCATCCACGATGACGAACCGGCAGTTTTTGGACGTGCACCCCAATGTGACGAGGAACTCAACTCCTCCCTCCACCTCCTTCCTTTCTCCGGAGAACCCGAAGAGCGGCCCATCTGACTCCAACACCCACTTCGCCTCGACCTTCATCTTGTCGAAGGCCTTTTTGAACACCATGTTCACCGAGCTCCCATTGTCGACCAGGATTTGGGATCCTCGTGGACCGGCATGTCCAGGGATGAGAAGGTGATCTTCTCGCCAGGGTGTGGGGATCGGGAGGTCGAAGCGATGCTCCGACGGTAGATAGTGTGGTGGCTCCCCTTCTGGGTGGCCTCGATTCCTGCCCCTCAGTGGATCACACCGATCCCACCCAAGGCCCCTAGGTCCGTCCTTTCCTCACACGGATCCTCCACCTCCTTCTTCTTTTCTTCTCCTCTTTCGCCTAGTCCCTCCAAGCAGAGCTGCTTTCCCCCCGTTGGGGCTCCTCCTCCTCCTCTCATCTCGAGGAACTCTGGACAGGACGCGGTTGCGTGACCTTTCTGCTGGTGGAAGTCACAGTACAGAAGTGCCAACTCGCCCGCTCCATTTCCCAAGCGATTCCACTTCTTCCATCCCTTCTTCCTCCCGATCGCCATGGCCGGCAAGGGTTGGGCTTGCAGCGGCCTTGCGTCGTGCTGCCAGCCCACCGGGTTGTACCGTCCCTTCCTCCTTTGGTAGTTTCCTCCTCCTTGGAAGTGGCCTCTTCCCTGGCCCTGATAGGGTCCCCCGGGCGGCCTCCAGGCTGGTCGGGCGGTTGGCGGATGAGACCTCCAACCTTGCTCCGACCCAGCGGGAGGTCCCTGGTGTCCCTGGCTCTTCACTTCCTCCCTTCTTCTCCCTCCTTCCGAACTCTTGGCCAAACTTGCCATGAACTCCTGATTAGTGGCCTCGCACTCAATCTCCCAGGCAGCGCACTCCATCAGCTCTTCGAAAGACACGGGGGGGGGGGGGGGGGGGGGGTCAAACTCAATATGAATAGGCCTTGCTGCAACCTGAGGGTGAAAGCCAACTGCAAGGTGTTCCTGGGCAACTCGATGACTTGGAGGACTTCCTCCTGGAACCTGTCCACATAACTTCCCAGCGCCTCTCCTGGCCTCTGCCGGATCAGGAACAGGGCTTCCGCCCTTTTTCTTCTCTTCTTTGAGGTGGATAACCTTAGCAGGAAAATCCGACGCAGGTCCCCGAAGTTGTAGATAGTTCCTCCAGGGAGCTGGTGGAACTAGTCCCTTACCTTTCCCCTGAACGTGACGGCGAAGAGCCTGCATTTGAAGGCGTCTGACATCTGCCTAATCGAGGTCATGTCCTCGAACCACTGGAGGTTCTGAACGGGGTCATCCTTCCAGCGTAGTTGGCTCGTTGAACTCATCGGGAATCGGGGCCGAGATGATCAGCTCGCAGAAAGGGCTCACCCCTTCTCCCTGGCGAGTTGGAGGTGCTCTCTCCACCTCCCCTACGGGGTATCCGGTACCGGGAGAGCTGTTAAAGAGCACTCTCGCTTGAAGACCTAAATTCTCCCCCGCGGCCGGCTCCTTCCCATGTCGATGCACCTGCTCCGCCTCCATCGCAGGTGGCGAGACAAGCATTGGCGTGGGTGGTGTTGAACATCCAGCTTGAGGGGGGCCTGCGGCCCTGAAGATTTCTAAGATCGTCTTCCTGAACTCATCAAAATCGCTCTTCTTCACGTACTCGCTGGCAGGGGCGAGTTTCTCAGCTCGTCGCTCCCATCCAAGAGGCTTGCCCAGGGTTTTCCGAACTAGCTGCGTCCAGGTTCACCGCACCAAAATGTTGAAACCAGAGAACTGGTCTCGACGTTCGAAAGAGATATGGAACTAATCCTTACTTGACCCGAGCGAGACCCTTGACCGGTCACTAAGAACTACAGAACCCAACCCTTGGAAAATCTCTAAGTCTACCGACTGACCCCGTAAGCTGCAGCGTGGAGCTCCCACCACGTACCCAGAAGCTCTCAAGGAACTTCCCCTCCTAAGCCAATGCTGAGCCTGGGCACCTTGGAGGGCACTAAAGATCATCTCACCGTCCACCTTCAATGACAGGGGCAGGGGGGGTAGTGCTTGCTCTCAACACACGCGAGGGAGGGGTGGGTATCAACCAACAACCTCTCCCAAGGTGCCCATGGTGGTCTATTTATAGATTTCCCAAAAATTGGACTGCGAATAGCCAAAAATCTACTATTCGCAGTGCAAAAACTAACCTGAACGACCGAAACAGAAAGGGTGGGGGGATAGGATAGGTGGACTAAGGTCCACCACCTGAACTGGGCGAGTGGACCTTAGGACCACTCGCCCAGCTGTCCGGGCGAGTGGACCTATGGTCCACTCGCCTGTAGGCTTGGGGGCGAGTGGACCTTGGGTCCACTCGCCCTCCACCTTGGGCGAGTAGACCAGAGGTCCACTTGTCCCCCTCTTGGGCGAGTGGACCAGTTGTCCACTCGCCCGGGGCCTTGGGCGAGTGGACCCAAGGTCCGCTCGCCCAAAAGTATTTGCCCCCAAGCCATCTCTTTCTCGGTCCTTAACGGCCTCCGGTTGTTCATTTTGCTGCGTCACGGTCATCTATCCCGTCACGACCTTACCCTTGTCAGGTCACACCGACTCGGAAAATATGAGGGTTGTACAGGGGAGGTGTGGCGGGAGTCTAGAGCTAGAGCAGCTAGAATGTCCTCTATCGCACCCAGCTCCTACCTCTGCCACATCCAGCTCTTACCTTCATCGCCTCCAACCCCCGTCGCATCTTACCTCCGTCGCATCCTACCTCCGCTGCATCCTACCTTCGACCTTCGTTGCTTCCTACCTTGTACCTCTGTCGCCTCCTACCTGCTACCTTCGTCGCTTTCTACTTGCTGTATCCGTTTCTTCCTACTTCGTCGTATGCTACCTCTGTCGCCCCTACTTCTGTTTTCTCCTATCTCTATTGCCTCCTACATTTGTTGCCTCCATCTCCGTTTCCTACTACCTCAGTCTCCGTCTTTCGTTGCCTCCTGCCTCTGTCGTATCCTACCTCCAAACTCCGTCGCCTCCTACCTTTGTCGGCTCGTACCTTCGAGCTTTGCCGCATCCTACCTCTGTCGTATCCTACTTTTGTCGCCTCCTACATCTGTCTCCTATCCCAATCGTCTCCTACGTTTACCACCTCATATCATCATTGTCTACTTCTCCGTTGTCTCATTCTTCATTTTCTCCCTTTTTGTAGTCTCCAATTACTTCCTCTCCTTCTCCGCATCTCCTTCCCTGTTTTTTTCAACCCCGTCCTCTCCTTTTCCTTCGTATCCTTCTCCATTATGTTATTCTCCTTCGTCCCCTCTATGTTTTCTCTTCTATGTTTTCTCATTGTTCGTCACTTACAACTCCATGCTCTCAATCTTGGTCTCTTCTTCTCCATAAACACCTCTCTCGTCTCATTCTCCGCAGTCTTAGAAGCTATCATACTCTTCTCCATCATCACTAACAACGCTATCTCCTTCGCAATCTCCTTTACTGTAACCTTCTTTGTTGACTCCCATGCTGTCAAACTCTATCCTGTCCTCCATTTTCTCTTTTTTGTAGTCTCCAATTCCATCCGCCCCTTTGTCATCTCCTTCTTTGCCTTCTCCAGCTCCATACTCTTTTTTTTCCATCGTATCCTTCTCCATCATTTCATTCTTCCTCGTCTCCTTCTACATTTCCACCTATTTTTTCGCATTGTTCGTCATTTACAACTCCATGCCGTCCTTCTCAGTCACTTCTTCTCCTTCGTCCCCTTCTCCCTCTCTCGTACTCTCCTTTTTGTTTTTGTATAACAATATCATAGTATCAAGCATCTAACGTTATCTTAGTAGATGTATTTCTCACTTTTTGTCTCAGTTAGCTTTAAGTTATTCAATTTTTTTTATTGGAGGGCCCATTTCTATTTTTAAATACTATTATGTAATATTGGTAATTTACATGCACCTATTTAATATGTGGTTGTCATGACAGATATCTATTCAAAATAGTATGGTGCCATCATTAGTTTTATTGTGGAGCTTTAATTTGTATTTTTTGACTTACGCATGACTATATATAAACATTATTCATATAAGGTTTCCAAAACAACAAATTTTTTTATTGTTTGTCTTCTCGATACATCAAACCTTACTTTGAAACCAAGAAATTGCCATATTAAAGTCATCCATCATGAAATCGAAACATGATAACTAATGATCCTACCTGTGTCTTATATCTCCATCACCTCCTATCTCCACCGCCTCCTGCCTCCATCACCCTAGCTCTGTCGTCTCATTCTATGATGTCTATTTCTCCATTGTCTCATTCTCCGTTTTCTCCTTTTTTGTAGTCTCCAATTCCACACACTCCCCCGTCATCTCCTTCTCTGTCTTCTCTTGCTCCATACACTTCGTTTCCGTCGTATCCTTCTCCATCAAGTCATTCTCCCTCATCTCCTTGTACACCTTCTCTTTCTATGTTGTCCCATTATTCGACATTTACAACTCCATGCTCTCCTTTTCACTCTCTTCTTCTCCATCGTATCCTTCTCCCTCATCTTGTTCTCTGTGGTCATAGAACAATCATACTCTTCTTAATCAACTCCGTCGCCTCCGACCTCCGTCGCCGCCGTCCACCGTCTCCGCCGACCTCCATCGCCTCCTACCTCTGTCGTATCCTACCTCCGAACATCATTTCCTCCTACCTCTGACCTCCGCCGCAACCTACCTCTGCCGCATCTTACCTTTGTCTCATTCTACCTGTGTCTCCTATCTCCATTGCTAACTACATCTTCCGCCTCCTCCATCGCCCTACCTCCGTTGTCTCATTCTATTTCGTCTACTTCTCTGTTGTATCATTCTCCATTTTCTCCCTTTTTGTAGTCTCTAATTTCATCCTCTCCTTCTCCAGCTTTTCCTTCTCTGTCTTCTCCAACTCCATACTCTCCTTTTCCATCATATCCTTCTCCATCATGTCATTCTTGTTCGCCCCCTCTACATTTTTTCTTCTATATTTTCTCATTATTTGTCATTGACAACTCCATGCTATCATTCTCAGTCTCTTCTTTCCATAGACTCCTCCCTCATCTTATTCTCAACCGTCTTAGAAGCTATCATACTCTTCTCCATTATAACTAACAATGTTATCTCCTTCTTTGCAGTCTCCTTTACCGTGATCTTCTTTGTTGACTCCCCTGCAGTCATACTCCATCATGTCCTTCTCCATTTTGTCCTCTTTTGTAGTCTCCTATTCCACCCACTCCTCTATTTTCTCCTTCTCTATATTCTCCTGCGCCATACTGGGGGAAGGGGGCGAGACGGCCGAGAGAGGTGGGGGACGACGAATGGAGTGGGGGGAGCCAAAGACTTAAAGGGTGGGGGGGGGGGGGGGGGGGGGCAGAGGGAGACGTGTGAGGTTTATGGTTTAGGGTTTGGGGATGACAATGAGGGAGGGGGGACGACAGAGGGTGAGGGGACATATGATGGATGGGGATGTCAGAGGAGGGGACCACTAAGGAGGGGATGAGGAAGGTTTATTGTTTATGGTTTGGGGGGGGGGGGGGGGGGGGGGGGCGACATAGGGGGCATTTGGAGTTGGAGCATCCACCGTATGGAGTTGGAGTTCTCTCCGTCGCATCCAGCTCCTACCTCCGTCGTATCCAGCTCCTACCTCCGCCGCATCCAGCTAGTAACCTTCGCCGCATCAAGCTTTTACCTTCGCCGCATCCATCTCCTATCTCAGTCGTATCCTACCATTGTCGCATCCTACATGTGTCTCAAACTATCTCCATCGCCTCCTACCTTTGTTGTCTCCTACCTATGTCACCTCCTACCTCTGGTGCCTCCTATCTCCATCGCCTCCTACCTCCGTTTCCTTCATCCTCTGTATCCTCTGACCTCCGTCGCATCCTATATCTGACCTTCAATGCCTCATACCTCCTACCTCTACAACATACTATCTCTGCAGCATCCTATCTTTGCTGCATCCTATATTTGCAGCAACCTATCTTTGCCGCATCCTATCTCTCCGTGTCCTACCTCTGTCGCCTCCTACCTATGTCTCTAATCTTCATGGCCTTCTACCTTCACCGTATCCTACCACCATCGCCTTACCTCCGTCATCTCGTTCTATTTCGTCTACTTCTCCATTGCCTCATTATCCGTTTCTCCTTTTTTTTAGTATCCAATTCCATCCGCTCCTTCTTTGTCTTCTCTAGCTTCATACACTCCTCTTTCGTTGTATCCTTCTCCGTTATGTTATTCTCACTCATCTCTTTCTACACTTTCTCTTTCTATGTTGTCCCATTGTTCGACATTTACAACCACATGCTCTTCTTCTATGTCTCTTCTTATTATCGTCTCCGTCCCCCCCATCTCGTTCTCTGCGGTCTTAGAGCTATCATACTCATCTTTATCATCTCATTCCTTGTTGTCTCTGAATCCATCATCATTAACAATGTTATCTCCTTCTCTGTAGTCTCCTTTCCCGTAACCTTCTTTGTTAACTCCCCCGCTGTCCGTATCCATCATGTTCTTCTCCATCATCTCCAAATGCATCTTATCCTTCTACGTTGGCTCAGGAGGAAGCGGCATAGGGATAGGAGACGGTGGAGGAACTGGAGCCCTCCGCCGCGTCCAACTCATACACCCAACCGCGTCCAACTCATACACCCAACCGCGTCCAACAACTACTTCTGTCGCATATCCCCACCACCATCACATCAATCTCTTACCTCTGTTGCCACCTACCTTCGTCGAATCGTACCTCCATCGACTCCTATTTCTGACCTTCGTTGCTTCCTACATTTGTTGTCTCTTACTTTCTTCTCCTTATACGTCTATCGCAATATACCTCCGCCGTCGCCGACCTCCGCCCCCGCCGACCACTGTCGTTGTCGACCTCTGTCGCATCTTACCCACCTACCATTGATGCCTCCTACGGTTGTACCTTAGTCGCCTCCTACTTGCCTCACCACCTACCTCATTCTCCTCTTACCTTTGTTGTCTTCTACCTTTGTTGACTTTGTCATCTTCTACCTATGCCCCCACCACCCTCGTCGCACTCAGGAGGTGGCGACACAGGAGCAGGAGGAGCAGGAGGTGGGGGAGGACCTGGAGCCCTCTGTCGCACTCGCATCCAATTTATACCTCCGACCTCCGTCGCCTCCTACCCTATCTCCTCCTACCTCCATCATCATGTACCTTCGTCCTGTCCTACCTATGTATCCACCAACCTCATTGTCGCCGACCTCCGTTTCCGCCCATCTCTATCGCCGCCTACCTCAATCGCCTCCTTCCGTTGTATACCTCCTACCTTCTACCTTAATCGCCTCTTACTCCACCTCCTTCTACTTCCCTCACCGCCTACCTCCTTCGCTTCCTACCTCCGTTGTCTCCAACCCTTGTCGCCTCTGTCCATTGTCGCTCCTACCTATGCCCCCCGTCGCCTCCTACCTCTTTCCTCCGTTCCTCCTACCTCCTTCATTCGTCGCGTCCAACCTCCGGGGATGACAGAGGCGGGCAACATATGGGGGGATGACGGAAGGGGTGGGGGCATAAGGCTTTAGAGATTCATGAATGATAAAGTGTGTGGAGGGGGGGGGGGGGGGGGACGAATGATGGGGGAGGACGAATAGGGTGAGGGACACCGAAGCCCCAAAGAACGGGGGGATGACGGAGGGGACCACGAAGCAGGCGATGAGTGAGGTTTATGGTAAAGGAGGACAATTGAGAAGGAGGAGAAAAGGACAGAGTGGGGCACCGTAGGAGGGGACCACTGAGGAATGGACGAGGAAGGTTTGTGTTTTAGGGTCAGGGAAACGACGGGGGGCAGGGGGCATCCGGAGCTGGAGCATCTGGAGTGCCTTCCGTCCCACCCAGCTCCTACCACTACCGCATCCATATCCTACCTTCATCACCTTCTACCCACGTCACATCCTACCTCTGCTGCATCCTACCTCTGCTGCATCCTTCCTTCGACCTCCTTTGCATCCTATGTGCTACCTGCATCGCCTTCTTCCTGGTACCTTTGTCGCCTCCTACCCGCTACCTCCGTTTCTTCCTACTTCATCGCATCCTACCTCTGTCGCCTCCTACTTTTGTCTTCTTCAATCTTCATTTCCTCCCACCCCTACCTTCGTTTCCTCCACCTCCGTCGCTTTCGTCCTCCACCGCCTCCTGCCTCTGTCGCATCCTACCTCTGAACATCCTGTCCCTGATGTGTTCCATTCTCGGAGGGCTTACTGGGATGAGATCCGCCCAGACTAAAACAGCGTAGCCCGGGGGTCACATTATAAAAGTGCACTTTTATGATGTGATCCCCCGGGCTACGCTGTTTTAGTCTGGGCGGATCGCATCCCAGTCAACCCTCGGGGGATAGAACACATCAGGGCCGCGGCCCTGATGTGTTCCATCCCCGGAGGGCTGACTGGGAGAGATCCGCCCAGACTAAAACATCGTAGCCCCGGGGGTCACATCATATTCTCTGACTACTTACGCTCCTTTTCCGTCGTATCCTTCTCCATTATGTCATTCTCCATCGTCCCCTCTATCTTTTCTCTTCTATGTTTTCTCATTATTCGTCATTTACAACTCCATGCTCTCATTCTTGGTCTCTTCTTCTCCATAGACGCCTTCTCCCTCGTCTCTTTCTTCGTAGTCTTAGAAGCTATCATACTCTTCTCCATCATCACTAACAACGCTATCTCCTTCGCAGTCTCCTTTACCGTAACCTTCTTTGTAGACTCCCCTGCTGCCAAACTCTATTATGTCCTTTTCCATTTTCTCCTTTTTTGTAGTCTCCAATTCCTTCCGCTCCTCTGTCTTCTCCAGTTCCATACTATTATTGTTTGCATAGCCCTCATATCCTTCGTCTCCTTCTACACCATGTCATTCTCCCTCGTCTCCTTCTTCATTTTCTCATTCTATATTTTCTCATTGCTCGTCATTTACAACTCCATGTTGTCCTTTTCAGTCACTTCTTCTCCTTCGTCTCCTTCTCCCTCTCTCGTACCCTCGTTTTTGTTTTTGTTAGCAATATCATAGTATCAAACATCTAACGTTATCTTAGTAGATGTATTTCTCACTTTTCGTCTCAGGTAGCTTTATGTTAATTTAATTTTTTTGTATTGTAGGGCCCATTTCTATTTTTAAAAACTATTATGTAACTTTGGTATTTTACATCCACTTATTAATATGTGATTGTCATGACAGATATCTATTCAAAATAGCCTGGTGTAATCATTAGTTTAATTGTGGAACTTTAATTTATATTTTTTGTCTAAGAGTGACAATGGATATAAATTTAATTCATATAAGGTTTCCAAAATCACAAAATTTGTTTATTGTTTGTCTCCTCGATACATCAAATTTTACTTTGAAACCAACAAATTACCATATTACAATCATGCATCATGAAATCGAAACATTATAACTAATGAACCTTGATCGATACACATAAATCTCCAAGATATCACCTGCATATTGAGCAGGCCAAGTGACGTAGAAAAACAATCCAAAAAAACAATCTCTCAACATCATCACAACAATTTACATAAAATGAGAATACACATTTAGAAGAATAAACAATTTACATAAAATTAGAAGATGCAATTAGAATTATAAATTTGCATAATTAATTATTCAATATTATTAGATTAATAAGTAAATTTACATGCTCCTTCTCTGTGTTCTCCAGTTCCATACTCTTATTGTTCGCGTATCCTTCGTATCCTTCGTCTCCTTGTACACCATGTCTTTCTCCCTCATCTCCTTCATTTTCTCATTCTATATTTTCTCATTGTTCGTCATTTACAACTCCATGTTGTCCTTCTCAGTCACTTCTTCTCCTTCTCCCTTTATCAAGCATCTAATGTTAGCTTAGTAGATGTATTCCTCACTTTTCGTCTTAGCTAGCTTTATGTTGATTCATTTTTTTTGTATTGTAGGGCTCATTTCAATTTTTAAATACTATTATGTAATGTTGGTATTTTACATCCACTTATTAATAAGTAAATTAAAAGGGAGGGAATTATCTTTAGATTAATAAGTAAATACAAGGGAACGACTGAAGTGGGGGTGGTACATTGTCTTAGACCTTCATGAGTGAATATGTGTGTGTGGGGGGGGGGGCAAATGATGGGGGAAGACGAGTAGGGTGTGGGACACTGATGCCCCGAAGAACAGGGGGACGATGGAGGGGACCACAGAGCAGGGGATAACTGAGGTTTATGGTTAGAGAGGACGGCTGAGGGGGAGGAAGAACGACAAAGGGGACACTAGAGAAGGGGACCACCGAGGAAGCGACAAGGAAGGTTTGTGTTTTAGGGTTAGGGGGACGACGGGGACGGGTGGGGGAGTCTAGAGGTGGAGTATCTGGAGTGTCCTCTGTCGCACCCAGCTCATACCTCTGCCACATCTAGCTCTTACCTTCATCGCCTCCAACCCCCGTCACATCTACCTCCGTCGCATCCTACCTCTGTTGCATCCTACCTCCGCTGCATCCTACGTTCGACCTTCATTGCATACTACCTCGTACCTCCGCCGCCTCCTACCAACCTTCGTCGCCTTCTACCTGCTGCCTCCGTTTCTTCTTACTTCGTCGTATGCTACCTCTATCGCATGCTATTTAAACCTTGTGTTAACCTCTAATCATCGTGTATTGACTTCTAATTATCATATGTAAGTTATTAACATAATAATATATTATTAGTTATTTGATTAACGATTCTAATCACTGGATAACATAAAGGTGTCGTAGCACACATAGAAGACAATTGAGAGTATTTTGAATTAGTAATTTATCACTTTATTCATTCTCTTAAAAATGACTAAAATATGTGTACGTGGAATCACATTCTTTACTAGTATTTACCCTACATCCTCTCCTTCTCCAAATGAAGTTAAGTGAGCTAATTAGTCTCCCAATTTTTTAAATAATATTTCTCTTATTTATTTCATCGCAGGCATATATCGATGCGTAGCCAAATTTTCAATTGAGTCACTGCATTAAGTCTCCAAAAATGCTTTACCAAGAAGAAGATGAGTAACTCACACTTCACCTAGCTATTTTTTTATACTTCATTATGCATGATTATCTAATTTCTTAGTTCTCATGGTTAATTTCTTACACTTCACCTAGCTATTTTTTTATACTTCATTATGATGCAGGACGGTCCTATGTGATGGGGAAAACACATAAATGAACTCCTACATGCAACCATGCATATCCGACGAATTTAACTTGCAATAATAATATGTTTTATAAATCAAAATAAATGTAGTCCACAATAGTTAAAGCTCTCAAATATGGAAACACGCGAAGTCGTATAAGTGCAAGAGTGCCAAAAAATCAAATACTATTTAAATGAGAAATTACAAAGACCAAAACAATTGAAAACAAAGTCTCTAAACCACTATCTCTCTAGTAGAGAACAAACACATGATCCAAAAGTAAAGAAATCAAAAAACAAACCTTGAACTTTGCAAACAGTGTAGAGGGGAGGGATGGAGGTGTTGGAAGAGGGCTGCCGGGGCTGATTTTCAGAGCTCTGAAACTGTTTGGGGCTGTCCAGAAAGGGGTCAGCAATAACGAGGGTGTTGGGAGGTAGTATTCAGCAAGGGCAGCAGTTTTTGACTATCCATGATACTGGACAGCAAGCCCGACAATGCAAGGGAAGTATTTTGAGGCAGCTGGCAGCAGGTTTCAAGGAGATTGGTGAGTGAGGGGATGCTTGGGATAATTTACTGGGCTGTTCTAGAAGAGCAGAACAGTTACAGTTAAGTATGGGGCTAGGAATGGGAGAGGAAGGGTTGCTGAAAGGGGTTCCAGGTGAAGGGAAGAGGTGGGTATTTGCTGATTGAGGCTCCACGTAATGGAGAAGAGGGGTCAGTGGGGGGATAAGGAGTGGAGTCGGCTGCCTTGATAATGTGGAGTTAATGGGTTAACTGTTAGGGGAATTTTAAGGTGATTCCACGTGAATTTGGGGAAGGCTGAGAGTGAAATAAGGGGAGTGGGGAGGTTGGGATTAATTTTAGGAGTGCCTAAAATTTAGGGGAGAGGAGAAAGTGGGGGTGGTGTGTAGTTATGAAGGTGGTTATGGTGGTTATGAGTAGTGGTGGAGGGTGGTGGTTGTTGGTGGTGGCTGGAGGTGGTTTCCGGTGGTGGTGGAGGTGGTTGCCAATGGTGGTGGAGGTCGTCGGAGATGTTTTTCGGCAATCACCGGAAAACTCTACATGTAGGGAATATGTAGAGGAGGTGTGGAGGTCCACCGGAGGTGGACGGAGACGAACTTCGGTGATCGTCGGAGATGTGTTTTTGGGGTATTATGGCTGTTTTGTTGGGAAATAAAGGTGGTGGTGGAGGGATATTGTGAAGGTTGGCTGTTGGAGGGCAGATATGGGGATGGCCGGCTGTTGTAGGGGAGATGTGGTGGTAGTTGGCTGTTGGAGGGGAGATGTTGGAAGGGATGTTTGGGAGGGGGAGGAGATGGGTGTTTTGGGAGATAGGTTTGCTGGCTGTTTTGGGAGTAGGAAGGAGATGGTTGTTTTGGGAGGAGGGGGACTGTCGGCGGCTTGTGGAGGAGGATGATGGTGGTGGACAGCAAGGTGGTGGGGATTCTAAGGCTTCGCACCCGGAACTCGGCTTTGGCACCGAATGACCAAAGAATGGGCTTCAATACTCCATTCTTCAATGCCTAAAATAAGAGACCTCATCCTCTATTTATAGATTCCTATGGGGCAACGGATGGCGAAGATTGGCCGAACGTCCCGACTCAAAAATACATAAAATTACAACTCGAGATAAAAAAATGACAAGAACAAAAACTGCTACGATCGTCGATCCGCATAAAATGAATGGTTCCGATTCTCCATCAATTCCGGGCCTTGAAGTCATTCATCTCTGTTGGAACAACCCTATTACTGATTTGGGCTAGGATCACTATCTATTTTTTTGGACTAAGTTGACCCCAATGTATAGTCTTAATGGTCAAGGTCTTAAGCTATTAGAACTAAGGAAAAGATACTGCGTTCGACGAAGTCCATACTGCGTTTAACAAACTCAATCCTGCGTTCGACGAACGACTTGCTCCTGCGTTTGACGAACTTGCCAAGGTTCTGAGTTCGACGAACTCCTCTCTGCGTTCGACGAACTCCTCTCTGCGTTCGATGAACTTGCTCTCCAGCTCGACGCACTCAGTTCTCTAGCCAGTCCAGCAGTTTATCTCTTCAGTTCGACGAACTTCATTCTGCGTTCGACGAACTCAACTCTGCGTTCGAAGATCAAGAATCAGATGTTCAGATCGACGAAAGTTCTTCTCATCTCAATGAATTCAATATTCCAGCTAGCTTATCATATATTATCTTTCAGTTCGACGACCTCCAACTTGAGATCGACGAATTCCAGATTGCATTCGACGAATTTATTCAGATCGACGAAAATTCTCTTCAACAGATTTATTTCAGAAGATTAGTTATATTATTCTCTGAACTCAGATCTTTCAGCAACGACTCTATTTATTCCAGATAAGTCAAAGATTATATCCTTCCTTTTTATATTATTCCTTTCCATTCTCTTCCCGAGAAAATAGTCGTTTGGCGGAAAAGGATACATTAATTAAAAAGGAAAAGGAATTAAAGTCTTGGTTTGTAGTTCCAAGAAATAATCCTCCAGATTATTTTATTCCTTATTTCAGAGGATTTGAAATTCAAATCAGTCAGAGATTTCAAAAAGGAAAAAGAAAGAAGATATACAGTATCATTTTTACAGAATAGCAAGACAGGAAAAAGAAAGAAGAAGAAATAGTCGGGAAAAACATATGCATGTTGAGTCCGAGATCGCACCTCCGAGGGAAACCGGAGGCTGCGGGTTGCCGGTTACTTTTTATGTAGAAGAATGAGACCGCTAGCAGCGGTCAAGGCCAGACTTCGCCCACCGCGGCAAATGCCACTCCTGCGACGGGCTTTCCTTTGATTAGAAAGAAGTGGTTACAGCGGGCTGCAAGTGCAGGAAAAGAGAAGCCGGCCGGTCAGACAGTCCGCAAGACGAGAAACTCGAGTTCGCAGCTCAAACAAGCGAGCTCCTAGATTCGAGTGTGCGTGCCTTGGGAACAGTGCCGCCCCCTATTTATAGGCCTGGGGGCCTGCCCGAGCGGGCAGGGATAGAATAACCGCCTGCCCGAGTACAGGAGAAACGGGCAGGCGGTGACGGGATACACAAAGAAGGAAAGAAAATAAGCCGCGCGGCTTGGCGGCTTGCCCTTCCGACTTGTTTGACCAGAAGCTGGAGATGATGCGGCCAAGGTGACGATTCTACCCTCTCGGACTCTGTCTTGAGACCGCGACTTGTTCTCTGGCTTTGGACCTTGGCTTGTCTCCATGGAATAAACCGCGCGACCTCCGACTTGAGACCGCGACTTGCCCTGTTGGACTTGGGCTTGGATTACCTCTGGTTCTTGGAGGCGGCCTAAATTATTATAGACCGCCCGGCCTGTGTTAGCTGGTGCCGATGGAGCTTGCTTAACCTGAGCCGGGCGACTTGGATACGCAAACCGCTTGGTCTGCGAGTAATCCTCTTGAAAGCGGTTTCCCGGGTAAACATAATCCCCGCATATTTTTAAATTTCCGTGAAGATTTCGAAAATATCAGTGCTAGCCGGAGACCGCGCCGTCTTCACCCCGTTGGTTATAAATGTTCCAGAAGCTTCGATTCTGGCATAACTCCATTGTTACCACGAGTCACTACTCGCCTATTGCGGTTAGGGCTTTCGGTTTGAACAGCCCGAAAAAGATGGTGAACCTGATGGCTGAGCTTGAAGTTCTCGAGAAGTCCGGAAAGAACCGCGAGAGAGACCGCTCGAAAGAGAAGAAGAAGAAAAAGAAGGAAGAGTCTGCGGCGGACAGGCTTCTCAAGAAGATGAAGAGGCTGAAGGCCAAGAATAAAGCAGCATCTGGGAAATCAAAAGCGGACAGCCTGCAAGGCAAGTCGCGCGAGAATGAAGTTTCGGAAGGCTTGATTACTCCTTCCCCCCAGCCGAACGAACAGGTTCCAATTGATGCTCATAGTATTTCCGTAAGCGACCTCCTCAAGGATTTTGATTCTTTTCAGAAGCAAGATGAACAACTGAGGACTTCTTCCGAACTGCAGGCTGCCAATCCGCCTGGAGAGAAGGGATCCGCCCTGTCTGAGGATGCGACTAGCCTTAAGGAGGCCATCCTTCCTGAGGTCGCGACTGAAAGAACAATGCCGGTACCTGAAGATACCGTGACGGCTGGTCTGCGCTTTATGCAGGTGAAGGCGGAGCGAGTAAGAGATCAACTTGCCAGGCCGCCCCCGCCGCAACCCAATCTTTTGCTGCAAGGTAAAAGGGGAGCGGATTACCCCTCTGTTCGTTTTTTCATGCCGCGGCCTCGAAACAAGTCGCGCGCTTCATTGTTGAACCCGTCGCCTAGCTTCTTTCCCTCCGCCGCTCAATTTTCTGCTGCTAAGCGGAGGCAAAGTGAAAGATCGTGGAGAGAAAAACGCCGAAAGTTCGATACCGAGCTGGCAAGGCGACCCGTCCGCCCGATTTCAATTCAAACTGTCGCGGCTTGTAAGCGAGGAAAATTCGATGAAAGCGGTTTACTTTTGAACACTCCTTGATCATTTTCTCTTATTGCAGATGACCGTGGTTCGATTCTGAAGCCGGGCGAACTGGTGACTTATCTTCCCCCTCTTGATCCTCCCCTGCTGTGTTCTTCTTTGCCGGATACCCGGATGGAGGACGAGATGTCCCGGCTTCAAAAGAACTTGGAAACCCTTTCCAAGCAGTTGCGGGCTGTGGAGGAGAGAGAGAAGATCGCCCAGGACGAGAAAGCTGCTCTTCGGGCCGAATTGGAGACCGAAAGGAAGGAGAACCGTGCTGTGTTCTTCTGTTGAATCCAAAATGGCACCTCCACGATCTACTCGAGGAAATAGGGGGAAAAGGAGGCCGCGAGCAGCTGGTTACTTGAGTTGTGAGTGAAGAGGGGAGAAGAGAAGAAGAGAGGGCCGCTAGCTTGCGGCGAGGCCAGACTTCGCCCGCCGCGGCAAATGCCACTCCTGCGATGGGCTTTCCCTTTATTTAATAATCTGTATTACAGCTCATTGTGTTTAGTACATGGAAAATAGAATGAATACAAGAGAGTTGCGGGTAAGAAAAGAGTAAGCCGCGCGGGCTGTATGCTGAGGTCGCCCGGACAGGTCGCTGAGGTCGCCCGGACAGGTCGCTGAGGTCGCCCGGACAGGTCGCTGAGGTCGCCCGGGCAGGTCGCCCGGACAGGTCGCCCGGATAGGTCGCCCGGACAGGTCGCCCGGACAGGTCGCCCGGACAGGTCGCCCGGACAGGTCGCCCGGACAGGTCGCAGCATGGTGCGGTCTGACTGTTTCTAGCCGCCGGTTTTGCCCCCAACTTGCCTGTCCCTTCTTCATGGTCGAGGGTCCTATTTATAGGCTCTGGGTCGATGTCGTCACCTCCGGTGAGCCAGTGACTGGAGTTCTACCCGCGCGGACTGAAGGAGGAGGTCGCCAACCCGCACGGACTGAAGGAGGAGGCCGCCTACCCGCGCGGACTGAAGGAGGAGGCCGCCTACCCGCGCGGACTGAAGGAGGAGGCCGCCTACCCGCGCGGACTGAAGGAGGAGGCCGCCTACCCGCTCGGACTGAAGGAGGAGGCTGCCTACCCACGCGGACTGAAGGAGGAGGCCGCCTACCCGCGCGGACTGAAGGAGGAGGCCGCTTACCCGCGCGGACTGAAGGAGGAGGCCGCCTACCCGCCCGGACTGAAGGAGGAGGCCGCCTACCCACGCAGACTGAAGGAGGAGGCCGCCTACCCGCGCGGACTGAAGGAGGAGGCCGCCTACCCGCACGGACTGAAGGAGGAGGCCGCCTACCCGCGTGGACTGGAGGAGGAGGCCGCCTACACGCGCGGACTGAAGGAGGAGGCCGCTACCCGCGCGGTCTCAAGGGAGAGACCGCCCCACCTGGGCGACTTGAAGGGAGAAGCCGCCCCACCTGGTTGGTTTGAATGGAGAGGCCGCCCTACTTGGGCGGTTTGAATGGAGAGGCCGCCCCACTTGGGCGATTTGAATGGAGAGGCCGCCCCACTTGGGCGGTTTGAAGGATGAGGCTTCCCCTTCTTACCACTTCGGGTGTAAAAAGTGCCTTCGTGTGAGGTCTAATCTTTCCCGGGCGCATAATCTACAAAAATGTAGCAAAAGAGGCCTCCCAGGGTAGGATCGCCGATTTCTGGGTCAACATAATCCCCGCACTTTTTCAAATTTCCAAGAAACTTCGAAAAAGTAGTTATTGACCCACAAAAATCGTGATCCGCTACTGGTAAACTATCGAAAGTGTGGGAAAGACAAAGAGGGAATGAGTACCTGATGCCTCTCCACAAAGGAACTAGTGAATGACTATTCTTTCTCCTGTGAGGGAAGAGAGTCATAGCAAATATAAAACACAATTCACAAATACCTGAAGGGAACATGCGAATGTCGGCTCACTTTGTCCTCTGAGGTTGACTAGTAATCACCTACTAGTCTCTGAAGAGAACTCGATAAGTAAAGAAAGAACATTGCGCGAGTACCTGAAGAGAACTCGCGAATACCTGCTAACATCTGCAAAAGAGAACTCAAAGCAGGTATAAGAGAAACTATAAAATGAGTACCTGAAGAGAACTCGCGAGCACCTGCTAATCTCTGCAAAAGAGAATTCACAGTAAGTAAAAAACATAACGCGAGTACCTGAAAAGACCTCGCGAACACCTGCTAATCTCTGCAAAAGAGAACTCAAAGCAGGTATACAATAAAACGCGAGTACCTGAAGAGACCTCGCGAACACCTGCTAATCTCTGCAAAAGAGAACTCAAAGCAGGTATAAAACATAACGCGAGTACCTGAAGAGACCTCGCGAACACCTGCTAATCTCTGCAAAAGAGAACTCAAAGCAGGTATAAAACATAACGCGAGTACCTGAAGAGACCTCGCGAACACCTGCTAATCTCTGCAAAAGAGAACTCAAAGCAGGTATACAACATAACGCGAGTACCTGAAGAGACCTCGCGAACACCTGCTAATCTCTGCAAAAGAGAACTCAAAGCAGGTATACAACATAACGCGAGTACCTGAAGAGACCTCGCGAACACCTGCTAATCTCTGCAAAAGAGAACTCAAAGCAGGTATACAACATAACGCGAGTACCTGAAGAGACCTCGCGAACACCTGCTAATCTCTGCAAAAGAGAACTCAAAGCAGGTATACAACATAACGCGAGTACCTGAAGAGACCTCGCGAATTCCTGCTAATCTCTACAAAAGATAACCCAAAGCAGGTATAAAACATAACGCGAGTACCTGAAGAGACCTCGCGAACACCTGCTAATCTCTGCAAAAGAGAACTCAAAGCAGGTGTACAATATAACGCTAGTACCTGAAGAGACCTCGCGAATACCTGCTAATCTCTGCAAAAGATAACCCAAAGCAGGTATAAAACATAACGCGAGTACCTGAAGAGACCTCGCGAACACATGCTAATCTCTGCAAAAGAGAACTCAAAGCAGGTATAAAACATAACGCGAGTACCTGAAGAGACCTCGCGAACACCTGCTAATCTCTGCAAAAGAGAACTCAAAGCAGGTATACAACATAACGCGAGTACCTGAAGAGACCTCGCGAACACCTGCTAATCTCTGCAAAAGAGAACTCAAAGCAGGTATACAACATAACGCGAGTACCTGAAGAGACCTCGCGAACACCTGCTAATCTCTGCAAAAGAGATCTCAAAGCAGGTATACAACATAACGCGAGTACCTGAAGAGACCTCGCGAATACCTACTAATCTCTGCAAAAGATAACCCAAAGCAGGTATAAAACATAACGCGAGTACCTGAAGAGACCTCGCAAACACCTACTAATCTCTGCAAAAGAGAACTCAAAGCAGGTGTACAATATAACGCGAGTACCTGAAGAGACCTCGCGAATACCTGCTAATCTCTACAAAAGATAACCAAAAGCAGGTATAAAACATAACGCGAGTACCTGAAGAGACTTCGCGAACACCTGCTAATCTCTGCAAAAGAGAACTCAAAGCAGGTATAAAACATAACGCGAGTACCTGAAGAGACCTCGCGAACACCTGCTAATCTCTGCAAAAAGAGAACTCAAAGCAGGTATAAAACATAACGCGAGTACCTGAAGAGACCTCGCGAACACCTGCTAATCTCTGCAAAAAGAGAACTCAAAGCAGGTATAAAACATAACGCGAGTACCTGAAGAGACCTCGCGAACACCTGCTAATCTCTGCAAAAGAGAATTCAAAGCAGGTATAAAACATAACGCGAGTACCTGAAGAGACCTCGCGAACACCTGCTAATCTCTGCAAAAGAGAACTCAAAGCAGGTATACAATATAACGCGAGTACCTGAAGAGACCTCGCGAATACCTGCTAATCTCTGCAAAAGATAACCCAAAGCAGGTATAAAACATAACGCGAGTACCTGAAGAGACCTCGCGAGCACCTGCTAATCTCTGCAAAAGAGAACTCAAAGCAGGTATACAATATAACGCGAGTACCTGAAGAGACCTCGCGAATACCTGCTAATCTCTGCAAAAGATAACCCAAAGCAGGTATACAATATAACGCGAGTACCTGCAGAGACCTCGCGAATACCTGCTAATCTCTGCAAAAGATAACCCAAAGCAGGTATAAAACATAACGCGAGTACCTGAAGAGACCTCGCGAACACCTGCTAATCTCTGCAAAAGAGAACTCAAAGCAGGTATAAAACATAACGCGAGTACCTGAAGAGACCTCGCGAGCACCTGCTAATCTCTGCAAAAGAGAACTCAAAGCAGGTATACAATATAACACGAGTACCTGAAGAGACCTCGCGAATACCTGCTAATCTCTGCAAAAGATAACCCATAGCAGGTATACAATATAACGCGAGTACCTGCAGAGACCTCGCGAATACCTGCTAATCTCTGCAAAAGATAACCCAAAGCAGGTATAAAACATAACGCGAGTACCTGAAGAGACCTCGCGAACACCTGCTAATCTCTGCAAAAGAGAACTCAAAGCAGGTATAAAACATAATGCGAGTACCTGAAGAGACCTCGCGAATACCTGCTAATCTCTGCAAAAACAGAACATAAAGTAGGTATGAAATATAATATAGTGCGAGTACCTGAAGAGAACTCGCGAACACCTGCAAATCTCTGAAAAAGAGAACTTAAAAGCAGGTAAAAGAATCTATAACGCGAGTACCTGAAGAGAACCCGCGAATACCTGCTAATCTCTGCAAAAGATAACCCAAAGCAGGTATAAAACATAACGCGAGTACCTGAAGAGACTTCGCGAACACCTGCTAATCTCTGCAAAAGAGAACTCAAAGCAGGTATACAATATAACGCGAGTACCTGAAGAGACCTCGCGAGCACCTGCTAATCTCTGCAAAAGAGAACTCAAAGCAGGTATAAAATATAACGCGAGTACCTGAAGAGACCACGCGAGCACCTGCTAATCTCTGCAAAAGAGAACTCAAAGCAGGTATGCAATATAACGCGAGTACCTGAAGAGACCTCGCGAATACCTGCTAATCTCTGCAAAAGATAACCCAAAGCAGGTATAAAACATAACGCTTGTACCTGAAGAGACCTCGCGAGCACCTGCTAATCTCTGCAAAAGAGAACTCAAAGCAGGTATACAACATAACGCGAGTACCTGAAGAGACCTCGCGAACACCTGCTAATCTCTGCAAAAGAGAACTCAAAGCAGGTATACAATATAACGCGAGTACCTGAAGAGACCTCGCGAACACCTGCTAATCTCTGCAAAAAGAGAACTCAAAGCAGGTATAAAACATAACGCGAGTACCTGAAGAGACCTCGCGAACACCTGCTAATCTCTGCAAAAGAGAATTCAAAGCAGGTATAAAACATAACGCGAGTACCTGAAGAGACCTCGCGAACACCTGCTAATCTCTGCAAAAGAGAACTCAAAGCAGGTATACAATATAACGCGAGTACCTGAAGAGACCTCGCGAATACCTGCTAATCTCTGCAAAAGATAACCCAAAGCAGGTATAAAACATAACGCGAGTACCTGAAGAGACCTCGCGAGCACCTGCTAATCTCTGCAAAAGAGAACTCAAAGCAGGTATACAATATAACGCGAGTACCTGAAGAGACCTCGCGAATACCTGCTAATCTCTGCAAAAGATAACCCAAAGCAGGTATACAATATAACGCGAGTACCTGCAGAGACCTCGCGAATACCTGCTAATCTCTGCAAAAGATAACCCAAAGCAGGTATAAAACATAACGCGAGTACCTGAAGAGACCTCGCGAACACCTGCTAATCTCTGCAAAAGAGAACTCAAAGCAGGTATAAAACATAACGCGAGTACCTGAAGAGACCTCGCGAGCACCTACTAATCTCTGCAAAAGAGAACTCAAAGCAGGTATACAATATAACACGAGTACCTGAAGAGACCTCGCGAATACCTGCTAATCTCTGCAAAAGATAACCCATAGCAGGTATACAATATAACGCGAGTACCTGCAGAGACCTCGCGAATACCTGCTAATCTCTGCAAAAGATAACCCAAAGCAGGTATAAAACATAACGCGAGTACCTGAAGAGACCTCGCGAACACCTGCTAATCTCTGCAAAAGAGAACTCAAAGCAGGTATAAAACATAATGCGAGTACCTGAAGAGACCTCGCGAATACCTGCTAATCTCTGCAAAAACAGAACATAAAGTAGGTATGAAATATAATATAGTGCGAGTACCTGAAGAGAACTCGCGAACACCTGCAAATCTCTGAAAAAGAGAACTTAAAAGCAGGTAAAAGAATCTATAACGCGAGTACCTGAAGAGAACCCGCGAATACCTGCTAATCTCTGCAAAAGATAACCCAAAGCAGGTATAAAACATAACGCGAGTACCTGAAGAGACTTCGCGAACACCTGCTAATCTCTGCAAAAGAGAACTCAAAGCAGGTATACAATATAACGCGAGTACCTGAAGAGACCTCGCGAGCACCTGCTAATCTCTGCAAAAGAGAACTCAAAGCAGGTATAAAATATAACGCGAGTACCTGAAGAGACCACGCGAGCACCTGCTAATCTCTGCAAAAGAGAACTCAAAGCAGGTATGCAATATAACGCGAGTACCTGAAGAGACCTCGCGAATACCTGCTAATCTCTGCAAAAGATAACCCAAAGCAGGTATAAAACATAACGCTTGTACCTGAAGAGACCTCGCGAGCACCTGCTAATCTCTGCAAAAGAGAACTCAAAGCAGGTATACAACATAACGCGAGTACCTGAAGAGACCTCGCGAATACCTACTAATCTCTGCAAAAGATAACCCAAAGCAGGTTTAAAACATAACGCGAGTACCTGAAGAGACCTCGCGAACATCTGCTAATCTCTGCAAAAGAGAACTCAAAGCAGGTGTACAATATAACGCGAGTACCTGAAGAGACCTCGCGAATACCTGCTAATCTCTACAAAAGATAACCCAAAGCAGGTATAAAACATAACGCGAGTACCTGAAGAGACCTCGCGAACACCTGCTAATCTCTGCAAAAGAGAACTCAAAGCAGGTATAAAACATAACGCGAGTACCTGAAGAGACCTCGCGAACACCTGCTAATCTCTGCAAAAAGAGACTCAAAGCAGGTATAAAACATAACGCGAGTACCTGAAGAGACCTCGCGAACACCTGCTAATCTCTGCAAAAAGAGAACTCAAAGCAGGTATAAAACATAACGCGAGTACCTGAAGAGACCTCGCGAACACCTGCTAATCTCTGCAAAAGAGAATTCAAAGCAGGTATAAAACATAACGCGAGTACCTGAAGAGACCTCGCGAACACCTGCTAATCTCTGCAAAAGAGAACTCAAAGCAGGTATACAATATAACGCGAGTACCTGAAGAGACCTCGCGAATACCTGCTGATCTCTGCAAAAGATAACCCAAAGCAGGTATAAAACATAACGCGAGTACCTGAAGAGACCTCGCGAGCACCTGCTAATCTCTGCAAAAGAGAACTCAAAGCAGGTATACAATATAACGCGAGTACCTGAAGAGACCTCGCGAATACCTGCTAATCTCTGCAAAAGATAACCCAAAGCAGGTATACAATATAACGCGAGTACCTGCAGAGACCTCGCGAATACCTGCTAATCTCTGCAAAAGATAACCAAAGCAGGTATAAAACATAACGCGAGTACCTGAAGAGACCTCGCGAACACCTGCTAATCTCTGCAAAAGAGAACTAAAAGCAGGTATAAAACATAATGCGAGTACCTGAAGAGACCTCGCGAGCACCTGCTAATCTCTGCAAAAGAGAACTCAAAGCAGGTATACAATATAACGCGAGTACCTGTAGAGACCTCGCGAATACCTGCTAATCTCTGCAAAAGATAACCCAAAGCAGGTATACAATATAACGCGAGTACCTGCAGAGACCTCGCGAATACCTGCTAATCTCTGCAAAAGATAACCCAAAGCAGGTATAAAACATAACGCGAGTACCTGAAGAGACCTCGCGAACACCTGCTAATCTCTGCAAAAGAGAACTCAAAGCAGGTATAAAACATAACGCGAGTACCTGAAGAGACCTCGCGAATACCTGCTAATCTCTGCAAAAACAGAACATAAAGCAGGTATGAAATATAATATAGTGCGAGTACCTGAATAGAACTCGCGAACACCTGCAAATCTCTGAAAAAGAGAACTTAAAAGCAGGTAAAAGAATCTATAACGCGAGTACCTGAAGAGAACCCGCGAATACCTGCTAATCTCTGCAAAAGATAACCAAAAGCAGGTATAAAACATAACGCGAGTACCTGAAGAGACTTCGCAAACACCTGCTAATCTCTGCAAAAGAGAACTCAAAGCAGGTATACAATATAACGCGAGTACCTGAAGAGACCTCGCGAGCACCTGCTAATCTCTGCAAAAGAGAACTCAAAGCAGGTATAAAATATAACGCGAGTACCTGAAGAGACCTCGCGAGCACCTGCTAATCTCTGCAAAAGAGAACTCAAAGCAGGTATACAATATAACGCGAGTACCTGAAGAGACCTCGCGAATACCTGCTAATCTCTGCAAAAGATAACCCAAAGCAGGTATAAAACATAACGCGAGTACCTGAAGAGACCTCGCGAGCACCTGCTAATCTCTGCAATAGAGAATTCAAAGCAGGTATACAATATAACGCGAGTACCTGAAGAGAACTCGCGAATACCTGCTAATCTCTGCAAAAGATAACCCAAAGCAGGTATACAATATAACGCGAGTACCTGAAGAGACCTCGCGAATACCTGCTAATCTCTGCAAAAGATAACCCAAAGCAGGTATAAAACATAACGCGAGTACATGAAGAGACCTCGCGAACACCTGCTAATCTCTGGAAAAGAGAACTCAAAGCAGGTATAAAACATAACGTGAGTACCTGAAGAGACCTCGTGAATACCTGCTAATCTCTGCAAAAACAGAACATAAAGCAGGTATGAAATATAATATAGTGCGAGTACCTGAAGAGAACTCGCGAACACCTGCAAATCTCTGAAAAAGAGAACTTAAAAGCAGGTAAAAGAATCTATAACGCGAGTACCTGAAGAGAACCCGCGAATACCTGCTAATCTATGCAAAAGATAACCCAAAGCAGGTATAAAACATAACGCGAGTTCCTGAAGAGACTTCGCGAATACCTGCTAATCTCTGCAAAAGAGAACTCAAAGCAGGTATACAATATAACGCGAGTACCTGAAGAGACCTCGCGAGCACCTGCTAATCTCTGCAAAAGAGAACTCAAAGCAGGTATAAAATATAACGCGAGTACCTGAAGAGACCTCGCGAGCACCTGCTAATCTCTGCAAAAGAGAACTCAAAGCAGGGATAAAATATAACGCGAGTACCTGAAGAGACCTCGCGAGCACCTGCTAATCTCTGCAAAAGAGAACTCAAAGCAGGCATACAATATAACGCGAGTACCTGAAGAGACCTCGCGAACACCTGCTAATCTCTGCAAAAGAGAACTCAAAGCAGGTATACAATGTAACGCGAGTACCTGAAGAGACCTCGCGAGCACCTGCTAATCTCTGCAAAAGAGAACTCAAAGCAGGCATACAATATAACGCGAGTACCTGAAGAGACTTCGCGAACACCGGCTAATCTCTGCAAAAGAGAACTCAAAGCAGGTATACAATATAACGCGAGTACCTGAAGAGACCTCACGAACACCTGCTAATTTCTGCAAAAGAGAACTCAAAGCAGGTATATAACATAACGCGAGTACATGAAGAGACCTCGCGAGCACCTGCTAATCTCTGCAAAAGAGAACTCAAAGCAGGTATAAAACATAATGCGAGTACCTGAAGAGACCTCGCGAACACCTGCTAATCTCTGCAAAAGGGAACTCAAAGCAGGTATAAAACATAACGCGAGTACCTGAAGAGAACTCGCGAACACCTGTCAATCTCTGCACAGGAGAACTTAAAACAGGTGTAAAGCAAACTACAACGCGAGTACCTGAAGAGACCTCGCGAACACCTGCTAATCTCTGCAAAAGAGAACTCGAAGCAGGTATAAAATAATCTATAACGCGAGTACCTGAAGAGAACTCGCGAATACCTGCTGATCTCTGCAAAAAGGGAACATAAAGCATGTATAAAACAATCTATAATGCGAGTACCTTTAGAAAACTCGCGAATACCTGCTAATCTCTGCAAAAAGAGAACATAAAGCAGGTATAAAACAATCTATAATGCGAGTACCTTTAGAGAACTCGCGAATACCTGCTAATCTCTGCAAAAGAGAACTCAAAGCAGGTATACAATATAACGCGAGTACCTGAAGAGACCTCGCGAGCACCTGCTAATCTCTGCAAAAGAGAACTCAAAGTAGGTATAAAATATAACGCGAGTACCTGAAGAGACCTCGCGAGCACCTGCTAATCTCTGCAAAAGAGAACTCAAAGAAGGTATACAATATAACGCGAGTACCTGAAGAGACCTCGCGAATACCTGCTAATCTCTGCAAAAGATAACCCAAAGCAGGAATAAAACATAACGCGAGTACCTGAAGAGACCTCGCGAGCACCTGCTAATCTCTGCAAAAGAGAACTCAAAGCAGGTATACAATATAACGCGAGTACCTGAAGAGACCTCGCGAATACCTGCTAATCTCTGCAAAAGATAACCCAAAGCAGGTATACAATATAACGCGAGTACCTGAAGAGACTTCGCGAACACCTGCTAATCTCTGCAAAAGAGAACTCAAAGCAGGTATACAATATAACGCGAGTACCTGAAGAGACCTCACGAACACCTGCTAATTTCTGCAAAAGAGAACTCAAAGCAGGTATAAAACATAACACGAGTACCTGAAGAGACCTCGCGAGCACCTGCTAATCTCTGCAAAAGAGAACTCAAAGCAGGTATAAAACATAATGCGAGTACCTGAAGAGACCTCGCGAACACCTGCTAATCTCTGCAAAAGAGAACTCAAAGCAGGTATAAAACAATCTATAATGCGAGTACCTTTAGAAAACTCGCGAATACCTGCTAATCTCTGCAAAAAGAGAAGATAAAGCAGGTATAAAACAATCTATAATGCGAGCACCTTTAGAGAACTCGCGAATACCTGCTAATCTCTGCAAAAAGAGAACATAAAGCAGGTATAAAATAATCTATAACGCGAGTAACTGAAGAGAACTCGCGAATACCTGCTAATCTCTGCGAAAAGAGAACATAAAGCAGGTATAAATGAATTCATAACTGTTAGTCTTTGCTATTTTACTTACTTGTGGATATTCATATGCGATCTTCTGTTTTTAGCATTATTCCTTATAAAACTTCAAATCCTTTCTGAAAAACCTCCAGGGAAAAGATATCTCCAAAAGAATAATTGTCCAGTTATCATGAAATGTTGCCCTGACGGTTTATCATTTTAGTTCAAAAGTAGATCCTGATTGGCTCAGTGAACATGAATCGTGGGCTGAAACTGCCAGAGATTATATCTTCATAAGCTCTAATTGTCCAGAGGATTAATAGGTCCATTTCCCGACTATTAGAGTGAAAGCCTTGACTCGATTATCTCGAGTCGGTAATACTGCCTTGTTGCTTCCTTTAATAGCCCGCTTTCTAGCTTTGAAGCCAGATATATTTTACCCACTTGGCTAGCATATTATGCAGCCATTTTTCATAACCTGTAGTACTCTTTCAAACCCGACCGGCTTGATAGATGAAACAGCCTGGTCTAAAAGTTTTTCAACTTTTTAAATGACCAAGTGGGCCAATATTTGTACCTGTTAGATACTGCTTTCTCCAAATGATCAAGGATCATAAGAGAGATAATTTTCCTGTAAGGAAAAAGGAATGGCTACAGGCTCAGATGACCAAGTGGGCAGGTGGGCCTAGGCGGCGAACATTGCTTTCCTCAAGTGGTCATAAGAGCTGTAGAAATAAAGAAAAAGGAAGTACATACCCAGATGACCAAGTGGGCAGGTGGGCCTAGGCGGCGAACATTGCTTTCCTCAAGTGGTCATAAGGGCTGTAAACGACTCAACTGCTCTCTTGCCTAGGGCTACAAGCCGAGTTGATCAATTGGGCAGGTGGGCCTAGGCGGCGAACATTGCTTTCCTCAGAGAGATCAACTCAGTTGTGGGTCCCGCTTAGGCATCGCTTGAGAGTACTTAGGAGTATTCGATGGTCACAGACTAAGATGATCAGTTGGGCAGGTGTGGTTATGCCGCGGAGGCTATACCGACATTGCTTTCCTCAGAAAGATCATCAAAGCTGTAATTATATCCCTCTCGGGGCATGATAGAGACAACATTCACCTAGACCTCCCTTGATGCAGGGGTGTGTCGGATATCAGCCGGGATCCAAGGTTCTGAAGACCACCACACGGGAATTGGCAAGCTACCACTACACGTGTGCGAAAACTCCCCGCTACACATGATCTTCATGGTTTTACGCTAATGACTACAATCCGAGGGGGTTCGAGCAGAACTTGGCGATGTCTCCGTGGTTCAGTGAGTTTGATAATAAGGAAAAGGAATAAGCAAGTCACAAGAAAGAGTGTTAGTATTGTATCCACTTCATTTGATATTAAAATGCAAACAAATGAGGGCATTATCATTAAGGATAGAACCGTTTTGAGATCGTCGTCGCTCCAAGATGTCTTCACCATCACATGACTACAGTTGTCGCGAGATGATAAATTCCACTCCTTAATACCTTGATGATAAATGGGTCTGCTCAGTTAGGACTTAATTTCCCAATGGGACCTGATCTGGCTGGACGAGGTTCGACTCGGAACAACCTCCCAACAAATTTTGTTTAATAATGGGAAGGATCTTGGTATTGTCCTGCAAGAAAGGTTAGACCATCAGCATGATATGGAGAATTACTCATACACACCTTATAGAACTCATGGTGAGGAGTAGATGGCTCTTCTGCTTCAAGATGCGCCAAATGTTCTATATGATTGCTGAAAAGTTTGTCATTAGTAGATGTTGCAGTATGAAGTTAAGAATCCACTTGTCCTTTGAGTGGAATGGTCTCTGCTAATAGGTGATGGATGTTGTTGTTTTGCACATGCATTTCTGGATGATCGGAGGGATGCCCGAGGCTCTTGGACGAATGATCCATGAAAACAGGAAATGTTGAACGGGAAATACTGAAATAACTTACAAACGGAGCCAAATTTTTGAAATCTGAGGGCTGAAGAGTGGCTGAACGGGGAACCCCATTCAATTTTTGGATAGTTCGTCTCGAACCGGTCACGTCGGGCTTTGAATTTCTGAATTCCGACACCCGGATCAAAAGTTATGGCCGTTTTAAGATTGAGTGTATTTTAGGCCAAATCTCGCATCTTCATCGCAACTGTTGTTCATCAACCACTCGCTATCTGAAGGTCGCGTGTTTCTGTTGAATCCAAAATGGCACCTCCACGATCTACTCGAGGAAATAGGGGGAAAAGGAGGCCGCGAGCAGCTGGTTACTTGAGTTGCGAGTGAAGAGGGGAGAAGAGAAGAAGAGAGGGCCGCTAGCTTGCGGCGAGGCCAGACTTCGCCCGCCGCGGCAAATGCCACTCCTGCGACGGGCTTTCCCTTTATTTAATAATCTGTATTACAGCTCATTGTGTTTAGTACATGGAAAATAGAATGAATACAAGAGAGTTGCGGGTAAGAAAAGAGTAAGCCGCGCGGGCTGTATGCTGAGGTCGCCCGGACAGGTCGCTGAGGTCGCCCGGACAGGTCGCTGAGGTCGCCCGGACAGGTCGCTGAGGTCGCCCGGACAGGTCGCTGAGGTCGCCCGGACAGGTCGCTGAGGTCGCCCGGGCAGGTCGCCCGGACAGGTCGCCCGGATAGGTCGCTCGGACAGGTCGCCCGGACAGGTCGCCCGGACAGGTCGCCCGGACAGGTCGCCCGGACAGGTCGCAGCATGGTGCGGTCTGACTGTTTCTAGCCGCCGGTTTTGCCCCCAACTTGCCTGTCCCTTCTTCATGGTCGAGGGTCCTATTTATAGGCTCTGGGTCGATGTCGTCACCTCCGGTGAGCCAGTGACTGGAGTTCTACCCGCGCGGACTGAAGGAGGAGGTCGCCAACCCGCACGGACTGAAGGAGGAGGCCGCCTGCCCGCGCGGACTGAAGGAGGAGGCCGCCTACCCGCGCGGACTGAAGGAGGAGGCCGCCTACCCGCGCGGACTGAAGGAGGAGGCCGCCTACCCGCACGGACTGAAGGAGGAGGCCGCCTACCCGCGCGGACTGAAGGAGGAGGCCGCCTACCCGCGCGGACTGAAGGAGGAGGCCGCCTACCCGCGCGGACTGAAGGAGGAGGCCGCCTACCCGCCCGGACTGAAGGAGGAGGCCGCCTACCCGCGCGGACTGAAGGAGGAGGCCGCCTACCCGCGCGGACTGAAGGACGAGGCCGCCTACCCGCGCAGACTGAAGGAGGAGGCCGCCTACCCGCGCGGACTGAAGGAGGAGGCCGCCTACCCGCGTGGACTGGAGAAGGAGGCCGCCTACACGCGCGGACTGAAGGAGGAGGCCGCTACCCGCGCGGTCTGAAGGGAGAGACCGCCCCACCTGGGCGACTTGAAGGGAGAAGCCGCCCCACCTGGGCGGTTTGAATGGAGAGGCCGCCCCACTTGGTTGGTTTGAATGGAGAGGCCGCCCCACTTGGGCGGTTTGAATGGAGAGGCCGCCCCACTTGGGCGGTTTGAAGGATGAGGCTGCCCCTTCTTACCACTTCGGGTGTAAAAAGTGCCTTCGTGTGAGGCCTAATCTTTCCCGGGCGCATAATCTACAAAAATGTAGCAAAAGAGGCCTCCCAGGGTAGGATCGCCGATTTCTGGGTCAACAATACAGGAAGAGAAAGAAAATTTCAGATCTTCATCATCCTCAAGCAGCACCATCTCATTCTCTGAGAACAATAACACCTTCTCTCAATTTTTCTGCTGCAAGTTTCAGATCTTCAAGAGAAACAAATAATTTGAGAAATCTTGGACTCTCAGATTCATCAGCTATCAAAGGAAGATCTACTTTCAAGCGAAAGCTCCATTCTCAAACTGTCAAGAATTCCAATCAGACGGGGGGAGCTTTACAACACATTCCACTACAGTCTTCTGTCGGATTATTGACAGAGAAGAACATCTAAACCCTCTTTATCCCATCTTGTACAGGGTTATAACTCCCTTCAAAAGTTAACCCCTTGGTGGCAGGGCACCTGAACAAAAACCTGTAGTTTGGTTAGAGCACCTGATAAAAAGCTCCTTGGTGTTTGGACACCTGATCAAAAATATATTGGTGATAGGGCACCTGATCAAAAACCTAGTGGAATCCTACCAAGGGTGGTAGATGAGTAGATGTACCCAGGTTGATTGGGCAAATACTATAAAAGCCTTGTGTCCTCTGTGTTCTTATTTATTTTTCTGTAATGTGTTGTGTGCCCTCTTTGTGTTTGTTTTTATAACTCACTCAATACACATATAAGTATCAATATTTTAATTCTGCTATAAAAATAAGTGAAAAATTTTTATACTCTATTCACCCCCCCCCCCTCTAGAGTAAATCTAAGATCTAACCTCACTTTCAATTGGTATCAGAGCATTCATCTGATATCAGAGGACTTTCAATCTCCGTGAATGAAGATGAGCGTGCTCTCGTCTGAAGGCAAGGAGAAACCCTGTAGCTCTGAACTCGTAGGTCACTGAAGCTGATGATGATGGAACCGAGGATGGTACTGCTGAAGCTGACGATGGTACTGTAACTGGTACTGCTGCTAAAGAGATGATGTCGAAGATGTCGGGGACGGAGTACTGGCATCAATGCTGAAGAAGGTACTGCTATTATCGTCGACGTCGAACACTGTATTGCACTATTTTGGAAGAAGCTAGATGATGCATGTGCCGAAGAATGTGGTACTGATGAAGACGGTGGAACTGCTTGTGACGAACGAGATGTAGGAACTGGAGACGCCGGATGAGCAGTCGGTGTCGAGGACTCAAGCTGAGGAGGAAGCTAGGTGGTAGGTGAAGGCTGATGCTGATAAGGTGAGGTGGAAAGCGAGAATGGTGGTAACTGAGGCTGTGGTGGAGTGATGAATGCAGACGGAGGCTGAGAGGATGTGTAAGTAGAAGACGAAGGGTACATGTAGTCATGCGGCTCAAAGTATGAAGTCAAATCTTTAATGTTGAATACAAGTGAAATCCCCATACTCGGCGAGATATCCAACTCATAAGCATATGCTCCAATTTGTGTAAGCACAGTGTAAGGACTCATTCGCTTCGTATTCAATTTTCGAGCAATTCCTTGGGGAACCTCTCATCACATATACAAATCAACACTTGTCCTCCTTCGTTGAAGCTTTGCAATCTCCTGTGACTATCATCATAAGATTTATAAATAATTTTATTGCAAGTACTCTTACGTCGGATAGACTCATGCATTACACAGTGACAATGAATGATGACGGACAAACATAACAAAACAACTATGTAGAGACTCTGCATCCCTCTAGGTGTCATACTAGAGGGGCACATGATCGGGGGGATCAGTGGGTGGGGTGTAAAAAAATTCATCGCGGGCATGATGATCATCTAAATAAACACCTGAAATGTCTGTACTAACAATGATGGAACTAAACCCAAGATCATCGAGAGCACTCTCATCCTCGACTAATTCAAAGATAGTGGATACGTACCTAAATAGTGGTGGCTTATCTGGAGGCTCTTTTGGTGGAGTATAGAAATACTCGTCGAGTGTGAGATAAACACCCAGAAGGCTATGCGAGACTTTGGTATTGAGATGCCATTCCATGATGTGTAGAACGCTTTCATAAAGTAGAAACTCATCAGGTGGCTCACCGGGAGGGGTATAATGAAATTTGTCGCAAATGCGACTACTACCAACATATGTTCCTGGAATATCAGGACTGACCTTAAATATAAGAGGAGTCATAACTAAGTACACAACATTAGGCTCTCGACTCCCGATAGTAATGTTGAGGATTGACTTTCTAGCCGTAGGGGATACTAGGACTAAGTGAGGTGCAGAGAATGGATATGCCATCACTGTGTCACTGGGCCGTATGTCCTCGCTCTCGTGATCATGTTCACTAATCATACTAGTTTCGCTCTCCACTGATATCACATGATCAAGATCGGACTCGACCCAAAAATCAAGTGGCAACTGAATCTCGTCAATATGAGATGAATCAAAATCTATTGTGGGGTTTCTCATGTCAGTGAGAGCACTACTAGACACATTGGTGGCTTGACCTAAATCCTTAAGTTTTTTCCTACGGGTTCCCTATGAGGCATTCTTTATGTCATCAAAATGAACATCCAAGCGATCAAATAGATCACTGGCCCATCGTTGAAATTCGGCTACCGACATATCCGTTTTTGGAACACTAGGGAGGCCACTACATGTGATGTTATCTTGATGGTGGTGACCTCTATAAGGCTCTTGATATTTTTCAAGGTAATTACCTCTAGAAAAATCAAAGTGTGAAAAAGGGTTAGCATGATTTCTATGAGTGACCTATTGGGGATGAGGATAATCATGATCGTATGAGGGTCCTCCCGAGGGAACTCTATGTGCATGATCAGTGGTGGAATCCGGTTTCTCAAATAGAGGAATAACGAAATTAGTGGACTCTTGTTTATCAAATAAAGAATTAGAGTAGCAATTGCTACTATGATATGACATAGTGAAATATATAGGTTCTAGCCCTGCGTATTATAAACTAAGTCCGAACCACCCTCTGATACCAATCTGACGCAGGACGGTCCTATGTGATGGGGAAAACACATGAATGAACTCCTACATGCAACCATGCATATACGGCGAATTTAGCTTTCAATAATAATTAGTTTTATAAATCAAAATAAATGTAGGCCACAATAGTTAAAGCTCTCAAATATGGAAACACGTGAAGTCGTATAAGTGCAAGAGTGCCAGAAAATCAAATACGATTTAAATGAGAGATTACAAAGACCAAAACAATTGAAAACAAAGTCTAAAAACCACTATCTCTCAGGTAGAGAACAAACACATGATCCAAAAGTAAATAAATCAAAAAATAAACCTTGAACTTTGCAAACAATGTAGAGGGGAGGGATGGAGGTGCTGTTAGAGGGCTGCCGGGGCTGATTTTCAGAGCTCTAAAACTGTTTGGGGCTGTCCAGAAATAGGGTCAGCAATAACGAGGGTGTTGGGAGGTAGTATTCTGCAAGGGCAGCAGTTTTTGACTGTCCAGGATACTGGACAGCAAGCCCGACAATGCAAGGGAAGTATTTTGAGGCAGCTGGCATCAGGTTTCAAGGAGATTGGTGAGTGAGGGGAGGCATGGGATGCTTGGGATAATTTACTAGGCTGTTCTGGAAGAGCGGAATAGTTACAGTTAAGTATGGGGCTATGAATGAGAGAGGAAGGGTTGCTGAAAGGGGTTCCTGGTGAAGGGAAGAGGTGGGTATTTAATGATTGAGGCTCCACGTAATGGAGAAGAGGGGTCAGTGGGGGGGATAAGGAGTGGGGTCGGCTGCCTTGATAATATGGAGTTAATGGGTTAACTGTTAGGGGAATTTTAAGGTGATTCCACGTGAAGGCTGAGAGTGAAATAAGGGGAGTGGGGAGGTTGGGATTAATTTTAGGAGGAGTGCCTAAAATTTAGGGGAGAGGAGAAAGTGGGGGGGGGGGTAGTGTGTAGTTATGAAGGTGGTTATGAGTAGTGGTGGAGGGTGGTGGCTGGTGGTGGTTTCCGGTGGTGGTGGAGGTGGTTGTCAATGGTGGTGGAGGTCGTCGGAGATGTTTTCCGGCGATCGCCGGAAAACTCTACATGTAGGGAATATGTAGAGGAGGTGTGGGAGGTCCACCAGAGGTGGACGGAGACAAACTCCGGTGATCGCTAGAGATGTGTTTATGGGGTATTGGGGCTATTTTTGTGGGGAAATGAAGGTGGTGGTGGAGGGATATTATGAAGGTTGGCTGTTGGAGGGAAGATATGGGGATGGCTGGCTGTTGGAGGGGAGATGTGGTGGTAGTCGGCTGTTGGAGGGGATATGTTTGAAGGGAGGTTTGGGAGGGGCTGGCCAAGGTGTTTTGGGAGAGGTGTTTGCTGGCTGTTTTGGGAGGAGGGAGGAGATGGTTGTTTTGGGAGGAGGGAGGAGATGGTTGTTTTGGGAGGAGGGGGACTGTCGGCGGCTTGTGGAGGAGGATGATGGTGGTGGACGGCAAGGTGGTGGGGATTCCATGGCTTCGCACTCGGAACTCGACTTCGACACCGAATGATCAAAGAATGGGCTTCAATACTCCATTCGTCAATGCCTAAAATGAGAGCCCTCACACTCTATTTATAGATTCCTATGGGGCAACGGACGGTTATGATTGGCCGAACGTCCCGACTCAAAAATACATAAAATTACAACTCGAAATAAAATAAAAATGACAAGAAAAAAAACTGCTACGATCGTCGATCCGCATAAAATGAATGGTTTCGATTCCCCATCACATTATGCATGAAACTATAAAGAAAGATATGATGTACTTAGGTATTAGTGAGGCTATGATTAAAGATAGGGCGCAATGGCGACAAAGGATCCAAATAGCCGACCCCACTATTGCGGGATAAAGGCTTGAGTGTTGTTGTTGTCATGGTTAATTGTAAGTATTAATAATTTCAAAAATGAGAAAAATTGTTATTTAATTTTGTAATTGATTTATTTTAATAAGGTTGTATATATGCTAAGTTAGGCTAATTAGGTAACCTTGTCTTGTAGAAATCATAAAATTTCCATTGTCTCCTCTATTGTTTCCTTCTTTGTCATCTCTGAATCCATCATCTCCTCTTATCCTCTCCTTCTTCGTCATTTTTGAAGCCCTCGTTTCATTCTCCATTATCTCCAAATCCATCTCCATCTTCATAGTCACGAATCCATCATCCCCTTTGTTGAATCCTTTTTCGTCGTCTCTGACTCCATTGAATTCTTCTCTGTAGTTTTCTTCTCCGTAATCTCCTCCTTCGTCTCCTGCTATGTCTTGTCCTCTTTCATCGTCTCCTCCTCTACCGCATCCTTCTCCACCTCGTCCTTTGCCGCCCCTTTTCCATCGCGCCCTCCGTTGTCGAGTACTGCTCTATCTCATCCTTCAACATCGTGACCTGCCATGCTGCATCATACTCTGCCATTTCTTGCCCCATATCACATCACTACTTGTCGCCAGAGCTAAAGCTCGAGCTGGAGCATAATTTCTATTTTTTTCTCCTTCTATGTTTTCTCATTATTCATCATTTATAACTTTATGCTCTCCTTCTCACTCATATTCTTCTCCATCCTCTGCTTCACCCTCGTATCCTATCTCCATCACCTCTTACTTCCTCCACATCCTACCTCCATCACCATACCTCAATCATCTCATTCAATGCCGTCTACTTCTCCATTGCCTCAATCTCCGTTTTCTCTTTTTTTTTATAGTGTCCAATTCCATCCTCTCCTTCTCCGTCGTCTCCTTCGTCTTCTCCAACTCCAAACTCTCCTTTTTCATTGTATCCTTCTCAACCATGTGATTCTCGATCGCCTCCTAAGTTAGCTCCTTCTATGTTTTCTCATTGTTCGCCATCCACAACTCCATGCTCTCATTTCTAGTCTCTTCTTCTCCATAATCTTCTTCTCCCTCGTCTCGTTCTCTGGGGTCTTAGAAGATAATATATTATTCTTTATCATCTCATTCCTTGTTGTCTCTCCTTCCCCTCCTTCATCTTTGAATCCCTGCTCTATCCTGTCGAAGCCCTAAGTGGTGGTGGTTGGTGGAGGGGGGTGGGGGTGGGTTTGTTTCAGAGTTTCGTTGATGAGGATGGGGGATGTGGGGATAAGGGATGAGGACGACGAATGGGGTGGGGGTAGGGTTAGGCGCGACAAAGGGGGAGGGTGCGGACGGTGGAGGGGGATGGGGAAGATGACAGAGGATGATATCGGAGGAGGGGACCAGTATGGAGGGGACACATAAGGTTTATGGTTTTGGGTTAGAGGGACGACGGAGGGGAGCACCTGGCGTTGAAGCATACACCGTCTGGTGTTGGAGTTCCCTCCGTCGTATCCTTCTCCATCAAGTCATTCTCCCTCATCTCCTTGTACACTTTCTCTTTCTATGTTGTCCCATTGTTCGACATTTTCAACTCCATGCTCTCCTTTTCAGTCTCTTCTTCTCCATCGTCTCCTTCTCCCTCATCTGGTTCTCCGTGGTCTTAAAACTATCATACTCTTCATTATCATCTCATTCCTTGTTGTCTCTGAATCCATCATCAAATTCTCCATCATCACTAACAATGACATCTCCTTCTTCATAGTCTCCTTTATCGTAACCTTCTTTGTTGACGCCCCCCTGTCCTTCTCCATCATCTCCAAATGCATCTTATCCTTCTTTGCTGGCTCAAGAGGAGGCGACATTGGAGCACAAGGCGGTGGAGGAGCTGGAGCCCTCCGTCCCGTCCAACTCATACCCTCATCACATCCAACCCCTACTTCTCTCTCACATAGCTCCTACCTTCGCCGCATCCATCTCCTACCTCCGTCACCTCCTACCTTCATCAAATCGTACCTCTATCGACTCCTACTTCCGACCTTCGTCGCCTCCTACCTTTGTCTTCTCTTACCTTCATTTCCTCATACCTCCTACCTCTGTCGCATCCTATCTCTGTAGCATCCTATCTTTGCTGCATCCAATCTCTGCAGCATCCGATCATTGTCGCATCCCATCTCTCTGTGTCCTACATCTGTCGCCTCCTACCTGTGTTTGCTATCTTTATCGCCTCCTACCTTCACCGTATCCTACCTCCATCACCCTACCTCCGTCATCTCGTTCTATGTCGTCTACTTCTCCATTGCCTCATTATCCGTTTCTCCTTTTTTGTAGTCTCCAATTCCACCCGCTCCTTCTTTGTCTTCTCTAGCACCATACACTCTTCTTCCATTGTATCCTTCTCCGTTATGTTATTCTCACTCATCTCCTTTACACTTTCTCTTTCTATGTTGTCCCATTGTTTGACATTTACAACTACATGCTCTTCTTCTCTGTCTCTTCTTATTATCGTCTCCTTCTCCCCCGCCTCATTCTCTGCGGTCTTAAAGCTATTATACTCTTATTTAACATCTCATTCCTTGTTGTCTCTGAATCCATCATCAAATTCTCCATCATCATTAACAATCTTATCTCCTTCTCTGTAGTCTCCTTTCCAGTAACATTCTTTGTTAACTCCCCCGCTCTCCGTCTCCATCATGTTATTCTCCATCATCTCCAAATGCATAGGGGCAGGAGACCATGGAGGAACTGGAGCCCTACGCCGCGTCCAACTCATACACCCAACCGCGTCCAGCTCCTACTTCTGTCGCAAATTCCTACCTCCATCGCATCCATCCCCTTCCTCTGTCGCCTCCTATCATCGTCGAATCGTACCTCCATCGACTCCTATTTTCGACCTTCGTTGTTTCCTATATTTATCATCTCATACTTTCATCTCCTCATACCTCCATCGCAATATACCTCTGTCGCCGCCGACCTCTGCCCCCACCGACCACTATCGTTGTCGACCTCTGTCGCATCCTACCCACCTACCGTTGATGTCTCCTTCGTTTTACCATAGTCGCCTCCTACTTGCCTCTCCACCTACCTCATTCTCCTCTTACCTTTGTTGTCTTCTACCGACGTTGACTTTGTCGTTATCTACCTCTGCCCCCACCACCCTCGTCGCACTCAGGAGGTGGCAACACAGGAGCAGGAGGAGGTGGGGGAGGACCTGGAGCCCTCTGTCGCACTCGCATCCAATTCATAACTCCGACCTTCGTCGCCTCCTACCTCTGTCTCCTCCTACCTCCATCATCATGTAACTTCATCTCGTCCTACCTATGTAGCTACCAACCTCATTTGCCGCCGAGCTCCGTTTCCTCCTACCTCTATCGCGGCCTACCTCCATCGCCTCCTTCTTCCGTTGTATCCTACCTCCTATCTTATACCTTAATCGCCTTATACTCCACCACCTTCTACTTCCCTCACTGCCTACCTCTGTCGCTTCCTAATTTGTTGTCTCCAACCTTTGTCGCCTCTGTACATCGTCGCTCCTACCTATGCCCCCCCCGTCTCCTCCTACCTCTGTACTTCGTGCCTCCTACCTCCTACATTCGTCGCCTCCAACCTCCGGGGATGACAGAGGGGGAAACATATGTGGGGACGATGGAAGGGGTGGGGGCATATGGATTTAGAGCTTCATGAATGATAAAGTGTGTGGAGGGGGGGGGGGGGGGGGGGTGAATGATGGGGATTACGAATAGGGTGAGGGACACCGATGCCCTGAAGAACAGTGGGACGACGGAGGGGACCACGAAGCAGGCGATGGGTGAGGTTAATGGTAAGGGAGGACGACTGAGGAGGAGGAGAGAAGGACAGAGTGGGGCACCGGAGGAGGGGACCACTGAGGAAGGGACGAGGAAGGTTTGTGTTTTAGGGTCAGGGGATTCGACGGGGGGCAGGGGGCGTCCGGAGCTGGAGCATCTAGAGTGCCTTCCGTCGCACCCAGCTCCTACCTCTGCCCCATCCAGCTCCTACCTTCATCGCCTTCTACCCTCATCACATCCTACCTCCGCTGCATCCTACCTCTGCGATATCCTACCTTCGACCTCCGTTGCATCCTACCTGCTACCTCCATCGCCTTCTACCTGGTACCTATGTCACCTCATGCCCGCTACCACCGTTTCTTCCTACTTCGCCGCATCCTACCTCGGTCGCCTCCTACTTGTGTCTTCTTCTATATCCATTGCCTCCTACCCCCTAACTTCGTTTCCTCCACCTCCGTCGCCTTCGTCCTCTGCTGCCTCCTGCCTCTGTCGTATCCTACCTCCGAACTTCGTCTCCTCCTACCTCTGACCTCCATCGCCTCCTACCTCTGCCACATCCTACCTTTGTCGCCTCTTACCTTCATCTCCTATCTTCATCGTGATGCAGTGGTAGGTCGACTGACTCAGGGTGAATGCTCTAAATGCAGCCCTAAATATGATGAGGTGTAATGCAAGTGCAGGAGTGGTCCGCTTAAAATTACAGCTAATAATTAATTAGTATAAGGTTAACAGCAGGGGCAACACGCAATCAAAAGTACTTGATTAAGGAGAACCAAATATTAATTTGCAAACAACAGAGGCGCAAATAATTTCTAAGCGCGCGCGGAATAAATCCCGCAAATTGTACAACAAATAAAATATGAGCACAATAGAATTATAATCCACCACAGTACAAGTGCCAAAATAAACAACGAAAAGAAATGACTTTTAAAACAATTCACGCGTGCAGGCGGCGATGACAGCGACTGGAGGGCATCGAAGGTCGTAGCAAGCGGGCAAGGTGTCGGGAGTGTAGATCGGGGCTGATTGGGACGTGGATGGGTTTAAAGGTTGCTGTCTTAGGGGTTTGGATTGGGTGGAGGCCGGCGGGAGGGTAAGGGTTAGGGAAGATGGTGACTGGGCTGGCAATGGGTGTCGGAGAGGGAGTAGGGGCTGTTGTTGGCTGTCGGAGAGGGAGGAGGGGCTGGTGTTGGCTGTCAGAGAGGGAGGATGGACTGATGTTGGCTGTCAAAGAGGTAGGAAGGGTTGGCTTTGGCTGTCGGAGAGGGAGGAGGGCTGGCGTTGGCTGTCGAGGAGGGAGGAGGGCTGGCGTCGCACCAGCGGGAGGAGAATGATGGAATCGCTTTTTACGGTGACCGACGGTTAGGAAGAGGAACTCCCAAACTCATGATGCCCACAACAGTGCCCGCCTGCAACTTAAATAACCCCTACAAATAACTGCATGGTAACTGCACCTAATTAAAACCCCTAAATCGAACGGCTCACAAAGTTTTGTTCGATCGGGGATAAAATACAACTCCAAATAAAAAGTATAAAACATAAAACTGTCTAAAACATGCATCAGAATGCGACCATGGACTTCTATCGCCCGTCCGAAGAGCGGATCACCGCCTCCTGCGGGTATACACGCGCGTCAGTCGCGTAGCATCGTCAACTCCCACTGGCTTAAAGGGACTCAACTCCGATGAGTGTAGATGGTTGTACTCGCTGAGCAGCCGTGGGGCGAGTCTCTGAAGCTCCTCCGAGGAAATCCAAGTAGCATCATGCGAGGACCGGTCGCTCCAACGGACAAGATAGCGTATGGTATCTCGACCGCCCGCAGTGTAGAAGTCGTGTCCGATGATCTAGTTCATGTCGCTGGTAGAAGCCGATGGTACCGTCTGGTAAAGATGTATCTCCGTCTGATGCTGCTCTAGCTCCGTCTGGTAAAGATGTATCTCCGTCTAGTAAAGGTGTGTCTTCGTCTGGCGATGGTGTCGGTGGAACCGTCGATGGTGCAACTCGATCTGCATGACGCAACGCCGCAGGTGGTAACACATAGGGACTAGCAGAGGTAATAGGAGAAGAAGGCTCAGGTGGTGGGGCTATGGGAGATGAAGGCTCGGGTAGAGGTGTGGTGAGTGCGTCCACATACATATGCTCCTCGTAGTAAGGAGTCAAATCCTCGATGTTGAATACCCGGCTGATGCCCATACCATGAGGAATATGTATCTCATATGCATCCGTACCAATCCGTCGTACGACTGTATAGGGGCCCATTCTGCGTGTGCTTAATTTCTTTGCTGGTCCTTGTGGGACCCTCTCAAATCGAATGCGAATTAATACATGTTCCCCCGCCTCAAATGTTTGTTCCCGCCTGTGCCGATCTTCTTGATTCTTATAATAATAATTACTTGCTACCATCTTCTTACGGACCGACTCGTGTAGTGCATGCACGTGCTGAATGAAAGACTCAGCAGACTCACTTGGTCTGGACCCTTGGGGAACATCCACTAAGTCAACTGGTTTCCTAGGCTCATACCCTAATATGATATGAAATGGACTCAAGCCTGTGGTCCTATTGACCGAGCTATTGTATGCAAATTTGGCTACGGGGAGGACAGAATCCCAGGTCGTTGGGCTATCCCCAACTAAGCAACGAAGTAGAGTCCCAAGACTACGGTTAACCACTTCAGTTTGTCCGTCCGTCTGTGGGTGGTAGGCGGAGGAAAACCTCAGAGCTGTACTCATCTTCCTCCATAAAGTCTTCCAGAAATAGCTCATAAATCGCACGTCACGATCAGAGACTATGGAGGAGGGGAGACCATGATACTTAAATACTTCTCTAAAGAATAATGCTGCCACTTGGGAGGCGTCAGCGGTTTTTTCGGCAAGGAATGAAATGTGCCATCTTGGAAAAATGATCCACAACAACAAATATAGTGTCGAGCTTCCTCAGAGTGCGAGGGCGCCCGAGAACAAAATCCATACTAATATCAGACTAGGGTCGCTCAGGGACCGTAGTGGAGTGTACAATCCCATGGGCTGGCGAAACCCCTTTGCCGTCTTGCAAACCCCGCAATGCCTAACTACCCTGGTGACATCTTTCTTTAGGCCAGGCCAGAAGAAACAATCCTCAACCAATGCGATCGTCATATCTCTACCAAAATGCCCCGCAGCTCCGCCTGCGTGTAAATCCCAGATAAGGAAATCTCGGAGGGAAGACTGAGGAATGCAGAGACGAGAACCCATAAATAAATACCCATCGAATATCGAGTAACCCTCCCGAAGATCGGGCGAGGCCTTCGAAAGCGCTGTATAAACATCCCCAAAATCATGGCACTCTGGGTAAGCATAAACTAGCTGCTCAAATCCCACTACGTGGGTGCTCATGGTGTGAAGAATGCTAACTCGGCGACTCAAAGCGTCTGCCGGCTTGTTCTCAACACTTACTCGGTGCTTAAGAACATAGTGAAACTCCTGCATTTTCTCTACCCATTTGGCGTGACGGTGACCCAATTTCTTCTGGGAATCGAGATATCTCAGGGCCTGATGGTCTGAATATAAAGGGAACTCCTTGTGCAGGAGATAATGTCGCCAGTATCGCAGTGCCTGCACAATGGCATAGAACTCCCAATCATAAATCAAATATTTCTGTAGGGCCTCGTTTAATTTCTCGCTAAAGTAGGCCACTGGGTGGCCTTCCTGGCTAAGTACTGCGCCGATACCGACCCCTGATGCATCACAAGCTACCTCAAAGGGTTTGGAGAAATCTGGTAGGCGTAAGAAGGGAGCGGTAAACAGCCTCTCCTTGATCTCCTCGAAGGCTCGAGTAGCAACCTTCGTCCAAACGAAGTCACCCTTACGGAGGCAGCTCGTATGGGGCGTCATGATCGATCTGAAGGCTCGGACAAACCTCCTATAGAAGGTGGAGAGCCCATGAAAACTACCGGCCTCATGGATGCTCGTAGGGATAGTCCACTCTCGAATTGCCCTGACCTTGTCAGGGTCAATAGAAATACCAGATGCTGATACAACATATCCCAAGAAATGAACGGATGTGAACAGGAATGAGCATTTATTCAAGTTGATGTACAGATGCTCCTTTCGGAAGAGCTCAAACACCAAGCGGATGTGACGTAAGTGCTCAGCGAGGCTCTGGCTGTAGATCAATATATCATCAAAATATACGACCAAGAATTTGCCCATGTAGGGCCGCAAGACATGTGTCATCACTCTCATAAATGTACTGGGTGCGTTCGACAATCCAAACGACATCACCATCCACTCATACAAGCCGTCCTTCGTTTTGAAGGTCGTCTTCCACTCATCCCCCTCTCTAACTCTAATCTGGTGGTACCCACTGCGAAGATCGATCTTCGAAAAGATCTGGGCACCAGTCATCGAATCCAAGAGATCATCGAGGCGGGGAATCAGAAAACGGTATTTCACCATGATCTTATTGATGGCACGACTATCAATGCACATGCACCAGCTCCTGTCCATTTTCGGGGTAAGAAGGGCCGGTACGGCACATGGGCTCAAACTCTCTCGTATAAAATTCTTCCGCAGAAGATCATCAACTTGCATCTTCAGCTCGTCCTGCTTAGATGGATTTAAGCGATAATGTGGAAGATTGGGCAAAGATGCCCCAGGAATAAAGTCAATCGCATGCTGGATGTCCCGCAGTGGGGGAAGCTCATCGGGGAGCTCCTCAGGCATAATGTCTACAAAGTCATCCATCAACTGCCGAACATCCGGATCAGTAAACACAGCCTAGCTAGGGATCTCGTCGGCCATCGTGGCTGTAACAATAAACATGACCCAATCTCTAGGCTCTCCCTCAAGAAATCACCGCTTCTCAAGACATGTAGGGGTCTCGTCGACCCAGCACTAGCTAACGAGTCAACTTTGCCCATGGGAGGATCCCTGGGCTGAGTCGGGGTAAGGGTAATCTTTCGACCCTTGTCTTAGAATACGCACGTGTTGGACCGTCCATAGCACGTGGCATCACGATCATAAAGCCAGGGTCTCCCAAGAAGAACGTGAGCGACGTCCATAGGAACAAAATCGCACCAAACCTGGTCATCAGTGGACGCTAAACGTATCAGAACCAGGCACCGCTGCGTGACATGTATGGTGGATTTATCCACCCACAAGACTCGGTAGGGATGGGGATGGGGCTCAGGTGTCAGTTGCATCCTCTCAAGTCCTTTCTTAGCAATAGCGATCTTGCAGGGGCCTCCTGCACTCGGGAAATATGTAAAGAAAATAGTGGTGCGCCGCCAATCCTACTCAGCACGAGGGGTATGGAGGATACGTCGGAGAACTCCCACCTCTAGCGCTCTCTCTGCATCGCTCTCCCATCCATCCTCTACAACGACAGTAACCTCCTCAATGGCAACGTCCTCAATCTCAGTGCTGGGCTCGCCTGAATCTTTAATCATCAAATTTCTTGTAGGGCATTGCGCTGCAAAATGCCCCATGCCAGAACAACGATAACATTAGACGCCCCCAGGCTTGGGGCCTCCAGGAAATTAGCTTTCATGTCGCGTCTGTGGGAGCGCGAGCGGTGGCATTGGATGTGGTAGGAGGGGGTCTCCTAGCTGTGATGGCATCGGGTCGTGTAGTCACCTGCCTCTGGCCGACGGAGCGTAAATACTGCTCGTACTCTAGTGCGAGCTGAAAAACCTGCTCTACCGACTCCATCCTATGGGGAATCATCTCCCTTCGGATATCTGCTTAAGGCCCGCACAAAAATGTGAAGCTATGGCGATGGGCTCCTCCTAAATGTCGCTACGAACTACGAGTTTGTCAAATCGTGACATGTAATCAGCAATAGAGAGAGTCCCCTGGCGTAGCGCGTGCAACTGATATAAGAGTTGATTTCGATTTGATGCGGGGAGGTATTTATCCTGTAAGAGTTGCTTCATCTCGTCCCATCGAGTGATGGGGTAGTAACCATCCCGCTCAAGAGACCTCTCTAAACTTGACCAATAAATTTGTGCTTGGCCAATTAATTTCATTTTCGCAAACCGTACGCGTCTCTCATCATTCATGTCAAACCAGTCAAAATAGTGATCTATATCCATGAGCCAATCACTAAACGCCCTCGGGTCCAGGTGACCATCGAAGGTGGGAGCATCAATACGGATCCGTGGGGTGATGTCATTGATGGAGGCCACCCATTCCTCTCAGTCCTTCTCCATCTCCCTGGTGATGAAGATCCCCACATGGATCCACACTTTGTGGGGGATGAGGACGTTGCTGATGATGCGAAAGCTGTCCACCACTTGGAGTTTGATGATTGTGATGGTCGCTGCCGCCAACTTGAGGATTCGGACGTTGCCGCGACAACCCCCGTCGACGTCGCACCGACATCTCTACTTCTTGGGATACATGCAAATATATGATTATAAATTATTTTCCAACTCTTGGGATAATATTTATAATTATATATTTTTATTTACGCATTTTTATTTTCAGCATTGCTTTTAATTTGGGACTGTTTATTTTGTGGCCTGCGTTTAGCCGTCCATTTGAATTTTTATTAGTTTGGCTGCGTTTAGCCGCCGTATGTGTGTGAGCCTATAAATAGGCCAAACTCTATGTTAATTTTAGATTTGATGAAATTGAAATAAAACTTTTCCAAAACCTAAAAGTTTCTCCCTCTCATCTTCCTCCTAGCCACCGCCCCTAGGCTCCTCCCTCTCCCTTTGGCCGCCGTCCACTCTTCCTCCTCCTCCCCTCTTCTCGGCTCCTTCTCCCTTCCTCACTCCTCTCAACCTCTCCCTCCAAGGCCGACCGCCTCCATTTCCCTCTTGAAGAATTTCGGCCAGCCACCAAGGTGCTTGTGGAAGGAGATCTCTTGGCTCGGATTTGGCTCTAAGGGCTTGATCGTTGTGGAAGCGGCGAAGGCGAACATGCACTACATCAAGTGACTCGTCTCCGGTGATCTCCGCGGACAAACAATCTTTAGGATTCCTATATCTCGGATCTACGATTCCGAGGGGGTAACGAACTCTCTACTCGTGTGATTCTTTACTTAGATAGTTCTGTGGTGGCTAGATCTATGACGTGGTCTTTGAATCGTTGATTTTCTCGCGGATTTTCTTTATTTTGAATTGGTATTTTGATCTTGGATTTTATTTTAATTCGATGAGGAGTGGCGATCCTCTTTTGTTTTTGTTGGGGGAGATTTTCCGTTTCCAAAATCTTTACCTTTTTCGGAAGATCTCTCTTTGGTAGCCAACAACAATCGCTCGATCGGGTCGTGTGGATCCTTTTAGCCGGGAGCGAAATTGGCCCATAGCCTCCTTCCGTTCCCTCAAGGTGTGGCTGCCCGTGCGTGATAAATAACGTGAATAAAAATCATTCCGCGAGTTGGCTGCGTTCGTTCATGCTTGTGTGAGATTAGGAAGCGTTGGGAGTAAACTAATTGATTGCGCACGAGTGAGTGAACCCAAACATCCTTGCCTACATTAATTTGGTATCAAAGCGTGGTTCGTGTCGATTTCTTAATTGACACATTCCTTAGGTTTTCTTAGAACGCCGGCACTCACAATCTTCACACGATTTTGCGCTCAAAAATAAATAAATAAAAAATAAAATTTTGTCGGTGTACAACCCCGATATTCGCCAGGCAAGTAGACGGCCACAAGAGGCCGAGAATGGAGCTCGCTGTAGGGCGAGCGCGAAGGGTCGACGAGACAAGCGCTCGCGGGTATGTTCGTCGAACTCCCCCGGCCTCGTCGACCATACCCCCGCTCGATGGAATCAACAGAAGTCGGCAGTGTTCCATGCTAATTAAAGCCATAAGAGACGACCTCGCCGGAAAGCTCGCGAGATCGGACCTCGGCAGATACCGCTAGGAGGGGGCCAGCGAGGTCCTCGCAGGGCGATCACCTTGGAGTGGCACCGCGGGCAGGACTCGCGAGAGGGCCCGCGAGAGCACCCCACAGGAAGGTTCTCGCAGTTTCTTGCCCATAAGCCGATAGGGTCAAATCACCCTTTTACCCTTAGTGGTCTGCCTCTAGCCTCTCCAAACAGCGGAGTTTGGATGTTAGCAGACCCATTTGGGGTGCGTATAGTAAAATCAAAAGGTGGAATACTGCTATTTGCAGGCCATTTCAAAAAACCTATAAATAGGACCTTAAGGGCACCTTTGAAGAGGATTCCACTTCAGCTTCGCTCTCCTCAGGCTTACTTTGGTTAGCATTTCCAGAGCTCTCCAAGGTGCCCGAGTCTCAGCTTTGGCTTGGGAGGGGAAGCGCTCAACGATCTTCCGGGTTAGTGGAGTGACCTCCTGTTGGGTTTTCTGTACCCCTCGAAAGGGATGACATATCAAATATGTGCAGCGGAAATAACAAGAACAACCCAAAAGAAGCTAACGAATCTTGCGGTTTTCATGATTCAAGAGGATAAGCAAATCGAAATACAAAGTACCTTTGCGGGATTGAGTGAACACTCAACCAAGGTGCTCCAAAGAGAAATCCGAAATCTGAGTTCCAAGAACCGAAATGTATCGGCTCCTCTACAGCGATCCACATGAACGATGGAGAACCCTAGCTTCTTGTCGCACAAAAACTAGGTCGGAGAAGGATGCTCTCAACGTCCCCACGGACTGCTCGATCCGATCCAGGGGAGGCGGCGACCGACAACGGCGACCAGCGGCGGCGAAAGGACGATCGGCGGAAGGACGATCGGCGGATGGAACGAGAATGATCGGAACACTTCCGTCTTTTGTTCTCTCTTGAAAGGGCTCAATCTGAAAACCGTCTCATTCGGAAGCCCTAAACACGTTCCTTTTATACGCAAGGCATAAAATAGGCTATCCGCAGACTAGACGAAAAATAGAACATTTCTGTCCAGATTTACATTCGCCAAATTCGACTAATCGATATAACCGAATTCGACTAATCACTATAACTGAATTCGGTGAAAGCAATTCGACGAATTCGTTTATATAAATTCGGCTATATAAATTCGGCGAAACCCTTTCGTCGAACTGACCTGATTCGGCTAAACCCTTTAGTCGAATCTGTAATAAATTCGGTTAATCATATTAGCCGAATTTCATTAGTCGAATCAACATAATTCGGTTAATCACATTAGCCGAATTTGACACAATTCGGTTAAACCCTTTAGCCGAATATGTCATGTATAAACCCATTCGTTTAAACCCTTTAAACGATTTCCCGTTGAGACATTCTCAAATTAATTCCAAGCAGTCACAGGATTGTTCCTCCACTCATATCCAATATGAGTAAGGCCAACACAATCCTTTCTCCAATTTCTCCAAACGCTTTTATGTGCGACCCTATAGGCTCATATTGCGTTGGCAGCAAGACTAACCATTGATTGCTTTGAGATAACCACAGAAACTCCAATAGTCTCCCACTTGATCACAAATTATCAACAAAAGTCTCACAAACAATGAGCGGCATCTAGCAATACATCATTGCTACCCAAGCAATAAGAGTTCATAACTCAACAAGCCTGTCATGACCAAGGTATCAGTGTTGTCATGTCCCTTTGTCCTTTACATCCAGATAGAACTAGAGGCATGGACAGTGTCACCCTCATAATCGTTCAATCCTAGTTTCTTGATCCAGAATAGACTGTCCGAAAATTCGTGAGCTCAATATCACATATTGACTCTACCAAGCATGGCCATGCATTTCTCAGTCTCATTCCATCAAGGGGCCCATGGATGTAACTCCTATAATATAGGAGGACAAATCTCATATCTACTCACACACAAACATCCAAATGATTCGTAACATACCCAACAACCACCCTTATCGTCAACCTTTCTCAAGAGAAGACTTTAGATGGCATCAAAGTACGCTCTTCCTCACTCGATGAATGTTGTGGCTTTAGGTCAAAGAACCACAAACACCATTGCCAGCTGAGATCTACTTATGACACGTTCATTTAACAATTCACAAAGTAATCTCAAGGTGGGTCTGTCCAGTACAACTTGTTCACTAACAAGTCCCATGTGATGACTTGATATCACAATATCATGACCTATGAGAACTGGTCATCAGTCAACGCACATGCTAGTCTCAATGTATCATCATTTTCCTTAACTTCTAAGATGATACTCCGACCAAGGACCATTTAAGAATGAAGCTTCTTATAAACATAGGCTCTCACATTCAAGTCACGTACTTGAATTCCTATGGAAGCAAACACTCTAAGGGCATTTATTATGCTAATTAATCTTATCAGACATATATAAATGACATAATAAAAGAACTTGTCATAAATATAAAATGAAATACATAATACATTTTACAATTCATCCAATGAACAAACAACCAACAAATATGCAATCCACAAGGCTCCCACTAAAGATAATCATTCAGGTATCTAATACCCATTGATCTAACATGACCATCATGCTTCTTTTGCGCAGGAGGCTTTGTCAGTGGATCCGCTATATTTTCTTCAGTCGGTACTCTGCATATGCTCACATCTCCTCGATCGACAATCTCTCGAATAAGATGGAAGCGCCGAAGTATGTGCTTGGAGCGCTGATGAAATCTAGGTTCCTTAGCTTGTGCAATTGCACCGTTGTTGTCACAGTAGAGAACTACGGGATCAACAATGCTAGTAACTACATCAAGCTCGCTGATGAATTTCCAAATCCATACAGCCTCCTTCGCCGCATTTGCTGCAGCGATATACTCAGCCTCAGTCGTAGAATCAGCAACTGTCTCTTGCTTGGAACTCTTCCAGCTTACAGCTCCTCCATGAAGGCAAAACACTAAACCTGACTGTGACTTTGAGTCATCTCTGTCAGTCTGGAAGCTTGCATCCATGTAACCCTTTACAACGAGCTCTTCCTCTCAACCAAACACCAAGAATGTATCCTTAGTCCTTCTCAAGTACTTTAGGATATTCTTGACAGCTATCCAGTGAGCATCACCAGGATCAGACTGATACCTGCTAGTCATGCTTAAAGCATATGAGACATCGGGTCGAGTGCATAACATTGCATACATGATTGATCCAATTGCCGAAGCATATGGAATCAACTTCATGCGGTCCTTATCTTCCAAAGATTTTGGACACTGGTCCTTAGAGAGACTCACACCATGTGACATGGGTAAGAATCCTTTCTTGGACTCAAGCATGTTGAACCGTTTCAACACCTTGTCAATGTATGTACTTTGGGTCAAACCTAGCAACTTCTTCGATCTATCTCTATAGATCTTAATACCAAGTATATGAGTCGCTTCGCCCAAGTCTTTCATAGAAAAGCACTTCCCTAGGTTGTTCTTAACAACTTGCATGGTCGGAATGTCATTCCAGATCAACAGTATGTCATCTACATACAATATCAGGAAGACAACAATGCTCTTACTAATCTTCTTGTAAACACAAGGCTCATCTTCATTCTTGATGAAACCAAACTCTTTGATTTTCTCATCAAAATGTAGATTCCAACTTCGAGAAGCTTGTTTCAATCCATAAATGGATCGATTCAACTTGCATATTTTAGTGGCTTCACTTGGAGATACAAAACCCTCGGGTTGTGTCATATACACTTCCTCAAGGATGTTTCCATTAAGGAAAGCCGTTTTGACGTCCATTTGCTAGATCTTGTAGTTATAATACGCAGCAATAGCAAGTAGAATTCTGATGGACTTGACCATTGCTACAGGGGAAAAGGTTTCATCATAGTCAACACCATGAATTTGCCTGAAACCTTTAGCCACCAGCCGACCTTTGAATGTCTGTACATTCCCATCCATGTCGGTCTTCTTCTTGAAGATCCACTTGCACCCTATGGGTCGTACCCCTTCAGGTGGTTCCACCAAGGTCCAAACTTGGTTTGTGTACATGGAGTCCATTTCAGATTTCATGGCCTCAATCCACTTCTCGGAGTCAGGTCCATTCATAGCCTCTTGGTTGTTGATGCCGAAATTGTCCCCACGCCCTCGAGAAGGAAAGAGAGGGGGTAGTGGTCGAGTAGCTGATTACTTGAGTCGCAAATGAAGAGCTAAACGAGAGAAAAGAAGAGGGGGCCGCTAGCTTGCGGCGAGGCCAGACTTCGCCCGCCGCGGCAAATGCCACTCCTGCGGCGGGCTTTCCCTTTATTTAATAATCTTTATTACAGCTCGTTGTGTTTAGTACATGGAAATACAATTAATACAAGAGAGTTGCGGGTAAGAAAAGAAAGCTGTTCGGGCTGTTTGCTGAGGTCGCCCGGACAGGTCACCCGGGCTGTTTGCTGAGGCCGCCCGGCCTATTGTTGAGACCGCCCGAACTGGCAGTTAGGAGTTCGTCGGTCAGACCGCTAGTAGTTGCGGTCTGGCTATTTCTAGCCGCCAGTTTTGTCCCCCAACTTGCCTGTCCTCTGTTCATGGTCGAGGGTCCTATTTATAGGCTCTGGGTCGATGTCGTCACCTCCGGTGAGCCGGTGACCGGATCCCTACCCGCGCGGTTTGAACAATGTAGGCCGCCTACCCGCGCAGTCTGAAGGACGAGACCGCCTACCCGCGTGGTCTGAAGGACGAGATCGCCTACCCGCGCGGTCTAAAGGAGGAGGCCGCCCCTGCTGGGTCTGAAGGGGGAGGCCGCCTACCCGCGCGGTCTGAAGGACGAGACCGCCTACCCGAGCGGTTTGAAGGACGAGACCGCCTACCCGCGCGGTCTAAAGGAGGAGGCCACCCCTGCTGGGTCTGGAGGGGGAGGCCGCCTACCCGTGCGGTCTGAAGGACGAGACCGCCTACCCGTGCGGTCTAAAGGAGGAGGCCGCCCCTGCTGGGTCTGAAGGGGGAGGCCGCCTACCCGTGCGGTCTGAAGGACGAGACCGCCTACCCGCGCGGTCTAAAGGAGGAGGCCGCCCCTGCTGGGTCTGAAGGGGGAGGCCATCTACCCGCTCGGTCTGAAGGACGAGACCGCTTACCCGCGCGGTCTGAAGGACGAGACCGCCTACCCGCGCGGTCTAAAGGAGGAGGCCGCCCCTGCTGGGTCTGAAGGGGGATGCCGCCTACCCGCGTAGTCTGAAGGACGAGACCGCCTACCCGCGCGGTCTAAAGGAGGAGGCCGCCCCTGCTGGGTGACCTGAGGAAGGAGACCGCCCCTGCTGGGCGGGCAGGAGATCCCTAGCCGCATGACCTGTAGGAGAAACGCAGAAAAAATCTCCTCGAAAAGGATCGCCGATTTCTAGGTAAACATTGGTAGGTTGCAGGCTCATCATCATGATCCATAAGCAACACATTACCTATTTGAGTCATCAGAAATCCATATCTCTCAAGCTCAAATCTTGGTCTACCAGATCTACGTAGGACTTGTGTTTCTTGAGCAGGCTCTCCAGCTACAACTTCTTGTAGTCCTTGCTCAAGTTCCAGTTCTGGTTCGTTCATTGTTTGTGGCTCTTGAACTTCTTCAAGTTCTACCTTTGCAGTCTTTCTGGATAAGAACTCTTTCTCCAAAAAGACACCAGTCCTTGCGACAAACACTTTGCCCTCAGACGGCAAGTAGAAGTAATATCATTTGGTTTCCTTAGGATACCCCACTAGATAACATTTATTCGATTTGGGCTCCATCTTGTTAGGCATTTGACGTCGCACGTATGCCTCACAGCCCCAAATCTTGATGAACGACATACTAGGACGCTTCCCAGTCCATATCTCATATGGTGTCTTTAGAACCATTTTCGTTGGAACTCGATTTAGTGTGAAAGCAGCAGTCTCTAAAGCAAAACCCCAAAAGGAAACGGGTAAATCTGCATGACTCATCATCGATTGCACCATGTCTAACAAGGTACGATTCCTCCTCTCAGAAACACCATTATGCTGAGGTGTTCCGGGTGGAATGAGCTGTGATACAATACCACACTCTTTCAGATGATCACAAAACTCATGACTCAGATATTTGCCACATCGATCAGATCGGAGTGCTTTTATCCTTTTTCCCAGTTGGTTCCCCACTTCATTTTTAAACACTTTGAACTTTTCAAAGGTCTCGGATTTGTTCTTCATAAGAAACACGTATCCGAATATACTGAAATCATCTGTAAATGTAACGAAGTAGTAGAACCCACCTCTAGCCATAGAACTCATGGGTCCGCATACATCACTATGTATTATACCCAAGAGATCATTAGCCCTCTCATTACAACTAGTGAAAGGAGCTTTTGTCATCTTGCCTAATAAACATGACTCGCATCTCTCAAATGGTTCATAATCAAATGAGTCCAGTAGTACATCTTTATGGAGCTTGGATATGCGTTTCTCGTTTATATGGCCTAAACGACAATGCCAACGGTACGAAGGATTTGAATCATTTGTTTTTAGTCTTTTAGTATTTTCTATGTTATAGATCAGATGGTCTAAGTTCAAAACATATAAACCATTAAACATTTGGGCAACGCCATAACAAACATCATTCTTATAAATAGAACAACAATTGTTCTTAATTACGAAAGAAAAACCAATCATGTCCAAACATGAAATAGAAATAATATTTCTAGTTATGGCAGGAACATAATAACAATTATCTAGTTCTATTACAAGCCCTGTGGGCAAAGAAACACAGTAAACACCAATAGCGATGGCAGCAATTCTTGTTCCATTCCCGGCGCGCAGGTCTACCTCCCCTTTACCCAGCATTCTTCTCCTTCTCAGTTCCTGCACATTTATACAAATGTGAGAACCACATCCGGTATCCAATACCCAGGATGAAGGAGCAGAAAGGTTTATTTCTATAACGAAAATACCTGAAGTGGAAGTCATACTTCCTTTCTTCTTCTGCAGATTTTCTAGATACTGAGGACAGTTCCTCCTCTAGTGCCCTGCCTTACCATAATGGTGGCACTTCCCTTCCTTAGCCAATCCTTTCTTTTTCAGTGCTGAAGACTTGGGATCAAGATGTGACTTAGGTCCTACCTTAGTCTTCTTGGTTCCCTTGACCTTGCCCTTACCTTTATGCACCATCAGTATGGGGCTAGCAGGCTTGGTCTTCTTCATGTTGATCTCGGCAGTTCTTAACATGCCTAGGAGCTCGGGCAGTGTCTTGTCAATTTCATTCATATTATAATTTAAGACAAACTGCTCGTAACTGTCCTACAACGATTGCAGGATCAGATCAGTGGCCAACTCTTGGCTCAAAGGAAACCTCAGTCTTTCAAGGCTCTCTATATACCCAATCATCTTGAGTACGTGAGTTCCTACTGGGTCTCTAGCTCCCATCTTACACTGAAATAACGCCCTGGATTTATTGAACCTCTCTTGGCGAGCTTGCCCTTGAAACATTTTCTTCAGGTGCTCAACCATCTCAAAACAACTCATGTTCTCATGTTGCTTCTGAAGCTCAGAGTTCATAGTCGCGAGCATAAGGCATTCAACATCGAAGGAGTCATCTCCATACTTCTTATAAGTATCTTTATCTACACGTGGTGCATTAGAGGCTGGCTCTTCAGGGGGATCTTCTTCCAAGAGATAGAGCTTGCGCTCTTGCCTGAGAACAATTCTCAGGTTTCTATACCAGTCAAGGAAATTTGTCCCATTTAGCTTATCCTTCTCAAGGATCGCTCTCAGGGACAAGGCGGAGTGAGATCCACTTCCCATGGATATTCTACAAGGAATTTTGCAAAGAAAAATTTTAGTACTATATTTCAAAATACATTTTATATAATGTTAATAAGGACTTTTATTAAAGAGCTCCCACTATTTTAATAAAATCAACAACCCTTGATATCGATTCTGAGAGTTTATGCGAGCTACTCTCTTAGTGGACAAGATCCGTATTTCACCAACACCATGAGTCCGCTTTGGCGTTCCTCTCATAATGCGGTTATTTAGGTAGACAACATTTGTCAATTGCATCACTATGCAACTCTTGTATGGTTGGTGAATAACTCTTTATTCGCATCCATCATATGGAGCATGCCAACCCTATGCCTCTAGGCACTCAACCTTTGAGGTCACCTAGTTAAGTTTGACCCGATGTCGACAGTGGGATATCACAATTATCCGCTCGCACCCTTACCAAGATAGATTAATGCACCTTGCTTTGGCAAGCCCACACTTCATCGATCGAGGCAGGAAGAGTGTCATCCATCGGAAGGCATCCGAATACTTAATATTAGATAAGGGATTTTATCTTTCAATTGATGAACATTTCATCGTGATTAACATTTAATCATGATTAACATTTAATCATAGTGCATAATCAGAAAATAAAAAAATACAACATTCACATTCCAGATACATCCCAGATGTGCACAAAAACAGTCTATCAACACTTTGACAAAACAGGGCTAAATTTGAGCATCTAGAACACTTCTAAATCTCCAGATTTACATGTATTGGACATATGAACAACGACTCCACAAGTGCAGTAGACAAGCTCGTCTCTCATGTCAGATTCAATAATCTAAACAATTGGTTTCACAAACCATTTTGAGGGATGGTTACTGCAGAGGAGAAACAACCTCTGAAACATGAAAATCGCAACGCAATCAGATGCGTTCCTGGCGGGGTTCCAAGGGGCCGTGCCCCTGGCGGTGCCTTAGGGGCAGAGCCCCTAACGGGGTCCAAGGGGCAGCGCCCCTGGTGGAACTCTCGCTGACCAATCGCATCAAATGTGATATCCCACCACTAGAAACCACACAAAATCACATCAAATGTGATATTCCAAGAAGAAATTAGGGCATCTAGAACACTTCTAAATGTCCCAATTTACACGCACATGACCGCAACCTCCCTCTGATACCACTGTTGGGTTTTCTGTACCCCTCGAAAAGGATGACATATCAAATATGCGCAGCGTAAATAATAAGAACAACCCAAAAGAAGCTAACGAATCTTGCGGTTTTCATGATTCAAGAGGATAAGCAAATCGAAATACAAAGTACCTTTATGCGATTGAGTCAACACTCAACCAAGGTGCTCCAAAGAGAAATCCGAAATCCGAGTTCCAAGAACCGAAATGTATCGGCTCCTCTACAGCGATCCACACGAACGATGGAGAACCCTAGCTTCTTGTCGCACAAGAACTAGGTCGGAGAAGGAAGCTCTCAACGTCCCCACGGACTGCTAGATCCGATCCAAGGGAGGCGGCGACCGACGGCGGTGACCAGCGGCGGCGGAAGGACGATTGGCGGATGGAACGAGAACGATCGGAACACTTCCGTCTTTTGTTCTCTCTTGAAAGGGCTCGATCTGAAAACCGTCTCATTCGGAAGCCCTAAACACGTTCCTTTTATACGCAAGGCATAAAATAGGCTATCCGCAGACCAGAGGAAAAACAGAACATTTCTGTCCAGATTTACATTCGCCGAATTCGACTAATCGATATAACCGAATTCGACTAATCACTATAACCGAATTCGGCGAAACCATTTCGACGAATTCGTTTATATGAATTCGGCTATATAAATTCGGCGAAACCCTTTCGTCGAACTGACCTGATTCGGCTAAACGCTTTAGTCGAATCTGTAATTAATTCGGTTAATCATATTAGCCGAATTTCATTAGTCGAATCAACATAATTCGGTTAATCACATTAGTCGAATTTGACACAATTCGGTTAAACCCTTTAGCCGAATTTGTAATGTATAAACCCATTAAACGATTTCGCGTTGAGACATTCTCAACTTAATTCCAAGCAGTTACAGGATTGGTCCTCCACTCATATCCAATATGAGTAAGGCCAACACAATCCTTTCTCCAATTTCTCCAAACGCTTTTATGTGCGACCCTATAGGCTCATATTGCGTTGGCAGCAAGACTAACCATTGATTTCTTTGAGATCACCTCAAAAACTCCAACACCTCCTCGCTGCGACTAAGGTCTTAGTTTTCTTCCTAGTCTGCGGTCTACCTTCTCCGAGGGATCAGTAAGGGCTAGCCGCCCCTCGTTTCGGCGAGGGCCCCGAGCTCCACAAGAGGCCGAGAAATTGGTTTCAACATTTTGGTGCGGTGAGCGTGGAGCGCGGCTGGTCCAAGAAAGTTTCGAAGAGCAGATATGACGGGAGGCGAGGATCAGGGCGAGGGGTTCAGCGAGTCACCATAGGTGGTGACGCCGAGGATGTTCGCGGACTTCAGGCGGGAGGTGCTCGACACCTTCGGGCTCGCGGTCGCGGCACTGCGAAGCGAGTTCGCGACCCCGGCACTCCAGGCGACCCTTCCCCCAGCAGCAGTTGGCGAGAACGCCCCAGGGGGGAGGGCAGGGAAGGAAGTTGCGGGAAGTACAGTGCAGGACTTAGAAGGGGGAGTGCTGTTCGCCAGTCCGGCGAGCTCCGTGCCGGCAAGCTCTGTGCCGGCGAGCTCCGTGCCGGCAAGCTCTGTGCCGGTGAGCGCGGTGCAGTCGAGCGAGCGTCCGAAAGACATGGCGACCGTGGGAGTGGTCCAGGCGAATACCGCCCTCGCGAGCGCAGCCCTCGCGAGCCCGAGTCTGGCGAGAGAGTTTGGGGGTCGCACGGAGCGTGAACGGGTAGCAGAAGGGGGAACTTTCTGCACCTGCCCCGGCAGGGTTCGGTGAGTGGGACAGGGTGTACTACAACGGCAGGGATGACCCTTCCAACATCTCCAGTCTTTTGAGGACTCGGTCTCCATCAGGCCTATGTCGGACGCTTTCAAGTGTCGGCTCTTCGCCATCACTCTTAAAGAAAAGACCAGGGACTAGTTCCATCAACTCCCTACAGGGTCGATCTATGCTTTCGAGGATCTACGCAGGAGCTTCTTGTTGCGATTCTCAACGGCAAAGAAGAGGAAGAAGGACGCCGAGTCCCTCTTCAAAGTGAAGCAGGAACCAAAGGAGTCATTGGCTCGCTACGCGGATCGGTTTCAAGAGGAAGTGCTGCTCACTCAGGAGATGCCACGATTTGCACTACAGCTCGCTTTCACCGTCGGGCTAAGGGAGAGCTTTTTCAAAATGGCTTTAAAGAGGAAAGCCCCCGTCTCCTACGAAGAGTTGATGGAATGGGTGGCGGAGGAGATTGAGAGTGAGGAGGCCAACCCAGAGCTCACCAAGCGGTTAGCCAAGCTCAGTGAGCCAGAGGTCAGGCAGCAAGAAGTAAGGAGAAGGGAAGTGCCCACGGTCCCGGAGGGGGAGTGGAGGCAGCGTGCCGAAGGAATGCAAGGTCAGGGAAGAGGTTATGGCCCGGGAAGGGGTAACTTCTATGGAGGACAAGGAAGACCCCACCAGTTGGGGTGGTGGCAGGGTCCGAGGCAGCTGCCTCCCCCGCGTCAGCAAGCCATGGCGATCAGGCGGGGAAGAGGAGGAAGAGGAAGAAGAGAAGAGGCTAGAGAGGAAGCAGGGGGAGGAAGAAGGAGAAGGAATAGGGTGGCGGAAGGTGAAGCAGGGGAGGTGGCGTTGCGGTATTGTGACTTCCACGATGAGGAAGGTCACGTGACGGCCACCTGCTCAGAGTTCCTAGAAACAAAAAGGAGCCGAGTGCCCGCACCGAGGCAACAACAACAGGTGAGAATCGAAGAGGTCGAGCCTCGAGGAGAGGAGGAAGAAAGGTGTGAAGACAAAGTTGATGTGGGGAGTAGAGGAGGGATCGGGGTGATCCATGGGGGGGTAGGGGTGGAGGCGACCCACAAGGCTAGCCTCCATACCATCTATCGGCGGAGCGTGGCCTCAACATCCACTGCTCCACCCCCAGCACAAAGAATCACTTTCTCCCAGAAGGACATGCCAAGCTACGAGGACCCGTTCTGCGATGCGCTGGTCATCCAGACCGCCATCGAGAACTTCACCGTCTCGCGGATTCTAGTTGAAAACAGTAGCTCGGTCGACGTCGTCTTCAAGAAGGCGTTTGATGAGATGAAGGTAGAATCCAAGAGGGTGTTGGCCTCGGATGGCCCCCTATTCGGCTTTTCAGGAGAAAGGAAGGAGGTAGAAGGTGGAGCGGGGCTCCATGTGACCCTCGGAGGGCAGTCCCGGAACTTCCGCTTCGTGATAGTAGACGCCCCAAGCAGCTATAGCACCATCTTCGGACGGCCTCTCATCAGCGCGTTTAGATGCATCCCTTCCACCTTCCACCAGTGTCTAAAGTTCAACGCAGGTGGAGTCCAGGTCTGGATCCGAGGAGACCCCAAGATGGCGAGACAGTGCTATGTGACGGCTGTCAACACCATCACCTGGATGGGGGAAGCGGAGGAGTTCGATAAAATGATGGAGGAGGCGGCAGAAGCCAGAGGAGAGAAAAGAATCGAGGAGAGGATGGAGGGAGAAGAGGTTCATGCCCAGGAAGGGGTCGCGGAGAGGCCCAGGGCGGGGAGAGGAGAAGAAGAGGGGAAAGGAGAGGGTGCCAAGGAAGGAGGGGCGGAAGAGTTGGTGATGGTAGGAGGGGCCGAGTCGGAGGAAGGAGCCCAAGCGCTCGCGTGCGGTGGAGAGGAGAAAAATGCTTGGGGAGAGCAATCCAGGCTGGAGGCCATGGATGAGGTCATGGAGCTTGAAGTCACCACTCGGCTCGGGGTGGTGGAAAAGGTCCGAGTCAGTTTAGAGCTCAATCCGAAGGAGCAGGCCGAGATCCTGGCTTGCGTGCAGAAGAATGTGGATGTCTTCGTTTGGAGCGCCGCGGAGATGCCCGGGATCGATGAGGATGTGGCTTGCCACCGCCTCAACCTCGACCCCGACACCCGCCCCATCCGTCAGAAGAGGAGGTCCGTAGCGGACAAGCTTGAAGAACCCATCCGAGAGGAGGTGGGTAAACTCCTGCAGGAAGGTTTTTTATCGGAGATCCAGTATCCAGGCTGGGTCTCCAACGTAGTCATGGTAAAAAAGGGAGGAGGTAAGTGGCGCATGTGTATCGACTTTTCACTTCTTAATAAATCATGCCCGAAAGATTGCTACCCCCTACCTAGAATCGACGCGCTGGTTGACTCAGCCGTTGGTTTCTCTGTAATGTCTTTCTTAGATGCTTTTTCAGGTTATCATCAAATCCGCATGCATCCCCCGGACATCAAGGATGTTTCCTTCATCACGGGGGATGGATGTTACTGCTATAAGATGATGCCCTTCGGGCTCAAGAATGCAGGTGCTACGTACCAAAGGATGATGGATAGGGTCTTCCACGAGCAGAAAGGAAGAAATTTAGAAGTCTATGTTGATGACCTCATGGTGAAAAGTCGGGACCATGGGTCTCACCTCCGAGACCTTGAAGAGACGTTCGGGACTCTACGAAAGTACAAGATGAAACTCAACCCCTTGAAGTGTGTCTTCGGGGCTGGCCGGGGGAAATTCCTAGGCCACTTACTAACCCCGGCAGGAGTAGAACCTAATCCAGACAAGGTCAAGGCAATAATGGAGTTGGATTCGCCATGGAACCCGAAGGAGGTTCAGAGCCTCACAGGGAAGCTGGCCGGACTCAGCAGGTTCCTCTCCAAGGCGGGGGAGAAGTGTTCGCCCTTCTTTAAGGCACTAAGGGGCAACAAAAAGTTTGAATGGACTTCAGAATGCGAGGGAGCCTTCCAAGCCTTGAAAGAACAACTCACCCAAACCCCCCTACTCTAAGGGCCGAGATCGGGAGAAGACCTATCCCTATACCTAGGAGTAGGGTCGGAGGCAATGAGTGCAGTGTTGGTCCGGGAGGAGGGGAGAAAACAATTCCTTATCTACTATGTCAGCCGAGTGATGAAGAAGGCGGAGCTCCGATATCCAATCTTAGAGAAGTTGGCTTTCGCATTAGTGGTGGCGGCGTGGAGGCTCCGGCCCTACTTTTAGGCACACTCCATCAGAGTAGTGACGGACCACCCGCTTGGCAAAATCATGGAAGGGGTGGAACACTCGGGAAGATTGGCAAAATGGTCTGTAGAGCTGAGCGAGTTCGATATTACGTTCATACCCAGGACATCCATCAAGGCCCAAGCAGTGGCGGACTTCATGGCCGACTACACGACCGAGGTGGGTGAACACAAACCGCCTCCCCCAGTAGCATGGAGGATGTTGGTGGATGGTGCCTCAGGAAAGCACTCCTATGGGGGGGGGGGGGGAATCATCCTAGTGAGTCCTCAAGGGACAAAAATCGAGCAAGCCCTGAACATCCATTTTCCAATTACCAACAACCAAGCGGAGTACGAGGCAGTGATAGCAGGCCTGCGGATAGCTAGAGAGCTGGGAGTGCAAGATGTGGAGGTCTCGACGGACTTCATGGTGGAAGCATGCCAAGTCAAGGGAGAGTTCGAGGCAAAGGACCCGACTCTTCTGCGATACTTGGAGAAGGTTAAGGGAATCATCGGGCAATTCAACACTTTCTCCATCAAACACGTGCCAAGGGAAGAGAGCACTCCCGTGGACCTCCTAGCCAAGTTCGGTCCTCGAGCTGGAGGGACGGTTTCAGAACTCTTCCGGCCCTCCATCGAGGAAGGAGAGCTGATGGAAGTAGATCAGCGGGTCTCGTGGATGGATCCCTTCATCTCTTTCTTAACATCAGGGAAGTTCCCGAAGGAGACATAGACAGGCGACGCTTCAGGTATAAGCCGGCTTATTACTCTTTGCATGCAGGAGGGATGTACAGGAAGACTCTCTCGGGACTCCTGGCCCGTTGTGTTTCAGAGGAGGAGGTCCCGAGAGTCCTAGAAGAAATTCACTCCGGGGAGTGTGGGAGTCACTCCGGGAGCCAAACTCTGGAAGGAAGGGTGTTGAGATAAGGCTACTTCTGGCCCACCCTCATCAAGGATGCGGCGGAGTTCGCAAGGAGGTGTTCAAAGTGCCAACTCTATGCTCCACTCCAACTCCTCCCAGCTCAGAGACTCCGAGCCATCACACCTCCCTGGCCCTTCGCCATATGGGGGTTGGACCTAGTCGGCCCTTTCCCTCATGCTAGCGGCCAAAGAAGATTCTTGCTGGTAATGATCGATTATTTTTCCAAGTGGGTAGAAGTGAAAGCGCTCGCCAAGGTAACATCTCAAGTTGTAAGGAATTTTGTGTGGGGAGAGATAATTTGCAGGCACGGACTCCCTCTGGCTATAGTTACGGACAATGGGCCACAATTTGCTAGCGAAGAATTCATTAGCTTCTGCACCCAGCTTGGCATTGATCTCAGGTTCGCATCGGTTCACCACCCACGAAGCAATGGCCAGGTAGAAGCGGCAAATAAAATAATCATCAACCTACTGAAGAAGGTGGAGAACCTCCGAGGGAACTGGGTAGAGCAACTACCATCTGTCCTCTGGGCCCTGAGGACTACCCCTAACACCGCCACCGGGGATACCCCGTTCAAACTCTCTCATGGCTCCGAAGCAGTCCTTCCCATTGAGTTCGAAGTAAAGACCCCAGGGTGACCGCCGCAGGTGAAGGGGATGAAGAGTGGCGGGTGGCCAACGATGAAGAACAAAGGCTATCCTTAGACCTGGTGGAGGAACTTCGGGACCAGGCCACCATCAGGCAGGAGGAAATCAAGTGGCGAATGGCCCTGTATTTTGACAAGCACATCCGAGTAAAGCACTTTCAAAAAGGGGACCTGGTCTTGAAGAAGGTCGACGCGGCTGGGAGAGGGGCCGCGGTAGGTAAGCTCAACCCCAATTGGGAGGGTCCATACATTGTAAGTGAAGTGCTCAAGAAAGGGGGTATCCTCTCCGAGATGTGGAAGGGGTACCCCTAGGCCGAGCAAGAAGTGGAGACGATTTGAAGCGATTCTATCCTTGAAAATTTTACTATGATGTTAATTGAATATTCTATCTCACTTGATAGTTATAACTACTATGCGAAGGCTGGCACGGTGACAAGTTCTAATGCTGGAATGCCCCAGATCAATTTCGCTCCCGGGCTCTCACTAGACGAGGGGTTCAGGTTGATCTCTGGAGAGGCTAGCAGGGTGACAAGTTCTTATGCTGGAACGCCCCAGATCGATTCGGCTCCGGGGCTCTCACTAGATGGGGGGTTCAGGTTGATCTCTGGAAAGGCTAGCAGGGTGACAAGTTCTTATGCTGGAATGCCCCAGATCGATTCCGCTCCCGGGCTCTCACTAGACGGGGGGTTCAGTTTGATCTCTGGAGAGGCTGGCAGGGTGATAAGTTCTTATGCTAGAATGCCCCTGATCGATTCCGCTCCCGGGCTCTCACTAGATGGGGGGTTCACGTTGATCTCTAGAGAGGCTGGCACGGTGACAAGTTCTTATGCTGGAATGCCCCAGATCGATTCCGCTCCCGGGCTCTCACTAGACGTGGGGTTCAGGTTGATCTCTGGAGAGGCTGGCACGGTGACAATTCTTATGCTGGAATGCCCCAGATCGATTCCGCTCCAAGGCTCTCACTAGACGGGGGGTTCAGGTTGATCTCTGGAGAGGCTGGCATGGTGACAAGTTTTTATGCTGGAATGCCCCAGATCGATTCCGCTCCCGGGCTCTCACTAGACGGGGGGTTCAGGTTGATCTCTGGAGAGGCTGGCAGGGTGACAAGTTTTTATGCTGGAATGCCCCAGATCGATTCCGCTCCCGGGCTCTTACTAGACGGGGGGTTCAGGTTGGTCTCTGAAGAGGCTGGCACGGTGACATATGTTTATTTTGGGAGAGGCTGGCAAAATGATGTGTTTCAATGCTGGAAGACATCAGGTCCATTCCGCTCCCGGACAAGGAGAGGAGTTCTTTATGAGGTCAGGAGGAAATGCATCAGGTTAGCAAGGCTTCGGCGTCGACCCTATCCTTCTCGCTCGCCAGGCCCGCTCGCTCGGCAAGGAGAGATCTCGCGCGATAGTATGCGAACGATGAAGGCCAACCCTATGCACTCTGGGGAATCCGGTGCTCGGCCGAAAGGTCGCTGACGCAGGGTAACAGGCGAGCTCTCGCCGAAAAGAAAATACCTCGCGAGATATCAACACAAAAAACAATACAGAGAAAGGAGCGAACACAACACAGCCAAAAATATATATTCATTCATTTTAAAGTCCGATTTACATAAAGCGCAATCTCGCCAGCCAAAAAACAAAATTGAACAAAATCAAGCTGTGAGCCTCACTGGTCGCTCGCGGACACCTACTCGTCGTTGCTACTCTTCACTGGCGAAAGTAGGTGGAAGAGCTCAGGGACGATATCTTCCAGGTCCAGGTCGGCCGCGTCGGCGGTTAGGAGGCCAGTCGCCTTCATCATCTAGAAGATGTAGCGAGCCAAATCCGTAGACTCCAAGCGAACTTCTTCATCTCGCGCTCGCTGCACTTCCTTCAGACGGCGAGGTGAGGGGGGAACGACGGCACGGGTGAGGTCGCAGTTTAGGGCCTTCAACCCAGCCACCTCGCCCTCCAAATCCTTGATGCGAGCGTCGACTCTCCCGGCGGCCTCGACATCCTGCAATTAACTTCACTTAAAAAAGCGAAACAGCCAAAGGAAAGGAGGATGAGGAAGTTTAAGTAACTCACCACACTGCCCTCTGCGGCGAGCAGCTTCTCCTTCAGGTGCGTGTTCTCGGCAAGGAGCCCCTGATAGGACCTCGCGAGCTCCACGTTCTGAAGCTCCAGCTGTAAGCAACGCCTCCCCGTCATATGGGCGAGCTCGCGCTCTCGAAAGCGAGGGTTCTCGAGGTCTCATCTTTATAAGACCCCGCATCCTCGCGCCCATAGAGAGCGAACGAGAGGTCGAAGGAGTGACCGCTGACGGTCTCCTTCTCCACCCAGGAGGGAAGGATGGTGGAGATGTCCACCCGGTTGGTCTTCGGTTTCCAGTTGACCAGGAGCTCGCCGGTCTCATCGCGACGCCTATGGCCGAGGCCGAAGTTGTAGTGGTTGACGGGGATGGGCAGGACGGAGGTCCTGGAAACCTGATGGGCAAAACTATGCTTGCAAACGATAACGGCAAGTGTACCGTATCGAATGTAGTATAGGTTATTAAAACAAGGTCGTATTAGACTCGGGGCGGTTGAATACTCTTACTTCGGAAAATCTCTATTATTTTATCGAATAGAATTTGTGGTTGGTTGGTTGCGAAAAATGAGAAATAGTTTATTTAAATTAATGAATTAAAAGTTAGTACTCAACCTTGAATCACCTTGGAAAAATAAATAAATAAAGAAATAGAACTTCTAATCCTCTTTAAAAGAAATGCTTGACCGTGGAGGTTCCTGATTTATGAACGTACCTCTCTCGAGGATACGCCAAACTGAGTTTAGGTTGATCAATCGAACTCTCGTTCTAGAATTGAAACCCCTAAAGCTCGCTTTATCGAAGTGAACCCCTCTATTGGATATAACTCCAATCCGGGAGATTTATGTCGTCCTCTCTCGAGGAGTGCATTCAAATCTCTTTATCCTTAAAGTGATCGGTTCGAACTCAAAACCTCTCGATTATTTGACTACGAAAACAAGAATGAGATTAAATATCGATAATATAATCTCAATCAATATAAGTTCAAGGATAAATCTTAAGCGATCTAAATAAGAGAAAAAGAATTTCTAAACTGAATTATGGATTATATTTTCCTTGGATCATCTCGGCCGAGTACTAATGAAATTTAGCTACTCATGGAGATGGAGGAATTGATGAAATACAAGAGGTGCATAATGAAGATTGAGAGCAGAATAAGAGTAAAAGTGCTATTTTATTAATCGAAAGGGAAAATTACAACTAGGAAACAAGAGATTACAAACCTGAAATGAAAGTGCAAGCTAAGGAAGAAGATTACAAGCTTAAGAATAATGAAAGCAGTGAGCGTTTCGGCCGTGTCACGCCCGTGACCTGGGGCGTGTAATCCTGAAATCTGGCTGCTGGCGGGAAACTCTGGCGGGAAGAAGCGCGGGCCGAGTCACGCCCGTGACCTGATGTCACGCCCTCGGTCACGCCCGTGACCGAGGGCGTGTAATTTTAATTGACGTGGCAGCGTGCTCCGGATGCTTGTGGCGGGTCGTGGCCGTGACATTGGGTCACGCCCTTGGTCACGCCCGTGACCTGGGGCGTGTACTTGGTGAAATCTTCACGGTGCGTCCCCGGAGCGGCAGAAGCAGGTCCGAAGTATTTCGTAGGTTACACGTCCATGGTCACGCCCGTGACCTGGGGCGTGTAATTTTAACTTTTTGCTCGAAACAGCCCAGAAAACATGTAAACACAAAATAACCTTAAGTTAGCTTATGAAATAACAATGGAAGGATTTATATGAAATAATTCCTTAAAATAACATAATTTTATATAGAAAACATAATAAACCTAAACTAAAAGATGAGTAAATAAATTACTCATCAAAATCTCCTGGCAGGGCTCGTCGTCCTCACCCCCTGCGGAGAGGGCGGTGAGGTCAAACTCGTCGAAAGCCGCCTCGCGGGGCTCCTTTACTTTCGAGGAGGCGAGCGAGACCCCGCTCTTCTTACTCTTCTTCTTTTGCGGAGATTTCGGGGGAACGGCATGACCACCAGGAGCTCCCGGTCTCTTGCGAGAAGAGGGCTCACCCGGAGTGACGGTGCCTCGGCAAGCCTCCGCCCCCATGGTCGCGAGAGCCAGGGTAGCGTCAGTTTTCCGATTGCTCGCGTAGGGGGGATGGAGAGGAAGATCCCGCTCGCCTAGAAAATGGTTGAAGCTTCAATAAGTACGAGTACCGGAAAAAGAAAAGGGGGGTTCGATGATGGAGCGAGATCTTTTACCTTCCCCGGCGAGTACGGGAAGCAGCTTGTCGAGGTTGCGGCGGAGGTGAACGAACTCGAAGTTCTTCTTGCAGAAGAACTGGTAGAGAAGGGCGTCGTGACCCCCGAGGGCAGCGGGCCGGTAGGTGGTCTCGCCGTGTTGGACGGGCGAGATCGGGATGTTACCGAAGTTCCCCTTGACGAGAAGGAACTTCTGGGCCCAGAAGTGGGATTTGTTGACGGTCTCGTCAACCTTAGGACCCGAGCCCACGAAGTAGGCCGTCCCGTCCTTGAAGGCGTGGAATGAGAACAGCTTCCGAAAGTCCGTGAGGCTGAACTCGATGCGCTCCTCGCGAAGATAGCAGGCGAACGTCGTGATTACCGCCATGGCATTAGGCGTGAGCTGGCCCGGAACAACGCCATAGTTCTTGAGCACCTGACGAACAGCGAGAAAGATTAGGATTAGTTCACAGAATGAGCGAGACTCGAAATATGGAGAACAAGAAGCGAGCGAGAACGACCGTTACCTGGCGAACTTCCGGCCACAGGGGGAGGCACAGGAAGACCACGAAATGGGCGGTGGGAATGGACAACTCGTTGACCCGCGGGGCATTGATCACGTCGTCCTCGCTAGGACGGCGTGCCTCAAAGGGGGGGTGACATAATCAGCGACCGCGCTGAGATACTCTTCGTCCGTCAAATTGCAGTGGAAGAAGCTGTGCTCAGCGAAAGCCTTAGCGATCTTTCGCCGACCCTCCGACTCATTAGCGTCGCCACCCATTTTAGTAACCTACAAAAAAGGAAGAAAAGCGAGAACGGGAAGGAGCGAGAGCTCTGAAGTAGAGGAGGAAGAAGGTTGAGAGTAAATGCGGTGGCTGACTCAGTTATGGCCGCCTATTTATAGCCAAAGCAAAAGGGCGGGAAGAAGTCCAAACGCCGGCGGGCGCGGGTAGCAGCTAATCCATCACATCATGGACACGGGCGAGAGAGACCTGCGGGGTGAGAACAAACAACATCTCGCGAGATATATTTAGCGAGAACAGAAGGTCCTCGCGAACACAATGTAACATGAAAATAAAACATATTTACTAGCAACGAGCGAGAAGTAATAAAAACTAGTGATGCTTATGGTCAAAAGAACTAAAAGCCAACACGAGTGGCCGATACGCGAGTCACGAGCCGTAGCGAGATTGTCTAAAAACAACGACACCCATTACAAATAAGTTCACAACGCCATAACAGTTAGCGAGAATCATGGGGTAGCCATTTCCACCTGCCCCCACCCCGCGACCCGGATCTCGGCGGTACCCTAGAGTTGTAGTAATCCTCGGCCAATCGGCCCTCCCTATCAATGAGGTAGGCGTAGTCTCTCATCCTATCTATATGAACCTCCGACGTCGTAGCGCTCTCATCCTGGTCACGCTGTCTCGCCTGCCGGAGCCTCGCACACTCTTCCATCAAAACCGGGTGCCTGTCCTCGGCGGCTTCTCTGTCCCGCCTCGCCTGCATGTTGAGATCCATCAGCATCCGCCCATGTTTCCTCAGCAACTTCGTGGCTCGCTGCTTCAACATCTCGAGGTCTCGTGGATCCCCTATGAAGTCCTCCATGTTGAGTCCGAAATCGCACCTCCGAAGGAAACCGGAGGCTGCGGGTTGCCGGTTACTTTTTAGGTGGAAAGAGGAGACCGCTAGCAGCGGTCAAGGCCAGACTTCGCCCGCCGCGGCAAATGCCACTCCTGCGACGGGCTTTCCTTTGATTAAAAAGAAGTGGTTACAGCGGGTTACAAGTGCAAGGAAAGAGAAGCCGGCCGGTCAGACAGTCCGCAAGATGGGAAACTCGAGTCCGCAGCTCAAACAAGCAAGCTCCTAGATTTGAGTGCGCGTGTCTTGGGAACAGTGCCGCCCCCTATTTATAGGCTTTGGGGCCTGCCCGAGCGGGCAGGGATAAAATAACCGCCTGCCCGGGTACAGGAGAAACGGGCAGGCGGTGATGGGATACACAAAGAAGGAAAGAAAGAAGCCGTGCGGCTTGGCGGCTTGCCCTTCCGACTTATCTGACCAGAAGCTAAAGATGATGCGGCCAAGGCGACGATGCTACCCGCTCGGTCTCTGTCTTGAGATCGCGACTTGTTCTTTGACTTTGGACCTTGGCTTGTCTCCATGGTATAAACCGCGCGACCTCCGACATAAGACCGCGACTTGCCCTGTTGGACTTGGGCTTGGAGTACCTTTGGTTCTTGGAGGTGGCCTGAATTATTCCAGACCGCCTGGCCTGTGCTTAGCTGGTGTTGATGGAACTTGTATAACCCGAGCTGGGCGGCTTGGCTCTGAAAACCGCGCGGTCTGCGAGTAATCCTCTTGGAGGCGGTTTCCCAGGTAAACATGATCCCCGCATATTTTTAAATTTCCGTGAAGATTTCGAAAATATCAGTGCTAGCCGGAGACCGCGCCGACTTCACCCTGTTGGTTATAAATGTTCCAGAAGCTTCGATTCTGGCATAACTCCATTGTTACCACGAGTCACTACTCGCCTATTGCGGTTAGGACTTTCTGGTTGAACAGCCCGAAAAAGATGGTGAACTTGATGGCTGAGCTCGAAGTTCTTGAGAAGTCCAGAAAGATCCGCGAGAGAGACCGCTCGAAAGAGAAGAAGAAGAAAAAGGCGAAGCGGCCTTATAAGACCATAACAATTGCTTCTACGAGTAAACCGACCGACCTGCCTGCATAGTTGACAATCGACTTGTCATCTAAACAGGAGAAGAATAAGCTGACCGAACTGCTCCTGAGCAAACAGTCATCCTGTCGACTAAAAACGAGGCGAGCTGCCTGAACCCGCCCCCAGCTGATCCCCTAACCTTCTATGACAAAGGAAACAGTCCGCATTCTCCGCCGGGTAAGACAGACTTGAAGGCTGCTTCCCAGAAAGGCGATGGGGATGAGTCTTTCAAGATGGAGGTCACCCCGTCCGGGGTTTTTCATCTAAAAATTAGAGATGAAGGGGGAGAGGCAGTTGACTCCCCCAAGCCGACCGATCTGGAAGCTCCAGTTATTAACGTCGAGGACAGTCCGGACAAACCAACCGTCCTGAAGTCAAAAAAGAGAAAGAAGGAGGAGTCCGCTGCGGACAGACTTCTCAAGAAGATGAAGAGGCTAAAGGCCAAGAATAAGGCAGCATCTGGGAAACCGAGAGCGGACAGCCTGCAAGGCAATTCGCACGAGAATGAAGTTTTGGAAGGCTTGATTACTCCTTCCCCCTTGCCGAACGACCAGGTTCCAATTGATGCTCATAGTATTTCCGTAAGAGACCTCCTCAAGGATTTTGATTCTTTTCAGAAGCAAGATGATCAGCTGAGAACTTCTTCCGAACTACAGGCTGCCAACCCGCCAGGAGAGAAAGGATCCGCCCTGTCTGAGGATGCGACCAGCCTTAAGGAGGCCATCCTTCCAGAGGTCACGACTGAAAGAACCTTACCGGTACCTGAAGATACCGTGATGGCCGGTCTGTGATTTATGCAGGTGAAGGCGGAGCGAATAAGAGATCAACTTGCCAGGCCGCCCCCGCCGCAACGCAATCTTTTGCTGCAAGGTAAAAGGGGAGCGGATTACCACTCCGTTCGTTTTCTCATGCCGCGGCCTCGAAACAAGTCGCGCGTTTCATTGTTGAACCCGTCGCCCAGCTTCTTTCCCTCCGCTGCTCAATTTTCTGCTGCTAAGCGGAGGCAAAGTGAAAGATCGTGGAGAGAACAACGCCGAAAGTTTGATACCGAGCTAATAAGGCGACCCGTCCACCCGAATTCAATTCAAACTGCCGCGGCTTGTAAGCGAGGAAAATTCGATGAAAGCGGTTTCCTTTTGAACACTCCTTGACTATTTTCTCTTTATTGCAGATGACCGTGACTCTATCCCGAAGTCGGGCGAACTGGTGTCCTATCTTCCCCCTCTTGATCCACCCTTGCTGCGTTCTTCTCTGCCGGATACTCGGATGGAGGACGAGATGTCCCGTCTTCAAAAGAGTCTGGAAACCCTTGCTAAGCAGTTGAGGGCTGTGGAAGAGAGAGAGAAGGCCGCTCAAGATGAGAAAGCTGCTCTTCGGGTTGAATTAGAAACCGAACGGAAGGAAAGCCAAGCAGCGCTGGAGGCCGAGCGGAGAGAGCGTCGAGAGAAAGAAAAGGAGCAGCAAGACCAGGTGGCTGCGCTGACCGCCCGGATTGATCGTGGAAAGAAGGAAGTCCGCAAGCTCGAAGAGGACTGTGCCTATTATAGGGACAAATACCTTCATTTGGCAAAGGAAGCCGGCGGAAGTCGGCGCCCTATTAACGTGGTTGACGAAGGCCGGTGAGGCTCAAGCCGCCCGGATGCAGGGACGAGCTCGTCTCTTCCTGTAGCCGGGACAATCCGCCCAGTCGTTAGTGTTCATGAGTCCGCAGCGGCCTTGCCTACTCGTGTGATCCCCGCGTCGCGAGTAGAGAGAGATGCCGCGCGGATTCACAGCATGATCAACCGCCTTAATCATAACATGAACCAAATGCAGGGAACCGTCCTTCAGATCGGCGATCATGTCGCGCGGCTTCACAGGGAGGATGAACCGGGTGAAAACCGTCCGTAATGAGTGGCTCTAAGATATGAGCTTGTAATATTATTTCTATTCGGTCCCTTGGACAATTGCCTGAATCCGACTCGATAATATTCGATCTGCCTTTCAGGCCGTGCGGCCTGAATATTCGAATTTATTTTTTCTACCTTGATGTGTTGATTGATGCCTGTGGGTTGCTTTATATAAACCGATCTGCTTGTTTTCGTGATTCTTTAATCCGCTTGTTTTGAATATACTTAGTCTTTGTGGTTGGCTTTTGTGGTGATGTACTCGTACGGGTTGATCGGTCTAGCCGTGATTTGACCTTTGCTAAATGCAGATCAGCCGTTCTTATAAGTAGCGTCCTTCCGAAAGTCCTTTTACCAAAATTTCAAGATGGGAGTAAAGCGCCAGCCGAAGCGACCTGCGAAGACTTCTGCTACCCGCTCCGAAGCCGCTGTGGCCTTTCATTCTGCAGACCTTGAGGAGTGTCGTTTGACAAAGGCCGAGCTGGACGAATTCGTCGAGAAGCACATGACTGACAGTCCGCTGCTCGCGCGGCTTCCGCTCCGTGATGAGCGGATAAATTCGTCTGGCCCAAACCAAATCGCGATCCCAATCGACCATTTTGATTGCGGATTTAAGTTCCCGATTTCGATTGAGCTCGCCATGGTCTTTGACCATTACGGAGTTGTTCCCGGCCAGATTTCTCCCAACTCGATGGCCGGGATATGTAGCTTCATCTCCTACCTGCGGTCTGAGAGAGTCCGCTTCTCTATGGATCTCTTCAGGAAGATATTCTCGGTGCGGGCCATCCCGGACTCTGAATCGAATGTCTTCAAAGGCCATCTCTATTTCGGCTGCCGCGGGTTGAAGATGGTCAACCTTGCGAACAAGGTAACAGCCTGGTCGGAGAGGTACCTGATCTTCGAAAGCCGACTCGGCCTGTTGAACCCGAATCCGCAAGTGCGGCCTGAGGAAGCCTTTCAACCGGTCCCAATAAGCGAAGTGGACAAGGGAATCTACAAGCTTCTCAAGGATGAGCGGCTTAACATAAGCTACTATATCCCTCTACTTGCCGAGCTAGAGAACGTTCGGCCTGAAGATAGTAAGCTTCCCTTTGCTTCCGACTTCAATGCTAACCGCTCGATCTCTCGTGCTGACTCTTCTCCTTTTATAGCCCAAGCCGTTGTTCCTGCTAACAAGCCGATCAGTCCGGTCGGTTTAGTCTTGACTCAGACCGAGAAGAGAAAGAGGCAAGCCAGGAACAAGCCGCTGCCATCTGATGGGGAGGATTCGTGTTCCTCGGGCGACTTCACCGCCCTTCGCTCCTTCAGCAAGATGAAGGATCTAAAAGGCCGCCCGGTCTTGACCTGGCACCCGGACAGCGATAGTGTCCAGATCTCTACTGCGCTTCCCCACTGGGCGAACGAGAAGTCGGGCCGGCATGCTGAGGCCGCTAGCATCGCTATGTTCGGCCGACGGAACTTCAGGAGGTTGAGGAAAATTCCTGAGGAAGAGCTCGCCAGGGAGGCCGCGCGGGTTAGTGCCGAGAGCTTTATCACCAACGCCTTCATGGGGATGACCCTTAAGAGGTTAATTAAAGAAAACGCTCTTCAAGAGAAGGAAATTGCCGAACTGAAGAAAGAAAATGCGCGGCTAAAGGAAGCCGAGTCGGTAAGTCATCACCTGGCCAGCATCAACACCAATGTTCTCAGACCGCACGGTCTTACCTTACTCTTTTCTTTTGCAGGCTAAGTATGATGAGACCGACCCGGTCTATCAGCAGGAACTCTTCCCTCATGTCGCCGAGGGAATTGATAACGCTTTTAACCGCTTGCGTGAGCTCAAAGGGTTCGCGCCCGGTTTCGAGCATTTCACCTTCTCGGACGCTTATCCGATCTTGCAAAAGAAGTTAGAAAAGATCAGGCGGAAAGCCAAGGGAAAGAATAAAGCCGACGGATCCAGTTCGGAGGAGAGCGATGATGAAGATGACGAGGTCGAAGAACCCGGAGCGGCTAAGAGTGGTGAGAGCGGCTCGGAGTCTAAATCCAGCGATTCTGAAGAAGATGCTGGTCGCAAGTCGGGCGAATTGAGCAGCTCATCCTCGTCGGGTAGCGAGGGTTATTCTCCTGACGTTTCGATTGATGGCAGTGAACATTCAAGTGCTCCTGCATCTAAGAAACTCAAGTCGAACAATCAGTAGCTGTATTTTGCTTTTTATTTTGAATAGCCGTCGGCTTGATGCTGTTAGCCGGACGGCTTAAAATATAATGTAAACAATGTTTTGATAATGAAATGAAAAGCTTTTACCTGTCTATCCGTCTACCTTCTGCGACTTACTTGCGATTGTTTGCGATCTCTTTTTGTGTTAAATCTAACCAAGTCGTGCGACTTAATGTTAACTCATCCGGTTAGGATAGCGATCTTCATAAGATTTCGGTAAAGTATCTAAAAACCTACTCGCATAGCTTGCTTCTTTTAATCCGAATCGAATTTATCCGATTTATTCTGAGAAAGTGCTAACTTATTACGAATGTATTACGACATCCCGAAAACTGGACACAATTGAGCCGCGCGGTTACTACTAGACCCGACATACTTGCTTTCCAGGATAAAGAAGGACGAGTTATGAGAACAATTATCAGACCGAGCGGTCAGTGTTTTAACTCAGGCGACTTGCAGATAACATCGTTGTAAATCCCACCTCCGTGAATGCAATCAGATAACCGATCCGGAAATCAAGCCGTGCGACCGTAAACAGAATATCCAGTCTCAAGAAGACTAGTTGATAGACCGTGCGATTAACATTTAATCCGAACAATTTATATGACAGCTATATATAACATTGACTGACAAGCCGCACGAGCTGTATATAGAATTCGTGTGATTAGCAGGTTTAATAATTACAACGAGAATCATATCCGCCTGATTGAAAAGATCCTGTGATTATCCGATCGGTTTGAATGGAAATTCATAAGAATGATAAATTCATAATCCGGATAATAAGGTCGGCCGGTCATGATTATGCTCGCTTCCCTGATATTTACCTTGATACCTTAATGATACCCTATTTATTTCAAACCGTCCGGTCTAAAAACTGAAACGCATGATATCTTTGGAACCTGCTGATTTTAGACCGCCTGGTTTAATAACCAGACCGCCAGGATTTTAGACCGAAACGCATGATATCTTTGGAACCTGTTGATTTTAGACCACCTGGTTTAATAACCAGACCGCCAGGATTAATAACCAGACCGCCAGGATTAATAACCAGACCGCCAGGATTAATAACCAGACCGCCAAGATTAATAACCAGACTGCCTGAAAGCCTTGATACCTGCTTATTTCAAACCGCCCGGTTTGAGTATTAAGTCGTCCGGTTTATGCTGCACATAGAAATCCTGCTTTTTCCTCCAAATGGTCTATAATGACCATATGGGATGAGATAATCCCTTGTAATGCAATAAAGATGATTACAGGCTCAGATGATCAAGTTGGCAGGTGGGCCTAGGCGGCGAACATTGCTTTCCTCAAGTGGTCATAAGAGCTGTAGAAATAAAGAGAAACAAGTACAGACCCAGATGACCAAGTGGGCAGGTGGGCCTAGGCGGCGAACATTGCTTTCCTCAAGTGGTCATAAGGGCTGTAAGCGACTCGACTGCTCTCTTGCCTAGGGCTACAAGCCGAGTTGATCAATTGGGCAGGTGGGCCTAGACGGCGAACATTGCTTTCCTCAGAGAGATCAACTCAGTTGTGGGTCCCGCTTAGGCATCGCTCGAGAGTACCTTGGAGTATTCGATAGTCACAGACTAAGATGATCAGTTGGGCAGGTGTGGTTATGCCGCGGGGGCTATACCGATATTGCTTTCCTCAGAAGGATCATCAAAGCTGTAATTATATCCCCCTCGGGGCATGATAGAGCCAACATTCACCTAGAACTCCCTTGATGCAGGGGTGTGTCGGATATCAGCCGAGATCCAAGGTTCTGAAGACCACCGCACAGGAATTGGTAAGCTACCACTACACGTGTGCGAAAACTCCCCGCTACACATGATCTTCATGGTTTTACGCTAATGACTACAATCCAAGGGGGTTCGAGCAGAACTTGGCGATGTCTCCGTGGTTCAGTGAGTTTGATATATGAGAAAATGCAGAAAGGAAACATCAGGCATGGAGAAGTGTCAGTATGGAGCTTCTTATTGAAATATCTCAAAAAACTGAGGAAAGTAAAAAAGACATTTCAAGGATAGAACCGTTTGAGATCGTCGCCACTCCAGGTGCGCGGGATGTCTTCTCCTTCACTTGTTTGGAGGCGATAAGCCCCACTTTTTAGTGCCTCCTTGACGATGAAAGGTCCAGCCCAATTAGGATCTAGTTTTCCGACGTTGCCAGACCTAGCCGCAACATCCACCTTCTTTAGTACTAAATCCCCAACTGCAAATTGTTTTACTCTGACATTCTTGTCGAAATATTTTGCCATTCTCCTTTTAACTTCCTCCTGTCTGATTGTTGCCTCATCCTGAAGTTCTTCGATCAGATCTAGGTTATGCATGAGAGCCTCATCATTTTCATCTATCCACGATTCTCCTCCTTCTTTGGCGTAAATAACTCTTGGAGTGACCACCTCAAATTCGCCATGAGATAATTTGAATGGTGTCTCCCCGGTAGCTGAGGATGGGGTAGTACGAAGAGTCCAAAGGATGGAAGGAAGTTGGTCCGCCCAATTCCCTCTTTGATTCAAGACTCTTTTCATCAAAAGCTGCCGGATTTGCCTGTTTGCTGCCTCCACTTGACCATTGGTCCTTGGATGATGTACTGAGGCAAACCGAAGATCAATTCCGATCTGATCACAAAAGTTTATCATCTCCGGATTATTAAACTGTGGGCCGTTATCAGTGACGATTGCCAGTGGGATTCCATGCCGGCAGATGATTTCTCCCCAGACAAAGTTTCTGACAATTTGGGTAGTAGTTCTTGCTAATACTTTTGCTTCAATCCACTTACTGAAATAATCGACCATCACAATGATAAAACGACGCTGACCGCTGGCTATTGGGAAAGGCCCCATAAGATCCATCCCACATACTGCAAAAGGCCACGGCGCAGTTATTGACCTGAGTGACTGAGCAGGCAAATGCTGAAGAGGAGCGAACTTTTGGCACTGCACACACCGCTTGGCAAATGCTTCAGCATCCTTTCTCATAGTCGGCCAAAAATATCCTTGCCGCAGGATCCTTTTTTCCAAGGTTTTTGCCCCTGAATGGCTACCACATTCCCCAGAATGAACTTCCTGAAGTATGATAGGGATCTCTTCTTCTGAAACACATCGTGCTGAGGGGGAAATCAAAGTTTTTATGTAGAGAACTCCTCCTATTAGATAATAATATGCCGCCTTCCTTTTGAATCTTCTCCGATCTTTGATGGAATGGTGGAACTCCCCCTTTGATAGGAATAGCTCGTAAGGATCCTTCCATGAAGGATTATGATCAATTTGCATGAGTTCTGCCTCATCTATTGCCGGATGAAAGAGTTCAAAGGTCACTCCCCCTGATGGAAGACCGAACTTCGACAATTCATCTGCCTCCTCATTTTGCGTTTTTGGGATGTGCTCGATAATAAATGACTTGAATCTTCCGATTTCCTTTTTGGCTAATAGCAGATATTTTCGCAGAATCGGCTCCCTTGTCTCATAATTTCCCAAGACCTGGGAGGCCATCACCAGTGAATCAGTTCTAACATGTACATGTTCTATGGCCAACTCTTTCGCAAGTCTCAACCCTGCCAAGAGTGCTTCATATTCTGCCTGATTATTTGTAACTGAAAAGAAGAATTTGATAGCTTGATCCAGCCTGATGCCATTTGGACTGATCAGAACTACCCCGGCTCCTACGGAGTTTTTGCCAGAAGCCCCATCCACATTAATGATCCAAGCCAGAGGAGATCGTACCACCTATTCAGGACTAAGCTCTGTTGTATCTACCAGGAAGTCTGCCAAGATTTGCGCTTTGATTGCTGTCCGGGGGATGTACGATATCTCAAATTCACTTAGTTCAATAGCCCATTTTGCCAACCTCCCTGAATGATCTGGCTTTTCAAGAATATTTTTCAAAGGATGATCTGTAATAACTTGGACGGAATGAGCCTGAAAATAAGGGCGAAGCCTTCGCGCGGACATAATCAAAGCCAAGGCCAGTTTTTCCAGGATCGAATATCTGGTTTCTGCATCTTTAAGGATGTGGCTGACATAGTATATTGGAAACTGCCTCTTCTTCTCTTCCCGAAAGAGGACAGAACTTACCTCATCTGGCCCGACTCCCAGATATAAGAATAGAATTTCTCCCTCACGGGGGCTTTGGAGTAGTGGAGTCAAAGTTAACTGTTCTTTTAGCTGCTCAAAAGCCTTGTTACACTCCTCGCTCCATTCGAACTTTGACCCCCCTCGTAGTATCTTAAAGAAAGGGGCACTTTTGTCTCCGGATTTGGAGATAAACCTGCTCAATCCCGCCAATCTTCCCCCAAGTTGCTGTACCTCTTTAGTATTCCGAGGAGCGATCATATTGAGGATAGCCTTCACCTTATCTGGATTTAGTGCAAGACCATCAGGAGTTAAGAGATGCCCCAGAAATTTCCCTTTGCTTGCCCCGAACACACATTTTAATGGGTTTAATTTTAACCTGAACCTCCGTAGAGTAGCGAATGTCTCTACGAGGTCTTTCAAGTGTAACGGGAATGTTTTACTCTTTAGAAGAAGGTCATCAACGTAAACTTCGAGATTCCTGCCTTTTTGATGTTTAAAGACGGTATCCATCATTCTTTGGTATGTTGCGCCTGCATTTTTAAGACCGAAGGGCATTATGAGATAGCAATAACACCCATCGTTTGTGATAAACGAGGTATGCGGGATGTCGGGTTTGTGCATTTTAATTTGATGATATCCGGAGAAGGCATCAAGGAAACTCATAAAACCATACCCAACCGCGGAATCAACTAAGACATCTATCCGAGGCAAAGGGTAGCAATCTTTAGGGCACGCTTTATTAAGTTTGGTGAAGTCCACGCACATGCGCCACTTCCCACCAGATTTCTTAGCCATTACAACATTCGACATCCACGTGGGATATTGAATCTCAGAAATGAAACCCGCTTTTAGGAGTTTGGAAACCTCCTCTCTGATGGGCAACGCCAGCTTGGTCGCCACTTCTCTCTTCTTTTGCTGAACGGGCTTGAATTCAGGAGACACATTTAGATGATGACAAGCCACGTCCGGATCCAGTCCTGGCATATCCTCCGCTGACCAAGCGAAGATATCCAGGTTTTCCAACAGGCAGGAGATTAATTCCATTTTCTCCTCCTCTGGCAACTCAGCGTTGATGACCAGCTTCTTTTCTGCCCCTTTAGTAATAGGAACTTCTTGGGTCGCTTGGGCAGGTTCCAAGTGAGTCCCTTCTCGATCTTTTCCTTTCTCGGCGGCCTCTGGAGACTCATCAATCTCCCAAGCCTCAGCCATAGCTACGGCCTCGGGAAGTGGAACGTCGGTGATCATGTTGACAGTTCGGACGTAGCATTCCCGAGCCACCTTTGGGTTGCTCCTGACCCGATACTGCTTCCCTTCGGCTGCGAACTTGAGGGCAAGGTGAAAGGTAGACACTACTGCCCTATATACATTGAGAATCGGCCTCCCGAAGATAGCATAGTAGTTGCTCGGGGCATCTACTACCACAAAATTGATTAACTTTATTACTCCTCCGAGAGACACCAGGAGTTTTACTGAACCCTCTACTTCCTTCTTCTCCCCAGAAAAACCATAGAGGGGCCCGTCGGTGGAGAGCAAAGGCTTTCCGGTCTTCAGGGCCTCGAAAGTTGGGCGGAAAAGGAGATTGACGGAGCTGCCAGTATCAATCAGAATCTTGTGGACTGTATAGTTTTCGATGACGGCCTTGATGACTACCGCATCGTCAAAAGGATTGGCATTGGGGGGAAGGTCATCCGGACCAAAGGTGACAATAGTGCTTTCGGGAGGAGAACTTGAGGTGACTGCTACTTCCTGCTTTAGAACTCTTGCGATGCTGGATTTGCGAGATGATTCTGCTCCAGCTCCCCCATGGATACAATAGATGTCCCCTAAGGGGCCGACATCATTGACTTCGACGCATTCAGTAGAAGGATGGATGTCACCATAACAACCAGCATCCTCGATGTCGGCGCACTCCCAGGTCACTTCCACTGTTTCCTTCTCCTTTTTCTTCTCGGCAATTGGCTCAGCAGTAGCATCTTTCCGAACTAGACCCCGGAGCTTTCCCTCTCCAAGGAGTCTTTCTATGAGCAAACGAAGGGCCCGACAGTCTTCGGTCAGATGCCCCCCTTCTTTATGATATTCACAATAAAGGTTCGGATTTCGACTGCGGATATCCGACTTCAGAGGAGCGGGCCTTTTGAAATCTGGCCTCTTTTGCAGAATCTGGACCACTTCGTCCATGGTGACGTTTAGGGGAGTGAATGACTCTTGTGAGTCATCATATTGAGTGGATGGAATAACTAGAGGTGGCTGCGCAGCATACTGTTGTAAGTACACTGGCATGATTTGCGGAAGGGGAGCAGATGGAGCGGGAGCGATGGCCAATGGTGGTTTCTGATCTTGAAACCGCTGATGGCCCATGAATGGTTGCTTATTTTTGTAGTTTCTCCCCCTTTGGGAACGGGGTTCAAAGTAGGACTGGTTCGATGACGGATGATGGAAAGATGGATTTGACTGCTCCTTGTCGCTTACCAGTTTCGCGACGTAACCTGCATTGCTCTTCTCTCCTCTGATGAACATATTTGCCAGACTTATCATTTCCTGATAAGTCCTAGGCTCCCTTATATTTGCTTCGAATTTTAGGGGGCCCTCTCTTAAGCCATGGATGAGGGCAACCCTATATAACTCCGGATCTACATTTTGAACTTCCATTATCTCTTTTTGGAAGCGATCTACAAAACGAGCCCACGTCTCGTCTTCCCGTTGTTTTATATCGAAGAGGGCTGCCGGGCCACTCTTTCTCTTTCTTGAGGTAGAGAATCTCAGCAGGAATTCTCTCCGCAGCTCAGCGAAACAACGGATCGACCTGGGGTGCAAACCGTAGAACCATTCCCTCGCTTGTCCTTCAAAGGAGGTTACAAGAAGCTTGCACTTAGTTGCATCAGTTAAGGTTCTGAGAGCGATGGCTGACTCGAAGGCTTGTAAATGAACCGTAGGATCTATCTCCCCATTGAAAGCTGGCAGGCGAGGCTCCCTAAAATTATTGGGGGCAGGCTCGCCTCTGACTTCGTCCACAAAGGGAGAAGTTTCTTCCATATCTTCATATAAAGGAGCAGGGCAATAAGCCGCCGGAGCTGCGGCTATTCGCGGACAAGCCGCCTGATAAGAAGACCGGGCAGCAGCTTCTGGCGGGTAGGAGTGATGGATAGGAACTTCAGGAGGGTAGGAGAGACGGGTCGCGCCCTCCTGCGGGTAAGAAAGGCGGGCAGCATGAGAAGCCGCCCCCTGGAAATCAAGGGCCCGAGCCGGCATGCTGTGCGCGACTTCCTGATAGAAGCTTTGCCTAGCCGCAAAGCCTTCTTGCTGGGGCTGGAAGTTAGCGTCTTGCGGTAGCGGGTAAGGAGGAGGTGGAGGAGGAACCCGGGTCACCACCTGATTAGCCGCGGTTTGTTGTGGGACTAGCCGCTCAGTTAGCATCGCTAAAGTCTGAGTGATCGCTTCAAGTCGCTGATCAGTGGCCCTCTGAGCCCGCTCGGCTTCTCTCCTGGATTGCTCCAAGGCTTCCCACAAAGAGTCCTCGCTGTGATCGGAGCGGTCTCCAGGGGGGAACTGATGGTCTGACATTATGGCGAAAAGGATTTCACCGACAATCCGCGATCTGAAGGTCGCGTGTTTCTGTTGAGTTTGAAATCGCACCTCCGAAGGAAACCCGAGGCTGCGGGTTGCCGGTTACTTTTTGGGTGGAAAGAGGAGACCGCTAGCAGCGGTCAAGGCCATACTTCGCCCGCCGCGGCAAAGGCCACTCCTGCGACGGGCTTTCCTTTGATTAAAAAGAAGTGGTTACAGCGGGTTACAAGTGCAAGGAAAGAGAAGCCGGCCGGTCAGACAGTCCGCAAGACGGGAAACTCGAGTCCGCAGCTCAAACAAGCGAGCTCATAGATTCGAGTGTGCGTGTCTTGGGAATAGTGCCGCCCCCTATTTATAGTCTTTGGGGCCTGCCCGAGCGAGCAGGGATAAAATAACCGCCTGCCCGGGTACAGGAGAAACGGGCAGGCGGTGACGGGATCCACAAAGAAGGAAAGAAAGAAGCCGTGCGGCTTGGCGGATTGCCCTTCTGACTTGTCTGACTAGAAGCTAAAGATGATGCGGCCAAGGCGACGATGCTACCCGCTCGGTCTCTGTCTTGAGATCGCGACTTGTTCTTTGACTTTGGACCTTGGCTTGTCTCCATGGTATAAACCGCGCGACCTCCGGCATAAGACCGCGACTTGCCCTGTTGGACTTGGGCTTGGAGTACCTTTGGTTCTTGGAGGTGGCCTGAATTATTCCAGACCGCCCGGCCTGTGCTTAGCTGGTGTTGATGGACCTTGTATAACCCGAGCTGGGCGGCTTGGCTCTGAAAACCGCACGGTCTGCGAGTAATCCTCTTGGAGGCGGTTTCCCGGGTAAACACTCTACCTGGTCCGGAAGGGGGGACATCTTGTCGTCGCCCAAATCGGAATCTGTAGGCGGATTCTCGAGATTCTCTGCGAGATAGTGCGGAAAGGTTAGATGGCACGCTTGAGTTCGCGCAGGGCAAGGGGTCGCAAGAATGCTTACCCCGCGGGGGTCAAGAAGTCGAGGGACAGCCCTGAAACACGTTGCCGTAGTGAGGGTAGAGAGAGTTTCCCAGACCGGCAGAGTAGGCGGCGCTGTTGGTCGGAGGGATCTTTGGCGGCACAGAGCCACCGGTCTCCTCGCTCGTCAGGAATTGTAATCCAGGCTTATCTATGATTTTGTCAGGCGGAGGCGGAAGCGGAGACGGAGGCCGCGATGTCTGGCGGGCCAGTGACTTCAGGGGCGAGACTGTAAGAAGTAAGGAGAAAAGGTTAGACAATTGACAAGAAACATTCTTGCGTGCGAGACCAAAATCATACCGGTGACATTTTTTCCAGCGAGGTCCATATCCGCCTGCGGACTCTTGCGAGAGCCATCAGCGGGTTGCCCAGTTTTTTCGTTCGTCAAAGCATCCTGCGAACAAGTATGAATCACAAACAAGTTTATTGACGCGAAACTAGAGGAATAGATCGTACCTTCTCGTGGTAGCGATCGTCGGGGGAGGAATCCAACATCGGAGTCATCCCCGGTTCAGTGAGCCGCCTTCGCCTTCCTAACTTTCGGCGACTGAGCGGGAGGAGGCCGGTTCATCCAGGCGGGGACCTTCGTCGTGGAAGGGAGCCCGTCGGCTCTCACCGCCCTTATGCGAGCCTTGACTTCTTCGGAAAGAGGCATCTCCAGGCAACTACAGTATCAGGCAAAGGGAAAGGAAAAGAAGTGGCGGCGCACGCCACTGGGGACTCGGGACGATATTTATAGCCCACAGGGTGGGTCCCACCAAATATTCCCGACAGATCATCAAGTAGCGGGCGAATACCAGGGGTTGGATGATTCTTCGCGAGCACAAATGTCCTCGCGAAGAGCGGGGATTGTGTACAACCCCAATATTCACCAGGCAAGCAGACGGCCACAAGAGGCCGAGAATGGAGCTCGTTGAAGGGCGAGCGCGAAGGGTTGGCGAGACAAGCGCTCGCGGGTGTGTTCGTCGAACTCCCCCGGCCTCGTCGACCATACCCCTGCTCGACGGAATCAACAGAAGTCGGCAGTGTTCCATGCTCATTAAAGCCATAAGAGACGGTCTCACCGGAAAGCTCGCGAGACTGGAGCTCGGCAGATACCGCTAGGAGGGGGCCAGCGAGGTCCTCGCAGGGCGATCGCCTTGGAGAGGCACCGCGAGCAGGACTCGCGAGAGGGCCCGCGAGAGCACCCCACAGGAAAGTTCTCGCAGTTTCTTGCCCATAAGCCGATAGGGTCAAATCACCCTTTTACCCTTAGTGGTCTGCCTCTAGCCTCTCCAAACAGTGGAGTTTGGCTGTTAGCAGACTCATTTGGGGTGCGTATAGTAAAATCAAAAGGCGGAATCCTGCTATTTGCAGGCCATATCAGAAAACCTATAAATAAGACCTTAAGGGCACCTTTGGAGAAGATTCCACTTCAGCTTCTCTCTCCTCAGGCTTACTTTGGTTAGCATTTCCAGAGCTCTCCAAGTTGCCCGAGTCTTAGCTTTGGCTTGGGAGGGGAAGCGCTCAACGATCTTCCGGGTTAGTGGAGGGACCTCCTCGCTGCGACTAAGGTCTTAGTTTTCTTCCTAGTCTGCGGTCTACCTTCTCATTTTTCTGCGAAATTCAAAAAGAAATCTGGTAATTCTACTTATTATTTTCTGTAAGAAAATCAAAAAAATATTTTACTTACCTTAGTTATTATGCGGGAATAAAATTATCTTTCGTAAAATTTTGGCCTGATCTAAATTTCTAGTTTGCGAATAGCGACCTTAAAATTTTTATTTTTCAGCGAAACTTAAAAACAAAAAAAATTTGCAAATCTGCGTACAATTTTCTATAGGAAAATAAAAAAATATATTTTAAATTCTGGAAAGTCAAATTAAAATTTTGAAATTCAAATTCAAATTTTTGAAATTCAAATTCAAAATTTTGAAATTCACAATTCAAATTCAAAATTTTGAAATTCAAAATTCAAATTCAAAATTCAAATTTTTGAAATTCAAAATTCAAATTTCTGAAATTCAAAATTCAAAGTCAAATTTCAAAATTTTGAAATTCAAATTCAAAATTCAAATCTTTGAAATTCATAATTCAAATTCAAAATTCAAAATTCTGAAATTCAAAATTCAAATTCAAAATTCAAAATTTTAAAATTCAAAATTCAAATTCAAAATTCAAATTTTTGAAATTCAAAATTCAAATTCAAATTTTTGAAATTCAAATTCAAAATTCAAATTCAAAATTCAAATTTTTGAAATTCACATTCAAAATTTAAATTTTTCGATCCACTATTCCTCGTGATGACTAGAGAGACCCCCCGAACTCTAACCACTATTCCTCGTGATGGAGTGCCACACCGCACTAATAAAAGTTATTACACTGAACCTCGAGCGTTAGATAAAGGGTGGGGCACCGTTGCAAGAGTGTTTAGGTTTGACCGTGACATAACAAGATAATTTTTGAAAAATTTTAAGCACGGTGAGAAGTGGTACAAACTAGTTGTCGACAGCATTTGCCGCATGAATGTCATTTCTGAAAATGCTATCACGAGGATGTGTTTGACCACCGAGCCGCACCCCCGTCCCTATCAGCTTGTGTGTTCTGACGAGAGCACTATTTTAGTGTCTAGGCGATGTTTGGTGCCCCTCACCATCAAAGTCTATTCTGAGCGCGTTTGGTGTGATGTCCTTCCTATGAAGGATTGTCATGTATTGCTAGGACGCCCATGGCTTTCTGACCATGTGGTCATCCACGATGACCATGACAACACGATAGAATTCCAGCATAATGGTCAGCTTATCACTCTTAGGTCCACTCCGCCTAAGAAGCCTTTGGTCCCACCTGGAGGTACTTGTAGCCCTACTGAGTTACACCATTGTGCCTAGCAATGAAAGAGGATTTTGACAATGTTAGTCAAAATCGGCCTATTTACTGTATTAGCCCCTCCGAAACGAACACATTAGGCTTAATCGTTAAAGCTGAGGCTGACCCTGTTAGTCCAAGCCTTCCTAAGGACAATATTGTCCCTGCTGAAACAACCACGCTTAGCTTAGTATGTGAGACTGAGGTTATCCCGATTAGTCAACCATTACGTGATCCTTTTAGCCTTATGACGCCTTCAGCTGAACACCCCAAGATCATTCAGGAGGTTGACGATAAATCTGAAGGTGAGTTTAGAGTTATTGATGAACATGGCGCGGTAGTTATGGGGAAAGGACGAGTCTTACTTGCTCCAAATTTTACTAACCAACCCAAGCATGAGAGTATTACATTAGCCGACCCATTTTGGTCTTATCACGTTATGTGTAGTGCGCAAAAGAAAGCATCCCATTATAAAATGGAAGATTTAGTTATGGTTTGTCTCAACCCTGAACGGTGGCCTTCCGGCACTTTAGAGGACATCATGAGTCCGAACGCTAAACCTTTTCGAATTTCACTGAATTTAGGAAAGAGTACTTTTCATATGAAGCTTTCTGCTGAGTGGGGTTTGCCCACTATTTGTGATGTTTCAAATTTTACGTCATGCTTTCTACCACCACTTATACTGTCTCCCCTTCCGTTACTATCTACTAATCATTCTATTGGGTTGAGAGGTGAGCAGGGCAGTAGATTGTTTTATCCTAAGGTTATCACTGGAGATATGTTGTCCGTTAATGTTTTAGCATATTCTCCATCGTTATCTAATGCTGCTTTCAAGGTCCCAAAGACCAACTCTGTGCTTGACGGGAATTTTGAGGTTGCAATCCTTCCAGTTCTCCATGATTCCGACTCATCGGTGATGAGTCCTTTCAAGTGGGGGAGGATTGATGGAGGCCACCCATTCCTCTCAGTCCTTCTCCATCTCCCTGTTGATGAAGACCCCCACATGGATCCACACTTTGCGGGGGATGAGGACGTTGCTGATGATGCGGAAGCTGTCCGCCACTTGGAGTTTGATGATTGTGATGGTCGCTGCCGCCAACTTGAGGATTTGGACGTTGCCGCGACAACCACCGTCGACGTCGCGCCGACATCTCCACTTCTTGGGATACATGCAAATATATGATTATAAATTATTTTCCAACTCTTGGAATAATATTTATAATTATATATTTTTATTTACGCATTTTTATTTTCAGCATTGCTTTTAATTTGGTACTGTTTATTTTGTGGCTGCGTTTAGCCGTCCATTAGAATTTTTATTAGTTGGGCTGCGTTTAGCCACCGTATGTGTGTGAGCCTATAAATAGGCCAAAATCTATGTTAATTTTAGATTTGATGAAATTGAAATAAAACTTTTCCAAAACCTTAAAGTTTCTCCCTCTCATCTTCCTCCTAGCCGCCGCCCCTAGGCTCCTCCCTCTCCCTTTGGCCGCCGACCACTCTTCCTCTTCCTCCCCTCTTCTCAGCTCCTTCTCCATTCCTCACTTCTTCTCTCAACCTCTCCCTCCAAGGCCGACCGCCTCCATTTCCCTCTTGAAGAATTTCGGCCAGCCACCAAGGTGCTTGTGGAAGGAGATCTCTTGGCTCGGATTTGCTCTAAGGGCTTGATCGTGGTGGAAGCGGCGAAGGAGAACGTGCTCTACATCAAGTGACTCATCTCCGGTGATCTCCACGGACAAACAATATTTAGGATTCCTACATCTCGGATCTACGATTCCGAGGGGGTAACGAACTCTCTACTCGTGTGATTCTTTTCTTAGATAGTTCTGTGGTGGCTAGATCTGTGACATGGTCTTTGAATTGTTGATTTTCTCGCGGATTTTCTTTATTTTGAATTGGTATTTCGATCTTGTATTTCGTTTTAATTCGACAAGGAGTGGCGATCCTCTTTTGTTCTTGTTGGGGGAGATTTTCCGTTTCCGAAATCTTTACCTTTTTCGGAGGATCTCTCTTTGGTTGACAACAACAACAACCGCTCGATCGGGTCGTGTGGATCCTTTTAGCCGGGAGCGAAGTTGGCCCATAGCCTCCTTCTGTTCCCTCGCGGTGTGGCTGCCCGTGCGTGATAAATAACGTGAATAAAAATCATTCCGCGAGTCGGCTGCGTTCGTTCATGCTTGTGTGAGATTAGGAAGCGTTGGGAGTAAACTAATCGATTGCGCACGAGTGAGTGAACCCAAACATCCTTGCCTACATCAGTCATCCTCCTCTAGGGTCATCCCCCGACATGGATCATGAAAGTCACCGTACTCATCATCATCCTCATAATCATATCGTGGTCGATCTCTATGACGAAGTGGAGGAGGACGAGGTTCATCCGAAGGATGATGATCCCTGCCTGGATCTCGCCAAAACTCATAACCACGACAATAATTTGCCCTTGGTGGGGGTGGGGGATCTCGGCGAGGGCCGTCTCTACCACATCTATCGGGAGGTGGTGTAGCATCTCGAGGATCCTCATCAGGCTCCTCGTCAGGGAGAGGTAGCACTCATCCTCTAGGCATCTCTAACTGATCAACCCCGGTACTAACCCTCGCAATATCACCCCTAAGAGTTTCGAATTGGGTTCCCATCCCATCAAATCAGTCGAGAACTAAACGTTGAAATTCGGCGGGTGTCATGTCCGTTTGAGAACTAGTGGTCCTATCGTCAGCGTGATTGTGAATTGACATGGACTGATGATACTCCCTACCACTACGTAGCATGCAAATGACCCTAACCTGACCCTATGATACCAATTTGATGCAGTGGTAGGTCGACTCACTCAGGGTGAATGCTCTAAATGCAACCCTAAATATGATGAGGTGTAATGCAAGTGCAGGAGTGGTCCGCTTAAAATTACAGCTAATAATTAATTAGTATAAGGTTAACAGCAGGGGCAACACGCAATCACATGTACTTGATTAAGGAGAACCAAATATTAATTTGCAAACAAAAGATGCGCAAATAATTTCTAAGCGCGCGCGAAATAAATCCCGCAAATTGTACAACAAATAAAATACGAGCACAATATAATTAGAATCCACCACAGTACAAGTGCCAAAATAAACAATAAAAAGAAATGACTTTTACCATAATTCACGCGTGCAGGCGGCGGTGACAGCGAGTGGAGGGCATCGAAGGTCGTATCAAGCGGGCAAGGTGTCGGGAGTGTAGATCGGGGCTGATTAGGATGTGTATGTGTTTAAAGGTGGTTGTCGGAGGGGTTTGGACTTGGTGGAGGCAGGCGGGAGGGTAAGGGTTAGGGAAGATGGTGACTGGGCTGGCAATGGGTGTCGGAGAGGGAGGAGGGGCTAGTGTTAGCTATCGGAGAGGGAGGAGGGGCTGGTGTTGGCTGTCGGAGAGGGAGGAGGGGCTGGTGTGGGCTGGCAATGATTATCCCAATGCCGAGCAGCACACCCCATCTTCCCCTGCCAGTGTAAGGCAGCCGGCCCCATAGTTCCCTTCCAGCACCGAGCAGCCCACACCATCCTCCCCTTCCTGCGACCTGCAACCACCCCCACAATTCCCTTCCAGCGTTGAGCAGCAGCCACCGCCGCCGCTGCCCCTCCTGCGTCGATCAGCAGCCACCGCATCTCCCACACCACTTCCGCCAATCGCAGCTCCAGCAATACCTCCGATAGCCCGAGCCAGCAACGCGGCTCTCGCACAAGCCTCGCCATTCAGCGACCCCGCTCCAGGAACTGCCTCGCCGCTCGTCTCCCTCCAGCAGTACAAGACAAACTCACGCAGTGCTGTCGACTTCCTCGGCTCCTTCGCCCCAGCCATCGAGACACTCGCCTGCTTTCTTTTTGGCAGTTTTTCATCAGGTCCTCTTTCCCCTACCATCTTTAATGCCACCAAGCCCCACACACAGCAGCCGCCATCATTTCCTTATGTCTCTCCATCCACACCATCCTCACTATTTTTGGGCCCCACAACTGCACCCACGCCAAAAACTCCACATTATTCCTCCCTCCTGCAGCCCCTTCACATCGTACATCAATTGTCCTCTCTCTTTCTTGAGCCTCCCCCTACCTGCCAACAATTGTCTCCCATACACCCTCAAATTTTTTATTTTTATTTTTCTTCCATTGCCTTGTCCCATCAATTTGTTTGTCCTTTCCTTCTCTCTCCTCTTCCAAACAAATGCACACCCACCTTTTTCCCTCCTAGCTGCTAACCCCATTTCCACACCCATCCAGCACTCACTTTCACCCTCACAAGCCCACCCACTCTTATTGTCACCCTTTCTTCTAACCGCACTCCTCTAACACATAAATATTCAGCCCAAATTTTTCTTTGTTTGACACATCTTCGTTCTTTCTCCTCAAGGCACTCGCCACTGCCACTAGCAATACACAACTCCTTTCTCGTCAACATTCTTACAGATCTCGATAAAATCATAACACTCGACTTTGAGGACAAGGTCAATTTTCAAGGGCGGTATAGTGTTACGCATACACTGTCACACAAGTGGACCCCACGGATGGAGATCATCAATGCACGTATATGGAAGCCGTCGCACTTATTTGGGGCACGCGCATGGAAGCCTCCATGATTTCCTTTTGAAATTAAATGTGTTAATTAATATTAATTAAATGCCTTTTAATTAATATTAATTAGACTTAATTATTATTAAATGTATTGTCTTATTTTGTGTACCCTCCCTCATCTATATAAGAGGGAGGGGTAGGAGTTTGTAAGGTATGCTTGAATTTATGCAAGATTTTAGGGTAGCTCCCTAAGTTCCTCATCCTTCCTCCTTTTCATCTCGCTCACCACCGCCGGCCTCCCCCCTTGCTAGATTCTTCCTCTCTCTCCCTATCTATTCGGTAACATCGAGAATGTGTTTACCATTAAAATCTAACGCAATTGACTGAAGTCGATTCACGGTCGGAAAAGGGCGATATGCACTATACCGTAAAATGCACTGATCAGACGGTCCGCGTGGATGAGTGCAATGAACTTTGAGATGTGTGCACTTTAAGAAGTGTGCATTTTAAGATGTGTACACTGATCCACGAGTATTATCAGATCAATGCACTTTACGGTAAAGTGCAAAAGTATATTTTACCACCCCTTTCCCCGTGGGTCCTCCATGAAGAGGAGATGAAGATGTGTATAAGAAGAGCAAAATTTCAGGATCTGGGTCCTGAAAGCTGTCCGAGACCAATGGAATTTCACCATTCAGTGGGCCCCACTCAAAAATGTTGTGTACTTCAGACTGTGCACAGCGGGACCACTGTATGGTGTAAAACCTGGATTTTCATTGGTCCCGGATGCCAGCTGACGTCCGGTATCCAGACCCAAAATTTTCCCGAAGGAGGGGAAACCCGTGGATTCCACCAATTTTGCCACTTTTCGAGAGATATTTAGGTACGGGTAACACACGATGATCATAATAGATCATCGTGCGTGGGAGCAAGTACAATCGTATGATCCGTGATTTCAACGGTGTAGATTGTTTGCGAAAATATACGATGGTATTTGTGTAATATGATCGTATTGAAAAGTGATCGTATTTTAGATTAATCATGCGCGAAAATTCGTGCTGGCAAAAATATACGGTGGGATTAGGGGTCGTGCACAGAGATCTAAGGTGTGTTACATGCTCCCTGGTTTGAACGAAACGAATTGTATCACGCTCGAATTGATCATACGAGTCTGATGCAACTGACTAAGATCGATTCAGAGTTTGTTTTCTCATATTTTCCTATTCAGATCGACTTGTAGTTCAAATGCGACCTAATTTAGTCAATTTTCTTGATTTATGTCGGAATTGAATGAAACAAAAGTCGTTGAGATTGTGTTTACCATTAAAATTCAACGCAATTGACTGAGGTCGATTCAGAGTCTGTTGGCTTGGAAATATACATCGGGGTCGTCACATAGCTCAATTCAGCCTGATTTAGCCAACTCGACATTATGCATCGAAATGAGGCATAATCCGTGTTGTTGAGTTCGGTTTTAATCTCACGAGTACACTGACTGAGGTCGATTCAGAGTTGAATTACTCAAATATCAATATCAAGGCATCGTAGCTCAAAATTGATATAAATATAAAATGGAGGTCTGGTCACAATTTACTGTGACCCCAACTAAGCTTCTTCAGGGGTTTCATTGAACCGGCTAGGCCACCTTATCGAAGTTAGAATGTTACATAATTGACCATGCTAATGAACCTAGATCTCATCCGAGCTCCAAACACATACTTAGGAGGCTCCATCTCATTTGAGAGATTGTCGATCGAGGTGATATGAACATTTGCAGAGTTCCGACTGACGACAACATATCAGATCCACTGACAAAGACTCTTCCTCAGATAAAGCATGATTATCACAACTGAGTCTTTTGATAAGGAGACTCTTAGAGAATCAACTAGATCTTTTGATAAAGAGATCTTGAACCACAACCTGAATTCTTTGTAGAGGGATTCTAAAAACTCTCTTCACAAAAAACAGAAGAGTAGTGAGTTAGAAAGAGAGAAGAAGAAATGTGTCTTCAGATTTGACTCCTCCTTCAGCAGTTTATCTGAGGATTCCCTGGTTGTTAGTTCTTATGTTTGTGGTTGTCATTAATATTAATGCTATAAATTATAAGGCATAATTTTGATTCCCTATCTTTAGACTAAAGAATTAGTGGAGGGGTCAAATGACCCATGTACCCTTAGTGGAAGACATGTGGTTTCATCATAATCCTTGAGCCTAATCTAATGGTTACACATAGGGAGTATGGCAAAATTTGCACCCCCTGTGTCTTGGGATTATGCCATTCATTCTGTTTAGTTATTTCATCTTTTGATTCTTCCAATTTTCTGTTTTTAGTGTCAAACTTGGTGAGGGTGTAACAACCCAGGTTTATATAAAAACAAATAATGAAAACAAGGTTCATTTCAAAATTTAAAAGAAATGGAAATATTGTAAATAACCCTACTAGGGCTTCCTTATTGTTGCCACTTTTAACATTCAGCCCCCACCCCGATTTAAACCATCACGGTCCAGGGATTTAATACCGTCGCTTGCTAGCCGCCCCGATACCGTCTCCCGCAAGCTTCAGAGCCGATGTCTCCCGCGCGCAGCACCGCAACCGCCTGCCGCTGTTGGTCCCCCAGCCAGCATAGCCCCCCGCTCCTCCTCCCGCAGAGACCTCCTCCTGCTCTTTCCCCTCCCCGATCCGGCAACTCCTGCTCTAGCCATCTCCCTCCTCTCCACTCCGGGAAGTCACCTGGTCTCCTCCAAAGGGCCGGCTGTAGCAAGGCTCTTCCTTCTCCCTTCCCCCCAAGACCGGCAACCACAACCTCCTCCTTTGACAGCCCTCTTTGTGTCTGCTTTCGCCGAGTTTTGCGAAGAGGGCCATCTAGGTTTTTCTTTCCCTCGCCCCTTGAAGCCGGATTCGACTCCCTTGGGTATGCGTCTCATCCTATCACTTTCAATTAGATATAATTGAAATTCCTTGCAAAATTTTGTGCCCCTAATTGTGTATGTGTCATGATTCATGATTGTATCACATTATGATAGTCCAATATCTAGGTTTTTTGTGCTCTCCGGCGCCTCTCGTCGCACTAATTGGCGGGAACACTAAAGGCTACTTCCGATTTAGGGCTTCCCTAACCTAAAGCGCCACCAATTCGTCGATTCCTTTGTGTAATTCCCTCTCCCCTCACCTTCGAGGGAGGTAATTTTTCGCCAACCCGCACCTGCCTAATTTGGTGATTTAAACTGTGCATGCTCATGTAGGATTTCCTGTTTAATGGAATTGTCATCCCTGTTTGTGCTTAATCAGGTCCAATTAAAATTGTTAAATTGGTTGCGCCACTTAGCTGCCATTGTCAGCTTCAGTCTTACTTAAGGCACGAGAAATCTCTCGCTTGCAACATCTGATTGTAATTTGTTACTTTCTAATTTATGTCCATAAGTTTTACTACTCGACCCCTGTAACATCCAATTGATAACTAGCCTCATTCACCAAATTAAGAATTGTTTAGTTAATAATGTAGGTAAACAATGACAGGTAGCGTTCAATTGATGCAACCCCTTGACTTGGCTTCCCACTTGAAACCCTAACGGGGACGAGGGACCCGTCATAGCAAGCTTGAACTCCTGAATCTCTTATAAGTCTTGAATTTGAACTTGAATTTGTCTGAATCACGAATCCGCCCCCTGGAAGGAAGGGCTAAAACTGGCGCCAAACACAGACATTGCTTAAATTTCAAGAAAGCCTGCTCACACTGATCTGACCACTCGAATCTAGCATGCTTTTAATTTAGCTTTGTCGGTGGAGCAGCAAGAGAGGAAAAACCCTTGACGAAACGTCTATAGTAGCTAGCAAGCCCAAGGAAATTGCGAATCTCAGTAGGGGTAGAAAGTCGCTTACAATCCATCACAGTAGAAATCTTGGCAGGATCAACGGAGAGTCCATCACCAGAAATAACATGCCCCAAGAAAACAACACGATCCAGCCAGAACTCACATTTTGTCTGCTTGGCATAGAGTTGGTGCTGACGAAATGTAGAGATAGTGAGTCTAAGATGTGCTGCATGATCCTCATGAGTCTTGGAATAGACCAGAATATTATTAATGAACACGATGATGAATTTATCCAGATATTCGCAGAAGACACGGTTCATCATATCCATAAAAGCAGGTGGTGCGTTAGTTAAACCAAAAGACATCACTAAGAATTCAAAATGACCATACCGAGTTCGGAAGGCAGTCCTGGGGATGTCAGATTCCTTGAACTTCAGCTGATGGTAACCTGATCTGAGATCTATCTTGGAAAAGAATGTGCTACCCTTAAGATGATCAAAGAGATCATCCACGCGCGGAAGGGAATACCTATTTTTGACGGTTACCTTGTTCAGGTCCCGATAATCAATACAAAGCCTCATGGAGCCGTCCTTATTGTTGACGAAGAGGACAGGGGCTCCCTAAGGTGAAGAGCTTGGACGAATGTACCCACGTTCAAGCAATTCATCCAACTGCGACCTAAGCTGCTCTAGCTCGCACGAGGCGAAACGGTACGGTGCTTTAGATATGGGGCACGTTCTATGCTCTAAATCAGTAGAGAACTCCACATCCCGATCAGGAGGCATCCCAGGCAGTTCGGCAGGAAAGACATCAGGAAATTTAGAAGAAACAGGTATGGATTCAAGTGAAGGAGAGATAGAATTTGAAAGTGCAGCATACACAAAACAAGCAGAGCATCCTTGACCAAGAAGACGAGTGGCGCGTACAACCAAAATTACCTTCATGGGACTGCGGGTCTGAACATGAACGTTGAAGTCCTTACTATCGATACTGAGATTAACCCTCTTTATCACGCAATCCAGCTTTGCTCTATACGTGGCAAACCAATCCATGCACAAGATTACATCGAACTCTGACATCTCCAAAACTATGAGATCTGCTGAGACTCGCAATTCATCGGGCATGATAGGACAATTGGGAATGCCCTAATTTGAGAGATGCAGATGACCAGGCACAGAGATCTCATAAGGGACCTCAAGTGGGGATGTAGGCCAACGATAAAGATCCACAATATGACGAGCAATGAACGAATGAGATGCACCAGAATCAAAAAGGATCTGCATCCATTTATTATTGACCCTAAATATCCCTAGGAAAGAAAAACATATAAGCAAATTCAAGGTTGTTTTGATACTAAAGCAGATAAAATAAGATGCAAAAATCTAATAACAAAGCATTACATACCAGATATGACATCGGTAGACGCAAGAGCCTCGCCCTTGGTAATGACATTCAGAGCGGCTCTGCCCTTTTCCTGAGCTCCCGGGACAGACTGCAGAGGCTAAGCGGGAATTGGGCAGTCTTGGATATCATGCCCAACTTGACCATATCAGTAACAAGCATTCTGCTTACGATGACAGTCTTTCAGAAGATGACCTGGTCTCTTGCAGTAAGCACAGACAATGGAGACAGAGGCAAGTATCATTTGAGGTTGTGGTGCAGGAACACCCATCTTGTGCTTCTTCAAGAGGGTGCGGCAGACTTGGGCAACATGTCCCACTTTATGGTAGAAGGCACACACATCCTTGGACTTGAGGCCTTGATCTTGGGTAGGAGCACATTTGCGCTTGTGATCAGTTGCGACCGCATTGCCAGTACTATGCTGGACCTTCTTAGCAGAACGCTCCAACTCGATAGCCTCCACCTGCAACGCAGCTTCCACAATCCCTGCGGAGAGCTAGTGGCACCATGAGCTACCACGTGTTGGCAGAAATCATGATGGAGTCCCTTCACGAAACGACTGACCTTCTTAGCTTCATCTGGCACCATCTCCACTCATGGAGGGATAGGCGAGAGAACTCCTTCTCATACTCGGTCACTGATTTGTCTGGCTGCTGGAGGGACATGAATTTCTCAACTAGTCGGTCGCGCTCCATGGAAGAAAGGAACTTCTCCAAAATAGCTCCCTTGAATTGATCCCAGGTCAAGGTGACAGAGTTGGGAAGATTGCGGCGCTGAAGCCACCAGGTGTGCGGATCCTCGGTCAGCTGATAAGCAGTAAGAAGAACTTTCTGGACATCTGGAATCCCAACGTACTCGAAGTGCTTCTCCATCTAAGTGAGCCACTCATAAATGACAAAGTAGTCACGATTGCCATCATAAGATGGCGGATTTAACCTTTTGAACGCCATAGTGTCTTCCATCTCCACCGGGGGAACAATCAGACTGGATGCGAGCAGAGTCACCAAGTCGAAGCAGTCGAGTTGGTTCCAGGATCAGAAGCAACAATAATAGTTGCTCCAGCTGTCCTAGTGCCGGATCCAGAGGCTGGATTAGAAGTCTGGCGATCCTCCTCCAAGCAAGTGAGGCGATCCAGAATCTGCTGCAAAAGCTGAGCTGTGGCATTACCAGATGGTTCACCCGCAGGAGGGGCGGTCTTCTTGCATTGCGGCCGCTTAGGAGCCATCTAGAAGGAGATACAAGAAAATCAGGTAAGAATCGATAATCAACGAAACAGGAAGGATTGAGATCAAAGGTTCTAACACTTTCGTACTGTTGGATACATAATGCATGTAATAATTACAGTATTTTCATTGGACAACTGCTAGTAATGATCATGCGAATGCAACAACGAAATCATGTGAAGATGTAAGTAACTAATAAAACCATGTGTGTACAATCATTATCTATTGTTCTTAGCTTAACACTTGTACAAATTAGTTATGTTATGCATGATATGTCACTGTGTCTAAAATGCATTCCTAATGATGTTCATGGATGGATACGCATGCCATGTTAAGCGCCCATATCACTTAACATGTCATGCGCATGATAATTCTAATGTCATCACACTTGAAAATATTAAACCGCCCATACAATTTAATATTCGCAAGCGGTGTATATCCTAGTGGATATTCATATGCATATAAATGTTAAGTTTGCCATACTCTCTTAACATTTATACGCATACTACTCATGCTTATGAGTGAGTGTGTGCGTGTTTCAACCTCGAACAACAGACAACGACAAAGTGAGTGTGGAAATGATGCATGTACATATATTTACATAATAGATTTCAAAATATATGAAATTTTCAAAATACTTTATCTTTAGATGCTAAACCTAGCTCTGATACCAACTGTCATGACCCGTCTAAAAATAAAAGATAGAGCGCGCTTCAGGCGGATCGTGATGCCACAGACCGTGAGGGTTTAAATCGGGGGGGGGGGGGGGGGGGGGCGTCGGGTTCCACTCTAGTATGAGGGGGAAAGGGGAGGAAGAGAAAATAAAAAGAGGGGGAGGAGAAGGAAAGGGGGAGAGAGGGAGTAAGGGAGGAAAAAGTGGGTTGGGCATGTGATAATGAGAATCACCAGGCTATGTCCCAGAAATTTTATTAAGGATACAAACTTTTCTCTACTCATAATTTAGGCTTCGTTTGGCGTAGCCTATTTGCTCCGGTGAGTTTGGTCAAAAACGCGATTATCATAGAATTTATGTTTGACAAAACAAAGGTTATGACCGCTATCAAGAATATAAACTAGTTTTGAGCATAAAATGCATGATTTTTTTAGGTGAGGTCGGACGTTCACAAACGGCGGTTCATGACTGTTGACCCAGAAATCGGCGATCCTCCCCTGGGAGGCCTCTTTTGCTACATTTTTGCAGATTACGCGCCCGGGAAGGATTAGACCTCACGCAAAGGCTCTTTTACACCCAAAGTGGTAAGAAGGGGCAGCCTTCTCCTTTCAAACCGCCAAGGTGGGGCGGCTTGTCCTTTCAAGTCGCCCAGGTGGAGCGGCCTCTCCCTTCTAATCACGCGGGTAGCCGGCCTCCTCTTCAGACCGCCCAAGGCGGGCGGCCTCCTCCTTCAAACCGCGCGGGTAGGCGGTCTCCTCCTTTAGACCGCGCGGGTAGGCGGCCTCCTCCTTCAGACCGTGCAGGTAGGAGGCCTCCTCCTTCAGACCGCGCGGGTAGGCGGTCTCCTCCTTCAGACAGCACGGGTAGGCGGCCTTCTCCTTCAGACCGTGCTGGTAGGAGGCCTCCTCCTTCAGACCGCGCGGGTAGGCGGTCTCCTCCTTTAGACCGCGCGGGTAGGAGGCCTCTTGCTTCAGACCGCGCGGGTAGGCGGTCTCCTCCTTCAGACCGCGCGGGTAGGCGACCTCCTCCTTCAGACTGTGCAGGTAGGCGGCCTCCTCCTTCAGACCGTACAGGTAGGCGGCCTCCTCCTTCAGACCGCGCGGATAGGCGTCCTCCACCTTCAGACCGCGCGGGTAGGCGACCTTCTCCTTCAGACCGCGCGGGTAGGGATCCGGTCACCAGCTCACCAGAGGTGACGACATCGACCCAGAGCCTATAAATAGGACCCTCGACCATGAACAGGGGACATGCAGGTGGGGGGACAAAACCGGCGGCTAGAAACAGTCAACCCGCACCAAGTTGCGACCAGTCCGGGCGACCAGTCCGGGCGACCTGTCCGGGCGACCAGTCCGGGCGACCAGTCCGGGCGACCTGTCCGGGCGACCTGTCCGGGCGACCTCGGCGAACAGGCCGAGCGACCTCTGCGACCAGGCCGAGCGACCTCGCCAAACAGCACGCGCGGCTTACTCTTTTCTTACCCGCAACTCTCTTGTATAATTCTGTTTCCATGTACTAAACACAATGAGCTGTAATACAGATTATTAAATAATGGGAAAGCCCGCCGCAGGAGTGGCATTTGCCGCGGCGGGCGAAGTCTGGCCTCGCCGCAAGCTAGCGGCCCTCTCTTCTTCTCTCTCACTCAACTCTTCATTTGCGACTCAAGTAACCAGCCGCTCGACCACTACCCCCTCTCTTTCCTCTAGGATTGAGCGTCGAGGGCGTGGGGACAATTTCGGATTCAACAATGACCACCATCGTTCACGACCGCCACCACTGTGCCAAACGAAGCCTTGGTTTATTATCGAATATATACTTGTTTGAAATATGCCTCGGATCATAACCCATCTCGAGTCCGAAAGTCGAGCCTTTGCATAAAATTTTGGGTTTTTTAGGAGGGCATTTTTGGGGGACTTTAAAGTGTACAGTAAAATATATAAACTCCCCTGATTCTAGGATTGGCTTGATCTAACAAATACAAAAACTTATAACAACATATATTCTTCAATGTTGTGCTACTTCTTCCGATGGATATAAGCCATCTTAGGTTGAACCACAAATTAGTATTACTACAAAATATGAACTGAACAAATTTCTAGACAAGAGAAGCACATCGCATTTATTTCCATCATAAAAAATTCAGTTTCATAGTTTACTAACGAAATTAACTGTGCAAATTACTAGAAAAAATCATAAAATAAAATTCCGAAGTATTTAATATCTAAATTTATTGTGGAAATTTAAATTTTTGATAGTTTCCTTTTGACTCAATCTTTAGTATGGTTCCTACTTTTTAAGTGTGATCTTTGGTGTAACATTCGCTCGATTTCACTCGCTCGATTTCAGTAAAAAAACTGTAACACCCCCATCCGTTAAGAAGCATATTACAGAAGGTCCGACCGGGGCCCCACGCCATATACAACAAAACGAACGGGAACATCACAATAAGGAATATCATTCAACTCTAAACAGCGAACCTAACTCAGAGCATTCTATGCGGAAGCAAAAGAGAGAGACAAGAAATATAAACCAAAAAACCCGAACCCGGGTATGTCCACTTCTATTACTTGGAATGAAATGTTTTATACAAAAAAATTTAGGCACGACGACCTTACAATTTACCAACATCGGCGCGCAGGCCGGCCATACATGAAAAGCAAAAGAACATCAAAAGGCCTTCAAGGGCCGCAACAGCACAAGGGCTTCAGCCCGCTATGAGCCCGCTATGTTCCCGCTCGGTCCAGCACCTGTACAACAAGCCCACCAAAAACGGTGGCAAAACAGGGCAACGGTCAGCTAAAGCTGACCAAATTATAACGACCCCACCCCTTCGAGGGGGTGGCAGTTCTAACCATCCCGGCAAAACAACCTCAGCAGTATATATATATATAAGAGTGCGACTAGCAAAGCCCACAATAGTTCATACATATGCAACAATCACAAACGTGGGAATGGCCTCCACGTCTCGTGCTCTCAGGCACTCTTTGGTGTACTCCGCCTTCCACCACCATCCATTCTCGATGGCTTTGCCCTTCGAGGCTAAAGTCGGTGGCCCGAATACCAGGGCTCTCCCGTGCTTTTAATTGTGAACATCCCGTAGTCCGAAGACTCTTTTCGATTGCTTCCCGACATGCTATACGAGACTCACTAATCAGGTGCTGCAATGGTGCGGTTTCAGGTTCGCCAAATGCCCGTTGTTCACAGCTCTCATTGTGCAACACGAAAAGCGGGTATGGCGTCCCCTCAGCCCAGGTATTCTCAATTAACCCAGGTATTCTCAATTAGACGGTTGACTAGCCTCCAGTCGTTCGAAGTAAAGCGTCCATCTCGATCATTGACGATGCTACGGGGCACACCGTGCAATCGTACTATTGTATCAACATACAGCTTCGCCAACTTCTCCACCGAGTCATCCCTCCGGTTGGGGATAAAGTGCGCCACCTTCGTCAGCCGGCTACGACTACCCAGATGGCATCATTCCCGCGCTGCGATCTCGGCAGCCCAAGCACGAAATCCATGGAAACGTCATTGAATTTCCACTCCGGAACCGGTAACGACTTCAAAAAGCCACCGGGCTTCTGACATTCCGCCTTCACTAGCGCACAAGTGTGGCACTTGGCCACGTAGTGAGTGATGTCCCTCTTCATACCCGGCCACCAGAAAAGGACCTTCATGTCCTTGAACATCTTCGTGCTCCCCGGATGAACTGAATACCTGGTATGATGCACCTCGTACATCAACTCATCGCGCAGCTCACCCACCTTGGGGATGCACAAACGGTCGCCTCTCCACAGCAACCCGTCACGCACCTGAAACTGGGCATCCGGCCCACCACCAGCCTCCTCCGCGTAGCGCTTTAAAATCGGATCGAGTTCCAAAGCCTGGTGGACTCTATCTGCGAGGTCGTACTGCACCTCAGTCCAACTCAAACAGGCACCGACACTGCTCCGCTTCTCCACGCAAGAAATACCCAAGGCCTCCAGGTCATGTATCAGGTGCTCATCATGCATCTGAATCCAGTTGGCCTGCGCTGGAGTCCTGCGACTGAGTGCATCTGCGATAACATTCCCCTTCCCGGGAGTGTAGTGGATCTCAAAGGTGTAGTCCCCAAGGAACTCCATCCACCTCTGCTGCCGCATACTCAGCCCTTCTGCGATAGAAGGTACTTCAGGCTCTTATAGTCCGTGAAGATGTCGATCTTCAAGCCGTACACATAATGCCGCCAAAGCTTCAGGGCAAATATCACGGCCGCCAACTCCAAGTCGTGGAACAGATAGTTCCGCTCATGCACCTTCAGCTGGCGAGAGCCGTACGCTATTACCTTGCCATGCTGCTGCAGAACACAGCCAAGGCCGCTCCCAGAAGCATCGGTGTAGATCTCATAGCCTTCCGTGCTGCAAGGCAAACATAAGATCGGAGCTGTGGTAAGCCGCCGCTTCAACTCCTCGAAAGCCTGCGCACACGCGGGCGTCCAAATAAACTCCTGCATCTTCCGTGTCAGCGTCGTAAGAGGCAGCGCGATCCGTGAGAAGTTCTCCATGAAGCGCCTGTAATAGCCGGCCAGCCCGAGAAAGCTACGGACCTCCGCTATAGAAGAAAGGACGGGCCACTCCCTGATGGCCACAACCTTCACCGGATCTACCGCCACACTCGCTCCACTAACCACATGGCCTAAGAACGCCACGAAAGGTAGCCAGAACTCGCACTTTGAGAACTTGGCATACAGATGGTTCCTCCTCAGAACCTCTAAGACTACTCGCAGGTGATCACCGTGCTCCTCCTCGGACTGAGAGTAGACCAGTATGTCGTCAAGGAAGACGACCACAAACCGGTCGAGGTACTCTCGGAAAGTTCGGTGCATCAAGTCCATAAACACCGATGGCGCATTAGACAGCCCAAACGGCATCACAGTGAACTCATACTGCCCGTACCTTGTACTGAAGGCAGTCTTCGGGATGTCGCACTCCATGATCCGCACCTGATAATAGCCGGACTTCAAGTCCAGTTTCGAGTATACTGTCGAACCAACGAGCTGGTCGAAAAAGTCGTCTATCTTCAGAAGAGGATACTTGTTCTTCTCGGTCAGCTTGTTCAGCTCCCGATAATCGATGCAAAGCCGTAGGCTACCGTCCTTCTTTTTGACAAAGAGGACCGGTGCACTCCAAGATGAGGAACTCGGACGCACGTAGCCCTGCTCAAGCAGCTCCTACAACTGCAGCTTCAACTCCGCCAACTCCTTCGGAGCCATACGATACGGTGAGCGGGCCACAGGCTTAGCGCCTGGCACCAACTCAATCGTGAAATCTATCTCCCACTGCGGTGGAGCACCGGGGAGCTCGCTCGGGAACACATCGGGGAACTCTGAAACTACCGGAACATCCACTAGGCTGGGCCTCGGCGTTGAAGCCTCCACTAGGGCAAAGAATAACTCTGCTCCCTATCGCACTGCCTTGGACACCTGGAGAGCAGACATCAACATCTTGCTCGATCCACGCATGCCCGCAAAGACCATCTCACGATCGGCACACTGCCCAAACCTCACCTCCTTGGTGGTGCAATCGATGCACGCATGTTGTTCGGACAGCCAGTCCATGCCGAAGATTACATCGAACTCAACCAGGGGGTAACGATGCTTTCAGGTCATACACCTGGCTCCCAACTAGAACCTTCACGCAACAACTCCTCTACACACGCATCGAATATCCATTCGGCAGTAGGACCTCCAGTCCATCTGCAGAAGCAATCGACGGCGCACCAATACGTTGGATGAAGTCCGGCGATAAGAAGGAGTGCGAAGCTCCAGTATCGAAAAGCGCTCTCGCAGGAACGCCTAAAACATTTACAAAGCCTACGCCGCCAAACAAGGTTAGTATGAATACTAAAACAGGTATATAAAACAGTAAGGTCTGTATCTTAAATTATACCTGTCATGACGTCCTTGGCTTTGATAGCCTCCTGCTGACCAAGACTGAAGACTCTGGGCTGCGGGGGAGCCATACGGGAGGCAGTGGACTCAGCCGCCTTCCCCTTCTCAGAATTAGATGGCCCAGTCTTCTTCTCTGACCTTGGAAGACTACTGCGGCAATCCCGAGAGAAATGGCCAGGCTTACCACAAGTAAAACAAATAAGAGGGCCACGTCCAGACGACGCGCCCGAAGCAGAGGGAGCTGGCCCAGATAAACGAGCCTTCTTCCAGCGGTTCAACCTCCGCAACTTCGCTGCACTCAGCGCCTTGCCCTCCAGCACTGCCTCGACCACAACCACCTTGCCCTTCTCCCTGAGCATGTCCTGCTCAAGCGCTCGGGCTGAACTAACGAGGGTCTTGAAACCCTGCGTCAACGACCCTGTCAGAAGGTACCGCAACTCACTACGCAAGCCTCCATAGAACCTGTTCACCATTCTCCCCTCGTCATCGAAAGAAGTTCCAGCGTAACGCCCGAGGCGGGTGAACTCGTACAGATAGTCATCAACCAGTCTATCACCCAGCGTCAGAGCCAGGAACTGATTCTCCATCGCGATCTGCTGCGACGGAGGCACATACCTTGCCAGGAAGATTCTCGAGAACTCTTCCATCGGCAAATCAACCAGTCGCCTTCCCGCAAACTGGCGCCTCTCTACCTCATCCCACCACCGCCTGGCTTCTTTTTCCAACAAGAAAGTAGCGAAGGTCACTTTCTGCGCTTCATCCGACTGTGTCGCTGTCAGAATTCGCTCCATATGCGACAGCCAGTCCTCGGCCTCAGCTGTGGATTCAACTCCGGTAAACAGAGGAGGTTGAAATCCCAGGATGTGCTTCAGTTGTTGCTCAACAGCACGCCTCACGGGGACTTGCTCCACTCTCAGTGGCTCTGGGGCCACTTCCTGCACCGGCGGTTGACCTTGCCTTCCAGGCTGGCTATTCAACGCAGCTAGAACGGCTTCTGTAACTAGCCGAACCATCTCAGCAGACGGAGGTGTAGGAGCCTCAGCAGACCTGCTACTCTCAACCACGTCACGGGGACGCGACGGTCCCGCTGCACTTCGAGTGCCCTACACGAGTGCAACACACAGTTAGGCGACAACACAGTCGCAACTAACAACAAAAGGAACACTCAGGTTCCAAAATCATGCAATAATTGTTGGTTTGTTGTTACATTTTATTCCTAAGTTGACATTTTTGAGTTTATTTTACGTCTCGACGGTAGCGCACACACGTGCTCACCACCCCTTAAAAGAATTCGTCCACGAATTCCTTAGAAGGATACGGAACCCTAGAAGCTGATACCAATTTGTAACACCCCCATCCGTTAAGAAGCATATGACAGAAGGTCCGGCCGGGGCCCCACGCCATATACAACAAAATGAACGGGAACGTCACAATAAGGAATATCATTCAACTCTAAACAGCGAACCTAACTCAGAGCATTCTATGCGGAAGCAAAAGAGAGAGACAAGAAATATAAACCACAAAACCCGAACCCGGGTATATCCACTTCTATTACTTGGAATGTAATGTTTTATACAACAAAATTTAGGCACAACGGCCTTACAATTTACCAACATCGGCGCGTAGGCCGGCCATACATGAAAAGCAAAAGAACATCAAAAGGCCTTCAAGGGCCGCAGCACACAAGGGCTTCAGCCTGCTATGAGCCCGCTATGTTCCCGCTCGGTCCAGCACCTGTACAACAAGCCCACCAAAAACGGTGGCAAAATAGGGCAACGGTCAGCTAAAGCTGACCAAATTATAACGACCCCACCCCTTCGAGGGGGTGGCAGTTCTAACCATCCCTGCAAAACAACCTCAGCAGCATATATATATATATATATATATATATATATATATATATATATATATATATATATAAGAGTGCGACTAGCAAAGCCCGCAACAGTTCATACATATGCAACAATCACAAACGTGGGAATGACCTCCACGTCTCGTGCTCTCAGGCACTCTTTGGTGTACTCCGCCTTCCACCACCATCCATTCTCGATGGCTTTGCCCTTCGAGGCTAAAGTCGGTGACCCGAATACCAGGGATCTCCCATGCTTTTAATTGTGAACATCCCGTAGTCCGAAGACTCTTTCCCATTGCTTCCCGACATGCTATACGAGACTCACTAATCAGGTGCTGCAATGGTGTGGTTTCAGGTTCGCCAAATGCCCGTTGTTCACAGCTCTCGTTGTACAACATGAAAAGCGGGTATGGCGTCCCCTCAACCCAGGTATTCTCAATTAGCCGGCTCTACGACCGCTAAGTCATCCACCAGGACACCCTCACAGGTCGGGCACACAGGCCTCAGGTCCTTTCAACAGGTGGGCACAACAACATCACCAGAACTCAGTCTGGGAGCTATCGCCGGCGATAACGCTAACGTCAGCGGTAGTGAACAGAAACCCATTTCTGCTTCTAACTTCGGGTGCTTTCCGGGGCACACCCCCAGGCGTTGCTGCGCATGCAGTAGCACCCTCTAGTCCTACGAAGCAGGATATCAACACGGAGTTTTCCCCCGGCACGCATAATATCAAAAAGCATCACCAATCCGGACGAACCGTCTCGGATGGGCTTCACACAACGCGCCTACGCCCATTTTACGCATGGACTCTACATGTTTGCAAGATTTGATGGGGATAACACGAATCGACCCGTCGGAGGCCACGACCTCACCCTTTTGGGTAGGGTCCTCAACGATGCTCGGAAATGAACTAGGACACGTCCAAATGAGGGTAGAAGAGATCGTTACCCTTAGACGCCGCTTCGAGGCCATGGCTTGATTTTTGGCATGGATAGAAAGGACCGCACCGGGCTGCTCTCCGTGGATCTGTAAACGGCTCGCGAATCGGAGCTTCGGAGCTCCGTCAATGGTGGATGACAACTTTTTCTTCCTCCTTGGCTTTCCTCTTTCTCAAGCTTGAAGAGGTACAAGGCTTTGGAAATAATGAAAATATCTCCTCTGGTCAAGGTTTAAGGAATCCCCGGATTAATCCCAGCCCTCGGATCCAAGAACATAAGGACTTGACGGCCACGATTTCAAATCACGGACCTGTATCGCGCGCTAGAGCCGGCGCTAGCGCTAGAGCCTGCGCTAGCTTCCGACTCGACGTAGCGTCTGTCGACGCTCAACATCCATCTCGACGCCTGGCAACCGTCGAGAGGGCTAGCGCCAGGCGGTAGCACTACCGCCGGTGCTAGCTCCCGTCTCGACGCCTTAGCGTCTGACGACGCTTAACTACCATCTCGACGCTTAGCAACCGTCTGGCTAGCGCCAGGCGGTAGCATTACCGCCGGCGCTAGCTCCCAGCAGCACAGTTCTTCTTCAGAGTTTTGGGGTGTTACAAAAACACCAAATTGAAACAAGAAAATCTTGAGCTATTAAACTTCAAAATTTTGATTTTGAGAAGAGCGTAAATCACTCAAACTCGACTTGATATCACCACTACCCAACAACACTCATAAAACATTTTCTAAGCAATAAATACAACAACAACAATAAAGAATGAATGAGCCCTCAACCATCCAATCAGAACTTTAAGTTGATTGAATACTATCAAGCAGAGCAAGTGATTCAAGTCGATTCATGTTTAGAAACATTCTAATGATCACTACAGTCAAAGTAGAATAAATATATTAAGCTGCTGATTGAAGAGGAAAGTTGAACAACAAAAGAAGTTTCTAATGATCATCGCCATATATATTTAGTTGCAGATTGAAGAGGAAAGTTGAGATGGCAGCTAATGAGCATCCAAAGTTGTCGTCCACAGGCATCTGCATTAAAACGAACACCAAAAATCACTTCCACCAGATGAGCATCCATATTATGTAAAATAAGTAGAGCAGGTGAAGTTCTGCTTCAATAATAAATTATAAGCAACAAAAAACTGAAAAGAATTAGTCAATTGGGTGAATACATTTTATGAATTAGGTCAGCAAGGTCTATACAACTTACCAATGAGCAGTGTAAAAGAACAGACAAACTGCTGAGTGCAAATATTTACAAAAATAAAGTTATTTCTAGGCAAATAATTAATATCATATAAATGAAAAAAAGCAAGTACTTAAACATTAAAAAAATGATCTACAAAGAGCTTTTGAGCATTAGTTTCTTCAATTTGATGATCCTTCCACTACACCAAATCAGATTCATATACAACCTTCTTATTGTTCAGAGTCGATGTGGTTGTGTAGATGATCACATAGTTGAATATTAACCGATCACAATATTATACAAATTGTGGAGATGACCAATGGCAAAGTTTGAATTTATGGTTTGAATTTACACATGATGTTTATTAAATCGTTATAACTTCTTAATTTCCTAATATAAAGAATGAAGGTCAATAATGAAAGAATGAGTATGTGTATTCAAAGTTGAATAAAAAGCAGATATGCCCAAGCATTCATACATATATATGACACAAATATTTTCAGATTAAATTGAAATATACTCGCATGTGGAGAATCATAAGTAACACCAAATCACTATGATTGCGATGTAAATTACATGTTCTGCATGGAAAAATCTTCCCATGCCTGCTACCATGTGTTCTTTTCCCTCCTGCTGTATAAGTTTTTTTTGGCTGGAGAGGCAGAGGTTTTTGTGGAGCATTAACAGAGTTTGAGTGGTGCAAAAAGGGAGAGCATTCAAGTTCTCGTGCAAATTGTGTGACTTCAATTTTTGCTGTCATCATCTCAACCCAGGGTCTGTTTGTTTGGGCAGGGAGAGTGGGAGACTTGAAAATGAGAGCGGTGGGAATGGAGGGAAGTGTTTGCGATCTCAAATAAGGTTAAAATAGTGTTTTTGAGCCATGGCGGAGGGAATGAGAGGTCTACCGAATAGATTTTTCTAGCAAATGGTCTTCCATTAATGGTGAGCAAAACATGAATGAAAATAAATAAATTAAAACAAAGCTTGAAAATAAAATTATCAAAAGAAAGAGTAAGAGGGAGAGGAGAATACACACTACAGATGCAAGCACACCGGAGGAGACTTGAGCCTATGGAGACGCAATAGCGAGAGTGGCGAGAAGTCAACATCAAAATCCCATTTAATATAGCATAGAAAAAAGCCAGAAAATAAAAAATATAAAGACATGGATGCATAGCATGCCTAGAATGGAAACTAAATCTCATTGTGTCATTGTTCTCTAATGTGTTTGGAATAATTGCCCGATTTGTTTTCATGTTTTTATGAAAGAGACTACGAGGCTTCTTTTTGAGTTAATCCTTTCAGAGAGATCTCCTTTGGTAAATTGAATCAGATAAATAGTGCGATAAATAATATTAGGATTTATGATGAATGAGGCGAGAGTGAAGTGGCAAAATACTTGAAGTATATAATTTTAGAGGTAGTGCATGCGCCTCATTAGAAAATTCTATATAGCGCTTGTGCAATAATTTTGATTGGAGAAATGCATGTTCAGATTTGTTTTTTTAATGCGGGCATCTATTATTCATCCTAATCTCCTTATTTCTAATATATTATTTTTGCAAGTTTCAAACCTGATGAATGTCTATGATTATCAGAGCTAGGTTGAGATTGACCATAGAGCGCATCAAAGACCATAGAACATTAGACATACATACATGAATAAATCAGTTTAGGGGAAAACAAAGATAAACAGTCTTGAATTATTATTGAATAGAGAAATCATCTCTAAAAAGATGCATAGCGGATAATGTTACCAATCCTTTCGGCGCAGAAATATCAATTTATTAGTATGATGGAGAGGCAGTCTCACTCGGACAATTCATCAAACACATGAGGGCAGTTAATTCAAACAATGGAGGAGGATGGTGGACAATAGTTGCACTCAACAGGACATTGGTGGAGAAGTCCAAACTAATAAATTGAGAGCAATGTGGGAAAAGAGAGAAAGAAAGAGGTTGTAATATGATGTCTGAATGCGCTTGAAATCAAAGATGAGTTTGAAGCGTAAGAAACCTTTTAAAAATCGGACCGGACCGGCCGGTCCGGCCGGTCAGACCGCCGCCCGGACCCCTAGTCGGTCCGGTCTTAGTTGGCGGTTTTTTGGTTTCCTCAACCATTTGGGAACCGGCCCACTACTAGAAAATTGAGTTTTAGCTACACATTTTTTTGCTAGGGTCTAAAAACAGTGGCTAATACACTGTTATTATCCACGATTGCAAGAACCATGGCTAATAGTTATATTTTAGCCATGGTTGCAAAAGGTGTGGCCAATACTTATGTATTAGCCATGAAAAACTATGATCGTGGCAAAAACATAGAGTATTTGCCAAGATATATTTATTTTGTTGCAAATACAAACCCTTTGGCCACGGCAATCTTCATTTTATGCGCGACATCCCGTGAATGATCCCTTCCCGTTCCCGTTCTCGAAACCCTTTCACCATTTCCTCATTTCCCCATTTCCTCCCTTCCCGGTCCCGAAACCCTTTCTCATTCTCCTCTTCGACGCATCCATCGCGCGCCTCTACCAGGCATCTTCTCCCCTAGCAAGATTATTTCCTTCTCCATTTTCGCATCAAACCAGAATCTTTGGCGCCTCTCAGTTATCTTCGAGAGGTAGCGTTTAGGGCAGGGGTAAACCAAGTCAAAAACACTCTCTACAGAGACCTCGCTTAGTCATCCCTCACCCTCTCTTTGATTTCATTGGCTCACCTCCTATCGGCAACCGATCTTCGCATCCTCTTCCTTCGCCTTCATCAAGTATCGACGTTTGCCTTCACCGTGTTCAGAAATTGTTCCGGTAAAAATATCTTTCTCTCATATTCTTTGATTTTTCTTGTTTAGGTTTTATCAACTATGAAAGAAGTGAAGTTTCAATTTTTTGTTGTTTTTGCAAGTCTCGCCCTCTTCCGTTCCATGCATACATTTATATAAACGATGCACTTTCATTTTAACACCTTAGTGGTTGAGCACTACCATCTTAACATTCCCAACAGCGTCAGCAACACAGATGTAGTTATGGATGGGATTATTTATCTCATCACATTCATGCATATATTTCTCCAAGCTTATTGACTAGAAGAGTGCTAGATTTTATGTTGTGTGCCAAAGCTTATGTAATCAATCCCTTCCATTGTTAAGAATGTAAGTTTTTTCGTCTAACTTTTAATGGTATTTCTCCAAGCTTATTACCTAAGCTTATTCCCCTTTGTTAGTTGCTTTTACCAACAATTCTAATGTTACATGTTAGTAATTCTAATTTTTTTTCTAACATTATGTATGATTGTTTTTGTATTACTCCCTTTAGATGTCTAATCATAAAGGAAGGGGGTTATCAGCTTCATGGGAATCAACCGATTTCTTTATATTTTGTGATATTTATTAAAGAAATAGATATGATTTCAATTTCTCTCTTCTTGTGTGTATTAAAGATATCTTCCAACCACTCCTTTTATGGGCCAACTCTAGGAATTAAAACTAGGTATGGCATTTTTCCAGTTTGGATCACCAGAGGTGTGGTAATTTTTCTTCTTATTTCAATTTCTTTGAGACCTACTGCTCATAAGTTTGGATATATTTGTTTATTTTATATGCTCATAAATGTTTTAATGACTGGGGATGACATGGAGAATGTTTTATTTTATATAATGCATATTTTTATCTTGTTATATATCTGTATTTTATATGCTCAAGTTAGAAAATCTGACTTTTGCCAAAGGATTGATAAGCAGTTAAGACCTTATATTTTCTTAGTTGCTCAATTGAGGTTGTATAATTCTGATGGTTAGAAATTTTCATATCGCAATATAGTTGGTGCACTTTCTTTTGCAACTTCAATCTACTGAAATTATCTTTCCTAGATCTGGTGCAGGGTCTATGTACTTGTATGTTATCTTCCTTTTGCAAAAAATCCTCAAGTGGTTTGTTTCTATTATCTCTTGTTTACCCGGAAAACCGCTTCTCGGGTTGGATCATTCTCGGACCGGGCGAACTGCTGGGTCAGGCCGCTGGGTTCCAGGATCAGTAGCTCTCAGCTCAAGGTAAACCAGGCCGGGTGGTCTGATGTCAGTTTCGGACCGTCCCCAGGAGTGAAGGTCGTCAAGGGCCAAAGTAAGAAGGCTATCTGCGGTCTCAGGAAGGAGGCCGAGCGGGTTGTGCCATAGTGATTCAAGATTCAAACCCGGAAGAGCAAGCCGCAGTTTCAGATCCGAGACTACCCGGGTTACCTCATAAAGACTAGCCAAGCCATGCCCAGAAGACAGACCGCGGTCTCAAGCCAGAGGCCGCTCGGTATGGATCATTGACTTGGTCTCGGTCTCTTCAGCCTCAGGTCAGACAGGTCGGAGAAGCAAGCCGCCAAGCCGTGCGGCTTCTTTCTTTTTTCTTCTTTGTGCATCCCGTCACCGCCTGCCCGTTTCTCCTATACCCGGGCAGGTGGTTATTTTATCCCTGCCCATTCAGGCAGGCCCCCAAGCCTATAAATAGGGCGGCACTGTTCAAAAGGTACGCACTCTCGAATCCAGGAGCTCGCCTGTTTGGGCTGCGGTCTCGAGTTTCACGTCTTGCGAACTGTCTGACCGGCCGGCTTCTCTTTTTCTGCACTTGCAGCCCGCTGTAACAACTTTTTTCTAATCAAAGGAAAGCCGTCGCAGGAGTGGCATTTGCCGCGGCGGGCAAAGTCTGGCCTTGACCGCTGCTAGCGGTCTCATTCTTCTACACAAAAAGTAACTGGCAACCCACAGCCTCCGGTTTCCCTCGGAGGTGCGATCTCGGACTCAACAGAAACACGCGACCTTCAGATCGCGGATTGTCGGTGAAATCCCTTTTCGCCATAATGTCAGACCGTCAGTTCCCCCTTGGAGACCGCTCCGATCATAGCGAGGACTCCTTGTGGGAAGCCCTGAAGCAGTCAAAGAGAGAAGCCGAGCGGGCTCAGAGGGCCACTGATCAGCGACTTGAAGAGATCAGTCGGACTTTAGCAATACTAACTGAGCGACTAGTTCCGCAACAAGTCGCGACTAATCAGGCGGTGACCCCGGTCCTTCCTCCACCTCCTCCTTACTCGCTACCGCAAGCCGCTAATTTCCAGCTCCATCAAGAAGACCCTGCGGCTAGGAAAAACTTCTATCAGGAAGCCGCGCACAACATGCCAGCTCGAGTCCTCGACTTCCAGGGGGCGACTTCTCACGCTGCCCATCTTTCCTACCCGCAGGAGGGCGCGGCCCGTCTCTCCTACCCGCCTGAAGTTCCTGTTCGTCACTCCTACCCGCCAGAAGCTGCCGCCCGGTCTTCTTATCAGGCGGCTTGTACGCGAATAGCCGCAGCTCCAGCGGCTTATTACTCTACTCCTCTATATGAAGACATGGAAGAAACCTCTCCCTTTGTGGACGAAGTCAGAGGGGATCCTGCCCCTAATAATTTTAGGGAACCTCGCCTGCCAGCGTTCAATTGGGAGATTGATCCCACAGTTCATTTACAAGCTTTCGAGTCAGCCATTGCTCTCAGAACCTTAACTGATGCAACCAAGTGCAAGCTTCTTGTAACCTCCTTTGAAGGACAAGCGAGGGAATGGTTTTACGGTTTGCACCCCAGGTCGATCCGTTGTTTCACGGAGCTGCGAAGAGAATTCCTGCTGAGATTCTCCACCTTAAGGAAAAGAAAGAGCGGCCCGGCGGCCCTTTTCGATATAAAACAACGGGAAGGCGAGACATGGGCTCATTTTGTGGATCGATTCCAGAGAGAGATCATGGAAGTCCAAAATGTGGACCCGGAGCTGTATAGGGTTGCCCTCATCCATGTCCTAAGGGAGGCCCCCCTAAAGTTCGAAGCAAATATAAGGGAGCCTAAGACTTATCAGGAAATGATAAGTTTGGCAAATATGTTTATCAGAGGAGAGAAGAGCAATCCAGACTACGTCGCGAAGCTGGTAAGCGACAAGGAGCCATCGAATCCATCCTTCCGTCATCCACCATCGAATCAGTCCCACTTCAAACCCCGTTCCCAAAGGGGGAGGAACTACAAGAATAAGCAACCATTTATGGGCCATCAGCGGTTTCAAGATCAGAAACCACCGTTGGTCGTCGCTCCCGCTCCATCCGCTCCCATTCCGCAAATCATGCCGGTATATTTACAACAGTATGCCGCGCTGCCACCTCCAGTCATTCCATCAACTCAGTACGATGATTCGCAAGAGTCATTCACTCCCCTAAACGTCACCATGGACGAAGTAGTTCAGATTCTGCAAAAGAGGCCAGATTTCAAAAAGCCTGCTCCTCTGAAGTCGGATGTTCGTAATCGAAATCCGAACCTTTATTGTGAATATCATAAAGAGGGGGGACATCTAACTGAAGACTGTCGAGCTCTTCGCCTGCTTATAGAAAGACTCCTGGGAGAAGGAAAGCTCTGGGGTCTAGTTCGGAAAGATAAAATTGCTGAGCCAACTACCGAGAAGAAAAAGGAGAAGGAAACAGTAGAAGTAACCTGGGAATGCGCCGACGTCGAGGACGCCGGCTACTATGGTGACATCCATCCTTCTACCGAATGCGTCGAAGTCAATGATGTGGGCCCCTTAGGGGACATCTATTGTATCCATGGGGGAGCTGGAGCAGAATCATCTCGCAAGTCCAGCATTGCGAGGGTTCTAAAGCAGGAAGTGGCAGCCACTACAAGTTCTCCTCCCGAAAGTACTATAGTCACGTTTGGTCAGGATGACGTTCCCCCCAATGCTAATCCTTTCGACGATGCTGTGGTATCAAGGCCATCATCGAAAACTACACAGTCCACAAGATTCTGATTGATACCGGCAGCTCTGTCAATCTCCTTTTCCGTCCGACTTTCGAGGCCCTGAAGACTGGAAAGCATCTGCTCTCCACCGATGGATCCCTCGACGGTTTTTCTGTGGAGAAGAAGGAAGTAGAGGGTTCAGTGAAGCTCCTGGTCTCTCTTGGAGGAATAATAAAGCTGATCAATTTCGTGGTAGTAGATGCCCCGAGCAACTACTGTGCTATCTTCGGGAGGCCGATTCTCAATGCGTATAGGGCGGTAGTGTCCACCTTTCACCTTGCCCTCAAGTTCGCCGCTGAAGGAAAGCAGTATCGGGTTTGAAGCAACCCAAAAGTAGCTCGGGAGTGCTATGTCCGAACTGTCAACATGATCACTGACGTTCCGCTTCCCGAGATCATGGATGAGGTTCTGGAGGTTGCTGAGTCTCCAGAGGCCGTCGAGGAAGGAAAAGATCGAGAAGGGGCTCACTTGGAACCTGCCCAAGCGACCCAAGAAGTTCCTATCGCTGAGGGGGCAGAAAAGAAGCTGGTCATCAACGCTGAGTTGTTAGAAGAGGAGAAAGTGGAGCTAATCTCCTGTCTGTTGGGGAATCTGGATATCTTCGCTTGGTCAGCGGAGGATATGCCAGGAGTGGATCCAGACATGGCTTTTCATCATCTAAACGTATCTCCTGAGTTCAAGCCCGTCCAGCAAAAGAAGAGAGAAGTGGCGACCAAGCTGGCGTTGCCCATCAAAGAGGAGGTTTCCAAACTCCTAAAAGCGGGTTTCATTTCTGAGATTCAATATCCCACGTGGATGTCGAATGTTGTAATGGTTAAGAAATCCGGTGGGAAGTGGCGCATGTGCGTGGACTTCACCAAACTTAATAAAGCATGCCCTAAAGATTGTTACCCTTTGCCTCGGATAGATGTTTTAGTTGATTCCGCGGTTGGGTATGGTTTTATGAGTTTCCTCGATGCCTTCTCCGGGTATCATCAAATTAAAATGCACAAACCTGACATCCCGCATACCTCATTTATCACAAACGATGGGTGTTACTGCTATCTCGTAATGCCCTTCGGTCTTAAAAATGCGGGTGCAACATACCAAAGAATGATGGATACCGTCTTTAAACATCAAAAGGGCAGGAATCTCGAAGTTTACGTTGATGACCTTCTTCTCAAAAGTAAAACATTCTCATTGCACTTGGAAGACCTCGTAGAGACGTTCGCTACTCTACGGAGGTTCAAGTTAAAATTAAACCCATTGAAATGTGTGTTCGGGGCAATCAAAGGAAAATTTCTTGGGCATCTCTTAACTCCTGATGGCCTTGCACCAAATCTAGATAAGATGAAGGCCATCCTTGATATGCCCCCTCCTCGAAATACTAAAGAAGTTCAACAACTCGGGGGGAGATTGGCAGGATTGAGCAGGTTTATCTCTAAATCCGGAGATAAAAGTGCCCCATTCTTTAAAACATTGTGAAAGGGATCAAAGTTTGAATGGAGCGAGGAGTGTAACAAGGTTTTCGAGCAGCTGAAGGGACAGTTAACTTCGACTGCACTACTCCAAAGTCCCCGTGAGGGGTAAAAACTATTCTTATATCTGGGAGTCGGACCAGAAGAAGTGAGTTCTGTCCTCGTTCGAGAAGAGAAGAGGAGAAAGTTTCCAATATACTATGTCAGCCACATCCTTAAGGATGCAGAAACCAGATATTCGATCCTGGAGAAACTGGCCTTGGCTTTGGTTATGTCTGCGCGAAGGCTTCGCCCTTATTTTCAGGCTCATTTCGTGCAAGTTATTACAGATCATCCTCTAAAAAATATTCTTGAAAAGCCAGATCAATCAGGGAGGTTGGCAAAATGGGCTATTGAACTAAGTGAATTTGAGATATCGTACATCCCCCGAACAGCAATCAAAGCGCAAATCTTGGCAGACTTCCTGGTAGATACAATAGAGCTTAGTCCAGAACAGGTGGTACGATCTCCTCTAGCTTGGATCATTTATGTGGATGGGGCTTCTGGCAAAAACTCCGTGGGAGCCGGAGTAGTGTTGATCAGCCCAAATGGCATCAGGCTGGAGCAAGCTATCAAGTTCTTCTTCCCAGTTACGAATAACCAGGCAGAATATGAATCACTTCTGGCTGGGCTAAGGCTCGCGAAAGAGTTGGGCATAGAATATGTACATGTTAGAACTGATTCATTGGTGATACCTTCCCAGGTCTTGGGAAATTATGAGATAAGGGAGCCGATTATGCGAAAATATCTGCTATTAGCCAAAAAGGAAATCGGAAGATTCAAGTCATTTATTATCGAGCACATCCCAAGAACGCAAAATGAGGAGGCAGATGAATTGTCGAAGTTCGGTCTTCCATCGGGGGGAGTGATCTTTGAACTTTTTCATCCGGCAATAGATGAGGCAGAACTCATGCAAATTGATTATAATCCTTCATGGAAGGATCCTTATGAGTTATTCCTATCAAAGGGGGAGTTCCACCATTCCATCAAAGATCGGAGAAGATTCAAAAGGAAGGCGGCATATTATTATCTAATAGCAGGAGTACTCTACAGAAAAACTTTGATTTCCCCCTCAGCACGATGTGTTTCAGAAGAAGAGATTCCTATCATACTTCAGGAAGTTCATTCTGGGAGTGTGGTAGCCATTCAGGGGCAAAAACCTTAGAAAAGAGGATCCTGCGACAAGGATATTTTTGGCCGACTATGAGAAAGGATGCTGAAGCATTTGCCAAGCGGAGACATCGCCAAGTTCTTTTCTGCATTTTCTCATATATCAAACTCACTGAACCACGGAGACATCGCCAAGTTCTGCTCGAACCCCCTCGGATTGTAGTCATTAGCGTAAAACCATGAAGATCATGTGTAGCGGGGAGTTTTTGCACACGTGTAGTGGCAGCTTGCCAATTCCCGTGCGGTGGTCCTCAGAACCTTGGATCCCGGCTGATATCCGACACACCCCTGCATCAAGGGAGGTCTAGGTGAATGTTGGCTCTATCATGCCCCGAGGGGGATATAATTACAGCTTTGATGATCCTTCTGAGGAAAGCAATGTCGGTATAGCCCCCGCGGCATAACCACACCTGCCCAACTGATCATCTTAGTCTGTGACTATCGAATACTCCAAGGTACTCTCGTGCGATGCCTAAGCGGGACCCACAACTGAGTTGATCTCTCTGAGGAAAGCAATGTTCGCCGCCTAGGCCCACCTGCCCAATTGATCAACTCGGCTTGTAGCCCTAGGCAAGAGAGCAGTCGAGTCGCTTACAACCCTTATGACCACTTGAGGAAAGCAATGTTCGCCGCCTAGGCCCACCTGCCCACTTGGTCATTTGGGTCTGTACTTGTTTCTCTTTATTTCTACAGCTCTTATGACCACTTGAGGAAAGCAATGTTCGCTGCCGAGGCCCACCTGCCCACTTGGTCATCTGAGCCTGTAGATTATCCTTTTTCCCTACAGGAAGGTATTCACCTCTTGTGGTTTTTTGTATAAAACCATTCGGGGAAGATATTATTAAAACAGGTACAGGTGTTCTTCTACCCTAATAAAGGGTTGTGATACTAAGATCGGGCGGTCTGAACTTTTAAACCGAACGGTCTGATTGTGTATAAGTTGGGGTATTTCTGGATAATTACATGGTTGCCCGGGTTGTATTCTAACCGGGCGGTCCTGTCAATTTTTTATGGTCTGGATATTTATGGAGCTAATTATATGATTGCCCGGATTATGTTCTAACCGGGCGAGTTTATCCATTCATTATAAATTGGATATTTATGGAGCTAATTATATGATTGCCCGGATTATGTTCTGACCGGTCGGGTTTGTCTATCCCTCCATTCTATTGAATTGGGTATTTCTGGATCTGAATATATTGCTCGGGTTGTATTCTAACCGGGCGGGCATTACCTATCTTTTACAATTAATTAAGTTGGATATCTCAAGATCTAAATATCTGATCGCCCGGATTATTCTTCAATCGATCGAGTTGAATTATTTCTTAAAGCAAATATCTCTAAGATGCAGTGTATTACTTACCGGGATAGAATTCAAACCGCGTAAAGTTATGATTCGTTATTTACATCGGCAAGGATAAAATATCTCTGAATGATAAGAAGCCGCCCGGTCTAAATTATAGTCGCATGAGTCTATATGTTATGGTTCATATTATCAGAAATCAGACGTCCTGAGACCTAAATGAGTAATCGCACGGTTCGAATATAGATCGTCCAAGATCATCAAATCATCACTTATGCTCAGACCAGGATAACCGCACGGCTAGATCATAAAAAGCAAAAGGTGAAAAGAAAGAAAAGAAACAAGACATCAGCCACAAGTAAGTAATACTAAAAGGTCGATCAAACAGGTAAAATTTCTATTCATTTCTTTAAATATTTTGACAAAAAGTTAACCGCCCGGCTAACAAATAAAGACCGGCGATTGTACAAAAATGAAGCTAAAAACAAAGGCATTATTCTGCCGACTTCTTCTTCTTCTTCTTGGCAGGAGAAATCGAGTCCACATCAACGTCGGGAGAATAACCTTCACTTGACGTGGAAGAATAATTCGATGAATCGCTACCACTGGACCGCCCGGTCTTGCTAGCAGAGCCAGTTGTTCTAGAGGACAAGCTGTCCTCATCATCATCATCATCATCAGCATCATCATCCGCGTCGACCTCCTCAGCGGCTCCACCACTTCTATCACCTCCTTGATGGAGTACGATCTCCCTGCCCGCATCGGCTTCAGCCTCCTCGCCTACCTTGGCTTTTCCCTTCTGCCTTCGGCTGATCTCATCAAGTTGAACCTTCAGGGCAGGGAAGAGGTCGGAGAAGGTAGTACCCCCGAATCCTTCGCACAGACCGCCCCGGTCTTCCACAAGGCCCAAAGCTTTGTTGATCCCTTGGGCCACATGAGGCAACACCTCGTCTTGGAAGGCCGGGTTGGTCATCTCATATTGTTTCTACAAAAAAGAAAAGAAAAATAATAAATCAGGTCGCTCGGTCTGAATAAAAGAAGCCGCATCATTGTTTGTCAAACTCACCGCCACGACTTCTTGAAGCCGCGCATTCTCCGCGACCTGCTCCTCGTACTTCTTCTCCAGAAATTTTTGGATAGAAACCAGCCGCCTAAACGACAAGGCCATGAAGTGATTGGCCGCGAACCCCCATGCGCCGGCTTGCGCCGCTAGCCGGGGGAGCTCTTCTTCCGGAGTCTTCCTCAGCCTCTTCAAAGTCTTTCGGCCATACATAGCGGCCCCGGCGGCTAGCGCATGGCGGTTAATTTTGTCACTTCCCCATGGGGGAAGTGCAGTGGACACCCGGATGCGGCTCCCATCCCTATGCCAGAGGACAGTCGGGTTGCCCTGCAGGTCGGGCGGGTTTCCGCAGGAACGAAGAAGCTCATATTCATCGGGGGACGCCGGGCCCTCTTCCTCTGATGATGGTGACCTGTTTTGCCGCTGCCTTTTCTCCCTCTGGGTCAAAACCGGGCCGGCCGGAGTGACCGGCTTGTTCGCAGGGACGATGTGGGCAGCTGCAAGGTAAAATAAGAAGTTTAAACAAAGCAGTCCGCGCGGTCATATGCAAGCGGTCTAGACGAACTTACTGTGCTCGGGGAGGACATCCTCTAGCTCTGAGAATAGCGGGATGTAATGATTGATGTCCAACCGCTTGTTCTCAAGAAACGTGAAGGTGTCCTTCTCGATCTGTCCAACCTGGGGAATCTGGAAGGCCTCTTCCCCATGAACTTGCGGGTTGGTTTGCAACAGCCCGAAGTTGCCTTCGAGCATTACGAACCGCTCCGACCAGTCCGAGACCTTGTTCGCCAGGTTGACAATTTTCAGTCCGTGGCATCCAAAGCAGAGGTGCCCCCTGAAAGTTGAAGTCCCCACGGCGGAGACAGCCCGCACCGAGAAGAACTTCCTGAAAAGGTCAAGGGAAAAACTGGTTCGCTCGAACCGAAGGTAGGATATGAAACTGTATATGGAGGCGATGGAGTTCGGTGGAAGTTGGCCGGGTACAACCCCGTAATGGTCGAAAATGGCTATGACTTCAAGTGGCAGCGGAAATTTGAAGCCATATTCGAAGTGGTCGACCGGGACGGCTATTTGGTGCGGGTTGGAAGAGTTAATCCGCTCGTCGCGCAAAGGAAGCCGCGCGAGCAGGTTACTCCCTTCCATGTGTTTTGCGATGAATTCATCCAGTTCGCTCTGGGTGAGTGGGCACTCTGGGTGGTCCGCCGAATGAAAGGCTAAGGCCGCATCCGCTCGAACGGCTTTAACCTTAACAGGCCGCTGCGACTTGTTCTTAGATCGCGCCATCTGGAAATCGTAAAAATGACTTCGAAGAGTCCCTACTTATAGATTTTTACGATCTGCGAATAGTAAAACTATGCCACGGCTATACATTTTTAACCGCGCGGTCAATAACCTGCATGGTTAAATTCACCAGAAAAACCAAAGGAAACAGAAGCAAGCATACATCACAGATCGTGCGACCTGAAATCAGTTCGGATAAAGCACAGAAGAAACAAAACACAAACACAGCGGCTAAACAAGAACCCGCACGGGTTATTCAAATAAAAGACAAAATAAAAAAGAGCATTGTTTAAACAAAGCCACATTCATAATACAAAATGTTTTCAAAAGACGGTCACGGCTGACGGTGTTCAGGGGAGACGTCTTCTCCGTGAAGTCGCGCGACCTGGTCGCTGGTGGTGTTCAGAAGGGAATAAATCTGGCTGGTATGATAATGGAGATGGTTGATTGTGCTATGAAGCCGCCCGTCATCCTTTTCAACCCGCGTAGCGGGAATCATGTGGGGGGATGCGGTGGCCTCATCAATCATAGGATCAGCCGCACGAACCGGGGGAGGATTTGAGCCCGCCCCAATAGTCGGGCGGCTAACAACCTGCATTCCATCATTCATACTTCGCCGGCCCGCAGCGACTTCCCTGGTTAACCGCATGAATTTATCCTGGTAATACTTCGAGTCATCCTCGAACTTAGCCGATGTTTTCTTCTCCTTCTCAAGCTGAGCGGTCAGAGTGGCGACTTGCGCCACCTTAGCTCTCTTCTCGGCCTCTACCGTAGCTCGCGCGGCCTCAACCTGCGCCTTCAGCGCCTCTTCAGCCTTTATCCTCGCCATTCGCTCGGCCTCCAGAGCAGTCCGAGTGCCGGCCTTCCGGTCTTCTACCTCCTTCAAGCGGGCCCTCAGATTCACCAGATCCTCCTCGAGATGCTCGAACAGTTGCGGCCCTTCTTGCGAAGTCGTCGCGCAGGTTAATATCGGGGGGACTAATGGAGGCAGGCTGGCCTCAAGGTAGCCCGACTTCACAATCTGCTCATCGCTATCTGCAAGAGGCCGCTCGGGTTATAAGAAGCAAGAGCATACAACGCCATATACATACAAAATGGACATAAATATAGGATCAATGCCTGGGCGCACAGGCCGCTTAGACCGTTCCGGGTCCATCCTCCGACGTTGCTCACGCCAGAGTCTCTCTGTTTTCTTCCTAGCGGAAGGGGACCAGGCCGCTAAGGGAAAGAAGCTCGACGGCGGGTTCAGTAATTTATTACGACGAGGCCGCGGGATGAAGAAGCGGACAGCTTTATAATCCATGGGGCGCTTACCTGGCGCAAAAGGATCAGGCCGCAGCGGTTTGTCTAAAACCCGCTCCGCTCCTTCCTTCTTCACCACCATTATCTCCTCCCCGGTCATCACCGAGGGGACCTCCGCCTGCACTTTCAGCACTTCTCCGAGTTCCCTCGCTCTTTCTTCAACCTCCAGGGTGGTCCGGGCAGCAGTTTCTCGCTCTTCGGCCTCCGTCTGAGCGGTCTCCTCAGGCTGGGCTGTGTTATCTGTAATGGAAGCAGTTCGCCTTGAAGACATCGGGCTGTCAAGAAGTTTATCTCGCCCCATCAGCTCATCCATATCCTGAAAGATCCCATTAAGTGATAAGCTACTCGCCGATTCCGGAGGCAGGTCGCCCGGTTTCGCATCAGGGGTAGCAGGCGAGTCGTTTACCTTAGCGGGTGGAGGAGTCGCTAGGCCGGGCTCCTCTTTTTGTCGCGGATTGTTCTGGAGGAGGGACTTGGCCGGTTTCCTAAAAGCCGCCCTTTCCTTGGAGGCTAGTCTCTTGACCTTCTTGGTTATTCGCTCGGTCACTGACCCGGTCTTCTTCCTTTTCTTCCCTTTCTTACCCGGAGCTAGGCTAGCTTCTTTGGGGGGACTGGGGTAGTTGTCCACGGATAAAGGGGCACTCAGTTCGCCCGGCCTTGGAGAGTTAACCGCCTCCTCCCCCAAATCTCTGACTAGCAGGTGAGGAATCCCGGATGGGGTAATTTCCATGTCAAACGAGTCGGCCTCGCCGACCTTCTTCGAAGGGCTATTGGAGTCAACTTTTCCAGAAGGGGCGGCCTCCCCTTTGTTCAGCGGGCTAGCAGCCAGTTGGCCAAGATCTCTGGGAGGAATTGACGAGTAGCTGGGGGGAGGCTCCGAACTGTCCGCTGCGGGCTCCGCAGGAGTCTTGGGAGTTGTTGAGTCTACTACTGACTTAGAATTATCCGCCGCGGCTTTCTCAGCCCGCTTCGTCTTTTTCCGGTCTTTTCGGTCCTGCTGTTCTTTCTCCTTTTTCGACCTCTCCGTCGATTCGCGCCTTCTATCTTCCACCTTCTTCTGATCTCCGGCAGGATCCATGCGGTCTAACACGGTATCTAGAAAGTCCATTGTTGAAGGGTTACCGGTCTTAAAAATTCCAACCGCAGCTGGCGAGCGTTATCCCGTGATTTCAGAAAAAACTCTGCAGAATGAATTCTCTGGCTCTCTTATAGAATTCAGGGCAAGTCGGAGCGGTCTCCCGGCTAAAGTTTATATTTTCGAAACCCTCTTGAGATTTGAAAATATGCGGGGATTATGTTTACCCGGAAAACCGCTTCTCGGGTTGGATCATTCTCGGACCGGGCGAACTGCTGGGTCAGGCCGCTGGGTTCCAGGATCAGTAGCTCTCAGCTCAAGGTAAACCAGGCCGGGTGGTCTGATGTCAGTTTCAGACCATCCCCAGGAGTGAAGGTCGTCAAGGGCCAAAGTAAGAAGGCTATCTGCGGTCTCAGGAAGGAGGCCGAGCGGGTTGTGCCATAGTGATTCAAGATTCAAACCCGGAAGAGCAAGCCGCAGTTTCAGATCAGAGACTACCCGGGTTACCTCATAAAGATCAGCCAAGCCATGCCCAGAAGACAGACCGCGGTCTCAAGCCAGAGGCCGCTCGGTCTGGATCATTGACTTGGTCCCGGTCTCTTCAGCCTCAGGTCAGACAGGTCGGAGAAGCAAGCCGCCAAGCCGTGCGACTTCTTTCTTTTTTCTTCTTTGTGCATCCCGTCACCGCCTGCCCATTTCTCCTATACCCGGGCAGGTGGTTATTTTATCCCTGCCCATTCGGGCAGGCCCCCAAGCCTATAAATAGGGCGGCACTGTTCAGAAGGCACACACTCTCGAATCCAGGAGCTCGCCTGTTTGGGCTGCGGTCTCGAGTTTCACGTCTTGCGAACTGTCTGACCGGTCGGCTTCTCTTTTTCTGCACTTGCAGCCCGCTGTAACAACTTTTTTCTAATCAAAGGAAAGCCCGTCGCAGGAGTGGCATTTGCCGCGGCGGGCGAAGTCTGGCCTTGACCGCTGCAAGCGGTCTCATTCTTCTACACAAAAAGTAACTGGCAACCCGCAGCCTCCGGTTTCCCTCGGAGGTGCGATCTCGGACTCAACATCTCTGTTTCACCTCTTTACTGAAATGTTATGATGTTAATCTCTATGAATATTTTGATCTCGTCTACTCATCCACAATGATCCATGGACAGACCACTAGGCAAGTTGTCTCTTTGTTTATTCTTGGCTGAGGAAGGGCAAACACTGGATATATTTATTTTTCAGGTCTAAAGGCTTTCTCAATCTAAGTTCACTAATCTAATTCCAACTCTTTATCTGAATAGGTAGAAACTTTATGCATTGGAATCATCAAGAGTATGAAGGATGACCTTGGGTTGCCTGGGGCTGTAATGGTCTACATGGACATAGCTGTCTAGACTGGTACACTTCCAAGATTATTGGTTCTTGTTTTCTTATGCTGAAGATTATACCAAGTCTCAGTTGTTTTTACGTTGGCCACTCTCTTAGGTTATTGTCACATATTAGATGCCACGAATTTGAAGTAGGGATTAAGGCAATGATGCTGAGCAATATTGTTTAGTTTTTAAAACTCAATAATATTAGCCCAGTCAGTTTGCTAAAGCAGTAACCAAGGCAAGTATTTCTTTTGGTTTTTTCCGCCAACTGTTACCAACTAATATATGACGCCTATAAATTTATCAAATGATACGAACGTTTACCTACTATGATACAAGCTTTTACCTACTAATATGTTATTTTTTATCAGGAAGTGAGTTGCATACCTTCATCACATTCTGTCTCAAATATTACTTGAGAATGATGTCCAAGCAATTTTTAGGTGAGTGTCTCTACATATATAGGTGAGTGTGTATGTGATGCATGCTTGAAGATGGGCTTGAAATTGAGAAACTTTTGTGGTAAACAAGCTTTTGGTGTTTTCTTTGGAGAGGTGGTTGATACAATAAATTTATAATTCAATTAAGAGACCCGTGCACTATCAGGATTTGGAACAATGGTAGCTTAGTTATTCAAAGATGTGAATGACCCAAACAATGTACATTTTTAATCACATGAAATTACATAGCTTGATGCAAATAAGTCAAACTACTTATTTATTTAAGATTTAAGGATTTATCTTGGTGCTCAACTTTATAATTTCTTTTTTAATATAGTTTGCATTAGATATTTATTTCTAGAATAATGCACATGCCAACAATTTCTTCTAATTTTTTTGCAGCTTCCTACATAAACATTAATGAATTTAGTATATTTTCTTCAACTTAAATTATTAATTTTTTGCTCTTCATATGAATTGAGCATTAAAGTTTGAGCTTATGAGAAATAAGGTCATGTTTTATATGTTCTTCACGGGAGATGGCAGCTACTTTCAATACAATGACCACATTTGGCTCCTTGGCTGCATGTGGCCATTCATCAGATAAGAAATTCTCACCATCTTCAGGAATGTTATCCCAGTTCTCTTAACTAGATTCTATTTCTTCATGTACTCTCAATGGCAGAAGGAAGAAGATGAGTCTTCAGAAGGGATCTAATACTCATATCAGTGCCATGGAGAAGGAGTTATACTTCAATAAGGATGGGTCAGCTACTAAGAAATTACAAGTAAGCTTTTCATTTTTATTTTAGAATTTAGACTTTCGAGTAAATTAACTTAATAGTCTGTTATGTTTATTGTAGAATTTAGGTTGTCGAGAATTATTTAATCTTGAAAGTTAACACTCATGCATTCTTGATGTAGGCTGGTGTCAATAAGCTTGCGGATCTTGTTGGACTATATTTTCAAAGATGGCTTAACTCCGTCAAAAGTTGAACTACATTTTACCATTTAGTTCAAGTATGAAAGCTTTATATGGTCTGTATTAGACTTGAACTTGATACACACAAGAACTTACATATATTAGCAGATTTTTTATCTATGTTGAAGTTGTTCTGAGGTATTCTTACTCGAACTATTTGATGACTTATAGCTCTTCTCTGATGTTGCCCCGAAGACTGCGGAAAATTTTTGAGCTCTTTGCACTGAAAATAGGTAGCAGTATGGGATTTGTTTGAAAATAAATCATAGATATCAAAAGCTTCTTGATGTGGTTATAAGTACTTAAGTCAATTTCGATTATTATATCTCAAAAGCTTCATGAATTTGCAGCAGTATGTGATTTATATGAAAATAAATCATAGAATACTTTACGGTGTAGGAGCAGTCAGATTTAAAACACCCATAGCTCCATTATGCTTTTAGTGTGGTTACTTCACAAATTCAAAATAGTTCTATTATATATCTTATTGTTTATGCATAATCTATGTCATCTGATAATATATGTTCCTGTATTTGTAGTTTTTCATATGAAGGATAAACTTGGCAGCAAGATCAGAGACAGGAGAACTATTAACTACATACAGCAGGTCAGATGAATGTTATAAGAACAATTTTCCAGATAGTTTTTTTACTTCCTCCTTTTGCATTATATAATCTATGGGATTTATCAGCTTATGATTCTCCGGTAGATTCTTAACTCAAGGGCTTAAAGTTAACAGTGTAACCTTTTTTAAAGGTTGTTTATCCAAGGGGAGACATGGTTTAAAGGGAAGTGGTTTTGCCAAACATGCAGGCAACAACAATGATTCAGACCCTATTGCCTTGAATAAATGTGAGTGGATGGGTTCCTATTTTATCAAAGTTTGTGGATGGTTTGGATTGATTTCTAAACAATCTATTACCAGATTTTTGTTGTTGTGAGGCTTCTTTTATTCATTGCATATCAATCTCTCACAGATTTTTTTCCCAATTATGTACTTATAGCTTGCGGCTACAAAAAGGTTTTCCTCTAATTTTCTGGTGACCAAGTGGGGAGATATGCACATGCATGTAATCTAAGGCTTACAACAACTTCCTTGAAGTGCAAATGCATATCTACTCAGTTTTCCAATTTTTATTCACTACATATCATTATCTGTATAGTGAATTAATCAAGAAGTAATGTTGATTTGTATTGTGTTTGCTACATCATTATAAATTGTTGTATTGAAATTTACCTCATCTTTTTACTGCACATATTGGGAACAATTGTTGGTAATATTACGATGTTAAATGCTCAGTTCATTATTTTGTGAATAAAAAAAAGTGCCTCATAAGTTATTGTTGTTGGATGTCCTTCATTGTGTACCTAATGAAGCAATAAATTTTTTTTTCAATTCATCAGTATTTGCCAGGGTTTTAAACCGTGGCTAATAGTTTTTACAAAAATAATAAATTATTACTTGCCACGGCTTAAAGTCATGGAAAAAAGTCCTTTTACAATTATGAGATAGTATTAGCCACGCATAAAAACTGTGGCAAAAGGTCCATTTATTTGCCATGGTAATATTTATGCGTAGCAAATACTTTTTTACCACGGCCAGATCGTGGCTAAAAAGTTTTCTCCACGTGACTTTTAGCCACGCCCTTTTTCCGTGGCTAGACCGTGGCAAAAGATCTTTAGCCACGGTTTTATACTTTTTGCCAGGGCTAAAACTCTGTTTTCTTATAGTGGCCGGTTGGAACGGCTAAGGAACCGTGACCGGTTCCCTGTAACCGAACGGTCCAAATTAATACCGTTGGATTCAATCCAGCAGCTGCTAGGCATGGTTGATTTCATGATTCATCTAATTAAGCCCTAAACCCTAATGCTCCGCCGCATTTCATTTCGCAGACGGGAGCAGCTTCCTCGCAGATGGGGTGCAGTGCCGGAGTAGGTGAGTAGCCCTATTTTCTCGCCTACAGGGAGCAGTGCTAGAGAACTGGAGAAGCCCTATCTTTGATCTCTATCCTTCCTCATAGTAACTGGTAAACCTAGCAAACATTGGCTATTTTCCTGATAAGAGCATCCTTCATATAGTTATAAAGTTTCGTTATAAACAGGCGCATTCTCTCTCTGCCCAGTTTAACTCCGTCCGAATCTCTGCCACTCTCTCTGTGCCCAGTTTAACTCTGTTCGGAGAGAATACATGCTTAACTAGCTACATTATATAGCAGGCGAAGCAAGAAGTAAAGCCTGCAATTTGCTGTAGAAAACACTTGTGATCAAATAATCAATCTCGTGCATAGGTTCTCGCCAATTATAATTAAACTTGTGATCAAACTTGCTGTAGAAAACACCTGTGATTTTCACTCAATTGGATTTTCAAATTAAAATTTATATTTATTTTACTGTTTTTTTTTATTTTGCTTATTTTGTTTTGTATGTGTTGCAAAACACATACAAAATTTCAGGACTTGAGGAAAAAATAAACAACACTTACACTACTAGCATAACTATAATTTCCAATTTTTCATAAGCTAGAATAAGCCCATTAAGTAGCATGACGTATAATTTCTGTTCATGAATGATGGTAGTTCAGCATTGTTCAGCATTGGACAGTGGACATTATTTTTTTGTATGTGTTACTGTGTTAGTTGTTTTTTGTACTTGAATAGTTAAATCATTGAAATTTTTTATACTTGAATAGCTTAGAAGTTAGAACAGTATTTTGGTGTGCCGTTCTTTAATTTAATTTTTTTATTAGATTCGCTTTAATGGAAGGTGGTGATTCTTCAAATATTTCTACAAACGCCATTCATGAAAAAAATGATCCAGGATGGGATCATTTCAGTTTATTAAAAGGCGCGAATGAAAAAAATAAATTCAGATGTTTGCATTGTGGAACTGTTTATAGTGGAGGGGGAATTAATAGGATGAAACAACACTTAGCGGGAGTTAAAGGGAATATTGGGGCTTGTAAAAAAGTTCTTCTTGATGTTCGTCACCAAATGCAAGAGTATCACAAAGGGATTTCTGGGAGAAAACAAGAGATTCAAGAAACAAGAGAAAATATAGGCATATATGATGACCATGTAATTGAGGAGGAGAGAGTATCGACGATTGCTCCGTCTAGAAATTCTATTACCGAAGATAAAGGTAAAAGGAAGATAGATGAAATTGATAATTTTTTCGCTCCTAGAACATCAGCAGGATCACAACCATCTATTAAAAGTGTTTTGGCATTAAAGCAAGTTGTACATCGTGCTGATATGGCCATGGCTAGATGGTTTTATGATAGTTGCATACCAATGAATGCCTTAAACTCACCTTTTGCACAAAAGGCTATTGATGCAATCACTACAATTGGTCCTAGTTATAAATTACCTACATATTATATGATGAGAGTTAATCTATTAAGAGATTGTAGGGAGGAATGTAAACTACTAATAGAAACTTACAGGAATAGTTGGAAAGAGACAGGATGCACATTAATGGCTGATGGTTGGACTAATGTAAAAAGCCGAAAATTAATAAACTTCTTAGTTTATTTCCCTCGTGGTTTGTCATTTTTGAAGTCTGTTGATGCTTCTGATATCAAAAAGGATGCAGAAACATTGTGTGAGCTATTTTCAGAAGTAGTTGATTGGGTTGGAGCTACCAATATTGTTCAAATAGTGACTGATAATGCGGCAAATTATAAAAAGGCGGGCGCCTTGCTACACACGAAGTATGCTAATATTTTTTGGTCTCCTTGTGCCGCTCATTGCTTGAATCTTATTTTAAAGGAAATTTGTTCTATGAGTCATGCGAAAGATCTAGCAAACAAAGCATCAAAAAAACTGTACTTATGTATAATCATATCTTTTTATTATCTTGGCAAAGAAAAAGAGAAGGATGGAGGGAGACTATGCGTCCTGGGGCAACTCGGTTTGCAACAACCTTTATTACATTAAAGAGTGTGCATGATCATAAGCATGATTTACAAGCTTTGATAACAAGTAAGTATTATTCTGATTCCAAGCTAGCAAGAACAATAAAAGGAAAGGAGGCAACTTCAATTATATTGGATAACAAGTTTTGGACTTGTTGCTTGATAATGACAAAAATATCGGGTCCTTTCATAAGGTTATTGCGTATTGTTGATGCTGATGTGAAACCATCACTTGGATATGTTTATGATGGATTATATAGGGTAAGGAAAGCAATAAATTTTTTTTCAAAAATAACAAAAGATTATACAAGCCCTACATAAGTATTATCAAGAGCAGATGGGATAGTCAGTTTCGTCAAGGGTTACACTCCGCTGCTTATTTCTTGAATCCAAATTTCAATATGATAGAGACAACTATTGTCAAAAACTGAAGTGAGGCAAGGGTTGATCGAGTTAATTGGAAACAAAGACGTATGCAGCAAAGCCAAAGATGCAATGATGGAGGTTAAAAATTTTTGTGATCAACAAGAATGTTTTGGAAAGCCCCTTGCACTCAAATTAGCAACAGAAATGCAACCCGGTGAGCACACAAATTTATTTTGTAAATGTTTAATGTTTCAATCTTTGTATTTTCAATTTTCTATTATCTAATAATTATCTTTGTCATTTTTGTATCTAGATGAGTGGTGGAGAATGTTTGGTTCTAGTGCTCCTCAATTACAAAAATAAGCAGTTTGTATTCTTAGTCAAATATCATCTTCTTCGGGTTGTGAAAGAAATTGGAGTGTCTTTGAAAAAATTCACACCAAAAGAAGAAATCGTTTGGAGCTCCAAAGATTAAATGATCTTGTTTATGTTCGATATAATCATAATATGAGAAATCGGTATGACTTTTTTTCAAATCTCTTTTAAGATTTAACAGTTTTCATTTGTGTATCTTTTTAATATTTCAAAGTTCAATGTTGGCTTTAGGTTGACTTGTACGAAAAGGAGTTACGATCCTTTAGATTACACATGTATTGATTTGATGGATTTTTGGGTGGTAGAGGAGGAACCAGTGTCAGAGCTCATATATGATGATCTAGAAAATGAAATTTATAATGAAGACGCTCTCCCAATAGTTGTAGAACATAACGTTAATACAACAACACCAACTTAAAGTAAGTTTATATGTGCATGTGAATATTTATGTATAATTATATAGTTTAAATATATGGAAACCTTGGTTGTTTTATAATTTAACTATATGTTTATTGATCATGCAGATGATGAACAAATTGGTATTAATGAACCATTTGTTGAGCACACTGACTTGGAGAATTTTGGAGATGAGCGTATTGCGAATTTTGATGGTGTTGGCAATGACTTTGGTGGAGGATTTGACTCATTAAGAATTGATTTGAATTGGTGATAAATAATTAAATAGTAGTAGTTCATTATTATCTAATGTGGGGCAATCATTTTGTGAGACGATCATTACTATTTTGAGACAATCATTTTGTTTGACAATGTCACAAAATATTATTATCTAATGTCGTGTATCAAGATATGTAATATATTTTGATTATATGGTTTGTTACTTTGTCTTATAATTGTACACTTTTAAAAGTTTACTATAATAAATAATAGTATAATATGACATCACGATTTGCCTCGGTCTAGATTAAATAAAGTATAATATGACATCACGGTTCGACCCCGGTCCGACCTGTCCAATCGGTCGGACCTTGAACATTTGATCTCACCGGTTTGATCCCCGGTCCGATTCTTAAAAGCTTGAGCGTAAGTAGGAATTAGCAAGAATTAGTCATTTTCTTACCTTGGAGGAGACATCACAGTAGAGAAATCCTTGCCATTTCTGCATTTAAATAGTGAAATCAGAGCAGAGGAAGCCTTGCCATTTCTGCGTTTAGATAGCTCACCAAGATTTGTACCTTGGAGGCTCACCAGGAAGATGTTCTGGCCTCCGGTTATGACTATCTCTCTCTCTCTCTCTCTCTCTCTCTCTCTCTCTCTCTCTCTCTCCCTATGCATATATCTAGCAATTACTGATCCATTGCTTATATAGATGGGAGCTTCCCATTGCTGAAATCCTAAAGCTGGAATACTCAAATGGTTTGAGTAATCGATGAACATTTTGTAACCGTACCTGTGAACTTCCTCAACCATCAGATCGTTGGGTCTGCTACGACATCCAGAGAATACAACCGAATGGGCTTCGACGGATTAGCATATGCGAGGAAGTTTATACCGGGGAGGAAGAAGACGGGGGTGGACGAAGATGCGCGTATGCAAAGACGTGGGTTACAGGTAGAAGCGGGGATGAAGATGTCGTGAGAATCGATGACCGAGGGTACCTCTGTGGATAGCGGCGTGTGCGGAGGTCGCGAGATGCGGGAGAGCTCATGGGGGGATTGGAAATATAGCGATTCTGAAAATATTTAAAATGTCTTTAAATAAAAAACTAATTTCAGTCATTTTCAGTCGACCGGAGTGAGGCCCGACCGAGGGGGACTGCTTGTTAAAAGAGGCAACAATAAGGAAGCCCTAGTAGAGTTATTTACAATGTTGCCTTTTCTTTTAAATTTTGAAATGAACCTTGTTTTCTTTATTTTTTTATATAAACCTGGGTTGTTATAGAGGGCATGCAATTCTTGAAGACAGGAAACTATCCAGCACTCGTAACTCTCTCGGCCGGCCATGTGATGCATATTTTCACCAATCGACAATACGCATGTTGATACTTTTTCTTTGAAACAGAAATTAGCATCACGAAAATAGAATTTTTGGGATAAAGTGAAAATTGAGAGAAAACTGAAACAATTTCAACGTCCTCTCATTATCCTTATACATGCTGAAAGTAACCTCTGATAGAAGTTGAAAGTGTTTACCCAGAAATCGGCGATCCTTCTCGATGAGATTTTTTCTGCGTTTCTCCTACAGGTCATGCGGATAGGGATCTCCTATCCGCCCAGCAGGGGCGGACTCCTACTTCAGACCGCTCAAAGGCGGGCGGCCTTCTCCTTCAGACCGCCCAAAGGCGGGCGGCCTTCTCCTTCAGACCGCCCAAGGCGCCCGCCTCCTTCTTCAGACCGCCCAAGCCGGGCGGCCTCCTATTTCAGGCTGCCCAAAGGCGGGCGGCCTTCTCCTTCAGACCGCCCAAAGGCGGGCGGCCTTCTCCTTCAGACCGCCCAAGGCGGGCGGCCTCCTTCTTCAGACTGCCCAAGGCGGGCGGCCTCCTTCTTACAACCGCCCAAAGGCGGGCGGCCTTCTCCTTCAGACCGCCCAAGGCGGGCGGCCTCCTTCTTCAGACCGCCCAAGCCGGGCGGCCTCCTACTTCAGACCGCCCAAGGTGGGAGGCCTCCTTCTTCAAACTGCCCAAAGGAGGGCGGCCTTCTCCTTCAGACCGCCCAAGGCGGGCGGCCTCCTTCTTCAGACCGCCCAAGCCGGGCGGCCTCCTACTTCAGACAGCCCAAGGCGGGCAGCCTCCTTCTTCAGACTGCCCAAGCCGGGCGGCCTCCTACTTCAGACCGCCCAAAGGCGGGCGGCCTTCTCCTTCAGACCGCCCAAGGCGGGCGGCCTCCTTCTTCAGACCGCCCAAGCCGGGCGGCCTCCTACTTCAGACCGCCCAAGCCGGGCGGCCTCCTCCTTCAGTCTGCCCAAGCCGGGCGGCCTCCTCCTTCAGTCCGCCCAAGGTGGCGGTCTCCATTGTTCAGACCGCGCGGGTAGGGATCCGGTCACCGGCTCACCGGAGGTGACGACATTGATCCAGAGCCTATAAATAGGACCCTCGACCATGAACAAAGGATAGGCAAGTTGGGGGCAAAACTGGCGGCTAGAGACAACCAGACTGCTCCTATCAGCGACCTGCCAGACCGCTCCTATCAGCGACCTGGCTGGGCGGTCTCAGCAACAGCCCAGGCGACTAATTCGGGCGGTCTCAACAATAGGCCGGGCGGCCTCACCAAGCAGCCCGAGCGGCTTACTCTTTTCTTACCCGCAACTCTCTTGTATTTTCTCTTGTTTCCATGTACTAAGCACAACAAGCTGTAATACAGATTATTAAATAAAGGGAAAGCCCGTCGCAGGAGTGGCATTTGCCGCGGCGGGTGAAGTCTGGCCTCGCCGCAAGCTAGCGGCCCTCTCTTCTTCTCCCCTCTTCACTCGTGACTCAAGTAACCAGCTACTCGCGGCCTCCTTTTCTCCCTATTTCCTCGAGTAGATCGTGGATGTGCAATTTTGGATTCAACAGAAACACGCGACCTTCAGATAGCGAGTAGTTGATGAACAACAGTTGCAATGAAGATGCGAGATTTGGCCTAAAATACACTCAATCTTCAAACGACCATAACTTTTGATCCGGGTGTAGGAATTCAGAAATTCGAAGCCCGACGCGACCGCCTTGAGCCGAACTATCAAAAAATTAACGGGATTCCCTGTTCAGGCACTTTTCAGCCCTCAGATTTCAAAAATTCGGCTCCGTTTGAAAGTTATTTCAGTTTTTCTCTTTCGGCAATTTCTATTTTCATGGATCATCCGTCAGAAGGCCTCGAGAATCATTCCAATCATCTTGAAGTTCCTGTTCAAAGTAGCGACATAAACCCCCTATTAGCAAGGATCACCCACCTTGAAAGACAAGTGGATTCTCAACTTAATACTATAGCAGCTACTTATGACAAGCCTTCTAGCAGTCATCTTGAACATTCATTACAACCTGAAGCAGCAGGACTCTCTATTACTCATCATGAGTCTCATAAGGTTAGTATGGGTGATCCATCTTACCTTGTTGATAGACTAACAATTCCTGCAGGAGAAGAACAAGAACCTTCCCCATTATCATACAAAATTCGTTGGGAAGTAGTCCCAAATGACTTCAAAGAGCCTCGTCTGCCAGTCTATTCTAGAATGAGTGATCCAATTTCTCATCTGCAAGCCTTTGAGGCAGCTACCTCACTAAGAGCTCTATCAGATGGTATCAAGTGTAAACTTCTCATCATGACCTTTGACGGTCAAGTTCTAGATTGGTTCTATCATTTGCCACCTCAATCGATCAATTGCTTCGGGGATCTTCGAAGAGAATTTTATTTAAGGTTCAGTACTTTAAGGAAGCGTAAGAGAGGGGTACCAGCTCTTTTTAGATCAAGCAAATGGATAATGAATCCACAGCTCACTTCATCGATCGCTTTCAAAAAGAAATCCTTGATGTTGTTAATGCTGATCAAAGTCTCTATAAACATGCCTTAATTAATGGTCTCCAGGAAGGTCCTCTTAAGTTCAAAGTCACCATGAATGAGCCGGAATCTTATGCTCATCTTATTGAAATAGCAAATCAGTTCATTAAGGGTGAGGATACGAACCCTAATTATTTTACTTCTTTATTTCAAGGGCCTCAACAACAACAGAAGGGTTATTCCTCTCATGATCATCTTCCTATCAATCGTCGTGGCTATTTGTTAGAATATGAACAAGGTCCCAACTTATCATCTAAATGTGAAATATGCTATTATTATGAGCGTCTATCTGCTTCTCCAAGTATCCTGCAGCTAAATCAATTAGAGCTATGCCTTGTCAACCCTCATATCTCAACTCAGGCTTATGATTACAAGTCATGTAATTCTCCTCGCTCAAATAAGCAAGATAAGTTCCAAGGAAGGTATACAGGTTTAACTATCTCAATGAAAGAAGCTCTTCAGATTATCCAGCAAGAACCTGGTTTTACGAGACCTTCTCTCATGCGACCCGATCATAGGAATTGTCACAAAGACTTGTTTTGTCAATACCACATGTGTGTGGGTCATGAAACAGAAAAGTGTCGCGCTCTACATAAGCTTGTAGAGAAGTTGTTGAAAGAAGGCAAACTGCGGGAATATGTTGCTTAAAAATATTATTGTAAAATCTTTTCTAGCAATATCGGTTATTCACTCGAAATGATGCTAGATCTACTTTCATTGGCAGAAAGGTTTGTCTTAAAGCTCGTCTTAAAACTCTTTAAGTTATGTTTGCATTAGCTCTTTCCTTCAAATGCGTACATGGTTAAATATGGCTTGTGAATGTTGTGGCAATCAAACCCACCTTTTTGGTGGTTACCAGAAAAACTATAAGGCAATCAAACCCATCTCCTCGATGGTCGCCAAAATATTTAAAGGCAATCAAACCCATCTCCTCGATGGTCGCCAAAATCTTACAAGGCAATCGAACCCATCTCCTCGATGGTCGTCAAAATCTTTAAAGGCAATCAAACCCATCTCCTCGATGGTCGTCAAAATCTTTAAAGGCAATCAAACCCATCTCCTCGATGGTCGCCAAAATCTTTAAAGGCAATCAAACCCATCTCCTCGATGGTCGCCAAAATCTTTAAAGGCAATCAAACCCATCTCCTCGATGGTCGCCAAAATCTTTAAAGGCAATCAAACCCATCTCCTCGATGGTCGCCAAAATCTTTAAAGGCAATCAAACCCATCTCCTCGATGGTTGCCAAAATCTTTAAAAGCAATCAAGCCCATCTCCTCGATGGTCGCCAAAATCTTTAAAGGCAATCAAACCCATCTCCTCGATGGTCGCCAAAATCTTTAAAGGCAATCAAACCCATCTCCTCGATGGTCGCCAAAATCTTTAAAGGCAATCAAACCCATCTCCTCGATGGTCGCCAAAATATTTAAAGGCAATCAAACCCATCTCCTCGATGGTCGCCAAAATCTTTAAAGGCAATCAAACCCATCTTTCGATGGTCGCCCAAATCTTTAAAAGTAATTGAACCCATCTTTTGATGGTCGCCCCATTACAGTTTCATCTTTATATCCACATTATAGTGGTTGCTCCAATTGAGCATTACTGCTTCTTTTGCATATAATACAGATGCTATGCTAGCTTCTTGCTTACAAATGAGGTGATTATCACCATATTATATCGAGACATCCAAAAAACTTCTTTTCTATAGATGTTTATATGAAAAGATGAATAGGTGGTTGCGAGTTTTCCTCAGGTACTCGCATTATGAAGTTTCTTTTATACCTGCTTTAAGTTCTCTTTTACAGAAATTAGCAGGTGATCGCGAGTTTCCTTCAGGTACTTGCGTTATATTCTTATATACCTGCTTTAAGTTTTCTTTTGCAGAAATTAGCAGGTGATCGCGAGTTTCCTTCAGGTACTCGCGTTATATTCTTTTATACCTGCTTTAAGTTCTCTTTTGCAGAAATTAGCAGGTGATCGCGAGTTTCCTTCAGGTACTCACGTTATATTCTTATATACCTGTTTAAGTTTTCTTTTGCAGAAATTAGCAGGTGATCGCGAGTTTCCTTCAGGTACTCGCGTGATATTCTTTTATACCTGGTTTAAGTTCTCTTTTGCAGAAATTAGCAGGTGATCGCGAGTTTCCTTCAGGTACTCGCGTTATATTCTTATATACCTGCTTTAAGTTTTCTTTTGTAGAAATTAGCAGGTGATCGCGAGTTCCTTTCAGGTACTCACGTTATATTCTTTTATACCCGCTTTAAGTTCTCTTTTGCAGAAATTAGCAGGTGATCGCGAGTTTCCTTCAGGTACTCGCGTTATATTCTTATATACCTGCTTTAAGTTTTCTTTTGCAGAAATTAGCAGGTGATCGCGAGTTTCCTTCAGGTACTCGCATTATATTCTTTTATTCCTGCTTTAAGTTCTCTTTTGCAGAAATTAGCAGGTGATCGCGAGTTTCCTTCAGGTACTCGCGTTATATTCTTTTATACCTGCTTTAAGTTCTCTTTTGCAGAAATTAGCAGGTGATCGCGAGTTTCCTTTAGGTACTCGCGTTATATTCTTATATACTTGCTTTAAGTTTTCTTTTGCAGAAATTAGCAGGCGATCGCGAGTTTCCTTCGGGTACTCGCGTTATATTCTTTTATACCTGCTTTAAGTTCTCTTTTGTAGAAATTAGCAGGTGATCGCGAGTTTCCTTCAGGTACTCGCGTTATATTCTTTTATATCTGCTTTATGTTCTCTTTTGCAGAAATTAGCAGGTGATCGCGAGTTTCCTTCAGGTACTCGCGTTATATTCTTTTATATCTGCTTTATGTTTTCTTTTGCAGAAATTAGCAGGTCATCGCGAGTTTCCTTTAGGTACTCGCATTATATTTTATACCTGCTTTGAGTTCTCTTTTGCAGAGATTAGCAGGTGTTCGCGAGGTATCTTCAGGAACTCGCGTTATATTTTATACCTGCTTTTGAGTTCTCTTTTGCAGAGATTAGCAGGTGTTCGCGAGGTCTCTTCAGGTACTCGCGTTATAGATTCTTTTACCTGCTTTTGAGTTCTCTTTTGCAGAGATTAGCAGGTGTCTGCGAGTTTCCTTCAGGTACTCGTGTGTTCCTATCTCTTTCTGTATGCTATAACTTTTGCCTTGCAGAGATTAGCATCTATGGGCAAGTCATCAGCAGGTACTTGCTCTCTCCTTCTCTTATCTTTGTTCTAGCAATTTGTAAGAGGCGATCCTTCTCGATGAGATTTTTTCTGCGTTTCTCCTACAGGTCATGCGGCTAGGGATCTCCTATCCTCCCAGCAGGGGCGGACTCCTACTTCAGACCGCTCAATGGCAGGAGGCCTTCTCCTTCAGACCGCCCAAAGGCGGGCGGCCTTCTCCTTCAGACCGCCCAAGGCGGGCGGCCTCCTTCTTCAGACCGCCCAAGCCGGGCGGCCTCCTACTTCAGACCTCCCAAAGGCGGGCGGCCTTCTCCTTCAGACCGCCCAAAGGCGGGCGGCCTTCTCCTTCAGACCACCCAAGGCGGGCGGCCTCCTTCTTCAGACCGCCCAAGGCGGGCGGCCTCCTTCTTCAAACCGCCCAAAGGCGGGCAGGCGGCCTCCTTCTTCAGACCGCCCAAGCCGGGCGGCCTCCTACTTCAGACCGCCCAAGGTGGGCGGCCTCCTTCTTCAAACCGCCCAAAGGCAGGCGGCCTTCTCCTTCAGACCGCCCAAGGCGGGTGGCCTCCTTCTTCAGACCGCCCAAGGCGGGCAGCCTCCTTCTTCAGACCGCCCAAGCCGGGCGGCCTCCTACTTCAGACCGCCCAAGGCGGGCGGCCTCCTTCTTCAGACCGCCCAAGCCGGGGGGCCTCCTACTTCAGACGGCCCAAAGGCGGGCGGCCTTCTCCTTCAGACCGCCCAAGGCGAGCGGCCTCCTTCTTCAGACCGCCCAAGCCGGGCGGCCTCCTACTTCAGACCACCCAAGCCGGGCGGCCTCCTCCTTCAGTCCGCCCAAGCCGGGCGGCCTCCTCCTTCAGTCCGCCCAAGGTGGCGGTCTCCATTATTCAGACCGCGCGGGTAGGGATCCGGTCACCGGCTCACCGGAGGTGACGACATCGATCCAGAGCCTATAAATAGGACCCTCGATGATGAACAAAGGACAGGCAAGTTGGGGGAAAAACTGGCGGCTAGAGACAACCAGACTGCTCCTATCAGCGACCTGCCAGACTGCTCCTATCAGCGACCTGGCCGGGCGGTCTCAGCAACAGCCCGGGCGACTAATTCGGGCGGTCTCAACAATAGGCCGGGCGGCCTCAGCAAGCAGCCCGAGCGGCTTACTCTTTTCTTACCCGCAACTCTCTTGTATTTTCTCTTGTTTCCATGTACCTTCACAACAAGCTGTAATACAGATTATTAAATAAAGGGAAAGCCCATCGCAGGAGTGGCATTTGCCGCGGCGGGCGAAGTCTGGCCTCGCCGCAAGCTAGCGGCCCTCTCTTCTTCTCCCCTCTTCACTCGTGACTCAAGTAACCATCTACTCGCGGCCTCCTTTTCTCCCTATTTCCTCGAGTAGATCGTGGATGTCCAATTTTGGATTCAACAGAAAGGAGGTTTTAGATCTTAGATTTACTCTAGGGGGGGGGGTGAATAGAGTATTAACAAGTTTTTAACTTATTTTATAGCGGAATTAAAATAGTGATATTTATATGTGTATAACAGAGTGAGTTATAAAAACAAATATAGAAAACGCATCACAGTACAGAAAAATAAACACAAACACAGAACACACAAGGATCTATAGTAGTTCCCCAATAAACCTGGGTATATCTACTCTTCTACCACCCTTGGTAAGAATCAACTAGGTTTTTGATCAGGTGCCCTATCACCAATGGAGTTATGATCAGCTGTCCAAACACCAATGAGCTTTTGATCAGGTGCTCAAACCAACCACAGGTTTTTGATCAGGCGCCCTGCCACCAATGGGTTAACTTTTGAAGGGATTTAGAACCCTGTACAAGATGGGATAAAGAGGGTTATGAAGTTCTTCTCTGTCAACAATCTGAGAGAAGACTAGTGGATTGTGTTGTTGTAAGGCTCCCCCTGTCTGATAGAAATGGTTGACAGTAAGAGGATGGAGCTTTCACTTGAAAGAGATATCTTACTTGATAGCTGATGAATCTGAGAGACAAAGTTTCTCAGATTTGTTGTTTCTCCTGAAGATTTGAACTAGCAGCAGAGAACTGAGATAATATTTGTTGATGTTGTTCTCAGAGAATGAAAGGTGTTGCTTGAGGAAGATGAATTCTGAATATCTTTTTCTTTCTGTATTTCTTTTCCTGACTGTTTCTTCCTCTCTTCTTCCTGTCTTCTTTCAGTACTGCGGTAAAACTGTAATACTTCTTCTTTTTCTTATTCCTTAAAGAAATCTCCGACTGATTTGAAAATCAAAACTTTTTGTTAGGGAATAAAATATTCTGAAGAGATATTCTTGGAACTGCAAACTGATCTTTAATTCATTTTCCTTTTCAATAAATGTCAATGGCTACTTTCTCGAAATAAGAGAATAATAGAAGGAAAGGATTAAATCCTGACTTATCTGATAGGAATAGATCCGTTGCTGATAGTCGATCTGAGTTCAGATAATAGAATATAACTGATCTGTCTGAAATTCGTTGAGCTGAGATAAGAATTCGTCGATCTGAATGTCTTGATACTTATTCTTTGAACGCAGAGCTGAGTTCGTCGATCTCAAACTGGAGTTCATCAAACTGAAGAATAAACTGCTGGACTGGATGGAGAACTGAGTGCGTCGAGCTGGAGAGCCAGTTCGTCGAACGCAGAGAGAAGTTTGTCAAACACAGAATAGAGTTCGTCGAACGCAGAACCTTGGCAAGTTCGTCGAACTGAAGCATGTCGTTCGTCGAACATAGGGTGGAGTTCGTCGAACGCGGTATGGAGTTCGTCGAACGCAGAAACTTCTTCATTTCCTTAAGTTCTAACAGCCTAAAACCTTGACCCTTAGACTATACATTGGGGTCAACTTAGTCCTAGTTAACAGATAGTGATCCTAGCCCAAATCAGTAATAGGGTTGTTCCAACAATCTCCCTCTATTGGGGTTACGACACTAATTGACAAAATTGAATAATAAACAAATAAATAACAAACATAGAGTATATATATCTGACAGAAATTTTAAATCATTTCAGCAAATAAAATATAGTACTCTAGGTTTTAGAAAACTTTACACTTTCAACTTTACACTTCCTTGCCTTCAGCTTTCTGAATTCTTGCTTTTACACTTCCTTGCCTTCAGCTTTCTGAATTCTTGCTTTTACACTTCCTTGCCTTCAGCTTTCTGAATTCTTGCTTTTACACTTCCTTGCCTTCAACTTTCTGAATTCTTGCTTTCATGTTTAGAAATCCTTGCCTTCAGCTTTTGGCTTTGTTTATCTTAACTGAATCTGTCATATCTCAAACTGCATTTTTCAGCTTTTGCTTTTGTTGATCTGAACTGAATCTGTCATATCTCAAACTAAAATAAAAACTGCTGGAGCTTCTTCATCAAGAACTGAAACTGCTTCTATCAAAGTTTTTGCTTCTTTATAATGTATCTCCCCCTGAAACTGGAGCATCTTCATAAAGCATCTCCCCCTATCAAAAATGAGCTTCTTCATGAAACATCTTCCCGTGCCTAGTTTCAGGAAGACCTGAAGCTAGGCCCCTAGAAGAAGGGACAGTTGTATAGGAGGTAGGGAAGGATGCAATTTTTTGAAGAAATATTGCCATTGTTCCTGCAATAGAAAAAGAGAGATCAAGTGCAAAGGAACTGGAAGAAGAAGCAATTTCTGTAGGCATAAAGATAAAATAAAATAAAATAAAAGATTGATTATAATGAAATTCCATACAATGGAATAGGTTTAGAGGTGTGCTAAATAATCAGCTGGAAAAGTTTCCCTGTCTCAGCTGAACCGCTGAGAAAACAGCTGCTCAACCGCTGAGACTGAAAGCTATCTCAGCGGATTTTTCTGTCCCATCCCAGTGGATCCAGACAGCCTCTCAGTGGCCCTAGGCCCTCTCTCAGCGGTTCAGCTGAGAACTTGTCTCAGCTGTTTCAGTTGAGACTGAGAGCTTGACTCAGCTGTTCAGTTGAGACTGAGAGCATGTCTCAGCTGCTTGGACAGCAAACTTACTAAACTCAATTCACACATTGAGGGATAAATAAAAGATATAATTTTTTTTAATTGATTGAATCTCCATCTATCATTCCTAGCTGATTTATAAAGAAGATATGTTTCTTCTCATCCAAGGGTTTGGTGAAAATATCAGCCCTTTGCAAATCAGTAGAAATGAATTGTAGGCAAATTTTATTTTTATCCACATTATCTCTGATAAAGTGGTGCCTAATTTCTATGTGTTTGTCCTACTATGGAGTACTTGATTTTGTGCTATAGATATTGCACTAGTATTATCACAAAATATAATTGATTTAGTTAGATTGATACCATAGTCTAGAAGTTGATTTTGTATCCACAGTATCTATGAGCAGCAACTGCCTGCAACAATATATTATGCTTCAGATGTTGATGTAGACACAGGTGTTTGTTTCATACAAAACCAAGACACTAGCCTATCACCAAGAAACTGGCAAGTTCCTGATGTGTTTTTCCTGTCTACTATGCATCCAGCATAATCAGAATCTGAGAATCCAGTTAATTCAAATTCTGATGTTGTTGGATACCAGAGTCCTAGATTTGGACAACCCTTTATATATCTCAAAATTCTTTTTAGTAAAATAAGGTGAGATTCTTTGGGGTTAACTTGGAACCTAGCACAAATACATGTAGCAAACATTATGTCAGGTATACTAGCTGTTAAGTAAAGTAATGAGCCAACAATTGCTCTTTACACTTTCTGATCAACAGGTTTCCCTGATTCATCAGTGTCAACAACAGCATTGGAGGGCATCGGTGTTTTCATGGTAGAAGCATCAGACATACCAAATCTTTTCACTAATTCCTTAGCATACTTGGACTGTGATATGAATATGTCATTTGGAGTTTGCTTCACTTGAAGACCAAGGAAGTAAGATAACTCACCCATTCTACTCATTTCAAATTTAGATTGCATTAGGTCAGAAAACCTTTTGCATAGATTTGAATCAGTAGAGCCAAAAATAAAATCATCTACATAAATTTGACTAGTAATGTTTGATTTTTATGTATCCTGAAAAATAAGGTTTTATCAACAGTGCCTCTACAGAATTTGTTCTCCAGAAGAAAATTAGCTAAGGTCTCATACCATGCTCTGGGAGCTTGTTTGAGACCATAGAGAGCTTTATTAAGCTTAAATACATTAGAAGAGTGAGTTGGCGAGATGAAACCTGGTGGTTGTTCCACATAGACTTCTTCTTTGATATCTCCATTCAAGAATGCATTCTTCACATCCATCTGATAGACTTTGAACTTCTTGAATGCAACAAAGGCAAGAAATATCCTTATAGCTTCAAGTCTAGCAACAGGAGCAAAGGTTTGATCAAAATCAATTCCTTCTTCCTGAGAATATTCTTGGGCTACCAATCTTGCTTTATTTCTGATGATTATGTCTTGATCGTCTAGCTTATTCCTGAAGACCCACTTGGTGCCAATGACTGGATGGCCTTTTGGTCTTGGAACCAAATCCCAAATCTTGTTCCATTCAAATTGGTTGAGCTCCTCTTGCATTGCAAGAATCCAGTTTGGATCTTGTTCTGCATCTTGTATGGTTTGAGGTTCAACTTGTGATAGGAAACAAGTATGCATCTGATTTTGATGTAGTTGATGCCTTGTTTGAACACCTGCTGAAATATCTCGAATGAATTGGGATATTAGATGATAACTAACTGTGATGTGGTCAACAATTGGAGTTGGTTCGGCAATAGTTTCCACTTGAGGGATATGATCAGCTATGACTTGATTTGAATTGTCAGCAAGATCTGGATTATCCTCTTCTTTACTGTCTTCAATAGGTTGAGTTGATGGAAGTAGAGAATCTTCATTCTGTAGATTTAGTCCATTGAGTTCTTCACATAGAACTGGTACCTGCAAAGTATCTTTGGTAGATGTGGTGTTCCTCTCCTCATTTAACATATTAGATTCATCAAAAGATACATGCATGGACTCGTCTATCTTAATAGTAGATTTATTGTAAACTCTGTATGCTTTACTAGAAAGAGAATATCCAAGGAATATGCCTTCAGCAGATTGTGCTTCAAATTTCCTGAGATACTTCTTATCATTGTTATGCACAAAGCATTTACAGCCAAATATCATAAAATAGTTAACCTTATTAGTCTTTTTACTCTTGAGTAATTCATAGGGAGTTTTACCCTTAAGCTTATGTATCAGGCTTCTGTTTAACACATAATTTGCTGTGTTCACTGCCTCTGCCCAAAAAGAGAGTGGCAAGTGAGCATCAACAAGCAATGTAGTTGCTGATTCAATTAGTGTTCTATTTTTCCTTTCAGCTACACCATTTTGTTGAGGAGTTCTAGGAGCAGAGAAACACTGCCTGATCCCTTCTTTTCCACAGAATTATCTCATCAGAAGAGATTCAAACTCAGTGCCATGATCACTTCTGATCAATGCAACTAGAGTAGAGTACTCAATCTTGATGGACCTGAGAAAGTCTGTCAGAACACCGAAGGTGTCAGACTTGTTCCTAATAAAGAACACCCAAGTGAATCTTGAGAAGTCATCTACAATAACTAAAGAATAATGCTTCTCTCCTAGACTTTGTATTGCAGTGGGTCCAAAAAGATCCAAATGCAGTATGTACAAAATCCTAGGTGAATCACTCTTGGATAAAGATTTAAAACTACTCTTGGTCTGCTTTCCTAATTGACAAACCCTGCAGAGTCCTTCCTTCTTGTATGAACCAGAAGACAGTCCTCTAACAAGATTGTCCTTAGAAAGCTTAGATATAGTTCTAAGGTTAATATGTCCTAGCCTTTTATGCCATAATTCATTTGTTTTACTTATAGAATTAAATAAACAAATATCTAAATTGCAGAGTCAAAATTGACTAAATAAATATTTCCATCTCTAATACCAGATAATAAATTAATGTTTTTATTATTGGTAATATGACATAAGGAATGGTTAAAAGATACTTGATAGCCTTTATCACATAACTGGCTTATGCTAATGAGGTTATGCTTCAGACCCTTGACATAAGCTACCTCTTTGAAGGTAACTGCTCCAACTTTGATTTGTCCATAGCCTATGGTTTGTCCACAGTTGGAGTCTCCAAAAATCACTTTGGGTCCAAGTTTTGCCTTGTAATTGCTTAAGTTGGCCTTGTTTCTTGTCATATGCTTTGAGCACCCACTATCCAAATACCACTGTTCTTTTATGTTTGGATAGCCTTGTACCTGCAAAACAGAAAACAAACTAGTTGTTTTTGACCCAGACTAGCTTGGGTCCTTTTGCCTTTCCACAAAATTCAGAAATGTAAGATATCTCAGGCTGATCCTTATAGCCTTGTGGATGATATCTCCTTGGTGGAATTATGCACTCAGTAAAAGGATTTTTAGTATATTGAGAATAAGAATTCTTCAGATTTTCTGTATATTTTCGGTTCGATGAATTTGGATGAATTCGTCGATCGCCATTCGACGAATGGACGTGATTTCATCGAGCGCCGTTCGATGGATAGATATACTGGAACTCTGAGTTCAGCTTTCGTCGAGCTCCATTCGATGAATTCGTGTGATTTTGTTGAGCTCCGTTTGATGAATTCTGTTGAATTCCTTTATTCTTAATATTCTTGCTTGAAATATTCTTACTAACATCTACTGTCTCTTTGTTCTTAGCAGAAATGAATTTTACTGGTGTAGATTAGATGTTTTTCTTAATAAGATGTGGCTCACATGATGATGCACCCAAGCCCAGTCTGCCACTAAGTCTGGCATTCACTGTGCTTGTGATGTCCATCAGTTTGATACTTCTCCTATTTAAGGATTCTTCAAATTTCTTAGCCTCAGATAACTTGTTCTCAATGAAAACAATATATTCTTTTGAGGCAGCCAATTCTTTCTTAAGATTTACATTATCTTCACTTAGTTGGTTCATTTCAGCCAACTTATTTCTGAGAGAGATTATCTCTTTCTCGTATTTGATTAAATCTAAATAAAGAGCTTTGAATTCATCTTTGAATTCATTTGAATTGAAATCAAGGGTAGAAATTACCTGATCACTGTCAATTTCTGATTCTGATTCTTCAGAGTTGTTTCATGAGGCATTGATAGCCATCATGCAGAAGTTTCTTTCTTCTTCATCATCATTGGAGCTGGATGATGATGCATATTTTGACTCACTGCTTGAGTCATATATAGACATCAAGTATTGATCCTTCTCATTTGATTCTTCTTCATCTTCAGAAGAGCTGGATGAAGATTCTGATTTTGTCTCACTCCATGACACAGCTACAAAGCCTCTTCCCTTATGCTTGTGTTTGTGGGAGGAAGGCTTACTGGAGTGCCTCTTTTCTTCTTTCTCTTTTCTTTTGTCCTTCTTTTGCTTCTCTGGACACTCATGTAGAATGTGTCCAGGTTTCCTGCAACCAAAACAGATAATTTCTTTAGAATTTGATTTGTCATACCTTGGTTTTTCTCTGGATCTTGAATCCTACTGTCTGAAATCCATTTTAGCCATCTTGTAAAATCTTTTGGCTAGTAGGCTCATAACTCCATTTCTCTTGGACCTTTGTCTTCCTCTTCAGTTGCTTGGAAAGCAATGCTTCTTTTCTTCTTGGATGCTGGTGAGGAAGTAGATTGTTCAGCTTCTCTGGACTTGATAAGCTGCTCATAGGATTTATGCTTGCCTAACATGGCCTCAGTAGAGATCTCATTAAGGCTTCTGGCTTCCTTGATTGGCCAGATCTTAGAGTCCCATGTGCAGGGGAAGCACATTAGGATCTTATCATTAACTTTAGTGATTGAGATCACTTTGTCCAAAGTTTTCAGCTCATTGATTATGAGACTAAGTCTATTATACATATCAGCAACAGTTTTAGTTTCTCCCTTATTGAAATTTTCATATTGAGAGATAAGGTGAGATCTTCTATCTTTTCTCTCATCTGCAGATCCTTCAACCATGTTGTTGAGGGAGGTCCAGATTTCCCTGGCTGAGATGCATTCCACAACCTTTTGAAAAATGTCATAAGACATTGTCTGTGCCAAGATATTCATGGCTTTTGCATCTGCCCCTCTTTGTTTCTTCTGTGCATCTGTCCACTCAGGAGGTGGAACATCATTATTCTAAGTTGTTGCTTCAGCACTTGTTCTTGCTGTAGGAGTAGGAGGTCCTGTCAAAATTACATTAAAAATATCCTCATCAATAGAATTCATATATAATCTGATCCTTGCCTTCCATAATGCAAACTTATTTAGATTGCACATAGGAGGTCTTGTGCTTGAGTATTCTTTGTTCTGTGCCATGTATTTTTAGCAAAAGAAACTCTAGAAGAAAATTTAAGATCTAATTGATCTTTTGATTCAGGTCTTAGCCTGTAAAGAATCAACCAACCTCTGATACCAATTGAAAGTAGCCTCTGATAGAACTTGAAAGGAGGTTTAGATCTTAGATTTACTCTAGAGGGGGTGAATAGAGTATTAAGAAGTTTTTAACTTATTTTATAGCGGAATTAAAATAGTGATATTTATATGTGTATAACAGAGTGAGTTATAAAAACAAATAAAGAAAACACAGCACAGTACAGAAAAATAAACACAAACACAGAAGACACAAGGATCTATAGTAGTTCCACAATAAACTTGGGTACATATACTCTTCTACCACCCTTGGTAGGAATCCACTATATTTTTGATCTGGTGCCCTATCGGCAATGGAGTTTTGATCAGGTGTCCAAACACCAATGAGCTTTTGATCAGGTGCTCAAACCAACCACAGGTTTTTGATCAGGTGCCCTGCCACCAATGGGTTAACTTTTGAAGGGAGTTAGAACCCTGTGCAAGATGGGATAAAGAGGGTTATGAAGTTCTTCTCTATCAACAATCTGAGAGAAGACTAGTGGATTGTGTTGTTGTAAAGCTCCTCCTGTCTGATAGAAATGGTTGACAGTAAGAGGATGGAGCTTTCACTTGAAAGAGATATCTTCCTTGATAGCTGATGAATCTGAGAGACAAAGATTCTCAGATATGTTGTTGCTCTTGAAGATTTGAACAAGTAGCAGAGAACTGAGATAATATTTGTTGATGTTGTTCTCAGAGAATTAAAGGTGCTGTTTGAGGAAGATGAACTCTGAAAAGCATTTTCTTTCTGTATTTCTTTTCCCGACTGTTTCTTCCTCTCTTCTTTCAGTACTGCTGTAAAACTGTAATACTTCTTCTTTCTCTTTTTCCTTAAAGAAATCTCTGACTGATTTGAAAATCAAATCTTTTTGTTAAGGAATAAAATATTCTGAAGAGATATTCTTGGAACTACAAACTGATCTTTAATTCTTTTTCCTTCTCAATAAATGTCAACGGCTACTTTCTCGAAATAAGAGAATAATAAAAGGAAAGGATTAAATCCTGACTTATCTGATAGGAATAGATCCTTTGCTGATAGTCGATCTGAGTTCAAAGAATAGAATATAACTGATATGTCTAAAATTCGTCGAGCTGAGATAAGAATTCGTCGATCTGAATGTCTTGATACTTATTATTTGAACGCAGAGCTGAGTTCATCGATCTCAAACTGGATTTCATCGAACTGAAGAATAAACTACTGGACTGGCTGGAGAACTGAGTGCGTCTAGCTAGAGAGTAAGTTCGTCGAACGCAGAGAGAAGTTCGTCGAACGCAGAACCTTGGCAAGTTTGTCGAACTGGAGCATGTCGTTCGTCGAACGTAGGGTGAAGTTCATCGAATGTAGTATGGAGTTCATAGAACGCAGAAACTCATTCATTTCCTTAAGTTCTAACAGCCTAAAACCTTGACCCTTAGACTATACATTGGGGTCAACTTAGTCCTAGTCAACATATAGTGATCCTAGCCCAAATCAGTAATAGGGTTGTTCCAACACATGCTGTGTCTGTGCATCAAACAATTATATATTTGAACATAACATTATTAATCTGTTGTGGTGTACGCGCCATTGTGGTGTTGTGTGTTGTGTTGTGACTAACGTCTTTTAACTTTGTATAATATATATTTGATTTCCAGACTATATAATATATTTGATTTTTAGTTTTTATTTTACTTTTCATTTCAGTTTTCGTTCATTCTTCCTTCTGCACTTTCAAAATCTCTACTTTTTTTAAAAGGTTTAGTTTTAGTTCTATAGTAGTTTCAATGGAAGAAGTCAAAGCGGGATTTTCAGTTTCGTTTTACGGTACGAAATAGTTATAATTACAGATTTCATTTATTTTTCATTCTACATAAACTCTATTAGAAATCTGATTTTTTTTGTCTTAGTTTTCAAGAAGTAATGAGGGACATTTCATATGTTGCAATAAATGTTTTAAATATTTTTTATTTCATATGATGCAGAAACATATTCTGAATCATTTCATCATCTTGTAGCTCTTCATTTCTCAATTGAAAGCTTTTTGATCCTTTCACGATGATTATGGATGTATTACATCGTGAAATACTATTTTAATTTAATTAAGAGAAATATATATTTACATTTATAGATTTGAAGTACTTGATGAGGAACCTGGTGATGATGAGGAAAGCATTCAGAGGTGAGTTCTAAACCTTTTTTTTCTTTGTTCTCGCTTGAACTTATTCCCAAAAATGAACTATTTGTGTTTGGTTTTATGACACGCTATTTAGTATTTTCTTGAGATTAGGATTAATCAAGAAGTTCATTGATTAATGGGAGAGAAAATGTTCTATTTTCCTTTTCTCCCATGCGTTTCCAACAAGTTTGAAGAGGATGAAGAGTAGATAACCTAAGTTATAAACCTATGCTTGATGGACCCATGGTATCGTGATAGGGTAAAAGTTGGATCTTGATTTCATGTTATATTTGAATTAATGCATGTATCTTGATTTCTCAAGACTTTCATTAGTGCATGCAGGAATGACACATATAAAGATTTCCATTCATTCTTTCAGAACCCAAGATCTTCATTACAAGGTAAGAAATTAATGAAGTCTTTTTTATCTCTCAAATGGTGGCAGAAGTTAAATATAACCTGATTTCATTTTTAAAATCACATAAACTTCTAATTTAATAAATGTAATATGGTGGCAATGAGATAGAGATAGCTTAGTGAGACATTCTTTTAATCCAAACCATTCGTTTGAAGCATCACACCTTTCATGTGATCCTCCGATATAAATTATTGACCTGCGTCGCTCGATAAACGCTGCCACTGTGCATGTTATTGCTGCACATAATACAACAGTTCCAAAAACTAATACCAACTTCCTATAAAACCCTTCATCCTCTCACTGATTTCAGGCTCTACTTGTCAACAGGAAGTGGCAAGATTGATTCGCTATTTTCTGTCTTCTGGATACCATCTTCCTCACAGGTACTTCTAAACCCCTTTCCTCCTTCCTCATGAACATTGCTAATACTCTAAAACCCTTCCTCCTCTCACTAATTTTGCCTGACATTTTACTCATGTGCCACTCAATCAACACTACTACTATGCACGTCGTCCCAATGTTCTCTCTTGCTATGTATCCATTGACGACATTTATCCATTGAGCTAACTGCATCGGAAGAGGGGGCGTGGAGTTGGCATTTCTAACATCTTTTGGTGAACTGCTCTGCATCTTTCCTAATGGGAGGCCAAAACTAGCCCTGTCTCAACACTCTTTTTCAGGGTTCGACTCCTCGAGTGCCTTCCGCACTCCCAGAAGTGAATTTATTCTAAGACCCGAGACACCTCCGCCTACGAGATGCACCTTGACAAAGGTCCAAACAAGGTCTTTTAGTACAAGTCTCCGTAGTGGAGTAGGTAGTGGGCTGACTTATTTCGGAACCGTCTCTTGTATTGAACTTCTTTCGGGAGATCACCCGTGGTCAGGAAGGTGACGAACGGGTCCATCCATGAGGAATGTTGAATAATCTCCATCATCTCTCCCTCCTCAATGGATGGTCGAAACAACTCTGTGTTCTTACCCCCGCCCTGGGACGTACTTGGCCAACCGATCTACTCGAGTGTTCTCCTCCCTTGGCATGTGCTGAATCAAAAATGAATGGAACACGCTGACGAGGCCATTCACCTTGACCATGTATCACTACAATACAGGTTCTTGCACCTCAAATACTCACTTGATCTGGGATGCGACCACCATGGAGTATGTGTGAACTTGAATGTCCTAAATCTCCAACTCATGGGCGAGGTGAAGGCCGACGGTCACAACCTCATTCTCTGTCTGATTATTGGTGGCAGGGAAGTGGATGTCGATTACCTGCTCAATTTTTGTTTCATGAGGGCTCACCAGGACAATGCACACCCCTTCTCCCAGCTACCCCACTCTGGTGTCACCAACTGGCTTTCTTCCACCATATAGTTGGCCAAAAAGTCGGCCACCACTTCAGCCTTCATTGTCAATCGTGGGATGAAGGATACAACAAACTTGCTGAGCTCCACCGACCACTTGGCCAACCTCCCAGAATGATCTACTCCCTCTATGATGTTGTGAAGAGGATGATTAGTCCGCACCTTAATTGAGTGAGCCTGAAATTAATGTCAAAGCTTCCGAGCTGAAACCATTAAAGTGAACACCAACTTCTCCAAAATGGGATATCACAGCTCCGCCTTTTGCAGGACTCTACCCATGTAGTAGATTGGGAGCTGCTTTCATCCCTCCTCGCAAATTAGTACCAAACTCACTACCTCGGCCCTTACCCTGATATAAAGAATGAGATCTTCACCCTCTTGAGGCCCTTGCAATAGGGGTGCTCGCATCAGTTAAAGCTTCAGGCTTTGGAAATCCTCCTCACATTCCATCATCTATTCGAACTTCTTATTGTCGCGCAGGGTCCTAAAGAAGGGCGAGCATTTCTCTCCCGCTTTAGAGAGAAATCTACTCAAACCTACTAGCCTACCGGTCAAGCATTGAACTTTCTTCATGTTCCCAGGGGCCTCCATATCCATAATAGACATGACCATATCCGAGGTTGGCTCCACTTATGTTGGGTTCAAGAGGTGACCAAGGAATTTTCCTTTCCCCGACCCAAAAATAGACTTCGTTGGGTTTTGTCTCATCTTGAACTTCTGGAGAGTGGATAATGTCTCCGTCAAATCCTGTAGATGTTCTTCCACACTCTTACTCTCCATGAGGCTGTTGATGTATACCTCAAGGTTTTGCCCCTTTTGATCTTTGAACACTCGGTCCATCATCTTCTAGTATGTAGATCCTGCATTTTTAAGCACAAAGGTCATCATTTTATAGCTGTAACATCCATCGTCGGTGATGAAGAAAACATTCTTCACATCCGACGGGTGCATGCGGATTTGGTGCTACCCTGAGAAAGCATAAAAAAACTCATGACTAGAAAATTGACAACTGAGTTTACCAGCGCGTTAATCTGAGGCAAGGGATAATAATCTTTGGGCAAGCATTATTAAGAAGAGAAAATTCAATACACATTCGTCACTTCCCATCTCCCTTCTTCACCATTGCAACATTGGTCACCCAACATGGGTACTGGATCTCTGACACAAAACCTGCCTCGAGGAGCTTCTTCACCTCTTCTTGGATGGGCTCGGCTAAGGTAGTGCCCATTGCCCTCTTCTTCTGTCTGATAGGGCAGATGATGAATAGTAGAATACACGTATTTTAGTATAGTTTTGAGCATAGTTTTTGGTAATATTATACATATTTCATGTATAATATTAAATAAAATGACTTGTTTTATCTAATGTATATAAATTTACACCTATATGTAAAAAAAGAGATATTTAAGTATGAAACAAATTAAAAAAAATTTATATAAAAAAATATTTTGTAAATATATCTATTTAAGTATAAATTTTTTAATATATATCTATTTCTATTTTATTAAATATATAAAACCAAAATGTATATATAATAATGTAAAAACAATGAAATATTTATGTATTTAATAAAGTAGAAAAATAAAGATATATATATAATATATATAAATATAATGTATAAATAATGATATATATATATAATAATACGTAAATATAATTGTTTAAGTAAATGATATAGATATATGAAAATATAAATGAAAGAAGAAAAAATAGTAGTATAATATAGCTAATAATAATAATAATGTATGTATATTATAAATATAGTGAATATATATATATATATAATAGTAGTATTAATGATATAGTAAAAATAATAATATGTATAATAAATAAATCATATGTATAATATATAAAATGTAAAATAATAATAGTATATAATACAATAATAGTATATACATATAATAAATAATAACATATATATATATATTAAATATAATCATATGAATAATTATGTAAATTAAAAGAAAATTAAATTAAAAAATAAAAAGATTTGTTCTAAACATAATAAATATATTTGCTGCTCCATATAGGTTGAAGGAGCCGCTTGGCTCACTAGTTCTGGTCTTGGCTATCCACTCTACCGCCCCGGGTTCGAAACCTGGCTCTGGATATTTACTGGGAATAAACTGCCAGCTGAGCTATTTCACGCTTTTTTGCCTATATAAATTCTGAAGCTAACATAATATATTTAATATACCCCTTTGTTTTGTAGATGGAGCCGCTTGTCTCACTGGTTCCTGTCTTGGCTAACCTCTCTACCGCACCGGGTTCGAAACCTAGCACTGGATATTTACTTGGGATTAAATTCTGCTGCTAGCTAGCCTGCTATCCGCACCCCTCAAGTTCTCAAGTCGAACACGCCACTCAGCCAGCTGCCCTTCCTACAACCCTTTTTTTCTAAATGCAACCCCCTTTTTGCCTATAAATAAAGGGGGCTTTCCCTCATTTTAAAGGTTCATAATTTTATAACCCCTTTTTTTGCTAAATGCAACCCCTTTTTTGCCTATAAATAAGGGGGGCTTTCCCTTATTTTAAAGGTTCATAATTTTAGAACCTAGACTAGTGTTTGTGAGTATTTTTGAGTGTTCTTGTGAGTTTATTTCAGTGTTCTTGTGAGTTTATTTGAGTGTTCTTGTGAGTTTATTTGAGTGTTTTTGTGAGTGTTTGTAAGCCCTTGTTTTGGCATCTTTTTCCCAAGTTTATGCTTTCTTGAAAAAGTTGTAAACCCTATTAATATATATGAAATTTCTTCTTTGTTCTTCTTACTCTTCCTATAAGTTTTTGTTGTGTGTGTGTATGATAACTTAGATTATGGTTTCTTTTTAATTCAAGTGGTGTGTGTGAGTGTATGACTTAGTGTTTTATTTTTATTTTAATTTAGTTTTTCTTAGTGTAAGTGTGTCTGTGTGTGTGTATGAGAGTAATTTGTTTCATAGTTTTGTTCTCTTTTTAATTTAGTTTGTTTTTAAGTGTGTGTGTGTAAGAGTTTAATTTTAGCTTTTGTTTTTGTCCCTTTTTTGTTTTCATTTAGTTTTTCCTGTATGTAAGTGTGTGTGTGTAGGTCAATAATTTTTGGTTTCTCTTTGATAACTTAGTTTTTTTTAATTCAAGGTTGTGTGTGTGGGTGTATGAGTGTAATGTTTGCTCTCTTTTAATTTAGTTTCCTTTAAGTAAGTGTGTGTTAGTGTAAGAGTTTTAGATTTTCTTTTTGTTTAGTTTAATTTAGCTTTCAATTTTATGTTGTGTGTGTGAGTGCAAGAGTTGAAATTTTTCTTCCTTTTATTTTAGCTTTCAATTATCGTAGAGTGGGTGCGTATATGAGATAGATTTTCTTTTTTTGCTAAATTAGCTTTTCTGCTTTCTTTAATTCAGTCATTTATATTTTCGTAGAGTGCGTGTGTGTATGAGATAAATTTTCCGCTTTATTTATTTCTGTCATTTAAATTCCGTAGAGTGCGCGTGTTTTTAATTTAGTGTGTTTACTCCTTTTTTCCATATAATCGTTTTCCTTTATTTTCGCTAACCGCACGCAATCACAGAAATTATTACCATCATCGCTCTTTAAAATTCACAAAATTAATCACTCGTTTAATCGATAAAATAATAGCGCGTTCTTAAAAAGTAAAAATAATCAAAAGGATAAGGAATAATACGACCTTGATATTTTCTAAAAAATATCATATACTATACGCGATAAGGTATACTTGACTTCATCGAAAGATTAGTTTGGATAATAATTACAAAAACTTGCAAAGCTCTCCTTTTCTATTTAAAAATCAATAGAATTCGGCGTCTTAGCTGTGGCATAATCGTCGATATTTTGAAAGAGGAAAATATAGTTACTTCTATCTTTCGATAGGATAATGGTTAATTTCTCGAAGTAGGAGTACTCGCGAAACTCCTCTAAAACGCCCGCTTAATTCTAATCTCATCTCAGAAAGGTTTTGCAAAACTCCAATTTTAATTCATAATGTTTTTGGCGCCGTTGTCGGGGAGTTGTTGTTATTTCAAAAAAAAAGTATCACTATTAATTTTATATTTTACTTCTTCCTCCCACTTTTTCTCTCGTACATATATTTTCTAACAAACAAAAATCAAATAAAAAAAATTATTATACAAGTTCTTTCCTTCACTTACTTTCAATTTTTAAGAAAAACCCACATAATCAAATCAAAAAACAATTTGAAAAAGCCCTCTCTCTCTCTCTCTCTTTTCCTCTTAAAAACTATCTTCTAAAAACTAAAAATAAAAAAAATCTATAAAAGCTCTTTCTTTTTTCCTTTTTCCCATGTTCCCATGTTTATATTTTCATCAAAAAAAATCCAAAAAATTTCCTTTCAAAAAAAAAAAACCTTATAAAAGTACATGACCCGAGGAAGCTCTTCGGATAATCCCGAAATTGTTTTTGACCCCGAAATCGAGTTCACCTTTCACGAGCATCGCCGATCTTGTGATCAAAATCAACCCTCAGATCCCGAAGTGTTACTCAGCTATACTATAGCAGAAAATATGACAGATCCCATTCCAAATGCGGCCCCGCAGCGGACCATGGCCTACTATGCCAGGCCAAATTTGGAAGATACTGGGTCAAGTGTCACTCGCCCCGCGGTAGCAAACAATAATTTTGAATTAAAATCCAGCAAAATCTAGATGTAAGAACAGTCAATACAGTTTGACGGTTTGCGAGATGAGGTCCCAAATCTTCACCTCTTAAATTTTTTAGAAATGAGCGACACTTTTAAAATTAATGGTGTCACTGATGACGACATTCGCTTGCGCTTATTTCCCTTTTCCTTGCGGACAAAAGCCAAATTGTGGTTGACTTCTCTTCCGAGAGGATCCATAACCACGTGGGCCGAGTTGATGGAAAAAATTTAACTAAGTATTTTCCTTCGTCAAAAACTGCTAAAATACGCACAGATATCGCATCATTTATACAATTCGATTCGGAGTCTCTCTACGAGACTTGGGAGCATTTTAAAGAATTTCTGCGTAGGTGTCCTCATCACGCACTACCATCTTGGCTACAGGTCCAAGCGTTCTATTACGGCCCAAATTTCCAAACCCGATAAATGATCGATGCGGCCGCCGGGGGAACGTTAAATAACAAAACCCCGGAAATGTGCCAAGATCTTTTCGAGGAAATGGCCATGAACACGTATCAGTGGAACGTGCCAAGGTCGCGTCCAAATAAACCGGCTGGGCTTTTTGAAGTGGATGGCACTACTCACTTAGCCTCGCTGGTAGAGCAACTATGTAAGCAAGTGGAGGAGATGATTGCTTCCTCCTCCACTCCCGCGTGGGCGAATAATAATAATAATAATAATAATAATAATAATAATAATAATAACTTAATCGAAGAGACGGTGGATTACCTCGGTAATCCGGTTACACCTTATGGAATGATGATTCCTACTTTAATTTGGAATCTGCCTTTGAGGATGAGTGTTCTTCGCTTTCTGAATTACTATCTTTAACGCTAGACGATTCAGATCTGGCAAATCAAACTTCTTTAGATGAATTGCCGACAGATTCGCCTTTTGAGCCTTTTAATTCTAAAGATTTAAAAATCACCACATCTTATGAAGAACCCTCCGGTCTTGGAGCTTAAGCAACTCCCTGACCACTTAAAATACACTTTTCTCGTCGCGAACTTAAAACTTCCGGTTATTATTTTGTCCACTTTAACCGATTCGAAAACCTCCAAATTAGTTGAGGTATTGTCTAAGCATCGCCATGCAATTGCATGGCAAATTTCAAATATTAGGGGGATAAACCCCTCTTTTTGCACACACAAAATTTTTTTAGAAGATAATTCTCTCAAAACCATTCAGCCTCAGCGACGACTTAACCCGAATATGCGGGATGTCATTAAGGCTGAAGTAATAAAACTCTTGGATGCGGGGATTATCTATCCTATATCGGACAGTACATGGGCTAGCCCCATACATGTCGTGCCAAAAAGGGCATTTTAACGGTAGTAGCCAATCAGAATAATGAATTAATCCCAACCCGTACTATTACGGGTTGGCGGGTGTGCATCGACTACCGAAAGTTAAATGATGCCACCAGAAAAGACCACTTCCGTTGCCGTTTATCGATCAGATTTTGGAGCGACTTTTGGGTCATCCATATTATTTTTTTCTCGATGGTCTATTGGGGTTTTTCCAAATTCCTATCTCCCCTGAAGACCAGGAGAAAACAAATTTTACATGCCCCTTCGGCACCTTCGCATATCGAAGAATGTCGTTCGACCTCTGCAATGCGCCAGCTACATTCCAACGATGTATGATGGCGATCTTTGGGGAGCTCGTAGAGGACATAATGGAAGTCTTTATGGATGACTTCTCTGTATTCGGGAGCTCCTTTTCAAACTGCTTGCTGAATCTAGATCGAGTCCTCCAGAGATGCGAAGACACGAACCTAGTTTTAAACTGGGAAAAGTGTAATTTTATGGTCGGAGAAGGTTTAGTTCTTGAACACAAGATTTCCGCAAAAGGGATGGAGGTCGATAAGGCCAAGGTCAAAGTTATTGAAAAACTTCCCGCTCCTTCAAATATAAAATCCATTAGAAGTTTTCTTGGTCACGCGGGTTTTTACAGGCAGTTTATTCAAAAAATTTCCAAAATAACGAAACCGCTAACCCACCTCCTGGAGAAGAGATCTCCTTTTATTTTTGATAACGCGTGCGTAGAGGCGTTTAATATTATAAAAGAAAAACTTATCCATTCTCCCATTCTGGTGGCGCCAGATTGGTCCCTTCCGTTTGAGATAATGTGCGATGCGAGCGATATCGCGGTGGGAGCCATACTAGGCCAACGTGTTAATAAATATTTTCATCCCATCTATTTTGCTTCTCGCACGCTCACAGCCGCATAGGCTAACTACACTACGACGGAAAAGGAACTTCTCGCTGTCGTCTTTGCCTTTGATAAGTTTAGGCCCTACGTCACGCTTTCTAAAGTCATCATTTTTACTGATCACTCCACCCTCAAATATTTATTAGCCAAGGTAGACGCCAAGCCATGCTTGCTTCGATGGATCCTCCTATTGTAGGAGTTCGACTTAGAGATCTGGGACAAGAAGGGGGAAGAAAATTTAGCGGCTGAACACCTCTCTCGTTTAGAGTACCCAATCACGGAAGCGCTCGTCGAACCCGATATAGATGATAGATTTCCCGATGACCACCTCTTAGCTTTTTTGAATTTAAAAACTTCCCCCACTCCTTGGTTCGCGGACTGCGCAAATTATTTAGTTGCGCGGGTCCTTTCGAAAGACTTTTCAAAACAGCAAAAGAAGAAATTCTTTTCTGATTTGAAAATTTACTTTTGGGAAGACCCATTTCTTTTTACGTGTTTTGCAGGTGTTCATGCGATCGCCCCCTCTCCAAATCAGGAACATGCCCTTTTCCCCTTTTATTTTTATTCTGCATTTTATTTCTTACTTCCTGCCTTGATTTTTTTGTAAAATAGAAAAACCAAAAAAATCAAAAACATAAATATAAACTTGGAAAAAATTCAAAAAATTTGCAAAACCCAAATTTTTTTTAAAAAATAGTTTATTTCGTAGTACCAAACTTAGAAAAATTCAAAATAATATTTTAAGACCCCAAAATTTCTCAAAAAATATATATATATATTGTGTTCATTGCGTAGTTGAAAAATCCATATATATATATATAATAAAACCCTACTTTGTTTTTATTCTTAAAGCATTTAGTTTCGAGAGTATCTATCTGCGGATTTTCATAATTTCTAGTTTGTTATTCATTTATTTATCTAAGATTGATAGATTTAAACATTCGAGGTTAAGTTTCAAAGAATATCTTGCACTTTTAATTTAAATAGAGGATTTGATAAGAAGCACTACTTATTATTTATCTAAAATAGAGGCATGTGTATTATGTTAGGAAAATGACCTTAGACCTCAATTATCTTAACTTTATGCCTTTAGAAACTCAGGAATGTTCAAACTACTAAGGTTGCTCTCAATTTTTTTTAATTAAACTCTAGTATCTTTCTTGAAACCCCAGTAGCATTCACCCATATAGCTTGGCATAGAAAAATAGAAGAAGAAGTTTTCATTTCAAAAATTAAAAAGATCTTATGTCAATGGGAATAAGATTTCATTCCGCAAACATAGGCACCCAATAAAAATTAAAAAGATCTTATGTCAATGGGAATAAGATTTCGTTCCGTAAACATAAGCATTGGGTTAATAAAAAATATTTGAATTTGTTTCCCCTCGTAAACCACGGCGGGCGCAAAACAAAAAAATTCAAAAGGAGGGCTGAGAGGATAAAATTCATCACCCCTAATTCAAATCTCTTCTTTTGCCAAAGCTTTGCACCCCCCTGCCCCCTAACCAATTTCTTGTTCTTAGACTTAATTTAAAAATCTTTTGTGAGCATAATTAGTAACTTGTATTATTTCTTCCAAAATTCTTAAAAGCAAGGGTTTCTATAATTCTGATCTAATCTCGTTCACTAACGATTGCAATTTTGCTTGTTATTTGGTTAATCAAGATGTCTTTTGGCTAAGACATTTCTCCCTACTTAAATTATTTGCGTAATTTAGGACTTAACTCTTTATACCCCAGATTTTTATTTTTCGGTCTCTTTTGATTAAATGATACGATAGCCAAAAAATTAGAACTTATATTAATCTCGTATAGATCTCTCTTACTTTTGCTCTAGAATAGCAAAAGCTTAAGTTTGAGGGTATTTGATGAATAGTCGAATACACATATTTTAGTATAGTTTTGAGCATAGTTTTAGGTAATATTATACATATTTCATATATAATATTAAATAAAATGACTTGTTTTATCTAATGTATATAAATTTACACCTATATATAAAAAAAGAGCTATTTAAGTATGAAACAAATTTTAAAAAAATATTATAAAAAAATATTTTGTAAATATATCTATTTAAGTTTAAATTTTTGAATATATATCTATTTCTATTTTATTAGATATATAAAACCAAAATGTATATATAATAATGTAAAAACAATGATATATTTATGTATTTAACAAAGTAGAAAAATAAAGATATATATAATATATGTAAATATAATGTATAAACAATGATATATATATAATATGTAAATATAATAGTTTAAATAAATGATATATATATATATATGTAAATATAAATGAAAGTAAAAAAAATAGTAGTATAATATAGCCTAATATAGTAATAATAATAATGCATATATATTATAAATATAGTGAATATACATATAGAAATATATATAATATAATATTATAGTATATTAATGATATAGTAAAAATAATAATATGTATAATAAATAAATAATATGTATAATATATAGAATGTAAAATAATAATAGTATATAATACAATAATAGTATATATATAATAAATAATAACAGTATATATATATATATTAAATATAATGATATGAATAATTATGTAAATTAAAAGAATATTAAATTAAAAAATAAAAATATATGTGCTAAACATAATCAATATATTTGCTGCTCTACATAGGTTGAAGGAGCAGCTTGGCTCAATGGTTCTGGTCTTGGCTATCCACTCTGCCGCCCTGGGTTCGAAACCTGCTGCTGGATATTTATTGGGATTAAACTGCCAGTTGCGCTATTTCACCATTTTTTTGCCTATATAAATTGTGAAGCTAACATAATATATTGAATATACCCCTTTGTTTTATAGCAAGAGCCCATTGGCTAACTGGTTTTGGTCTTGGCTAACCTATCTGCCGCCTCGGGTTCGAAACTTGGCTCTGGATATTTACTTGGAATTAAATTCTGCCGCCAGCTAGCCTGCTATCCGCACCCCTCAAGTTCTCAAGTCAAACACGCCATTTAGCCAGCTGCCCTTCCAACAACCTCTTTTTTTGGATAAATGCAGCCCCCTTTTTTGCCTATAAATAAGGGTGGATTTTCCTTGTTTTAAAGGTTCATAATTTTAGAACCTAGACAAGTGTTTGCGAGTTTTTTGAGTGTTCTTGTGAGTTTATTTGAGTGTTTGTGTGAGTGTTTGTAAGCCCTTGTTTGTGCTCCTTTTTCCCAAGTTTAAGCTTTCTTCAAAAAGTTGTAAACCCTATTAATATATAAGAGATTTCTTCTTTGTTCTTCTTACTCTTCCTTTAAGTTTTTGTTGTGTGTGTGTGTGATAACTTAGATTATGGTTTCTTTTTAATTCAAGTGGCGTGTGAGTGTATGAGTTAGTGTTTTATTTTATTTTAATTTAGTTTTTCTTAGTGTAAGTGTGTGTGTGTGTGTGTGTGTGTGTGTGAGTAATTTGTTTCATAGTTTTGTTCTCTTTTTAATTTAGTTTCCTTTAGGAAAGTGTGTGTGTTTTTTATTTAGTGTGTTCTTTCCTTTTTTCCTTATAATTGTTTTCCTTTATTTTCGCTAACCGTATGCAATCGCCTAAATAATTATCGTCATCGTTCTTTCAAATTCGCAAAAATTAATCACACGTTTAATCGATAAAATAATAGCGTATTCATAAAAAGTAAAAATAATCAACAGGATCCGGAAAAATATGACCTTGATATTTTCTAAAAAATATCATATACTATACGCGATAAGGTATACTTGCCTTCATCGAAAGATTAGTTTGGATAAAAATTACAAAAAATTGCAAAGCTCTACTTTTCTATTTAAAAATCAATAGAATTCGGCGCCGTAGCCGGGGCGTAATCGTCGATATTTTGAAAGAAGAAAAGGTCGTTACTTTTATCTTTTGATAAGATAACGGTTAGTGTCTCGAAGTAGGAGTACTCGCGAAACTCCTCGAAAATGCCTGCCTAATTCTAATCTCTTCTCAGAAAGGTTTTGCAAAACTCCAATTTTAATTCATCAGCAGACTCTTTAGTCGAGGTTGAGGTGATGGTAAGCAACATCCACATCGATTCCACTCATGTCTGCGGCGCTCCAGTCGAAGATGTCTGCATTCTCCTGGATGCAGGATAAGATCCGATCCTTCTCCTCCTCCTCTAGCTCTCCGATGACCTTTACATTCTCGAGCCTCCCGCCTCGAGGTTTGAGCAGGGATCGCAATGTGTCCTCCATGTGTGACACCAACATTTCAAGTAAGGTTTCGTAACTTTATTAAAATATAAACTATCCCCTATGATGAAAAAGCTCAGTTAGTTTTGGTTATTGCCATTTCTGTTTTTTCCAACTTTTTGCGTGTTTTCTTTCAATGAATATTTTGGCGAAAAACAATTTCGGCGGAGTTTTGTTTTGATTTTTCATTGGAGCATAAAATCCTATTAACATGCATATATTCGAAACACCACATGGAGCCAATTGGGTTAAAAGTTTCGATTTAGTATTTCTAGGCATGCTGATGAATAATTATATCATTAAGAGAAGTGACTAGTTTTCTTTTATTGGATATGCACGACCAGAGCGCTGGATTGACTTAACTTGGGGTTTTAAGGGTTAGATGATATTTGCATTATGCTTTAATTATGGTGGATTAATGAGTTAAATGATGGTTTATCTTATGAGAGGCGGTAGTGGATGAGCTGGATAAATCGAGACGGCTCGATTCTTTCTTCATTTTACTTTGCCTGGTGTTTTTTTCTCATTCCCATTCCCTTCCCCAGCTATGGTTGGCGGTGCTCTCTTCCTCTCCCTCCTCTTCTCCCATCCCTCTCTTTCTTTAACAATGTTGAAGGGGATTCCTTTCTGGCTATTGGGATAGGAGTTGGCAGAGAATTATCTTGAGCTTTGCATAGTTGGGTTGGTCCTGGAGTGTTGAAATTGTGAATTAGGTTCTTTTTCTTCACTGTAAGCTTTCTTCCTCCTCTTCCCCTCTTCTACCCTCTTCATCGATGATGGATTTCATGCCAAGCAAAAATTTTGGGTTCCTATTTTGGCAGATTTTTGTGTTGCTGGCCGGCTGTTACCGTATATACTAACATGTTTATTGGGTTGGGGAACATTTATGGTCGTCATGGTTTTCTTTTCTCATAGTTTCAAGTTCAAGTTTTTTTCACTGAACATTGATGCTGGAAATAGTTTCTTGTTAGTAACCGGATGTGTTGATGGGAATTGAATGTCATTTATTTGTTGTTATTAAATAATTTTTAAAGTGGAGTTTTTTTGCTGTGTTTGGCCGACTCCTGTAGTTTCACTTTTCAGATATGGTTCATCTGAGATTATATAAAATAAAGGGTGAATTTATATAAAATAAAGGGGTATTTGTTGGCATGGTCGACTCTCCTTTGTTTCCCTAAAAGGATGCATGTGTTTGAATGGGGTTATGTTTAATGGTTGGTTACAAGTGTCGCATTTGGAGAGTGTTGCATTGCATGTGTATTATTTTGGAGCTTTGATATATACCAAGATTTAAAGAGTATGTGTCACAATTTAAAATTTTTGATTTTGTTTAGAGGTTCGCACCTAAGGTTTTCTTCCTTATACAACCCCTATAAAGTCTAAATCAACATTAAGCGTCATCAGCATAGATACAGAAAGGTGCAACCCCGATATAGAAGATGCCTGATAATACGATGCCTAATTATAGATATCGCGAAGGATGACATCCAAAGATAGGTGAGGTGATGAACGGAGGTGTGATAAAGGGAAGGAAAAGATGGCGGTGAGAACTGTCTCTGTAATGTATGCTTTATTTCCGTACATTTATGTACTTGAACAATTACTTTAAAGTTATAAAATTTGTTTTGCATGCTCTCACATGGATTTCCTTTGCGTGGAATATATTCGATGTTTTAATATCACTGACAATCAAAATCGCTAAATATGGCCCTGAGCGAGATTTCAAACTAGCGATTCAACTTCTGAGGGGAATAATAAACAAATAACCAACTCCACATATATTATAGAAATGAACCCAAAGAAAGTAAAATGTATAACTGCATCAATGAATGAGAAATGTTAAGGGTAAGAATGAAAATGATTGCGCAAAATTGTTACTGATGATTTCCAAATCAGTCGGTCGAAAGGCACAAACGCGTGATGAACGTACTGATTTGGACATTAATGACCCTAAGAGATCGGGCCCAAAGACTGATATGATGAATACTGGTACTGATACCCTTAACACTACCTAAAAGTATGAAACAAATAGTATAAGAATGATTATGATTAAGATGCCTAAAGAACATTGAAACACAAATGTACTTACTGATGATGAACGACGAAATATTTTTCATTGTACCACTATTTACCGTTCGTTACATATATATCATTTACTATGCCACTGATTTTTACTATCTTGTACTGAGAAACTATGACATTGCTTACCTACTGTCTTGTGTTTTCTTGAGTACTATGCTGCACTCAAAATATGCATATTGTTATTATTAACTCTTCTTTGTTTGTTTGGACAGCAGATTAAAGAGGTAAGTTCTCCCTTAGTCTTTGTGAAAGACTAAAACATTATGTTTGTAACATTTTAGGAACAGAGAATTCGCAAGACAGTCATCGCTAGATACCTGTCCGGATGGTGCCATGATCATGGAGGTGATGTAGTTGCCATTTGTAGTTTTTCTTTGTAGAGTCCTAGATAATAACTGTTGTTGTAAAGCTTGATGTAAATATATACATGATTATGAGTCTCCATTTTGTGTACATTATGTTATGTGATATTGGAGATCTGGGAAATTCAGCGCATATATGTAACATGTGCTCAAAATGAATGAAACTTCTACTTTTGTTTGTACATATGTTTACTCATTGTGAGGAAGAATTATATGATGAAATGCGCTAAATGCTTTCTAAAACATTGTTTATGATATTACTGTGTAATGTGGCGGTCTGTGGGTCGTTACAATTTAGTGGAATCAAAGCCAGGTTTTAATGTCTTTGGCCACAATGAGTATTAACATAAACATACGCACAAAATAAAAATGTGAGCATATCTTGCTTTATGTGGTTTCTTATAGGCCATGATCATTTCTTGTTCCATCTTATAGGAACCTGCTCAAGCTTATTTTGTTCGTAAGTTGTGTGGAGGTCAGGAGGAACCTAAAGTAGCCAAGGATGTAATGTCTGGGGGAAGTGATAATGGAAATGCAGAGCATGCACAACCACATGTTGCATAACAAGCACAACCGCAGTTGGCAAACATTGCTCTCCTTTGTGCCGAGGCCATTAAAATGTCGCGAGATGTTCCTCCTTCTGTGCCACCAACAGAATCAGGAGGGCAATCGCAACAAAAGTAACTTGATGTTGATTTAAGGCAATTCCTGGAGTTAAATCCACTTATTTTTCAGGGTGGTCTCTCTCCCTTGGAGACAGAGGATTGGATCACTTCCTTGGAAACAATCTTTGAAGTGATGAACTGTCCTAACAATAGAATGGTGAGCCTAGAAACATTTTTACTTGAAGGGGAAGCTAAGCGGCGGTGGTCTCATGTGCGTAGTAGGTTGATAGTTCCAGGGCAGGAAAGTATTTCTTGGGCTACTTTTGTGCAGAATTTCACTAGTTGGTTTGTGCCTGAGTTGGAGAAGAAGTTGCTTCTTGATAAGTTCATGCGTTTAGTGCAGGGCAGCGGTTTCAGAGCTTCAATATGAACTGGAGTTTACCAACTTAGCTTATTATGTTGGATCTTTTGGGCCTGTTAAGAAGGAGAGGTTGTGGATTTCATGAAGGGATGTGTGATAATACACGATCCATTCTAGTGCCATTTGAAATAACTAATTACGAAGCATTAGTGCAAAAAGCTCGTAGATGCAGAGAAAACTCAAAAAGGAAAGAAGTGGTGAAAAGGGATCAATGGGAGCACAGTGTAGGGAGATCTTGAGTCGAACTATCGACTTTTGGAAGAGAAAGAATGAAGCATACATGCCTCGATCTGTGGATTTTGGTAGTGTGACACAGTCCAAAAAGGACAAGTATGCGAGGTGTGGAAAGGCGATGATGGATTTCATGTCAAGGGAAAATTAGGGTTCCTATTTTGGGACTTGTTTGTGTTGTTGGCCGACTGTTACCATCTATACTTACATGTTTATTGGGTGGCATTAATGGCAGCCATGATTTTCTTTTCTCATATTTCCAAGTTAGAGTTTTTCTCACTAAACATTGATGCTGAAAATAGTTTCTTGTTAGTAGTCTGTTGTGTTGAGAGGAATTGGATTTCATTTATTTGTGGCTACTAAATGATTTCTAAAGTGGGGATTTTTTGTTGTTGTTGGCTGACTGTTGTAGTTTCACTTTCAAGGTATGCTTCATTTGATATTATATAAACTAAATGGAGTATTTATACAGAATAAAGGAGGTATTTATTATGCATGGCCGACTGCTACTTTTGTTTCCCTAAAAGGATGCAGGTGTTTAAATGGGGGGTTATGTATAATGGTTGGTTACATGTATCAAATTTTGGGAGTGTTGCATTGCATGTGTATTATTTTGGAGCTTGATATATATAAAGATTTAAAGAGTATGAGTTGTAATTTTAGATTTTTCATTTTGTTTAGAGGTTCCCACCTAAGGTTTTCTTCCATAGACAACCCCTATAAAGTCTAAATCAACATTAAGTGTCATCGTAGGTATTGAAAGGTGCAACCGTGATATTGAAGATGCCTAATAATATGATGTCTAATTTCATATATCACGAAGGATGGCAACTAAAAATAGGCGCGACGATGACCCGAGGCGTGATAAAGGGAAGGAAAAGATGGCGGTGAGAAGCGTCTCTTTAATGTATGCTTTATTTTTGTACTTTTATGTACTTGAATAATTACTTTAAAGTTATAAAATATGTTTTGCATGCGCACACATGGATTTCTTTTGCATAGAATATATTCGATGTTTTATATTACTGACAATCTAAATTGCTGAATATGGCCATGCACAAGATTTCAAACAAGTGATTCAACTTCTGAGGGGAATAATAAACAAATAACCAACTTTAAATATATTATAAAAATGAACCCAAACAAAGTAAAATGAATAAATGCATCGATGCATAGGCAATGTTAAGGGTAAGAATGAAAATGATTGAGCGAGAATGTTACCAATGATTTCCAAATCAGTCAGTCGAAATGCACAAATGCATGATGAACGTACTAATTTGGACATTGATGGCCTTGAGGGGTCGGCCCAAAGACTGAAATACTGAATATTAATACCCTTAATATTACCTAAAAGTATGAAACAAATATTATAAGAATGATTATGATTAAGAGAACTAAAGAACATTGAAACACAAATGTACTTACTGATGATGAATTGGATACGATGAAATATTATTCATTGTACCATTGTTTACCATTCTTTACATATAAATCATTTACTATGCCACTTATCTTTATTGTCTTGTACAAATACACTATAATATTGCTTACATACTATTACTCTATACTGTCTTGTGTTTTCTTGAGTACTATGCTGCACTGAAAATATGCATATTGTTATCATTAACTCTACTATGTTTACTTGTACAGCGGATTAAAGATGTATGTTCTCGCTTAGTCTTTGTGAAAGACTAATTATTTTTATTTCTAACATTGTCGGAGCAGAGAATCCGCAAGCCAGTTATCGTTCAATACCTATCCGGACGGTGCTTGGATCGTGGAAGCATTGTACATAGTTGCCTTTTGTAGTTTTGCTTAGTCGAGTCCTAAATAATAGTTGTTGTAGAGCTTGATGTATATGTATACATGGTTATGAGTCTCCATTTTGTGTGTGTTATGTTATGTGATATTGGAGATCTGAGAAATGATGCGCATGTATGCAACATATGCTCTAAATAAATGAAACTTCTACCTTTGTTTTGTACATATGTTTACTCACTGTGAGAAATAATTGTATGATGAAATGCGCTAAATGATTTCTGAAACATTATTAATAATATTACTGTGTATTGTGGCAGTCTCCAAGCCATTACACCATCGACTTCCTGAACATCACGAAGTCCCTCTGCATTACGAACTTGCTTGATGGGTGCGAGTTATCTTGGTCATTTCAATGCTCTCCATGTTCAGCCATGGCATCATCGTGTGAGATTTTATTCACAAGCTATGGTCCACACTCACCGCACACAAAATGTTGAAACTTGGATATCGGTTCAATGGAGTTCAGATCAAGAGGGTGTAGCTTGTGTTACTCGACCCATCGTCGGACTCCAAAGACTAAGTATTCTAAGCCTAGAGTTGACCCTCACCGATTGAAGATTAGAATGCCTACTCACAGACCCACGAGCTGTAGCGAGAAGGTCTCGCCACACACGGAAGTTCTCTTTTTAACTTCCCCTCTTTAAACCAAAAGATGAGCTTGACACCTCAGACGACACAGAGAAAAGCTCAGAACGCACGAGCTCTAGGGGTTGGGTCTGCCTTTTCTGAGGTGCTATGTGGTCTTATTTATAAGAAAAACATCAAGAAGGTATATTGGTCTTATTGGTCTGCGGGTAGCAGTCTCCGCCTTAACCAAAAAGCTATTCTCAGACTTAGATGGTTTGTGGATAGCCATCCTCGCCTTAACAAAAATACTATTCATTGACCCAAACGGTCTGTAGATACCCATTCTAGCTTTAAAGAGATGGCTGCTCACTGATCTAGGAGAGTCTGAATGTTGGACTGGCCCTGCCTCGCCACTCCTATTCAACGGTGAGTCTGGTTGTCCTACCCGTACTCGCCATTACCGCCTTGCTTGGCGGTGAGTCCGACTGTCTTGCTGGATTCACCAATAAAACATAGGTTGGGCCCGATCTTGTTGTGGTTTATTGGGATGAAACTTCCTTCTGCTCGATGAATATGGGTTGTACAATATAGACTTCTTCCTCTTATATAGTCTATAAATAGAAGAGAAAAAAGAACCTATATATAAGCCAATTGTCTATATATATAAGAATAAGCTTCTTCTATATTAAGCTCCTTCTATACGTGCTTCTTCTAATAAGCTAGATAGGCATCAAGCTTATATAGGCTATAAGAAGATGCTTATATAACAAACATAATATTGCGTAATTCTATTAACATATATAGACTAATATATGATTGATCTATATAAGCTATGTGTATAATAATAACTCAATATGAGAAGAAGAACCCTATAGAATTAAGTTATACATTTGAATATAAGCTTACATAGGAATCCTATATAGGAAGAAGTCTATACAGACATAAGCTGTATATGTAAAAGCTCTGACAAGCCTATATAGAAGAATAAGAGTAATATAATATATTTTCTTCTTATTCTATTTAAGTTTAAGTTTAGCCTATTGAGGCTTCTTCACTTGTTATTCTTCTTATACCTAAGCTTATATATATAATTAGAAGAGGAAGAAGAAACTTATATATGTTTATTAAGAACAATACAATATAAACTTTTACATAGGGTGCAAATAACCTCTACTGAGTCCCCCAAAAATTCCACACATTTTGACTAAGAAAAGATCCCTTGCAAATTTTTAAAGAAATCAGAGTTTTGTCCTATTTTAAATCCTTAAAATAGCAAATCAAGTCCAAAAATAATTGTACCTTTACAGAGGACCTATCGTTCCCTTATAGCGCTACTGCAAATTCTTCAGGCCCTTTTGAGATCTTAAGTAGCCTTTGCTAAATTATTTAGGCTCCAAGTAACCACTAAATAAATTCATAAATATAGCATGAATGCCTTACAAATATCCACACTTTTCCAGAATGTGTGATCTATCCTCCCAAGCTTCCCATAATTTTGGGAGATATTTTGGAGGAGAGAGTAATTCATTATTAATTTAAAACATAGGTGTTAAGCATCTAGAAATAGTGAACATTTTGCAAAAATTCTTAAATAACTATAGGGGGTGTAGGGCAATATAAGGAAGCTTACCAATATTTCTCAGAATTTTTCATTTTTGTTAAGGCCCACTGATAATTTAAAAACTGAAATATTTCCCCCTTTTTATTTATTAAAAATATCTAATTATATCAGAAAATTCTCAAACAATTTCTGTAGATAGCCACTACCATAGTCCCCAATATTGATGTTCAACGTTTTTCTATTGGAGCAAGAAATCAGCCTTAGAAAAATAGGTAAATAAATAAAAACAAAAACCAACTTGCACTGGTCTTGAAGATCAATGCAGAGCTGGAATGGGGCAGCGCTAAAGGGAAGATTTCGGCCCCACAGCGGATCCGCCTCCGATCCACTGTGGGGCTAATGATTTTTAAGAATATCAGGGTCGTTGGATCATGAGGATGAGATCCAACGGCTCCTATAGCGAGGCTGAGGCTGGATGTTTGCGGGCCCCCTTCGCCATCATTCGGCCAGCGACTCGCCGTACCACCGCCTCTGGCCGGCTCGCCGTGTTGAAATTATTGAAGTGAAGTGGAGGTGACCGAGCGGTCTGATTTTGGGTGACCGCAGAGACCGCGCGGTCTGTGTTAGTGATCTGTCGGTCTGGCTCTGCCGGTCTGTTCTAGCGGTTTGCTGGTTGGCCGGTCTGTTCTTGATTGCTGCGGTCTGTTCCCGAGTTGTTCTGCTTGGTTGGCCTGTCTTCTTTGATGGAAGACCGGGCGGTCTGTTCTTATGTAACCGCCTGACCGGGAGGCTTGTTCTGGCGATCTGGCGACTTGTCTGAAGTCGGACAGATGGTTCTTGGTTTGCTCCTGGTGGTCTAAGGAAGGAGCGTTCTTGTGTCCGCGCGGCTTGTGCGCGGTCTCGTGTTCACGTGACTTGTGCGCAATCTGCCTGATGATCTGCGGTCTTGGACGGAAGGTTGTCCAAGTGGTGTGATCGCATGGTCTGCCTTGTGAGACCGCTGGCGATCTGGCGGGTGGTGATTGTATCTCTTTTGTGGCGGTGACGACATCCGTCTTGTCTCCTATAAATAGGGGTGCATGGCCCATCATTCATAACAAGAACTGCAAGAACTAGAGCCTGGGTTAATTCATGCAGGCTCAACTTTGAGGTCGGGCGAGCTCGGAAGCGAGTTGACTGTTTGTTGTGTTCGTAGGTTTGCGGTCAGCAGGTTGCGGTCTCCTTCATTGGTGATTCCCAGTGGCTTGAATAAATAGTTCGGCAGCGGTCTGTCTGCGAACTGGTTTATGTTTGTTCTTGTGTTGTTCGCAGCGAGCTCAGCGATCAGGCGACCTTCAGCGGTTAGGCGATCTGAGTTGCGGTCTAGCAACAGCCTCTGTTCTTCGTTCAATTCAATAAGCTCCAGTTCGTGCGGTCTGAGGTGGCGGTCTTGCAGTGCAGACGGTCTGTCTGTTTTCTGTTCGCACGGTCTCAGGTCAAGCCGGGCGATCTCTGGAGTCGAGCGGTCTGTGCGGTCTCAGCTTGTCTAGCCGTCAGATTTGATTTGGTGTGTTTTGTTCTTCTCTTCTCCGTGATTCTTATGAATCATGTCTCGCCATGTATACCTCGCACTGTAAATGAAGTTTGTGATTCAATAAAGTTTCTTGTGTTGCTGTGTGGTGATACGTTAAAATTATTTTTTTTAAGTGTGAAGCCTTGCTTTATTCTTTTATTAGAATTCGGCGGCGTTTTCGAAGAGTCCCGCGAGTAATCCTACTTCGAAGAATTACCCGTTATCCTATCGAAAGATAGAAGTAACGGCCTTTTCCTCTTTCGAAATATCGAAGATTACTCTTTGGCCGCGTCGCCAAAAGCTAAGTAGAAAAGATTGAAAAAGGGCTTTATGTTGAAATTAAAATTGAAAGCTTTTTGAAAATATTGTTGCAACAATTTTTTGAGTAGTTGCAACAATTCTTTAAGAGCGTTTTAAAACTTCTTTTACCTTGAGCTAGTTGCAACAACCAAAGAGGTGTTGCAACAAATTTTTTAGTGTTTTTAAAAGAGAGTTTTAAAAAGTGCTTTAGAGAGAAAGCTTTTGGGTTTATGTAATTATCCGGACTAAAATCAATAAAGGCAAGTGGACCTTATCGATAGTAGTATAGGATATTTCTTTTGAAATATCAAGGTCGTATTTTTCCAAGGTCGTATCGATTATTTCTACTTCTTAGGAACGCGCTATTATTTTATCGAAAAGAGTTTGAAATTGATTTTTATGATTTTATAGAAAAGCTAGTGACGAAAATGATAACTATCGCGGGCTTGGTGTGCGTTTAGCAAAAACCAAGAAAAGCGATGAAAAGAAAAAGAACGAAAACGTTAATTTAAAAAGTAGTTTTGCTTAGAATTTTTTAGGGTTTTATAAAACGATAATGATAACTACGGCGATAATAAGCGATTGAGCGGGTAGCGGAATTAAGCAAAAAGCAAATATATAAAAAATAAAAGACGCACTAATTGAAAACTCACCCACTCTACAGAATTAAAATGAAAGCTGTAAATTGCAGAAATTGAAGAAATGCGATCCCTACCCAAATAGGTAGAGGGGAAATAAATGCGTGAGCAAGTCCTATCCAAACGGATAGGCGGGAAATAAATGCGTGAGCAAGTCCTATCCAAACGGATAGGCGGGAAATAAATGCGTGACGGAAATGGAAACTATTCGATTACAAAAAAGGCGCAAACTTTATACACATACACACACCCATCTACGTTAATGAAATCTAATTAAAATAAAACAAATCTAAACTCATACACTCACACACACAACAATAATGAAACTAAGTTAAAAAGAAAAGAAAATCTACTCTCATACACACACACACACTTACAAAAAAAGCAAAAAGAAAGTAAAAACACCAAATCAAAACAAAACAAAAAAAACAATTTAAACTCCTACACTCACACACACTAATATGAAATCATCTAAAAATTACAACAAAGCTAAAAATAAGAAAATTACACTCATACACACACACCCCCAAATTAAAATGACAACTTAACAAAAATTACAAAATTACATAAAAACAAAAATAAAAAGAAAAAGAACAAAAAGAGAACACACACACTAAAACAAAGAGAGACAATAATTACAAGCTTAATTTATTTCCATCAAAAAAGGGGTTACAAAACTAGAGAGAGAAAGTGCAAAATTACAAAAATTACAAAACACCAAAAATCAGCAAAATGGAACAAAACCTTAAGAGAAGCTCCCAAAATTTTGAACCCTTGCACTCAGCTGAATCTGGCTATTTATAGAAAAAAAATTTTGATTACACGCCCTCGGACACGGGCGTGTCTGAGGGCGTGACACGGCTTGGGGTGCGAATATCCAGAACAACTGGATCCAGGCGGGCATCTGGAAGGCTTGACCGGCGACTTGGAAGTACACGGGCGTGTTCCTGGGAACACGGGCGTGTTCGATGTCGGCATTGTGCTGTCGGCTGCTGGGCATGACGGGCGGCGTGTCCTTTGTTCTTCTGGAAGGAATTGAGGGTCACGAGCGTGTCTGAAATGTCACGGCCGTGACTTTGATTTTTTGGATGAAATGCTTCAAGTGGCTGGAATCTGGGATGGATATCCAACACGGGCGTGACCATGGTACACGGCCTCGGTCACGGGCGTGACCGAGGTACACGGCCTCGGTCACAGGCGTGACCGAGGGCGTGACTTGATGTTTGAGTTGGAAAAAGAACAGAGAAAAGAAAATGTTAGGGATTAGTGAACACGCCCTTGGACACGGGCGTGACCTAGGGCGTGACTTAACAAAATTACAGAAACTTTACAAAATGAAAATAAAACTAAGTTAAAAACAAAAATAACAAAAACAAACATTTTATTCATTAATTTACATATATTATTTAGAAATCTAATTAAAATTATACTAAAAATTATATAGAAAAATGCGAATATTTACTATTCATCAAACACCCCCATACTTAAGCTTTTGCTATTCCAGAGCAAAAGTAAGGGATACCTATAAGACGTTTAATAAAATTTCTAATTTACTAAAGTTTTTATTAAATCAAAAGTAAGATCGAAATAAATTTAGGGTATTTAAAGAGGTAAGTCCAAAACTATGAAAGTAATTTAAAAAGAGCGAAAATTTTTTAGCGAGACTTCTAAAGTTAGCTAAATAGCGTCGATTATTGCAGTCTTTGGTACCTTTTAATTAGAATAGAATTATATAAAACTATAACCTTTTTTTAGAAAGTTTTTAAGAATAAATAAAGCATACTAATTATGCTCTCTCAAACTTTTTTAAATTAAAATCTAGGTACAATTTTATTGGCTAAGGGGTAGGGGAAAAAAGGTAGCCTTGGCAAAAAGAAGAGTGCTTGGATTTAGGGGTGACGGATTTTTTCCTCTCACCCCACCTTTTTGGTGGCCTTTGCTTTGATTCCCAGCGTTGGTTTATGCGGGAGAATTGAAATCATTTCTCAACTTAACCCAATGCCCGTGTTTACGGAATTATTAATTTTTTTATTCCCATTGACACGGGATTTCTTTTAACAATATTGGGTGCCTGTGTTTACGGAATCTCTTTATTCCCATTGACACAGGATTTCTTTTAAAACTCCTACTTTTATTATTTTTATGCCAAGCTAAGGGGTGTTTATAAGGGGGGTTTCAAGAGAAATTCTAGATTAATAAAAAAAGATTTTTGAGAGCAAGTTTAGTAGATTAAAAACATTCCTAAAGTTTCACAAGTTTAGAGTTAGAATAATTGAATCTGAAGATGGTTTGCCAATATAATAGAAAAAGGAATCTATTTAGGGTGAACCCGAGGTAGTGCTAAAAATTCTGTTCTCAAATTAAATTAAGATCACAAGATTTTCTTTACTACTAAAAATTCCTCGATTTAAATTTTTCAAACTATGAAATAAACAAAATTATTTTAACAAATCATAAATAATGAAAAACGCTTAAAGATAAAACTAACCTAGCCTTGGAAATAACAAAAAGCTAAGTAGGGGTTTTATTTTATTTTTGGATTTTTGATAAGTTTTTCATCAATTTTTTTTTTTTTTTTTTGAAGTTTTTTTAAGATATGATATATTTTTTATTTTCTTGATAACAAAATGCATATATAAATACTAAAAAAAAAGAAAGACAAAAATTAAGAAAAGTAAAAATACATACAAAATATTTTTGATTTTTTTTTTTTTTTTTTTTAAGAAAATTTTTTTTCATCATATATTTTTTTGATTTTTTAATTTTGTTAAAAATATGTACATTAATAGAAAAAAAGGAAAAGAAAAGAAAAGAGAGATGGAAAAACATTTTTGGTGTTATGACAAAATGAATTTTGTTATAACAAATTTTTAAGTACATTTTTCATCATTTTTTTTTGGATTTTGATTTATTATGGGAGGGGCAAAAATAATTACAAAAAGAGGGAAAACACGCCCCCATACTTAAAACCAACATTGTCCTCAATCTTGAAGGTAAGTGTGAGGAACGAAAATATTTACAAAAAAAGAGATGAAGATTTTAATTACAAAATAGAAAAAAATATATACAAGGATAGTTACAAAAAAATAGGAACTCCACGAATATATACAAAATTGTTTTTTTTTTTGGGTTGTTTTAGTTTTTCGAAATGTACAAAACACGAATACAAGAAGTAAAAAAAACATATATTTTTTGGTATGATAAAAATAAATTTTTATCATCTTTTTATGTTATTATTTATATTATATGTATTTTTTTTTTAAATATGCATGTTTTAAAATATATCTAAATTTTAAGAAAGATAAAATAAGGTAAAATAAAGAAAAGGCTTTAAGATAAAAACCATGGAAGAAAGAAGAGAAATAAAAAGGTAAAAGCAACGGGGTTTTCTCGTTTCGAAATATCGACAAAAATCCCCTCTCGGGTCTGTCGAGTAATCCTACTTTGAGAAACTTTCTATTGTCTTATCTTAAAATTCCTAAAATTCTTTTTGATTTTTGTTTTAAAGTTTTTGCATTATTTTATTTTGTTTTATGTTTCTTTTTTGAAAAGGAATGATAATTTAAAATATGCATAATTATTAATTTTATTATTATTTATTTATTTATTTTATTTTTATTTTTTTTATTTATTATTATTATTTTTGTTTAAGTTTTTATTTTTTTGAGATGAAAATTTATTTCGTCATTTTTTTTTTTAAAAAGGAGCGTAATTGGATAAATATGGGGGTGCCTCCCACGAGTGCTTTGTTTACCGTCTCGTAGCTTGACTCGTTGGCGGGGTACGATCTTTTTAGAGGTGGGGGAGGGGTATGGAATTTAACTTCCCTCCCAGTTGATCCCCCGCGTGGTAGAGTTTTAGTCGGTGACCGTTAACTTTTAAGTCGCCTTTTTCTGGGTGGGTGATAAGGACGGTCCCGTATGGCCAAACCTCTTTCACTTGAAAGGGGCCGGACCAACGGGATTTTAGTTTCCCCGGAAAAAGACGAAGACGTGAGTTATATAGGAGGACGAGATCGCCCGGCGCAAATGATTTTGGAAATTTAATTTTTTGGTCGTGGTAAAATTTCGAGCGTTCCTTATAAAATTTATTACTCTCGTAAGCGTTCGCACGCCATTCATCGAGTTCATTTAATTGCAATTTCCGGTTTTCGGCGGTTAAATTATGATCGAGATTTAAGAGTTTTAACGCCCAAAAAGCGCGGTGCTCTAATTCTACGGGCAAATGGCATGCCTTGCCGTAGACTAATCGATAAGGCGTACAACCAATTGCGGTCTTGTACGCCGTACGATATGCCCACAGCGCGTCGTCTAATTTAAGTGCCCAATCCTTCCTATTAGTTGAAACGGTTTTTTCTAATATGCGTTTGATTTCCCGATTTACTACCTCCACTTGGCCGCTCGTTTGGGGGTGATAGGCGGTGGCGAGCTTATGTGTGACGCCATATTTGGTTAATATTTTTGCAAACTGGGCGTTGCAAAAGTGCGTACCCCTATCACTAACTATCGCACGGGGCGTACCGAAGCGAGAAAATAATTTTTTAAGAAAGTTGACGACGACTCTCGCATCGTTGGTGGGGAGAGCTTGCGCTTCCGCCCACCTAGATACGTAGTCGACCGCCACTAAAATGTAGCGATTTGTATATGAAGGAGGTAGGGGGCCTATGAAATCTATGCCCCATAAATCGAAAATCTCGCATTCTAAATAAAAATTTTGGGGCATCTCGTCGCGACGAGAGATGTTACCCGACCGTTGACAGCTATCGCATGCGCTCACAAAAGTGTGAGCATCTTTGAAGAGAGCGGGCCAATAAAAGCCCGCCTCCAGCGCCTTCTGCGCGGTCCGGTTGGCTTGATAATGCCCCCCGGCCGGCCCTTCGTGGAAGTGCCGCAAAATTTGCGCACCCTCCTCGTTCGAAACGCATCTCCGCACGATTTGGTCCGCGCAGACGCGAAATAAGAAAGAGTCCTCCCAAAAGTAATTTTTCAAATCAGAAAAGAATTTCTTCTTTTGCTGTTTTGAAAAGTCTTTCGGGAGCACCCGCGCAACTAAATAGTTGGCGTAGTCTGCGAACCAAGGCGAGGGAGAAGTTTTTAAATTATTTAAAGCTAAAAGACGCTCCTCGGGAAATCGATCATCGATTTCCGGTTCGAAGAGCGCTTCCGCGATTGGGTGCTCTAAACGAGAAAGGTGGTCGGCCGCTAAATTTTCGGCCCCCTTCTTATCGCGGATCTCTAAATCAAATTCTTGTAATAGGAGGATCCATCGAAGAAGGCGGGGCTTAGCGTCCATTTTTTCTAATAAATATTTTAGGGCGGAGTGGTCGGTAAATATAATAATTTTTGAAAGCGTGACGTAGGGCCTAAACTTATCTATGGCGAAGACGATGGCAAGGAGTTCCTTTTCCGTTGTCGTATAATTAGCCTGTGCGGCCGTGAGCGTGCGGGACGCGTAGTAGATAGGATGAAAATATTTATTAACGCGTTGACCTAATACGGCCCCTACTGCTATATCACTCGCGTCGCACATAATCTCAAACGGAAGGGTCCAATCGGGCGCCACCAGAATGGGAGAATGGATAAGTTTATTTTTTATGGCATTGAATGCCTCTACGCACGCGTTATCAAAAATAAATGGAGATTCCTTCTCCAGGAGGTGGGTTAGCTGTTTTGTTATTTTGGAAAAGTTTTGAATAAACCGCCTATAGAAACCCGCGTGGCCAAGAAAACTACGGATTGATTTTATACTTGAGGGCGCGGGGAGTTTTTCAATTATTTCGACCTTGGCCTTGTCGACCTCCATCCCTCTTTCAGAAATTTTGTGGCCGAGAACTAAGCCTTCTCGAACCATAAAATTACACTTTTCCCAGTTTAAAACCAGGTTCGTGTCTTCGCATCGTTGGAGGACTCGATCTAAATTTTGGAGGCAGTTTTGGAAGGAGCTTCCAAAAACCGAGAAGTCATCCATAAAGACTTCCATAATATCCTCTACGAGCTCTCCAAAGATCGCCATCATACATCGTTGAAATGTAGCTGGCGCGTTGCAGAGGCCGAATGGCATCCTTCAGTACGCGAAGGTACCGAAGGGGCACGTAAAGGTTGTTTTCTCCTGGTCTTCGGGGGAGATAGGAATTTGTAAAAATCCCGATAGACCATCGAGAAAACAATAATAAGGATGACCCGATAGTCGCTCCAAAATTTGATCGATAAACGGTAACGGAAAGTGGTCTTTGCGGGTGGCATCATTTAATTTTCGGTAATTGATGCACACCCTCCAACCCGTAACAGTACGAGTTGGAATTAATTCGTTATGTTCATTTGCCACTACCGTTATACCGCCCTTTTTAGGCACGACATGAATGGGACTCACCCACGTGCTGTCGGATATATGGTAGATAATCCCCGCATCCATTAATTTTATTACTTCAGCCTTAACGACCTCCCGCATATTCGGGTTAAGTCGTCGCTGAGGCTGGATGGTTTTGCGGGAATTATCTTCTAAGAAGATTTTGTGCGTGCAAAAAGAGGGATTTATCCCCCTAATATCGGAAATCTGCCATGCAATTGCATGGCGATGCGTGGACAAAACTTTAACTAATTCGGAGGTTTCCGAATCAGATAAAGAAGACGAAATAATAACCGGGAGTTTTAAGTCCGCGATGAGAAAAGCGTATTTTAAATGGTCGGGGAGTGGCTTAAGCTCCAAGACCGGGGGTTCTTCGTAAGAAGTTGTTATTTTTAAACTTTTAGAATTAAAAGACTCGAAAGGCGAATCGGGCGGTAGCTCGTCCAAAGGGCGAGGTCCGCCAAATCCGGTTCGTCTAAATTTAAAGCGAGTAATTCTGCAAGCGAAGAACACTCATCCTCGAACGCGGATTCTAAGTGAAAGCAAGAATCATCGTTCGATAAAGAATTTCACATCGAGGGATTAATAAGAAGGGTAATTCGTCGTCCCCTACCCGAAGGAGGAGGCGACCGTTACTCACATCAATTAATGCGCGGGAGGTCGCGAGGAAAGGGCGACCGAGGATAATTGGTACCTCGGCGTCCTCCTCAATGTCGAGGATGACGAAGTCTACCGGGAAGATAAACTTGTCAACCTTGACCAGAACGTCCTCCACTACCCCGATAGGATATTTTATCGAGCGATCCGCGAGTTGGATGCTCATTTTTGTTGGGGTGGGAACACCCAAATCTAGTTTTTTAAAGAGGGAGAAGGGCATCAAATTGATGCTCGCTCCCAGGTCCGCTAGAGCGTACTTTATTAATAAATTGCCGAATAGGCACGGGATGGAAAACCTTCCCGGGTCGTTTAGTTTCGGTGGCAATTTATTAAGTAGGACCGCCGAGCATTCCGCATTTAAGGAAACACGCGAAATACCCTCGAGCTTCTTTTTATTAGAAAGGAGCTCCTTAAGGTATTTCGCATATTTCGGCATTTGTGAGAGTGCCTCGCAGAAGGGGACGTTAATTTGAATTTGTTTAAAAATTTGTAAAAACTTTTTGTAATGTTCGTCCTCCTTCTCTTTATTAAGTTTTGCTGGGTACGGAATTTGCGGGCTCGAGACGCCCGACGCTAATTTTTTTTCCGTATCTAATAAAATAAAAGACGAGGGTGCAGGGGTCGGAGGCGAAACAGTTACCTGATGCTCAACCCGCAATGGGGAGTCGGCCTCCTTGCCGCTGCGTAAGGTAATGGCGTGGGCATTTTCACGCGGGTTCTGCTCCGAGTTCCCAGGTAGTGCTCCAAGTGGCCGCTCGGAGACCATTTTTGCAAGCTGTCCAACCTGCATTTCTAAATTTTTTAGCGATCCGGTTATATTCCGGATATTTGCGTCGTTGGAAGCCATGTATTTTACAAAAATCTCCTCGAGCGGAGAAGGTTTTGGAGGAGGAGGCGCAAAACCCTGCTGAAATCCTTGGGGATATCCATGCGGAAATCCTTGCGGGATCGCAGGTGGAGGGCGTTGCGCATTATTTGGGTTACTCCAGGAGAAGTTCGGGTGGCTCCTCCAACCCGGGTTATAGTTATTAATATATGGGTTGAAGGGCGCCCGCACTTGATTGCCCACGTAATCCACCGATTCCTCGCATAAATTATTATTATTATTAATATTATTAAGATTATTATTATTATTAAGATTATTAAAATTATTATTATTATTATTATTAGGATTATTAGCCCAAGCGGGAGTGGAGGAGGAAGCAGTCATCTCCGCCACTTGCTTACTTAGCCGCTCTACCTGCGAGGCTAAGTGAGTAGTGGCATCCACTTCGAAAATACCAGCCGGTTTAGGAGGACGCGACCTTGGCACGTTCCATTGGTACGCGTTCATGGCCATTTCTTCGATCAGAGCATGAGCGGCCTCCGGGGTTTTGTTGTTTAACGTTCCCCCGGCGGCTGCGTCGATCATCTGTCTCGTTGAGAAATTCAAGTCGTTATAGAACGTTTGTACCTGAAGCCAAGTTGGTAGCGCGTGATGAGGACACCTACGCAAATATTCTTTAAAACGTTCCCAAGTCTCGTAGAGAGACTCGGAATCGAATTGAATGAAGGATGCGATATCGGTGCGTAATTTAGCGGTTTTTGACGAAGGAAAATATTTAGTTAGAAAATTCTCCGTCAATTCGGCCCACGTGGTTATGGACCCTCTCGGAAGAGAAGTCAACCACGATTTCGCCTTTGTCCGCAGGGAAAAGGGAAATAAGCGCAAGCGAATGGCGTCATCGCTGACGCCATTAATCTTGAAGGTGTCGCAAATTTCTAAAAAATTATTAAGGTGTTGGTTTGGGTCCTCATCTGGCAAACCGTCGAACTGAATCGACTGTTGTACCATTTGGATTATACTGGATTTGATTTCGAAATTATTATTAGCTACCGCAGGGCGGGTAACGCTCGATCCTGTATCCTCTAAATTTGGCCTAGCATAATAGGCCATGGTCCGTTGTGGGGCCGCATTTAGATTAGGATCGCCCATCACGCCTATATGTATATCGCCGACGGATTCTTCGGGATCTATTTGTAGATTTTGATTATGAGATCGGCGGCGCTCGTGAAGCGTGCGCTCGATTTTGGGATCAAAAGGTAATATTGGATTATCCGAAGATTAGCCTCGGGTCATACACTATTTTTTTTAATTAATTTTTTGAAGAGTTTTTTTTTTCTTTTATAGATTTTTTTTTTGATGTTTTTGTTTTAGAAATATTTTTACAAAGATGAAAAAGAAAGGAAAGAAAGTAAAAGAGAATAATATATTTTTTTGGGTTTTTCTTTACTTAAGTAAAATATATAAATATATATTTTTTTTGGGTTTGATTTTTGTGGGGCTTTTATATGAAAATATATGTAGCTGTATTCGAAAATATATGTAAAAAAGGAAAATTGAAAAATATAAGTATATATATATTTTTTATTTTTCTTTACTTAGATAGTATATTTTTTTTAGTTTTTGGTTTTTTAGATAGAAAAAGAGATGAAATATAAGATAAAATTAATAGCGTTTCCTATTTCAAAATAACGACACAACTCCCCGGCAACGGCGCCAAAAACTTGATACGTTAAAATTATTTTTTTTTAAGTGTGAAGCCTTGCTTTCTTCTTTTATTAGAATTCGGCGGCGTTTTCGAAGAGTCCCGCGAGTAATCCTACTTCGAAGAATTACCCGTTATCCTATCGAAAGATAGAAGTAACGGCCTTTTCCTCTTTCGAAATATCGAAGATTACTCTTTGGCCGCGTCGCCAAAAGCTAAGTAGAAAAGATTGAAAAAGGGCTTTATGTTGAAATTAAAATTGAAAGCTTTTTGAAAATATTGTTGCAACAATTTTTTGAGTAGTTGCAACAATTCTTTAAGAGCGTTTTAAAACTTCTTTTACCTTGAGCTAGTTGCAACAACCAAAGAGGTGTTGCAACAAATTTTTTAGTGTTTTTAAAAGAGAGTTTTAAAAAGTGCTTTAGAGAGAAAGCTTTTGGGTTTATGTAATTATCCGGACTAAAATCAATGAAGGCAAGTGGACCTTATCGATAGTAGTATAGGATATTTCTTTTGAAATATCAAGGTCGTATTTTTCTAAGGTCGTATCGATTATTTCTACTTCTTAGGAACGCGCTATTATTTTATCGAAAAGAGTTTGAAATTGATTTTTATGATTTTATAGAAAAGCTAGTGACGAAAATGATAACTATCGCGGGCTTGGTGTGCGTTTAGCAAAAACCAAGAAAAGCGATGAAAAGAAAAAGAACGAAAACGTTAATTTAAAAAGTAGTTTTGCTTAGAATTTTTTAGGGTTTTATAAAACGATAATGATAACTACGGCGATAATAAGCGATTGAGTGGGTAGCGGAATTAAGCAAAAAGCAAATATATAAAAAATAAAAGACGCACTAATTGAAAACTCACGCACTCTACAGAATTAAAATGAAAGCTGTAAATTGCAGAAATTGAAGAAATGCGATCCCTACCCAAATAGGTAGAGGGGAAATAAATGCGTGAGCAAGTCCTATCCAAACGGATAGGCGGGAAATAAATGCGTGAGCAAGTCCTATCCAAATGGATAGGCGGGAAATAAATGCGTGAGCAAGTCCTATCCAAACGGATAGGCGGGAAATAAATGCGTGACGGAAATGGAAACTATTCGATTACAAAAAAGGCGCAAACTTTATACTCATACACACACCCACTCTACGTTAATGAAATCTAATTAAAATAAAACAAATCTAAACTCATACACTCACACACACAACAATAATGAAACTAAGTTAAAAAGAAAAGAAAATCTACTCTCATACACACACACACACTTACAAAAAAAGCAAAAAGAAAGTAAAAACACCAAATCAAAACAAAACAAAAAAAACTATTTAAACTCCTACACTCACACACACTAATATGAAATCATCTAAAAATTACAACAAAGCTAAAAATAAGAAAATTACACTCATACACACACACACCCAAATTAAAATGACAACTTAACAAAAATTACAAAATTACATAAAACCAAAAATAAAAAGAAAAAGAACAAAAAGAGAACACACACACTAAAACAAAGAGAGACAATAATTACAAGCTTAATTTATTTCCATCAAAAAAGGGGTTACAAAACTAGAGAGAGAAAGTGCAAAATTACAAAAATTACAAAACACCAAAAATCAGCAAAATGGAACAAAACCTTAAGAGAAGCTCCCAAAATTTTGAACCCTTGCACTCAGCTGAATCTGGCTATTTATAGAAAAAAAATTTGGATTACATGCCCTCGGACACGGGCGTGTCTGAGGGCGTGACACGGCTTGGGGTGCGAATAGCCAGAACAGCTGGATCCAGGCGGGCATCTGGAAGGCTTGACCGGCGACTTGGAAGTACACGGGCGTGTTCGATGTCGGCATTGTGCTGTCGGCTGCTGGGCGTGATGGGCGGCGTGTCCTTTGTTCTTCTGGAAGGAATTGAGGGTCACGGGAGTGTCTGAAATGTCACGGCCGTGACTTTGATTTTTTGGATGAAATGCTTCAAGTGGCTGGAATCTGGGATGGATATCCAACACGGGCGTGACCATGGTACACGGCCTCGGTCACGGGCGTGACCGAGGTACACGGCCTCGGTCACGGGCGTGACCGAGGGCGTGACTTGATGTTTGAGTTGGAAAAAGAACAGAGAAAAGAAAATGTTAGGGATTAGTGAACACGCCCTTGGACACGGGCGTGACCTAGGGCGTGACTTAACAAAATTACAGAAACTTTACAAAATGAAAATAAAACTAAGTTAAAAACAAAAATAACAAAAACAAACATTTTATTCATTAATTTGCATATATTATTTAGAAATCTAATTAAAATTATACTAAAAATTGTATAGAAAAATGTGTATATTTACTATTCATCATGTGGCATTGTGGTTATTTGGCTATAACTCAGTTAATGCAACTCCTGCTTATTCCTAAACGATTCAAATAAAAAAATTTAACATGGTATCAGAGGTAGGTTGTTGGAGTGGATTAGTAGTGATCAACTTGAGTTGCCATCGTCTTTGTGAAGACGAGACCACATAGATTGCCATGGAAGGTGGATACGCAAGAGGGCTTGGTATTGAACTCCTCACATCGACTAACTACAAGAAGTGGAGGTCGTGTATGGAGAGTTACATACTTGGTGAGGATCTATGGGAGATAGTTGGAGGAGAAGACACACAAGAAGTTTTTCTAGCAGGAGATAATATGGCAGAGTTGAGACTTTGGAGGAGGACTAATGCTAAGGCAGAGTTCACACTCAAGAGGGCTATCTCACCAGAGCTGTTTGATCACATCATTGGATGTAAATCTGCTGCTGAGATTTGGACGTCTTTGAACGGGTTGTTTAATAAGAAGAATGTAGCTCAGCTACAGTTTCTTGAAAATGAGTTGGCAAAGGCCTCTCAAGGTCATCTTTCTATTTCTACCTTTTTTCTTAAGATGAAGAACCTCACAGTAGAGATTTCTGCATTGGACCCTGATGAGCCCATCTCGGAGGCAAAACTAAAGAGGCATATCATCCGCGGGTTACGGAAGGAGTATCTTGCCTTTGTGACTTCAGTTTAGGGTTGGGCAAATCAGCCATCTCTGTTGGAGCTGGAGAACTTACTTTCTTCGCAGGAAAGTTTGGCAAGACAGATGGCGGGGACTTCTATCTCTAGGGGAGATAGTGATGTGTTGTTCTCTGGGAAGAAGAAGAAGAAGTGGGAGAAGAAGCTAGGTCAGGATGGACCCTCTACTTCAGGTCAGCAGGATAGAGGTTATGCTTCTAAGTCTGATGGGAAGAAGAAGGGAGAGGGACTAAGGTGCTTCAGGTGCAATAAGACTGGCCACTTTAAGAAGGATTGTCGAGTTAATCTTCAGTCGTGACATGTAACGGAGAAGGAGAAGCCAAAGTCTGATGAAGTTGGATGGGGAGGAGCCTTTGCGGCTAATATGACGGCGATGCCCGTTAAGGCCTTGGCTGTCATCAACTTCGAAGAGGATTGGATCGTGGATTCAGGGTGTGGGCATCACCTCACTGGGGATGAATCAAAATTCTCTTCTTTGGCGCCTTACTCAGGTAACGATGCTATCATTACGACAGATAATTATGTTCATGCAGTAGAACAAGAAGGTGTTGTCTCTCTGAGCAGTGATAAGGGTCCACTCACATTGAGGAGTGTTTATGACGTGCCTGGTATGAAGAAGAATCTCTTCTCTGTGACCAATGTGGTCGATGCCGGTTATCACGTTCTGTTTGGCCCAACAGAAGTGAAGTTTCTTAAAACTCAACCGGAGATAAAGGGAGATGTTATCCATGTTGGAAAGCGGGTTAAGGACTTGTTCGTGTTATCGACAAGTACCTATGTTGATAAGATGAAGACCAACGATAGCGCGGCTATTTGGCATGAAAGGTTGGGGCATGTTGGCATGGACAAATTGAAGGCTATGGCGGTAAGGGGCCATGTCAAGGGCTTTCCTAGCTTGTCCTCTTATGGAGAAGGTCATGTTTGTGCGGGATGTCAGTTTGGTAAGTCTCATCGACTTCCATTTGATAAATCGCAAACAAGATGCAAAGCGCCGTTGGAGTGCATTCACGGTGATTTGATGGGACGGACTGCCACCCCAAGCCTTGGAGGCAACAGATATATGTTGTTGTTGATTGACGATTACACCAGATATGTCTGGGTGTATTTTCTGAAAGAGAAGTCGGAAGCCTTTGCGAAGTTCGTGGATTTCAAGGAGCTGGTGGAAGGTCGGTTAGGCCTGCGGGTAAAAAAATTGAGAACTGACAATGGTGGGGAGTTCACCTCTGGTGAGTTCTCAAGTTTTTGCAGGAAGCACGGCATCCGGAGAGAGCTCACATATGCCCATACTCCACAGCAAAATGGCGTTGCGGAGAGGAAGATCCTTCATCTGACGGAAACCTGCAAATGCTGGCTTCATGCCAAGAGTATCCCAAAGTCCTTTTGGGCGGAGGGAATGTCTTGTGCGGCTTACGTCATCAACAGGATGCCTCTAAGTCCTATCAACATGAAGACCCCTCACAAACGGATGTTCAAGGAGAAGCCGAGTGTTG